>OY856327.1:6250000-7500000 GCA_963693445.1 Agonopterix heracliana
CCAAAACTAACCTACCTTATTTCTCACTTTAAATTGTAGCAACACCTTTCTCTCTTTCATGGCGCTGTAAATGGCATGCGTGTCAAATATTATTTTTTCTGCAATGTCCTTCGTATAAACCCATTGATTTAAAAAAACATCTGGATTTTCACTGATTAGCATCCTACCAGACCGGACAGTCAAAATGCCTGAAGCTTCCACACACCTACCTACTTAATCCTCATTTGAGCTGAAACAGTAAACTTTCAAACTAGTCTGTCATGAGATCAAAACTTTGACTATTTATTATAAGGACTCGCCTTGCGGTAGCATTTCCCCTCTGCCACGGTATAAGATCAATTGATCATGTGCATTTACATTAAATTGTTTACCTTATCACTAAACGAGACAGCCTATAATTGCGAAACAATAATTTCGAACTTAGAACGTTTGGGGATCACACGAGACTACTTTTCAAAATTTTTGGAATAAAATCCAATGTTTCAGATTGCATGTTTACCAGTCCTCATATAAGTAGTCAGAGGATCAAAATCAACAGCGATACAATCGAAACAACGAAAACCGTTTAAAATAAAGTAAATAATCTATGAAACATTCGCAAAGCCAAAACTGCAAAAAACGATACAATTAATAAATTCCAACATTTAACTGCACGTCCCAAAGCTTTGTCGTGTTTTACGAACAATTAGCTCCAAGCGATGTCAATGTTGCAAAATGGGATGAAAATGTCAATACACTTATCATCGGTGGTGATCTAAAACGTTACCGTACAAAATATACCTTAAAGATAGACAAAATAAACCTTAAGTAATTGCCTTAAGGTCTACTTAAAGTGCATTAATAAAATAGTAAAAAAACCTATCCGAGACACAATTGGTTTAATCTTCAAGTAACACTAGAACTTGTGCTAATATTATTTACAGATTTTTTTGCCAAAATTGCGTTTAATAGCAGTTTGTCAAATAACAATGAATGTGAGGTATTGAATGGTTCTTGTGACAAGAATTGTTAGAAAAAGTAGGGAGATACTTGGTTGTTTTGTTGAACTCGAAGTTGGGAGGTTGCAGAAATGTATAGAGTTGTCATTGATACTAAACAGTGACAAGATACAAGATTCGAAACCGACCCGGCATTTCTTTCTGGGTAGATTCTACATACATAGGATACAAAACTCGATAAGAAAAAAGAAAACTCGACATCCACATTTTAACGGGTTCTTACCACGTTCAAAATATATTTTTTGTTGGGTTCCTCAGCCAAATAGCAAAAAACGGAACCTTACATAATTGCGTCATATCCGTCCGCGTAAAACTCATAAACACATATTGCATTCTATATATCTGGATGTTTGCCAAGGAATGCAATTTTGGCGTCTTTTTTTATTTCTTTATTTATCGACCTACAACCTAAACACCTCCTCCAAGGCCTCTCCCTGCGGGATGGTTGCAAGAACGATAGCAGCATTCTCCCTCTGTATTGCTTATGCGCTGACGAAGGTAACTGCCAGCCCTCTTATCACCACTGGTCTCTAATAAGGCTCGTAGCAAGTGTGTGCCGGCAAGATTCTAATGCGGTACGAAGTTTGCCGCGGTCATCCATTCTACATAACTGTACTTAGATTTGACGAAAAGCGAATTTGACGAAACAAGGACTTGACGAATGTAGTATTTGACGAAATAAGAATTTGACGAAACAAGAATTTGACGAATGTCGTGGCTACCGATATCTCCTTAACAAACTGACATATTTCTGGAAGTCTTAAATTTCTTGAGAGTAAAACAACTCTACGCCATGCGAGACTACAATACATCTAGACCGGTGGCCAGCTACAGTCAACCATACCTTATAAAATTAACGAACTAACGCATTATGCACCTAAAGTAGACTAAAAATAAGTCATAAAAAACTTGGTCTGCCAGGGCGCAGCTTGGCACGTTTTCCGGTGTGATGAAAAACGTGGACCCCAAAAACACCCCATTTTACCTCATCGAATTAAAGGATGGAACTTGTCTGTTGGTCTAGAGGCCGATTAGTAAAGCCTAAAAAACCTGGTCTGCCGCCGCCTATCCTGGCACGTTCATGGGTCCGACTGAATTTAGGGTGCCCCTCGGAGGGTGGATTTTACCTCATCGAATTAATGAATGAAATCAATGCCAATTTATAGTCCTATAAACTATGTTTACATATGCCTTGGTTTGCCTAGGCTCAGCCTGGCAGGTTTCCGGGTCCGACTGATTTTACTTTCAAAAAATTGTTTAGCCAAACTTTAAAAACCGTTATAAATCTACAGAATCTGCGGAAAATTTTACTGAAATTCGCTTGTATAAATTAACCAAGAAATATGTACTCATACAAATATCCCTGAAAGTGGAATTTTAATAGAAAAGGTCAACGGCCCGCGGAAACTAAAAGAGATAGGTATGTGGTCCCGAAGGAAAAAATGTCAAAAACCCTGGGCAATTTGACGTCCCGACGAAAAAATCCAAAATAGGAGATCCAAGATGGTCGTCTTACATTTTCAAAGTCCTCATAACTTTGTAACCATTGACGGTCGGCACGCTGTGTGTGTACAAATCAAATTAGTAGCAAAGCCCGGCTTACGATGTTTACCTTTCGGTTCTATCAGAAGGCATATTTTAGTATCGAAAAAAATGGTGGCGCAGAATTGTTAATCTATGTAACAAATAAATTGATAGATAGATAAATAACTCATATATTATTTCACCTGAACAATACAGGAAAAAACAGTGACTGACAAAGGTAGACAATTACCTACCTACCTACACGATAAATTAAAATGCCTAATTAGGATATTCGGACATCGTAGGTATTTTTTTTTATTAAGGGCTCTTTCCTGATGTTTTACACTGCAATTCTGCCAATATCATGATGACTGGAAGTATCGAAATCTCAATCTCCAGGATTGTTTTATTAACAAAAACATATTTGAGGACACCAAATAGCGGAACTGTGTGGCAAGTCCAGCCAGAGACACCAACCGAGACGACTGCCCGTCAATAGACTCGCCAAGCGACTAAGCTAGTTTAAATAGTAAAAAACGAGTAAAACACTTAGTTCAACATGTCTCGATATAATGGCGTTGACATGAAATGGCTTCGAAACCGGTGATTAGGCGAAAATAGTAAAAAAAATACGTGTCCATCAAGCTAGCGTACACATGACGGGAATCAAGATTAATCATTTAGTGCCTCTGTAGTTTGCTAAATATTTATACATATTTTTCCCTGTTAGTGCTTTTGTGTTTATTACTCTGACATCCAAAATCTCATAATGACAGGCCTTCAAGAAAATGACATAGAAATAAACAAGTTTTAATTGTCTTTCATATTATATTAGAATATCGAGCTAGAGTGTAGGCGTACACACGAATTCACACGATATTTCAAAACTTTAGTATCAAAATAAATTATTCCTGAAATAGAGACTCTGGAATTATGAAATTTTGAATTTCAGAGAGTAATAAACACAAAAGCATTAACAGGGAAAAATATACACTTATATGTTTCGCAAACTACAGAGGCACTATTTAGGAACTACTTATTTAATGGCACTAAATGATTAATCTTGATTCCCGTCATGTGTACGGTAGCTTGATTGGACACGTATTTTTACTATTTTGGCCTAATCACCGGTTTCGAAGCCATGTCTTGTCAACGCCATATATGGCGTTATAATATATTATATCGAGACATGTTGAACTTAGTGTTTTACGTGTCTCTTTAAGTTTAAGTCGCGTGGCGAGTCTATTGACGGGCGCTCGTCTCGGTTGGTGTCTCTGGACTTGCCACGCAGTTACGCTATTTGGTGTCCTCAAATGTGTTTTTGTTAATCAAAAATAAAATAAGGAGATTGAGATTTCGATACTTCCAGTCATCATGATATTGGCAGAATTGCAGTGTAAAACATCAGGAATGAGCCCTTAATAAAAAAAAAATACCTACGATGTCCGAATATCTTAATTAAGCATTTTAATTTATCATATAGGTAGGTAATTGTCTACCTTTGTCAGACACTGTTTTTCCTGTATTGTTCAAGTGAAATAAATGAGTTATCTATCTATCTATCAATTTATTTGTTACATAGATTAACGATTCTGGGCCATCATTTTTTTCGACACTAAAATATGACTTCTGATAGAACCGAAAGGTAAACATCGTAAGCCGGGCTTTGCTACTAATTTGATTTGTACACACACAGCGCGCCGACTGTCAATGGTTACAAAGTTATGAGGACTTTGAAAATGTAAGACGACCATCTTGGATCTCTTATTTTGGATTTTTTCATCGGGACGTCAAATTGCCCAGGGTCTTTGACATTTTTTCCTTCGGGATCACATACCTATCTCTTTTAGTTTCCGCGGGCCGTTGACCTTTTCTATTAAAATTCCACCTTCAGGGATATTTGTATGAGTACATATTTCTTGGTTAATTTATACAAGCGAATTTCAGTAAAATTTTCCGCAGATTCTGTAGATTTATAACGGTTTTTAAAGTTTGGCTAAACAATTTTTTGAAAGTAAAATCAGTCGGACCCGGAAACCTGCCAGGCTGAGCCTAGGCAAACCAAAGCATATGTAAACATAGTTGATAGGACTATAAATTGGCATTGATTTCATTCATTAATTCGATGAGGTAAAATCCACCCTCCGAGGGGCACCCTAAATTCAGTCGGACCCATGAACGTGCCAGGATAGGCGGCGGCAGACCAGGTTTTTTAGGCTTTACTAATCGGCCTCTAGACCAACAGACCAGTTCCATCCTTTAATTCGATGAGGTAAAATGGGGTGTTTTTGGGGTCCACGTTTTTCATCACACCGGAAAACGTGCCAAGCTGCGCCCTGGCAGACCAAGTTTTTCATGACTTATTTTTAGTCTACTTTAGGTGCATAATGAGTTAGTTCGCTAATTTTATAAGGTATAGTTGACTGTAGCTGGCCGCCGGTCTAATCCTCGAAAAAGCGTCTCCTACCCACAAATAATTGGCCTACAACCTCCACTTGCCGGAGGGGATTTTCGGATTAAACTTTATATACCTTGAAAAAACTACGTCTTTTGTCGTCGTGTCAAAGCATTGTCGACGAACGATTTTATTTGTGTTCGTAATAGTGAAATCCTCATCGGATTTCGACAATCCTTTCTTATAAAGACTCGTCACAACGATTGAGCATTATCTGATTGATTGACTTAATTTATTAAAAGTTTGATTTTGAACATGTTTTTGAAGTGAAACTTCGTATGGGAGGGCTTTGAAATTCTGATCCGCATCCTTTTTGTGTGACGGAAGTTCGAATATGTTGATTATTTTAAGGAAAATGTATCCTTTGCGCTACAGATTATATGAAAATATTGAATGATAAATAGGCTAAGTGCGATAGTAGGCATCCCGCTACGAAATCATTTTGAAAGATAGATAGATATTTCGTCGCTCAGCAGTGAAAACCACGTAAGTGTAATAGTATAGAAATGAGACATCCGAGGTTTTCACTGCTGGGCGACGATATGTGGATTGACACAAATCTGAGTCACTATCCCCAGGAAAATTGCCGGAAAAATGCTCATTCCATTTAACAGTAGAGTTGTAAGTCTACGAGTCTGTAGGTACTAAGGAATATGGACAGCAGGATAAATTAGGAGTGGAAATCTGTCGTTTACATCTACCCTAAATGGGAAAGAGGCAGCTGTACGCCTGGAGGGTAGGTACCTAATATGCGTTTGTGTATGCTACTCGCAACCATACGATAGAATATGATAGAATCATACGTATGCTGTGAGGTATTTTGTGACGATGCCTACTGAATCGGCTCATAATCAGAAATATTTTAATACCTCATGATGACTCATGATACTAAGGCGATCTTTTACAAAATCTGGCCAGATGTGTGTCGATTTTGTGAACAATATTGTAAATTTTCTTCCGATCAAAAATGTAAGAGTAAAATGGTTACAACTGAAAAAAAAGGGGTGACTTTAGATTCCCTTTTCTTCGGAATAGATTTCTAGAAAAACAACATCACTTCTCATATCGTGTAGATGGTTCATTTTATTTTTCAGCTCAAAAAGTGCCATAGTTAATGAATAAAATGGTTACAAAGTTACACTATTTCATGGTAAAACGGAGGTAGCCCCTTAAATGGAATTCCAGTCCATGTTTGTATCTATGTGTAGGTATTTTAGGCGAATCAAATCACAACAAATCTAGAAGGATCCCCTACAAAATCTTCAGGCATACTATTAATTAAAGTAAGTGGCTGACGTTATATTATTCGGTCGCAGTAGGCACTCATCTCGAGTCCCCCGGGGTCTGAGTGTGACTGACGTTGAGGAGTCGGATCGATTTCCCGTGTCACGCTTATGTACAGTCTCTTTGTTATGCACTCACTGTGTATTGTTTTGTATATGAAAGAAAGAAAATGATGTTTCACCTCACAAGCTCGGAAAGATTCTGTTTATCATTCGAAATCTGAGTGCAAAAGTTCATTTTATCCGCTAGCGTGGAAAGAGTTTTTGAAATTCGAATCTGTCTATTCAATATTGTTCTATACCGCTAGTCCACTGAAAATGCATGACATGAATAACTATTTCATGTCACTGGCCAGGACGAAAAAAAATTTTTTTTTAAATGTTGTTCTCTTTAGCAATTCACATTTTTTCCTCGCTGTTGTGAGGTAAAAAGTTGTGTGTTTCGCTCGGCTGCAAAGTTATTCTGCGTCTCGTACCTTTGAAACCTTCGCTGAGCTCAGGATTCTATTATTTGAACCACTCGCGAAAATCCTTCACTTGCTCAGGTTTCAATACAAGTACTCGCGCCAAAAAGTAACTTTGCCGCCTAGCATAACAAATAACTATTGTCTGTATCACTGTTACGCACAAAGATGTACAATTTGATCTCCATTCTCCACCTCTACATTGATCTCATACGTACTTAACTGCGCTGATGCTATATCTACAAGCGTAGGCGAAAATTTTTCGTCAATGCTATTGCTGTATTGCAGCTATCAGTTGTTGATTATGTTTTGTTTCATACTCCCTACATCAAACCAGATTTCAAAACGACACGGTTGGTGTGATGGTTACCACGCCGGACTGCCAAACCAGGGTCCTGGGTTCGAATCCCGGTTCAGTCGTGGATGTTATTTGTTTGTGCCGTTGTTGTATGGTTCCCAGAACAAAAAGCCTGAAGCTACTTGGGATCATTACAATGTATGTGCCTGTGAGCGCGTTATTTATTTATTTATTTTATTTATTTATTTAAAACTTTTCCATTGATCACCGATTTCGGGTACTTCAAACTGTCCCTCCATCATGCCTAAGCCCTCTACTCCATGTCCCAGCCATCCCTAACCGTAACAAAGGCTTTATTTATGCAATATCATGCCACTCCATGTCACTGCGGATAACGCCCCTGCCAGACGTGTCCTAAATAAATAGCCTACTAAACAATGTGGACTTCAAAGGCATATGACGTTGACACTAAGCGTCGTTCGTGTGACATTCCCCCTTTTGTGTCCCTTTCACAATATCTTAATTCACACCCCTACCTATTTGCGTTGATAAACTAAAATAGACTCTAAGTCTTAGAGCTAAAACTCGAATTTAATTGGCAGAAATATTATCACAACCTCTTTGATATGCTAATTCGTTTCGTTGGAGCAATCTAAATTCAACTCTACCTAATAGATGTTACAGTAGTCTTTTGATTGTAAGCAGAGTATATTTATTAGGGGTGTGCGTAGTTAAAAGCAGTGTTAAGCGCAGGGCTATACCGGTCCGCTTTGTAATTAATACATAGGATAGCGTCATTGATATGCCAAGTTGCTGACTGTGAGGTAACAAAGGTTTTTTTTTTCATTTTAGAATGGTAGTTAGTTAGTGCTGTAATTCTGAATGTTAGTAATTTTAAACAAACAAAATTTTTTAGGCAAGTACTTACTTAATATTTTATTCTGTATACAGGTTGTAACAAAAAACCCCAATAATACTTAAGGGGGTGGTTTAGACCATCAAACTGAACAACTTTCCCTATGGAGCCAAATACCAGATCATGAAAGAAAATCAACTGTCCCAGTCCCATGTCCCATACATACATGTTTCTATGTGGTCTCCATAATGAAAGTTGTTCAGTTTGATGGGCTGAGGCAACCCCTTAAGTATTACAAGGGTGTTTTGTTACACCCTGTACAAAATGTTAAAAAACAAAACATTAAATAGAAAAACATTTCAATAAGTAGGTACCACAAAATTCTTTCAGTAAACTAAAGATATAATATCATGCCTACATACATAAACTCACGGCCATAATCCCCATCGGGGTGGACAGAAACTTTACTTTAAAAACATTTTTAGGTCTAGATACGAGTACCTAACCTAACACTTCATACAAGACAAACATTCAGAACAGATTCGTATCCATCCTTTTCCCATCACATATCCTTATGGAGCCGCCGATTCGACCTAGTAGTTAATAGCACCCTCCGATAGATGGCGTAGTAAAGACAGAGCTTGGTACCAATGCTAAAGTCTCTACGTTGATGTGATCGTAGTTCACTGGTTTATCGTAGATGGCGCTGATTTGGAATCAATGACGACTTCGCTTCGCAATCGCGTTATAGCTATAAGACCGCCTTTTTGTATTACTAGTGAAATATGTTTTGGTGTCGAATAACGTTTACAATACAGGTTTTTTTAGGAGATAAGATATTGCCGAGGTTAAAATGGACTCTACCTATTATTTATAACATTGAATTGAAATACCTATATTCAACAATAACAATTTGGAGTTCGTAAAAAATGCCTGTGACAGACGGACGGAAAGACACCGAGGTGATTCCATAAGTGTTCCGTTTTGCCAACGATCATGACTTTATGGCCAAGTTATACAAAACATAGAGAAAAATGTGTCTCCTGTCAGGCGCGCGTTGCTTTATGGTACAAAATAAAGATAATATAATGATAAGTACAAGACTAATATAATTATTTTAAGTGCAATAATTTTATAAAAACAAAATAACTGCTACGACCATTACGACCATATAAAAGACATCAACAAAGGTGTTGTTAGATTTAATTGACCTTATCTAAAACTCTAAAACTACATCAATGGTGAGATCCACAAGGTCCTTCTTAATATGATGACACTTTTTTAAGGGCTTGATCAGACCGTCTAACTGAAAACCTTTTTTTATGACAGCAAAATCAAAATCGCGAAAAAAAAAATCTGCTGTCCCTTACATTTGGCTCGAGTAGGTTTGCAGTTTTGTATTCGCGATTTCGATTTTAGTACCATAGAGAAAGTTGATCAGTTTGATGGTCTGGAAGTCTGGAGGATCTAATAGAATATAATTATAGTTACAAGCATCCAAGACTCTGGTCCAAATATTTATCATACAAATATTTACCCAACGTTGGGATTCATACACGTGACCCTCGAATCAACAGGCATCTTCACTAACAACTGAGCTATAAGGCAGTTTTTAATTAAATTAATATTATAAGGGAAATTATCTTGAAACAACTATTATTCAGTGTTATTTGAAGTTTTTCCCATACATTATTCGTGTTTATTTCTCGTTATATTTCTGTTGCGTGACATAGTTTCGCTATTTCACGCTAGATGGCGCTAGTATGAACGATTGTAACGCGTCCTTTCTACGTTCTTTCAGTACACAATATTTCGATTTTTCAAATGTTGGCACAATAAAATTCTCTATAGGTACATTAATACTTATACTATCATCATTCTCTTGCCCATTTTCCATTATCTGGGGTCGGCACAATATGTCGTCCTCTTCCATTCATCTCTCTTGGCCGTTGTTTCAGCACTCACTCCTTTCTATCCATCCATCTTTTCTTCGGCCTTCCTACATTAATACTTATACCAGAATCTGAATATCCATATTTCGCTAGCTTTGCCCAAACTCAGTCCTTTCACCACTTTTAACACAAACAAACTACACTAACACAAATTAAGATCCGAAAACCAATTGGGGTGATGATCACCTGGAAATTCTTATCTTAAAACGAATTTAAAACAGGCTAAATTTAATAGCAAAATGTTTAAATAAAATTACAATCGAATACAAAACAGAAAGCGATTGAAAAACGTTTTTTTATCATCTTCTATCCTTTCATGCAAAACAGGTGTTTGTATGAGACATCGTCATGATTTGTATGCAGATACGAGGTCACTTTCATATTCCTCTCGGTCTAATCGAAAATTCTAAACACTTACATAATATATTTCAGTTATTTTCATATATACCAGATGCAGAGGCACCAGTCTTTCACACATCAGTTAGAGGAACACTATAATGTTTTTTTGTACTCTACGCCATAGCAATTCCATTGTTAGTTTAAGTACCTACTAAATTGTTTTCTTGTGTGAAAGAAGAATAAATAAAGTTTATTATTATTATGGAAGAGTTTAGGGAAGACCTTTGCCCAGCAGTGGTACAAAACAGGTTAAAAAAAAATGTTATTATACCTATTCAAAAATTAATTTCACTTTAGTGTTTAAGATATCAATAGTTATTTGTTATGCTAGGCTGCAAAGTTGTTTTTTGGCGCGAGTACTTGTATTGAAACCTGAGCAAGCGAAGGATTCTAGGATTGAACCACGAGCGAAGCGAGTGGGTTCATATATAGAATCCTGAGTGCAGCAAAGTTTCAAAGGTACGAGACGCAGAATAGCTTTGCTGCCAAGCGCAACACACAACTTTTCACCTCACAACGGCGAGGAAAATGCTGGCTGGATCAAAGAAAAAAAAAATTATAAATTTTGGCGCATTAAGGCGGCATAGAAAAATATTGAATAGAGAGATTCGAATTTTAAAAACTCTTTCCACGTCTGTGCTTTCCACGCTCGCGCTAGCGGATAAAATTCACGTTTGCACTCAGATTTCGAATGATAAACATAATCTTTCCGAGCTTGTGAGGTGAAAACAATTTTTTAAAAAATAATAATTAAAATGCATCATCTTAATTCTCAAACCACCTAATCGACGTCCGATTCACATCAGCCCACAATATCATGTCTAGTTAGAATAAATAACAAAAACAAGCAGTTTTCAAGAGTACAAGCAATCATGTTCATTATTCTATCCGCAATCACATCGAACTTCGCCACAGAACATAAATCTACAAATCAGACTTATATTCTGCCGTTCAACATTTACATTAACGACAGAAATTTGGAAAAAAAATTGCGCGAGTTCGAGTATTTTTGTGGGTTCCGTATGAGTGAAAGCTAAGTTTGTTATTTAACGTACTTTATGTGAGTTACTCGTAATATTATTAGACGCTAGGAATCCTAGGTATTCCTCAGGAGTGAAATTTTTTTATACTTACACATCCTTATTCGCATGAGAAAGTGATGCCAAACTCTATGTGTGACTTTTAAAAATAACACTCTTGGGATTTTGTTGTGTAAATACAGGGTGTTGCAAAACACCTTAGTAATACTAAAGGGGGTGCTTCAGACCATCAAACTGAACAACATTCACTATGGAGCCAACTTCGAAAACGCGAAAAAAAAATCTGCCGTCACTTACATTTGAGTCGAGTCGGTAGGTACTGCAGTTTTGTATGAAACATCAGATTTTTTTGCGTTATCACTTTTGGCTCTGCAGTGAAAGAGTTTTTTGGCAGTTCTTAACTATTCTACTCGACTTCTTAGTATTTAGTTGATTAATTTCAGACAATAGGTATGATGATATGGGTTCGTGTTGAAGCTGTACCTACTATTATGTATGTTATTTAAGACCTTATGTACAACATGAATTTGAATTTGCAAGAAAAAATAAAAAATGAAATTTCAATTGCAATAAAGTACTTATTAAAATTGATTATAGAAACAGAACATTACTTAAAATCTGCCTAGTACAGTCATGATACGATACCGATCTTGTAAACGATATACTTAATCGGAATATTTCGGAAATTTCGAATCAAAATTGTTGTCACTTCATTCCTACATACTCGTAAGTAACTTGCTTAAACATGGGATACATACATCTCAACAATTCTGGAAGACTCCAAGTCAAGGAACGGTACGACCACCACTCTGACACCAGGGCTTGCCCACACGATATGAAGGTACAACCACCGAAAAGGGTAATATTTATTAACCACCGAAACCCTAAAATAAAAAGACAATACTAATTCGGAAACAAAACGCTCGGAAACAGTCACGAAACGAGTAATGGCAAACGCCCATCACATTAATAGATTGACGTGCTCAAAACTGTAAAATTACCATTTCGAATATGATTCAAGAAAAAAATGCTTAAAAAAACAGATAGGTTCGTTGCAATAGGCGATTAGGGACGTAGGCACGAAACACGCGGTTATAAACATAACTTTAATGAGTTGTAAACGACGTATAAAAAAAATCCCCCAATAAGGGTTAACGTTGACAAAAAATTTAATGAAAGAGACGATTCTTTTTTTTGTAAGCAAGCGTAAGTAGGTTGGCAGTATCAATTGATCGTTACTCGTTTAAATTAAGATTGATTAATGGAGTAATCTGCAAAATATTACACAATACTTACAATAAATACAGAAACATATCGGATTCAGTCCCTTCAGACATAGTCTCACCCTTTACAAGTTTCTACTCTTCATTCGAAAAATTAAAACCTACATTAGTTGTCAACCGTAATCTGTATACTTTACTTTATCACACTGCAAAATTTCAGCGCTAGATGAATTATTGTTAGGGTCAAACCCTAAAATGATTGGACTAAGATGGTTTGTGGCTTTGGCTTAACATGATGGATTTGTGTATGACATGACGTCATAATTGACAACGAAATTTCATTCTGCATTTTAGTCCTTACGCATACTTAGGTTGCTCCTTATAGGAAAAAGCACATTTTCGTCTTCCTTATCCTTTACGTTGAGCTCCACTTAAAAAAATAGTTTCTAATCATTTTTGAGGTGTTTGTAAATTACTTCAAGTTTAGCACCAGGAGTGCGATTTTTGAATCTCATTCGGTGAGCTCAGCAGTTAAAAATGACAAAATTACTACGGAGTTATGCATCTTTCTACTGCTGATTTGACTTTCAAAAATCGCTCTCCTGAATTATGATTTAAGCAGTAGAAAGATGCATAACTCCATAGTAATTTTGACATTTTTAACTGCTGAGCTCACCGAATGAGATTCAAAAATCGCACTCCTGGTGCTAATCTTGAAGTAATTCACAAACACCTCAAAAATGATTAGAAACGATTTTTTTAAGTGGAGCTCAACGTAAAGGATAAGGAAGAAGAAAATGTGCTTTTTCCTATAAGGAGCAACCTAAGTATGCGTAAGGACTAAAATGCAGAATGAAATTTCGTTGTCAATTATGACGTCATGTCATACACAAATCCATCTTGTTAAGCCAAAGCCACAAACCATCTTAGTCCAATCATTTTAGGGTTTGACCCTAACAATAATTCATCTAGCGCTGAAACTTTGCAGTGTGATAAAGTAAAGTATACAGATTGACAAATAATCTAGGTTTTAATTTTTGACGGTTGACAAATAATATAGGTTTTAATTTTTCCGGTCCTAGATTATTTGTCGACCATAATCGGTATACTTTACTTTATCACATTGCAAAGTTTCAGCGATAGATGAATTATTGTTAGGGTTTCCATACAAGGAAACTCTAAAATGATTGGACTACTCATTTGATTTCGCAATGGACACGACGTAGGTATAGGAAGCGACAAGCTTTGTGCGGTTGTACCCATTGACCTCTTTGTACCCCGTAAAATATCTCTTATGCCGGTTAATTTAATTTACGAATTTATTCGGAAGCGGGATTCAATCTTTTTTACCCGACTGCGTCAGAACTTAGAACGGAGGGTAATGTTGCTTGCCGGGCTGTATGCTCAGGAGTGCGATTTTTGAATCTCATTCGGTGAGCTCAGCAGTTGAAAATGTTAAAATTACTATAGAGATCGGTATGCATCTTTCTGATTTGACTTTCAGAAATCGGTCTCCTGTAGTATGATTTTTGAAAGTCAAATCAGCAGTTGAAAGATGCATATTTCCATAGGTAGAAATTTTCAACTGCTGAGCTCACCGAATGAGATTAAAAAATCGCACTCCAGGTATGTATGGATATCTAGTGAGAAATGCATAGAGTGCATGTATGTATACTCGTACTTAAAGATGCAGCCCACCATACTAATGAGCAAATATTTTAATTTAGCGGAAGATTCTTATACTAACAATAATTTAGTGTCAAACGCGGTATAGTTTATATTTTGCGCATAATACAATGCAGCAAAACTAAAGTTTAGCAACCAATTAATTAGTAATCGTGCGACGCAGTGACTAAGAAATACTTAACTAATAACTTACAAACTAAGTTAGGTCATGCATACTTACCTCTTTCTACTCCTGATTATACCTACATATACAGGGTATTTTTGGATCACTCGTGAAAAGAAGACCACTTGAGTATACAGGATTAAATTGAAATCATTGGCATCCTTTTAAACTAACAGTCTACCCATCAAACTGAACAACTTCTACTATGGGAGCAAATCAAAAAATAAAAATTTACAATATTGTTCAAAACACAATTCAGAAGGATGTGGTTTTCTTACTTTTCGAAATTAATAAAAAATAATCAAATTTTTCAAAGAAAACAGCTAAACTCTGACCGGGGCCACGCGCTCGTTCGCATCGATTTGTATGGAAAGTCGTGGTCCAGGGATGGAAAAGTTGATTTTTAGCGTGATTTGATGTTCCTATTAAAAGCTGTAAACGCATTGGGCTCGCGTTGTGGATCATGGCCCACTCCCTCTCACAATTATTCTCGAGAGGATGCCTTTGCCCTGCAGTGGAATCTTACAGGCTATAACTTATTTTGTATAAAATACCAAGAAATGCACAAAATACCAGTATTAACTTAACAAAACGAGCAGTAGGAAAGCTCACGCGACACATCACGACTTATTTACGACGGAGCGAATTGAACGTTTAAAACAAATTTAACTGTTCGGTTTCACTTTATCGAATCTGTATACTGATCTATTGTAATATAATAACCTTAGACACGCGAATTTAGTGTTCGGTAAGACATTGGAGACATTTTAGTTTCTGAATCTTTAGTGGTGTTGATTTTAATCTTAGATTAGATTACAGGTTAAAATATGTGAATTAAATGGTGACGTAATAAGTTTTACGCTCGCATTTCCACACTTATCATCATCATACCTATTCCTATACAGGGTCCTACTTAATATGCTGACACTTTTTTAAGGGGATGATCAGACCATCAAACTGAACAAATGCCCCGGGCAGCATTTTACTATGTGCGGCAAATAGGCACTTTAGTAGAGCGGAGAAAAGTCAAGCTCGCTTCGCTCGCTCTAAAACATAATTCAAAAGAGTACTGAACACAGCTAAATTATGGTGATAAAAAGTGGAGTTCGCTTCGCTTGCTCCTTAGCTTTTACTTAGGTGCACATGTTTCGTACCGAAAGAGCTCTGGCTACAACCAATTCGTATTGGGGAGATAAGATGTATATTTTGGCATAGATAGACTCAGATATTTTTGACACCAACCTGAACGCTGAGTTAGTAGTTGTGCTAGAAAATTTTGAGCTCGCTTCGCTCGCTCCATGATTTTTTATGTATGTACGTAGGCGCTGCAGACATAGAGAAAAGGTGCCGGGAAAAATCGGTTATGCTGTGTAAAGCAAGAGAGTGCGGCGGAGCCCCGCGACCTTGAACTTTTTCTCTGGACCTCGATAATTTTCAAAAGCATCCGGACCCCGCTTAAAATTACTAGCCGACCCCTGGATAAGACCATCAAACTCGATCTAGATCGTGAAAAAAATCTGCTGTCCCATACATTTTCAGTTTTGCAAAGTTTTTGTACGGAGCTGGTGATTTCTTTTTGCGATTTTGATTCATTGAGTGCGATTGAGAGAGGACTATCCATACTGTCAAAGATAAATATTATACTCTTAGCCCAAACTGTCGTCTTCCGCCGTCGAGCCGACGAGGGGGTGAGGTAAACAATAGGTGGGGGGCAGTGAGTCTCTGTGCTGTATGCAGTACCATACTCATTGTAAATACTGTGATGATACTACGGCTTGGGGGATTTGGAGTGCACCACCACGTGTGGGATTGCAATAGCATAGCGCAGTGTAGACGATTATCTCTGTCGCGCGTATTCAGTTTCGTTACTGCTTGATTCCATACATTGGGAGATATCCACAAAGATACGTTTTACTGAACTATCAATAAATTTAATGGAGAAACCGAGCCCATGGATCGGCAAGAAAATTTACAACGGAAACCAAGTGAAATACAATCAGCAGATCGGATCAGGCAATAATCGGAGGATATTTATTTTTATTCAACGGTTCCCAGAGTTAAATGTTCGTTTAAATATTCAAAATTTGCCTACCCCTTTATTGTCGCGGCACGGGACTTCCGTGCACGATCAAACTGCAGTTAATGGTCGTACGATTGTGCACAGTGCGATCTTCTGACGTTTTGATATAACGGAGTCGAGAAAGGAGTGAGTGATGAAATGACTTAAGGAGGACGCATATTTATCCGCAGATGTGGTCTGAAAGAAGATGTAGTGACAAGGATTGAAAAAGGAATGTTGAGGTGGTTTGGCCATGTGGAAAGAATGAGCCAAAGTAGGCTGACGTATGAAATCTACAAGGAAAGTGTGAATGGAATGGTTGAAAGGGGTCGCCCTAGGCGCACGTACGCTGACCAAATAGGATGCGTACTGAAGAAGGGCCAAATAAAATGTACCCGGATCCGACGAGCATGTATGAAGAGACTTATGAATGTTGAAGAGGCGAAAGATGTGTGTCAGAATCGTAGCATGTGGCGATCTATTGTCTCTGCCGACACCAGTAGTGGGACATAGGCGTGAGCATATTATGTATGTATGTATGTATGTATGTATATTTATCCGCGGCGAACGAGCCGAAGGAGGCGAAAGAATCAAATTTTAGAATTCTTTATATGAAATTCTGTGACACCTCGCACAGTTATCCGCGGCGAAACGGACGAATCGTCAGAAGAATTAAAAGGAAATTCGTTTCGTTGAATGCGAGAATTAGATAAGGGCAAGAGAATTATGTTGTAAAGTAAATTTTAAGACAACTCTCTTTGTAGCTGTAAAACTATCAAGCCATGTCTAATGATGAGAGTCTGACAAATAACAGCTATGTCGGAGGCATCTGGGAACCTTTGAGGCGAACTGAAAAACTCCTATCACTAGACGACCAAACTGACTCTTTCTACAAAAGAAGCATAAGATATGCTCACGACTATATTCCCCTAAGGGGATAGTCAGAGATATTCTGAAACCTCAGAACATCCACGTTTCACCAGTAGTACCGAAACTCTGGCCAGTGTGACGGGGGCTGAGCCCGTCGCCACTTAAAATGGACAGTGGGTACAATACATGCCTCGAAATTGAAGCATGATGGGTTCCTCACGATGTTTTCCTTCACTGAAAAGCCAGTGGTATTACAAATCGTACATAAATTCCGAAAAACTCATTGGTACGAGTCGGCCTGGCCGGGGATCGAACCATAAATCATAAACTTTATTGCTTTACATGAGGTAGTTACATGGGTCTTAAAGTTTATTTTAGTACAGCTCATGCACCCATCCCGTATGGCAGGCAAAGGTTACTCGCCTCGCCACTGGACCACCACGGCTGTTCTATAAAAGAAAATTCTAACAAATCCCCTAAAAGCTGCACAATAATGCACCGAAAGTACTTTACAATATTTATAGCAGCGAGGACATGATAGTCTTCGACATGGGTCGGAAAAACGCTCGGTCCGCCATTAGCATACATGGCCGACACCGTACAACTGTAATGCTATGTTGTGCCTTGTCGAAGGCTTCTGTTGAGTCTTTTTAAAGTTCTGCATAATGTCGGGAAACTAGACCTTTTTTGTTTGACGGCCGAGATAGGGGGAAATTGGGTTGTGTTTGTGGAACATGCTGTACATACTACATGCATGAACTAATAACTGTATTCTCTTTCGGTCAAGAAGTTCAGTCAGAAACTTACGTGCAACTATTAAATATTCGGGTTTTAGGTTCGATTTTATGATGTTAGGCTTATTATAGTCCGCGGCCTATATATTATAGAGGGTGTTTCATAAGTAACAATAAATATTTCAAACTCCTAAGGGGGTTGTTTAGACCGTCAAACTGAACAACTTTCTCTATGGGACCAACATCGAAATCGCGAAAAAATAATTGATATCCCATATAGTGCATTGGGGTAATTGCGAACCTGGGTATATTCCGAAAGTTTATTAAAACTACCTGACTTGTCTGTCGAGACGGCACGTTGCTCTGACACTTACGCTAGCAGCGACGAACGGCGGCTTGAGCGTCAAAGCCGATAAAAATGGCGTCTAAAGTCAGGTAGTTTTAATAAACTTTCGGAATATACCCAGGTTCGCAATTACCCCAATGCACCATACATATTTTAGCTCTAGTCGATTTGTAGAGTATAGAACATCATTTTTTTTTTCGCGTTTCCGATATTGGTCCCATAGTGAAAGTTGTTCAGTTTGATGGTCTACACCACCCTTACAGGTTTATTTGTATTTTTGTAACACCTTGTATAGACTGCGGGCCATATTAAAGATATCTACTACTATAATATGGCCCGGGGTCATACTGATAATGAGCCAATTGTTTTTTGGACCATTTCTTTGCCTGGGCGGTCCCAAGCCTGTTATGTTATCATAACAGGCCTGTCATGTTATCATAGTAGATATCTATCCACAAAAACATTGCAAAAGAAACAAAATACATAGGCAATATTGTGTGTGTGTATAATTCGGTATGTCAAGTTTTTTTTGGTCTTCATTTTGATATTTTTTACGGTTAGAAGACATAATTTTAAGATACCTATTTCATTTTATTGCGATTCATCGAGTTTATCAATATAAATTTAATTTTTAAATTATTTTGATCTGTAATCTCAAAGTGCAAAAATGGCGGAGAAAAAATAATTCGAACTCCATGGAGAAAAACGACCTACTGCTATATTAAAAAAAATGAAAACCTGCCACCTCTTTCTAACTCTATGCTGGAAACAGATACGGCATCATCAAATGTCAAATTCTGGGATTTGTGAATGTATTTTTTTTTCTTAATGGCCGGTTATTTTAAGTTGATTTTATGTTTACCAAGGAGTTTGCAGGGGCAGCGAGTGACGTCACTCGTGGACCGAAAAACGACGTTATTTTATTAAAAATATCTGTAATCCTTTCATTTTAAAATGTCTGACATAGAAAATATGATTATTCAGACAATTATCTCGAAATGGTTTTCGATTCAGCGCCACAAAATAAAAAACTTGACATACCGAATTTTTCATTTATTTCCAGATTTCGAATAGACAACCTGCTACGAGACAGACCCCCGGGTCCTCCGGCAGCAGATGGAATCTCAGGGAGAATTAAATTTGAGAATTCACGTTTCGAACAAATATCAGAGAGTATATAAATGTTACAACCGGAACTGTTACGTTCGCGTCTCTAAAGAGTGAGATCTCCAATAGTTTAGTGAAACCTACTCTAGAATTCTTTCAGCGCGAGAGCATCACTTTCCCATGTGAATACTATGTGGAACTTCAAAGGATAGCACTGTGTAAACTTTTTGGAAAATGTATTTAACCTGCGTAGGTGTACTTATATTCAATTCTATCAGAAATATAAAAAAAAATACCTTAAAAAAGCTGGGTAGGTACTAGCGGAAAGTATTCATTTTTGTTATTTTTAGTTATCTTTATGTGTTAGGATTATTTGTGTTTTACGATTTCTATGTACTTTATTATCTTTAAGATATCTTTAAGAGTTCAATAAAGGAAAAGGAAAGGAAAGGAAATAAGGAAGGAAATTCCAGATTCATATTCTTCTTTACATTTTAAAAAATTTCCCTTACGATACATGAAATTTCAATAGACGTGGGAAATCACCGTCATCATACCTAAAATAAACGTAGTATGAAGGTGTCATGTTTTAAAAATATAATTCACATGTCTTACAATATAACAGTGTATACAAGGTGTTTCATAAGTAACAATACATTTTTAAAGCTCTGAAGGGGGTTGTTTAGACCGTCAAACTGAACAACTTTCTCTATGGGACCGACATCGAAATCGCGAAAAAAATAATTTTATATCCCATACATATTTTATTTGTAAAGTATAGAACATTTTTTTTTTTCGCGATTTCGTTATTGGTCCCATAGTGAAAGTTGTTCAGTTTGATGGTTTACACCACCCCCTTAAAGGTTTATTTGTATTTTTGTAACACCTTGTATATGCAGTGGTTCCATATATTTATAATTACGGTATATTTCAAGTACCCAATAGGCGACGAAAAAAGAGCTGTGAGTAACAGATTGACGAACATCACGAAAAAGTATGGATTCCTTATTAGGGAACCCTAATAAAAACAAACTCAGCAGATTTACCCAACCTTTCCCTAAAAGGTGATCGAACGCATGTGCACCGAATGCGGCGAACTCGGAATTAGTATGAAAAATTAGATTCGTCCGAATCGACTCTTTCTAATAGGTACCGAGTTCGGCACGGACAAGTGCGCGATCACCATAAACGTGTCACCAAACCGTATCATCTTCGCTTAACGTATAAACTACACAATCAATGCTACCACAGCGAATAAATTTCTATGCAAATGAGCCGACGAAGAGCGACGTCGCGGCAATAATCGGCCGACGGCATCGTAAATAACGTTTACGAGACGACATCGGCGGCAACCCTTGCTGGGAAATTAACGCTACGCGGGTGGCACCCGCGTTGAATGGGGTGATGACAGGCTATGGGAGAAAGCTTGGAGGTAAGATTCAGTCAGTTCACAAATAAATCTCCGAACAGGGTCCGAGCTGAGCCTAGGCTGTAGCACAGTCAACTAATATAAATCTGCACAACTCTTCCTTGAAAATTAACACTATGCAGGTGGTGTTGCGTGGGGAGATGAGAGGCTAACGGAAGAAAGCTTGGAGTTCTAAAGATTAAGCCTAATCTGGGCCATAGCACTGTCAACTAATATACATCTATGCACCTCTTTCTGGGAAATTAGCGCTACTCGGGCGGTACCTGCGTTGCGTGGGGTGATGAGAGGCTACGGGAGAAGGCTTGGAGTTCTAAAGATTCAGTTAGACCACAAATAATGCAGTCTCCGAGCAGAGTTCGAGCCTAATCTGGGCCATAGCACGGTCAACTAATATACATCGGCGCAAACCTTTCTGGGAAATTAGCGCTACTCGGGCGGTACCTGCGTTGCGTGGGGTGATGAGAGGCTACGGGAGAAGGCTTGGAGTTCTAAAGATTCAGTTAGACCACAAATAACGCAGTCTCCGAGCAGAGTTCGAGCCTAATCTCGGCCGTAGCACGGCCAACTACCTAATATACATCGGCGGCAACCCTTTCTGTGAAATTAGCGCTACCCACGTAGCGTTAAAATGTAAGGTATATAGATTTCGAGTGAAAAAAATCAATGGATATAACTCAAAAATGCAGACTCATTCAAATCCCTATTCTTGCATCCATGTCATGAAGTGATAAACTTGTGGAGCTGTGGGCACACGAGCGGTGGCTCGGTTCGGCCGACTTACATATGCGATGCAAATTAAACGTAATTGACAAGATCGAGGGTAAGCTAAGGCGATTTATTCTCAAGCGGGAACTTTGGCCGTTGCATTCACTGACCTTGAAGCAGTGTTCATTAGCCAACGTTTGTTGTACGTCATGTTTCATTACAACTACAACTAACAGTACAACTAATAGTACTTATATTGTTTGTCCAAGTACAAGAAAACTATACTTGCCGAAGGTGTGGCATCTGCCGCTCTAGTGATGCAACCACAGAAGAAGAACCCGGCATCGCCTCATCGACCACCAAGTCCCGAAAAGAATAAAAGTAGCATGCAGGTGCAGCCCACGTGTCAGTGTCACTGATATGGTCGATATGACATGTCTGTTCATACATTTCGTTCACAAAAAGGCCATATAAGTCACTGTGACAATTTTATGAAGATTCATTCATAACACTTATGAAGATAAGGTTGAATTAAATTTGATTAGTGTTTTTGGTCACGCTAGTTCTCGAACTAAATATTAGTCCTAGTGTTATTTCTACTGATTCTCTTTTCGGTGCATGCAGCAACAGCAAAATGCCTATATACGAGACACAATTTAAACCGTTTATTCCCAGTAGTTCTCTAAAAGGGGTATTACAGAACGACACTCAAGTGGAGATCTCTTTTTGAGTATAGATAAAAAAGGATGCAAATACATACAACGTATACATGCATTCTTGTCTACCTTTACTTAAGAAGAGATCTCCACTTGAGTGTCGTTCTGTAATACCCCCCTTAGAGTTAGCTAACTCTCTCTGGAAATTTCACTGAAAATAGCCCCAATATCAGTTAAGTAATTTTCCTTTCCACTGTAGGTAACTAATCCATCGATACGTTTTAATCCTAGCTAATCTTACAAATGTGAATGTTTGTTTTTCGTCTTTCACACCTCTACCGTTCAAGCAATCGACCTGATGCATATAGCCTATTTCGAGACAGATATAGGACAGTTTTCATCCTTAAAATAAAACAAATCCTACGCGAGAAAAATTGCGGGCAAAACCTAGTAGTAGACTTAAAATAAGCAAAGATGTAACAAGATATGCGAGAGACAACAATTAAAATCCATGTCGAACAATCCTCCCGATCGCTGACACCGACACAGAAAGCGTCGTAGATTCCAAATCCTAATTCAATTTAGCAAAAGGGTTGCCATCTACGCGGAACGAAAAATAGCGAAGAAAGGGGAGAGAATTAAGGTATCAATACACTGACGAAGTCCCGAAAAACAAGCGGTTTCAGTCCTTACAGAGGATTCCATAAGAGT
Organism: Agonopterix heracliana; assembly: GCA_963693445.1. Classification (NCBI taxonomy): domain Eukaryota; kingdom Metazoa; phylum Arthropoda; class Insecta; order Lepidoptera; family Depressariidae; genus Agonopterix; species Agonopterix heracliana. The sequence goes on from OY856327.1 coordinate 6,272,959, forward strand.
TTTGTCAGATGACTTGCTTTTGTACAATGGAGTTTAGATTCAAAGACATGTCTAGGGGCGGCGACGTGTCACGTCGGGTGCGGTCTCTGGGACCGCTGGGTAATTGATGCGTTCAAGATTAGATGGCTTTAGGTGTTGTGGTAGGAATAGGAATGTGGAAGAGCATGTAGGTATAGGATAAGATATGTCGGTTGATCAAAAAAGACTAGCATAAGCTCTTAGTTGAAACCAACGTTCATCAGATCGGATATGCTATAAGTCCAGCATAACATAGCACCTGTGCAAAAGGGATTGACTCTGTTGGCTGGTGCGAAGGTGTAAAATGGACTTACCTACGACAGTATTTTTTGTTTTAAGGTAAAGTTAGAAATTACTAAGGAAATTAGAATAATTATGATAGTTAAAGTTGAACACATTTGATATCGTTAGCGTTGGGTTTAAAGCACATTTATGTTTTTTGTAGTAAAGTGACTGTAGATAAAGCTAAGGCGATCACACAGCGCAAAACGTTACGACGTGCAACCACAGTATAAGAATGAGTACTACATCATAGGTGCGACTGTTACGAAGCAGATACGCTGCCGTGTAGACTGCAATGTCTGCACCATGCGATACAAGCTAATACAATAAAGAAAACCGTCGCATCGCTACACGCAGCGACGTGCGGTGCCGTGTGATATCCACCTAAATGTCAGATGCAATTTCACAAAGAAAAGGTGAAAGGTGAAAATTCGATATCGTGATAATGTCAAAACCGAAATTCTATTAGGACAGCGTTTTAATAAACTTGTTCCTTTAGCTTTTAGCTTCCGTGAATTTTGTGATTTCCCAGTCAAAAGTTTACATTTCGCGTTTGCTCACGATTGAGATGTCAAATACTATGACACGAAGAAAATTGGGCGCAAAATTTTCGTGACCGAAAATGTTGGCGAAGCCCCGTCACCCGCCAAAACCATATGATTTGTGGTGAACGTTTCTCACCAGACGTCCCGCGCAAGTTTTAAAAAGTCGCCCAAGTTGTGGATTACTTTAATTAGCGTCAACCGACATGACATTTCCCTTTTGCGAATACTCAGTATTTCAGGTGTAGTAATAAAAAGGAATGTTTTGATACTGTTTGGTTAGGAAAAAGGTAAAACATATTTTACCCGACTGCGACAGAAGGAGGGTTATGTTTTTCGAGCGTATGTATGTATGTAAGTATGTATGTTTGTATGTCTATTTCTTTGGCACGCCCTACAGCCTAAACGGCTTGATGGATTTTAACGTATGAGGTGTCGTTAGATTCGTAAAAATCGTGAGAGTGTCATAGGGTACATTATTTCAATATGGCGTCTGCAAATTAAAAAAGGAAGGGGGAAGAAGTTGGTATTGAGTAGGTATAGTTGCGATGGCTTTTTCTATTGGACTTTGGAAAACAAAAATTTGCTTGTTGCTAACTAAAAAGTTGTAGTACCTAAACTAAATTATGACATCAAGTAAATGACCAACCAAACAACCGCCAACCAACCGTGATAACCAATTGATTCTTTCACGTACATCGGAAGTTTAACAATTAAATACTCAACAAATTCCAAGTTACGAAACAGCCTCATGTCGAATATAAATAAAGGATTTTTGTAACGTTTCGATTTCGCCAAGTTTGTCACAATAATATAATTTATCGAGTTGACAAAGTTTTGTAAAGTTCGTGACGTAATATTTTACAGTCCTTAGGAAGGTTGCGTTCGAGTGCGCACAAGTTTCGGTGTAAAACTGCATTACTTTCGATCCGATTGGCAAGGATAAATGGGTACGTGAAAAATTATTGGCTTCACAAAAATGTACTCAATAACTTTTCTGTAAAAAAAAAGAGAAATAGAAACTGGTTTTTGGCTGTGTCTTATTTTGCACCTTTCGTATTTTCTATGTCTTGTATAGTACCGTCTCATGGCCCGATAGCTTAGTCGGTAGTGAACCTCCCTACTGTGCCGAGCGTCGCGGGTTCGAATTCCTTAAGGGGCAAATATTTGTATAATGAACATGAATATTTTTATCTGATTCATGGATGTTTGTATCTATACAAGATGTTACAAAAATACAAATAAACCTTTAAGGGGGTGGTTTAGACCATCAAACTGAACAACTTTCACTATGGGACCAATATCGAAATCGCGAAAAAAAAAATTGATGTTCTATACTCTACAAATTGACTAGAGCTAAAATATGTATGGGATTTCAAATATTTTTTTTCGCGATTTCGATGTTGGTCCCATAGAGAAAGTTGTTCAGTTTGACGGTCTAAACAACCCCCTTAAGAGTTTTAAATATTTATTGTTACTTATGAAACACCCTGTATATTAGATGTATTCTATATCGTTGTCTAGTCATCATAATACAAGTCCCTAGATTCTGTGACTAGATAATTTGTGTGCCAATTTCAAATTGTTTTTTTTTAACCTGTTTTGTCCCACTGCTGGGCAAAGGTCTCCCCTAAACTCTTCCACGTCTTTCTATTTGGTGCTACACCAAACTAGTTTAGACATTATTTTATTTTATTTCAATGTCTAACACTCAGTTGTAGAAACGCTAATTAAACTTAATCCTCCATTAAATCTCTTGCTAGCTTTTACTACAGTCTCCAGGGTCCGAATAGCCCTAATTATAGCCAACCTGCGATAGGAGATGGCACCACAAGAAAAAGAAAAAGCTTTTACTACGTGAACAAGACAAAAAGTGACAGCAAGATATTTAATGAAGGATTAACTCAACTGAGCGTAAGAGGTTTAAAAAGTTCACCTTGATCTTGAAACCGCCAAAAATATCAGCTACTCCCTTATGTTCATCAAATAGGATTGCATGCTTCGAATGCATTCGGTATTGGTAAAGCGCAATTTTCGTGTTTAGGCCTGTAGACGATAGCTGCGACAGTACTGGCTTGATTTATTAGTTGCTCGCTGCCTGTTGGACTACAAAGTCCGCACGCCAACACTTATCTACTATTGATGCTTTGGCAATATTAAACCTACCTACTGACGTTTCTTTATCATCATAATCAGCCTAATCCTACCCACTGAAGGGCATAGAACTACCCTCTAGGAGGGTGTTTGGGCGTTAACTTAGTCCATCACGCATGCCCAATGCGGATTGGTAGACTTCACATACGCATCAGAATTTCTTCTGCATAATATGCAGGTTTCCTCACGATGTTTTCCTTCACCGTTTGAGAGCAGTTGGTAATACGTACATAAGTTAGAAAAACTCATTGGCGTTGACGTTTCTTTATAACATAATGAATCTATTCTATAATAGACTAATTCCTTGAGGCATAGCTTAACTTAGCCTTACACCTACAAAGTATGTAGTCACATTGTCACACATATCCGGTGTCATTTTTTTCAATATTGAAATAAAACTATCCAACCTGATCATTTTCCTTATTCCATTTCCAATGTTCTTGATTTTTCAGATTTAACTTTAGTTCTTGAAATAAAGGGGGACAGCATATTGTTGAGACATTTGATTTTTACCCGACTGCGACAGAAGGAGGGTTATGTTTTTCGAGCGTATGTATGTATGTATGTATGTATGTATGTTTGTATGTCTATTTCTTTGGCACGCGCTACAGCCTAAACGGCTTGATGGATTTTAACGTAAGAGGTGTCGTTAGATTCGCAAAAATCGTGAGTGTCATAGGGTACATTATTTTAATATGGCGTCTGCGAATTAAAAAAGAGAGGGGGAAGAATCCAATTTTTTTCGTAAAAAAATACAATATGGGTATCAAATGAAAGCTGGTGAAGAGCAGATTCCAATTATATATATATTATAGTATTTTTATGCAACCATTTTGACACAAGACTAAAAAGTATGAAATAAACTAAATTATTTAGAAAAACAAAAAACCCGACTGCATAAAAAACTATTAACTGAAAAGATAAAAACAAGCTCCTTAAATCAGCTATAATAACTTTGTTTGAGCAAATTAATACAATTTGAATGTTATTACCCGACTGCGACAGAAGGAGGGTTATGTTTTTCGAGCGTATGTATGTATGTATGTATGTATGTATGTATGTATGTATGTATGTATGTATGTATGTATGTATGTTTGTATGTCTATTTCTTTGGCACGCCCTACAGCTTAAACGGCTGGATGGATTTTAACGTATGAGGTATCATTAGATTCGTAAAAATCGTGAGAGTGACATAGGGTACATAATTTTAATATGACGTCTGCTAATTAAAAAAGAGAGGGGGGAGATTAATTTTTTTTTCGTAAAAAAATACAATATGGGTATCAAATGAAAGCTGGTGAAAAGCAGATTCCAAATATATATATATTGTAGTACTTTTATGCTACCATTTTGACACAAGACTCAAAAGTATGAAATAAACTAAATTATTAAGATAAACAAAAAACCCGACTGCATAAAAAACTGAAAAGATAAAAACAAGCTCCTTAAATCATAATAACTTTGTTAGAGCAAATTAATACAATTTGAATGTTATTACTTATTAGGTAGGTATTGCAGGCGGGGACAAACCATAACCAACCATACGTAATTTTTCTTTGTCCCCGTTTGCGATACCTACCTAATAAGTAATAACATTCAAATTGTATTAATTTGCTCTAACAAAGTTATTATGATTTAAGGAGCTTGTTTTTATCTTTTCAGTTTTTTATGCAGTCGGGTTTTTTGTTTTTACTTATTAGGTAGGTAGGTATCGCAAACGGGGACAAAGAAAAATGACCTATTTGTTGGTTATTGGTTTGTCCCCGTTTGCGATACCTACCTACCTAATAAGTAATAACATTCAAATTGTATTAATTTGCTCAAACAAAGTTATTATAGCTGATTTAAGGAGCTTGTTTTTATCTTTTCAGTTAATAGTTTTTTATGCAGTCGGGTTTTTTGTTTTTCTAAATAATTTTTAAAGTGTAATAAGATTGGAGATCGTATTTCTTTGATTTTTATCTATATAAAAACATAAACAAATTTTTTATCTAGCATTTTCATTAGCTTTCCATTTCGCAAAAAAATAAGGGATAATTATAGAAAAATCAATCGCACACTACCTATACCTATAGGAATGAAGTGGTGAAAATGTACAGGTGAAATTATTCCTGTACATAATTATTTAGAATGTACAGATAATTTCGTGATAAGTCCCTTAAAATAGAAATTCATTTTTGACTTAATTCACGTAAGTACCTTTTTTTAATTTCCTCCTACTACTGCAATCTGCCTGCATGGGACATTCGGCAATAATTTGTGTTTATTAAAAACTCATTCAAGGAATGACTAATGATTTTGTGACATGGAGATGCATAACCCATCTATTCGAAGCCAGGACACAGCCGCTACAAGGAAGTAAAATAAAGGAATATTAAAACAAAGCACTCACTTTTCTCCTGTCTCTGCCAGGCCAGTGCAGCACACAGTAGAGCCAGAGTTTTCCCGGAACCCGTCGGACTCTCCAGTAGGCAGTTCTGACCATTCTTGATGGCTGCTATCACCTAAAATTTTATTAATTAGCAAATTGGACTGATATAGAAAAGTAGCTTTCTCACACTCTGAAATTGGCAGAGCGGAGTAGAGACAGAGATATGTAAAATGAATCTAGGTAGATACGACACAATTGTATCTAAGTTATTCGGAGGGCAGGCTGTATTGCTTAACATAATGCAACTTTGTCTACTAGGTATTAAGAAGCGGAGGTCTTGATACAATCATGTTATCTATCTATTAGTCATGGATTTCCGCAAAGTAACACCTGATTCAATTAATTAAAATGTATCAATAAATAAAATAGGTTGATTCTGAAAAACGAGGAAAATAGAGCAATTTGAAAAAAAAGGAGATAAGATGATGTGAGATGAGTCAATCCTACTAATGTTTTAAACTAGCTGTTGCCCACGACTCCATCTACATAGACCTTAAAAAGTATCCTATGTGTTAATCTGTGTGCCAAATTTCATCCACATCCATCCACTACAGTACAGTACATCCACTACAGTACACCACGTACAGCCATGTGCGTGATGGAGTCACAAACTTCTAAACATTGTCACAAACTTTCACATTTGTAATATTAGTGAGATGTGAAAGATTGTGGAGGTGTAGAGATTTGGATATTTGGCACTCAGAAAGTTCCATTGGCATGGGCCTAAGGCGTCACCTGTGTCAATGTTGTTGTTCGTAGTTGTGTCTTGAGAAAGTAATGGTTGGTTGTGGTGTGAGTGTGTGTGTGGCCACGTGAGACTAGTGGATGTAGGAGTTTGAGTGTGAATTTGTCGGTCTGTAAGAATTTCCTTACAATCCGGCAAGTATTAACCTTTTGAATACTACGTCACTTTCAAGTTACCGAGCTCTGTACGCCATGGAACAAACTATTTAGTAGATAAATAGATGACTCTGGCGTGTCAGGCATTTTATTGGTTGTCACAACTGGATGACTCTGGCGTTCAAATGGTTAAGAATTACAGCTTTCTGTAATCGATGGTAAGTATTAGGAGGTCCAGATTTGAATCCGGACCACATGCCATGTACCAATGACTTTTTCTAACTTATGTACGTAATACCGACTGCTCTCAACAATGAAAGAAAACATCTTGAGTAAACTTGCATACGCTCAAGAATAAATTCTTATGTGTATGTGAAGTCTACCTGGGCATGCACCCACACAGTTGTGGACTAACACCCATACACCCTCCCTGAGAGTAGGCCTGTGCCCTGCAGTGGAACGTATTTAGGCTGTCATGATGATGATTAGGAAGTAAATTCAAAGTGTTGAGGGATTAATGTTATTGTTTAGGGATAACACCTGTTGTAGATATGACTATGGGGACTATTATATTGTAACCTTTTCCAAATGCCATAGTCGGGATATTTCCTCTTTAAGTTTACTGTTTTTGGAGAGCTTTTCTGCTATTGTGTTTTGTGCATTGTGCATGTTTATAGCCCTCTCAGCTTCATTAGTAAATTGAAGCTGTACAGCCAATCAGAATACCCTAGACGCCTTGCTGCCCGCTGGGCAGACAACCTAAAAAATAGCGGAGCGCAACTTGATGAGGAAGGCCGAGGACAGTCTTGTGGCGCGCCTTGTGAGAGGGTTATGTTCAGCAGTGGACAATGATAGGCTGATGTTGATACTGAGGGAGTGAGAGAGGATCGATCGCACCAACTGAGGTGCGGTGGAGACTGATGGGGATTAGTGTATCTAGTACTCATTCTTATAAAATGCTATTCGCTACTGGGCTTTTAAAAGTATACATTACCTTAGACATCAAAGCAATCTGGCTACCGTAAGGTTCAACCGGCAAAAAGACTTTCACACCTCCTATCATCCTCTCGAACCCTGGTACTTTCGGCTCTTGCGGAGCCAGTGTTATCGATGGCATTTGTTTCTTAACTTGGTTTAGTTTGGATGTTGATGGAGTCTGCTTACACGGTTGCTTATTTTGAACTTGCGGGAACAAGTTTTTGACAGCAACACTTCTTTTACTGGTCAAATTGACGGCGGGAAGCTCTTCGTCGGAGCTAACTGATAAGACTTCGGTGGGCTCATTGATGCTGTTTAAAGATATTGTATCCTGATATTCTGATGCATCGAGCTTGTCAAAGTGTTGTGGCAGCACGAAACTATCGTCGTCGTCTGATATCTCGATAGAAGACATTGTTAAAGCTTAATAATATCACAAAATTCTGTTCAAAATAATCAAGGAGAATCGGTGTTCCCGCGCGAACTTTTGCAAGTCTTTTACGACGTTGAAAACACTTTTTGATTCACGGCACAGGTGTTCAGAAGGTTTGTAGAGTTATTATGCACTTTCATTTCACTACTTATTGAGTAAATAATTCACTTTTTCGATAAATTATAACAATAACAAGAAACGCCCGTTCTTGCGTTCGGCTTTTTGTTTTTGACATCCAGCTGTCTGTCACTGTCAAAAATTTGAACTGTCAATTGATGCGTTTTATTTCTCCTAATAAGCTGCGTTTTGTTGTGCTCTGAGAAAATAAAACAAAACGCATTTTGGACCAGACTTTATTTACAAAATTACATTTCATGTTTAAATTACGTTTTTGTTATAAAAATTTTGCATTAACCTTTTTTTTACCGTGACCAATCATTTTCCATTGTGATTTTTCAGTTTTTCAAGACTTTGATCATTAACCTTTTATTTTTCGTTGAAAATACTACCGTCGATGTTGTTCTATGGGGTGTGTGTAGGTAATAGGCAGTTTCTGCAACAAAATATGTGTTAGTTAAAGTTAATCTTCGTCCTTCCACAAACGGGCTGCGGAGCCTAGCCTAGTAGGAGCCATTGAACTATATTTAAGTATAGGTAATACCTAGATAGAAAGCTAGATAGGTATTTCTTATAGGTTACTATGTGTAGTGACACATCTGCGGAACGTAGGTACGGCACCGAACGTTCGGTTGAATACGCGTGCAATGCTTTCCCCTATACCAGCGACACACCAGTACACGCCATTTTCCCTAGTAGACGCGTATTCAACCGAATGTTTGGCGTCGTACGTTCCGCAGGTGTGTCGATACACTATAATGATGTCCTCCATGAGTCATGCATGACGTATCCGTCGGCGGCGACTCATTGGTTCCTGGCTTGAGCTCGAATGTGGCTGGAGAACACCAGCTTACCACCACCGCCAGAGTCTATACTAGTTAACATTAGGTAGGTACCATAATAGCTCAATGATAGGAGTACAAAGGAACGGTCTAGCAGCTCTTGGGCCGAGATTCAGAGACGATTTGTAAGTCATAGTTTGAACTCCCGTATGTCAAAATCCATACATTTCGACCCTACTTAGCTCGAGCTAAGACTAAAAAAATCGTCTCTGAATCTCGGCCTTAGATCCTAACCGGATAACTATCGTAACCCAATCGTAACTTATCATGCCTATAAAGTTAAGTACTTACCTATACTTACTTGTTTTCATTTTATTTCGGAGCTGGAGTGGGATTCGCAAACATGTAAGAAAATAGCGATAACGCAACCGCCCATCCTAACCAGCACATCATAATAGTTAGTCGGCTTCAAAGAGAATGGAATCACTTGGTCGGCTTGACTAGGTATGTATGTAAGTATTGTGTTAAAAACAACATATAAGTCTTAAGTATTTCAAATTGAGATTTGTATTTTTGCTTTTAAAATTATCTTTCCATTGACATTTTAAAAATGTTATGTTTTGACAAGGCTTTGACAGAACTTTATTCTTTCATTTCAGGAAGCTGATTTGATTACACACCGAGGACAGGAAAGGACGGCTTCGCCTCGGTCAACAACTACATGAGATCTGAGGCTTTCTTATTTACTGTCCGAGGTTAGTATACTATTTTTCTCCTCGACGGAGGTGGAAAGCGACAACTTCGTTTAGCGCAGCGGGACGACAATTGACGCTTTCCGTCCGGAGGTGAGAAAAGTACCTATATATTGTTCATTTATTAAACCAAGAAGACTATATAGAACCATCTAAGCTTTCCCAACTCGCGTATGATAATGCCTGTAGGTAGAGTTAACGAATTTTGGAAGAGTCTACAAAGTGTTCGTCAGTCGTTCAATATGTCATACATTTTTTTCGTAATTTAATGTAAGTACCAAATCGCAACATGTTACTGTACTGTCGAGACGCACAGCAATAAAATTACTCAAATGCATAAATGTATTTTATCGTTCACCCCCCATTAACGCTCTCAGCGTTAGTCTAAAATATCTGGCTGCATGGAGTGTTGCCTTTGCCATTGCATCAGCAACAAACTCTCGATTCCCTTCTCCCGCCAAAACGCGGCGCCATTACACGAGTGAATTGTCAACGGAGGTTATGGCGCGTTATAATTTGGTTTATATCCCGACACCACGCTGTTTAGCCAACGCAATTAGTGCGGGAACATTTCTGTTGTACTTACTTATATTGTTTTCTTTCTATGATTCTGTAATCTAGCTTCGTCTACAATTTCCAGATTGCACCATTTACTTTACATGCTCTACCTTGGACTGCAGTCTGCACCCGTCAAAGGTATCTCCACCAAGAAGCTGACAAGCTGACATAGGCATTGTCTGGGGTCTATACAATTTCTACATTAAGAAGCTTGCAAGGTTAAGTCCAATTCTTATTACACTGTTTTCGGGCAAGGTCTATGTTGAGCTGGGATCTATTTGCTGTTGTAGCATAGGTAGGTACCTACCTAAGTTACATGTTGTTCTATTGGTGTTGCATTGTACTCTTGTTTTGTAAACTTAACTGTAATATAATGTGTGTGTTACTTTATGCAAATACATTTTTTATCTAAGTAAGTACATACATACATACATATTCTCACGCCTGTCTCCCACTGGGGTAGGCAGAAACAACGGAACGCCACTTGCTACAATCCTGACAAACCTCCCTAGCTTCCTCCACATTAATTAGTCCTTTCATGCATGCTCGTCGGTTTCGGGTAGATCTGACCTGGCCCTTCTTAAGCTTTCGGGTATATCTGACCTGGCCCTTCTTAAGTTCTAAGTAAGTATCTATCTATTAAAATTTGCATGCTTGCATGGCTACGAATAAAGAAATACGGCGTGGCAGCTCGGTAGGTTCCGAATATTGCTTGCTTCTTCTGCTTAGTATCCATAACCCAGATAGCCATTGACTTTCATGCCGAAACCGTATAAAGGTTTCTATAAAGACGGCTTGACCTGTTACGGTTGATATCAATGCATTTCACTCGAATACCTTTAGGAAATTCGAGACACTTTAATCCATGCTTAAGTGACATCTTTACCGAATGTAAGCAGACGATTAGAAACACTTATGGAGACACTACCTATTTTTTTATTCGAGCAGCTTGAGCGTCTTTTACCATTTTGGCTTGTAAATTGCTTTCTGTAAGCCAGATTTTGATCCTAATTTAAGGCTCTCTTATTCAAGTGCAAGCGTCTCTTTCTTGCAAGCAGAAGTTTGAAATTAGCCATCCCGCTCCAATTGAAAGCAGGATCGCAAAAAAACGTGTTTTTCGTCAATATCTTTGCTCATGGGAGTTTCTAAGCTAAAAATTCTACGGAGTTCACTAGAAATATTTAATGTTTTTAGTTAAGGCGTATCAGCCGTGGACCACTCTCCTCTCACTCACATTCCATACTAATCGATGAGAAAGAGCGCGTGGCTCCGGTCAGAATTTTGCTGTTTTCTTTGAAAAATTCGATGATTTTTTATTAATTTCGAAAAAGTAAAAAAACCACATCATTCTAAATTGTATTGTGAACAATATAGTAAATTTTCATTTTGTTCCGATTAAAAATGTAAGAGTAAAATGGTTACAACTGGAAAAAAAGGGGTGACTTTAGAGTCCCTTTTCTTTGGTTTTATTCATTAAACTCGATTTCTAGAAAAACCACATCACTTCTCATATCCTGTAGATGGTTCAGTTTAAATTTCAGCTCAAAAAGTGCCATAGTTAATGAATAAAATGGTTACAAAATTACCCAAAACCGGCAGGTAGCCCCTTAAGTACAAGAATAAAAAGTTAAATATCAGCAGTTTAATCATAGTATTGAAAAAGCATAACAAAAAGGGGTAACTTTGGGATGTTTTTCTATCTAGTACACTTAATCTAATCGTGTAATTGAGAACGGTCGCCCATCCGCCCGATCCTTAAATAAGACATAATTTAATTTCAGACTTTAAAACACAGTTTAAAACACTTTCGTTCGTGTTCTAAAAACGGCCTCGACGGGATAACAGCGTCTTAAGTTCCTTTTGTTTTGCAACTACACTATAAATGGTTACCGACCATTTGATAGATTTGATAGAACCTATCTTTTACTTTCTTCTTGTGGTGCCATCTCCTACCGGAGATCAGAGATTGGCTATCATTTAGGGTTATTCGGACCCTGGAGACTACAACCCTGAACAGTGAAGTGGTGTTCATCGAACCATTCAAACAGATTTCATGCTCTAAAAGAGCTTCAAAATGTATTTTGCTAAGTATAAATAATGTCGTTGTCTATTTATCTTTAATTTATGTGTATGACTATCAGGAAATAATAAATGCATAAACAACTGTGTTAATCATTCTTATTGAAGGATGGCACCCCATTTTTCGGGCCATTCAACAGTTTACGTCCGCCTTTTAATACGATTCCTACAAATTGGTATAGGTACGTCATAAATTACAGTGTGAAGACACAGCCCTTGCTCCCCTTTGCTTCCGTTCATATTATGAGGCAAAGTACAATGTTGAAGTTTCTGTGTCATTTTGGTTCCTACTAAGTAAACTAGTAAAATGTTCGTAAAATCACTTGAAAAGAAACACAAAATTTAATTTTGAAATCCTGGGGTATAAGTAGGTATCTAGGAGAGTAGGTAAGTAGATAAGGTGCTATAGTTGGTACCTACCAAGGTATCATCTTAAAAAGTAAACTAACTTAGGATTCCTAATAGATTAAGTAGACAAACTTCAAGAGACCTTTGAAAAAGAAACAATTTTAGAGTTTCTTAGGATTTCATAAATGAAATCCAGTAGTTGAGTATGAACGGCGGGAACAGTGGCATAGTGTAATAAAAACTACTAGTGGTGAAGCTCAGCGGTCACGAGAGGTTAATCGACCACGGTGTGCGGGAGCCGGGGGGAGCGCGTCCCGGTACCGACTCAACCAAAGACAAACAACACTTTTTACTGTCAATGTGACAGGTTTATGAGTAATTTTAACGTTGTCATCAAGTGATTTTTTGATTTACTAGTCTTGGAAAACGCCTCATTCAATGCCGGTGCCACAGATTACTAGTTACCTAGTTCGTAACAGACACATCACTTCCTTACAAAACTATAAATTCCTACGCTTTAATTACATGATGGTACGCGCAAAAATGTATCTAATGAATGAAGCATGACTCAGTGTTGTTATTACTTTGTACAGCGTGCGACGTCGGTATGCGACTCTGCCGTCTAGCGCGAGTGGCAGAAATCAAGTAAGCGCATTCCTTACGATCCGCTAAAGTGTACTTAATCTAAATCATTTTAGGGTTTGACCCTAACAATAATTCATCTATCGCTGAAACTTTGCAGTGTGATAAAGTAAAGTATACAGATTACGGTTGACAAATAATCTAGGTATAATTTTTTCCGGTCCTAGATTATTTTGTCAACCGTAATCTATATATTTTACTTTATCAAAATGCAAAGTTTCAGCGATAGATGAATTATTGTTAGGGTGTCCATACAAGGAAACTCTAAAATGATTGGACTACACCGCGCGAGCATAGAGCCGCTGCCGATGCCGCCGTGACCGCTGAGCTAAAGCTCAGCTCAGCTAGTGATAAATCACTAGTAGTTTTTATTACACTATGCCAGTGGAGTCTCGCGGCCAAACAGTGGCGCGTCCCCACCAATTATTGACATGCTTTATTGCGCTTCCTCTATCTGAGGCGCGCTTTTATCAACGTATGTCGCTTTACCCGATATCACCCTCTTCTCAACAACGAAACTACCAAAACTAAACCTTACGACCTTATGTTTAGAGACCAGTTAATTGTAAGGATAAACTTGTACACGCATAGTTGCGTTCCTACTTAATTTGATGGCAAAACTTTTCGTATCGAACTCATTTATAGTAGAAGCATTATCAGTGAGGGTTCCCGCGAAATTCCTCCGGTCAATGAGTCAAGATTGTTATCAAAAGAAGTAAAAATGTTTGTACACATTTTATTGTACACGTCACTCGATCCCCTGAGGATTTGTTAACTTAGCCATTAATCTTTGGATAACAAGAAATTGAGAGTAAAACTGCAATAAAATAGAACTGATAGTGGCACAATTAGAAGAAGTTGTATACGCGTTTCTGATTGCCAACATCTGAGTTTGTTTGGATGTTAGATAAAGTGTATGTCTAGATTGAGTCATGCGCTTCTACCGTATAAAACAAAAGTGGCCAACTTTCTTAGGTTGCTGTGCGTGAAACGTCATACAACTTATCAAAAGAAGCAGTCAGCACAAGCTCCGTCAATCATAAAACAACAAAATGTAACCAGCAACGTGCTTCGTCAAAACTTAAGATTAACATACAACTTCTACAATCAAAGAATAAACGCTTTTCTTAGAGGGCAAGTAACACTTGCACCTATTCTACAACTTAAATACTATTTGGTTTAATCAAATTCCCTATTTTTCCACCAAGTTCATGTCCCAACACGTGTATCCAACACCCTGCCAAAAGCCAATCGATGAGGGCATCCACATCGCACATGGATGTGACCACCGCACTCCATCGTCGCCAATCACTCGATTCAGTTTGCTCGGCCGTGCGTTATAAACTGCGCACGATTTTGTGCCCCCGCTTGCTCGTCTGGACTTAATCTCTTTGTCAAACAGATATGTTACTAAAATGGTTTACAGCTATATTTTCTTACATTTTATTAAATCCCGACATAAATGAGCTCGGTGGCGCGTTGCGGAGATCGCAATCATGAGGTCCGGGTTCGAATCCGCACGGACAACATGTCACGTACCTATGAGTTTATCTAACTTATGTACTTATTACTGACTGCTCTCAAACGGTGTAGGAAAATATCGCGAGGAAACCTGCATATATGTAGAAGAAGAAATTCTGATTCATATGTGAAGTCTACCAATCCGCATTGGGCACGCGTGGTGGACTAACGCCCAAACACTCTCCTAGAGGTAGGCCTGTGCCCTGCAGTAGGACGTAGGTATATAGGCTGATTATGATGATCACAGACAGATTGATTTTCCCCCCACAAGAATTCCATTCGGAATTGCGGAGGTATCAAACCCTATACAAAATCACAATTCTGTATGTGTGTGGCAGGTCTTAAGAATGTTTAAAGAACGATTAAAGGTTTCTTATAAATGCAGTGTTTATGTGGGCGAAAGTACTGTTGATTGGGACATAATAAAAAGATATGCGAAGATAGGATGGTAGGACCTACTAGATTTTTTTACAATTTAGAAGCATAGGAATGAAAAAATCATTTGAATATACTTAATTATGTTTCTTTCTGGGAAAGTCTGTCATTGGATCGTCTCGTTCGACCTGCTATGTTATGTACAGAAATTGTGGTGTAATTTAGGTCTTGCATATAATCTCCATTTTGGCTTCGGCTTTTCGCGACATTAAATACACTTATAGGCCCACATAGTTACATCCGAAATTTCGTAACGGAATTCTTATTTTGAATTGTAATTTTGTGGTTTGACGACTCCGTAATTCCGAACGGAATTCTGGAGGGGGCAAATCCATACAAAACCACAATTCCGAATCAGTATTCCGGATGTATGTGGCAGGCCTAAGTCTTAAGTTAAGCAATGGTCGTTTGTAGGTACTTACTATTTTGTGTTGTCCTACATTCTTATATTTAAACATTCATAATGCCTTGATCGCGGAGATGTCTAAGCAGGTGCTTTCATTTCCCATAGCTAATACCCTTAGAGGCCATTCACTGTGTTATTTCCTAGTATTGACTCGTAATTGAGGAGTTCAGGCTAGAAATATGTTGTACCGGACATATTTATAGCTGAGTCGATTCGATCGGCATTTTACACCTGCCAACGCCCCTGTAGGTCTACTGATAGCAATCGGGATAGATAAAATTTTTATTGGAGAAATAATTATCTTTATTTGGTCACCCCATCACACGCTCAAATGCGTCAATGCGTCGTTTATAGTTGAATGCCTTTCTTGTTAAAACGGGTCCGTTTTACGATACAAATGTGTTGTTTTTGAGTTTTTAATGATGCCTACACAAACGTGTTGGGGTTTTAATATTTTAAATGGCAGCTAAAGTGTAACCTTTTACACAATTGTGACGTTTTTTGTTTGTTGTCTGGGACCGAAATCGCGAAAAAATAATCTGCCGTCCCATACTTATTGGCTCGAAGAGATTTGCAGTTTTGTATGGAACAGCTGTTTTTTTTATCGCGATTTCCATTTGGTGCCTTAGGGAAAGTTGTTCAGTTTGATGGTCTGATCATCCCATTAAAAAGTGTCAGCATATTAAGAAGACTTAGACTATACAGGCTGTAAGGAAAAGTATTATTAACCTTTAAACCACATACTCTACCCATCAAACAAAACAACTTTTACTATAGGAGCAAACCTGTCAGAGCAAAAATAAACAGCTGTTCCATACAAAAGTGCAAACTGCATACCTACTTGAGTATAATTATGTAATGTTGTGTTCCATACAAAAGTGCAAACTGCAAACCTACTTGAGTATATGTAATGTAGTGTTCCATACAAAAGTGCAAACTGCAAACCTACTTGAGTATGTTCTGGTTTAAAGGCTTTTTCTTACCAATATCTTCAATTTTCACCAATATCTGACACTCTTATTGAAAGAAAAATATACTCGGCGTTGAACAAACCGTACTAAGTAGATATCTATTGAAGAAGTTTCACCTACTGAATAAGTTTCATACGAGATCGTTTCCAAATTCCCAGTGAAGTGAAAGTGTGATAAACTTTGCCTACACCCTCCGAACTTGTTTGGAGCCGTGATGCGGGTGGAGCGCGTCAAAACTTCCATCAAATATGTTTAGGAACGAAATACTTGCAACTTTTGTTTAAGACAATACGAGGTAACCTTTATTAGAAAGGAATAAGCTATAAAATGTGTGAAAATCGTAACATTTCTTTTTTAAGTGTTTTAGGTAGGTACCTATACCACATACTCTACCTGTCAAACAGAACAACTTTTATTATGGGAGCAAACCGATCAGAGCAAAAAAAAATCTGCTGTCCCATACTAAACTCCAATACAGCTACTCGACGGAAATGTATGCAACAGCTGATTTTTTGTTTGCTCCGATCGGTTTGCTTTGCTCCCATTCCATAGTAAAAGTTGTTCAGTTTGATGGGTAGAGTATATGGTATAGAGGTTAATGATACTTTTCCTTACACCCTGTATAGAGTCAGTCATCACTTCTTCTGCCGAGTTGATGGTAGGTAACGTAGGTATATCAACGAGTTTGACTTGAAATATCGTGGTGACCAAAATCAGCGTTAGATTCTATGCTTGATTACCAATGATCGGAATGACGGGGGCAAACATAGTCAAAAGTATGGATACACCTTGAAATTACTGGGATTTAATAAATATGGATAAAAATTTCACGGGATTACTGGGATTCCTATTTAGATGTCTGTGATGTTTGTAGTAACCTCTTTAGAAATTCTGAAGGAATGTTAAGTTTTAATGATGACGTTTTGTTTTTTCAATAAATGGAGTCTTGCAAAACGTGTTTCTTTCCTCATATTCTATGTCAACAGGAGTTTTTTTTAATCAAGAGTATTAAAAGTGCGTATTAAAGGCCGTATTTGGTGTTCAATATCTTAGCCCTATTTAATGATAGAAAAAAATATATAAACACAATTTTTCTCGTGATTTTTCATAGATTATTTTGATGCTAAAAACAAAAATCCCGCGATTCCGGGAATCCCGAGGCGTATCCATGTTAATGACAATGCTCAAAAATGCCCCGACATTCCGATCACTGTTGATTACCTATGCTATGACTAGGATAGGCTTGCTGATTGCTCAGGGTGCGACTGACGTATCTCTATGCACATACCAATACCTATGCCAGCTTCCAGCGATGCACCATTTTTTAATGGTCTGTGGACACAAAAATATAGGTAAGTACGTCTTGAAATTGAAGCATGTAGGTTTTCTCAAGAAGTTTTCCTTCAAGAGTGGTATTTTTCTGAAATATTTTCCCTAGTTACGATGAAACTGCTTCTCCAGAATCAATAACTGAACAATATTAAGAGGCATATTTTTGGATTTACTTTTAGAACGTCAACCATCCTTGCTTTCATAATTAGTACAGGGTTTTTCTTAATATGCTGTCATTTTTTTAGGGGATGACTAGACCATCAAACTGAACAACTTACTCTACAGGGTGCAATTGATATCATTAGCATCCTTTTAAACTAAGAGTCTACCCATCAAATAATGATATCAATTTCACCCTGTATAGAACCAACATCGAAATTGCGAAAAAAAATCAGCTGTCCCATACATTTGGCTCGAGTAGGTTTGCAGTTGCAGAGGGGTTGTTATTGTTTGTTGTTGCAGTTCTTGTATAGCTGATTTTTTAGCGATTTCGATGTTGGTGTCATAGAGAAAGTTGTTCAGTTTGACGGTCTGATCATCCCCTTAAAAAAGTGTAGGCATATTAAGAAGGACCCTATAGATAGGTAAACAATTTATTTGCTTAAGTGACACACACATAACATTAGAGTTTACATAATAAGTAACAAAATAAAATAATAACTGGCCAAGAGCGAGGTGTGTACTCGCACATAGAGGGTTCCAAACCTAATGTTACCGTAAGAAAAGATGAGAAGAGAGTTAACGAAAACCGCCGTTGTTCGGAAGGTACAAAGTGGTATAGCGAGCACAACATAAAAAAAGTGCAACGATATAATAGAGAAATTATGTCATGATAATTTGATAGCTTACAGCCGTTTTAATATTATAATATTAAGTAAGTATTCAAAGTTTTAATGTTTAACCCTTAATCAGGCCTTGGCCACCATATTTAAATTCAATAATGAACCTTATTGTAAGTTTTTAGTAGGTACATTGTCAGTTACTTTTATGTGGTCGATAAATCGTACTATGCCTGATTAAGGGTTAAAGAACATGATGTATTGTGACCATGCTCAAAGAAGTGGCAATGGTCTCGCTACATGAACACTTACATCGGACAAGTTTGAGTACCTACTGCACGAAAAATTTTACGTAATATTTGGAATTCAATATGATTACTAAGAAAATCCCTGAATATCCCAATTAGAGAATAGGTAGGGAGTCTTAATGCAAATGTAGGTAAGACATCAATTTTCTTTAACATATTTTTCAAGCGTCTGCGTGGGTCATGAATTGTTTCCAGTCAAATAAAGTGGATAGATAATAGCCAAGTATTTTTGTTAACAAATGGGTGGGTCAAATGGGTCACCTAACACGGTAGAGAGTAGTACTGTATATCCCTTGCCTAACACTCTCTAATGACTACCACCTGTATTTTAAGTTCACCAAGAAGTTTATGCGTTGCAATCTCATTCAATCATTAGCAATCTTTTTGAACTATGATTCTAGAACATGGATGTAAACCATGGATTTAGAACGTAGAAAGAGAAGGTATAGAAGGAAGCACGTGTCTTGTATATTCACTCACAAAGAGACGCACATAGCAAATTCGCTCTAGTTAAAAAAGGAGATCGCTACTTATTACTGTCCTTATCGACGTAACCACTTTTTGTACTACAAAGGCTGTCTGACTCCAGAGTCAGTCATCTAGCTTCATATAAATTGAAAAGTCATTTTCACCGCCTGTATGGAAGTTTGCTCTCCTCTCCAGGTGCTTATAGACAATGCCATCTTTCTGTTCTAGAAGTTAAAATGTATTGTAATGAGGCGGGTTATTGACGAACAGAAGAACTAGGTTTATTATTTTCTCACATTAGTACTAGCACCCGAGTTGGACAGAAATACATTACTCCAGTTTGTCTTCTCGGTATGAAAGCCTAAAACCAAGAATTTTGATTATTCAATCTTCATGCCTAAAACGCTTAAAGGTGCATAAGCTAGCGTAGGCGAAAGTTCATGATCAAGAAGATTGTAATGTAAGGCATTGTCTCTAATTTCATTGCATGTTAATTATCAAGAAGCTTGGAAAGCGTTGTTTGAGTATTTTATAGATTAGCAGACTGGAAAGGGACCGAGATATGAAAAAAAATGTATTAAATCTCGTACCTTAGCCCGACTAAGTTGTATGATTTTGATAGCAATTTCAACTTTTTACTATATTTTCTACGTTGGAAAGGTATAGTCCATGATCAGCAAGGTGGCATTGGTATTGTCTATACATTGGTTTATATCCATGTCTCACAGCTCACAAGAAGGATCTTTTAATTCTAAAGCATAAAGTCCGCATCAATTTAAGATTGTAGTTAGTCTCTTTTCTCTTATGACATACCTTTAGTAGTAGAAAGAGATGGAACTTTAGATATTTTGTTTATGCGGCTGTCCACTTTCCACGTTTTTTGATACTTTTTGACATGCTAGTGTATGTAAAGTTGTGTAAAGTAGTAACTTTTTGTGCCTTTTGTCCTACCACATGACACAAAACATAAAAAAACAAACTTCAAAAAAAGTGGACCGCCATGCAAAAGTTATGCTCCCTCTATGCAAGCTGTATAATCTCTTTGATCCATGTCCATGATTCACTACTGACGTATGACTGACGTGTAAAGATTTTATTCCGATTTGTCATAATCATTATGATGATAAATATTTCATTTGTGAAAATCATTATTTCAATCCATCGTAATAACGTAACTGTTGATATGGCTTAATATTTTGTTGCTCTCCGTAATTTTCTTATATTCTGTTAGGATTTTTTCAATAATGAAATACGGTTTGCTGTAAAGTTATAATTTTTATGTTTCCTGCATTGTGAATCGGACCTCACATCCTGTCATTCAAGCAAAGTTCAAATGTTCAAATTACTGTTACCTTCTCGAAAATATTTAAATACAGTTTATTCCCAATGAAATAGTGATTTTTCACAAAAATCTTAAGCACCTACCTTTTATGCTATCTCTGGATATAGGTACTCTAACTAGCTGTTAACCAAGTTTCACCGATACCGGTAGGTACACCCGTTCTTGCATGAAACCATACAAATCACAAATCAAAATATCGAAACTATTATTCATTTTGTACTTCTTTTATGAGTAGGAATAATTGTAGGGTGTTATAGAATAGATTTAGTGGAATTTTACAGATTTACCGTCTTTTAAAAATGTTTTAAACAAAAAACAGTGACGAAATATGGCTAACAACAAAACTTCACAACGGAGTTGGTAATTCATCGAAAAACTAGCATTTTTGTTATCTTTGTTCATTTTTATGACTTAAACTGGTGTTAATTTATTGGATTTTATTTAAAATGTAATATAAAAAGTTTGTGTCTATTCTCATCAACGCAAAACATCAACTGCAACCCTAAGTTTGTTTGTACTGTATTTTTTCAATTTTCTCAAAAACTATTATCAATACAGACACCGCTATAATTTTCCTACAAAATTCAATAGTTCATCGACATGTAAGAATTATTTCAGATTTTTTGGCTTTATATGTTCGGAGATCAGGGGGGGGGAACCAAAATTTTTCGTGCAGTCGGGCTTATAAATGAATAACTACGCATCACTTAGTAAAACGAACTACCAATACGAAATCTACGTTCAAAGCCCTTTCAAATGATACCAAACACGGCTAGATTGGAAAACTTTTTTTTTAAAAGTCATCAGTCTTTGGACCTTAAAAATTTGTAGAAAAATTATTTTCTAAATGTTTAGTCTCGCTTTACGTTTGGGTTAGCATGATTGACCACTATGCCGAATTTCAAGTCGCTAGCTTCTATAGTTGCTGAGAAAAGTGGCTGTGACAGACGGACGGACGGACACGAGAGTGATCTTATAAGGGTTCCGTTTTTCCTCTTTGAGGTTCGGAACCCTAAAAAGCAACACCAACAGAACAAGATGTAATTTTATTGTATGCTACAGCAGCAAATATGTCCAACATAGGCCTTAACTAGGAATTTAGACTTCTATTATTACGCAGCATTAAAACAATGACATATTTGCCTTCAATTGCCATCTAATCTAGACTAGACGACCTTAATCATTTAGCTAATGCTCGGATCTCAAATGGGCACATGTGACACTCACCCCCATTCGGACAAAGCGTGAAGGTCTCGTGACTTACACCCATAACGTGGGTACCTACGGCGACACCCGTCACGATAATGTGTTTCCGATTGCTATTGCCAGCTATATGGCTTTGTGATACCATGAGTCGTGACCATTCATCCTGGACACTGGGGTGACCTATATTGTTATTTAGTTTAGGATAAAAAGCAAACGCTATTAAAATTAAAATTTTTGGGGTACCTACTGTATGGTTAACGTAACTTAACTACTTATAAGTTAAATAATATGAATTGCTTTGGCTTTTAGTATTTTCCGTAGATCTGCGGAGACCAACGTTAATATTTCTGTTTACTTTCTATAGACAGAAGGGCTTTAGTCAGAGAGTTGTTGTAAGTAATTAACTCTATAAAGTAGTAAACTTAAGTTTTGTCACAGTATACGTAATTAAAGTCAAGGGTAATTCTATATTTTCTACAAAATTCTGATTTCATCTAGTTCACAAGGATCAAACCAGTTTCTTTTTATTAGTACTACCTATTCAAGGTTTTCCAAAAAATTCCAAAATATTTGAAAAATACCAACTAATTTTTTACACATTTTCATCATCATTTTTTTGTTTCACCAATACAGAGAGTTTATAATAAATAAATATAACCTTAAAATAATAGTACCTAATATTTCTAAAGTAATAAGGTAATCTTACAACAATCATCAAAACGATGGCCACACTAAACAATAACTAAAATCATCATTGCATCCCACTTCACTTCTATCAATGTTAGGTGCTTTAAACTAAAACTTCAATTATTAAACAGTTGCCCTAATGTCCGACTATTGTACAGCACAATTGCGTCCAAATAATGGTTTAGTGGGCGCAATAATGGAGAGGATCCGAACTGTTCGATTAGCTGTCCAAACTTTGGGCGATTACCTAATAATTTATGTCGGTGCAGTCATTGTGTATTGTTTGGAACCTAAACATATGGATCCTTTTGTAACTATAGTCTACCTCATGATGAAAATAAATCTTAAAAATTAAACTCTCTACTCAGTTGCAGAAACGGTCATAAGAGTTAATCCTCCATTAATTATCTTCCTGTTACTTTTTGTTGTTGAAAAGCTAGCAAAAGATTTAATGGAGGAATAACTCTAATGAGTAACTCTTTTGTAACTATAGTCTACCTCATGATTAAACAAAACTTGTCAATCGTCAGTAGGTCCCTGCAAACAAATTCACAAGGATTTTATGCAGTAAGTAGTTTCACAAAAAGTTATTGCAATGATCAATATTTTTTCTAAATATAAGACAGTAGTTCTTACTGTGGTAGATTGAATGTATAACATTAGATAAGTTTGTTAAGATTTTTCGTGAAGATAAAGAAAAATTATAAACCGACAGTTTTCCTACCGTTTTAGGTACCTGAAATGACAATCGATAAACTATCTATATAAAACTGTTATGACACGAAAATAAACAAAACAGACAAAAAACTAGTTTGCGTGAGACGACACGCTTAGTATAATGAGATTGTGATTGTTATTTTTTAGCCGCGGCGGGGGGCTCATTTGAGATATTCTACCGAAAAATAAATATTACGGCAATCATTCAAGGGAAAAGTTGGTGAAAAATGGCGTGGCTGAAAAATTCGTGACGGAGCTTAACGATGCATGTCAGTCAGTGTCGCCAAGTTTTGTTTTTAAATGAGGCGAAAACGAATCGGCGATTACGCCTAATGCGCAGCTGGGGAACTTAACATTTTGACTTATAGTTTTGTGTTGTAAATGCTCACGCATGAAGGTAAATGTGAGTTGATGATACAGAGAAATTGAGATCATCAGCATAATTTAATTTTTGCTAATGCATGATAAAGATGGAGAGAAGGCATAGACCTAAACTCTAGCGATAGACTTGCCCTTCCATAGAAGCAACATGTTCCACTTGAATGAGGTGTACGCACCTGATTGATGTTCCCGAGTTCACTTCGTCACTATGGCAATGACAGACCGCAATGTGTCATTTTGTGTTGTTTTGTGTGACAAGTTGTTTGTTTGAACGAGCTTGTCTATCGCTAGAGTAATATGTCTATGAGAGAAGGAGAGCATAGTTATCAAAGTGGATTAAATATTCTGGCTTTGTAACTAGTTATAAAACAATGAAAGAAAAGTAATTTTTCGTAGCTATTATCAAACACAGATATCGAAGTGAATGAAAGGTTATCCTCGGCCTTCCTTATCCAATCACTCCCAGTAAAAAAACTTTTATTTAATTTATTAGTTACCTTTCCCTGGTCATCCATCGGTCCAGTAGCGGGCCGGAGGGCGTCCCAAACACGGCTGCCATTTCATGGTCACCAATCTAGAACTCACATCAAACTAGGATGGGCTGCTTTCGGGAAACTCCGTCATATACTTTCCTCGGCTTTAAATCAATGCGTCTGGCTAGTAACACCTATAGTGCGGAAACATGGACCCTGACGATAGGACTAAGTTCATCAATTCAAGGTCGCTCAGCGAGCTATGGAGAGAGCTATGCTCGGTGTTTCTCTGAGAATCACATAAGAATTGAAGTGATACGTCAGAGAACTAAAGTGGTTGACATAGCTCAGAAAATTAGCAAGAAGTGGTGGGCTGCCGAAGAACTGACAACCGGTGGGGTGTCAGAGTGCTAGAGTGGAGACCGCGAACTGGTAGGCGTAGTGTGGGACGCCCTGCTGCCCGCTGGACAGACGACCTAAAAAAAGTAGCGGGGCGCGACTGGATGAGGAAGGAAGGAGATTTTTGTGGCGCCCATTGGGAGAGGCCTATGTTGCAGCAGTGGGCGATGATGGGCTGATGATGATGATGAATCTAGAACTTCGACTCCCCATCACACATCGTTTTACAAATAATAATATATTTAATACTTGACAAGGACACGCTCATAAGTGTAAATAGATTAACGTATTACCATCGACGTTTCAACTTAAATTCGAACGTGTCGAAATGTCATGTCCGAGGGTTCCGTTTATTTTTAACACTAAGCTATTAAGAGCATCAGGTGCCAATGGAGACGTTTACACCATGTCACTGTATATAGTAATCGCGAGGTAGCGATATCAGGATGGTTTACATGAAGAAAAATCGTATAATAATTATATTGTACCATTTTTCTTCACGTAATCGGCTCGGCCTCGGCTTCGCCTCGGTCAACATTTACATGAGATCTGAGACCTTTCTTAATTTCCATCCCTTAGTGTGTAATCTACTGTAGGTAAACTAATAGGTAAAGATACATTTGACAAAACATCCTTGAACTAACTAAATAAATGAACGAACAAAGCAAACAAATCGAACAACTATCTAGTCCTGGAGAGCAATCGCGCTAAATAAATCGCAACTGAACCATGATTGGTCCGCGTACAAACCACAACTTTTAACACATCGGTATTGCGCTATTCATTTGACAGCCGTTAGAGCCGTTTTGACATATCGCTCAGACGTAAAAGGCTGTCAGTCACATAGTAAGTAAATACGTAATGTTTAGCGCGATACGGAATTAATCACAGTTGAATAGTAATTGGATTGCAATGTGATTTTAATTGAAATTGGATTAGGATTGAACTTGCATGTTTTAAATTACCTCAATCGACCCCCAGTAACCCACCCCGGGTCGAGCCTTTGCAAAACCTACCCATAAGCTCGCAGCATTGCCACATAGGACATCCCATAGATATTATTTAGATATCTATGGGACAGCCAATGAGATGGGTAAGTTTTGATTGTTCTAGTGTTTTTACTAATTTATTCATTTGAATAAGTTTGTTTTTTGACGACCCGGTTGGTGTGATGGTCACCACGCCGGACTGCTAAGCCAGGATCCTGGGTTGTTGTGTGGTTCCTATAACAAAAAGACTGAGACTTACTTGGAATCATTACAATGTATGTGCCTGTGAGCGTTATTTTTTTTTTGTTTTTATTTCTCGGTACAAAAAATTCCGTATTCATGTAAACCCCGCAGACATCGCACTCGCGACTGTGACCAGGTGTTGTAATGCCATTAATATCAATTGAACATTGACCGTCTGCCACTTGCACTACCAGACGAACCTAACCTTCACTTCCTCCCTCTCCACTATACATTACTAACCTTTCTCGGGGAACTCCTATAGTGAACGAGAGGTCAAGGTATAGTGGCAAAGAAATATTTTATGAGCCGATTTCCGTCGTAGTAAGAGTAATGCGATTTTGTCAGACTAATGCGTTTCCGTTTCAATGGCTGTTGTTGTCTTGTTTCTGTTTTTAAGCTTCAATAAAATTAAGAAGCAAAATTAGAACTTTATTAAATTTTAAGAAACTTTTAAACATAAATTCCCCACATAGGTTGTACATTTCTTCGTATACAGACAGATACATTGATGACGCTCAAAAGGTGGTTTTGGGTGGCCGTGGGAGTATCAGTGGGCAGACCAGCAGCCAGGTGGTCGGATGACATTTGTAGGTAGCCGGCAAACAGTGGATGAGACTAGCGGGGGACCGTTCTGGTTGGCGTGAAAATGAAGAGGCCTGATGATGATGAAAAGGTGGTTTAGTAATACCGGTGTGCTGACGGTTTTTAAAGGGGATGACCAGACCATCAAACTGAACAACTTTCTTAGTCCCACAGAGAAAGTTGATCGGTTGATCATCATCACCCTTAAAAAGCCATTAGGAAGGACTCTATACAGATGTAAACTTAAATGCGTTACATTTTAAACGGATGCTTCAGAACATCAAACTGAGCAATTTTCACTATGGAGCCAACATTAGAAATCAACAAAAATACAAAATGTTGTCCCATAGAAAACGTCAAGGCTACTCGATCCAAAATAATGAATGGAACAGCAGATTTTTTTGCGATTTCATTTTTGGTCCCATTGTAAAATTCTGCTTAATGAACCGAATGAAATACCCCTAATTTGTAACACATTAAAATTCACACTACCCTGTATAAAATTGTTACAATAGTATAAAATAACTAGCAAGTAAGAAAAAGTAAACATTCAAGAATAACAATTTCAATGCAAAATTACTCGTATCCCAATAAAAATGAAATAACTACGATAATTGTATATGACCAGTGAGTAGACTTCTTTGTAATTGATTCCCATGGCATGTGGCAATGATAACCGTGGGGTGGCAGCTACTCCGCGATAGAATGCGCGGGCGCAATCGACCGGGACACGAGTGTAATATAAATCAACGGTTTTGCATTTATTTTGTGTCGAAAGGTTAAGAAAGTGCTTCCGTTTTAAAAGCATTTTCGATGGTAAAACATGTTCATTATTAATACATGATAAATTGTTGTTACAAATTCTATACCTGACTAAAAAGATGCTTTGAAATTTTCATATACATTTTTGGCCTTTTCAAGCAAACAACAAATTGGAAAAGGTTTTAATTAAAGTGTTGGATTGGCTAGGCTAGTAGCTAGGTATTATTTATTTAATCTATTAATCAAATACTTCCCTATACTTTGTTTAACACTCAAACAAGGCAACAGGCACAAGTCAAGAAAGGCGATCGTATCACTAAGAACAGATTTCTTCCATACATCCTTAGGGTAGAGGAAACGGTGAACGAAGAAAGATAGGTGTTTCCCAAAACAAATGGATCTGTTATAGTTTAATTATCAAGCTTGAAGGAAAGTTTAACTCAAAGTCAAAATTTTTGTCATTTAACTTTGACTTTTCATAAGGTAGACTTACACATCCATCATATAGTATCACTAAAGACCAAAGTTAAGACGTAATAGTAGGTGGAAATACTTCGGAGGCATCTTTTATTTTTCATTTTACGACTAGATTTATACCATTTACCGAAACTAAAGTCATACCTCAGTATTTTTGGATAGTTCATCTAGTGAAATCATCAACTGAATACACGATTGGAATTACTTCACTCGATAGAAAATCGTCACAAAGATGACGTATTTTCATGCATTTTTAAACATTTTTCTCGGTTTAGAAGAACTTAAAATAGTTTCCGATTGTTGGTATTTATACTCACATATTCACCATTAGTTTAACTAGTGCAATCATAAATAAAATCTAGAAAAAGTACTTTGGTTAGTTGTTTTTAATCGAAAATACGGCTCACGTACACACTTTTCGGAGCGCTCGGCAATCGCGTTTCTCATAGAAAATATTCGTCCGGACCTATGGCCCCTTAAGTCGAAGTCAAAAACTGATGACATCTTAATTTCTAAACAAAAACTCTTAATTTTTATTTCTAGTTTTTTGAGTAATCTAAAGCCAGTCTTACCCAATTGTAATGTAATTAAGGAACACTTACATAACTCATATAAGTACAATACATTATACAGTCAACCCCAAACCGACAAACAAACCGTTAAATCAAATTGTCAATTGACCAAATCTCATTAGACCCCGTAACGAAAGGTCTTGGATCGGAACTGACACAGCCCAACAACAGGGTGCTACCAAATAAACGCCCAGCTTGTAAAAACTGTATGGAAAACGAGGAGCGAATGTGCCTGTTATTTTGGTCTCATACTCAGAGAGGGACCTTAAATAAATTTATCTTAGCAATACGTGTACATAGATTGAAATAAAACTAAGTTAATTTCTGGTGATCTGCAGAAGTTGGAGGAAAGTGTTTTTAGCTTCAAATATGTGAAACTTTCTTATTAGATACGCTCATGGTTTTCGTTTCAAAGAAAATTCACAGGAAGCTGGAAATAGGTATTCTACCTTCTTTCGTACGTTTTCATCGTCGTTGTTGATTTTTGTCCTTTTCTAATCCATGACGAAAATAAAAAAAATATAGTTTTTATTAAATTTTTGTTCTGAGACAAGCCTAAAGTTTGAAACATCGACACATTACTGACCGCCATGGCCAATTTTCGTGTTTCCATGCTTATAAGGAGGATTGATATCCTTTATCATTCTAAATCCATGTATATTCACGATAACAGTCGAATAAGAAAACTATAGGCCTCCCCTAAGGATTGCCAAAACGACCGGTCCATGAAGGCAGCCTCATTCAATGAGTTCCGCCACCGTTACCAGGTCGTCGGTCCACCTTGTGGGAGGCTTACCCACGCTGCGCTTTCCGGTAACTCTCAATTTTCTGTCTCCCGCTCTCGATTTTCAAACTCTGCATCAATTATTTTTGAACATCCTATACAGTACGATTGCGCGGGTGTCACACCACTACATTTGGGACCATGATAAGATCAGAGACAACTGCTAGTGATCCCCGAATCAATATTGGGGATCAAACGATTGGCCGAGGGTGGGTGTTTGTTTAGAGATGTTAATACTCCTTGTGGGGTTGGATAAGGAGAGAGTATGAGGCGAAATGGTCGGATTTTAACTTAGGTACGTAACGGATCTTTAGTTATCTGTATCTGTTTTAACTTATTTTTTAATTACACATTTTTGTCACACCTGTATCATTTACATACTTAGTGCGTTCACACGATGACGCACGGACGGAGCGGCAGATGTCAGTCCATAGAACCACACCCAGTGCGTCAATGCGTCACCGTGTGTGCTTCTACGTGCGGTTTCATACAACTCCTTGCTTCACAAATGACGGACTGACGTTTGCTGCTCCGTCAATGCATCATCGTGTGTGTCGTGCGCGACTCACGACCGTGTGACTATTACAGGTCAGAAGCTTTTCTTAATTATTAGGTAAACATTTAGCATTCTTGATTACGAATACAATGATGAAAGGAAAGGTCGCACAAAATAGCTCTCAGGTGAGGAGACATAAACGACAGGTGTAACAAAACATCCCAGTTCTTCATAGGGGTGGTTTAGATTTGGACCATCAAACTGAACAACTTTCACAATGAAGTGGAGCCAAAATAGTAAAACAAAACCAGTAGGCCTACAGTAAAATTACTGTAGTAAACTACAGTATTTGTAATGAATTTCGTACCCCTAGTGGTTACGTTGAAAACGAATTCTGGTATACAAAATTTGCGCAGCAACTACAGTAGTAACGCTCAGTGAAAACTCATGGTAGGTCTACAGACATTTCGTAATAAACTGCAGTATTGTATTTATGAAAATCTTATTTTAGACTCTGGTTATATTATGACCAAATAGTATTCTCCTACTTTGCGAAGAGCTCCCGTAAGAAATCGGTCGAACTTGCCAGATAAATAGGTAATCTTAACATAATTGCGTCTCGCCAAACAGATCGGCCCCGACTAATAACGCGTTGACCCTTGTACTGCCGGGAGCCCCATGTGCGATGGAAAATAATCGTTCTCCCAAACTGGATAAAGAGGGTCTAATCTTTGCAACATGTTTGTGTCGCATTTGCTCGAAAGCCTCGACATTCTAAACGTATGTAGATTTTATTGGATGAAGTGATTTCCCTGAATCTTTTTCTTAAAAATTAATTTAGTGTGCTAGCTGCTGTGGTGCATCTGAATGCATCAACCAGCAAACTGATCAATTTTCTTTATGGAACCAAACTCGAATTTCAAATCTTTGTTTCTGTACTTAATTCAAAATATTCTTGAAATTTCGTTGCTCTCTGGAATGTAGTATAAAGACGTTTTATCACAACTTAATTTTATTTTTTTTGTCTCCTTATAAGGGTTGATTCTCTCTCACCCTACCCAGCTCCATGGCACAGCCCCTACAGGCCGGTTCGCTTGACTGCCCAGTCACATGTTACTAGCAGACGATGGATGGTGCAGGACACCAGGACCCCTGTCCTGGCCCTGATGGAATGCCGCGGTGGAACTGACGATGCGAATTTGTTTCTGTTAATTTGTTACGTTTGCCGGACGGTTTGAATACGATTTTAGCGCGGATGGATGTTTTGTTAGTGTGTATTTGTTAGGAACGATTAGGGTAATTGTAATCTTATCTTCTGTCGAGTGGCTTTGGCTAACGGCCTGTAGCCATTACTCATTAAGTTTGACTTGACATGGGTGCAGAAGTTTGCCAATCAACATCTTAATTTTATTTTGTTTATAATATAAGTCTTGCTTGTAAAGTATCGGGCCGCATTTTCTCTACAGCGGATATTATTTTGATAAAACATTTATTAGTTTGATTTTAAGCTTCTGTTGCTCGCGACTTCGTCGGCGTGATATCTAATATGCCTTTCTATGACCTTGCTCAAAATTTAAGCTATATTCTATAGGTATCAATTTCCATAAAAATAGGTTCAGTGGTTAGCCGTGAAAACGTAAAAAGAGACTTACGCATTATCAGTACCTTCTTTTACTATAAAAAGGTCATCGAACCCTCCGTCAACTGACCACTGATGAAATGGATCGTATTATGCGAGAGTGCGGGGCGTGGCTGCGTTCAACATCACCTATCTTATCAAAGTCCACGATGAGTTCAAAGTTAACGCCTCGGCGGCGGCGGGCGCTGGCACGCGAACCCACACTGATTGCTTTGATAGCCACTATGTTTATAGTTTTAAATTTATTTAGCTGCTGTATACGGAAATAGAACAACTTAATATAGGGATTGTTTTTTCATAAATTGCTGCTTTTTAAACGGTAGATAGGTACGTAAATGATTGTATCGATATTCATAATTACCTACTTAAAATTATAAAACAAATCTAATGAGGAACATCAGAACCTACGAAGGAGTAAGCATTTTATTTGAGCCTTTTCGGTTTATTTTTATGTGTAGTGAAACTGAAGCGTAAAGCTGTAAGAAAGTTTATTTTTATAACTTACTAGCTTTTACCCGTGTCTTCGTCCGCACAAATTATATACAATACCAGATTTTAAATCAAATCATAAGCTTTCAAGCGGAAAAAGTTTTTTCAAAATCGTTTCGGTAGTTTTTGCGTGATTCCAAAAACCAACAACAAACGAGCAGATGGATAAAAGATTGGTGTTTTGGAGTCAGGGATACCTAAAAACAATATCGTAATTTTTTTCTTGTAAATTTCTTACATGTACTACGGACACACTTATTTTACAATTTTATAATATAGTTTAGAACTTCAATTAGATTTAGAAATAGAGACTCTCTCTATATTATGCTGACTGAAGATGTTTAGTTTGATGGCCTGCTCGTATCAAAAACCGTCAGCATATTATAAAGAAGGACCGAATAGAGTTTCAGGATGGAAAGCCGTGCCCATGTTCATGGGTCTGATGATCATGACACATGGCACGTCATTCTCGTATCAATGACCTGATTTGTATGATACTTACCTACAGGGTGTTAGGGTAAACATTTGCATTATTCATTATATTTATATGGAAAGTTAAAAAAAAAACGAATTTCCTATAGGTTTCTCAGGGAAAGTTGTTCAGTATCATGGGTACAATCACCCCTTAAAGTAATGCAACTGTTCACCCTAACACCCTGTATAATAAATAGTAGGTGGCTGGCCTAACACATTCAAAGCTGCTTGTTCACCTGAATGTACCTGAAAAAGGAAGCCCCTGAGTGAGGAAAAACATATCGTAATTTACGCAATTTTACTATTTAATAAAATAAACTCATCAAAACAATGATAGCCGTGCCGCGTTACACCCTATTTATTGGGCTTCCTTGCGTAATGCGCAGCTAAAAGTGCAACCTGTCACTTGCAGTGGGACAGCCAGGATATCAACGTCGTTCCGTGAAGAAACAACCGGCAAATTGCTGGTTGTCACTAGGGATGTGACGCTTGAGTTTCGGTTACGGATATTATGAATGTTCAATTAGTTTGTTTCAATAGGATGATAAATAGGAGGTCCTATAGTATGCCACCCCCGAGAAGACGTCAAAAACCAAGACGTGTCCCAGTCTTTGTTACTTTGCGTACGAGAACACGAGCGTTTTCTTGTTGTGTCGCTTTGTCATGCGTTGCATGCTAGACCTACTGTGTAGGACTGGCTTTGAAAAGGTATGATTTCAGATCTAAATAGGGATTGGTTTAGAAATACTTACTACTGATTTCATGTACCTACCAAAACGAGCTAGTTCCAAAGTACCGCTCCGAACCTTGCAATGATTAAAATAAGTATTCTTTGGTGACTGATGATTAGTAACGGGTTGGTTCTATTCGAACCAAGGACCACAAAGTAATTAAAGCTGTAAAGCCTTATACCAAGCAATTTGTTTTTCCGGACTTTTTCTTTTGGGTCAGCATGAGTTTATATCTCATTTAATCATGCTGTAATGTAAAGATTAGCTAATCAGCAATAGTCGTATCGAGGCTGACTGCCCAGGGTGCGTCAGACGAACTGAGGTTTCGTCGCTCGGGGAGGCTCTTTACTAGTACCCCAGGTAGAATATAATCCTCTGTGCCCCAGGCACAGTATGAGTTGATGTATTTCATGCGTTTTTCGGTTACGGATATGAATGCGTACAACCCTAGTTGTCAGACAAATGACAACTTTATTGACCGGCCACTGTGACCGAGGTGTTGTGTACTAACTATAGGTTTGTAAGTAATTCCACACAAGTTGCTATGTGATTTTATAATTATCTTATTCATTCGTTTAGCGACGGAAGTCTTTTGTAGGGGTCTGTTGTTCTTTGTGAGAATTAAAAGTTTGATTATAGAACAGACACACAGATTTTTCAAATAGCATAGCTAGACGTATTAAACTTTATAATTTGAGCCATTATCTCAGCGCGATGTTTGTGAAGGAGCCTGGCTTGTTTTTTTGGTAGTTGAGTGTATAAAAATGATTCACCTGTTCCACTTTGGTCACTTGAGTGATAGTCGAGTCATTTAGTGTTCTATGATCAAAGAAGACTTTCAATCATTTATAGATAAGTATTAAGTATACCTAAATCCAGTTTTATATATGACTTCATATTACAATGTACTTTACCCGTATACTTTATTATAATATACTTTATTTAGGTTTATTAAGCCTTATTTTGTACCTGTTAAATAATATTTTTAATTTTAAAGATGTTAAATTAGAGATTAAAAAATCCCTGCACATCCCCATAAGATAAGACGCAACAGATTGGAAATGTCATTCTCTGGGTAGTGGGCTTGGAAGAGTCCGGGTTCAAGTTCCGGCCGAGACTTAATATTTCAATCTTTAATTTGTTTCTATTATATTCCCAAACAAAGACAAACCAATTACTCGGTTTGTCTGTGGGCTTAACAGGTGATTAAGATCAATAAACTAAACAAAACAAATTTCTATTTGGAAACAATATTGAAAATGCAAAAAATAAAAACAGTTGTTTCATACATTTGGGTCGAGTAACCATTTTAATGTCGGCAAGAAACGTATTCAAGTTAACACCCTGTTTTATTTTGTTTTATAGATCTTTGAGCTAGTCGTTATAAGAAAATGTGTATTACCGTTACTTTTACAATTACCCTCCATTTGGCTTCGCCGTAATCGAGGAAAAACTATTTAGTACTCATTAAGTTTAACTAAAAATTATTTATTTTTAAAAGCTCAACGCAACAAGTCTCATGAAAGAACTTTAGTAGCTACGTAATAAGTTTGAAAATAGCATGTTTCGTGGGACTAGACGCGAAACATACTCGTAATACGGCTAATCAACTCAGTCTCAGCTATGCAGTGAGACTCCAATAACTTCTCATGACTGTTCATTCAATTAACTACAGATAAATCAACGTTGACGTGTCTATAGAGTCTAGAAATATAGAAGAACTGGTCTGGGCCATTTTTCTAGAGTAAAACTGCCACAATAAGCCATTGATACCGATATCAACTGTCATAAAGCAACACGTACTCCTTGACAGGAGAGGAGCACTGCAGGCTTACGCATAATTTCCCATATATCCGTCTGCCAAAGTCCCACCCCCGCGGCGGCCCCGACCTAGCTCCGATGGGCTACAGGAGACACGTTTTTGGTTTATAACGATTGGACGTAATTTTAATTCACACCTAATTAGAAACTGGCATAAACTCTATAGTTTTTAAATCTTTGCATACAAATTAGAATGTGACGAATTCAAAGTTTACCTAGGCGCCCAAATTTGCTATATTCAAAATTGATGCTATTCGTGAAATACCCCAAATTTTATTGTGTGACTCTGACCTAATGGTATCTGAGTTTGCGACAAATACTATAAACTGAGTCATGTTGCAAGTTTTGTCGCGAGCACATGTCTTTCACCTGGTGTTCGCGCGGTTCACGGTTTTGCTTGCCACGAGCTCTTCCTGTTTTTGATCAAAAACTGTTCCTGAGATTGGGTTGCCACAATCTACTTGACACTGGCGGAAATTCAGTGCTAATGCACAAGCAAAAGTACGTACATTAATTTATAAAGCGGAAAGAAAACTGCTGTCCCATTATGATACATGTCGACTAAGTTTACAGTTTTGTATGTAACAGGTGGTATTTTTTCGCGATTTTGTTATTATAGTCCCATTGAAAAAGTTGTTCAGTTTGATGGTATGACTATCCCCTTAAAAAACTGTCAGCAGATATCCAATCAGATAGTTTTACTAAAAGTAGATTGGATCGGTAGACCCTTCGTGGTCCCTCCAATAATCCGTAATAAAAAGCAGTAACTACTCCCTGAGCAATGCTGTATTAGTCATTTTCAAAAAAAATATATATGTACATATATACAGGGTCCTCTTAATATGCTGACAGTTTTTTAAGGGGATGTTCAGACCATCAAACTGAACAACTTTCTCTATGGGACCAACATCGAAATCGCGAAAAAAAAAACAGATGTCCCATACAATTGGCTCGAGTTGGTTTGTAGTTTTGTATGGAAGAGCTGATTTTTTTTCGCGATTTCGATGTTGGTGCCATAGAGAATGTTGTTTAGTTTAACGGTCTGATCATCCTCTAAAAAAAGTGTCAGCATATTAAGTTGGAGTTGCCTCCACTGCAGATTTCTTTCATTTCTGGCCGCCTATTACAACTCTACATTCAATGCGCAAGCGCATCCAGCTCTAGACACGTTTTTACAGAATCAAGGGTAATGACGTGTTAATAACAATTTCTTTGTAAATTCAATTGTTACAGCTGCTCATGGCAAATTGTTGAACAATCAGGTGTTTTCACATGGTTTTCTGCGAATTGTTGACGTTCTTAGAGTAATGATGATTGGAAACATTTTTTACTTTGCTACTAGCTAATATGCTCCGTAAGTTCTTAATTTGTTATTTTTGTTTTAAATTTCTTTACTAGCCTTCTTAAATCATCCCACTGCCCACTGCTGGGCAAAGGCCTTCCCTTTAATCTTTCATCTATCTCGCCCAGAACACTGGGCAAGCTCTCTGGGGTCACATTGTGTAAACTAACTACCTACTCGATTTAATCAAAAATAGCTTAGTACACACGACAGACACACGACGACTGCTCATGCTACCCTGTTTGGACTTTGAACTATTAGAAGTTGAACGCTGCGAATCGTGCGAGAGGGTGAGGTATGTTGATGTTGTTTCGTCTCACGGCACGCTGCGCCCGCGCCGGTAGCCGCGTCTATGCAGGCTCTCTAGCGCACTATTTTGTGTTTTGTACGTAGTGTAGTTATGGGTATATAGGGTGCGTAACCTGATGTGTCGCCGTGTGTACCTATATAAAGTCATCTTATGTAACCGAACTTATACAATACTACCTCCACTACTGGTCACTTAATTGGCATCAAAAGCATCCAGATCGGCTAGGTTAGTTTTAACCATTTCTTCATTATTGTAGTCCTTGGAAAGTTGGCTATAAGTTACTAGTTTAAAGAAATGACTTGACTGATCCTTTTTCATGTATTTTCACAACAAAACTGAACAACTTGTACGGGTATAGCAGGGTTTACATTGACATCGTAAACGATTACGCAATTGCGAAGTTTGAATGTCCGGGTAGAGGCCCAGGTATCGCAGCAACCAACCAAGGGAACACCTTAAAGACAGTGTTGTTTCAACACCGAGCAATTCCTTTTAATTACTATAAAAACGATATCTATTTTCCTGTCTGTATGTCAATTTAAGACAACATTTTTTTCCTTCTCTATCTATAATTACGAATGCAAACGTAATAATATAAAGACAAAGGGATATTAAGATTCCACTAGCAAATATATTCGCAAAGCAACATAAAAACCTAAGAAGAAGCGTGTAAGAATTAGAATGTCACGAATGTCACCTTTAACCTGATGCTTAAAAACCTGAATAACATTGCATACATACATACAACGATAATCCCTCAAGGGGTGGTCAGAAATATTGCTACAACTCTGCAACTGCCATCTTTATTGCAGGCTGTTTAGCAAGGCTCACGTTTTGCATAGATGGAATGAAAAGTAAAATGGAGATAGACACCAATATGCAAAGTGATTAAAATGTTATTTCAGTAAATATATACAGGGTGTAAGAGTAAACAGTAGCATTACTTTAAGGGATGATTGTACCCATGATACTGATCAACTTTCCCTACGAAACATACAGGGAATTCGAAAAAAAATATGTACTTTTTATGCAAACGTTTGATCAGCTGATTGCATTTAGTATGGAAATTTTTGGTATTGGTATTGGTTGAGCGGGCTCATTTTCCGCAACTCGACAACACTTAGGCGCCTATTTTGATGATCCCCGGTGATCCGAGGTGTTGTGCCCGATAGTGTGCTAGCCCGTTGCATTCCAATTGCACGTGCGCAGCCGTTTTTTCAACCTCCATGCAGACCCTGCACCACTGTTAGTAACACCAATATTGGAAAGATGTCTTGTTAAAATGACCGTGACCAGTCAGGGCTCCAGTAACTAGGCGTAGTTGAGATCTCCTGAGACGCAAGAGGCTCCTGGTGAGGCGAGGGTTCACCCTTGGTTCCCCGAGGGGGTAGTCAGATATTCTGACACTCAGAACATCCACGTTTCACTAGTGGTAAGCCAGTGTGTAAAAAACTCGTTGCACTCAAAGAAATCTTTAACTTTAACTTTAAGTTTAGTTGTATTTAACAAAAACATTTTTTCAGTGTGGTACGAGTTAGTCTGGACGGGGATTGAACCACCACTTCCTGCACTGCATGCATGGTTTCTTGCCAGTTGCCACTAGAGGAGGTCTACCTCCACGGCTTTTTATGTAAGTACCTACATACAAAATTATGTTTATTAATTAGTTTACATCAAGTGTCGTCAATCCCGATGCCCTTTCTCACTCTACCGTGTGAGTATGAATGAGTTTTTGCGAGTTCGGACAGTCGGCCGGACTAACTGATTTATGACGTCCATGGAGATGAATAATACATGATATTTTCCCTCTTAAATATGGGAATCTGAATCTGAATTACGTTGTAACCGAATACAGGTTTTGTTGTCACTTTGTCTTCTCTACAAATTATCTAAAAGTCTTTTGTAATCGAGACTGCTTTAGTTCAATAAATAATTTGTGTAATCCTTCTCAAAAATAGGGTTTTTCTGATTATGTTGATGGGTTTTTTAAGGGAATGGTTTTTTTTTAAGACCAGACAAATAATAATTTGCATCCCAAGTATAGGTAATGGAATAATTTTATACAGAATGTAAAATTTGCAGGTCTTTTGGCACTTGGCAGGGTGTTGGAGATAGGTATTGGGGCATGAACTTGGTGAGAAAATTGATTCGGCAATATTGAGACAGTATAAGTTGATGTTTTAGAATAGGTGGGAACTTGAAAGTACATAATAGTAGATTGTATCACAAGGGCGTAAAATAATATTTTTAAGGCGAGGGCGCTATTTTGAATCCAGAGCATAGCGAAGGATTCTTGAGTAGAATCCCGAGCGCAGCGAGGGATTCTAAAGTAGAATCCTGAGCGCAGCGAGGGATTCAAAGTATGCCGCCCGAGGAAAAAATAATTTTGCGGCCGAGTGATACACTCTACTTTTCATCCCCCTCTATGAGGAAAATAAATAAAAGGCGCTTCTAGTTTAATATTTGCGTTCGGTCTCTTTGGTCGCGGACCTATGTAGCAAAAATACATGTTCCAAATTCAAAACTCATCATTGCCCGCTGTAAAAGTCTCTTAACAAAAAGTGCAACTTTAGGCGCACTTAAAGAGGACTAAAGTGACACTTTTTGAATAGATGGGATGAAAAGTACTTATATGAATAGAATAGTATATGAAGACCATCGACCAATATCCCCAGACTCATCCCATCCCAGATACCATAATATCGACTATACAGGGTCGAAAAAAAATCTATTGTTTCATATATTTGATTCGAGTATGTCTAGGTAGGTAAAGCTGTTTTTTTACGCTTTTCCTGAATCCATAGTGAAAGTTTTCAGTTTGATGGACTGAATTCACCATTTCAGTATTTGCTAGGCTGTCACTTACACCCAGTATAATCCATATTCCCAGATATTCAACATTCAATTTTGTTGTACTTAATAGTAAAATTCGATATTATACCGAGAACCCGGTACGATGATTAACTTTAATTCAAAACAGCCTCCAAATTTACCAATAATTGTTAAAAATTTAAACAAAATCGATCGACTCCACAGATTCCCCTGTGTGATGCGGCAACTGCAATAAATACAGTACAATTAGAGGTTATAAAACGTTCTCTTCTGTCGGTTAGCGTTAAATGGGGATCGACAAAAAACTCTGCGGTGCTACTACAATACATTTTGTACGTCAAACCTCGATCAATTCTCACATGTTACCGTCCTATTGTTAGTTTAATATGAGTGGTCTTGTAAGTGATATCTATGTATCATCGAATAATTTAAATCATTAGGTACCCATCGTAGAACCTTTTCACAGCAAACTATTTGCTGTTCCGTTTGAGAGAAGCTTAATGTCGTTAATACACGACGTGATCGTGACAAGGTTCTACGATGGGTCTTGATTCAAATTGTTCGATTGTACAGAATCTACGACTACAATTGATGTCAAATTATTAGGTTAACGCGATGTGCAAAAAGTTGGCGATTGACCCCCTGCTAACTGTTAGGTATCACACAGTACGATTTATGCTTTTTCTGAATTAACCTGCCACTCTATTTTAGGTCTAACTGAAATACAGAATTTATTTTATTCATAAACTGACACACCTTCCCAACGCCTAAAAAGTTTATGTAATTCTTACCTTCCTTGAACGATTATCATGTGAGTTTCCCTGGTAGCACTTTCATCCATAACAGACTGTGTATTTCGCATAGAATTGTGTCGATACTCGCATTATGCTAATGCGGTACTATGTGTCGCGAATTCATTGCTCTTGCCATTTGATTGTTCATTAATTGTGATGAATTACCAATGGCTTTAAAGGGTAATTAAGTTTGAAAAAGGTGAAGTAGTTCCGCCGTATACAAAGAAATGTTGAAGGAATTTTACTTAACTTTCCTGTGTAGGAATAAATCTAGGGTTTAGTTTCAGATGGAATTCAACTGATGGGATATGTTAAACGTATATTGGAATAGGAAGGTCTGTAGATGGTAGATTTGTATTCATCATGGGTTTTATTACATCGAACTAATTAAAAATAGCCTTTAAATTTTCGTTGCTAATAGGTTAATGGAGTATAGATGTACATCAACAGCGTCAGTATTAAAAAAAATGTATGTCCTTGAAACCTTAGATCCTTGAAACATAGATATTTATTACATTGATATCGTTGCCTTGAAATGATAGACTTATGTGACTCAAAATTATAAAAAATTCAATCGAAAAATTTAAGTTTTTTTAAGGTTTTTTTTAAGGCAAGCCGTCCTCAATCGTTTTTTTTTACGTTGTAATCGTAGATTAACCCGACGAGAGTGTGGTGAAAAAATGTAACATGGAGTATGTGGTAGGGTGTGACATACCCGTTTACAAATTTGGCTGTAAAACTTGATTCTTATGAAAAATCATTATATTTATTATTTATTATTATAAAACGACTTAATAATAAGGTATTGGAAATAAAACATTTGCGCTTTTTTATCAATTTTAATTTTTTATTCAACTTTAATCAAATGACTGTGAATTTTCAACGAAAATTTTTACCCTCTCAAAAAAATTACGTAAAAAAAAAAAAAAACAAGTTTTATGAAAAATAACTTGAAACTATTATAGAAAATGAAACGAGTAATAATATAAACTAAAAAACAAAAACAAGTAATCTTTGGAACATCTTAGGAACTGGAGTTCAAATCAGTGCAGATTTTTCAAAAAAAAAGTTGCATTCTCCATGCAGATAGCCTTTCCACAGCTTGCAAATGCGTGTTTTGTCTTTCGATCTTTTTTATTTGGACAATCTCCGCTTCTAACATAACGACCAGGAATATTTTGTGCTGATGAACGTGGTTCGTTGATCTGGGAAGA
The DNA here is from genome assembly GCA_963693445.1 of Agonopterix heracliana. Lineage (NCBI taxonomy): Eukaryota > Metazoa > Arthropoda > Insecta > Lepidoptera > Depressariidae > Agonopterix > Agonopterix heracliana. The sequence goes on from OY856327.1 coordinate 6,313,891, forward strand.
GATCCTCTGACGTATATATGTTGGGATATTCTTTTGGTCTCTTCGCAATTTGAGGTGTTCGTAAATCAAAGCCAGGCCTAAGTTACGGATGAACTCTGTTCGTTTGGTGTTTTTGCCCAGATTTTCACGAAAAATTATGTTTGCATTGATCGCAGCTATATTCAACATCCAGTAATAAATGGTCAAAGGCCAGCGTTTGCTATTACGCGACACATTGTAACTACCACACAGTTCGTCGACAACATCTACTCCAGCTTTAGTAGTCAATTTTATCGTCATGATGTAGGCTTGACATTACTACGACCACTTTATTCTTTTAAGGGGCATAGGATACCATAGAAACATCCTTTTGATAACCGAACATGGAACTTCCGGGAACCTTACCAGTCTTCAAAAATGCGGCCGGAATACATCTTTTGTTTTTTCTTACAGTTCCAGTCCATTTTCAATTAAAATATATACTGTGACGAAGAAAATGTGTTAAAATAGTAGAAAAAGCAAAGCTAGTTTTTGTCTCGAAATATATAGTACATTAGCTATGTGGCAGGGTATTACATACCCAAACGCAGTTTGCAAGCGTGTAACTCGACTGCAGGCTGCCGCGTCACTGCGATCACGCCACTATCCCCTCCCGCACCCTTTTAACTCCAGCTACTGAAGACGACAACAACTTTGAAGGTAACAAACAAAAAATATACGCAAATAAGTAACATGGTGGGTATGACATACCCTGCCACACTCTCGCCGGGTTAAAAAAAACAGCAATGTCTACCATATTGGCATGTTTTTTTTTTTTGGAAATGTAGAATTTAGCATTAGTGGAGGCTCGGTGGTTAAATCGTTCTAGGCCTCGGTACCATCTTAATAAGATTGATGAAAGATTTTGGTTTGAGGTCAAAAAAGGAATGCTTTAGTTGACATTATAGTCAATCCAAACCGACTTTGTCAGTAAAAAATATGTTTCCTGGTAAACTGAACGAATGATTGAATGACCATAGGTGAAGTACCAACAATGGACGTTCTTTGACCGGACAGCGACACAACTCCTAATACACCACACGACACAAGACAATTACAAAACATTTTCCACGTTATTCAGTCCCGATTGTGCTTTGTTCACAAATAAATTATAGTGGTGCGTCCACACTGGTCCGTGTCCGTGGAGCGGCGACAGATCGCACCAATTTGAATATTAATAGCAGCAGCGACGCGTGAAAACTGGCGTTATGGGGTCGAGGCATACTGTGGGTAACATTTACTGGAATCGTCATTTTTTGAAATATTTCATTTTATGCTTTTTTTCGCAGATAAAAGCGACCTGAATTTTGCCCATATTGTTACAGCACCGTATAATAAGAGTAGGTATCTAGTAGCACAGATTGTTTAATAGTTACTACCGTAACAGATAGTTCACTCAACCCGATTTTTCTAATTTCGAACTTTGCGCTTCAGGAGTGCGATTTTTGAATCTCATTCGGTGAGCTCAGCAGTTGTAAATGTCAAAATTACTGTGGATATACGCATCTTTCTACTGCTGATTTGACTCTCAAAAATCATGCTTCAGGAGTGCGATTTTTTAAAGACAAATCAGCAGTAAAAAGATGCATATCTCCATAGTTATTTAGACATTTTCAACTGCTGAGCTCACCGAATGAGATTCAAAAATCGCAAAATGCGCTTTATGTCAATGAGCGATCGTCGGCCGTCAAACGTAGGTACCTAAGGTAATCTGTGGTACCTACCTAAGCTGTTACAGGATTTTGAGATCAATCACAATTTACTTTTTCATCTGGTCATTGTATGGTACTAACTTTTTACGTAGGTATGGGTATTGAACTAAGGTGAAGATAGAACAGAAACAGTACACACAGAACACAGACACACACACAACACAACACACACAGAACACAACACACACACACAGAACACACATACACACACACACACACACACTGAACACATTACAGTATAGAAAAAAATTATAAGCTGGAAATTTAAAAATTTAAGACCAATTTTTTTATATATTGTTGTTACGGCTGGTTGTAATCTGTAAGACTTAGGTTTTTATATTTAGTCATTTCGTACCTTAAAACAATTTCTAAACGACATACTTTTTGGTAATAAAAAAGTCCCAGGGCTAAAGTACTAAGAGGAGAGTACAGTAGAGTAGAGTAGTATGGGATTAGCAAGCCGCTTCCAGTAGTTGATAGCTACAATGAGTGCACCCGCCGAAGCGCGACGGAACAATGTGACCGCGCCCTTAGACCATTGACAGTCGATGCATAAATCAAACGCTAATAAATAAATATCACTCGTATCTCGTTTCCTGTACAGGCTAATTTTTTTGTGTAGATACACGTAATTTCGAATGTAATTGTGTTTATTTATTGGTGTAGGTAATGTGAGCTGATTGCGTTTTTATTGGGCTATTCTGTGTTGGAATGGAATCTTTGATGATAATTCGGTTCAGTAGTTTTTGCGCGATGCTGTTAGAAACACACAAACATGCAAACAGACAAAGATTCTAAAAAAGGTTGATTTGGTGTCTGGGACACTAAAAACCATATTCAATACCTAATATTTTTGTTATAAATATCTTCAATGTATACACGTTGACCCATCAAGCTACGCAAAACAAACAAAAGTTGGCCGCGCGACGTTATACATTACTCTACCTAAGCGCGGCCAGCTTATTTTGGTTTTGCGTAGCTTCATGTGTCGCCGTGTGTACAGTCACACTCGTGTTACAGTTTCATAATACTGTGGCTTCATAGTACAGTTTCATAGTACGTATGTCCATATGGCTATAGGAGGATACCGAGCCTATTTTGCAGCCCTCAATCGTATTTTTATATTTCTAAACAATAAAACAACATTTCCAAAAAACAAGAATGTCACAATGACCTGATTGGCTTTCAATTTATCGAAACATTACAGATTATTATGTTTTGTCCTTGTAGTTATTATCGTTAAAACTGCCAAAAGTAGCCACTTTTGGTGGTTTTAAAGACAATATCCTATATACAAGCATTATAAAAACAAATATGCAATGACTACAATGTAGTTCTTGTTTTTGGTAAATGTTGTTTAATTGTTTAGAAATTTAAAAAAAATACGATTGAGGGCAGCACAAAAGGCTCGGTGCCCCCTTAATAAATAACTAGCGACCTGCCCCAGCTACGCTCGGGAACCCGAGTCCGAGTCCTGGAATATAATATACACATAAACCTTCGGTGAAAATATATAGAGAAAGTTGTTCAGTTTGATGGTCTGAAGAACCCCCCTATGTGTTACTAGGGTGTTTTATATACAGACACACAGACGCAGAAAGTGACTTTATTTTATACTATGTAGAGATTTGTGTCCTTCATGACATTGTGGATGTCAAGTACACAGATTGTGAATTGTGAATTCGATCACAATAGCCGAAGTGTTCAATTCAGCGCGCACAGGCGTTATCGGTGGCGCGTGAAAATCGTCGCATTGTCGCGCGTCGCCCGCCGTGACGGTGTGGCCGCACCTTGTGGTCTAATCTGCGTCGAATCTATAGTATTGTCACAGATTACTATCGATATCGAGACTGTCGATGTAGCGTACCATCGATGTAGTGTACCACCGTATAAAGTGTATTTGATTGATTGTATAAAAATAACAATAGATGCGTGGAATAGCGAATGTGATGAAAGGCAGTTGCGTGGAATTAATATTGTGTAGAATCGCGAATAGGAAGAAACGCGTTTGTGTAAAATTGAAGAGTGCGTGGAAATTTTGTGCGGAATCCATATTGTGTAGAATCTCGAATAGGTGGAAAAGTGTTTGGCAAGAACTCGGATCAATCCGATGATGCGTACAATCGATGAATAGTGTTCGACAATCTAAGTGTTGACTTTCACAGTAAGTGCGTTCACACACGATGACGCACTGACGGAGCAGCAAACGCCAGTACGTCATTTGTGAAGCAAGGAGTTGTATGAAAAAGCACGTGGAAGCACACACGGTGACGCATTGACGCACCGGGTGTGGTTCTATGGACTGACATCTGCCGCTCCGTCAGTGCGTCATCGTGTGTGAACGCACTTACGTAGGGGATACATGACATCCTTAGAAAACTATAAATAATCACGCTTTAAAAATACATACGTAAACTAACGACCGTAATCCCTTTCGGGGTCCAACTTTCTGTTTAAGAATGTAGGTAGTTGTAGCAATGCTCACATTTAGCAATAATACGATTTAAAAATGTGCGTAGTAAAGCTTGCCACAGCCTTGTTATTACTTCGTGCGGCGTTGCCGTCTGGAGCGAGTGGCGGAAATCAAGCAAGCGCATCGCTTACGATGCAACAAAAGTGGAGGTAAGTACTTAGGTATCGTGACGGAGGCCTCATGTTTTACTGATCAAATCATAGAGGATTTCGTACAACTCTTTGATGAACTGCTGTTTCATTCGTTCATTTTTTACGACATGAACAAAATTTTCGATTTTTTTTCAGTAGGGACCTACTCCGGTCTCTGATAATGACGAAACAGTATATTTTCTTTTACGAAAGTAAGCGGTGCATACTTCATCAACATGGACAGGGCGTGCAAATTAAGTAGTAATTATAACACTTGTCCATCTATCGACTATAATTTAACAAAACAGCAGTGTTGTGTTGCAGTCCATGATATAAACATGTCTGTGAAACCCCACCTTAAGTTTGTGTATATACCTACCTAAAAGGTATAATGTTGGTGGTATAAAGGTATATATGAATGTTGAGGAGGCGAAAGATGTGTGTCAGAATCGTAGCATGTGGCGATCTATTGTCTCTGCCTACCCCAGTAGTGGGACATAGGCGTGAGCATATGTATGTATGTATGTATGTATGTATGTATGTATGTATGTATGTAAAAGGTATAAAAGTTCTTAGTAATTCTTCATGTGACTGTTATAAATGTGAAATAATGAAGCTAATTAAATAAATCCTCACGATAGTTACCGGGAACACATTTAATACATTTTCGCACAAATTCCTTGCACACCCACCCCTCGTGCAAAATCAGATATTTAATTTTGATATGTAAACCTCCGTGACGTTCCTATCTTATAAATCTTTCCATGAATCTTCTGGCCAATATTACCGCTAAATATTAGCCATTACGAATCCGCTGTTAAGGACTTGTCCACTTTTGCTGCTTACATTTTATAAAACTACAAATTTGTGACGTAACTTAAAAGAAATAAAGTCTCATTTCCGTTAAATATCGATAGTCCGGCCCAGAAAAGTTGCCAGTGAAAATTACGACTTAAAACATACAGGGTGAGATCGAAAATCGCACTATGCGGATATAGTGAAATTACCTATACAATAGGAGTAGTGTCGTATCTTCATAGAAATAAGGTTTACAAGGGATATTGCTTGACCCATCTCAAGGGATTTGAGGGGCCTTTGGACACGGTTTTATTTGAATTCACCAAAATGGCCCGCGACAAATATTTGGACATTTATTGTTAGGCTGGTGTCGCATATAAAACGTTGCTTTTATTTGATATCTCATAGACGTCGATTAGTCACGGAGATTGTTGGGTTTACGGTGAATTGTTTGGGTTGAAACCGCTAGGGGAATACACTTGTTTGATTGTGTCTGTCAAATGCATTATTGTCCAATCCAATCGTTTTCTTGAACCGACCGACTTGAATCGACGAGCATGTATGAAGAGACTTATGAATGTTGAGGAGGCGAAAGATGTGTGTCAGAATCGTAGCATGTGGCGATCTATTGTCTCTGCCTACCCCAGTAGTGGGACATAGGCGTGAGCATATGTATGTATGTATGTATGTATGTAATCGTTTTCTCAGAGAGTTGTTTACATTTCAAGTCACATTTATCCAGAGTCCTTAGGTTTTTTAAGGAGGTGATCAGATCATCAAACAGAACAACTTTCACTATGGGACCAACATTGAAATTGCGAAAGAAAATCAGCTGTTCCATACTAAACTGCAAACTTGCTCGACTGAAATGTATGGGACAGCTGAGATTTTTTTGCGATTTCCATGTTGATTTCATAGAAAAATTGATGTTCTGAAAATCCCCTTATAAAACCGTCACCATATTAAGAAGATCCCTATACAGGATGAAATTGATATCATCTACCACATCAAACTGAACAACTTTAACTATGGCAGCAAACCGATCGGAGCAACAAAAAAATAGGCTCTTCCATACGAAACTGCAATGCCGACTCGACTCAAATGTATGCAACAGCAGATTTTGTTGTTGCTCCGATCGGTTTGCTCCCATAGTAAAAGTTGTTCAGTTTGATGGAGAGACTCTTAGTTTAAAAGGATGCTAATGTTATCAATTTCACCCTGTATAAAGTATTTTTATACAAACCAAATCAGAATGCGAAGATGTAATCTAGCGCATCTGCCATTTGTCCATAACCAGTCTCTCTCTCGCTCACCTTTAATAAAGGTTTTAAAATGCAAGGCGAGGCAGTTAGAGCGGCAGGCGGCAGGCGTGACAATTTGATCGCAGTCCGCGCCTGCCCGTCGCCGTCTTCCCAGGACCTGTCACCGAACGCCGCAAAAAATCGAGCAAAACAGTGACAATTGGTGCATATCCCCGACGAATTATCCCCCTTCGGCGCCTTTGTCCAATTGAAGCTTCCTTTATTTTACCATTTTTGCCGTTTTTCCATTCTCATTTGGTTATTTATCTCCTCTTTTTAGGATCGGACAATGAGCTCCGCCGGTGCTCATTATATCGCCGTTGGTTTAGCACGCGACCCGCCACTAAATCTCCGTTGGAATTCTAGCGAATTACCCGACGAACAAGGCCCGTTTTTTCGGGTGATTGATTGGAGTAAAAATTACTTTCTGTTTTTTCCCGACACCGCCGTGCTGTCAGATCGATTTACTCGCTCTATATCGAAGGGTGAGACCGCGAGATGAATTGACTTTTTAAAGCTTTCGATAAGATAAATCTTAGTTCGTATTAACATACGCTGAAAGACATATATCGGGGTCGTGGAGGCCATTAATTTAGTGTATCGTGGCAGGTAATCTTGGTATGGGAGCTTCGGTTCTCGGTAGCTGTCGGAAATAGATCGGCCCACCCGTCTCGATGTGTCTCCAGTCCACTCCAGCGCATCACTCTCATATCGCACTATCTACACTACACTATTTTCCTATCCTTAGCAAATATCCACCGTGGAATCGAATAAAAGTTGTTTAGTTTGATGGCCTGAAGCAGCCTGTTCCGGCTTTAAAACGACTCAGATTCCACGGTGTATACAGGGTCAATTTTATATCACTGCGGATAACTTCAGCATGTATTCTACTCATCAAACTGAACAACTTTTAATATAGAGCCAACATCGAAACTGCAAAATAAAAACGGTTTGTATTGTGAAATACCAGGGCTTGAAGATCTTGTAAATTGTTCATTTTAAGTGACCTCTATTGCATTGAAACAAAAAGTTATGACTTAAAATGCAATTAAAAGAACAGAACAACTGTTTATATTTAGAGTTAGGAAAACAATCTAGATGGATCAAGGATCATCTCGATCCTCCTCATCCATCACGCTTCTACTAACACGATTGGATCTATAGGTATACTAATAACGTTGGGGTGACTTTCGTATGTTAAATCCACATCAGTGGTGTTTGTAGTGTACCTAGTAAAGATGCGTGGTGTTTGAAACGACCTTCCAGGCAAAGCAACAATAACCGGTCCTTGGATGGGTGACGGTTTTGTATTGTGCCTGAAGTTCCTTATTGCTGTAGAGTAGAATACACATATGGTCCCTGATACTTTACCTTTACGTTGTTGAAGGGTCTTAAAACTTCTGCATTAATGAAGAACTTAAGTTTTTGTCTAATACCTACTAATTGTTACTAGAGATGAGGATCGTAACCCGTATCAAGGCAGCCATCTGTTTGTATAGGTACCTACCCCTATGAGAGACAGTCGTGAATATACAGGGTGTAAAATTAAATGCCTGACATATCAAACGGGGTGCTTCAGGCCATCAAACTGAACAACTTTCACTATGGCACCAACACTGAAATCGAGAAAAAATCGCAAGCTCCGGATGTACATTTGTGTTACTCTATGGAACATGTAATTTTTTTCAAGATTGATATCACAGTAACTTTAAGGTCCTCTTTTAATAAATGCTGATAGTTTTTAAGCAGAGGATCAGACCATTAAACTGAACAAGTTTCTCTATAAGCGTAGAAATCGCGGAAAAAAAATCGGCTGTCCCATACATTTGGGTCGAGTAGGTTTGCAGTTTTCTATGGAACAGCTGATTCCTTTTTCTCTGTTTTGATATTAGTCCATTAGGGAAAGTTGTTCACAATGTTGGTCTGATCACCCCCTTAAAAAGCTGCAGCATGAAGATTACATTTAGGAAAGTGTCTGTTTCCAAAGTATCGTCATAATTACCGTTGCTTTTTTCATAAAATTACGTATACATAAATACTCACGATGAAAGGACAGCCCCATTCAAAACTCGGTGTTTTAAAGGGCAAAGTGCCAATTGATTTATCAGTAGTTTTTAAAATATTTCTACGTTTATGAATATTTCTGGGTGGTCACCGTCACTTAACGTCTAGCATGCAAATAAAAATTCGGTATTCCCGAAACTGCATTAGCTATGTATAAATGCGTGATTGTTTCGCCTTCCTTTGCAGGATGTAATCTAAATTGCTGGACGATTAGTTTCTAAGAAATAGGATTCTGTATGCAGCTGCGTGTGCAGTTTTGTTTCGAAACAATTGAAGGACGTCGCTGCAAGGAGTTGAAATACTTACCACGTCGAATTTTGTAGCAGTTCAGGGCTGCAATCGCGGTAAATATTTCAACCGTGATTGGACTACGTACGAACCATAACTTTTGACACATTTGGTATTGCGCTAATCGCGGTAGGTACTGCTCTTGACAGTGTTTTGACAGATCGCTCAGACGTTAAAGGCTGTCAGTTACATAGAGTTTAGCACGATGCGGAATTCAGCACAGGAGTGACGTGGCTGAGGGGGTGGCAAGAGGACGTCTCGTGCGTCGGCTTGCGATTTTGACAGCCACGTGGCTCCGCCGTTTTATGGCGGTTTCTAGTGTGTTTTTGTTTAAAAACGGGGCTTTGAGATCGCCATATCCTATTGTACCGTACAATATCTAATGAGTATATCCTCAACACTTGACACTGGCGAAATCTAACAAGGAAACGCCATTAATTAAGAATAGAATAGAATTCAGCACAGTAATAGTAATTGGATTGCAATGTGATTGGAACTGAAATGGGATTAAGATTGAATTTGAATGTTTTAAATTAGTGCAATCGCCCTCTTGATCGTTGGTGCTACAATAATTATGAATCTACCAAATAGTTTTAGCTTGTGTTTTACTTCATACCTTAACACCTCTAAACTGCCTTACTCTTTGGAAATGTGGAGCCTTGGTACAACTACACGCTCGAAGGCATTATTGGTATTTGTAGCAATACGGTTTTGACTTCATGACCAGGGATTAAAATCATGTTATGTTAGCATTCTAATCAAAATTTAAGTCTGTAGTCACACCTTTGAACTTTGTAGTTCCTGATGAAAAGATTGTTGACTACTGGAATTTGAAAGGAATGTAATCGCGTTTTGTATCCAGGAAGAGTAGATTGTTTTTTTGCGATTTCGTTGTTAGTGCCATAGAGAAAGTTGTTTAGTTTGATGGTCTAATCATCCTCTTAAAACCGTCAGCATAAAGGACCCTGTACTTATATTATACAGGGTCCTTCTTAATATGCTGACACTTTTTTAAGAGGATGATCAGACCATCAAATTGAACAACTTTCTCTTTGGGACCAACATTGAAATCGCGGAAAAAATATCAGCTGTCCCATACATTTGGCTCGAGTCGGTTTGCAGTTTTGTATGGGACAGCTGTTTTTTTTTTGCGATTTCGATGTTGGTCCCTTAGAGAAAGTTGTTCAGTTTGATGGTCTGATCATCCCCTTAAAAAAGTGTCAGCATATTAAGTTGGACCCTATATTCAACTTTCAAAATATTATCATTTGTAGGTAAGTACAATATTTAACGTAGCTTCTTCGTTTCGCTACACAAATCTTGTCAAACAATCTAAACAACATAAAATGTGGAAACTAGGAATAGTCAAAATTTGTAATATGAATAATGTGAGAGGATGCTAGCGGGCACCTCGAGATAGAGATAGCCGCGTCACGCGCCCATCTGTCGTGTCCGTGTCGTGCTAAGATACATCACGATGTACATCTTTGTACGAAAGTACCTACCTCGGAACGTGAGTTGTAGAACTAAACATTTACGAGTTGAGTTGGGACTTGGACGTTTAGTCATAGGCAGAGATCAGCGGATGACGAGAAAAAAAATCATAATTCGAATAAAAAAGGAATGGACAAGTATTCGAATGATTTACCTAATCGCGTATTGACCAAGAGGTTTCGTTTACGCTAGTAGATAGAACCACTGATTATTAATACTACTGCATTTACGAGTAGAGTTGGGTGTTGGTTGGGACGTTTAGTGATAGGCAGAGATGAGCGGTTGTCGAGAAAAAAAACGTAATTTGAATGAAAATCCAGTATTCGAATGACTTGTTCTAATCGTGTATTGGCCAAGAAGTTTCGTTTACGCTACTATCTATTCTGGTACTATAACAAATACAACACTCTCCCGATTACGCGCGGCTTTTCGAATTTCGACCTTTGCGCTACAAGAACGACTAACTAAAATGTGCCTTATGTCAATTAAGCCTGTATCGCATGCGATACACCTTGGTTACTTATCGCAGTAAATGGCTTTGCACATATAGAACGTCAGCATGCTAAGCGTCAGCATAACCGCGTATAATGTATGTGGAGTTGGAGATATACAATTTACATACAATTTGAGCTTCTTGGATAGGTGAGCCATGTGCCCAGCCATAGTAAAAAGATATGGTTACGCCGATAAGGACAGCAATAAGGTAGCGATTTTTTTTAAACTACGAATACATTTGCTATTACCTACATCTCTTATTGAGTGAAGACACCATCGTCGTAAGATGTGTCTATTATTTAGACAGGGTAACGATTTAGCCGTAAAGAAATCGTGTCATGGCAACACAGAGATGAGTTTGTGATAACTGAATTTAAAATGATGATCTACGTTCACGTACTGAGTCACATCGTTAAACATTATGCATCCCTACTCATTGTACGCGGGGACAATCTCTAATTTCACGAGTCATTACTTCTGCCGCAAGAAATAAAGAAACCCTAGTAATCCCCTGCGACACGACTAGATGTCACTACGAGGGGCTTCCTTAATAAATCTAAAGAAAATTATAAAAACTTGACACCGACAACTAAAACTGTCTTTAATGGACATTCGTTAAAATTCTGCGGCGCCCGCTCGCACCACCGGCGGCGAAAATGTCGAAATTGTCGAAAAATTCATAAGTTTTTGCGACAGCGCAATTCGTACGCCGCGAAAACGGTCGAATAACTGTCATTTTTTGTGGGGAACAATTGAGCTGGACGGGTACGGGACGGAAAAAATTGTAACATACGAGCGTCCCCCTGATATATTTGACGAGGAACTTTTGTTATCAGACCCGCTGAAATTCCGTCGCTTTTTATCCGCAGCGGTTTCCTCGATTTAATCCGTTCTTTTGAACGAAATTGAGCAATCCATTTAATTTCGTAACACTTCCTGCACTACATTTTTTCGATAAATATTTACACATAAAGCTATTTTGCACCTGCAGTTTTGTAAAGATGGTTGATGTTTTAATTTCACATGGAAGGCGAAGTTCTATAAAGAGTATATTATCTAACATTGAAGATAACAATAACAAAAGTACAAATTTTTAGTGTCATGTCATTTCTGATTTCTGTAAAAGTAAATATTAAGGCCAGGTTATTCAAGTGCAAGCGTCTCATTAGCCATCCCGCTCCAATTGAAAGCAGGATCGCAAAAAAAACGTGTTTTTCATCAATATATTTGCTCATGGGTGTTTCTAAGCTCAAAATTCTACGGAGTTCACTAGAAATATTTAATGTGTTTAGTTAAGTACAAGAATAAAAAGTTAAATATCAACAGTTTAATCATAGTATTGAAAAAACATAACAAAAAGGGGTAACTTTGGGATTTTTTTCTATCTATTAAACTTAATCTAATCATGTAATTGAGAACGGTCGCCTATCAGCCAGATCCTTAAATAAGACATAATTGGTTTTCAGACTTTAAACACAGTTTAAAACACTTTCGTTCGTGTTCAAAAAACGGCCTCGACCGGATAACAGCGTCTTAAATGTGAATCTATTGAGTTGACACAAAAAAGTGTCTTTCTTAAATAACATGCTAACGGTTTTTTAAGAGGATGATCATAGACCATCAAACTGAACAACTTTCTCTATGAAACAAACATCGAAATTCCGACAAAACAGCTGTTCATATTACGAAAGGTCTTTCTTAATACGCTCATTGTTTTTAAGAAGATGAGGAGACTATCAAACTGAACAACTTTCTCTACAGAACTTACATCAAAATCGCGAAAAAATCGAGTCGAGTGTATAGAGTGTAATCGTGGTGATGAATACCTACCGGATCAAAACTATTAGTTCTCAAGTTTGTACTATATCAAAGCACCTACCTATTTCTATTTCTAAGCTATATCGGAGATAGTCAGCTGAGACTGAGAGGCAATCCGCAATATTAATTGCGATGCGCTTACGGGAGCCGCTACACTCTACGTGCCTTTTCCGAAGTGGCCGATACCACGGATTAGCTAACCACTGGATTAAACATAACACATAGGTACCTATAAAATCTCGACCAGGGATTGCAATCCCGCAGCGGGATCCTGCATTGTTGTGGCAAAATCGTTGGAAATTTCCCGAAGGCTTGAATTTGCAATCCCTATGATCTCGAACTACAAACTATATTTTCAAGTTTGCAGTTGTAGCAAGGTACGACTTTAGTAAATTTAAGGTTCCAGGGTGGAATTACGAGTCAAGTGGCTACGCCTAAAGGAAAAAATACCTTCCGACATTTAACCCTTTGTCACCTCATAGCAATATCATTGCCTCGATACGCGCGGGAAAAAAATTGGAGGTCTGTGGACTCTGTAGTTTTTTAAGCCAGAAATTATTGAGGGGTAGTTTATAAAATTTGTATGTAAAGAGTTTTTGTTTTGACACATTCGTTATAATTTAGAATTCTAGTAATTTTGCCACATGGGATATGAAAGCGATATCTTGATAGGCATTTTTTAAGCATCAGGCTATATTCGTCCCACTGCATAGCACAGGACTACCCTCAGGGAGGTTGTATGGGCGTTAGTCCACCATGCGTGCCCAATGCGGATTGGTGAACTGCACATAGGTACGCATCAGAATTTTATCTTCAGCGTATGCAGGTTTCCTAACGATGTTTTCCTTCATCTTTTAAGAGCATAAGGTAAATATTACGTAAGTACATAAGTTTGAAAAAATTATTGGTATATGGTATTGTTTACATAGGTAGTCAATTAGACCAGTCATCCCAAGAAATTGTTCCGAATAATTTTCTCAATACACGTTTCGGCCTATAGTTGCGATCACAACATAAGTTCTTATCCACGGTTCCTTTATCCGCGGTCCAACAGTAGCAAGCATCTGTCTTCGCATTGTCTCAAAGTGATTTGTGACGATGCTACATTCTCACATATAAAAGGGAAGAAAATACATAAAATACCCGCCACAGACAAAGACGGCATGACAAACAATGTCGCAACGATTAATTATAATGGACCGCATCGCCTATCGCTTGTTAGCTGATTTTTTTCACTTTTTATTCGTACACGGATTTCGGATTCCGAAAATTCCACTTCACGCCGAATTTCAAAGTTGACAACTGAGTTAAAAGGTTAGGTTTAAATAAATATTTTGTCACCTAAAAGAAAAATTACAACTTGCAGTTTTCTGAGTAGAATTAATTGTTTTTGAAAATATAAGGTTCGTGGAATGCACTGTTTCGTCAGTTATTAAGACGCTGTTATACCGTCGAGGCCGTTTTTTGAACACAAATGAAAGTGTTTTAAACTGTGTTTAAAGTCTGAAATTAAATTATGTCTTATTTAAGGATCGGGCGGATGGGCGACTGTTCTCAATAACACGATTAGATTAAGTTTACTCGATAGAAAAAAATCCCAAAGTTACCCCTTTTTGTTATGTTTTTTCAATACTATGATTAAACTGCTGATATTTAACTTTTTATTCTTGTACTTAACTAAATACATTAAATATCTCTAGTGAACTCAGGTGAAGTTTTAGCTTAGAAACTCCCATGAGCAAAGATATTGACGAAAAACACGTTTTTTTGCGATCCTGCTTTCAATTGGAGCGGGATGGCTAATTGTAAACTTATGCTTGCAAGAAAGAGACGCTTGCACTGGGATAACCTAGCCTTAAACATTTATCAACTGGTCCCTATCCTGTTTCCATACATTTGTGCAATATCATTATTACTCTACGTCCGATGTATTTAATTTACATCCTAATTGTTTTGTTAATTTATTAAGAAAATGTGACAAAATCCTTTATAAATTAGCGTTATTATACAGGGTCTCTCTTAATATGCAGACACTCTTTTAAGGAGATGATCAGACCATCAAACTGAACAACTTTCTCTATGGGACCAACGTCGAAATCGCGAAAAAAAATCAGCTAAGTATTCAATACATTTGGCTCGAGTAGGTTTGCAGTTTTGTATGGAACATCCGATTTTTGTTCGCGATTTCGATGTTGGTGCCATAGAGAAAGTTGTTTAGTTTGATAGTCTGATCATCCCCTTAAAAAAGGTTTAGCACATTAAGAAGGACCCTATATAATATTATTGAGATACCATCCTGGATGATATTTGGCTAAACCTTTTTTTATAGGTAACTATTATAAGTAGTTCCTACCTACCTAGTAAATAACCTTAAGAGGTTTCCCTGACCGAAGGACCTTGACTCTTTCAGAGCCGCCTCACCTCTACTAAACTATGTCGTTTTAGTAGGTATACCTATTTTTGACTGGCTTGTCCTTCATTATGTCACTGTGGTGCCTTCTAATCCAAGGAAATCTCATTCTAAAATCATAAGAATTCGCACCAAATTTAACAATTATCTAATTAACTCATTAAATATTGGTCTCAAAAAATTTAGCTTTATATCAATTTTAGATCTTAATATTGTCTACACAAAGGTGTGTGTCTCAAGTAAAATTGACTTAAACTTAAAAAGTAGATGCACATAATACAAATTTTTTCCAATATTTAGGCTTTCCTTTGAACACAGGATTCATATGTATTTAAGAAGAATTAGAAATATGATCTATAGCAAATAAAGCCGAGATGTTGAACATCATTGCTACATTTTTTAATCATTTGTATGTCTTTCAAATAACGAGAAGATAGCTTCGAAAAACCAGCAAAATATCGCCCGGCCCTGGTTTACCTATGGGGAGCCTCTTAAGTCATCTCGTAGGTTACGATATCCTTGAGAAGAGATGGACTTTAGAAAATGCATAAAAATAAAAAGTTACGTAATCAAGGTTTAAGCAATTTAAGGAGAGTTTACACGTTTCTCTCGACACGACGCGAGACGTGAGTGCGATTACATCGCGAATCTAAGAAATTATCACGTAGTGGACAGCGCACAGCCTTTACTAGGAATTGCTAGACGTTTAACTTGTAAAAAAACAGGAAAACAGTGGTCGTACACTTGTAACGGAATAGATGGTTTATTCCATAGGTAAATTATTGTCTATGGTTCATTAATTGTTTTTTTTATACGGGTGTAAGAAAAAGTTTAATTAATCTTGTTACCACATACTCTACCCATCAAACTGAAGAACTTTTACTATTCGAGCAAACCTGTAAGAACAAAAAAAAAAACTGCTGTTCAATACGTTTGAGTCGAATAGGCATTTCAGTTTAGTATGAAACAGCTGTTTTTTTTCTTTTGCGCTGACAGCTTTGCTCCCATAGTAAAAGTTGTTTAGTTTGATACTTTTCCTTACCATGATGTATAAATCCCACCGCAGGGTATGGGCCTAGTATCCTCCTAGTATCCTGTAGCCGGCCATCCGAAGCACGGTATCGTCTTTCTTTTCAGACAATTAGGTGGATTCAGCCTGTCCTAACCAACTGGGGAAAAACGTACAAAGTGAAATATTACTAGCGGTGTCCCCAGTGGGAATCGAACCCACGACCTCCGTGTCAAGGCCCAATGCTCTTAACCATTAGACTACGGAGAAGTTATCTGATGCTAACATTGGACTATTTGGACGCAATAAACATAAGACAAAGAAGAGCAAGCAGGTCATTACCCACCCAAAACTGGTAAACTATGAATGGACATCACGAACCTCACAATCTACATCATTTATCAATCTAACACGACGCTTTGTGACACTGGCTCTTATCTTAAGATATATCTGAGGAACGTTTCGCATTGCACCTCATTCAGTTTTATCTTACGCCTAGTCAGAAAAACTAGTTTAGCATACGAAATTGTTTAGGAAATGATTCATTATTGTAGATAGTATGGATCTATATTTTTTGATGACTTTAGCAGCTAAAAATGACAAAATTACTATGGAGATATGCATCTTTCTATTGCTGATTTGACTTTCAAAAATCATACTCTAGGAGTGCGATTTTTGAATGTCAAATGAGAAGTAGAAAGATGCGTATCTCCAGAGTAATTTTGACATTTTCAACTGCTGAATTCACCGAATGAGATTCAAAAATCGCACTCCAGGAAAGTCACTATTCCCATATAATATTTGATAATTAATCAAACATACATCTGTACATACATCTCATTTCTAAAAACTTTTATTTATTTCATTAGGTCCTAAAGAATCACAGACTGCACGTCTTACGTCGAAAAAGAACCATTCACAAAACTTGCAAGTTGGTAGCGCCACTCCTATCATTCCTGACAACACGTACCTACTGCAAATGTCAAAAAAAAACCTTAAATTAAATCTAACAACATTCTTGCAAACAGACCAGCGATCTGATAGCAACCTCGGCAATTACGTACGTGTCACCTGGCATGTCATAACTCGCGATTATATCAAGTCTTGGTGTTGGGAGCATCGCCAATTATAGCAGTGTTATGGCTTGTTAGAGAGTGTAGAAAAACTTTATTGTCTGTACTGTAAGTGTGTACTGTTAGGTTTGATTGTACTGATTGTTGTTACGTGGAAATGTTGGGGAAATTGATGCTGTTAACACGTTGGATTATTATAAGTGTAGAGCTGATGGAGAATACGTTCAAGAGGCTGAATAGATGAATAGGACTTGGTCCACATTAGCTATGGACAGATTGGTAACGATAGGCCTGAAGTGGTCCCTAGACTAGGTATATTGGACTCAGTGATGGATTGGATTCACTGAGTGGGAACCGAGGCATATTGGCATCAAGTTTTAGCCCGGCTTGCACCAAGTATTTAGGCTTAAACGTATTTAGTGATAGTTCTGTCTTTCACACTTCATGCGAAAAACAAAAACACAAAATACAAAAACACAAATGACAGTGAGAGCATCATATTTAAACATGTAGTCCATCGTAACTAGAGCTACTTTGTCCATACCGCCTCAATACTTTTTGGTTCAACCCAGCCTAAGTACGCTTTTGCACTGTGCGGACCTTCGCATAGTCATGGATTTTGATTTTCACTATAAGTGAACAGAGGCACTATTTATTTGACTTAGGCACTAGCCAGGATTTTTTATGTAGCCTATTTTGTGTCCCACTGCTGGAAAAAAGCCTCCCCTCTTCTCCTCCAATCCTCCCTATGCAATGCAATCTCGGGACAACCCTTCAGGAAGGTATTTAAGTTATCGCTTCATCTTCTCTTGGGCCTTTCACGACGTCGGCGACCATCTTGTGGAACCCATTCTGTGGCCATCTTGGTCCACTTTTCCGGATGCATGCGGCAGATTTGTCCCGCCCAGTCCCACTTCAGCTGAGCTGTTTTAAGGCCTACGGAAATATTATAGCACTGCAGCAGCTGTAAGCTGGTGCAGACGTGTCCATCAAGCTAGTTTACCCTAGACTAAGGGTAAGATTTATTACCCTTAGTCTAGGGTACGCTAGCTTGATGGAGACGTCTGCACCCAGAATAATATCGATGATCAATGTTTTCTCGGATTCGGATAGGGGTCAGTGCGAAAGAGCACATCCGAATTTTATCGAATGTGTTCGTTGGACCTCATTAGTATTTCAATTATCATCATAGTTTCACAGTTTCAGTAGACGGCCCGATATTAGCACAGTCAGTAATGAAACTGCCTGATGTGCCGAGGGTCGCGGGTTCATCCCGTAAGGGACAAATATTTGTATGATGAATATGAATATTTGTACCCGAGTCATGGATGTTTCTATCCTATATAAATGTATTCTATATCGTTGTCTAGTCTTCATAATACAAGTCCAGGCTAGAATCGGGTACTTTAAATATGACTAGATAATTTGTGTGACAATGTCCAAGATGTTTTTGCCAGTAATGTCTACCATTGGACATAATAATCCATAACAGTAGATTTAGTGGTTCATTGGTCCCAAGCGATCTACGGACGACGGGGTTTAGTGAACATGACAATTTTAATTTACGATACAGTTCAGGGTACATTGCTGGTAATATTAGGGACACATAATGTTATCTACTGAATGTTTAGCTACATTAGTAACCAGCAATATGAACTCAATTGTCACGTTTAATAAATAGGGCATGGGGCCTATTTCATGAACATGACAATTGTAATTTACAATGACAATTCAGGGTACATTTCTGGTTACTTATCGCGTCAAACAACATGTATCCAAATATTCTGAGTCATCATCATCATCTCAGCCGATGGACGTCCACTGCTGGACATAGGCCTCCCCCAAGGATCGCCATAACGACCGGTCCTGCGCTGCCCTCATCCAACGGTTTCCCGCCGCCTTCACCAGGTCGTCGGTCCACCGTGTGGGGGGGCCTAACCACGCTGCGCTTTCCGGTACGCGGCCGCCACTCGAGAACCTTCCGGCCCCATCGGCCATCGGTTCTGCGAGCAATGTGCCCCACCCACTGCCACTTTAGTTTAGCAATTCTTTGGGCTATGTCAGCTACTCTGGTTCTTCTGCGGATTTCTTCATTTCTGATCCGATCTCGCAGGAAAACTCCGAGCATAGCCCTCTCCCTTAGCCCTTTGGGTGACTTTCAGCCTTTTTATGAGGCCTTGAGTGAGCGACCACGTCTCTGTTCCATATGTCATCACATATTCTGAGTAGGTAATGTTATTATTAATCTGTGTTAAATCTCACTATAATTTTTTTAAACATACAAAATTGTTGTATTTGTATCCGTACAGGTTACAAACAAAATGTGATGAAAAGAAAACAATCATAAATGTCAATAGATTTATCTATATATTTTAATGAATAATTCTCAATTACAGTTGTCGCTTACAGTCTTGTCTTTACAAAGCAATACCTTAACTTTTCCCTCGTAATTGTAGAAAAATGGCAAAAAAAAACAATCTTCTTATTGCAATTCAAATCACTGGTAGTTTTACATACCTAATGAGTTACAAGAATATAAAAAAAAGAATTTAACAATTTCTTTTAAGTTATTACATCTATTTCGGAATTTAAAACTTTGAATGCGCTTAGATTTAATGAATTCCATGGAAAATTATATTCATTTGTAATTATATATTTTGTATTTTTAACTACAATATTTATCAACTATATATTACAAACTTTTAACTTACAATTAGATTTTCATCAATCGTTTTTTTAGTGTGCGTTTAATTGCTGTTTTCATTTTTTTAAAGAATTTGCATCTCTAAGACTAAAATTGGCAACCCTACTTGATCTAATATCAAGAAGAGAATTAAGGCTTGATAAGTAAAATAATACAAACATTATTTCATAGATATTTTGAAATATAACCGAGAAATTTACTAAGAAATGCGTTTAATTATGTTGTTTTAACTTATATAATAAGATGAATAGTTTGTTTCACAATTCACAAAAAGTTCTTGCTAGCTTATCTGACAGATCATTTGACATATGTAAATGTCGATCGATCTGTCAGATAAGATATTAATAACTTTATCCAGAAGTGCTGAAAGGGCCCTATAAGTTTAGTAGAGTAAGGTGTTCAAACTATCTCTGTGGTCATGTAAGAGTTTGAATGTGTGTCGGAGATACAAATAAAATTTTTTTCTTTCTTTCTTTCAAACGAAGTTCACTGAGATACAAAAAAATACTTAGGTACGCAAGATACAGGTAATAGAAAAGTGATAGAAATAGAAAGAAACGCATGTTTAGTACAAAGAACATACTATAATAATAAACATACCTTATTAAGATATCACACTGTCCGAAGCGAAATCGTTTGAATCTAATTTTAGAATTCGTTGTATGAAATCCTATGAAACCTGGCACACGTATCCGCGACAAATCGGACCAATCGCTGGATGAATTCGGAAGGTACAAAATATCCCAGACGAATACGGATGACATCATCGGACTCCTTCACAATATACCGATTTTTCACTCTGACAACTCATTGTAAATATAAAACGTACGTAATTCTTCCGGAGATTCGTCCGATTCTGCACGGAGAGGTGTGCGAGGCCTAAAGAAACATCGTTTCGTTCGGCGCTGACAAAGTGTGCGATCACCTTTACAGTTTGATTTTAGTAAAACAAAAAGCGATCACTATGAAGTTATTTTTTTAAATTACATAATAGAGCTGTTAAAACTAAAAATAATAAATTGTCGATGAACTCTGCAATTAAACGCACGCATCCTTCACAGCACAATTGACAAAACATATTTTCAAAATATGTCTATTAGTAAACACGTAAATATACCTTACAAATTGTATTTACAAAATAAAGCGATATCGTAATTACTTTATAACTATGAAAATAGAAAATGTATTTTTTATTTCTTTTGACGTATTCGTTTTTAGTGACGTCACGAAAAGTCTACCATTATCTTTTACAAATAAATTTAAATTTTATTTATAAATTAACGTGTAACAAAATGACTTTATTCAAATTATGTTTTGATTAGATATTACCAAAGTCTTTCATAATTTTCATCAAATTGATGTTTTAATTTACAATTCTACGTATTTATGTCATAACAAGATGTCCTTTGATTACGAAAATGTACCAAATAAATAAAAATTATTCTTTGTACAATATCAATTCAACATTTTTATTTTTGTATCACACATTTTCAATGCCTGGGTTATTTTTATTAGTACACAAAGAACATGTGCATATATAAGCTAATATCAGAGTTTCTTTGTCAGTGGCATTACTTATAAAACTAAATGAAAAAGAAAAACCAATTGATAATAAAAATCTGCTCTTTTTTATTAAATGCTTTCTATTAAATAGACCAGTGACGTCACTCAAACATAATTTGTCGACGAAAGTATTAATTTAAGAGCTATTGCTATTGCAGTGGGAAACTATGATAAGTTGATAACTATCGTGTTTGATACTACGTGTGGTAAACGATGTCTGACGTCACAACAACATTGTAGACAGCTGCTGTCAAATCAATTAAAATCATCGATATGAATATATCGATATCGATTAGTAAATAAGAACAGCTCTATTCTTAAAAATTAATTTCAAAACCCTGTAGGTACTGGCATTTTAAAGAAAAACCTTTGTGAAATCATCATAATTTACGCATATTTGATAAAATATTGTCTTTAACTTTAAATGCGTTCGAACTTAAAACAGCTGTCGAAAGAACCACGATGATAAATACAGTCCATGCGTCTTAGACAAGTGACATTCTATTTTGCTGTACATAGAGTTCAAAATGATAGCAGTACTGTAGACATAGAACTATTTGTCGTCCTTAAGATCCGTCCAAACACGAAACGATAAAAAGGCAACGCTCGTTTAATGTAAAATGTGCTATAATAATCCATTAGGTTAATAGATTTACTTACGATATTCGATTGATGTAAAAGCATCACCTTTGGAAGTGCCTTAAGGAGAACCTTCATTTGTTTCTGAATTAACTTTACAGTGTAAAGAATAATTTAATAAAAAGGGGCCGGGCCTACTATAGTCTAGGCATTTCTATCTCAGAAAATTACTTCAGGAGTCATACAGTGGTTTTGTGATCAACTACATTACAGATACGAACGAAAAGTCACCGTGTGACATTGACTCTAGGCCCTGAATCTGCTAAATGTCTTGCTATCTTTATCAATCTTATAAAATGTTAACTGCATACTGATAAGTCAAAATAAAGAGGCCGATGCTTGCGATTTTAATAAAACCGAAATTTATCCTTAGTTTTGAATTATTGGGATATTATCACGTCATTGGATGTTACAGAAGAAACTTGAATCTTTGGATTTATTACACATTTAGTAGAATACAGGGCCATGAGTTTAGAAGATCGCCTAACAAGCTTAACTATTTACAATCAGTATACGAATATCGACCCGAATAGAACTCGACAGAAAAAACAAAATAGGAACGATACAAAACGATGCACCGCCGTTTCTGAAGTGTGACTTGTGTTGGAAACGACGGGGCGACTTCAATATAAATAAACGCTATGTACAGTGTTAGGGCGCGAGTCAGTCCTGGGTCTCCACGTCCAGCCCGTTGACCATGCGCTCGATGCTTTTGAGGTCCGAGGCGGGTGGCGTTGCTGTTGTTGTGGAGGTGGGCGCGTCGGGAGGCGGGTCGGCGGACGCGGCTCGCGTAGGAGGTGACCCAGGCCGCGGCCGCGCTGGCGACGAGCTCAGACTCCTCGCCCGCGGCGCCACCTGCTCGAACGCCGACCCTAACCCAGGCAGCGCGTACGGCGCGAACCTGTGCGCTTTCGCCAACGAAGGCGCCGGTGCTGGCGCAGGAGGAGGCGGCAACGAATAATGCTGCAGCAGCGGATGGAGGTTAAACAGCAAACCTGGCGGCATTTGATGCGGGGGGAAGAACGGCGGGGGGTACAGCGAATGCGGGTACAGGTATGGCAGCAGCGGCGGCTGGACCGGCGGGCCGAGGGAGACGTCGGGGGCTGGTGAGGGGCGGGAGGGACCCGCGGGGGGCGAAGAGGCTCGCGCTCCTCCAGAACAGGAGGAGTCGGAGCCGGCCTCGATGCCTTCCTCGTTGCCGGAGTCGGCGCCGCCTCCACCG
The DNA here is from genome assembly GCA_963693445.1 of Agonopterix heracliana. NCBI lineage: Eukaryota > Metazoa > Arthropoda > Insecta > Lepidoptera > Depressariidae > Agonopterix > Agonopterix heracliana. Next base: position 6,337,103 of record OY856327.1, read on the forward strand.
CCACTCGAACTAAACCAAGCTGCAAGGAAAGAGAACTGGATTATTGAAAGCTTAATCCAAAGAAGGCCAGGTATCTATGCCATTATTAACTCTTAGTGTAACGTAGTGGACCTTCGGCTATCGGGGCATCATGTTTGGACAGGTAATCGTTCTTGTCTCTGTGCTTTTAAAGGCACGCTAAGCCATTGGTCCCAGAGTCAAAGGCCTGTTGAGGCAGCTACACATACACTGACTGTAAGTGACTAAGTTTGGTCTAGCCTACAGTGCTATTTTGCATTGACTGCATTGTAGCTAAACGCGACAGACTGATAAGGATACCTTTCGACAATTTTCTCATAGCAAATTGCCACGAACTTTCTTCCACCGATCCCAGGGCTAGCGTAGTGAGATTGGCCTCCATCTCATCCTTATTCGTGAGAGGAGGTAGCCATGCAATGAGATTGTCTCGTCTATAAATATGAAACTCTTGTGACGATGTGCTAACGCATCCGGATTGCGATATTTAAACCATCCTGTTCTTGAGCACGCCCTTATTGATGACCTACAAGGCAGATCGTCAACAACTAATGTGTTAAGAGTGCTGAAGATGTAGGTATACTTACAGCTGCTACTGTGCTGGGTGGCGGGCGGCGGCGGGGGCGGACTGGAAGGCCCCCCGACGTCCAGGGGCCGTTCGTCGTCGTCGTCCCGGTTGTCAGACCGCGCCGTCAGCAACGCCTGCCTGCGGTACACCGACAGACTACTCGTGTTATCATTGCGGCATTGGCTGGTTATTAGAATACAAACTTTAATGTAAGAGACGAAGGTTGGATTTCGTGGAAAATGTGTGAATGGGTTCTTGTGTGTGTATCCTGATGTTAGTTATAAATGTTTTTTTAGAACGATCAAAGAGTGGATCAAACATTTGAGTGTAAATCTAACTTTAGTACTAGTTTGACGACCCGGTTGGTGTAATGGTTACCACGCCGGACTGCCAAACCAGAGTCCTGGGTTCGAATCCCGGTTCGGTCATGGATGTTATATGTTCGTGCCGTTTTTGTATGGTTTCCATAATAAAAGCCTTTAGTGCTAGTTTGGGATCATTACAATGTATGTGCCTGTGAGCGTTATTTATTTATTTATTTAACTTACAATCTTAGGTAAGTAAATCAAACTCAAGCGCTCGCGCATTCTTATTCTCTCTCTAACATATATAGCATACAAATGTGAGCATAAGCTAGCATCAACGAGCACTTGGCTTACCTAGTTCATTAAGGGCCTTATTGAGATATTTCGAAGCTATTTGATAATGTGTAGCTATTACTGAAAACAATAGTCCTACTTTGTGATGCTTCTACTAAATGCGCTTTGGGCCTATCCATTTTGTGGTGAACTATTAATCATTGACTTGCGAGTGAGAGACAATTGACAGTTTATATGGTAACTTATTTTTTCCGCACAAAAGAAGCGCTGCTAAAATTAAAAATTTGATACCTTGAAATGAAGACAGTAGAAACATACTACTCTACTGAAAAAGCAATGCCGTACTTTAATTCTTTTATTAGAGTCAGTTTCACGAAAAGTTAAAAAATAGTTTCAGCACCCGATAATTCCGACGTCAAGCCACGCGATCTGTTTAAAAATGACAACGTTTGCACTTTACCCGTGCAGGGGTGTCAAACGGTTGACATTTCGGGTAATGGGCCACCGCGGCCCCCGACCGCCGAAAGGTTAATCATCTTCTAATGATAGTGACGAAATTTGACCCTTGGCACGCCCTTTAGATGTGCGTTTTAAAGAGCAAGCTTCAAACTTTTATGACAAAGCAATCGAAGCATATTCTTAAAAATGTTTTTGACACCTGTAGCTTAAGTAACAAGAGAGTTTATTCTATCGATAGCTGACAACTATAGATTGTCTCAACATCGCAAGTTTAACGATTTATAAGTATGTCAGTTAATCGATGGTACACTACATCGAATGTCATGAAATCGTTTGGGTATAATAAATAAGGTTACAGCTTCCACAGATCACAGAATCGACAGGGTTACAATATTGATAGATAACTGTATCCAAACGTCCTTGCATCGAATATTATTATTAACTCAATTGGAAAAAAATACTTTTTACTCAATTGGAAAAGAATTACCACTTCGTATAGTCTTAAACTAAAACAGTTTACATACATATAGCTAGCATTCTAGGCTATAACTAAGTACCAAAAATTATCAAAAACTTTTCCTGATCACGACATGGAGGGCAAAAGTATAAAACAATCCCATATTTATGTATGGGTATCTACTGTAAAATCTCTAAACTTTATAGAAAAGATAAAAGAGTAACAGTAGGTACGTAAAAGGTAAATAAAAAAAGATTTAAAAGCGTCACCCTAAAGGAACAAAAAGCGACCGCAATTATTTGCCTTCTGTCGCCCCGTTAAACAAACAACTCTTTAACATCCACATTGTTTTACGGTACCCTAAATTCGGCCGCATCTTCATGCCGCAGGGTCCCTGATTACCGGGGTTCCGCGCTAAATTCATTTTATTAACTCATCTCATCGCCGTCTGATAGAATTTAATTTGTGCCACCCCTCAGAGGTTAGGGATGACAAGAAAGTAACAATAAAAAGCAATTGTTGTTAATTCTCTGATTTTCTATCAGTTTCTTTCGCTGCGAATTAAATTTCGAAATTGTTCAAAAAAATTGAAAAACATTTGTAACTACTTATTTGTCTGGAGTGCGATTTTTGAAGGTTCGAATCAAAATCAAAATTACTATGGACATTATGCATCATTCGAACATGATATTGAATCTCACGATAAAAAAATCGCACTTTCATCCACCAATTTGTGTGTATAGTGGAAGTTTACGTACTCACATAAATTTCCTTAGTAATTAATACAGTATGATAGCTTTTAACCAGTGTCTCCTATCTATTAAGAATCAAAATTTTCGTTTAATTCAACCGTGATAACGTGCTGTGGGCTTTATTCCAATTGTTATTTATTCCATAGCAATGACGTAGTGTCGATATGTAACCTGTTGTGTATGTTCCTAAATAAATAAATATAATAAAGTATCTATTACAAAATTAATTAATTAATTAAATTCTCGTTATCGTAGGTAAATTTTCACCACACCATGTTTACAGTATTTTCTTTCTATTGTGCTATACATTGCTCGTGTTGATGTAATGAACTGATGACAGTAGCAAGCAACATTACATTAAATAAGATTGAGTCGAAATGTGTTGAAATAAAGTTGACCTGTTTCTTGAATCTTAATAAAATAAATGTATTTCAAACTAAGTTTCTTCTCCCAGCCCTGAAGTTAAACAGTTCACATTAGGGTGTTCACGTTACAATGTAAACTCGCGACGCAGGGGTGGCTCGCCTTGTAATTTTACCAAATTTTTACCCCTAAACCCCAAACGGTTAGTTTGGTAATACCCCTCGGAAGGATGCTTTTTATCGCAGCTATTTTTGGGAAGACAAGGGTAGTTTATTAAAGAGTTGTTTTACGTCTTTGTAGTTTAGTGTGATTTTTTAAATTGGTTATAACTCTTGAGATAGGTTTTAAATAAAACTTTTTTGATTTAGCCGACTGCTGATTCATTTGACTAGGAGTGCCCAATGTGATAGGAGATGAGCCCATTGTGACTTTCAATTTCAATTCCACATTTAAATTCCAACTTGAAAGAATCTTCAGGTCCTCTAATAATTTACACGCTCTTTAATAGTGGTGCTCAACGTGGAATGTAACCGTTTTTTTTTTTAAAGTTTCAATTGAAAGCAAATGTAATATTAATGGTCAGTGAATAAAATATTAATGGACAGTGAATATATAATATTAGTAGACAGTGAACCCAATCCAAGAAATTGGCGCATGCAAATCTCCTCACGAAGATCTCCCCCCATTTCCCTTTCGGTGAACGAAACTTCACGAAAAAGATAGCACAACAAACCGTACATAAATACCGAATAACTCATTGGCACGAGTCTTATCTAGGCTGGGATCGAACCGCTGCTCTCTAAACGCAAGGCACCCTTACTAACCACTAGACCACGACGTCTAAGTTACCTAGTTTAGAAATTACAATCAACCATACACAGAGACTAAAGAAAATCACGCATGGTGGACTATGTAACCTCCTTGTGGGTAGCCCTGTGCTCTGCAGTGGGACATATAATGTATATAGGCTGATGATGATATGAATATGAATGAAAATATCAAACAAAAGAAAAACTGGTTTCTAATTAACAGACATCAATGTAAAATCATTTCATTTGTATTGTAAACTTGTTATCATCATCATTGTTATAGAACTAAGATCAATAACAACAAAGATATTCTGCATTTGACCGCGGATCAAGCCAATTAGAGCGGCATGTAGTTCATTAGTGACATCTCCATGAAAACAAAGGGACTCACTGGGAACAGTACGCGTATGTCGTGTAATTAATATAGAACTGATTTTGTTGGTATTATGATTATTCAGAGGAGATTCGGTGGAAAATGTTGGAGCAGAGGTTGTAATGGGATAGGTAGGTTGTCAACTGTTAAGAGGATAGACGGGCTGAAATACTAATTTGGAGAATAGGTCACTTTTACAACCGTATATATATTTATCCGATCCGCCCCACCCATACACCCCACCGACTAGAGTGCGAAAGAGACTACTGCAGCTAGGACCGATTTTATCTACATAAAATCGACGAAAACAGCATTTCGTATTCCCCTGTTTTCTTCTTCAAAACTAAACCGATTTTAATAATTCTTTCAAAATTATTATGAGAAAGACTTTGGCTATGTCTGTACGTTTTGCTTTTTTTGTTTATATTCGTCAAATTTGTTTGCTGGATGTCTGAAAACGGGCTGTAAAATAGGTAATTTTCGAAGGTCTCTAGTTCATACAGTAATTAATTTATGTAAAAAGCAAAACATAGGGACATAGCAGAGGTAACATAGATTGTATGGTAAAAAAATGTTTGCTCTATTATCATTATCCAGGGAGAAAACAGGGGAATACGTTTGTATGGAAAAAACCGTACTCGTCTATCCTATTAAGAGAAGTTTATTCCGAGAGCGCAAATGCGTGCTGCATGCAATCGAAGTCTGGTGATATTTTCATTACTATCCAATAAAGTCAATGAAATTTTCAGAAACAATCTAAAAACTAAGTCTCTATGTTTGTATGAAGTCAGATTTTCGATAAATATACAGTTTTAATGCTAGGATTAATATAAGATTTGTATGGAAATCTTTGAGGCACTGTAACTGTAAAACTATACCTACTTACACTTTATTGAAAATCTGTCATCATCGAAACATAGACATTAGTTTCTAGATTGTTTCTGAAAATGTTCATTGACTTATTTAGTTAGTATTGAAAAAAATATCACCATACTTTGTTTGTATGGAGCGCGCTCCGATTTATATTCCCTTAAGTGATGATGGGAATGTCAGAGCAATGATGATGATGACTATTTTGATTACCGAATTAGCAATTAGGTAGTGGGTAAAAAAAAACTACTTATGTACAACGGATTTAACTACTTTCCAAAATATACATAATTTAGATGCAGCTTTGTATAAATTGATAGCTTTTGCCCGCGACTTAGCCCGCGTGGATTTTGGAAATCATCAACACCCCGTTGTCCCCTTTAGGGGTTGATTTTAGGAAAATTCTTTGTTAGTGCACCCTTACAAGCTTTGTAGAATACGTATTCCTTTAATTTTTTTTATTTATAATTAATGGACTTCTTCCTTGTGCGTTAGCACCGCATTTCCGCCAATGTCAAGTGTTTTGAGGGAGTACCTATCCAATCTCGAGGATTGTTTTTGAGTAAGAACACAACTGAGATGGATTGCGGAGCCTCGTGGCCGGCTGAATCGCGAACCACGCGAACACCACGTGAAAGACGAGTGTTCGGGGCAAACCCTGCAACGTGACTCTTAATTTTTCTTTTTATCATCAGTATATTAGGCTTTGCGTTGTCTGTCAGTGCCTCACGGAACTGTTTTATTTGTTAAACTGTTGTATTGGTCAAGATTCTGACTTAAAAATTTCCACCTTAACTGTAAAAGATGTCCAACATGCAGTCGCCTACAATACACTAAAAGTCAGCTCCAAGAATGCGACAGTAGCGGGCAGACATAGACAATGCCGCACAAAGGGAAATGATGAGCTATGCGCGGCATGTGTCCCGCTTTCCCCGCGCTGTTTGTCAAAACGCTCACGTTTCCCGCTCTTCCGGTCGGCGGCCATTTTGTAAAGATGAACCTCCGTCCGGCGCATCCGTCGGGTCCCTCTAATTCGGAAGCTGAGGCATGACCGCTTCCGGTGCAAAATGTTGTGTAAGCGAATTAAAGATTCCTTCCCGGCGGATGCGCTTTTTGCGTATTTAAATAATATTCCGGAAGGGTTCTACATTTTAATAAACTGAAAGTTAAGTGCAAAGCTCGTTTACGCGGAATGCTAATTAAGTTCCTACGTACTACCTACCGTAATTACCTAGAGGTTCTTTAACTACCTACTGTGAGTAACTAACGCTACTTTCTACCACAACATTTTTATTTGATAAAAATTATATCTATAAGGACATAATCCTTGAGATTGGGTTAGATAGAACTTAAAACTGGCGGAAATGCAGTGCTGATGTACAAGCAAGAGTCCAAAACTTTATAAATATAAAAAACAATGAGAAGCTGAAAAGGAAGACAAAATTAAATAAACATCCCGTCTGATCAATACAGGAAAGCACACTGCCTACTAATTGAGTTCTCGTTCGAATTTCAAATAAGTTACCGGAACCGCAACCTATCCCTAGGTGGGCGATAGCAAATTATGCGGTGAAAAAAAAACTAAAGCTGATTTTATCGCGGAAATCCAATTTTCTCCCTTGCACGCTAAAGACGCTGGAAAAAAGCGCCAAGTCGAATGACTCCACCATTTTGAGCCGTTACCCGCCATGTTTGAGTTCGGAACACGAATAAGGAGGCGCCGGATTGGTTTAATTTGAATTTCGAAAGGCGCCGAGCGTTGGCAGCGGCTGCGTTCGGAAATGTCGGGTGCTCGTGCCCTAATTAATTTGGAGATTCACAGATAGGCGGCTAATTTCGTTAGCTGTTAACTTTACTTAAATAGTCGGCAGTTTTTACCGTCATTAATCTCTCGCTCGCCTTTTAGTTATGAATGCCACCTACCACGTTTCTTTTGTGATTGTGTTTAAAAAAGTTTGTGGGTAGGAGTTGTGTAGTAGAGTATGCATGTTGTGGGGGTTGAAGGGTTAGATACTTACTTCTTTTCCCGTTTCCCGGCGCCGGTGTCCCGGAAACCTTTCGCGAACGGGTTGTTGTCTATTTTCAATTGCGTTATCTGAAATTAATGTAAAATTTGTATGCCGTGGAAAAATACAGTGTGCAGCGATATGTCTATATAATGTCGCTCGTATCTACTAAAGGTAACATTAGGATTCAAAAGCCTTTGGGACATTTTTGGATTAGATCCTGTAACCCAGGATCAACAGCGGTGACCAATCACAGCACTTACTAGATAATGAAGTATAGTTGAACATGCATTTCAGTTGCCAAAATAGGTAACCAGCTAGGTTAAGTGGCATATAAATGTCATGCGAGCAGGGAGAAGACACTATACAGGGTCCTTCTTAATATGCTGACACTTTTTTAAGGGGATGTTCAGACCATCAAACTGAACAAATTTCTCTATCAGTTTTGGATGGAAGAGCAAATTTTTTTTTCGCGATTTCGATGTTGGTCCTATAGAGAAAGTTGTTCAGTTAGACGGTTTGATCATCCTCTTAAAAAAGGGTCAGCATATTAAGTTGGCCCCTATATGTCGGTTAGTAATAGTGTGGGCGCACATTTACTGCAAAAATTGGGCACGTCAGACACCTGAGAGCACATGAACGCCGATCTCAGCAAATACGCTCAGATGCAATTGCAACACTTATTGCAGAAACGCTCATTAAAGTTAATCCGCCACTAAATCTCTTGCTAGCTTTTACTATGTCAACAAGACAAAAAGCGACAGCAAGAGATTTAATGGAGGATTAACTTTAATGAGCGTTTCTGCAAGTGAGTGTTAAACAGTCTCTGTGGCCGATAACGGTCATGTTGATGATGATGAGCAGCATATTAAAAAATAAAATAATGTAAGAAACTTGTGCTCACCTTCTCATTCTGATAAGCAGTAACAGCAATGAACTCCGTCTCCTTGAAGACATAGGTCCTGAAGGTGGAGTACGGCAGTTTCAGGATGTCGTTGGCCCGCACAAGGTGAAACCTCGGCTGGTACTTGTGCATAGAGTTCAGGATCGTCTGCGTAACACACTTCAAACAGCTTAGGAACTTGATCGGTTGGCTTATGATTGGGAACGGTTGCGACAAAGCGAGATATTGATACGAATTGGGATAAATATAACATCTCTATATCTCATTTTAAAATAAAATAAAAAGAATAAAAAAAAGAAAAGTTAAGAAAAGAAGCAAAAGAAGTATAAGTAAGATTTTTTAATTTAATTGTAAGATGTAAAGCAGAGACTTAGAGCAGAGATTACACTTGCAATTGGTCGGGCTCGTTGCCCGTTTTCAGCATACACTGCCTGATTTGTTCACTCTATTTTAAAGTGTAGCGATCAAAGCAAATAACAGAGTTGCCACGCGATTCCCTAAATTACACCAATATCCAAGAATCACAAAATACCCTCGAATTATATTGGCATAGTTGATGTGATGAAACTACAGAATATGATACAGGCGAATTGATAGAAACAGAATGGTCTCTTAAAGATTACAGTTGTAGATTGAACAATTTTATCGTGGCGGTGATCTCGGTAAACCCGATTAACATCAGAATTTTGTAAATCTTTTATCTCGCATAGGTTTGCTTAGAAAGTAGAAACTAATAAATCTGGTAGCGTAGGAAAAATTCGTAGCAGTCGGTCAGCACTTGTGAACTACTTATATGTTTACTTCTTTGTGGGAAGTTAGTACTTAAGCCATTTTTCGTTATCGACTATTAATGGAGAGCATATCCTGATGAATAATGAGAGAAGGAACGTGACACATAGGTACTTCATCACGCGCACAGTATTCGGCCAAGTTGTAACCAACTGCACTTCAGAGCATATTTTTAAGCCTTAGCTGACTACTGATTTGATTTATTTTGAAATTTGACCTACTGTTTGACGCATCTTCCGAACCACAAATATATAATGTGTTAATGAATTAACGTAAAACAAGAAAGTAATTTGCTTAGAATCGAGAGCAGGATCGTATATTGCTGGCACAAATCACTACAACCTCTGCAAGTTAACAAATGGCCGAAAGAAAGTCCAGAGAAGTAAGGATGTAACGAAATATACTTTTACTTGATACCTGAAGGTATAATTGTCAACGCAAGTCAACTCTATCATTTCCCTGACACTTGAATGTGTACTACATTGACGGCTGTACATATTTCAATTAGCTCTTAACGTATGGACAGTATAATAACTGGTTGCCGACTGTTTTATTTAATAAACAACATATTTTTCGACAGCCATTCATTATACGCTATTTATAACTTTATGTTGCACCTGTGGGACCATCCTTTATAGCATTCCTTTTTTTATTGTCTTTTATAATTTTGTATGGAAAATAAAATAGTTGTTTTTTCGTGGCTTCACTAGCGGTAAATTAGTTTCATTGTCGAACCTGCCTAGCATGAAACCCTCGACAAAACGAGAAAAATCGAGATGTGCCTCAGTATCTGTTACTTTACGCATTTGAAAATTAGCCGGCATTTTTTTTTTACTATAGATGGGTTTGCTCTTGACCTTAATCTAGTCCTAGGACAAAGATGGGGTCGAAGATGTAGCGAGCTTACGTTAATTAGATGGTTGTCAAGTTTGTTTGCTTTGTTTGTTTACTATATTAGTTATTGAAGATGTTAGTGGGTGGTGTATTAGAATGATGTGATCACGTGCCCGCTATGTGCGAGGATATTTTCTTAGAATATTGGCTATGTTAGCCACAGAGCTCATCAACGCCAACAACGGAGTAGAACCAGTCGCTGTCTGAATCTAAATCTTAACTATCTTAATCTTAATTCTTAACTTTCTTAATTCTTATTCTTAATTTCTTAATCTTAATTCTTAATCTTAACTTCTTAACTCTTAACTATTATATAAAACCGTAAAATCATGAGGAACAAAAAAGTAGCGGTTTGCTTCATATAAAATCAAATAACACTCGATAGCGCGATTTAAATGACGTGCAGCGCCATCTATTGACAAAATTGTTAGTTTGTTTGTTTGTTCGCACATCACGCAAAAACTACTGAACCGATTTTGATGAAACTTTTTTTGTTTGATAGCTTATGATCTGACTTAAAATCTGGTATATAATTTTTGCCGACGAAGTCGCGGGAAAACACTAGTATATAATAAAAGAAGAAAGTGACTGAATGACTGACTGACATATCAACGCACAGCCCAAACCACTGGGTCTAGAGATTCCAAATTTGGCACATAGGTTCCTTATGAGGTCTAGGGGTGCACTATGAAAGGATTATTCAAGGGGGTGAAACGGGGCTCCGAAGTTTGTATAGGGAAACAGTTTGTATAGTAGTACTTTATTGATAAATAAGTAAACACGTGTTTCAGGATTTATAGAATTCAACCCCTGAAAGGGGGAAATGGGGTGACAAAAGTCTGGTGCTACAAGAAGAAACCCATAAACAATTCCTAAGTCCACGCGTACGAAGTTGCGGGCAACAGCTGGTACATACATATAGTAGTTTAGAAATGTATAGTTACAAAACGACAAATAAACATTTAAGGGGGTGGTGTAGACCATCAAACTGAACAACATTCACTATGGGACCAATATCGAAATCGCGAAAAAAAAAATTATGTTCTATACTCTACAAATCGACTAGAGCTAAAATATGTATGGGATATAAAATTATTTTTTTCGCGATTTCGATGTTGGTCCCATAGAGAAAGTTGTTCAGTTTGACGGTCTGAACAACCCCCTTATGAGTTTTAAAAATTTATTGTTACTTATGAAACAACCTGTATTAAGCTATTATGTACTAACACTTTATTGTTCCGATACTTAAATTATTTTAGCTTTTAAATACAAAGACATGAAATGTTAACTTATATCCCATATTCTATCCTGAATGAATAATATCTTGTTAGACCCAATTAATAAAATTGAGTTACATTTTCTTTTTTTCCAAGAAAATTAATTCATAAAAAAACCGATGGAAAGCCGGTAAGGGTGTGCTTCAATCACCCTTCATATCATTAAGGGTCATTATTGCAGAAAATGTTTGAATGAAACATGAAGTGATCGCGATCTTCGATCGAGGTGGCAGTTACGGAATATCGATCCTAAATTGCTACTATAATTGTATTAAATTATATGCGACGTTATGTCTAAGGGAATTAAGTGTAGATATGGATTAATGATTGATTAATAACAGCGTAGTAAGACACTGAAATAGTCAGAAGATTATGTAATTACTAAGTCGTACTGGTACTGCACTAAGTGAACGGTGAGGAAACCTGCATTCGCTGAAGAAGAAATTCCGATGCGTATGTGAAGTCTACCAATCCGCATTGGGCACTCGTGGTGGAATAATGCCCATACATACGATATACTTCACTGACAACCGATGGGGTGTCAGAGTTCTAGAGTGGAGACCGCGAACTGGTAGGCGTAGTGTGGGACGCCCTGCTGCCCGCTGGACAGACGACCTAAAAAAAGTAGCGGGGAGCGACTGGATGAGGAAGGCCAAGGACAGAGTTTGTGGCGCGCCTTGGGAGAGGCCTGTGTTCAGCAGTGGACGATGATAGGCTGATGATGATACGATATACGCTGTAATTATGATGATGATGATGATTTCACTAAGGCCGGTATTAATAAACGAAACTGAAAAGTTGACGACCTCTAAAGGGGCTACCTACTGGTTTTGGGTAACTTTGTAACCATTTTATTCATTAACTATGGCACTTTTTGAGCTGAAAAATAAACTGAAACATCTACACGATATGAGAAGTGATGTGGTTTTTCTAGAAATCCATTTTAATGAATAAAACCAAAGAAAAGGGAATCTAAAGTTACCCCTTTTTTATTTACAGTTGTATTACTCATACATTTTTAATCGGAAGAAAATGAAAATTTAAAATATGGCTGATATAATAATAATAAAATCCATACATTTTTGACCCTATCAAAAGATGTATGGCACAAAAACCGAAGTGCGCTTAGATATAAATACCTACAAAATCTGTCATTTTTGGAGATTACCTACTAGACACAAACAAATACTACGAATACTACGACCGCTGATTGACTACGCCGTAGTCTCGTAGTACGAGAATTGATATTAAATTTTTTTCTTCCCTCCGGATGGAAGGTGTTGACGAAGTAACCGCTTTCCACCTCCGTCGAGGAGAAAAATAGTATACTAACCTTGAGCAGTAAATAAGAAAGCCTCAGATCACATGTTTGTTTATGTTTGTTAAATAATTTCATGAGATCTGAGACCTTTCTTACTTTCCTGCCCTCGGTGTGTAATCTTCTATAAAAAACGAAATTTTTCTCCATTTTAGCATGATTGTAGGAATGTAAAATATAAAAAATACCTCAAAAAATGGATAACTAAAGTAAGCAAGAACTCGCAAATGAAACGACTTTAATAAAACATTCGTCTAACCCTCGCTTTAACAGTTAAAATATTACTTAACAAGTGGTTGAACCGTATGAATTTGGGAGTTTTTTCGTCGCCTAATAACAAGGTGGTGACCCTAACTGGAGGTTACCAAATTATGGGGATATTAGCGATTTAATACGCGCTGTCTCCCCTGGCCTTGGTTAGTAATTTTAGTTTGAGGTAACTTTTTGTCTTGTTACTTTAACTGAACGAAAACTTTGGTAGTTTTATGTTGAATTATTCATCAGAAAGGTTAAGCTAACCTCCGATTTGTTTGGTTTAACAATGGGTCTTAATAATTTTACTTTTTAGAAATAGGAAATGGAAATATTTAAGAATAAGAATCATTTACAAATATGATTGAAATGGTGTGAGCCATACTCCACGGATCCTACCTTTTTCCTGAGTGTCCTTTGCCCTACAGTGGGATTCTACAGTCTACAACATACTATATATTTTTTAGAAAGAAGTGTTTTTATACCATGTTGATAAAGGTTGATTTCAACTGCTAATATTTATAGAAAAGCAGTCATGTATGCAGGAAATTTTGAAGTGCATTAGTGTACACACGGCGACACATCAAGATGCGCAAAACCAAAATAAGCTGGCCGCGCGTAGGTAGAGTAATGTATAACGTTGCGCGGCCAGCTTATGTTTGTTTTGCGTTGCTTGATGTGTCGCCATGTGTACGCGTTAAATACATGCACTCGCTCGTCCTTACACTCCTATACATCTTTTTATTTATTTATAATTAATGGACTTCTTTCTTGTGCGTTAGCACCGCATTTCCGCCAATGTCAAGTAGTTTGAGGGAGTGTCTATCCAATCTCGAGGATTGTTCTTGAGTAAGAACAACTGAGAAGGATTGTGGAGCCTCGTGGCAGGCTGAGACGAGAACCGCGCGAACACTACGCGAGAGACAAGTGTTCGGGGCAAACCCTGCAACGTGACTCCCTATACAAGGTGTTTCATAACTAAGAATAAATTTTTGAAACTCTTAAGGGGGTTGTTAAGACAGTCAAACTGAACAACTTTCTCTATGGGACCAACATCGAAATCGCGAAAAAAATAATTTCATATCCCATACATAATATTTTAGCTCTAGTCGATTTGTAGAGTATAGAACATACATATTTTTTTTCGCGTTTTCGATATTGGTCCCATAGTGAAAGTTGTTCAGTTTGATGGTCTACACCACCCCCTTAAAGGTTTATTTGTATTTTTGTAACACCTTGTATATCTTATGGATCGGAAGATCCATACGATGTGCAGTGGCTTTAACTGGCAGGCACACGGTTTGGGCGTCAAAGATATGTCGGACCGAAGGAATTACTCGTGTAAAGATGTACATATATTTCAGAAAGCTAATATTGTCAAATTTATGAATTTAAAATTGATGTGAAGGTTAACGTAAACAAAATAAATGTAACGTGAACATGGTTTTGGAGTTAATTTGACGTTCACATCTATGGAATACTAATGGAGTGGAATGTAGCGGTATTCGCTTAGTCACCAAATCAAGTCACGATGATCTACCTATATTGTTAATATTGCAATGCATATCGTCATCTAGATATCTGCAGCGTAACCCACATAATAAAAGGACCCTTCTGGCAACGTTTTAAGTATCAAAATGACTTGATTCTCGGGACTTTGTAACGTGCAACGATCTAGACCCATTGTTGCTACTATAATAGTCCAGGTTTAAACAAAAATGTGTGTTTGTATGCAAAACCGACATTAATATTCCACGCCAGCTTTCAGATAAATCAATATTCAATTCAATGAATGCAGTTTATTTCATAGTTTTGTGCTTTATGTGCCGACATTATCGAATCTGGCTCTGAGCTTAGAAAAATACATATTCAGTAATACATTGATTGGTACTGTTTTTCAGGAAATCTGTGTTGCCCTCAATGTACTTATGATATAATTTTTCATTTCGAAACATTTCTGGTTTTCATATTTTTAAATGTTCAAGTCTATTTAGGTTTACTTAGCTAAATGTAGAGCGGTGACAGCCCATAAGGACAGAGAGCTAGCAATTTAATCATGAGGTGGCGGTTCGATTCCTGAATTCGGTTGTACACAACTAAGTTCTACGGAATTTATGTACGGGGTCACTTGTCATTATCACTAGCTCTGCAATCAAATGAAGGAAGATATTATGAGGAAATCTGCATACCGGAGAATGAAAACAAAATACCATTAGTTCGGAAAGTATGTGTAAAATATGGGTTAGCTTGGGACGAAAACAATAGACCAGACAGCCAGTACAGTAAATACAGTAGAAATGTCACATAATATGAAACATGCTTTCATTATCCCAGTCAACAATAATAATGATGGAGTATGTAAGTACTCTATTCAGAAAAGTTCCTTTTTCAAGGCTTTGAATATTATACATCAATTCAAATAAGAGTATATTAAAATACTCACGACTATTCCCCGAGGGGGTAGTCAGAGATATTCTGAAAACTCAGAACATCCACCATCCATCCCTCTGGTTTTGATACGACTTATTAATACCAATATTTGATATTTTTTGGTTTCCTATTATTCCACTTCTTCTTATCGGCTGAAAGCCCTGGTGTCAGAGTTTATTCAAATCGCCTTACGGCCTCTGACGTGGTTTTTATGTAACGACTACTACCACCAGAGATAGCAGTAGCCGCGGGACCAACAGCTTAACGTGCCATCCGAAGCACTGAATCATCTTTCCACTAACAATAATGTTGTATTTTAAGAAGATTGTGATGTTTTATTTCATTGTACAAGTGTACTTCATTTCTTCATACATTTAACTTAACCGTTTATTGACTAATTGCTCGTACCCTCACAATGTTTACTCTTTATTACTCTAGATTGTTGTTAATTTGATTAAATCACAACGGACAGCCGACAGCTTCCGTTGCTACTGATTTGATATTAATTTAGATCATTTAGTTACTGCTATATGTATGGTTGGGAAAGATTGTAAGTTCAATTATGATTTTCATATAAAAGGTCCTTCAAAAACAATGCACTGGGGTCGAAAAACAAATGAGTCTTCATTTTTTTCATTTAAAATTGGTTAAAGAATAGTGAAATATTCTGAAAATTCAGACACTGTTACTATAGTGTCGTAACACTATAATATCTTCAAAACTATGTAAGGGAAAATAGAGGGGAAGACAGGCAGAGGAAGATGTAGCTAGACAAAGTTAGGTATCTAGCACAACACAGGTGAAGGAAAAGTTTGATACTTCGTATCAAGGACCTAATTGCCTAGAGAAGACTCATAGCGGAAAAGAGACTGAATTGGCGAATACTCCAATGAAAAGAGCGTAGCTCTTTAAGTAAAGGAATGATCAGACCATCAAACTAACCAACGTCATCTATGAGTTTAACATCCAAATGACAAAACAATCTCCGGGACGCGTTAAGTTTAGACACGTTTGGGTAGAGTAGATATTACAGTATTAAGTTTTGTTCGGAACAGCAGAATTTTTTCGCTATTTCGATGTGTGACCAGGGGCCCTAGATAAAGGGTCATTCTATGGGCGTTGACGCTAGTAGAAAATGACAGAATGTATGGATTTGACATTGGCGATCGAAACATTTTAACGTTTGCTTTCGTCACTATACGTCAAGTCTATACATTTTTATGTTTTCTACTGTCGTTAACGCTAATCAAAAGATACTTTCCCTATGGGCCCAAGAGCGGTATTTTAAAAGTCACGATCAAATCAGATGTAGAAGAGATTTATAAACTAACTAATAAGCATAGTTCGTTCACGATTTTGAAAGTAAGAGATTCAAAAATATCACTTCTATAGTTATTATTATTAGGACCAAGGGCCTATGCCCAGCAGTGGGCTGATGTGGGCGGATTTGTTCGATAGAGTTGCTTGAGTAGTACCTTATTTTTCTCCGCCATTTTTGCACTTTGAGATTACAGATCAAAATAATTTAAAAATTAAATTTATATTGATAAACTCGATGAATCGCAATAAAAATGAAATAGGTGTCTTAAAATTATGTTTTCTAACCGTAAAAAATATAAAAATGAAGACCAAAAAAAACTTGACATACCGAATTATAGTACTCTGTGTTATTACTGTTGATAATCTTATTAGGATTATTACTGGTTTAGTAAAATAAATGATGTTACTTACTACTAAAACTAATCCATAATATTGTACGAACTAGATTCGATCGATAATAATCCAGGCTATTACAATGTTAGGAAGATTGTAATTTTACTGCTTTGTAATTATCCTGCGACATAGGTAATACATTTAACGGACAAAATAAGTACCATCAGCATCCTAATAATTAGCTTGTATTATGTTATGATGCAAGCTGTTTCTGAAACCATGAAATGGAACTAATGATATCACTATACAAAGTAATTCTTAATTAACAAACACTTAAACACTTGCTCTAGTATTCCCACTCTCACAATCACAATCATTAAACAAAACAACTATATTTTGACGCAGCGGACCACGTCAAACCATAGTCACTAAATGACGAGATAAAAAAAAAAATCTTTTTTTTTTAAATAAACTAACGAAGCGGCCCAACTGAAGACAAGGCCATTCCGAAGTCGATAACATTAAAATGAAATTATAGTTGGTATCGTGCGCGTCGGCTTTAATTACGGAACTTTTATTCGTTCGACCAATTTCTTTATTTTACGGCTGGACAACAAATTAATATGTAAATCGGGCGGCACGGTGGTCCGCGGCGCCGTATCGATGATTTCAAAATGTCGATTAAAAGTAATTGCCTTGCGCTATGATAAGTCGATAACGGATAAACGGTGGTCTATTTGAACATTCGTCTTTAGTTGCTTTATGGAAGCATTTGAGATAACTTTATATCGGGCTGATTTTATGAAAATTAGTCCTTTGTCTTCATTTAAATTCACAATTTAGATTGCTGACTCGCTCTGGCTGCATGAACAGAATTAAGTTAAAAAACTTATTTGATTATAAATATAATTTTGAAGAGAAGCCGAAATATAGAGTATCTAGCCCGTAAGACCTACAGTGCAGTGGTTCGTTCAGTTTTTTGTGTAAATTTTTAAATAGTGCCATATCGTTAAAAAAAAAGAGTCTCTTTACCTTTTGCTATAACAAACTCGTATAAATAGGGCATTCTGTATAATTTATGCTAATTTCTAATGTTACAAAACAAATGTTCAGGTTATTCAATTCGGTATTTAAAATGCTTTTCAGATTTTTCGTTTATTTGTTAACATCTAGTATGAAAATATAATATTTTTGAGCTCATGAATTATTGACTTAGGTATCTACTAATATGCCACAGATCTAAAAATAAAATAAAACTTTTTAACTAATTTGAAATATTTATCGATAACACAAATTACCATTCTGTACCAGTCACTATTAAGACAAGCTAGTTATATGTAACGGATAAGAGATGGCGCCACGAGTCCTCGGAACAATCGTTTCGTTTCGGTCACAGATCATAAATGAATTACTAACAACCTTGTTTATTAGTTCCTTAATTAACGGTGATGTAAGACTTTACTCGATTGTGTTATAATTTGAGTCCGGTTTGAGCCCAAATGTGAGTAAAAAAGGTATGGTTTTTTAAGCTTTACTTTTGAGGTAGGTAATTCTACTACGAAGCTTTTAGAAAAAAAGAAAAAAAAAATACGTTCGCAACATTCTTAAATATATTTTCTAATAGGTACCTCGGAAAAACATCGATAAATAGGTATCTAGAAAAATATTACTTAATTAGTCTACTGCTTAAGTTTGTTTGTTACAGATAAATACATCTTTTTTAAGTACATTACCTACAAATTATTAATGTTTTACTTTTTTTAAAAGATATCAAGAAAAAAGATAACTAATGAATTTATGTGTTCCTAAAAAATCGGATGTATTTTGAAAGTGTTATTACGAGTAAAATAAAGTTTGTAGTTTTTAGTTTCGCTATTCGCCACTAGATGGCGACGCATGGTGTTTGATCACCTGATTATTTTAATTGAATATTTTTCCGTAACTTAATTTCTTTTTAGTACATTTAATATTTTTTTACTATCGATAAGCACGGAAACATCCTCATTATCTCCAGCAATGCCAATTTAACATTTAATATTTCATTTTAATCAGTTTAATCTTACCTTCTCATCGACGATGATTGTTTTGATTTAAATAAATTACGCTTATGAAGGACGTTTAAAAAGCTATCTTGATTGATGCATTATAATTAAATTACATATTGCATTCGATTGCATTCGGTGCTCGCCAACCGGGCGTCACCCCCATACGTTCGCGCCAAATGGCTAATTCGCGCGGTAAATATACGCGCCATAACTCATATCAACTAACCAATACGAAGTCGGAGCCCACAAACATACTACCCTCTCACTCTAACGAACTAGAGAAACCAAACCAGACTGTTTGTTTTTCCTTTTACTTGCTTTGAAATCTTATTTTGAATTTTATTCCTACAGGGGCGTGGATGCGACGATGTTGCATATTACGTCTCTCGCTCTCTCTTATAGTGTTCCGAAGCGATCCCTGTCTAGCTTTTTGTAATTTTAATTCGCAGAACGGCATCGGAACGTGATTCGATTGTATAGAAGTTTTTTATTGCGATGTTCGGAATTCGCTGAAGCAAGGACGGGATTTCGGCAACCGAGGGTGCTTGCAGTATCGATTGAATTCGAACATCGATGTTACGATGCTACGAATGTTTTGATAGAAGTGGATTACGTGCATGCCAATTGACTATCTTTACATTCCTATTTTTACATGGAATATGGAAAAATACGCTTTTTCGAATAAGAAAAAAAATTGTGATCCCAAATAGACACATAGGCTTAAAATTTGGTCTGAAAAAATGACAGTTCAAAATAACTATAAATGCCACTGACAGAATGGTTTGGGCGCCAACATTGGTATGCAACATAATTATGAAAGTTTCGCTTGAAAAAATTTACCTCGGATAAGTAATTCATAAATTATAATGCGACCCCTATTATTTCTAACGACAACAATTTTTTTTATTTTCGGAACAAATCTCATAAAAAACAGTCACAAAAATATAAACTTTGAGGTACTTCTGAAAACCATCTTAGCTATAAAATTTTCTCTATGTAGAATTCGCGAAAAATAATCTGTGTCCCATACACGTCGATCCAATAGGTTTGCTGTTTTGTATGGAACAATCGATTTGATCCCATAGAGAAATGTTATTTAGTTTGATCGTCTGAGCATCGCTTTTAAAAAACAGTAGGTATATATCAATAATATAGGACCCTATTTAAACTTAATTTATGGTTTTATTACTGGAAAACAATTCCAAACATAAGTAAAATTACCTCACACCTTAAAAGTCAAATTTTATATATTAAATAATATCCGGCTATAATATATATTAAATAATAGGCTGACGTATGAAATTTACAAGGAAAGTGTGAATGGAATGGTTGAAAGGGGTCGCCCTAGGCGCACGTACGCTGAACAAATAGGATGCGTACTGAAGAAGGGCCAAATAAAATGTACCCGGAACCGACGAGCTTGTATGAAGAGACTTATGAATATTGAGGAGGCGAAAGATGTGTGTCAGAATCGTAGCAGGTGGCGATCTATTGTCTCTGCCTACCCCAGTAGTGGGACATAGGCGTGAGCATATGTATGTATGTATGTAAATAATATCACAAAGATAGCTTCCTGGTGCCCAATCACGCTAATTTAAAAAATACAAGTTCATTTCTTATTCAATTACAGTTCTAATCATACTGCAATCCAGTTACTATTTAACTGTAATGAATTAACGTGCTAACTTCACTTATTTACCTACTACTACCTGATCCGGCGAACTTCGTACCGCCTGAGAATCAATTTTTCCCGACACACTTGGCCGCTTTAAATAGGCTATTTTACTCAGGGATAATGTAGCATTCTAATGGTGAAAGAATCTTTAAAATCGGTTTAGTAGTTTTTGCGTGAAAGCATAACAAACAAACATACATTCGCATTTATAATATTAGGGAGGATGTGATTGACAGCCTAAAACGTCTGAGCGATCTGTGAAACGACTAGCACGATTCCGAATGTGCAAAAGTCGTGGTCCGCACAGAGTCCAATCACAGTTCAGTGGAGATTTATTTAGCGCGATCAGTGTTTTGACGTCATTTTTCGACTCTACCACCCCATCGGAAGGTGAAGGTGTTATATTGAAGATGAGGCCAGAAACTCTCAACCCTATGTCTTAAAAAAGTCCATCCATACCTACATCTACTCCACACCTATTAAATGCGTCATTGAAGTAGCCCTAAAAACTCCGGTCTTAAGTGTAAAAGAATAAAAAGTAAAAACGTTTGCTTTAAAGCAGATTAAGTTAGTCAGAAAAGCCGCCGCATCAATATTTGACTGTCACTGTTGACACGCAAACCGTCTTAGCTGAGTGTCAAGAAAGTCAACAAAGTCTTAGCTAAGTGTCAACAAAAGGGTTCACTAATGCCCTTTTTACTACAAAAAGTAACTGCAAATATCAGGGTACAGTTGGCAGCTAAAGCATAAGTTTTTGTGTTGTTATTTTTTTTTTTTTTTTTTAATTTATTTATTGAAAGAAAAAATGACAAAAGATTTAAACAATTGAACTTCCAAAAACCATCGGAGGTTTATCCGGAAGTGCAACAAAAACAGTACAGTTGCATCAATCAGATGACTAGTAGGTAGGTACTACTCATACATTCATACAGAGATTTACTTACTTCGTTATTGTTTTAGAGTTCGGGTATTGCTGTGCTATCAGATGCATTTTGGCATGTTTATGTTGCTAATAGATTTACACTCGGTTGCAGAAACGCTCATTAAAGTTAATCCTCCATTAAATCTGTTGCTAGCTTTTATTACGTCAACAAGACAAAAAGTGACAGCTGGTGATTAAATGGAGGATTAACATTAATGAGCGTTTCTGCAACTAACTACAGGTAAAAATTTTGCGTGAACAATTTTGTTCCAAAATACCGCAGAGATGTGGCGCAAGACGTTACGATGACGGCGTTCGAGAGTTCTTTTAAGAAAACAAAAATAGAACACTTTTTTTAACTTTTTGAAAATGCCCAACTTTTTGTTTCAGTGAATTTCTTTTTTACGATATGATAGCAAAACTAGGAGTTAACCCAAAGTAAGATTGAATGAGAGACTAAAGAAAGGACTTATCCCAACAGATATATTGTTATCATAATTCATATATTATCTTTAAAAGTATTTGGAATTAAAACATAAATCAATCAATGATCGAAGGTTGAAGGAAATCATTTCAGAAAACGGATACCTAAAAGTACATACATTATTTGAGCTATTACGCGAAGGCATACGATGATGATGTCATGGATACCCAATAATTAATTCATTCGAAAACAATAATCTCAATCAAAGAATGAGCTATCACGCGATGTAGAGCCAATAACAACGATCGCTGTCAGTTACCGGAGCGCTCTCATTGGTCATTCATGACGTGATATCGACGAGGTAACTCTTGATCGTTAGTTTTTTTTGCTGAGAATAATAATTACGAAACATACGATAATATGATTCTGCTTGTATGCATGTATGAAGCAAACGAGTACAACCACGACCAAAACATGTATTGATACAACAGATTTTTTAAACTTTCTGTTGTTTCAGTATATTTCAGGGCTTTCACACGCGATGACGCATTGACGGAGCGGCACGTAGAAGCACACACCTTACCTTTACCTTTATACCTTTACCTTTAGTCGTCAAACCTAATTTCATAAAATTCATAGAGGTATTGACCTGGCTGGGCCTGTTGATAAATGCCAACATTTCAATTAACAGTTTGATTTTACAGCTTGCTAAACATAACCTTACAATCTATCTAAATCTGTCAGTTTATTAATTAAACTATCACCTTAATTATTTGACATTACATAGGTAGTTTACATAGTGCAAGCAAGTAAGCAAGTAAAACTAATTTCAAGAATGATTTCGCGACCGTCCGACGCGGGCGCACCGCGAACGCGGGAGCAAATCCATTAGGGATTAACGAGCGATCGGGCGGGCACTAAATTAAAATAAATATTTGCCGGCAGCGCCCGCGCACAAAGCGACGCCGCTTTCATGTACGCCGACACAGGTGCCGACAAGACGGCGAACTGTCCCGTGACTAGAGTTACTTCTACAAGAAATCTGAGTTTAAGATTAAGGGGGGGAGGGTAATTGTGAATTAAGGTGTATCCGTCGTGGACCACTCTCCTCTCCACTCACTCTCCATACTAATCGATGAGAAAGAGCGCGTCGCTCCGGTCAGAATTTAGCTGTTTTCTTTGAAAAATTCGATGATTTTTTATTAATTTCGAAAAAGTAAAAAAACCACATCATTCTAAATTGTATTGTGAACAATAAGTAAATTTTCATTTTGTTCCGATTAAAAATGTAAGAGTAAAATGGTTACAACTGGAAAAAAAGGGGTGACTTTAGAGTCCCTTTTCTTCGGTTTTATTCCTTAAAATCGATTTCTGGAAAAACCACATCACTTCTCATATCCTGTAGATGGTTCAGTTTAAATTTCAGCTCAAAAAGTGCCATAGTTAATGAATAAAATGGTTACAAAATTACCCAAAACCGGCAGGTAGCCCCTTAAGGAAACATTATGACTTCTGGTCTATAGATCTTCTTCTTATCGTGTGCAAGCCCTGGTGTCAGTTTTATTCTAACCGCCTTACGGCCTCTCTGACGTGGTTTTATGTAACGACTACTACCACCAGAGATAGTAGCCGGGACCAACGGTTTAACGTGCCATCTGAAGCACGGAATCATTTTCCTTTTCAGACAATCAGGTGATTCAGCCGGCAATGTCCTAACCAACTGGGGAAAAACACACAAAGTGATATGTCACTAGGTAGGTGTCCCCGTGGGAATCGAACCCACGACCTCCGTGTCCAACCACTGGAGTAAACCTAAGTAACCTCTAAAGTGTTTCGCGAAAAGTGTCGAAGTGTATGAATTTTTGATAACCTTCCAAATCTTATAAAAAGACTATTGTTTGTTGATTGTTTGCAAAAAATTTTGGCAGGTGGAGAAAATACGCGGATGCTACATGGATGCGAGATGCTCAGGACACAGGAAGGTGGCATAAACAAATGAAGGCCTATAACATCGATAAAGTGGAAGCGAAGTGGAGAGAATAGAAATGGACCGCTAATCCCACCACCATATTAAAAGCCAGGAAGAGAGAGAGCAATATAGAAATGATTCTAATTCCAGGTACCAACTTGTCGTCATAAATTAGAAAGTCAAAATAAACAGGAAGCCATAAGTAGTCAATGATACCTACTCTAAAAACAGTGGGTATGAGCGTGTTGTTCATTCATCACTATTTTCTTACGAAAACGGAACGTTTTGACATCCGATAGCTTAAAAGCCGATCGGAAGGTTTATAAACTACCTATCTGTTTTATAAACACAGGTAGAGTCTGCAACAAAATGCACTGCAGAAATTTTGTTAATGCTTAGTTTTCTGTTTGCTTTGTCTTAACATTTTCATCATTTGTAACAAGTTTATCGACATCAATACATAGGTACAAAAATCGGGTAGAGCTTTTTTATGGAACAAAACATTTTTTTGTGTTTTCAATGAGTTGGCTCCACGGTGAAATAAAAGTTTTTCAGTTTGACCGCCTGAATTTAATAATGTTACACCCTGCCCAGGCCAATTGAAACATTATATTATGTTGACTTGACCATTTATGTTGACATTATACTATGTGTTACTTGTTTTTGAATGTAACTTTGTTCCTTCGTATGGATGAGTACCTACATAACACACATAACATTAATTTCCTTTACGCTTTCTGCTATGAAATCATAATTTCCAGGAACAACAAATACAACGATACCATTTTATTTGTATGGAACTTTAAATTTTGTTTAAGAGTGTATTCAGATAATGAAACTAAACAATTTTCACTAAGGTACACACGGCAACACATCAAGCTACGCAAAACCGAAATAAGCTGGCCGCGCGTAGGTAGAGTAATGTATAACGTCGCGCGGCCAGCTTATATTGGTTTTGCGTAGCTTGATGTGTCGCCGTGTGTACATGGTCCGAGAAAAAACGTATTTTTTTTTTATTTCCCGTAGAAAATCAATAGGCTGATCCGTACTTTTGTAATGAAGGACTAACAATTTTTATTGTTCTAAAAGGAAACTTAGATTCTAAACACCCTTTAATTTTTTCTGGTACCTAAATAATAATAATGGTGTATACCGAGACCAGATAATGGATAATACATAACATCGAAATATTCTTATCAGACCATTATTTTGAGATAGCAAAGCAATGGGAATCCGCAGTAAAAACAGAAGTGTTATGTTTACCAGGTCGACGAGTCAACAGAGCTCCGTCCACAAGAACCTTCCAACGAACGACACTGATATCTCATTAAACTTGAGGGGAAACTCGACTACGAGAGCTTACTATTGAAGTTAACTTTATGCTTGCAGTTGGCTACCAATCAAACTACTTGTTTTTATACAAATTATCGGAAAAGCATAACTTAGGCTTAGCAAATGATTAAGCTATTATCCGAGGATGTACTCAGATGTATACTTAATATGATTTAAATTATTCTCAATATAGCATATCATAATTATGTTCACGACTATATTCCCCGACGGGGGTAGTCAATATTTTGAAAACTTAGAACTACATGCCTCGAAATTGAAGTATACAGGTTTCCTCATGATGTTTTCCTTCATCGAAAAGCCAGTGGTGTTACAAATCGTACACAAATTACGAAAAAGTATTGGTACGAGTCAGCTTGGGTATGGGGTTCGAACCACCGCCTTCTGAACAGCAGGCATAGTTATTCGCCATTAGACCACCACCACTGATTAATACGCAATGAGACGCACCCCTTTTAAAGGATAGTTGGATACAATCCACACTTTTAAAACAAGCATGAAGCACGTGTAAGGTTTTCTCATGATGGTGTAATCGAAAAGCTCTGAAAAAATGTTTGGAAAACACGTTGTACAAAAATTTTACTAAACGGTTGCGGAACGGTAAATAGTTTTGACTTGACACTTCCGATCCGTGACAATTTGATCAGTAGGTAAGCTAGAATTTGTTGCGTGTAGTCTAAGAATAGATATTTGTTATGCTAGGCTGCAAAGTTGCTTTTTGGCGCGAGTACTTGTATTGAAACCTGAGCAAGCGAAGGAAAAAACCACGAGCGAAGCGAGAGCTCTCAACAGCGAGGAAAAAAAATTAATTGCCAAAAAGAACATTTTAAAAAGTTTTTTTTTCGTGCTGGCCAGTGACATGAAATAGTTACTAAGCATTTTCAGTGGATTGGCGGTATAGTAAAATATTGAATAGATAGATTCGAATTTCAAAAACTCTTTCCACGCTAGCGGATAAAATGTGCTTTTGCACTCAGATTTCGAATGATAAACAGAATCTTTCCGAGCTTATGAGGTGAAAAAGTTATTTACTTATTAACGTCGCGTCAATATATTCTTCGTTCGCTTCTACGTAACCAGTTAATTAAGTTTTTCAAAGTGTTCTATATTAAAACATTTGTTGGTACCAACGCTTGCATATCCAGCCAACGACGACATAAGAAGTGATCTAGATTTTATTCAGTACTTTGTGATCCGAAACTCTAATGCTTTCGTAATAAAGTCCAAGTAGAAAAAAACGTTCGTTTAACACCACACAACAAATATCTACAAAGGCTCAACCATTTAAATGAAAGTATAAAACTATAAAACCTTTTACTGGTACCGCTTTACGCTCAAGTATAAAATCACTGAGGTATTATTTCCTAGCCACTACATCTAGACCTGTAAGCCTCTGTCCTTTGTTTGTAGCAACAGGTCTATAACTGGTCAACGGTTTTTGATGTGACTTGTAATTGTGAATGCCACTACGGTTTATGAAGAATCGTGTTCTACATTTAATGCACTAGGTTTTATCTAGGAAGTTGTGGGTGTGGTTGAATAATGACGCGAAGTAATTGTAGATGGTGTAAGCAACCTTTTTGTCGGACTTATATTTGTTTCGTTTAAAGGCCTCCGCACATTGCAGCGATATTATCGAGCGATTTTATCGAGCGATATTATCGACAGCGATATCGCGACACCTTACACACTGCAGCGATTCCGCGATTCGCGTCACGCATGCGCCCACCACTGAATGTAGCCGAAAGATATTGCGTTAGGTTGCGATAATATCGCGGCAGTGTGTGGGATCGAGCGCGTCCCCATACAAAATGTACTGAGAACAATTATCGCAAAATCGCAGCGATATTATCGCTCGATAATATCGTGGCAGTGTGTAGGATCGCGCGCGTCCCCATACAAAATGTACTGGAAACAATTATCGCAAAATCGCAGCGATATTATCGCTCGATAAAATCGCTGCAATGTGCGGAAGCCTTCATTCATTTCCTTATGTTATGGTTTTCAAACTGTATATCTATCACCGAACAACGGTGATCTTTGAGTGCAAAGTTGTCTGCGAATGACTTCATGACATAAAAATCAGAGCTCTACAATTTTGAGTTTGCTTCGCTTGCTCTACATTTAATTTTAATGGTTTAGCTTTTAAATACAGATAAAAAAATAGTATCGTAGCAATCCAAAATGCAGATTTGTTTCGTTATACCTAATGGTAATAACTTTTAATTAAATTAATAAAATATCGAATTATTGTTTCATTGTAATTATCTTCTTATCTTAACTATTATAAAACTGTAACTGAACTGTGTCTGTACATTGAAGATATTTACAAAAAAAAGATTACGATATGGGTTTTAGGTATCCCCGATTCGAAATCAACCTTTTTTAAAAATGTTTTCTGTCTGTTTGTTTGTGTGTTTGTTTGTTTGTTTGTTTGTTTGTTTGTTTGTTTGTTTGTTTGTTCGCCCATCACGCAAAAACTACTGAACCGATTTTGATGAAACTTTTTTTGTTTGATAGCTTATGATCTGACTTAAAATCTCGTAAGTATATAATTTGTGCGGACGAAGTCGCGGGAAAACACTAGTTTAATTATAAATCTGATGGGGTTATAATACGCTTATTCATTTGCTTGTTGTATAATGTTACGGCTAAAGCCTGTAGTTTGTCTACAACTAGGGTTGGTTTAGAACTAGGTTTATCCAATTTTGGCTGTTTAGAACTAAGTGTAACAAATATAGCTGCTAAAACTCGGTGTAAACGATTTCACTTGAATCTGATATACCTACAAAAAATTGCTGAGGATATAGGCTTTCATCACGAGGGGAGGCTCTTTCCTTTAACGACGATGGTAGAAGAAACACAATTGTTTCTTTTTTTGTACCAAACCCAAATAATAAAAGAATTAGGCCCCGAAGTCAAACAAATACTAAACGAAGTGTCTCATACAAAAAGGAGGCAATAAAAAGCATTATTTATACCGATTGTAAATGAGCTTTGGGTTAATAAAATTATATGATCCATGGATCAGCGCCACCTGCCGTCATCGGCCGGCAACTGTGCGCCTATAATTAGGTAGATACTGCTCCATATTATCACAGAGTACCTACTATACAGGGTCCAACTTAATATGCTGACACTTTTTCCCATACATTTTGGCTCGAGTAGGTTTGCAGTTTTGTATGGAGCGGCAGATTTTTTTTCGCGATTTCGATGTTGGTCCCAAAGTTGTTCAGTTTGATGGTCTGATCATCCCCTTAAAAAAGTGTCAGCAAATTAAGAATGACCCTATTATACATATTATGTTACATGATCGAACGCTTATTTTTTAGGTGTTAGGTACTACGAATAAGTAGTATGGGTAGGCTAGTTATAGATAAGTGTGTTTGTTTTTCTTGTTTCTTATAATTTGCAACTGAGCTATGTAATGTACTGTTTACCTATTATAGAACCTGTAGAATTTTTTATGTCACCTAAAAATCACTTATGGTTTACGTGATGTATTATTTAAGTCGTGTCAATTCATGTATCTGGTAAATAAATAAATACAAATACAATTGAACACAATTCGTACTTTTGAAGATTCGTAATAATTCCAGAACTTATTGCTCATATTTATATTTACCAAACATAATGCAATAACGACAAAATTATTATAAATACTTATGGAGGTGCTACTTGGGAATGTTCCTCCATTGAAAAGGGAAGATCTTCCACCAGGCTTAGTGTGAAGCCTGGGGACCGGCCGTGGTCTAACAGTTCTTAGTTGGACCTTGTATATACGAGTATATCGAATCTCTGTGATTATTTCTCTTGCGCGATTTATGTCTCGCATTCGATTGTGAACCTTATTTGTAGTAGGTTACGAGTTACGTATTCACGGTGAACGTTGTCTTTGTATGGAACATATTTCTGAGAGCGATGATGGTATCGCCATCTGTTAGCTTCTTTACTATAACTTGTGGGTGTTGATATCTATGGCAAGTCCCCACATACTATTAGGTACTGACACATTTATCCATATTACTAACACATAACATAGAGATACAAAGAAACAAGTTGTAGCAACCTATGTCAAGTGCAATGCAACATTGTAGTTCTGACGTTCCATATAATTATTTCTACCATTCGTGGTACTAGATCAATAGAAAAAACATTAGTAATTAAATAATTTTCACGTCACAAAAGTCACTATGTTCTAGAGATACTGATAACTAATAAGTGATCTCTTAGTGTTTTTTTCATTATGCCTAAGGCATTTTGAGTAAACTGTTTGGTTAAAGTTGATAGTGGTCTCCTAAGTAATTATTTTAATAATTATGTACTTGGGTACTTACTTACGTAGGTAATTATTTCCGTTGATTAATATATTCTTGATTTCGACGTTATATCTAGAATTTAGCCGTTTTTGCATTAAAATATCAAACAGTTCAAGATAACTCTACATAACTCGGTAAAAATAGCCGGAAAAGTCTCAAATGCCAGTTGTTTTTCAAATAATATACCTATCAAATAAATACCAGCACGAATATGCTAGAGTAGATAGGTATGTCTTTTGTATCTTCTAAAAACTTCTTTAATAATTTATATGGTAAGTACGCTAACTTGATAAGCTCTAGCTCTACATTTTTACGTTAATGCACTTACTGCACTGTAATTAATTCGTTCACTAATTAATATTTAAGTACAAATATACGGGGTTCAACTTAATATGCTGACGGTATTGTAGGGGATGATCAGACCATCAAACTGAACAACTAGTATAGGACCAAAAAAAAAACGAAAAAAAAAAAAAAACTGCTCTCCCATAAATTTGGGTTGAGCAGGATTGTAGTTTGCTATAATGGATCCAACTTAATATGCTCACAGTGTTTTAAGGGGATGATCAGACCATCATCCCATTAGATAAGGACCCTTGTTATGGAACAGTTATAGTAGCTTACACACCGAGGACAGGAAAGTAAGAAAGGTCTCAGATCTCATGTAATTCGGTATGTCAAAATTTTTTTTGGTCTTCATTTTATATTTTTTACGGATAGAAGACATAATTTTAAGACACCTTTTTAATTTTTATTGCAATTCATCAAGTTTATCAATGTAAATTTAATTTTTAAATTATTTGTATCTTGAAATCTCTAAATGCAAAAATGGTGGAGAGAAAATAATTCGAACTCCATGGAGAAAAACTACTGCTTAATTTAAAAAAATAAAATCACCTGCCTTCTCTTTCTAAGTCTATGCTGGAAACAGAAACGGCAACATCAAATTGTCAAATTATGACATTGTGTATATAATTTTTTTCTTAATGGCCAGTTATTTTAAGTTGATTTTATGTTTACCAAGGAGTTCACAGGTATTCCAGTGACGTCACTGGACGGACCGAAAAACGACGTTATTTTATTAAAAATACCAGTAATCCTTTCGTTTTAAAATATCTGACATAGAAAATATCATTATTGAGACAATTATCTCGAAATGGTTTTTGATTCAGCCCTCCAAAAAAAAACTTGACATACCGAATTGTTCAACAAACATGTGATCTGAGACTTTCTTATTTACTGTCCGAGGTTAGTATACTATTTTTCTCCTCGACTGAGGTTGAAAGCGACAACTTCGTTTAGCGCAGCGGGACGAAAATTGACGCTTTCCGTCCGGAGGTGAGAAAATAATTTTTTTGCTATTTCGACGTTACTCCCATAAACAAAGATTTTCTGTTTGATGGTCTGATCATCTCTATAAAATACCGTTATTGCCCGACTTGGCAAATGCACGGTTAATACGTTTTTGCAATAGACCATGGTTAGTCCCATGGGTTATCTATGACGTAAAGGGGATGAGGGAGTCGCTGTAATTGATTGCTTGTGTGATAGATTCGAAAGCTTTCGGTTTTGTGACGTGTATTAGTCCGTTTGATTTTGTTCTTAGGTAGTAATCGAATTGGTTTTGAAAGATAGAGTATTTTATCTAGAAAGTAGAACTTCTACGGAATTGAGAAATTGAGCAGTTTATAAATTAATGAAATGCAAACAAACACAATTTCTGTTATCAGTAGGTACATACAAATGGCGTTGTATCCATTAGTTATTCACTGTTGTGAAATTATCAAAAAACAATTAGAACACAACAGTCAAAAGCATGCCCAAAAAAGGGCAGTTCCTCAACAGAAATTGCCCAAATAATTATATCAATGTTCAAAACACATGTCAAAATACATTCCGAAAACAAACATACGGGAAGTTCTAACCTATTAACTATAACTATATAAAACGCCAGCTGTCTAACGACAGTATAACTATTTATTACCTTTAATTAACGTTCACTCTACATAACAAGTCTTTTACCATAACCCTTACTTCTACTTAATAAGTGTGAGATTAGTTTGATTCGATGGACTTCCTATTACAAATACTTTATAACTACTAACGCTCTCCAGTTTTGTCAAGAACAAACCCCTAATCATATTGTAATTAAGTCCGTTTTTACGCCAATTCTTTTGACTCTTAAACTTTTTTCTAATACATCATCTCCATAACGAGCTCCAAGTTTTGTTAATAGAAAAATAACCGTATTTGTACGAGGTAGAGGTGTTAATTTGCATGGAGTTTTTAGTTAACAAATATTTGTGTTTGTGAGGTGTTTTTCTTCCATATAATTAGGCTACAGACACCTTGGTGTGATGACCGATGGCGCCTCAGGCTGTTATATTTTAGGGTGGCCCAGTCTTGTTTCCAAATTGGGATAAAAAAATTGAGAAAAAAAGTCTTCAATACGTTTTAGTATCGGCTTGCTAGTTAAAAATGATACAAATATGTTTAAAAATAAAAGGAGAACGCAATTAACCAACACAGTCAGTGAATTTTAAACTTAAAGCACGATTTTCACTTCCACAATTACAGTAGCGAGCTAAGTAGAAACTGGTCCAAACGATGGTTTCTAGTTAACTCATTATTAATCTCTATGCTTGTGGTTTGTCTGATTTGCTGTAAAAATACGGTTTTAATGAGGATTAATTTATAATTTGTATGGTAATCTTTCAGTCACTGTAACTTTGAAACTTTGAGAATGCGCAGAGATTAATTTCTAGACCGTGTTTAAAAACAAATATTAAACTTTAATTGGTCAATATCCAGAACATAATTAAACTTCGTTTGTAAAGAGTGCCCTAAAACTTTTTTTTGACAAAATGTGAATGACAACAATCTACATGGGCTTTTAAAACAATATAGGGTCCTTTTTAATATGCTGACACTTTTTTAAGGGGATGATCAGACCGTCAACCTGAACAACTTTCTCTATCGCACTAACATCGAAATCGCGAAAAAAATATCAACTATACAAAACTGCAAACCTACTCGAGCCAAATGTATGGAACAGCTGATTTTTTCCTCGATTTCGATGGTGGGACCATAGAGAAAGTTGTTCAGTTTGATGGTCTGATCATCCCCTTAAAAAAGTGTCAGCATATTAAGTTGGACCCTGTGTTGACATATTTAAAACCATTACCTATAGATATTTGTTTAAACAACTATAATTGCACTACGTACAGTAAAATAAAATGCAATCCAGATTTATTACTCCCATTAAAATTAAATACTACTTTAATGCTTACAATGTAATGAAAACGCAATATATCACACATCATTGAATGTCATGTACGTCGCCATATTTGTGAAATACTTTACGGAGCATTAATCATTACAATATAAGTTACGTTATTGATACATGATCATGGAATTTACTGACTTATAAAATGGTGCGAAAAAAATTATCGTCATAGGTAGAGATAAATTACATACAACATTACATAGAAATATTACATAGAAGATTTTGGTAAGTAAATGAAAATTTTCTGTAAGTACCTACTCAAATTATACTACGACTGTACGTGTCATAAGTTGAAAAATTTAAATAAACAAGATAAATGGAAAAACCTACTACCAAAATTTTGTTATCTCGTTAAGTCAGTATAGATCTTTCTAAAATAGACATAATATCAACAAGATTTGTCAGAAAACTAACGATTTTAGGTTATTCTTCGAAAAGTATCTACATATTTTAAGTTATGACAGTGTAGCAGTAGCAGCGGAGGTGCTGTATGACCTTTTCAGATGATCGTAATAATTGAAACCATATTAAATGATTGTGTCTCAGAACTATGTTAGGTTTTCATTTCATGCATTTTTTATAACGATCGTCCAGGATGTGCCACAATGTAACCATGAGCTTTTGTTCACGACTGTACATTTTTTCTAACACCTGTCCACTTCCCCGTACCTTTTATATCAAATCAAGGAATTATGCACGTTTAATTACCAGTCAACGGTAATGAATATAGATCACCTTAGTGTTTTTATACCAATAAAGAAATAATTGCTTGCAAGTATCAACTCTATACTTGTTTTACCTAATTAGAGGTCTATATGAGGTACGTATAAGGTGTAATTTTCAATTGTGTTTAAATGGGGCAGTCAGTACATAATAACCAGTATTAAATGTAAGTCACATGTTTGCAAAAATAGTATTTCTCAACATTTGGTTTGATGAAAATATCTGAGTGAAAATACGACGTTGGACGTTGAGGCTGCTAAAGCTTTCTCTATCATTAACTAAAGTAAAAACTTTTCGGCTCACGTATCAATTTATATAGGGTCCTTTTTAATATGCCGACACTTTTTTTAAGGGTATGATCAGACCATCAAACTGAACAACTTTCTCTATAGGACCAACATCGAAATCGCGAAAAAAAAATTAGATGTGCAATACATTTTTGACTTAGACGTTTTTGACTAAAGTAGGTTTGCAGTTTTGTATGGAACAGCTGTTTTTTTCGCGATTTCGATGTTGGTGCCATAGAGAAAGTTGTTCAGTTTGATGAGTAGAATACATGCTGAAGTTATCCGCAGTGATATAAAATTTACCCTGTACCCATAAAAAACTGCACTACCTATAGTACCTATTCGATTCAAATCGGGACAGCAGTTTTTTTTGGGATTTCGAAGTTGGCTCCATAGTGAAAGTTGTTCAGTTCGATGAGTAGAATACGTACTGAAGTTATCTGCAGTGATATAAAATTTATCCTGTAAAAAGAAAGACGCTGTATATTGTATACGTTTGCCGACAATAATTTTACTATAGTATAAGTATTCCAGGACAAAAGCTGACGCGAATGTATACTAGATGTCGCCTGGTGTAAAATAGAACCACATAGAACGTAATTAATAATTTAAAATTGAAAATATCTATGGTGTGATTTGGACTCAATCGAGTCCTGATTTAGTGTGGTCTTCATTCTCAGATCAACTCTAATTCTTTTATCACCTCGGGGCAATAATTGATGATAATTTGTATCATCGAGACTGTCTGATAGAATGTGTTGTTCAAATACGAATAAATTATAAAACATTTAATGCCTTAAGCGACAACCAAATTGATGTTTGTAGAATAGGTCAAATTTACGGGAATCGTGATATAAATCCATAAATTTATCAATATGATGTGCCAAAATTTTCAAAAACCTCTGTTAGTACGCACTAACCTGTCTGTCGGTGCGTCAATGTGTCACCGTGTGTGCTTCTACGTGCGGTTTCATACAACTTCAAGAGCAGTTGTTGGAAAAAAAAGTTTCAGCAAAGTGTACCTACGTTTATGAGTTACTCACAAAAATGTGGAAAAATATTGTATTTCGAAAATCTTTATACCTACGTCAGTTCGTTATCAATCATGTATAAATCGAAGTTTTCAGGTTTTGCCACAGATCATTTAATAGTTAATATGTAAGAGATAGAGCACTCTACCGATTTTGGGCGCTTTTACTAACCGCGACAGACGACGAAATAAAACGCGCCTTATGTCAATGCACGAAAACCAGAAATGCAATTCTTTAAGCGCAAACATCGTCACAAATTCGTCGTTTAAACATTGACGAGATGTTAATTCGGTATTCGCTAAGGTTATGTCATGTGTCAAACTGATATAAAACTTCGACGAACTGAAGGATGCAAGAAGGATGTTACGTTTGTGAGCTCGTCGATGTTTTTGACAGCGATGTGACGCTTAGAGAATTGCACTCCTGTATCTCAAGCGATACGCGGCTCCATAGGTTATTATCACAGCTGACAAACGCGAGTGACTGAGCACTGAGCTTTTGTCTCAACATGTACCTATATTGTTGATCGAAGTTTAAAATGTTCCATTCTAAAAAGTAGCTGTGTTTGTACACGTAATTATCCACAAAACCGAAAATGATACGGCTCAACAAGCTTTCGTTTACAAAACGCATCCAGTTAGCATTAAAAAAAAGGTATAATAGAGAAGGTAGGACCATAAATAATAGAATCATTAACATCTGCCGCTATGATTTGGACCATCAATTTTTTTGAATCAAAAAAAGTTGTACAAACGATGCTTAAGGCTCTAGTTTCGGGGCGTAGACGGAAAACGACGTATTTTGACGGTTATTTAACTATACAGGGCGTAAAATTAAATGCGTTATAACGGGGTACTTAAGACTATCAAATTGAACAACTTTCATTATGTTGAACAACTACCAACATTGAAATCGAGAACAGTTTTTTTTTTTGCAAAAAGTTAAATCACTATGAAACCGACATAAGTTGTTCAGTTTGATGCAGGTCTGTAGCACCTGCATAAATATGTAATAGTATCAGTAATATTTATTTGCCAGCCAAAGATACATTGCATAGTATTGGTACATTGATCCATGCAATGTACCATTGTACCATTTTATTTTACTGCTATGCTATTTCTATTTCAATTAAGAAGCTTTCGCATTGCTTTTGCGCAAGATTTTTCCATTTTCTTATTGATATTCTTACCAAACTTAAATCCAATACATACCTACTTTAAGTGCTTCAGTAGACCATCAAACTGTACAATTTACACTATGGGATAGGACCAATAAGGTCAATGGCAACTTGACCGAAATGACCCACAGTGCAGCAGTTTTTTTCGTGATTTCAATGTTGGTCCCATAGTGAAAGTTGTTCATTTTGATGGTCTTGAAGCACTGAACAAATATGTAGTACATTTATGTTGTACTTCCTGATAAATTAATTGCACTAAATTTTTGCAGAAATAATTAGGAAAAAAGGTCCACTAGGCGTTTTTGACTGAAATTACGATGATTGGAAAGTTATAGGATTTAAAAGGTATGTAAAGTGATACAGGTACTTAGATGTTGTGGAAATGCAAAGCCAATTTTTCTTATTAGTAGGCTATGAAGGAAAAAAAATAGTGAATACAACAAGTAATACGTGAATGTCTGTAAGTAAAAAGATGAATAGATCTTTTTTATACATAAAAGGATACAATTTATATAACCGTATTCCCTTTGGGGTGGCCAGAATCTTTGCAACAACTATCAATCAAATATGGGTGCAAGTAGCGAGCATGGTCCCGCTTAGCTTACGTAGAGTTTTTAAGAATAAAATGACTATTGTCTTGTTTTTCATAATCAAGAAAAAAAACACTACTGATCTCAAAAGAAAACCACCTCTTTCTAGGGTTCTTTTGGCTGTTCTTTGATGACTCAGTTTACCAAATTTTCTTAAATAAAAGTTTATGAAAGCCTGCCACACACATGCGGAATTCCGAATCAGAATTAGGATTTTGTATATGATTTGATGCCTCCGTGATTCCGTACGGAATTCTGGACCGGGCAAATCCATACTAAATAGTTATTCCGCTCGGAATCATTCCGCATGTATGTGGCGGGCCTAACAGTCGATGAATAAATTAAAAGTTCTACTAACCAAATGATCTGAGTGGGGATCTCTGGGCGCACTAGGGGCAGGGTTGGGCCACAGCAACTTTGACAACATCCGTTGACTTTGGCTATAGATGAGCTCCTACGAGGGAGAGAAAAATGAACTTTAGTACGCTATGAATAAGGGCATTTCACGCCTGACTGTTGCTCTCCTATTTAAAAACCTTGCCTAAATAATAAAGTATTAAAATGGGTTTGCTAGTTATAAGCGTTTATCATAATATTGTAGATAATGGCATGTACTTATGAGTAAGGTGCAAAAATTCACATTCATCGTTGTGGGTGTCTCAATGTTTCTTAGAATCAACGGCCCATAGCAAAATAACCTATACTGAACATCGAAGAGAGGTGAATGAGTAAGATTATTAATAATAATAACACGTTTTTACGGGCTCTGCGCCCGCGCCTCCGGCATGATCCGAGTTAATGTTCGATGCATTGGTGACCAACTATTGGTTCTGTTTTTACAATAAGGCGTTTTTCAAGAATAGTTAATCGAAAAGTCAGTAGATGACAATATTAAAAATTACTGATAGACCTGTCACATTGACGGTTAAAAAGTGTTGTTTGTCTATGGTTTGTCTTATCATCATCACTTGGCATTGGATGGTGTTGCCAATGGATAAACAGTTCGCTACCAATAAATAAGGAATAACACCGAAAATGTACATACTACTGCAGAAAAACTAGATTAATTTAAAGTATCAAATCGTCTTTAACTTTGTAACCATCATAATCATATTTGCGAATTAACAAATTGCTCCCTAACATTAAGAAAAAAAGCATGAAACGCTTTCGAACTGATCGTAAAATGTTTAAGATACTAACTATCCTTCCAGTGTTTTTAAACATTTTACGAAATTTTTTAGAGTTTCTAGGTATTTTGTATGTTTTGCAGAAATTACATACTTAAATGCAAATTGCAAGAGGAGTTAGGGTATAGAGATAGAGTACAGTATTGTTATCAGTTTGTAGGAATGTCTCGCAGAATTTACTTCCTCTTTGAGTCATAATCTTTAACTGGCACACTGTCATAAAAGCAGAGTTTAACCAAGACAAAGTAAAGAAACATCAAGCAGTTTTAAAACCATTATTTTTCGAACCTAACATTGGCAACTCCTGCATTAAAAAGTATAACAAGACCGTAATAATAGGTTGAGTAAAGTTCGCGCCCGCAAAACAAACAGAGTCGACAGAGAGCAGACGAAACTGTAGAGAGTGCTAAATTACTTTAATAAGTCTCGCGCGGACGTTTTCAACAACCATTTTCTGACTAACCACGTTATGATTTATTATTCGGACGTTTTTTAAGAGATTTTTTGTGAGGAATTCTTGTAGCAGTGATTTTAATGAAGTTGGTTTGGGATTTTTGTCATTTTGCAAGCAGTTTTGAAGGTAAAAATTTACCTTAATGATATAAGACTGTTATACTTCTCTTAAATTATCTGTCTTTTAATACATACAGTTATTAGGTAAAGGATAACCCTTTGAAGATATAATCACCTCAACAAACTGGATTTCAAAATATTTATGTTTAGTTTAATACATTAATTTAAGTTGCCCTTTTAATCAACATAGCAAATAATTAAAATGTCAAATATTTATTATCAAGTTTCCTAAACTCATGATTAGTGAAATAAACAACAATATTTTACTAAGTGTTTGTATTAAAACATTTAAAAGTGCAGTATCTATTTCTGTTAATTTATCTATGTCGAGGGGAGGGGAAACGACCACTTATTGGACCATGGTGTAAAATTACATCATGATCGATATTAATCTTACATAATACAGCTGTCAGAATTATATTCATATTTCGTTACCTGTTTTTGAAGACGTTTATTGTTTGAATGTAATCAAAATTAAGCAGTTTAAAGATGTGGAACCAACGAATTCGTCACGCCAAAATATTTTTATAAGACGAAGAGAATACGTCTTCGTTTTCTGTAGTTTATCTATAAATATAAATTACATATATAAGTAATCCGTGTTAGACAGATATTGATATCTAAATTTGAGAGTGGTCAGGTCTATAATCTTTTGACTGGTTCATAACTATAATGGATTAACTTGTCAAGCTACTGTTGACTATTAAATTGTCTGTCACTACGAATAGTATTAGCCCTCAGGGTGAAGCTTTAAGGTATCAAAATTATATATATCAGACAGAATTTATTTGTTTGATATTGTAAATTAAGCATGTCTTTTGATTGAGTAAAGTGTCGTTTACATTTTATAAATAGTTGGCTTATTAGCTTTGCACTGATGGAAGCAAATTTAAAATTAATCTGTCATTTTTCTCTGTATAATGACTACCTATCCTGCTATCGCTTGGTGGTCGCCATACGTTATACGTTACTGTCGATCAAAGTTTGTTTCTCTTCAAAATGAGCTTCTGTATCCACACCTGTATAGACCCTTGTTAAGGCCAATTGAGTTGTGGCTTCTAATACAACAGTATTCTTTAAAATGTTCAGATTGCACCGCAAGAAAATGATGTAAAACCACAGGGCTGCATTCCACTCCCCTAATTCTTACTGGGAGATGTTTTACAACTTAATTCTACGACATCAGAATTTAATTTACAACTCAGTGAGCGGCATTTATGGGAAATTGCCCGTCGCACGCCTAGAGTTAATGCCCACTCCAGAGTCTAGCCTCGACAAACTACAAGCTTCATGATAAATTCTGTAATTTTCTCTCGAGCCACCTACTTGGCCGTAGCCACCCATTGTTGAAATTGTTGTTTCTACAAATTCTTTCCACAATCTCATATTTTTAAATATGAAGGGGTAATTATTTGAGACGAAATATTATGTCAAGAACTTAATCAGCCTGGGATCGGCGAGAGTCGAGCTCCGTTCGAAGGCTGTAATTAGTGGGCAGTTGTACAAATATGAATGGAGCCGGGCGAGGCGCCCGCGCAGCCGGCCGCGGTCCGCCGGCGACGCTGCGCCAGGCGCCCGGGGGCGGACCCAAGACTCGCATAAAATCTGGCTTCAGCAGATATTCTAAATAAGGTAAGACGTTACAACAAAACAGCACAAAATTATCCGTGACCGTTACGAGCACGAGTCGCAACGCTATTTTGTAACGTTAAACCGTTTTTATAGACGTCGCGGGTTCACGAGTCACAGCGTGACATCTAGCTGAAGTATCTACGATCTCGCCCAGAGATATTGGCCAATAAAGGCTAACTGGAGACGTATATGGGTAGGCCTCCGCGGCGACGAGACGCCGACAGAGCGAAAGATCAACGCTAATTAAGCGCCATAAAACCGAATATCGTTCTCATACCATCATTACCTTTCACCGTGCCGAGCTCGACGAATACTATCCGAGACGGTGAAAAAACGAGAATCGCCTCACTTACACGAGCCCACCTTACGATCCTCGTAATAGATTAATGATATGGCCTGCGAGGTCTGTATTTAAACGAAAACCCTTTAGAGAGTAGGGGTCGCGGGCGCGAGTGGCGAGCAACGAGCAACGCGAGGTGGCCGCGCGGCCGGTAATGACGCGGCGGCCGCCACCCGCGCGGAGGAGCGGGACACGCCGCTACAGGTGAGAGGGACAGCCGAATAATCGATAGAGGCGCCACCGGAGCGCCGCGGGGCGGCGCCCGCGTCGGCCCCACGCGCACAACACGTCTTATTGAGAAATTCTCGAGATGATGCATAATTCTCGTTTTGGTTTCCTGTGTATTTTACTCCCTGTTAACAATATTACCATTTCGGTGACCGACGCAGACGCATATTTTATCGGGACCATCGTCTCGGAGCAGAGTCTGACTTTGTATGCGCGTCGCTGCTTATTCCGTTGATTTATAGCTTAGCATGAGTTTGACAAGATGCGCTTGGTTTGGTTTTGTCGTCAACTTGAGGTAGGGTCTCTACGTTTTATGTGTGTCCCTGTTAGACTATGACCAAGATAAGAGTTCGTGAGGTTAAACAGGGTGGATATTACCATGAACTTAAGACCAGAACATTTCCGTGTTTGCACAAACAATAACTTATCAAAAATCAAGTGGGTACAGATCAGGGACGCAGCAGCAGTGGAGTACTACTAAACCGAACCAAGTGTGAACTGTCGTGTATCAAGTAATGGCTTCTATCCTCTAAATAATGCCGATAGGTGCCATACTTCCAAAGTAATACGCAATCTTGTCAGGGCCCCTAGACAAAGAATCTTTCGATTAGCGTTAACGACAGTAGAAAACATAAAATCGTATGGACTTGAGGTATGGTGACGAAAGCAAACGTCAAAATGTTTCGATTGCCAATGTCAAATCCATACATTCTGTCATTTTCTAGGGCCTCCGAGAAAAATTTCGTTACATGTGACCCCCTACATACCTACTGACCGAAATGAATGACGTTTAAGTCAAAAACTAAAAATAAATTTTCATAACCGCAACAATCTCTCAAAATTAATATTTTGAACGGACTGAACTATTTACCCCTCTCCCCCCTGAGCTGTTAAAACAGCAATCACGTTTTATCAGACAGTTATGCTAATAAGACATGCTAATTCCCAAAACCAACAAGGGAGGAGCAAAAAGACCAAACGATCGGACGAGTCTAAAAAAGGAAGGTTGAGATGAGCCGACGGGCGCCATAGTCCAATTACGCGAGCCAACTTCACAATCTTTTATTTGCTGTTTGGGAATGGCGCTAGTTTCGCTTTTGGGTTTACTTTGCTCCCAACTTTTAATCAACACACGTTAGTTTATTAGAGATTTTGGAATCGATGCAACAAAAACTTAATTACGGATTTCAAGAATTTTGATGTTTGTCAAAATCCATTGATCAATAAATTACTCAACGAAATTGTCTTTATTCAATTTGAAAACAACATCGTAATAGGTACATTACAAAACTAATTTACTGTGCCGTTTTTTATGTCCAATGGTTTGTGTTCCCTGCAATCTCTGCGAATAATTCTTATCTATATTACTTTTTAGTTCCATCTTACACCACCCGCAGACTTAAATTTGTGGCGCTGTACGGTGGCCTAATCCGAGTCGTGCCTGTTGTCCGGAGTCTCGGGAATGCGAGGCTTTCTAGCTGCAAATTTTTTTAGCTCTAGATTCGAATGTTACCTTTTGGCTTCTGGGAAAATTGGCTACAAGTTTATTGGATATTGGCACAGAATAGTTCTACATGGTATTGGAACTATTTGTTTTAGGGTTCGGGTGACCATGCTTTTTGATGGGTCTATCTATACCTACCTATCTAACCTAATGTTAGTAATTTTTTTTGGAGTAAGATTCACTTTAATCAGCCTACTTTTATGGATCACTCAATTTTCCCCTTTAGTGTGAAAGTTTTGGGGACTACATAATTTTTCTTTAACCTAGATGTAGGCCTAACGCCTACCATACACAATACGGAATTCCGTATCAGAATTAGTGCGTTCACACACGATGACGCACTGACGGAGCGGTAGATGTCAGTCCATAGAACCACACCCGGCGCGTCAATGCGTCACCGTGTGTGCTTCTACGTGCGGTTGCATACAACTCCTTGCTTCACAAATGACGGAGTGACGTCTGCCGCTGCGTCAATGCGTCATCGTGTTTGAACGCACTTATGATTTTGTATAGAATTTGATGCCTCCGTAATTCCGAACGGAATTCTAGATGGGGGCAAATCCATATGAAGTCGTAATTCCGTCCTGATTAATAAAATTCCGCATTTATGTGGCGGGCCTAAGTGTTAGAATAATTCATATTTTAAGTTGAATGTTAGTATGTTAAGATTTTCATGTAACACTGTTGGTTTCCTAATAAAGAAATTAAATTTAAAAAAGTCAGCCGGATTATCTTTTGAAAACAAGAAATGTTGCATACAACTTTCCAGGAAAGCTTCTATTGTTCAAGTGAATATCTCATTTACAGCTATTTTTTCTGCAGTAACTTCGTTAACTTCTAAATTATTCACTAAATGATTTCTATTTCTGGAAATATCTGAGGAAATTTATTAATTGTCGATTA
The DNA here is from genome assembly GCA_963693445.1 of Agonopterix heracliana. Classification (NCBI taxonomy): domain Eukaryota; kingdom Metazoa; phylum Arthropoda; class Insecta; order Lepidoptera; family Depressariidae; genus Agonopterix; species Agonopterix heracliana. Next base: position 6,380,056 of record OY856327.1, read on the forward strand.
ATTATTACAGATAGACAATGAGTGATTCGCTTCAAAAAAAAAGAAGATAAACAAGTAATTCTAAGTAATAGGTGGCGTTGATTGAGTTGGTACTTAATGCTAGTGTGCGAAAAATATATGCGTAGGTACTCATAATCTCTTTTGTATTTATTATAATTGTAGAAAATATATGAAGATTCGCATTAGTACCTACCTACTATTGTCATCAATGTATAATCACCAATAGAATAGATATGAGAGATCTCTTAAAAACTGTATCTTTTCTATCAACCTTACCTATCAAAATACAAAAGGCTCTATGAATTGATTTCGTCGATACGATTTGAAATCTATGACGACCAATAGGCTGACTTCACTATTCCGGAGTTCCGGGAATAATACCGGACATTCTAATCCGGTAATTCGAGCGTAGGCATCGGGGCGTGACCGGCCCCGTGACGTCACGGCAGCCGACCAATCAGAGGGTCGTATCCGTAATCTCATTGTCACCCTTCGAGTGTGTTCATAAGTATCGATACGGGAGAGGTTAGAGAAAGGTGTCGCTTCATTTTCGATTTCTCCCTTTGAAACTCTTTGGGATAGAAATTGTTTTTGAAATACCATTTTTCTAATCTATTTTTTTTTTAAATAAAATTTGGGTTCTATGTACTTCATTAATTTGAAATTATGTACGTATTTTGTTAGTACAATTGTTTTTCTCTAAATTTGAATCAATAAGTATATGCCGAATTGACCGTCGCCTGCATTGATTTAGGTATATTTTCTAAAAAAAAAGTGCCTCGATTTTTTTTGGAAATGTTGGGAATTATGTGGAAGACTGTATTCAGCTAAGATGTTGTCAGTTTTTGCATCAGAGACCGCATTTTCCAAGACAACTTCTCTCGTAATTCTTAGTGCATAATTTTCTAATTTTCAACATATAAGCATAATTGTCATAATGAGACTTGTCTATAATAGGTGTAAAGTTATGTAAAATTAACCATGATTCACACTGTGTTAAACAAAATTAAGTCTCAGTTATGATTTTTTTGCTTGGGATAAACATGCTATGCTATGCATTTATAAAAAAGATTTATTGGGAAAATACACGGGGTTGATTGTTTCATATCGAATTAAAAAAGAAAAAGTGAAAGAAAAAAGTTTACTAATCACTCTGGACTTGACTCCTTATGACAGACTACAAATGTAGACTTGACATGCTATAGAGTGAATACTGTTAAAGTTAAAGCATTAGGTCGAGACAGGTAGTTTTGAGAATCGCAATGCACCGAAGGCATCTTGAAATCTTTAGAACGTGTAGTAAGTTTCTTCGCTGCTGACTGATTATTAGGCTATAGAAAAGACCATTGACAAAATATCTTGCAAGAGAAAGAGTGTCAGTCTCATCTCGAGCTATCTCGCTTTGTCATAGTACAATCCTCTGTGGTCATAGGCCGTTTCGTATGCTAATAAACGCCGCAACTTGTGTATTTCCAAACATCCTGTAGACATACTATGAATTTTCACTGTTCTTTACTACCGTAGTAACGTCACCAATTTCGTATTGAATTTCGTACATCGCTCATAGTGGTTACGTTGAGAACAAATTTCTGCCATACGAAATTGACGTAACTACAGTAGTAGAGTACCGTGAAAACTCGCCTACTGTTTCACAAAACTATTGCCATACAACTAAACATTTATTATTACTTTGAGTCTACGTACCCAACTATTGTATCCTTTTTGCGATTATGCAACAACGTGGCACCAATTTCGAACCTTATTTCACCTTTCTAAAAATCCGAAATGAAAAACACGAACTTTTCAAACGTATTCATAACTTTGTAGTAAATCAAAACTAGGGTGATATAAGTAAGGGTGGTGTCACAATAGGAACTAGGGATTAGGTGCATGTGTGCAAGGGGCTTAAGCTACTACGTCACGCCTAGAAATGGCCGCCGAGTTATTATTATTAATAACAGCTTAGTTAATATTATAACATATTTATTAACACTTTTGTGTTGTTCGGTTTAGGTCACCCCATTGCTTTCTGGATGTCGGCGACGGCGGATACGTGACTATGGTAAACTTTTAGGAATATTTTTGTGGGCGATGCCATTATATCCTAAATAATATGCATTTATACATACTTTTCCGGTTATAAAAAAGGTATGGTTGTTTATAGGAAGAAAATTATGATTGTACAGTGTACAGTCAGCATCAAAAGTATCTAAGCATCTCCGGTGTTCAAAAACATCTGAACAATTACACGAAAATAAACCCTACAAGATACGATTTGTTTTTAACTTAACAAACAATAACATGACAGATAAATTAATTTGATTTCTTTGTGAGTTGAAATAAGGTTTATTTGCTATCGTTAAGTTGTCCAGATATTTATGAACACTTAACATGCTTAGATACTTTTGATGATGACTGTACCTACTAGAAAATTTTTAGTAAGTATAATTTTATTTCTGTGATCATCGTATATCATCATCAGCCTATCATCGTCCACTGCTGGACATAGGCCTCTCCCAAGGCGCGCCACAAAACTCTGTCCTCGGCCTTCCTCATCCAGTCGCTCCCCGCTACTTTTTTCTGTCCTGCGGGCAGCAGGGCGTCCCACACAAAGCCTACCAGTTCGCGGTCTCGACTCTAGAACTCTGACACCCATCGTATATAGGGTCCTTCTAAATATGCTGCTACTTTCAGTTTGTTGGTCTGATCATCCCCATAAAAACCGTCAGCAATTTAAGTTGGACCCTGTATAACTAACTTGTTTACCTACTTAAAGTATCAAATCCTATCACCTATTTTTACTCCACTTTTACTGACCAGAACTCAAACTCGCTTCCAAATGCAACCGTAAACTCTTTTATCTCGTGCTCTCCTCGTAAATCGTCTATCGCCGCTAATCTCTAACAAGGCGGTCTCAAAAGGTTCAATTAACTTAAAACGTGTTCAAAGTCAAGCAATTAAATAGATAAAAGTTCGCTTCTGGTGGTCCGTCAGACCAACAAGCTTGGACGGATTGTCTCTTCATTTTTATGGTGTCATCACTCTGGGTTTTTTAATGTGTTTTGCATAAATTCTGTGTTACGGTGATTCTTAGTTGATTACCTAATTTTTTGATATCTTTCTATTAAGGCAAAATATTTAGTGTAAACAACCATCATAATCATCATCATGTGTACTAAATACCATCAAACTGAGCAACTAGTCGAAATATCGAAGAAGTTAAAATTAATCTTTAAATGTAGGAAATGAATATAATTAAATAAATGACGAAATTATATGTGAGTTCATGTCTAGCAGTGGATTTATCGTGGCTGATGATGATTAAAATAATACGAATATACATAATAATTGAAAATTTATAAAATTTGTACGTAAGTAATAGGTACCAACTGCCCTCAAAGATGTTAAAGAAAAAATGGTAATAAAAAAAGTTTGTACTATAGGTATTCTGAGAACAAAACCTACGTATATTACGTACTTCAGGGATAGAAGCATGGAATGGAATGTAATGAAGGAGAAAACCAAATGTTCTAGTTTAATTTGACCAAATATGTTAAATAACTATCATAATTTCATACCAGAACATTGTTTAGTAGTGTACCACTAATTTACTTTAAGATAAATGCACTGATAATTTTAAAATTCGTATTCGCTTATAATAAATTGAACAGAATGGGTGATGAGCTTACCCCATGCGGGTAGTTTGTCGTCTCTTCACCACGTTTAAAAGGCAATACTTCATAGCTATACGTAAAACGACTTTATCACTAAAACAAAACTTTGCAATTACTATAATAATGTGAGCTCTACATTCGACAGACTTTGATAATGACGTCATAATAATATCAATGAACTAAAATAAAGTAGACGCGCCATGAAAAATCTAGAAAGAGAGTAGATTTTTACCTATTTACAATATTGTATTGTTTAGATTAGGCTAGGTATTGTATATTAAGTAGTAGTATTAATTTTATAGTATTGTTTTGTTTAGATTATGGTTACTTGAATAAATTTACAATATTCTCATGTACTATTGGGTCAGAAAATAAAAATCTCAGTCCTGACAAAATAATGTTAGGTATAAAAGTGAAACTTCTGTTTCTGTTTTGTTTTAATCTTCTGATAACAGATTTGTTAGTTGGTGTTTGACTCATAGAAGGCTGTATAGGTTTTTTGTATAAGTTATAAATAGATGCTCACTAGTAGAGTGTAGTAAACCCAATAAATCCTATAAACTACAGAATCGATAAACATTTTTTCGAGATTATAGGAAGGTAAACTGTATAGGAAGAAAAGGTTAGGCAACAAGAAGTCTTTCGTAGTATGCTGACGGTTTTGTAAGGACCAATAAACCAAACAATTTTCCATCTAAATCGCTAATAAAATTCAGCGGAATATTCCAAACAAAACTGACTACTACTCGACCTAGATTGTGCGGGACATCGGATTTATTTTCGCTGTTTCGATGTTGGTCCCATCAAAAAAGTTGTTCAGTTTGATGGTCCGAAAAACCTCACATTAATCCTAAAAACAATTACGCATATGAAACACCTTAGCAAAAAGCTAATAGGTCAAACACAAATATCAGAAGCATACATCAAAAACACCTGTTGACACAAATAAAGATTAATTTCTCGATAGCGTAGATTTAAATAACGTGAATACTAATAAAGTGGTCTCACTGAGACATAACCGAATTTTATCAGCGATTGCGCTTCTGCGTTTACACTCAATGGCAACTTAAAAAAAACGGCAAATAAAACGCGATTATTTGTGAGCGGTGCGTTTGAAGTTCGTAAAGGAGGCCGATTTGTTTGGCATAAAGAGCTCGGTATAGGGCCGTCTATATCGGTATTATGAGAATTTATTCTCTCAGTTATTATTGCGATTCAATTAATGAACCACAATGTTCGGTCAGGTTTCTGAGTTTGAGTGCAATTTTAATACTAAGGTTTGTCGATCGCTAAGTCACGATTTTGTCGCTTTGATTTGCGATTTTGGAGTTTTAGATTTTTTTTTATACATACATAAATATTCTCATGCCTGTCTCCCACTGGGGTAGGCAGAGACAACGGAACGCCACTTGCTACGATCCTGACAAACCTCCCTAGCTTCCTCCACATTCATTAGTCCTTTCATGCATGCTCGTCGGTTTCGGATAGATCTGACCTGGCCCTTTTTAAGCACGTCGCCAATTTGATCCATATAAGATTTTTTTTATGAGGTTATATTATTAAAGTAAGTAAATGAGAAACTAAAAAATAAACAAAAATGATATTTATGAGATTGCATGATTTTTTTTTGTTAAAAAGAGCACAACAATAAAATGTTGTCTGTTTTTTTAAACATTAATGTGCTTTTATTTGACCTAGCATTCTATGTCATATTGTGTATTTATGTGTATTTAATCAAATCTTGCAAATCGGTTTCAATTGTCCTTATTTTGATGCTTCTCGATGTATTGCATTACCTATAGTTTTTAAACGTTTTTAGAGTAATTTACTTTAACATTAATAAAAGTTAAGTTAAGTTAGTTATTTATAATAATTTCTTTTAATTTACTACTCATCACAATCTCGATCAAATGTCGATTTTAAATAAAACACCAATAGTAATACAACCAGTTGCAAAAGAACGGAAAGGATCAAATTTGGCAAGACGTTTTTTTTGCTGATTTAATTTTTGCAATTAATGCAAACGAAAGTAATTTGCATATGAACATTTTGTGAATGTTTGTAAGTTTTAATTTAATTGAACCTACTTACAAGCTGCATGTAACTGTTATAAGTTATCTTTCTTTAGAGTTTATCATGAGAATTAGCATCAACTTTGCAATCCTTACAGTTAATTATTATAAATGCGACACCTGGAGGGCGATTGCGCTAATTTAAAACATCTAAGTGCAATCCTAATCCAATTTCAGTTCTAATCACATTGCAATTCAATTACTATTCAACTGTGCTGAATTCCGCATCGCGCTACACTTTATTTTCTATGTGAATGACGCCTTTAAGGTATGCGCGATTTGTCATTACGGCTGTCAAATGAATATCGCAATACCTAATGTGTTAACAGCTTGTGGTTCGCACGCGGTCTAATCATGGTCCAACCAATGTTTCACAAATTTTTGTCGAGAAGATATTGCCATTTTCTATGGTTATTAGTTCCTTAGTAAAAGTTGTTCAGTTTGACGGTCTGAAGCACTGTAGGGGGTAGCAGATGTAGTTGTTGTGGGGATAAAAACGGTCTTATTGATTTTGAACATAATTTAATAAAGTGCGCTTGTTTCCGAATTACATTTGACCTAGCGGTACGGTGGTATGGGAACGACTGGCGAATGCTCCAGTCGCTCCGTCAGACTGAGACGAAATTGCTTATTCAGCTAAATAATTAAAATACTAATACAGTGTGTCCCCACAGCACCTTCAAAATAACTCCGATTGTACGCTGTATAATACGGATCGGTAGGATTTGTGTGCAGTGCACCACCAACCCGTCCTTTGTGATCAGGCTAGGTCGTAGGGCTAGGTTGATAAACTCAGAAAATTGATACTGCTTGAACACTGTATAGGTATTTGGTCCCATAAGCACTCCGCATAAACATAAAATTAAGAAAAAATAACAATAATCGTAAACCGAAAATGTTTTCAAATATCGAACGTGCGGCTCCATCAAACGGCTACCGGTATTTAGACACTCCGTTATAATCCGCAGTTTACATATAAAAACACTCAGGGAGACCGCACTTTGAGTTTATCTCTTCATTCTTTGGTGCGATCGGGCATTACACCAACATTTGACGATTTTCAAAGGGGTTTTTGACAGAAAAAATTGTGTGAGAGACTTTAATAGATACCTATACTTAGGTACTTGTTATTGATAATTCTCTAGGTGTTAAAAATCATCACTGGTCAATCAGAAAATAATGTATACATACTGGGTTTTTGCATTTTACCCAATAATTTGTATGAATAAAAGAAATATCATATTTATGAAAGCTTCACGATAAAAATATCAAAAATCATCAGTCCAATACATTTGAGTCGAGTCGGTATGCAGTTTTGTATGAAACGGAAGATTTTTTTATCGATTTTGGCACCGTAGTGAAAGTCTATTTAAATCATTGTGGTACTATGTTAACTAATAATTACTCAATGATTTAAATATTACTAGCGTGTTTTGTTTCAGTTTAAACTAAACAATTAAACCTGGATTGAAACACGGTAAAATGTTTAATTCTGGATTGAAACATTTTAGGAAAAACCGATTACTAAGAAGAAAATGCACCTCACTACTTCAAAATGTCCGCAATAAACCAGATTAAAAAAGTTTATTAAAGGTATAAATAGCAACTATAAATGACAGAAAATTTAATGAATTAAATAAATTAAAAACAATATAGGATAAGACTTAAATTTTTAAGTGAGCATCGCATATTTGGAGGACCTTACCTTAAGCTAAAAACCAATCAATGGAGGAGGCATCTCAAATTTTTAATTAAAGGAAATTGTTCAGCGCTTAAATAGGTACCTAGTTATTGTTGAGTTTCTGGTCATACCGCGTCGTGAGTTGATGTAGGTACGAGTATGTAACCATACTAACAAGATAACTTGTTTCGTTATTTGATATCCAAATTATCAGTGCTTTTTTTAGTCTTTAAGTTTTTCGTCCACCGAACTACAGATAGAGTAGTGTTGCAAGTTTGTTCACGAGCGTGTGTCGATCGCATTTGAGCTTCTCAAAAGTCTAAAATGTGTTTTTGTTCATACAACAATCCTTGAGATTAATATACTCCCAAAACCCACTCGACCTTATCTGAAATACAGTGTTAGACACAAGCAAACGGCCATTAATTTATTTAAAAAAGAAAAATTACAGATACCTGGGTATACTGCAAATTATGCAAGCACGTATCCCGTATTCTATCTTTCCCTTTTATCAATCTACGATGACACTTTTGTATTGCAAAGGATCTAATTAATGAATGAATCAAAACAAAAGACACGATCTCTTAATACTACTACCGTATCCACTTGTTCAAACATCAACGATTGATCACGGAGGCTGTGCATATTTAAAGGAGGCAACTCAATAATTATTTGCTACAAAATTATCTCAGTCATCGTCATCAGTTTACGGTAGACCACAGCCCCATCAATGAGACCAGTATTCACCTTTTCTGATCTAGTCACTAACAGGTGCTTTTCATAGATCATGCTCTATCTATCCAGCGACCCTAAGCTAACCCAAACGATTTCTCTTACCGCTGAGCGAATGTAAGCGGATTCTTTAATCACTATAATTATAAGCTTTTGGCATCTTTAATTAGTATTATAAATCTAAAACCGCTAAATAAAATCCACCTGTCCCTTATTATTGTTCCTATGCGGGCATATTATATTTCTTTTAGGTCTACCACTGTAACTCTTTTAAACCAGAATCAAAGTGGCAATCACTTACAATAACGAGTTTTAACGTTTTACAATCCACCCTTAAAAGAGTGAGAAAACTATCCGAAATGGAGTTTCGAAATTCAGAAATTCTGAACTACATGTCCTTATTTCCATATTGTTCACAATATAATCATCATCAACCTATAGTCAATTTGGGACTATCTAGGGCATTTCGGATATAATCAGTCATTCTGGGACTACGATTTTCATGTTTTCCCCAATGTGTCCCATACTAAAATTCCTTCATTCTTTCAACCCCTGAAAAGTTTGCGAGTAATCCATCATGTTTCCCTATATGATCACCAGTCTGCAAAATATCCCACTGCAGGGAACAAGCTTCCACTTTGTGAGTGAGAGGTTTCACTGCTTTATAAGAACGAATAAAATTAAGTTGGGTCCAAACTTTTCTGTCCCTACACCTTAATGTGGGAGGGATACATTAGTCGGTGGTCGGTTGACAAAACAAATGAGTGTTTTAACGCTATCAGGCTTCGCTTTGATCTCGCCGCCTGCGCCCGCGCCGGTAGCAATGGTCACCTCGATAGGAGGCTCTCAATATTATCTTTAGTATTTCATTGTTCGGTGTGCGGTGGTCTTTAGTTTATTGAGAAGTGAGAAAATTGTGGTGTTGAAAATATTTGTATTTTTTTTCTAAATTGTATAATTTAACAAATAAGGTATTTATTTGTTAAATGTCAGTAAAGAATATATAGGGTCTTTCTTGATATATGCTGACGGTTTTTAAAAGGATGATCAGCTATCAAACACAACACAAACTGCATACTTACACGACAAACAAATATGGCACAGTTCTTCGCGATTTCGATATTGGTCTTACAGAGAATGTTTCAGTTTGATGGTCTGGTCTGGATCATCCCCTTCGAAACCATAAATAAAATATAAACACCTGTTACCCTTTTGGGTTCAGAAAATTTGCTCCAACTACAAAAAAATAAACCACAAGTGAATATCTTAACTGTAATCTCAAACAATATGATTCAACAAACGATTTAGTTGATGAATAAAGATTTACTATTTTTTTAAATAAAAATCTAATGACTACTCCACAGAAGTCCCTGTTCTATAACTCGACCACCATAATAGTCTGATACGATAAAGTGTTTAAATTCAACTTTTTATAGAACCTTATCAATTGAAAGCTCATTCACACACACATACAAATGTGTTATTTTTTTATTTTTATTGTAATGCATGGACGCTTGGGACAAATTAAGTTTCTTGTTTTAGTCATTCCACGGGCTTTTCAGCTGCTGCCAATATTCTTGACCAATTTATAGTTGCAGTCAGCAACAAAAATTATGTAGGTAGGTATACCAATTGACGTAGAATACTATGGATGCAGAGTCTAGAACAAAATTCTCGAAAAAAGTGTCGAGACTAATCTAAACTACACAAACCTAAGTAGGTACGTGTAGTATGACATAAACAAACTAAAAACATTGAAATTTGTGAAATTCTTTTCCATCCCACTCCCCCATCGGGGCGCGGCGCGCGCGCTTATTCGGCCGATCAAACGAAGACTGTCACGTAATTGGTTCTCTTTTTAGGTTTTGGTGCTGTTTTGGTTCGGACACTTTTGAGCGCGGACCCTACGTCCAGTAGTTGGTAAGTCAATGAGGTATACATACATTTTACTAATATGACGTGGAACGAAAGTGTAGGTATACATCTTTTCGTTGCTGACTCTACATTCGACTTCGTGGACAACGTTTCATTTACTAATTTCTATCCTTTCTAACACATACTGCAATCTTTCACACAGTCCATTTATCTTTAGTTTTCCTTTCCTCTTGCAGCCATTCTTCTTGTAATAATTATAACGAAACTTGCTTTGAAATTAATAAATTTAGATTTAAATTGTTAAACAGAAGCAAACAGAATTGCTTATAACCGAGTTTTTTGTGTTTTAAATGTACAAAAGAGGACCAAAAACGATCACAGATTTCTTATCAGTTAATGCAGCCAAAACGTGGAGCAATTAAAATCTGTTAATTTTATGCATTTATAAGATACGAAGAATGATACAGTTTTATGATCAAAAAGTGACTATAATGAGATGCTAAGATCTTCTAAGGCTAAGGTCGGTGATGCCGTAAAATACTTTTTTTGCGTGGAATACAATATAGGTAAAGTCGGTCCAAAAGTGATCTGGTACCCTTGTAACTCGTTTTCAAGTCGTAGAACAATAAGGTGTGCTTTTGACGTAAAGTTTTGAATTTGAATCTAGAACAATTCCAATCTCAACCTTTGCGTTGTTTTCATAGTTACTTTTGTAAAAATTTATAGACGTGGTCTTGGGCGACTGTACAGTCGAATACAAACTTTTTATCCATTTGAGTGTAACACAATTATATCTAAACCCTTGTCCTATTATTTATTACCAGTAATTCTGTTATTTATTTTTTTTACTTTATTTTTTAGTTTTAAATTTTTTTAAAGTGTGTTAAGTATATTTTATTTCTTTTTATTGGCAAAAAAACATTGCCACTGTGGGTAATGCTATCCATGTGACAAAATACTGGGCTTAAAATTTAGAATGACATGCCATCGACTCTATATTATATAAAAACATTGTTTATTTCGTTTGAATGCGGTACTGAAATAGCCATAGTAAAGTACGGTAAGCATGCCGAGCATGCGGAGAGGATGAAGAGACCATGGGACATATCCTTTGTGACTGTGATGTCTTGGCGAATAACGAGCAGTTGGTACAATTTCTCGGTTTGTACAAATACTCAGTTCGTTCAAATTTTGATGATAAGATTTAGCAATTTGTACAATCTGTCAATAACACCCGCAGTCAGTATAATTTCTCGGTTTGCACAAATGCTCAATTCGTTCAAATTTCGACGGCAAAACGCATGTGCCTCCTCGGAGATGGATATCCAAAACCGAGAGATCTTAGGTTTCTTCCCTTCAATGGTATTGCCTCCTTCATGGACCATGTATTTGAAGGGTGAAGAAAGCAAAAAGTATTGGGGTTAACACAAAAGATCCCACTGGGTCGAAGTGTTGCTGGCTTTCCAGCCCCCACAACAAGATACGATAAGAAAGTATTGTAAACATTGAAATTGGCATTTTCATCTTCTCATTCAAAGTGCAGTAATTTTTTTTACCACACATTTCAGATTACTACACTTTTTAGGTATTTGAAATTCAATCATTATAAACAAGACCACCAAGGCGCAAAGTGGGCCATTCTGCCTCTATATCTCCCAAATTACATTATAACGTGGATATACCCGGAATGCTACTTGGTTTTATATTTTTTTCCATTATAAGCTGTTAAAACATTACCTCTCTTATCTGAAAGAGGATTAAAGGGCTACCGGTCTTTGTCGTGTTTAAATTAAGGGTCATTCTGATGCTTGAAGTATTTAAATTTATAGATAGCTGATCCACGAAAGCTTTATCCACTTTAGTCTCGATTATGACCTTTACGTTATGTAAAGGTACAATAAGTCAAGCATCAGAATGACTCTTAATAGCATAAATTATGCTGTAGTCTAGATTAATAATAAAAATAAAAAAAAATATTTTTTTATTTTTTATTTATTTAATTACTTAGTCTAGATTATATTCCCAAAAGGGGCATTCAGATAAACACGGTGTAAGGGAAAGTATCATTAACCTTTGAATCACATACTCTACCCATCAAACTAAACAACTTTTACTATGGGAGCAAACAGATCCGAGCAAAATAAAATCAGCTGTTCCATATTAGTATGGAACAGAATGGATGGATTTAGTAATCGCAAAACATGCAATCGCATGTTTTCGACTCAAATGTATGCAACAGCAGATTTTGTTGTTGCTCCAATCGGTTTGCTCCCATGGTAAAAGTTGTTCAGTTTGATGGGTAGACTCTTAGTTTAAAAGAATGCTAATTATATCAATTTCACCCTATACATCTCCGTAGTAGAAATATATAAACAAAATAGCAGACGACCTGTCTATAGACAAGTTATAATCTTCAAGTTTCAACTACGTTATATCCAACGTTGAATGAAAAGCATCAAAACGTATCAATCTCCGCCTAACGCCCAATAATTTGTCACTCTGGGCGCCGCCCTAGCCCACCCGCCCTACTATTGTCAGAGGACATATTTCACACAGATTTCATTTTGTATCTGTAGTGATATGTTCAAAGCTTTTGGGTACCTTTTGTAATTTTATGTTGAAAAATATTGCTACTTATGTGGAGGGTGTTTGAAGATCGATGTCTACAGGGTGTAACAAAACTGGTAATACTTAAGGGCGTGCTTCAGACCATCAAACTGAACAACTTTCACTGTGGAGCCAACTTCGAAATCGCGAAAAAAAACAGCTGTCCCATTAGGGTGGTCCAAAAAATTCATTTTTCCATTTTTGTATGGGCCAACCCCCTATTTTGTTACCTATACCTATAGTATTTTTGATGTAAAATTTCAACACCCTAGGTCGAGTGCAAGAGGGTGCTCACGGAGTGTAAATTTAAAGAAAAAATCAAAATTGAATCAGTGCGTTTTTTTTTTAAGTATGATTTGCGTCTTGGAGTGACTTCTAACAATACAAAATAAACTTAAAAGTGATTCTACAGATATCCTAGTGACTTTTAGACGCTAAAAGTATTGTAAAGTTGTGTGAAGGAAAATACACATATTGGAAGGTCGTTGGAAATAAAGAAAACTATTATGTTTTTGTTTTTTAGTGTTCCTTGATTGAAATAAACCACTTTACTTTATATTTTTTTATTTTTATCAATTTCCCGGTCTTTATTATAATTAATAATTTTATAAATTATTTCGATATTTCATATGCGATGAGCATCCCCTTTTAGTATAGATATCATTTTGAAAATTTACGGACATGATATTTAAGACATGTGTAACAAAATGACAGGGTGGCCTGCCCTCTAGGTCGAGTTTGAATTTTTCCCATACAAACGTGAACCACCCTATGTCCCATACATTTTAGTCGAGTCGGTACAGCAGTTTTGTTGCTGCAATAATTTTATGCTCACAACTATATTCCCCGAGGGGGTAGTCAGAGATATTCTGAAACCTCAGAACATCCACGTTTCACCAGTAGTACCGAAACTCTGTCTAGTGTGACGGGGGGTGAGCCCGTCGCCACTTATAAAATAATGGATAGCACTTATTATGTTAACTTTAAATAATTATAACAATAAAACTGTTTTGTATGACAATCCTGTAAATGTTTTTAAAATAGAAATTGTATGACTGTATGACCAATATAAAAATTATATTGGAGAGCTGCTATGATTCTTCAAATTTAATGCTACCTGTAATTTATATTCAAAGGAAACGCAAATAAAAGAAAAGGGAAAGAAACAAGAAAATATTTATACAATGCCATTTCACGAGTAGTTTTGGCCCTCACACTTCGAAACATTTCCTCACAGCCGGTTATACCATTGCTAAATAGAGTTTTAGCTTAACCAGGCAAACGCATTTAAGTTTTCTTTGATAAATCATTATAAGACGAAGAGTCTATCTAGTCATCTTGAAAACATTTTGATAAAAATTTTCATACTCGTAAGTGGGTGGTTCTATTCTTGATGGAATTTTCAACGGCTCTTCGTATTTCTTATATTTTTTTTTAATATTATAACTTTATTTCGCAACCAAGCCTGAACACCTAACTTTTTCTATTATGACACTGAAAATAAGCTCGTTTCTAAAACATTTTAATACAGAAATCATACTTTGAAGAGCCAATTTCTCAGTCTCCTGACATGTCTCTTGTACAAAACAAAAGCTTTGATGATTAATAATAACCCAGTTTTAGAAATAAAATAGATTTTTGCACTGAAATAGAAATCCTTAATAAATGAACTTTTCGCGTATTTGTGTAATTTTGTTACCTAGTGTGAAATTTAATTAAAAATACTGCATTATATTTTGTCTCTTTGCTTTTACATCAGTCTCCTGCTACATCAGAACTTTATGAAATTATCAAAGTGTGCGTAATCTAGTTCGTTTATGTTCTGTTGAAATGAACAATCGAAGTGAAGTTAGCTCATGGTCGTTTGCCTACGTCTCGCTCTCGGATCGTGCAGTCATTGCGGCGAGTTGTTTGAGTGAGATTGGGTCGTGGTCGGTCAGCTCCTCAGTATCCTGCACGTAAGTATGACAAAAACAGTAATTACCAGCTATTTTCTAGCTGTTAAATCTAGTAACATATTGAAGTCCTTGTATAGATTTGCTTTGATTTAATATTGAAATGGTGTATAGACTTTGTTATTAACCAATAACTAAAATATTCTCAGTCTCCTGTCCTCAGTCTTCTGCCAATTTGATGGGCAGGAGACTGAGATTGAACCAGGATACTGAGACTTAGTGTTAATTTTGGAAATTGTCATCTATTTAATACTTAATTTCTTTACTAATTAGCGGCTAATTAGGTTCTGTACATGAACATCTGAGAGTCTGATGATGCAGGAGAACAACACCGTGGGGAACTCTGTGAAGGCACATAGCTAGGAGACCGTGTTTGAGCTCTTTTGATAGCGTTTAATGAGTAGCTTATGTCCATGAACGTCTGAGGGTCTTATGACGCAGAAAAATACAAACAACGTGGGGAACTCTGTGAAGGCACATAGCTTTTGGTGAGTAGCTTCTGTACATTAACGTCTGAGGGTCTGATGACGCAGCAGAATACCATCGTGAGGAACTCTGTGAAGGCACACAGCTAGGAGACCGTGTTTGGGCTCTTTTGATAGCGTTTAATGAGTAGCTTATGTCCATGAACGTCTGAGGGTCTTATGACGCAGAAGAATACCAACGTGGGGAACTCTGTGAAGGCACATAGCTAGGAGACTGTGTTTGGGCTCTTTTGATAGCGTTTAATGAGTAACTTATGTACATGAACGTCTGAGGGTCTGGTGATGCAGCATAAAAACATCGTGGAGAGCTCTGCGAAGACACATAGCTCGTAGACCGTGTTTGGGCTCTTTTGATAGCATTTGGTGAGTAGCTTCTGCACATGAACGTCTGAAGGTCTGGTGATGCAGCAGAAAAACATCGTGGGGAGCTCTGCGAAGACACATAGCTCGTAGACCGTGTTTGGGCTCTTTTTATAGCATTTGGTTTGTAGCTTCTGCACATAAACGTCTGAGGGTCTTATGACGCAGAAGAATACCAACGTGGGGAACTCTGTGAAGGCACATAGCTAGGAGACTGTGTTTGGGCTCTTTTGATAGCGTTTAATGAGTAGCTTATGTACATGAACGTCTGAGGGTCTGGTGATGCAGCATAAAAACATCGTGGGGAGCTCTGCGAAGGCACATAGCTAGAAGACCGTGTTTGGGCTCTTTTCATAGCATTTGGTGAGTAGCTTCTGTACATGAACTGCTAGGTGATGGAGAAGAACAACATCGTCGGAATTTATGTAACATCACTCGTGTAGGGTCAGTTGTTGGACAATGAAACAACAAAAGTTTAAAGTCTCATAGTTCCGTCGTTTCGGCTGATATAGGTCTAGTTTTTTACACAAAGATAGCTAATTTAGTTGGCTATCGTATGCCACATTCAGTTTTTTTAATAAATCTAAACATCATCTATTAGCTAGTTTTTAAAAAAAAAAGGGAATTGTTTCATTGTGTCCACATGTTGGTACACTATGAAACATCACATATTTAACAATGAAACATAGTAATAATTTCGTAGTTTCTGCAGTAAAAAAATAATAAACAATATTTGTTTAAATGAAAAATGCTTTATTTATATTCTCATTAAAAACCAGATACGTAATACGAAATAACAGACTTGTTGATGAAATAAAGAAGACTTTATAATTATATGGTTTCTATCAACATAAAACAAATCAAACAATCTTTAGGTAAAAAGTTGACAAAAACTTAAAACAAGAAAATTAAACATAAAAAAACTATTTTCATGAATAACAAAAACTGAACAAAACCTTCTTATGGATAAATTTAATATAATTATGTAGGTATATTCCGCCCTCGTAAATCAACTTTTATCAATTAACTAACCAGGGACAATACAAAAATGTCATACTACAAGGTTAACATATAAAAGTAACAAACATTTGAGTAGGTATGGAATTATTGAAAAAAAAAATTGGAGAAAAATACAAAGAACATAACCGTAATATACAATGAAACAAGACAGTACACAATGACACACTGTTCCACTGTGTACACTGTCCAACTGTTTCATTGTAAGACACCTAGGTACTCTGGTAATAACCTTGAAAAAAACCTCACTTAGTTTTATTATTTCAAAATCTAGTATAGTTTGAATTAATCTATGAAACATGCACAATGCAAAAAAATATGGACTAAAGTGATACTTGCTGATATGATTTACTGAGAAATCGATAAAAATAACAAAAAATACTTACTTTTTTGTCGAAAAAACACAAATAGCTCCTCAGACACGACTTCTTCCGGGCGCTCGCTGGGAAACTGAGGCCAGCGCAGGGGCATTATAAACGCATTCTAATACGATATTCCGCGCGATTTGGCAACGTCCCATTTTCAAAATAACGGATAGTTTCATTGTGTACCGTTGTTTCATTGTCCAACAACTGACCCTACTTACTTACACCCAAAATTATGTGTGATACTGGATATCCTATGTTACCTGTGTAATACCTCTGCCTATTAATACTCAATAATAATTAATAATATTACTTAAAAAGCTGTGAAAAGGTTATGGAAGAGTTTAGAGTTGTCGAAAATGTTAATTATGTAGTATCTAAGTAATTTGATTACAATAAACATTGGTTTACTATGACTTATTATTTGAAATCTCAGTACCCTGTTCCCAGCATCAGTCTCCTGGACACTAATATTTTTTTAAAGGCAATAATAGTCACATAATTAGTTTTTTTGACTGGCCCGTTTTACATCAATATAGAAACAATTTAAGCTGTAGTTCAAACTACTTCTTTTGCCTAAAATCAAAAAAAAAATCCGTGCCGGAATTGACACGGTTTTCGTCCTTCATAAATAGAACCACCCAAGTACATAAAATTTTGCTGCATGAAAAAATGAATCGAAGGTGTTAGATCTGAAGATTTGCTGTACATTTATATTTATGTATACAGTGTGAAATTGATATCATTAGCATCCTTTAAACTAAGAGTCTACCCATCAAACTGAACAACTTTTACTATGGGAGCAAACCAATCGGAGCAACAAAAAATCTGCTGTCTGCACCTGCCGCCGCTGCCTGATTGGTTTGCTCCTATAGTAAAAGTTGTTCAGTTTGATGGGTAGACTCTTAGTTTAAAAGGATGCTAATGATATCAATTTCACTCTGTAAAGCTACCAACATTAAATAAATAAAAATCTATATAATTTCTTAAATATGATTTAGGTTCCAAAGTTTTACCTTACTTAAACTTTAGCATCACCTTCCTAGTTTTATAACATAATCCAAAAACAAAAGTTAAACTTCGAATTAACAAACAAAGAAAGCACCGAGCCTTCGCGAGAATATCAAATAAACTCGCAGAAAAAGAATGCGGGAAATGTAAAATTGTCGTTTTCACGAATGAAAGAGCAGGTGTGAGGGTGACACGAATACTTTGGCCAAATAATAAAAATAATAAGAGGAAACGAGAGGAAATTCTTCACATTTACTGCTACACTATAATATGGAAGAGCGAAAAATGTCTTCAAATTATGGTTTTGATCTAACTCAATATTTCACACTGAAAAATAAATGTGATTGAATAAAAACCAAAATTATTTTTAGTGGAATGCTGGTAATCATTATTTGCATTACTTTAGTTTAGTTAGTGATACGTTTGTTTTTCGCAAAACGGTTTCTTATAATACATTATTCTTGTGGAGGAAAGGCCAGCTAGCTACCTATCACCTTGGCACATCCTTCCATCCTTGAATATACCTACAGGAGTTTTTTTTTATTATTGATGGGTTTGATAGCTTACCCAGAAGTGCACTGGCACTCCTGCACACTGACGGAACGCAGCAAGCTGCTTTGCGCCAGACTCCGGGAATGGTCGCGAGCAAGGTCCTCCTTGCAGAGCCTACCACACCGCTGTGGTTCAGCCGCCACCACAAACTTGGTAGTTTGTGATGCCGTTGCCCGGGGTGGACCGCTAGGAGGTAGATCCTCCCCAATCACCCCAATGGTGGTGAGCCTCAATTATGTATGTTTATACATTCTAACCAAATACACCGTATCACTGAGACAAAAACATTTCGCGAGTGAAGGGAAAGAAAAATATGTAATGCAACAAATTCATGCCATTTGCGAAGTGGCAACGAATCTGAAATTGAAATTCTTGAGCCATGAGGGGTGTCACTTTTATGAAATGCGTCGTTTCATTTCTTACGAGTTTTATTTTGACATTTTAACCACCTTAAATTTCATTACCACCCGTGGAATTAAATACAAATTATGCCTATACCTATATAGGTACATACCTACCTACCTACCGACAGTCAAAATAACTTTTTGAATACCCGACATGTCGTCTGTGTTGAGTTGACTAATATATTCCAGAAGATCTACAGGATGTAACAAAACACCCTGGTAATACTTAAGGGGGTGCTTCAGACCATCAACCCGAACAACTTTCACTACGGAGCCAACTTAGAAATCGTAAAAAAAATCAGCCATAAAAGTAGCACCTATGACGGAAAATTGCGGGGTAATAGAATATCGTGGTACAGAGTTGAAACAAAGTGATCAGAGAAACAAGTTTTACAAGACTGGCTGCGATATGAGAGGAAGGCCGAAAAAAAGATGGATTTGTTTGAAGGGTGATATGTGTAGGAAAGGAGTGAGTGCTGAAATGGCGGCTGGAAGATGATGACATTGCGCCGATCCCAAATAATAGGAAATGGGCAAGAGATGATTAATTCATTTTATACCTCAGGAAGCTGGCAAATGTATTGACCTACCTACTAAGCACTATCCAAACTCTTTCTTGTATGACAGTTAGGTAGAATATTTTCACGCTAAGCAGCACTTTCGTAACCTGTGGCGGTCCAGTGGCGAATAACCTTGCGTGCAGGAGGCGATGGTTCGCTCCCCGTCCAGGCCGACTCGTACCAATGAGTTTTTCGGAATTTATGTACGATTTGGAACACCACTTGGCTTTTCGTTGAAGGAAAACATCGTGAGGAAACCTGCATGCTTCAATTTCGAGGCATTTATTGTACCCACTGTCCATTATAAGTGACGACGGGCTCACCCCCCGTCACACTGGACAGAGTTTCGGTACTAATGGTGAAACGTGGATGTTCTGAAGTTTCAGATTATCTCTGCAGCATATGCTTATGCTTTTCTTTTCACTTCGCTTAATATTTCATTTGCAGATTTTAATAACACTGAAAAGCTCAAAACTTACATCAACTTATTCATGAAACAAGTTGAACAAAAGCCTTTAATAATATGCTTGAGTTTCAACTTCAATATTTCACCTCTATCGTCAACCTTTATCAATTTACCTCACATGTTTACTGTAAAAATGGCCACCATAAACAAAACACGAGCTTACAAACAAGGGCTGTGTCACAAAGGCCACACTGTACGTCAGAAGTGACAGTTTTACGGTTTTCCTATGTAAATTGCCGACAGAATGGATGAGTCGACACCTCTTGTCATATTTCAACCTTCGAACTGACGTAAGCACCAATTGTGCATAAAAGTGGGTCGCTACGAATTGTTTTGGAGACAGATTTTCTACTTTTTGTTAGCTTACTAGTCTTAATACCATGTTGGTGAGGACTAACAGTTATGAATAATTTTATTTCAAGAGGTGGCTTAAATTATTTATTCAAATGAGAATCTTCCTACGCTTTGTGCTAATAGTTGTGTTTTCGATGTGTCAAATAATACACAATTATGATTAAGTTTTTATCGGAGAGTCTCTTTGTAGGTTTGGTGGTCACGTGTCGGTTGCCTAGTCCCTGGCCTACAAATAAACTCAAATTTTATGGTGGCTCATAATTGTGTTTTTTTAAAAAGCAACCTTTGTCCTAACCAAATATTTATATATTAGGGTCCTTCTTAATAATGCTGATACTTTTTTAAGGGGATGATCAGACCATCAAACTGAACAACTTTCTCTATGGGACCAACATCGAAATCGCAAAAAAAACTCTGCTGTCCCATGCATTTGGCTCGAGTAGGTTTGCAGTTTTGTATGGGATAGCTGGGAGTCGCGTTGTCGATCTGCTATTGGGCGGTCGCGTCGCTCGTCGATTGTTGGTTGCCCCCTCCCGGGTCGACAGCGGGGCTCCAGTGGTGGCTCAAGATAGTGTTCTTTTCGAAAAACAATCCTTGAAGTCACCAAATACATAAATTACCGTACAACGTCAAGCACTTTTGCTACATAAACTAGACATTGGCAAAATCATCAAATACCCAAGATGGCAGCGATTTTTTTTAAAAATAGAATAGAATGGGATAGCTGATTTTTTTTTCGTGATTTGATGTTGGTGCCGTAGAGAAAGTTGTTCAGTTTGACGGTCTGATCATCCCCTTAAAAAAGTGTCAGCATATTAAGAAGGACCCTATATAACCAATACAACATATCTAAATGATCAAAAACCAGATAAATGTTATATAAAAATCTTCCTACAGTTCTTAAAAGCCTCAAATTCCTGCTACTCGTATTCTACAAATTGACGTTTCACTATAAACCTATCTGGTATCGGTTCTACGAAGAACGCTATGGCGTGAACTATTCGTAAAACATGACTGGGCACACAAATATTTCTTGTAGACATATCTATTGGTACATCTCACGCTACTCTACTACATTTCGTTCCTAGGTATCGTGAATCAAGCCATTTTTATACGTACGACTTTCTCATAAAGACTCTGTCATGGGCTTTCTTATGTGGAATTGATAGTATTGGCTGCCAATAGCAGCAGAAGTTTCGATAAATGGTGACAAAGTTGAGGGATAATTTTTTATAGGCACGTGATCTGGTAGTATGGAAAAGATTTTGTGAATTCAATTGATGAACAAAGAGTGTCGAGTTAAATATAAAAAATGTTGATTATTGTCTTCTTATCCTTTAAAATTACTTACAAAGTATCAAAACGAGATGGCTCGCCCTTCGAAATTATAGGAGGAAGCAAAATATGTTCGTAGGAACTATGTCGTCCTCGCCTATTTGAAAGAAAAACTGAATTCATCGATTTAAAAAAATCCTTATGTCAAAAATCTAATTTTTTTCATAATGTTATAGTTTCTGAGGACACTTCTTCTTTTCTTTACATAGGTACTGACCTCAGATCATTATAAGGTCCTGATCATTGTAAGGACCTGGAGTGCGATTTTTGAATCTCATTTGGTGAGCTCTGCAGTTGAAAATGTCAAAATTACTATGGAGATATGCATCTTTCTACTGCTGATTTGACATTCAAAAATTGTACTCCTGAAGTATGATTTTTGAAAGTCAAATCAGCAGTAGAAAGATGCATAAGAACGCTTTTGTATGATATTTAAAAACAGTTCAAACTCACAGATGACATTCAAAAATTGCACCCCTGGAGTGCGATTTTTGAATCTCATTCGGTGAGCTCAGCAGTTGAAAATGTCAAAATTACTATGGAGATATGCATCTTTCTACTGCTGATTTGACTTTCAAAAATCATACTACAGGAGAGAGATTTTTGAGAGTATCAGCAGTAGAAAGATGCATCTCTCCATAGTAATTTTGACATTTTCAACAGCTGAGCTCACCGAATGAGATTCAAGAATCACACTCCTGATACTGATAATGTCACACCTGTATTTTTTTTAAGTTAATTACTTACCATTAATTAATGCAATGCTAATCACAAGCTAAAGTAAATTGTGATTCTGTCAATATCATGTGGTTTGTCTCTAGGAATATTTATTGATCAAAAATACCGTTGAGAAGAGATGGCGGATTGTTTGATGAATTATAAATACAAAGGTTTAAAAACCTTACCGAATAATCTGATTACACCCTCATTTCTGTGATAGATGGGTAACCCATAAACTCTACTAATTAGGCAACGAACAGAAGAAATATTTTTAAAAACTACCCAAGGTAAATAGCCCACATAGCTGCCAACACCTAAATTACACCATCAAACGTGCCATTCGAACGGAACACATAAAAAGAAACAACACGTGAAGTCGTTAGTTTCGCACCCCCCTTAATAATAGGTGATTTGCCCCCTTTTCACCCACATATAGAATCCACAGGGGCACAAACAAACCAATTTTAGTTGAGCCTTGTTTTTGTTTACGAAATTTCCGCTGTTGTCGATAGTTGAACTAATTTTCAGGGAGTTGGGAGGTCAGATCTTATTGGTGATAGAAGGATGCGTGTCTGCACACCATCTCGGAGGTTTGAGTCTAATGCCACTTGTATCAGCCATTTTATTGTCACACGCTCACAGTTTTCCGTGAGTTGTGAATACTTGTGAAGCTCGAATTTTACGAAATATGTTCTCGGTGACGTTTTTATAGGCCCCTAAAGGTAAAATAAAAGTGAAGTTGGAGTGTTTTTGAGTTGTGCGGTTTTATTTTAGTTCTTTGGGTAAAGTTTTACTATTGACGGTATTTGGGAAGTAGTTGAATGGATCGAGTGGTTTGTAAACAATTGCTTCAGTTGGAAAGGTGAACGTTCTGTTAAGAATCAAAGACAAAGTTCTGTATTTCTAGTCATAACAGGAAAATCTAGCTGGATTTATTATTATGAGTTCATCTATGGTGATTTAGCATTATTTGATTCAGAGAATGTAGAAAAATAAAGTTACGTAGACTTCGTATTTCTTCAGATATTATATATTTCCTTCAACGACCAATTTTTACTCAAATAAGTACATTTTAAAACCAACGCATTAGGATATTCCTGGTTTAAAAGGCTATCATGCAGCCACCTCATTACTGTTTTGTTTTTAACCGACCGACCTGTTTTGTTTAAAAAAGGAGGTTCTCAATTCGACCCGTAAATATTTTTTTAATGTTTATTACGCGATTACTCCGCCAATTATTAACATTGACATTAGAAATTTCGCTTGCACTACTGTCATTGCACACTGTGTTAGAATTTCGATAATTATGGTATTTTCGGCACAAAATCTAAAGAATTCGTATCGTATCGTATCTACCAACTATTAACTATTCTGTGACTAAACTAAACAAATTCAAAAGATGAAATCACGGCGCAAACTATGCTTATTAAAGTTAGGGACCGCAAACTATTCGATAGACACATCAACGTGGAAACTTCCTTGACAGTAGCTATAAAATCGGATCATTACGGGCTTAGCCTGAAATTATGCCGAATATTTTCGAACACTCGCTTGTTTTATTTTTTTAATATTTCCTTTGGAACTAGGGTTGGCAACGTTGAAATTCTTCAAATGCTTCTCTATATACTTTCTTGAATAAATTCAATTCATCAAGGGTCATTTCTAACATTTTTCGATTTTGAATTTTCTCCTGGTCACCAACATCGAAAACGAGATAAAAAAACCTGCTGTTCCATACAAAACTGCAAACCTACTCGAGCCAAATGTATGGGGCAGCTGTTTTTTTCGCTCTTTCGATGTTGGTCCCATAGAGAAAGTTGTTCAGTTTGATGGTCTGATCACATATAGAAACCCTGTTGGACCCTGTATAGAAAAACTATTTTAATATCTAAGTATTTGATTTGTTTTATTTCAATTTAAAATTCCAAACGAATCTGATTGTTTAAGAATAGTTAATATTAAACATATTTATCTAGAAACAGGTACTTGGAGAACTTGAAAGCAAAATTATTTTCATAGTTCCTTCCGTCGAAAATTTCTAACCTCCATGCTCGTCAACATATAAATCCAGTTTATTTATCAAATAAGTTGGTTCGTTATAGAAGTGTCGTTTTCTCAATTTTCCCGCCAATTTTGAGGCTACAAAATGGCCGACGCTGGCATGGTGTGGTGTGACACGCATGGGGTCGCACGCGATCCTGTGACGGACTGTTTTCATATGAAACTGTAAGTTAGTATGTTTAGAGAAAATTGTCAGGTTTTCTTTTCTTTCTTTTGAGACTTGAAGAATGACTTTTTAGAAAAGTTATAAATCAATCAATCAAATCAGCCAAATTAATCTACTGCTGCGTCATTCCTCATGTCCTATGCTAATCTGACTTAACCCGCAATCCTTACAATATCGTATGATAAACGTAGCTGAAAAACAAAGCTGGTCTGCACTGACCTCCTTCCCTCCCCTGGCCACCATTCCGATCCTGCCTTGGTCCAACGGCCGTCTTCCTTTCTAGCCCAGTGTCCCACCTACCAACATCGCCACTTTACTTTTGTAATCTGCACTCCAACGTCGTTGACATTTTAGTCCTTCCTTCGACGAATTTCTACGTTCGATCCTAAGCTTGTAGCACAGATTTTTTGTATATACCAATTTACCATAGCTCTGGGAAGAAAAAATTTGAGAGGAAACCTACATGCTTGGATTCGAGGCGTGTAACAGTGTTCTCTGTTCATTACAACTGGCGAAACGACAGAATTACGCTTTCTCTATTGGGCACTGAAATGTGGAGTTGTCATTTAGAGAAGTTGGCATTATGAGAAGTTGGCGTTTTGCGAACAGTTGGCATAATGAGCTGATAGGAAATGTGGGGATTATTAGATATTAGAATATTTATTAGATCTCAAATATGTTAATAGTTAATCTAGCCAAAACTCAGATAAGCCTAAACGCGTATGGCCTCTACACGTCCAAAATAAAGAATGTGCCAATTCTTTTGAAACAGAAAAACGTGTGCCTGTTGCTAGTGCAAATTTAGTTCGTCCATTGGATTGACCGTAATGACCTAACTACGGATACAAAAATTAATAAAGGTTAAAAGGTTTGGGATTTACCTACATATAAAATTATCGAATCCTAAATACGCCCCTGTACACACAAGTAATATACTGGCATTTCGACACTCGCTGCAAACGCAGCAGGTGTTGCCTCTAGCGCCTTCGTCACGCATCTAATCGTACTTAAATACTCGATTCCAATAGGACTGATATAAAATGTAAACAATGCTTTATAGAAACACAAGGTCTCCCGGGGTAATTGCAACTATGGAGTTACACTTGACTTCTAGATAAAGGCAGGTGTTGCTGACGTGGTAAATAAAGAGAAGAACTGGAGTGCAATTTTTGAATCTCATTAGCTGAGCTCAGCAGTTGAAAATGTCAAAATTACTATAGAGATACGTATCTTTCTACTGCTGACTTGACTTTCAAAAATCGCACTCCTGAAGTATGATTTTTGAAAGTCAAATCAGCAGTAGAAAGATGCATAAATATCTCCATATTAATTTTGACATTTTCAACTGCTGAGATTCAAAAATCGCACCCCTTGAATCGTGATTTATAAGTAAATTTTTTCAATAATTGCAATTAACCGCAAAATGTACCTACTTATAACAAAATTTTTTTTTGGTGGAAATGTAATTTTTGTTTAAGGAAACATATTTTTTACAGTATTTTCTGTAACTAGCTGTTGAAAACATTATAATGATTATTAGGAAAGCTTTTCTTTAAAAAACAACGATTTTAAATTATTGATTACATTTTTTTATAAATAACGAATTATATTGGAATATGGTAAACTTTTGTGCCTCCATAGTTTAAAATCCAAGAATAGCAAGTACGTTACATCGGCGGGTAAACCACCGTTTTTCTGGATTTTCAATGTAAAGCTCAATAAGAGCTGAAACTAGAACATGCGTTGTTAAAAATTGTTTTTTTACTTACTTACCTTACAAACCAATACTTTTGAATAAAAGTTCTTAAAACTTTTTCTTCCAATCTTATTTATGGGAACTAATTGTTATTGAAATAATGGCATTGTAAAGTAAATATTGATGTTCTCGATAGTGGCCCAGCGGGTGTAACGCACATTAAGAATGTAGGTTAGGTTTGAAAACTTCCCTTTATTTAGCTCTGCGCTCATTTAAAGTTTTCTTTGAGTAATCAAAGTTACTATTTTAACAAAAAGTTGAGTCAACAATTTCAGTTGGTAGGTACTCTAGAAAAACTAGTTCGAAAATTGGTGTCTTATTTTCGTAGGATTTCTAAAGAGTAATTTTTAGTAAGTATGTATCTACAGGGTGAAACAAAACACCCCAGTAATATGATTTCGATTTAGACCATCAAACTGAACAACTTTCACTATGGAACCAACATCAACTGTTTGGTACATAATTGCAGTAGGTGCCGAATACCTAAAATAAATCATACATTTTGAGTCAAGTCAATTTTTGATAAGTTTGAAAAATGATATCTTTTATTTTTCTCTACGTGTCTCGATAGTCAAAGTTATTCAGTTAAATGGTCTAAATAATCCCTTATAAATATTTTATCGGAAATTCGACAAACCACAGACACCAGAGATTGGTAGACGCAGGTTACCCTCTTAAACAGTAGGACCATACAAAATTATTGGGATTTTGAAACTGAAATTTTTCAAACACTTTTTTTTTCATAAACTTCAAATACCTACAAAAATATAATTAACGATCAGCAAAAGCTATTAACAAACAATGTCCGACATAGCGAACAGTTGGCAGCCGGATCAAATAAGCGTCAAGTGCGAAAAGCAAACATTTACATTGTGCTGACATACTCTTTGTTGTTGACCAAATCAGAGCACTTACGTATCATTCGATATTTTTACAAAACAGACGAAGGGGCAGCCAAATATCGGCTAGTAAACTGATTAGGGCTACCTTTTGTTCTCGATTCAAACACGAATTTGATCAAAATAAGGAAAATTTGCTAAATAAAGCAACAGAAAGAAAGTAAAGAATGAAGAAAGAAAAAAAGACTACATTAATTTTTTTTCTTATGGGGAAACTTTGTTCAGAGCTAAGTTTTCTGGTAAATTAGGTTTTACTAAACTAGCTTAAACGGTCTACGAGTCTGATCCTCACTTGTCTTGCTCCCCGCAAGGAAAGAGCTTTCCCGTCTGAAGAAAATTGCTACATCTAGGTACATAGTAGCTAGCATGGGGCTTGAGCCTTTATTATGTCCCACACTATTGCGGGTTGATACTAATATAATAAATGTTCAAATCAATGACGTTTTACAAATAGACGCGTCATACACTAACATCACTACACTTTAAAATGGCGCGAGATAGTGACGTGTAGCCCGAACACTAGACGGCGCCTGACTATGTGAAAGCCGGGCAATTACCTTGCTTTTTTGTTGCCATTTTGGTGCGCAGACAACGCATCTACATATAAAACCATCTTAGGTTCAAATTCACTTCACAAAGTAAGTAACACCTATCTAGAATTGGGTACTACTAGAATGCTGAAAATTCTAGGTATTCACTAACATAAATTTAGGAACCGAAGTTACCCGAAGAAGAGAAAAAATTACAAACTTAACCCGTAAATAAAATAAAGACGTTTAGTCTGAGCATGAAGGACAAATACAGCAACATTTAAAAGTCAAGCAAAAGTATTAGTTTTCCTCATGTTTCTCAAATTATAACTTTTTTTCCTCGTATTGACCAATATTTGAGTCCGTACTTTACGCACGCAATTCCTTGTTTTTCTCTAAACTTTTACGAATTGAAGCCTCTGAAAATTTGAAACAAAGTTTAACAGAAACATGCGGCTTCTTTTATTAAAAACTCTTCGATTTACGAATATAACACGATACGACGTAACAGCTTTACTTTTTAATTAAGGATTCCGTAGGTTGAGGAAAATTGTAGTAACGTAAAATGTAAAAACAACGTGGAAAAAAGAACTCATCAAAAACAGATTCACTCGGTCAAGAATCGAACCCGAATACCTACCTAATCAGAACTAAACCGATACTCTGTCTTCAAATTAGTGCACAATATCTGAAGTGAACGAAGACTTTAGAAAATTTAAGATCTCATAGAAAGAAATGGACGTTGTCTTACGAATGATAATAAAATGTTGTCTTCAAGCTTATCTAATTTTGTCTTTTTGGAGTCAAAAAATATACAAGGAAACGAAAAAATCGTAAAAAAACATAAAAGGAAGGAAAGGAACGAAAAAAATCAGCTGTTCCATTAAAATCTGTAACACTCTTCGACCCAAATGTGTGTGAGTCGATTTTTATTCGTAATTTTGATGTTGGTCCCATGAAGACATTTATTAAGTTTGATGGTCTGATATTAATCCGCTTATTAAACCTTCAGCGTATTAAGTATTAATTATGATGACTGTATCTTTTATAGATTTTTCATAACAGTTTGTTCTCGAGTGTTTACTAAAATAACTATAAAACTCTGATGAACCCATCGAGTTGTCTTCCTTAAAGGCTTTATAAAAACCGATCCGTACCCTAAAAATCATATTTTAGAATTTTCACTATGTATCGTATATACGTAAGTGAAATCGAGTAACTTTCTAGTTCCAGTAGTAGCAACTAGCAGTGTTACAAAAATGCATTTGATCCCAACTGATCCTGCAAATATTTGCACTTCGTCCTGTCTACATCCCGTGGGAACGAACGCATGCAGCCCAGATCTCTACTTCCAAATTTATAACGGGATGAAGAGAGACGGGTAGATTTTTGCAAGTTCACCGTGAAGTCTGGATATTGTGATTTGCGTACGGGAAAGCTGCGTGTTTAGGCTAATGTTGGGTTAGGACACAGATTTCCAGCAGGTTGCAAGATTCCTTGATGTTGCTAGATATCCCTGGAATATAGCGTGATTAAAGAGTGCCCTTTGAATAACTACAAAATTTGACATACAATTTCACGTCAAAAAAGCTGCTGGGCGGCTCCAGTGTCACATTCTATTGGGCATTGGATTGGCCTGTATATGAGCTCTAGACTCCCTTTTGTTAATGTTAAATAATGATTAGTAAATGTACTTATCTATATCTACTATGCATCTATGATCTGACACAAAATAAGAGAATTAAATTGAAAAAATGAGAGAGAGGGAGAGAGCTATGCTCGGTGTTTCTCTGAGAGATTACATCAGAAAGTGTTACAAATACGAAGTGATACGTCAGAGAACTAAAGTGGTTGACATAGCTCAGAAAATTAGCAAGCTGAAGTGGCAATGGCTGGTCATATCTGCCGAATAACTGACAACCAACAACAAAGGGTGTCAGAGTTCTAGAATGGAGACCACGAACTGGCAGGTGTGGGACGCAATGCTGCCAGCTAGACAGACGACCTAAAAAGGTAGGGGGAGCCACTGGATGAGGAAGACCAAGGACAGAGTTTGGTGGCGCGCCTTGGGCGAGGCTTATGTTCAGCAGTGGACAATGATGGGCTGATTGATGATGATGATAATGAGTTGTTTATTAGTTCCATTTTCATTTAAAAAAGGTGCTATTCTAAAGCAACCGGTACATCGCCAGTTAGGGAAAGCGGCGAGCTAGACACATATCAGATTTACAGAAGCCAAACCCTTTAAATACAGGCTAGTGGAGTTAAAATCTAATTGTACCAGGGCGCAGGGTTAAGAACTCGTTCACGTTGATTTAGACGTACACACGGCGACACATCAAGTTACACAAAACCAATATACCATGCGACGTTATACGGTATTCGACTTACGCGAGGCCAGCCAGCTTATTTTGGTTTTGTACAGCTTGATGTGTCGCCGTGTGTACTTACGACGTGTAATTACGACGCATAAATACCTTCTATGAGGATCTAAACATTCAAAAATAGTTTTTGATATGAAGATACCACAGTATGAGAAAAAGTATAGTACTAAATAACTTGGAATCGAGGGATCGTTTTGAAACCGGAACAGGGTGGTTCAAACCATAAAACTGAACAATTTTTATCATGGAACCATTATCGAAATCACGAAAAAAATCTGCTGTTTCTTACATTATTGTCGATAAGCTATTGACATTTTATATAGAACAGCCGATACAAATACCCATAAGTATAATACATTAGTATTTTTCGGATCAACGCTGTAATGTAGCTATGGCTCTAATATCATTCAAACGCACAAAAAAACGTAAAATGACAACCCTACTGAGAATTAAATTCGCCCCACCGCTCTTTGGAATCGTGTTATAAGTACCTATGTATTAACATTGTGTGCCCCTTGTAACTACATGGTTTAGGTTATCTGTTCTATGTCACACTTCTGAACTGAGGGTCAAATGCCCATGAGTTTTAGGCTAGAACAATTTAAGTTTTAGGTCTAACAAGATTTGAGCTGTCACACATGATGGAGTGGCAGACGTCAGTCCGTCATTTGTGAAGTAAGGAGGTGTATGAAACCGCACGTAGAAGCACACACGGTACGTCAATCCGTCACACGTGTTTCTTACAACTCCTTGTTTCATAAATGACGGTCTGACGTCTGCCGCTCCGTCAATGCGTCTTCGTGTATGATCCCACTTTGGTGAATCTTCATTATTTTTCTTTATCACAGTCTGATATAAAGCATAGCATTAGCAACATGATTCAACAGGTGATATTTTCAAGACTTTACATTTAAAAATTGTTTGAGTATCATTATCATCATCATCATCAGCCTATACAGGGTGTAAAGTAAGCATACTTACATTGCTTCAGACCATCAACGTGATCAAATTTTGTTAATAATGGGTCCAATACTGAAAACGCGAAAAAAAATTTGATGTTCTATACAAAATGTCAATAGCTAATTAATTACTCGACCCAAATGTATGTAACAGATGATTTTTCTCGTGATTTCAGTGTTGGTCCCATATTGAAAATTGTTCAGTTTAGTGGTCTGAAGCATTCCTTAAACTAGCATTGGTGGGTCCTTCTTAATATGCTGACACTTTTTAAGGGGATGATCAGACCATCAAACTGAACAACTTCCTATATATGGGCAAAACATCGAAATCGCGAAAATCGCGATCAGCTTATTTTTTGCGATTTCGATTTTGGTGCGATAGAGAAAGTTGTTCAGTTTGACGCTCTGATCATCCCCATAAACAAGGTCAGCATATTAAGAAGGTATTAAGTCCTACTAATGTAGGGCATAGGCCCATATCCTCAGTGACGATGAGATATACATCATCTGAATTATATTAGAATACCGGCGCCAAAGTACAATCAAAAGAGCTTTAAATTTTTAAACTTTACAGTCAAGAGAGTAAAAAGGATTAAAATTTACACCTCAATTACTTCTAAAGACGAGCAGAAGCCTTTTGGTGATTACAAAAAAGCTCTATTATATCGACAGAAAGGCTTATCTACGGATCTAACAGTGAATTTACTTTTTGTGCAAATTCGTAAGTACAAGAACTGGAAAGATACATCTTTAACAAAAAATTTAATCTGCAGCTAGACTTATGTATGTTTATGCTTGGGTATGCTCACGACTATATTCACAGAGCGGCGAATCAGAGATATTCTGAAATATCAGATCATCCACGTTTCACTAGTACCTAGGGACCGAAAATTTTCGGTAACCTTTATTTAAATGTTACCTTTATCGAGGTAACTACCGATTTTAATACCGGTAACCTAAATATGACCTTCAATAGAAAGAGAGTGAGTGCGGATAAGGGTCGGCGCAGACGGAGCGGCAAAAAACACGCGTGTTTTTAATAACACCGAAAAATGAACTTTAATTTCTGCTAATCAAAAGTACGAAATTGATTCAACAACGTCGTTGGTGTAGCGGGTGCGCAAATATGTTGGAGCATCCGACGAGCGACGCGCGCACTATTTTTGGTGTTGCTACAGCATTGGACCGGTTGAGATAATAAAGGATATGGTTATTTACATTTTATTTAACCCAAAATCATAAAAATGGTTAAGTTTATGTTCCCGTTTGAGTTTGAGTTTAAGTTTGTTATTATAATTAATTTAATTTGTATTTAGTAACGAGGATCTTACTGAAAAAACTGACTACTTATTATATTTAGAAAGATTCATTTATTAATTTAAATAAATATATGTGTACGCGGACCATTAGTAGAATGATATTAAGGTTACCTTTAAAAATAACTGTAAAAAAATTTTTGGTTGTAACCAAAAAATACCGGTATTATCGATACCGGTTTCGGTCCCTGCCTAGTACCTACCTACTGAAACTCTTTTCAGTGAGATAGGAAGTAAGGCCGTCGCCACTTATATCGGACAGTGAGTCATTACAATGCTTCGAAATTTAAGCATGCAGGTTTCTTCACGATGTTTTCCTTCACAGAAAATCCAGTGGGTGTTACAAATCGTACATAAATTCCGAAGAACTCATGGTACTAGTTCGCCTGACGGGGATCGAACCATCGCCCCATGCCAACATGGCTTATACTAGTCAAAATAAGTTATAGGCTGTAGAGAACAGGCATTGCCTGATGATTATGAGCATACGACGACCCGGTTGGTGTAATGGTTACCACGCAGGACTGCCAAACCAGGGTCCTGGGTTCGAATCCCGGTTCGGTCATGGATGTTATATGTTCGTGCCGTTGTTGTATGGTTTCCATAATAAAAGCCTTTAGTGCTTCGTTTGAGATCATTACAATGTATGTGCCTGTGAGCGTTATTTATTTATTATTATTAATTTATACGGTGGCCAAAAGAAGACAAGATAGTATGTAACTTGCTTTCAGTGTATTTTCAAGCCACTAAGAAGACATTTGACTTGGCTTAAGGAATACCGAACTGCTTTGGCAACTTTTTCTTGTGAGGCATGGATACAATCGCCATGAAATTGCATTAAAAACAGTCGAAAGACCTACTTCATTCGATGTTGTACTTATAACTTAAATTTTTGATATCATTGCATACAAAATGTGATGAGGTCGATAAAACGAATGAAAAGAGGCAGGCTACGATGACAAAGTACCAATTATAATTTGCAAACAAAGCTAATCTGTGAAACGGCTATCATACAATAGAATCTAATAGCAAAATATCTTCACTACGATATTAAACTAACCCGTGCCCCTATTCTGCAAACCGCACTCACCGCAACTGTCGATAATTAATCCATTACAACCCTATCGACAATCGAACCGGCAAGACGAAGATAGCCCACTCACCGGCAAGATTTTATCACCCCCTGCTTAATAGGCAACAATTTGCGAGGGCTCACCGATCTGCAGGACGCCTCGATGCCTCCCAAAGGACATCACCTTTTGATCAATAACTGTATATAAATTACGGAGCATATGCCCTTTCCTGCTCGAGCAAGCGCACCGGTTTGCCGGCCTTTGTATCTTCGCCTATTTATATTTATTTATCGAACCCGTGCGAAACTTCGACTGTCGTTGCGTAAGTTCAAAAAGAAATTCGAAAAGTTAACCAAACATCCTAAAGAAGCCGTCGAAGTTAGTCGTAGGCCAATGTTTCGATATCAAGGTGAATGTCGCAGTGTTCTATTCCGAAAATTAGTGCTTAACGAACTGGTTGCCGGTTCAACGATCTTTTAATGTGCAATTTTTTTGAGAGGCCGTGCAGCTGTATTCACGAGTGGGAAGACACGGCCACAATGCGCTACTTGAAATGAATTAGACGCTCGAAAGACGCCGGCTGGGGATTAGCCCTTCACAATTAAAACGGGCAGACGGCGCTTTTCGCCATCTTTGACGAATTACAACCTCCACGTACCCCCGGCGGCGAGCGAGCTGCATTGTGTTGCGCTCAAGATGTTTTGATTCGTAAAAACGGGTATAGAATAAGGCTACGATTAGCGATCACGGGAGTGAGTATGAAAGAGATTTCATGCTTGTCTGTTGCAGCTCCAACTTGTTTATCTGTTATTGAGATTCACTCAGAGATGTTATGATGTCTTATTAGGAACCTGTATTTTAATAGTCTGCATATAAACATGTATATTATTACCACTCGCGCCGTAGGTAATGCTATTAACGCAGCCAATAACATAAAATAAGTGGATGAAAGGAATATTAAGGCAATAATTTTATTAAACGCTTTGGGTGACCGTTAAAGAGTTGGAGATGTCATTATAATTGACGACACGCCAATTCCTAGGACCGTTAACGGAATCATAAAAGAGTCGGGTCCCGACATATGAAAAGGCGTTGTAAATAAAGAGGATTGCGACCAAGGGACCAATATACCGCTCGGTCGGTGACCATTTGATTCACGACTCTGTGACCATTAAACTTTGGTGTTATTTAAGTTTTATTATCGTGCTGTGGTCACTAGATAGATAAGGAGTTTGAAGGGTTGTAAATAGCTTAAAGACTCCACTGCTTATCAGAAATATTTAGGAAAGGCTTCAACATTTAAATTTGAAGTATCTAACAATACACACAATACAAATTTTGTTGAGATTAATTTGGGGAACTGAATAGGAACTGAACCGATTTCTGGAACGCAGAATGACGACCGTGCTCAGATATTTTACTACACCTAAGAACTAGAAATCGCTATATTAAAGTGGGATTGGGCCAGCCATGTCTGCCGAATGCACCAGGAAAGATGGGCAGAAATTGTCACGCCCTAGATCCCAGAAAATGGTGATCGGCGACCAGGTTGTCCTATGAAGAGGTGGCGGGACGATCTGGATGCTTTCGATGACACGTGGCCAGAACATGCCCAGGACAGAAAGGGATGGAGAATTAAAAAGGAGTTCTTTGTCCAGCAATGGGATGACGTAGGCTAATAAAAAATATAAGTTATATAAGCGTTATAGGTCATATAAGCGTGTATAATATTTATGGAATTGATAATACAAATATAACAATAAATAAAATAGTTTAGTAAGTCATATCTAAAACAACTAATCATAAAACAAAAGTTAGTATTTTTAACGGCACAAAATTAATCGCCCCTAACCACCACGGATAAGCATCTTTATGAAAAATTGACGGCCACTCAAAATTCGGCATTCGAAAAGGACGAGGCAGGACGAAAAAAAAGTAAAACAAATAACGCAAGCTTCTATCTTTTGGATCTTCCTACCTGTTACGTCAAAGATTCATAGGTTGAATTTGTTTTGCGAAGTTGTCCTTAAAAATAAAGAAGGAAAATAGCGCGGAAAATAGTTTCACTTGGATGCCTACTGTACTTAACTATCTTTTGTTTTGTAGTTTTGCAACTTTTACATCATGTAAGTTGTAATGTTAGAAGTAGGTTGGAATTTGTTTAAAGTATGTAAATTAAAGTTTGATTCCAATATTCCTTTATTCTGAATAATCCCGTGAGCTGTGTTATCACTTTATCGGCATGCAAGTTCCGAAGGCTATAACTTTTTCACTGATGTCAATGTCGTATTTTAAAAATATACAAGACTATCAAAAGAGGTAACGTGGATACAATTCAACTTATAAAAAACACCCACAAGTCAGCTGTTGTCAAAATTCTATGCATACCTCGCGGCGACCATCGTTATTTCAATTACCTCCGTCCCTCGTCAGAGACAAAAGACTTGACACCGAAAAAAAACAAACGCTCATCGAATTAAAAAAAAATGCCATCTTATCTATGATTGGATCGCGGTCGTGTAAATGCGCTCAAGTGTATTATGTTTCCTTAGACTTTCGTTTTCGGCATTTTCGGTAGCGTTTTTTGAAATTGAAACTGGACTTTTTTTGCAATGGTCAATTCGTAATGGGATTTCGGTGGGGTCTGCGTAAAACGGAACGTCGAGACGTGACCGTTTAAATCCGAACGACTTTAATTAAGTTTTGAGAAGAGATTACTAGCTTTATCTTTTATTAAAATTTATAGCAAATAAGTAAATGTGTTCGTTTTGATTTTGTTATTTGTTTAAAATGAAATGCTTTACTTTTAAACAGAGTGCTTTAGTTAAAAGCATCAATCAACAACAACAACTTTCACTATGAGACCAACACTAAAAAAAGAAAAAAATCTGTTGTCCCATACATTTGGATCGAGCAGCGATTGCAATACGTTGGTATGTACGTATGGAACAACAATTTCTTTTTCGCGCTTTCCCTGTTGGTCCCATAGTGAAAGTTGTTCAGTTTTATAGTCTGATGCACCGTATGTAACGAATTTAATTTCACACCATAGAGTTCATGAAATGTTACACACACTGAGAACAGTAAGTAGCTATAAAAATCTAATGTTCATTTTGAACACAGCATCGCTTTAGTGATGATTAACTATGTAAATCTAAAACATACACCGGTAAGGTAGCTTTTCGAAAATTCTATCAAATCTACAGTTTGTCGTATATCCTTGTACTACAATGACAGGTGTTTACATTCAACAACATAAATAAAAAGACCTAAAAAAAGTTCGATTCAAACTTTTATAAGAGCTCCTTCAAGATGTTGAAAGGCATATAATCTATAGAAAACTACTAAACGGTGAAGATGGGTACCCAAAGTAAATACCCATAATAACCGTAACAGGGACAATGCCCCCCCGCTGGCCGTCGACAGGGGTCCTACCCACGATCCTCTTTTTAATTATAATATCACCCACATTATAAACTTAAAAAAAAGGTTCCAAACCGACTGCTACTTTTTGGGCCGCTTTTTTGTCGAAATTTTAACGTTTTGACATGAACATTGTAAATCATTTAGTTATTGATAATTTGGAGTAAACAATTAATGCAACAGAAAAGGACAGACAATACACAAATTAAAAAGCAAAAAAGCTTGGCTTGGGGTCGATGATGTTGAGGGAGGGTTCATTTAACTGTATAATGTCACTAAGTATAAAGATAGAACTATGACTCAGTTGCAGAAACGCTCATTAAAGTTAATCCGCCGTTAAACCTATTGCTGACACTTTTTCTTGTTGACGTGGTAAAAGCTAGCAAGAGATTTAATGGAGGATTAACTCTAATGAGCGTTTCTGCAATTGAGTATAAACCAGCTAATTGCAGGGTGTAACTTTCACTAGGGAGCAAACCTGTCAGATGAAAAAAAATATTTTGACATATGTAAATTTAGCCAGATCTAAATTAACGAAAAGATCCTACTAATGTAATTAAACTCGAAGACTTGCCGCCTCAACATCACCGAATCAAGCCATTAAAAGAAGTCGGTACTCACGAATCCGTGTTTATCGCTGATATTATTCGTCAGCTTCAGCTTGTGGAAGGAGACAACCTTCTGCATCCACTGCTCCCCTGTTGAGGGGGAGTCTGGGTGGATGTACATCCTTTTCGGCATCTCCGGGTCCGCTTTACCAGCGACCATCCATCGGCTCCAAGAACAAAGGCATTTTATTAGAACATTTGAAAATTAAGACACGATAAATTAAGTAGGTTATGGAATTTACGAGTACCAAGTCTTGGTTCTACGTAAAGAGTTATAGTCGATAGATTATACAGAGTGTAAGGAAAAGTATCATTAACGAATACTTTACCCATCAAACTGAACAACTTTTACTATGGGAGCAAAACTGACAGCGCAAAAAAAAATCAGCTGTTCCACATGACACTAAACTGCAGCGCCTACTCGACTAAAATGTATGAGAACGTTGATATATTTTTTGTTCTGACAGGTTTGCTCCCATAGTAAAAGTTGTTAAGTTTAATGGGTAGAGTATGTGGTTTAAAGGTTAATGATTCTATTCCTTACACTCTGTATTTAAGGATATTGTTTCGTAGGGGCCAAATAAAATATACCAGGAACTGATGAGCGTATTGAAGATACTTATATGGTCCTATGGATGTTGGAGAGGCGAGAGATGTGTGTCAGAATCATATGGCGATCAGGACTTTGCCTACCCTAGAGGGACATGGGCGTGTGCATTTGTTTGGAATTGAAATTCTGGCAACTTTGTCAATTGAAGACTGAACACGATGTTAAGGTCTTTAATTTTGGGGTAAACTTGATAATTATCAAAATAGAAAAAATAAAATTTATGAAATAATTTACAGTGTTTTAAAATTGCTGTTAACACTTCGAGGCAGTTCGTACATAACTTTTAAAAAGGGGTAAATAATGGGGTAATTTTAATTTCTAAATCGATTTTAGAAAAAGCACATGATTTTAAAGATAGTTTTTTCCTTCCTCCGTCCAAGATCCAAAATTATAAATTTTATTTTATTTAATTTATTATTTGGCATCATAACACCATTACATAAATTATTATACGAGTTTGTATAAATAATCACATTTTACAATGTTTTGTACAGACAGATGCAAAGAAATTATTTGATTAAGACCCGTAGAGTGTATCTTTAGTACTTAGTATTAGAACAATAAATAGAAAGCTATGTTGATAATTGTTAATTACATTTATTTAATTAATAACTCTTTCGTAGAACTAAGATTCTCGTACTTTTTATCCATACAACTTACACTTGGAGACACTGAGTGGAGAAATTAAATTGCATTCGATTTTACTTTGTTAAGTGAAATTAATTATATAGGTAGTTTTTATTGGCTTCCCCAAGGTTGAAGAACAATGAGGGGAATTAAAATAAATTATTAATCATCATTCTTAAGGGGCATCGTTTCACATCATACTTCATACAAACGTGTAACTTTAAAAGTTGTGAATAGAACTATTATAGATTTAAGTTAGTTTTATTTAAGCTATTAGGTTTTCCATGGTTAGTTAGTACGATAAGTTTAAAATTTACAACGACATTATAAGGGAATAATCGTTTTGCATATAAAATTTTTTGAATTTGAATAACAGTTTTTTAGCATTTTAGAAATATACTTTTTATATTTTTTCAAATCTAAACCACATCACCTGTAGGATATTTATAAGCAAATGGTTTTTAATGACAATTAATAGCTGTAAGCTTCTTGGCCTATTTACCTATGCTTGTATAGGACACGACCCGTGACGATTTCCCTTAATAATTAATTTCCAAAGAACATGGGGACTGGACAGGTGGTAGAATAAATTAATATGATAATTATGATCGACATTGCAGCAATAAATTACGATCCACTCAGACGCCTATTACACCATAGAAATATTGTTTTAATTAATAAAGCGGTGGTAAAAAGGCTTCATGCATCCACTGCATTATCTATTACAACACTTGTTCGACAAGTAATTAATTAAAGAGAAACTCATGCTGTTAGTTAATGCAATAAACAAGCATTTTAACACACAATGCTACAATCAACAATGCATAAAAACACAATGTGAAGGAAAAGAGATCTGCGTTCAGAGGAACAAATATCAACTACCAAGTTATTGAGCCAGATCGCAAAACAAACTTAAAAAATTATGACGGTTTTCGTAAAGAAATAAGGCTGAAAATTATATAAATTTGTTTTACTATCGACAAATGGACTCAGTAGGAAACCCAGCTCGTTAGCGGAATAGGTGAACGATTTTTGGAAAAGCGTAAAGCTCCCTACAAGTGCCCGAGGCAAACGAACGAAATAATGGGTTTAGGAAACCACGCAGATCCCCTATCGACTTCACATCTACAGATATAGTACGCATGCTTCTTGCCTCTTTCATTTTTAATACGAATTACATTAAAATAAGATTAGCTAATTCGAACGTTCAGCGCTAACCCGGATA
Organism: Agonopterix heracliana; assembly: GCA_963693445.1. Classification (NCBI taxonomy): domain Eukaryota; kingdom Metazoa; phylum Arthropoda; class Insecta; order Lepidoptera; family Depressariidae; genus Agonopterix; species Agonopterix heracliana. The sequence goes on from OY856327.1 coordinate 6,419,918, forward strand.
ATAAAGAACTTCTACAGTAATTCTTATTTTAATTTAATTCCTCCAATTCTTTATTTTATACCTGTTGTGGAATTTGTATCTGCAATCGTCGGCAGCTACGATGTCCATTAGCAAAATGTACTTTGCTTTTTTATCAAGACCAGAAACGCGAACTTTGTAGGCAGGAAACATACGTCTGCAAGCAATACGAGAGAAAAACATGGGTTGGGCGAGTTCTTTGCGACAACGATTTGACATCACGTCGATTGTAAGACATGCGGCTGGACTAGTTTCACTTTTTGTTAACTTTACTCCCGAGAAATGTTTTAGCTTGTGATCTCGTACCGCGCTAATTAGATTTTATCCAGAGAGACGATCGAGTAGATACTCTTAGACAATGGAGTACAATGCGCAGTTTCTCATACTATATTTGGCGTTTTCACGTTCCGAGCATCTGTACGGGGTCTAATCAGTGCGAGGCGGCTCCAATGAGGTGTTACGAAGTATTCGCGACAAGCAAAAAGGTCGTGTTTCCGCCACAGAAGACCAAAAATGGTGCGGTGCGCGGCCATTGTGCGGTTTTGCGCAGTCTCGAAACATCGTGACACACGTGATCAAATGCAGTGTTACACGAACACTTGGGGCTCCAAACGCTCCACACGCGGACTGTTAACGAGATGGATCGATTTTAGAAATCTGTGATCGATTAATTGTTAAATAATTTGTGTTTAACTAAAGATTTGTAATAATTAATTACCATATTAACGGCGCTAGGCGGCCGAGGCCTTTGTCGGCATCTATATCGGTTTACGGCTGAGTCACAATCGCATTTTCGACCGGAATTCTCGAGTCGTATTAATTAACGGATATTAAATCGAAGTTTATCGGCCGCATCTCGATGTTGCCAAACCTGCGTGTCGGCGGTTTTGATATTGGACGTCGATCGGTCGGACATAAAGAGGAACGAACGTTATCGGCTCTTGTCATCGGGAATTAAACAATGTACACGATCAAATACGATGATTATCGATCTCGACCCGGAGTTCGGATGCGCACCCGGCCCCGGGATGCGCAGTGACATCAAACACAGATTACTCGTACACCGTTTTTTGTGGAGATCTCCCAACGAGATTGTCGATGCGAGTTTAGTCCCAATTTTGGTTAATTTGGTAGAACTACGAGTCGCGTCGGTATTTCTCACCTCTGGTGTCGAGCCCGCTTTTTACATTACCGCTTCGGCGTTTGAGACAAAGATATTTTAATGATATTACCATCGGATGCGAGTTGAATCCTTAATCGTCGGACGATTCCGCGCGTTGCCTTGTCTTACAAAATGTCGTTGCCCTTAAATTAAGCGTGCATCGTACAAATTGTTTAGACGTAATCGAGAGTCGAATCGAAATTGGTGAGTGGGAACTAGTGCATTGCGTGGGTTGAATCACAAGCTAAATGAAAAGAAGCGTGTAACGGAACGCAGACGATGATGTGGCTGAATGTATCGCAATCAACGGTGACATCTATGGAACCGACAATTCGGCATCAGCGCGACGCCAAATTCTCGGTTGTAGTACATTGAGTAGCGACAAGGTGAAGACATGGATGGTAGTGAGTTCCAGCAGGCAATGGTGGATGATCTACCTGTTGTGGAACTTATATCTGTAGTCGTCGGCCGCTACGATGTCCAGTAAGAGGATGTATTTGGCCTTCGCGTCCAATCCGGAGACGCGGAACTTCATTTGTGGGAACATTTGTCTGTAAATTGCAATTTAGAAACTGTAGGAAGTACAAGTTTAGGCATAACGTTAACGTATCGATTACGATAATTTGTATAAATAAAGAATTCCTGTAAATTGAATATAAATTGTTCATACACACAGTCTATTGTTTTGACGTATTTGATACGTTGACGTTACGCTGAAAAACTCGTAGAAAGTATTTGAAATTCAAATTAATTTTTGATGATTTCCACTGGATAAGAACTATTTTAAATCAAGCTGAAAATGAAGCAAAAATATGGAACGTTTTAAAAAATGTATAAGTAATGCCATCGTTGCTTGTTGTTGGTCCATGTTGTGTGTGTTAGAAATCCAAAAACCGATCATATGATATTAAGATGTTATCATCTTATCACTATAGCAGATTCACAGTTTTTCCTAGTCTCTTATAGTAAACCTGCTATAAATGCTAAAATTATCGAACGTGGTGTACCCTTTGGTGTGGATCGTTGATCAGTAGGTATGTATGTAAAATAATGTCCAATCTAAATAATAACATTCGTTGATCCACTACGCTATACAAGCCACAGCGAGATATTTTAGAAAGAGTCAAAATTTTGTATGAAAACAGTTGCCAGTTTATTCCGAATGCGTATATTATGCGCGCTGCACACAAACAAAGTCTAGTCTAGAAACTAAACTCTGTGTTTGTATGAAGTCAGATTTTCGTCGTTAAAATATACAGTTACTAAAACTGTATGCTAGGATTAATTTAAGATTTGTATGGAAATCGTTGAGGCACAGTAACTATAAAACTATACATTTAACAAAAATCTGACTTCATACAAACATAGAGATTAGTTTCTAGATGGTTTCTGAAAAATTTCATTGACTTTAATTGGTTAGTATTTAAAATATCACCAGACTTCATTTGTATGGAGCGTGCTCTCCGAATTATGTTCCCTTAAAACTTTGGCCCATCTTTGCAGGTGCAATCGACAGACATGGCCGGCCCAATCATTCAGCTTCTAAAAATGTATTCGTAGGTACATCTTTTCGATGCTGACAGTATTTCACCGTATGAATAGGTAAGGTAGTTGTGATTTCACTCGGTCATTCAACTTAAAGCCTACCATTTTCCCTGTACCCGTATAGTAATCTTAACAAAGTAACATGTAACTCTAACCAACTAACTTAGCACTCATTACGTGTGTTATTTATGGTGTTTACGTGACACACACACGGAGCGATTTGCCGACAAGCTGATGGATGTCGTGTGTGTCGGTCCGTGTGTCCAGAATACAAAGTTGTTGTATAACTATGCTTGTGATTGCCAGATTACTATGAGGCGTAGTGCAATGATCATAAGAGATATGCGCAAGAATTATATAGGGTCCTTCTTAATATGCTGACAGTTTTTAAGAGAATGATCAGATCATCAAATTGAACAACTTTTTTTATGCGACCAACATACCCAACATCAATATCACGAAAAAAAAAGCAGCTGTTTTGTATGGAACAGCTGTTTTTTCGCAATTTCTATGTTGGTGCAATTGAGAAAGTTGTTCAGTTGGATGGTCTGATCATCCCCTTAAAAAAGTGTCAGCATATTAAGAAGGACCCTATATAGATCGATCTTGGTTTTGATAACACTTTGGTTCAATAATAAAGTGACTGTTTAAGAAGTTTTCATATTAGGTATAATAATTAAATTGCTGTAATTGTTATACAGGGTCCAATCTACATCATCAGTCAAAAATCAGCTGTCCCATTACATTTGGCTCAAGTTGGTTTGCATTGCAGTTTAGTATGGAATAACAGATTTTTTTTTGCGGTTTCGTTTTTGGTGCCATAGAGAAAGTTGTTCAGTTTGATGGTCTGATCATCCCCTTAAAAAAGTGTCAGCATATTAAGAAGGACCCTGTATATTATTGTTCCCTAGAGTGCAGAAAAAACAACATTCTAAAATTTTACATCAAAGCAGTAAGCTGTTAATAATTTTGTGATTAATTTAGAAAAAAAGTTTAATTTTCTATATTATGAATAATAACGTCCATTAGGAAGCCAAATTTATGATTGTCCAACTAAATAGGGGTCAATAAAAGTAGATTTATTTCGTTTTCATTGGCAACTTTTATTTTTATTTTACGATCTTGATCAGTGAAGCTCGAATTTCCAGTTATGTTTCAACCTACCACATAGCACTATAGATTTAATAATACTCACACGTTATAAATAACAATGAAATGTTACTTTACAGCCAGTTAGTTGTAATCGGTTTTAATGTAAATACGAAATCGTTTTGGGAATCCAGGGTGGCTAGTAAATGTATTATAACTGACTTTTCAACCTACCCATAGTTGAACTCATGAGGTTAATCTGTCGAGGTGTGTACCTATTTGATCTAAGGTCATACCCTAAATTAGATAGATTAGTTCTAGAATTTTATTTCCCTTTTAAATGGTAAACGACCTCTATAGGCTTTATATTTCGAGAATAATATTGGAACATTCGACATTTTATTCCATTAAACAGTAGTTGATTAAGTACGAATCTTTTGAAATACTATCTAATATAAAGACTATGTCATGAACTATCAGAGTCTGTTTATCACAAGGAAGAATATTCAAATGTTCCTTGGTTTATCTTGGTTCTGCGTGGCGCCACAGTCTGTGCTCGTTTATAAACTTCAGATAAACCTTTACAATCTCTTCAAACAAAGGTTCTTTTTGCATTTTATAAAGCACCCTTGTTTATACTTTTAATTTTAATGTGACATTATTATTTATAATAATATACTTGATAAGGTTATAAATGAAGCGTTTGTAATTAATTGCTGAATGATTGATTGAGGTTTCTTATCTGGATTCATTTAGATTTATGTAGGCACAAAGTTACTATTGCCGTTTAGTTCTATCTTAGACTGGACCATGCCTTTATTTATTTGTTTTATTTAATACCTTTTTGTATATATACAAATCCAGATAAAATTACTGTAAATGAATAAAATGATACAAAGGACCTCCTCCACATTATAAAGACTGTTATACTGATTGACTAAGCGTACTTTAAACACTTTTTATATTTATTTACTAACCCTCTAGATCATGTTGTCTGAAAATATTTGTGTTATTAGTGACGTGTTCTTAAACCTGAAACCGTAAATTAGTTTTGATGTTAGCCTAAATATGCGAAAATGTAAACTAAGTAATGTAAAATTTTAAATAAGTTAAAGCAATATAATTACTTTATGGAGGATGTTGATTATTTTACAATTTAAACATTAATGTAGATTTTGTAAAGCAGAACATGGTTTTAAATTGAATTCGCTGTATTTTAAATTTCATAATATATAATTTAACTTTAAATATATTCATGCGGACCCTGTAATATGTAAATAAAACCTTAATTTGTTATTATTGATCCACTCTTTCATGATGAAATGAAAAGGAAGCGAGAATATTGTCATGAAAATTCAAAAAAGAACTATGGGCATATTTTGTTACTTGGATAAATCTTCGGATAACATTTTTACTAACAAAAAAAAGAGGTATAAACATATCTCTTAACCTAAAGAAAAAAGAAATACCTTTCTTTATACCTACCTAAGTGGTGTTAAGAAAAATGAACATCTTCATAAGATATTTTTTGAAAACACTTCTTAGGAGATACGAGAAGTGCACATAAATTGCAGAGAGTGTACATCTGACAATATTACGAATTCTGAAGTAAATTTTGAGAGCGTTTTTCCTACTAACAAACTTGCTTTGTAATTTTGCAAACTTACGTTGCTCAAATATATTTTTTCAACGTTTTGCTTCATTTCAGGCAGCTCTTACGTAGTCTTATGTGTAGTCTATATTTTGTGTCAAAGCAGTTAAGAACATCTTAGCTAAACTGAGCAACAAAAGTTATGAATTCATCACCAAAAATCTCAACAACCACCTACCAGTTAACTTTGACTTTAAAAACCGAAACCTAAAAGCTCAATTTCCATCGCCGCCAATCTCTTAATTAGAAGGTCATCAACTCATCATGAAAAATTCGCTTTAAAAGTGTCACCGTGCGAGGGGGATGAGAGGTGAGGGGGTGGATGTGTTAGAAGGGGAGAGAGCATCTGACACGTTGACGCATTCTTGCGGCTTCGCTCGAGTAGGGCCGGTTGCACTAGGTGTTTAACAACTCGTTTAACTGGGTTTAATTTGCATTATTTTACATGATTTGATGATGCTGATGAGTGCATAAAAGGCTAGAGGCATACACATCGTCAGCAATAAAACTACCTGGTGGAAAAATACTCTTTGATAATTTATATCGATGATGATTTGAGAAATGATTTTGACTACTGCTAACTGATCGTTTGAAAGCCTTCTCGATGTTATAGCATATTGTATCACTTAGTAGATATCTTGTAATGTAGACAATCGTACATAATATAAGTAATGTGTCTACTCCAATTTGAAACACGTTTGGAGAAGCGGCTTGATACAATTATTGATTGTCTCTTTAGGTTGGTAATTGTTTATTAATCAAGTTTAACACTTTTTTTTGTAGATTAATAATAAAATCTGAAATTAGATGTCGCGAATCGAGACTGCAGGTAAGTTATCATTTAATATAATAACATTTTAGCTATCCACTAATTAGCACCAATTAACAGACGTTTATACAACCGGGCGTTAGTCATCGACACCGCTCGCCTTTCACGCGAATCAGCCACCAGACCACCACCGTCACTATAGACCCCTACCTAACTAGACTAGACCGTCTATATTACCCTTAAGTCCCTTCTCATAACCCTTAAACCCTCGTCATAAGTCTGGAAAAGCCTTGACACGCGGGTCTCTCGAATGTGGAATAAACTAATAAGTCAAACAAGACTCTTGTTTGAACTTTAATGGCGTATAAATAGGTATGGAAATTGCTTGTTACATGGGACTTCTTAAGATGAATGGCCTAGTGGTGAAGTTTTTACACTGCCAAGACTCGGATACTATCCACAAGTCTCATATCAGGCATCTTATAGCGAAGGCATACGTCTGCAATTTGCTCGAGTTAGGTAATTTCTTCAGATCTATCAGTAGCTTACTAGTTTTTGCTGTTGTAAGACGCTTTATTTCATCGCTATTTCAAGAACAGTTTTCTTTTAAAACGATAAACTGATAAAGTGTCGCTTTTTGGTAATTATCTTGTAATGTTATAAGAGATAAGTGTACTTTTTGCAACCATCAGCAGCAAGGCTGATTCAGTGTTTATGGGGTGTAGAGCATCTCTGTGATGGGGATGGACCAGGTCTGCCTGCATAATGTCAGTCGGTTTAGGAGTGACAGACGTTTGAAGGTCAGCAAAAAATTAACAGCCTTTCAGCTGATCGTATGACATTATTGTAGTATGCACTGTAGCTATGTGAACATTACAATAACTGACATGGTTCATCAGTCAGTTTAGGAGTTACAGTCGTTCAAAGGTCCGACCTTTGAACGGCTGTATCTTCTTAACCGACTGGCACTTCATGTCAGTTTTTGTACTGTTCACATAGCTACAGTGCGTACTACAATAATATCATACGATCAGCCTTGCAGCTGATCGTTAATTTTTTACAGACCTTTAAACGTCTGTAACTCCTAAACCGACTGAAGTTATGCAGGCAGACCTGGTCCATCCCCATCACAGAGATGCTCTACACCCCATAAACACTGAATCAGCCTTGCTGCTGATGGTTGCAAAAAGTACACTTATCTCTTATACTATAAGGTAAAGCTTGTGATAAATTGTTCATTTTATAAGGCAAAGCTCACCAGTATATACAACTATTGTAAATCAAGATCAATAGCGGTATCAATTCACAACACTAGACAGTTAAGTTATGTGCTGGAAGAACGGCGGTTTGGTGTTGTATGCAACAAGCCAGAGACAGATGACGACCCTATCTGTATCGACGATGGGTAACAAGACGACAAATGCGAACAGTACAGACTGGAAGGCATGATGCACAAATCTAGTAACAATGAGCACAAAATTCAAAACCGAATAGCAGCCGCATGGTTGAAGTGGCGGGAAGTTACTGGTGTAACCTGTGACAGGAAAATGCCTGTCCGAATGGGGCCTGTACATAATAAGACCAGTCCTCATGTATTGTTAGTGAGACTTAGGCCACAACGAAAAGTCATGTCCGAACCGTACAAACAGTTGAAATGAAGATGATGAGGTGAATGTGCCATGTCACGCGGCGCGATAGAATTCGCAATGAGTTCGAGCGATTTACGTGACATTGCAGATAAGCTTTAGGAGCATATAGGCTTAGGTGGTTTGGACACGTGAAACGAAAGCCAACCGACTATAGCGGCACCACTGTATAAGTAGTAGAAAGAGATACGTGACGCGAGGCAATAGAACTATTTTTGGGGATCTTATCGCAGGGTAAAAATTCGGTTTCCGTGAATAATTGCGAATCGAAAATGAAATCGTAGATAATTTTGTGAAATATACTGACACTATTTCATTAATTTATCCACGATTTCACGTTAGATTCAGAATTATAGACAGTGCTCGAATTTTTGCCTGCCGATAGTCTCCCGAAAACATCCAAAAACGGTTTCATTTGACAACTCATATCAGGAGTGCGATTTTTGAAACTCATTTGCCGAGCTCAGCAGATGAAAATGTAAAAACAACTATGGAGATATGCATCATTCTGCTGCTGATTTGACTTTCAAAAATCGCACTCCTGAAGTATGATTTTTGAAAGTCAAATCAGCAGTAGAAAGATGCATATCTCCATAGTTATTTTGTCATTTTCAACTGCTGAGCTCAGCGAATGAGATTCAAAAATCGCATTCCAGTTCCTCTACTCACGTAAGGTATAATAACTTTGTAACACACTTTGAGTCTGCAGTCTTTGTTCTGAACCATTTCTAAACAATATTTTAAAACCTATCTAAAACTTTGTTATGGCATCTGACAGTGACAAGTGTTGTGTTACCAGGTTGACATTTGTGGTAACAGAAGCTACCGTGCATCGTTCGAAACGAAACCATTATTCCGAATACTAGTGACAGGTTAAGCCACGATTCGTGGTCTTGTATCGACCTTTGTGCACCTCTACCAAGTTGATAGAGTTGCATGTATGTTTAACCTACACGCTTCCTACACGGAGAAAAATGTCTAGTGGGTAGTACTATGTTACAACAATTTAGACCTGTCACCATGATGACGCATTGACGGAGCGGTAGACGTCAGTCCGTCATTTGTGAAGCAAGGAGTTGTATGAAACCGTACGTAGAAGCACAGACGGTGCGTCAATCCATCACCGTGTGTGCTTCTACGTGCGGTTTCGTTTCTTACAACTCCTTACTTCAGAAATGACGGACTGACGTCTGTCGTTCCGTCAATGCGTCATCGCGTGTCATCCCACTTAGACAGGGTGTAAATTTTAATGGGTCTACCACTATGGAACACTATAACAACTATGGAATAGCTGATTTTATTTTCACGATTTCAATTGTTGGTCTCATAGAGAATATTGTTCAGTATGAGGGTCAAGGTATTAAATTTTACATCCTGCATCAGTAGACTTTACATTTTTGAAGTAAAACGTCTTTACGCACGCTTGACTTGGGGGGTAAGCTGGTGAAAGCGTGACGAGAGCGTTACGAAAAGTGTGATCGGGCGAGTAGAGAGGAGTAGAGTAGAGGTAGAGGAGAGTAGAGACCAACCACATACTCAACCCATCAAACTAAACGTAGGTTACCAAATTTTAAAATTTATTCTTAAACTATAGGTTAGGTATAATTAAGCTACTTTCAAGTGGCCTCAACAGGCATTTGACTTTGTTAAACAAACCAAGGCAATGGCCAAAATTTTCTAACGTTCTTAATAAACGTAGTCCATAAAGAGAGTTTCAGTTAAATTTCAACTTTTAATTACACTGTTAGGTAGCATTATCTATCTAAACACAAATAAAGTGTGTTTGTAAAACCAAGAACCTAAAATTAACGTCCATGTAGAAACGTATAAAAGTTAAATGGCATGTTAAGACGAGGCAACAAAGTAAACTAAGTTTAAGTTAAACAATCGTTAAACAAACGGATCATAATCACTGTGTCAGTCAGTGGAGATAATTATCACGATAATTAGTGACTTGCCACTTCCATGTCGGCTTGTACGGTCAAATCTACACTTCATAGAATGTCAAGATAGACAGAGAAAATTATCTAGTAGTGACAACTACTTCTTTTACACTCGGTTGCAAAAAAGCTCATTAAAGTTAATCCTCCATTAAATCTCTTGCTGTCACTTTTTGTCTTGTTGACGTGGTAAAAGCTAGCAAGAGATTTCACGGTGGATTAACTCTAATGAGAGTTTTTGTAACTGAGTGTTAGCAGACTGCTAGAAAAATATCAGATTTTACTGAATTTGTTGGTGTAAATACAGAGTACCTATTACAATGAAAAACTTGCACTATGGGGCCAGGTTCAAATTCGCAATCACATAAATTACATGTTGTTTCCTACATTTGGGTCATGTTTTCTATGGAAAAACAGATTTTTGTTTGCGTTTTTATGTTGGCTCCATAGTGAAAGTTGTTTAGTTTGATGGTCTGAAGCTATGAATTAAATATAAAGTTGCTCAGTTTGATGGTCTGAAGCTAAATTATTGTAACCAACCATAAACATATACTCTAGCGATAGACTTGCCCTTTCATAGAAGCAACGTGTTCCACTTGAATGAGGTGTCCGCACCTGATTGATGTTCCCGAGTTCACTTCGTCACTATGGCAATGACAGACCGCAATGTGTAATTTTGTGTTGTTTTGTATGACATGCTGTTTGTTTGAACGAGCTTGTCTATCGCTAGAGTAATATGTCTATTAGTAACCAGCAAATTAAACTTACTCATAATAATAATACCATAATACATTAAACAAAAATATTACAATAATGCGTTATCCGAACAGATGCTTGTAACTATGATTAAAAATGAAACTGTAACATTATTATTATCCGACCAAATTAAAATTCCATAGCAAATACTTGCATTAAACATACCACATTTGAGAGGTCCCTTATTAAAACCCTTATACCCATGGAATAAGTTATGATATTCCTTGATTTGCGTAACTTAGAATCTGGAACATAAACTAACCATGTTTTAGTGTCACTCTTTCATGTGGGCAGAACATGGATTTAGATTGTTTGGAAGTGGCTTGAGCGTGGGCGTTTATGGAGGTTCAATGATCTACGGACTATAAGGCGTGGTTATTCTTATCGTTTATAGTGTTCCATTTAACCATTATTAAAGATTTAAATTTGCTATTATATGCATTTTTTAAATCTAAACTGTCAGCATTAAAAAAGCGTTAGTGGAAAATTATTTCGTTGTTAACATATAAAGTTATCTTACTTAAAAAAATTTATCAATATCATTTTTGTTATAATACTCTTGTCTTTTTTTTAAACCATTAGGAGATTAAGGAGTAACAGCGATCTGCAAATGATTATTGAACATAAGTTTTTTTACTTTTGAGACAAGGCCATCTGTATCTGACCATAGTTTGCTACAAAATGATTTTAAAGTTTTGTATCGAATGTTGTGGCAAACTTTTACAGCAATACCTAAAATTGTTAGAAGGTTAATTAATCTTGTTCTACCATCCGGACGAAAAGCGTCAATTTTCATCCCGCGAAGTTGCCGCTTTCCACCTCTGTCGACGAGAAAAATGTTAACTAACCTCGGGCAGTAAATAAGAAAGCCTCAGATCACATCGACCCCTCCTACGTATAGTATCGTAACCAACAAAATGGGTATTTTCGTTTTATTGTTGCAAATGGCTTATTTTTAGGTATACTATACGATGTGATTAATACAATTTTTATATTTATGCTTTTTATGCCGTTTTCTGAACGTAAAGTATGGTATGTGAAAATTAAATGCAACGTATTATGTCGTAATGTCTTAAACAATATTCTACGGCGGGCCGAGCGATGCGCCGAGGTATCGTATGTAAATGTTACAATAATTTACGCTGCGAAATATCTGCGGATCTAATTTTATGATTACATTGATAATTGAATTTATATTGTAACGATATTTTATTAAAATTAAGCAAATTCATAAAGAATAACATCTGATAGATAACAAAATAATAAAAATCTGGCTGTTTACATGGGAAACCTATATTTCTTACATTCTCCAAACAGATCCACTGTTACAAGTCATGATTTTGCCTATCTTTCAATGAAAACCTGTATCGAATTTACTGGAAAGAACGTTTTTCTTGCAAAAATCAAGACTAATATTTTAATTTTTTTTTTATTTCAAATTTTGAACCTTTTCTGAAAAGTACCAACGTAACCTAACGTAACTATTACATACGACAATTATGTCCGTTTGTAGTAAAAACAATCATGTTGTATGTATAACTTACAATAGTGTACGTTGAAAATCTATGAATAAAATATATCGTATATGCTTTTACAATAATTTACACTGGAAAATTAAAAATGATTTATGTTGTATGTCATACTTACCATAATGTACATCGCAAAATATTTATACATACGGTTCTATACTTGAAAAATGTTACTCAAAAACCTCAAAACTTGCATTATTTCAAAACTTGTTTTTTTCAGAAATACAAATATTGATGAAGTAAATCATCTATCAAGTCTAACAGGACTATACATACAGTTTCAAAAGAGAACGTAACAACCGAGTTTGAATAATTAGTTCTCTGGTTGGTGATGCTATCAAACTATAAAAGTACAGTATTCATAAAATTTTAATAAGCACGTACCTAAAAATATTTTTTAACTCAATCAACTCAACTGGTTAAATCAATTTTAATGGAATTATTATATGAGGAAAAACAATAGCAAACAGATAAAATAATTTAACTTTCCATTTAATGATCGCAACAAAACAATGTATTTAAATTTTTCGTTCTCAGCAATATCTTATCAAGGTGATAAATGCTCCCAATGTTAAAAACTGCTTCGGGTTTCTCCTAATCACTGGATATTGGCGGTTAGCAAATCCCTGCCTATTTCGAGATGACTGAGATTCTTTATAAAGGTCTCCAAAACTTCTCGGGACTTTTTTACTTATTCTTCTTATCGTATGAGTTGCAAGCCCTGGTTGCAAGCACTTTTTTACTGGTCATAGAGCTTTCAGATTGATAACTCATTTAACCTAACTGATTAAAAGTTTAAATTAGTTAAAAAAGTACTTTAGTGTCTTGTATTACAAACTGATGAGTAAAGGTTCATCATGGACGTCCACTGCTGGACATAGGCCTCCCCCAAGGAGTAATGGTTATCTAGGTATATTTAATTTAATTTGGTAGGTAAGTTCACATTTAATCTTGATATCATGGCATCGCAAATGCTGAATACTTTTATAAGTGGACGCAAAGACTTATCTTTTTGGATTTTACGAGAAAGATTCTTTTCTTGACCACATTCAATCGATGCATATTATTAACTATAACAGTTTGTATGCATCGATCTTCTAAAAATAATACTATTTAAGTATAAACCCTTAGAATGGTTTGTGAGATCATGTGAAACGGGATGAGAAATCTTGCTGGAAAGAAACAGGTACTTACAAATTTGAAAGGTCAGAACTGAAAACAAAACGTACATACGGAGAAGCCGTTGGAATGAAAGAAAAGACCTAATAATTTTATTAACTACGATTATTCTTGCTAAATTATGTTCAAGTGTTTTAGTACCTGCATAGTTTTTGTAAAAGCTAACACTAGAAGACGACGAACTGGGAAACGATAATACTTTATATTGACGAAACCAAAACCAAAAAATTACGATGACCTGTTAAACTTTTACATCAGTAGACACATTTCTGAAACCTAGCATAATAACTTTCAATTGTCTATAAAATACAGTGTAGGTAACACTGTACTTTATAGACAATTATAGTGATATTATGGCCTACTACACAGATACAGATTCTGAGTTAGCAAATCTTCCTCGACTCAATCATTCCACTGCTTTTTCGGTCTTCCTCTGTTTTTTTTCTGTTGCGGGTCCAATTAAAGATGGTTTGGATAGTTCTACTGTTGTCATTTCTTTCCAGGTGGCCTGCCCATCTACTCGTAAGCCTATATTATGACTCGCAGACCCTTACTATCGGTTCATTATGAGTCTGCGCCACCAGATGATAATCCATTCATCCCTATACGATACGTCCCGCTGGCGCCGTCTTCGTGCATTGGTCCACAAATTTTTCTAAGGACTTTCTTTTTGATCAATACAAGTTTAATTCCAAACTAACCATATACCTACTTATTGTTATTTTTGTCCCGTCTTTGTTCAAGGCATGTACCTATTGTATCCACTGCCCATTACAAGTGGTGATGGGCTCACTCCTCGTCACGCTGAACGGAGTTTCGTTACTACTAGTGAAACTTGGATGTTCTGAGGTTTCAGAATATCTCTAACTACCCCCTCGGGGAATACAGTCGTGAGCATGTATAACATGCTGCTATGCTACGCATGCTTGACCGTCTAATTTGTAATGATAAAAATTAACAAAAGTATTAACTATATTGAAAATATCCCTAATTTTAAATGTTTTTTTTTTTAAATTGTAACTTTTACAATATGAATATGTACATAAAGTATTAATAATTTATGAATCTTGATAAAAGCCAAATAAATAACGCAATACTAATGTTAAATGTCGTATGTTTTTCAAACATTTTCCTGCGTATTTTATTGTATACGATACATACTATCAATTCATTTCCGCAAATTACCAAGAAAACTATTGTATGTATCATATAGAATACTTCAGTCCTGTTCGTACTCTAAGTAAAGTATCGTATGAACAATATCTCAAAAAGTAATAGTTTTTTATCAATACTGTGTTTATGTAAGTAGACACATTGACAAAAGAAATATATGTTTTGAATTTCGCAGACATTCATTAATATTTAAACTTTTTATGACAAAATGAATCTTTGAGGAGCTCTACTGTAAAGTTGCAATTTTGAGGATACGATACTATACGTAGGAGGGGTCGACATGTTTGTTGATCTCGGCTTCGCCTCGGTCAACAATTACGTGTGATCTGCGACCTTTCTTACTTTCCTGCCCTCGGTGTGTAATCTACTATAACAACAACAGAGGCTCTATAATAATGTGTAAACATTTCAATATCTGTTAGCAAGACACAGTTTACCTAAACCGTCCGTCAAAGACAAAACCCTTTATTAATTTAGGTTCCATAAGACCATGAACCAATAACTGACTTTTATTAACAATTTTTTTCATAATATGCATAATATTTTATTATATAATACAAGCCAAAAATTATCTAATACAAAACAAAGCCAAGCAATAATCATAAAAAATAAAAATGAGACTGATTTATTTGTACCAATATCTGTGTTTTTTTTACAAAAAAAAATATTTTGAATTAATAAAAAAAGGAAGCCTATTCTAGTTCCTCCATAAATCCCGGGCTCATCATGTGGGGTACATCCAGCCCAACAGCCCAACCCGGGTAAAATAGTGCCACGATCGACTATAAAGATAAAACAAATTCCGCTACCGAACACCATCTACGTAATTAATAAAAATAATTAAGGTATTTCAAAACATTGGATAAACGGATAGCGTCGCGTGTACTCTTTAAAAAAAAGTTTAATTCTTAACGTGCTATTGTTGAAGTAAACATATCTATTTACAATCTAATTAGTGTTTGAAATTTTTAAAAGAATTTGGACATGGTCAAAACAGAGATATTATTTCAGATTTTAGTTTAAAATTTGGAAGAGGGCGATGTGGAGAGAACAGACGCGGGAGGTTGACTCCACTACCTTATGGAATTATCTAGCCAGGAATAGGGACTTTTTAGGGTTCCGTACCAAAAGGGTGAAAACGGGACGCTATTACTAAGCCTACGTACGTATCCTGTATGGGAACTGACCACTGCTTGTGAATTGTGGATGATATTCTGAATATAATCGGTGTTTCTCTGAGAGATCACATCAGAAATGAAGTGATACGTAAGAGAACTAAAGTGGTTGACGTAGCTCAGAACAGCTGAAGTCGCAATGGGCTGCTCATATCTGCCAAAAAACTGACAACCGATGGGGTGTCTGAGTTCTAGAGTGGAGACCGCGAACTGGTAGGCGTAGTGTGGGACGCCCTGCTGTCCGCTGGACAGACGGCCTAAAAACGTAGCGGGGAGTGACTATATGAGGAAGGCCGAGGACAGAGTTTTGTGGCGTGCCTTGGGCGAGGCCTATGTTCAGCAGTGGACGATGATAATTATGATGAATCGTCATCTTCAGCCTTTTACCGTCCACTGTTGGAAATATGTATCACCCACGGCTACAAAACTATCCTCATTAGTCGCTCCCCACTACTTTTCTCAGGTCGTTGGTCAAGCGAGATGGTGGGCGTCCCACACTTTGCCTGATACTTCGTGGTCTCCATTCTAGCACTCGGACTAAAACTTTAGATTGTCAGTTGTTCGGTAGAGAGAGATGAGCAGTCCATTGCTATTTCAGCTTACAAATTTTCACAGTACTTCAGCATGCTATTCAGAATATATCTCTGACTAACCTCTCGAGGAATTTAGCAGTGAGCATACTCGTAATTATGCTAATATGCTGCTCAGATATGCATATCCCACGGAACAGAACAGGCTGGCGTGTTAAGTTTTCTATCAGCATTTTATTTTGGTCAGTTCAGTTTTCTATTTGCATTCTAGTTCGAAACTGCATTGCGCTTGCAGTTAAGTCTTGTTTGTCACAGAGGAAAAACTTGTAAACAAATCTGAATAGAGCCTTGAAACTGTCACTTTTATTAGGTCATCATCATCAGCTTATATATGTCCTAACCTAAGGGTGAGTGTATAGGCGTTAGTCCACCACGCGAGCCCAGTGCGGATTGGTCGACTTCACATATGCATCAGAATTTCTTCTTCAGCGTATGCTATGCAGGTTTCCTCACGATGTATTCCTTCACCGTTTGAGGGCAGTCGGTATACATAAGTTAGAAAAACTTATTGTATGGCATGCTGTTAATACGGATTCGAATCCGAACCCTCACGATTGAGTGTTCATACCTCTCCGCAACGCGCCATTTATTAGATTAGATACATCGTTTCATTTCATATATTTTTCATGGCAAAAATTCGATTACTTGATGCACCAAAAGTACCGCAAAACACCCAAATCTGAATACTTTGGTGAAAATTTTACGATTGTCAAAACGTAGACATGCGATTTTGCTATCAAAGGTAGTCTAAGTGGAATGAGCACTAAAACCCTTGTTCGCTTGTAAAGCTGTAATTTATGATCTATTTCAACACGGATTGATAACAATAAATGCATTGTTAAAGACACGTTCTGTTTTGTTAGGTTTGTTTTTGCATCAAAATGTTAAGGAAAGTAGTTTTATCGTATCTCGTATCGTATCGTATCGCTCTTGCATCATCGCTGTTCTTGCACGAATTTAGATTCAAATTAAGGATTGCAATAATAAATCTCGGACGGGAACTGAACACATAACCTGCCAAACTGGAGCTGTGCTTTCGGCCAATTAAGCTACGCCTATAGTACAGGGTGTAAGGAAAAGTATCATTACGCTTTAAACCACATATTCTACCCATCAAACTGAACAACTTTTACTATGGTTACTGTACGGTACTGTCAGAACAAAATCAGCTTGTTCAGTTTGATCGGTAGAGTAGGTATGTGTTTTAAAGGTTAATGATACTTTTCCTTCCTTTTGTTATACGGTGTGTAACTCACTTTGAGTCTGTAGTTATCGTTCCATTTCCGAACCATTTCTAAAACTGTCTCATACATTTTAGTCGAGTAGGCATTGTAATAGAGTAAGCGTTTTGTTACATACTAAAGTATGAAACAGCTCTACTCCAACAGAGCTGTCGTCGCCCCGCAAACCACGACGAAATTCGAGAAATGAAAATTCGAAATTGAAAATTTCGTCGTGGCTTGCGGGGCGACGACAGCTCTGTTGGAGTAGAGCATGCCCCGGATAGGCAGGTCATGGGTTCGAATCCCGCTCGCCGCCCGACTTTTTCAATCTTTAATTTGATTAAGCTAACATGGCATACATGTAAAAATAATAAAATCGATATGAAACAGCAGTTTTTTTTGCGCTGACAGGTTTTTGCTCCCATAGTAAAATTTGCTCAGTTTGATGGGTATAGAGTATGTGTGGTTTAAAGGTTATTGATACTTTTTCTTGCACCTTGTATGAGCCTACTACGTCAGAGAACCAAATTATTAACACATTCAAATCCGCTATGTCAAAAAAATCCGCTGTATCGATACAAATCTGCAGCAGATATTTTTTGTTCGCGTTTTCGATGTTGATCCCATAGATAAAGTTGTTCAGTTTGATGGTCTGATCATCCTCTTGACATGCCGTCAGCATATTAAGTTGGACCCTGTATTATATTATGTTATTTTATCGTTGTCTATGTTATCATCATATACGTCCCAAATAGTTGCGTTTGTTTTGGAATTGAGTAGTTCATTGAAGAGAAATTTCTTCAAAGTGATGAACAATTATGGCGTCGCCCGCCTACGTGGTATAGTGTAGGTAGGTACGGTTCTTACGCTTATCACAAGAGTAAGGCATGTGCTCTACAGTAAGAACAATACAGGGTGTAAGGAAAAGTATTATTAACCTCTAAACTACATGCTCTACCCATCAAACTGAACAACTTTCTATATGGAGCCAAATTTAAAATCGCGAAAAAAATCTGCTGTTTCATACAAAACTGCAATCATATATTTAGGGACAGGTATATTATGATTCCCTGCTGCCCGCTGGACAGACGACCTAATAAAAGTAGCGGGGAGCGACTGGATGAGGAAGGCCGAGGACAGAGTTTTGTGACGCGCCTTGGAAGAGGCCTATGTTCAGCAGGGGACTATGATAGGCTGATGATGATGATGATGAAAAGGTAGGTAGTCGTAATTGTATCATAGATATATTAATGATACGCTCTTTTAAAACCGATACTAAGTTTATAGCTTCTCCGGCTTCTGCGTATAAAATAGTGTACTCAGTCGATAATTCAGTCAATTCCCTAAGCCAATACAAGTAGTATCAAAGTAAGAAGGCAATAGAAGGGTAATAACGAGACAGGCCACCCCGCACGTAGGTGGCGCCGCGTTGAGAGCACGTTACGTCACGTTGGGCTTATCGCCATCTAACAGCGAGTGGCGAGGAGTCGCCATTGTACCATCAAAGATTTTATCTTCAAATTCCAGGGGTTTAAGATGTGAATAAAAGTTAATTAGACGTTGTAATTTGTCGAAATTGATACTGTTGACTTGAGTTTTGTGGTGCGCCTTGGGAAAGGTGAATAAGGAGTGAACGATGACAGGATGACGATGTTTTTATTTTTTTATTTTTTTTTTATTATCTTTTTATTTATATTGGGGCTTTTAACTCTGAGGTTATGTCAGCCCAAGGTGAATAAGGAGTGAACAGGATGATGATGTCGATGAAAACCACATAATAATCAGAAATAAACTTTGAAATGTTAAAATCGTTTTCACACTAAAATGTAAAATATTTCAAATTTAATCAGAAAAATTAATTCTCTTAACTTTAAATTAAAAGGTTAAGATCAGGTACCATTACATGTTTCGTAAGATAGGGTAAGGCAAATAATATTTCATATGAATATGATTTTTGGACCAACTATATCTCTAACTCTATGCTAATACTACGGTCATTAAACTTGCCTAAGAACAACGTTATTACTGACGTAAAGAAGGTTTATTTCTTTTGCATCCTAAATAAATTGGAAATATCCATTGTAGACATGGATGTACGTTAACAATTCTCTTATTCATATCATGGCCTGAAACACTACGATTATCCACGGTCGATTACTGTACCTACTACCTAGCATGCTCCCAAGGTAGAGTAAACCAAAAAATATAAACAAACATCGACTCCACAGTTTGTCGTGTCGATTAGCTACCGACTACCGAAGACAGGACACGGCCGGTCCCCCGATAAGAGAAAACGAGATGACACCGCTTTTTGTTAATCGTTATTTATAACCTTTTTTATTTCGATCTTTTACTAGAAACAAAGCCGACTTTGTCTTAAATCACATTAGGCTCAAACGAAGCGGCTCTTTTATAATTTATTTTTTCTCAAAAGACAATATGGCTTTTGTTCCCTTTGAAAAGTTTACCACATTGAAAGGTGTGTTATTGTGAACGATAAGAATGTTCTTATTGTTACGAAGTTGAGGAAGCAGTATTTAATTTACTTAGGTTTCAATCATTATTATTAATTAATCATATATTTCACTGACGTCATTCTGAAATTTCTGGAATTGAAGGAAATTTTTATCGAGGGCAAAAGCATATAACTTTTTATACGCACTGGACTATACAGGGTCCTTTCTTAATAACCTCACACTCTCTATAACGAAATTGCGAAAAAAAAATCTGCTGTCGCATACATTTGACTCGAGAAGGTTTGCAGTTTTGTATGGGACAGCTGTTTTTTTTTCGCAATTTCGATGTTGGTGCCATAGAGAAAGTTGTTTAGTTTGACGGTTTGAGCAAATGAGGAAAGACCATATATTTACGGTAGTGATTTGATGAATAGCCCTAAAGATCGAGTTCAAAGTAGTGCCTTCCGAGAGGTATTTGTCCAGTAGTGGGCTACCCCACTGAGACTGGACTAGCCCAATGTGCCAATAAAATTTTTTTAAACATGAAAAATGTGATTATGCACACAAGATAACTTGTATATCGATGAATCTATCTTAGGTGTGTATTATGTGTGTTGCTCCTTAGAAAATAGAGAAGCATATTTGATATCTTGCCGTTCATGCCCAGATATTGGGGGAAAATTACGTGGCCAGAAAAACAAATTCACGGCTTTTCTCGAGTTCCCAAAACAAAATAGCGTATTTAACTATAAACAGTTTTCTAAACATCGATAATCCGTTATACATGTACCGATTTTTTTTTTTATTTATAGTGAAAACAAACATTTAAGCCAATGATCAGCACCGTTTACAATGTAGTCAATAACAACACGATGTCATCTGTCATGTTTCCAATTAAACTGAAAGTTCAAGCTCGCACTTCGATTAAAATTGTTTGGTTCCGTACAAAACATTGTCAAATTGTAATACCCATGCAATTTACACCAAAAACCCAGAAAAAGCTAGTGGCCAAGTGATACCTGGTGGTAAAAAGATACCTATCCTAAAATCCTGAAACAACATTTAAAACAGATGTCGATTCAGTTCGATTTTTATTATCTTTGGATATAAATACAAAGTTATAAGTCCTACTAAAGTGCTATATTGTTTTTTATTTCACACATTCTGATTCGTGTATGTTAGTGACATAAACTCTATGAAGTGCTATTTTCGAATTGTGAGATTAGATATAAACAAGCTTCATACTATTCAGCTCATTTTCTAATGCTACTTTAAAAAATTACGCTCCTGGAGTGGTATTTTTCAGACATAAGCAGTCAAAAATGCCAAAATTACTATGGAGATTATGCATCGGTCTACTGCTGATTTGAACGTGTGACCTTCAAAAATCTCACTCCTGGAATTATGCATTATTCGTATATGAAATAGGGTGCGTAAAACTCAAAAGTAGCACTCCTAACGTCGAACTACCCGCAAAATCTCATCCGTATCCGTAAGTGTAGGTACTTTGAAGTTTTTTTCTTCTAATAAAATACATAAATTCGTTTCCCAAAAATACGCCCCAAATGGCTGCAAAGTAACAACCCTCAGGGGTTTTCACAATTCACACAATGGAACCCTAAACTTTTCAAAAGGACCGCAGCCGATCGAGGCTTGACTGCCTGACAAGTGTCGATTAGCGTGTCGCGAGAAAAACGTCTACGACACGACAACGACATGATGTCGCTGTCGTGTATCCCGTCATCCCGACGCCCGTCGAGTTTCAGATCCACTGATAACAGATGAATAATTATTCGAATGCTTATAAGTTATAAGTTCTTCGATTTTGAGATCTGAGTGTTTGGTAAGGAATTTTTGGTTAGAATAGTTTACTTGACAGGATATACAGGGTGTAAATTTGTGCGTTACATATCAGAGGGGGCTTCAGACCATCAAACTGAACAACTTCTACCATGGAGACAAATGTGAGAATGCGAAAAAAAAGGTTTTTATGTAACGACTACTTCCACCAGAGATAGTAGCCGGGACCAACGGCTTAACGTGCCATCCAAATCCGTGCGATCCGAAGTACGGAATCATTTTTCTTTTCAGACAATCAGGTGGTTCAGCATGCAATGGCCTAACCAACTGGGGAAAAACGCACAAAGTGACATATCACAGTTCTATCCGGTCTATGGCAAGTCATTCAAAATTTTTCCAGCCCAGTATTTTGCCACATGAATAGCATTAGGCATTTTTATAGTTGTTCAGGCTATTGACTACAATGCCTTGCCTGCCTCACTTTGTAAACTTTCTCTTTATCATGGGTCTGCTGGAAGAAATCTTTACAGAGTTAGCTCGCCCTTTGTACTTGTCTATTAAGCTGTATTCATCTGTACCTATTTCCATGTGTAGGTAGGTACAATAAAATGTTAAGATAAAATAAAAAATAAATTAATAAAAAGTTCGATCTCCAGTAATTTTGTGATTTCTACAAAATTCTACAGCGAAGGAAATTCTCACAAGAATTGTTAACTCAATGTCGTCTACGTTTCTATCTACACACGAAATGATA
This sequence comes from Agonopterix heracliana, assembly GCA_963693445.1. Lineage (NCBI taxonomy): Eukaryota > Metazoa > Arthropoda > Insecta > Lepidoptera > Depressariidae > Agonopterix > Agonopterix heracliana. The sequence goes on from OY856327.1 coordinate 6,442,373, forward strand.
TATTCGAATGCATGTCATGCCTTTAACTTAAACTTAAGCAACAAGAATGGGGTCAATTAGCGTAAATCAATTAATTAAGAGTAGAAAACAAATAATTAGTCAAAATGAGTCAATGAACATGCAAGGTTAGAATGCTCCATATACGTGCAGAGGTTTCTTATTTGGTGTTATATCTATGGTGAGAATTGTCGTACGTGACGCGATTTGGAATCCAAATTGGTGATTGACAAGGTCTAATTTGGAATAGAAATGGTTGAGAAATTTTGGCGACTCCTCCGGTGAAAAGTAACTTACTATTCTAGAAGCCTTATAAACATTGTTGAAAAAGTTCATGCATCTAAATGTTAAAAGGAAAAGTATCATTAACCTTTAAACCACAAACTCTTCTCATCAAACTGAACAACTTTTACTATGGGAGCAAACCTGTCAGAGCAAAAAAAAATCTGCTGTTCCATACTGCAATGTGACTCAAAATGTATGCCACAGCAGTTTTTTTTGGCTCCGATCTGTTTTCTATAGTAAAAGTTGTTCAGTTTGATGGGTAGAACCTATGTGGTCTAAGGAAACGACCAGACCATCAAACTGGACAAAGGACCAACGTCGAAATAGCGAAATAAAATTCTGCTGTTCCTCATGATACAAATCTGCAATCCTTCTCGACCCAAATGTATGGGACAGCAGATTTTTTATTCGACATTTCGTTATTGGTCCCTTAAAGAAATTTTTGCAGTTTGATAGTCTGATCATACCCTTAAAAACCGTCAACATAATTAAGTTGGACCAGATAAACATCTCTTAGCAAATAAATCTGCAATAGGAGTTGTTAAATATTGAAAATGTAAAAATGAAACGTCAATAGACGAAGAAGCCTAAACACCAAAACGTTCAAAGTTTCAAACCTAACAATCCTAGTTCCATAGAACGCAAGCAAAAAGCGGTCGCGAGCCAAAAATAAGAAAAAGTAAAATGGCGGCGTATGTTCGGTACGAAGAAATGTCAGGAATGTTACCACGTGGAGTCCCCACGAATTCAGGGCCGAATGTAAAGGCTCCCGGTCCATCTGCTTTATTTTGGATGTCTCCCATTTGTTATACATAAAACATGGAGGGCTTGCTATCGCGGCATCGCGGCCGTCAGGGCATTCGGCGACGGCGCCACCGGTCAGCCACATCGATACAGGTTGTTACAATTTGAATCGGAATCCGACTATAATTAGTGTGTTAAATGATCTCGTACTCTTTGATTTACCTGATACGAAAGTTTAATTTGAATGTGGGAACGTTACCTGATTTTGGACGCGATTTTACTGTTTGAGCTTTTGGGTGTTTGGGAATTTCGGATGTTATCTTTTTCGGACTTTATGTGTCTTTGAACTTTTAGCATTTTGGCTTTTAGATTGTGAACATAATGCTGTATTTAATGTGGTCGCAAACAGTTTTTGATTGCCTACCTTAAAACAGTATTTACCGAATTGTTACCTTTGAATCTTTTCATACTTTTGTTGAAAAATATATGTGTCTGATGTATTGAAGGTTAGTATGAAAACGTGGGCTTCATATCAAACAAACTCCAGAGCCTTAATCCCTTTGGCATTTTCCACATTTCTGCTAACAGACGTTCAATGCATACAGTTTTTCCCACTGACATTCACAGGGTCCTTCTTAATATGCTGACACTTTTTAAGGGGATGATCAGACCATCAAACTGATCAACTTTCTCTACGGGACCAAAATCGAAATTTCGAAAACAAAATCTGCTGTCCCATACAAAACTGCAAACCGATTCGAGCAATGTATGGGAGAGCAGATTTTTTTTTCGCGATTTCGATGTTGGTCCCATAGAGAAAGTTGTTCAATTTGATGGTCTGAACGTCCACTTAAAAAAGTGTCACCATATTAAGAAGGACTCTGTATATCATCTTGCTACTAAGCTTTTTGTGCTATTTTACTAATTTATATCTATTAGGAAACCTGCAAGCTTCAATTTCGAGGCATGTATTTGTACCCACTGTCCATTATGAGTGGCGACGGGCTCACCCCCCGTCACACTGGATAGAGTTTCGGTACTAATGGTGAAACGTGGATGTTCTGAGGTTTCAGAATATCTCTGACTACACCCCCTCGGGGAATATAGTCTTGAGCATATGCTTATCATTATATCTATTAGGTACCTACTTTTTATACAAACTAAAGACTTCGATGTCAAACCAAACCGAAATCCATATACGAAATGTCAACCGAAAATTCTAAAGAATCAGCCTCTATTAGGGGCCCGATCGTCTCGGGAATGCGCCTCGACTACAACGACATGAACTTATGAGTTACAGCCACAGAGTTTTTTGTCCCGTGGAACAGCAGTCGACGCAGAAAATTAACGGAACAAAAAACACGCTTTATTCAGGACACATCGGCTACAATTATTGAAGGGAAAAATCGGTAAAGACGTCTCACGTTGCGAAGATAATAGCGGCGGAGAGGTCGCATTTTGCTTGTATACAAAATTGTGTTTAATTTTTATAACAAAACGTTAAGCTTAACTGTTGTCTAGTTGTAGAAAACGTCTAACCCTTTCACTAACTAGCCAGTTAGATATATCCCTATATAAGATCTAACAACATTAGCTGAAACTTTTTTAAGGGGAGTATCAGGCCATCAAACAGAAAAACTTTCTCTATGGGACCAATATAGAAATCTCGAAAAAAAACTGTCCCATACATTCGGGTCGAGTTAGGTTGGCAGTTTTGTATGGGACAGCAGAATTTTGTTAGACCTTATATAAATAAGTTGAAGAGAATAAAATCGATAATTTGGAGTCAGCGAAACCTAAACCCATATCATCACCATTTAAAATATCTTAAATAAATAAAATAATAATAAAATAAACTTTATTCTCTCCACAAGTAGTTTACAGATCTTAACAATAAGTTATACATAAGAAATAATAGTTTAACTACGTATGTGGAGACTGGTGCTCGCACTACGGTACAGGGATAGGTATCTCTGCACCTGTGTTACAGGTCACCAGGAAATTTACAACACATTTCAATGTACAACACATGGTTGAAAAACATCGTGAGGAAACCTGCATGCTTCATTTAGAGGCTTGTATTGTATCTGTCCATTACAAGTGGCGACGGGCTCACACTCCCGTCACACCGAGTTTTGGTACTACTAGTGATATGTGGATGTTCTGAGTTTACAGAACATCTCTGACTACCCCCTCGGGGAATATAGTCGTGAGCATACGCTTATCACACACTTCTGAAACAGTGCAGATAAATATGGTTTTTACCTTGCTAGTGCAAAATGACAATCAATGTCCTTGTTCGATACGAATTACAAACTATAAACTATAACTACTTCATACTACTTACCTATAAAAAGTGAAAAGAAGATTGTTTATTCAAAGTGTTTGATCAGCTTCAAAGATTCAAATTTATGTTAAGAAGCTCTGTTCTTTTGACCCTATATGAAACGTCACAGATTTTAAAATAAACGTATTATAAATCGTAAAGACTTTAGTATGCATAATAGATAAAATTGCCAACAAAAACATAATAAATTTCCTAAGCCAACAAAAAACGATTAATTCATACTATTTGTTTTAACCAGAAATGATCCTTGAGACTTCGACTAATTTGGTTTTAAGGCTTCGCTTCTCGAAAACGTGTAACGAATCATTCCACGTAAACCCTCGAGATGTGACTGTGTTGTGAATACAAAATGTATTGTGTTGTGTGTGAGAAAAACTTGAAAAAACCTTATAGTACTGCCGGTCACGCTTTGAGCTCACGGTGGTAAGAAATAAGAATTAGTAAGGGAATAATCATTTTCTAGAGCATTGGACTGAGGTTACAGATATACCTACTCTCGCGATGGGTATTCCCGTCCAAATAGAATTCGGTAGGTATGTCAAGTTTTTTTTTGGAGGTCTAAATCGAAAACCATTTCGAGATAATTGTCTCAATAATCATATTTTCGATGACAGAGATTTTAAAATGAAAGGATTACAGATATTTTTAATGAAATAACGTCGTTTTTCGGTCCACGAGTGACGTCACTCGCTGCCCCTGCAAACTCCTTGGTAAACATAAAATGAACTTAAAGTAACTGGCCATTAAGAAAAAAAAAAACTTTCACAATGACAGAATTTGACATTTGATGTTGCCGTATCTGTTTTTAGCATAGAGTTAGAAAGAGGAGGCAGGTTTTAATTTTTTTAAATATAGCAGTAGGTAGTTTTACTCCATGGAGTTCGAATTATTTTTTCTCCACCATTTTTGCACTTAGAGATTACAGATCAAAATAATTTAAAAATTAAATTTATATCGATAAACTCGATGAATCACAATAAAAATGAAATAGGTGTCTTAAAATTATGTCTTCTAGGTATCTATCCGTAAAAATATAAAATGAAGACAAAAAAAACTTGACATACCGAATTGGGAGAACAACACATTTTAGGACTTTCGTTTAAGACGGCTACTAAGCATCTTACTAAGCATAAGTTAACATTCAAATATCAGTCATAAGTCAACAAAAAAATTCAGATGTTCACAACTCATCATTCCCTTGCCCATTTCCCATTATCTGGGGTCGGCGCAATACGTCATCCTCTTCCATTCATCTCTCTTAGTGCGTTCAGACACGATTACGCACTGACGGAGCGGCAGATGTCAGTTCATAGAACCACACCCGGTGCGTCAATGCGTCACCGTGTATGCTTCTACGTGCGGTTTCATACAACTCCTTGCTTCACAAATGACGGACTGACGTTTGCTGCTCCGTCAGTGTGTAAACGCACTTAGCCGTCATTTCAGCAGTCACTCCTTTCTTACACATATCATCCATCACACAATTCATCCTTATTTTCTTCGGCCTTCTTCTCCTACCACAGATGTTCACAACTATATTCCCAAAATCGGTAATTAGAGAAATGCTACACGGGAGGGGGGGGGGACAACAGTTTTCGTTTCTCGACCTATGTTCCTTAGGGAACAAGGAACATTTTTAGTATATTTAACTGAATACACCCTTAAATTTTTACTAGTAATTACAAAATAGGAGTATAATATATTCTTTCAGTAGCCGTGCCCAAAATGTTCAGTGCTACAGGTAGTGAGTTCATAGCGCCTTTCATTAATTATCATTTGACACTTAATTTATTTGATAAGCTTCCAATTCGTAAAGACAATATCAAATCAATAAACGATAAACAAACAAAGCTACCTAAGTAAGACTTCAAACGTAAAGAAATGAAATTGAACACAGAATTGGCACTTACAATTGCCGTGTCGATTATTTTTATTTGTGGCAACATTAAGTGCACGCGATTCAAAATGATTTGTTTGACTGCCCGCTCCACTTCTCGAAATGACCAAGAGGTATCAATTGCAACTTGTTTCGATTTTCCTTAATATTTGAACAAAATGTTTCCCGCAACTTCGTTTGAGTGGAATTAAAAGAAAAAAAACTTAAATGTCCTCAGGGTTCAAGCTATCTTTATGCGAAATTTTATCAAAATCGGTTTGTTGGTTTAGCGAACACTTAACAGAGAGATATAATACTAGTACGGATTGAGATACATTGATTGTAAACAAACAAGAATTTTCTTTATTCTATTAGCAGAAAGTTAAGCATTGTATTGAAAATTATGATGTACCTACTTATTCAAATAAGAACACCTTATAGTGCTTTCACACACGATGACGTATTGACGGAGTAGCAGACGTGGCGACGGGCTCACCCCCTGTCACACTGGACAGACTTACGTTACTATTGGTGAAACGTGGATATTCTGAGGTTTCAGAATATCTCTGACTACCCCCTCGGGGAATATAGTCGTGAGCATATGCTATGCTATGCTATGCTGACGTCAATCCGTCATTTGTGAAGTAAGGAGTTGTAAGAAACCGCACGTAGAAGCACACACGGTGACGGATTGACGGTCCACAAATGACGGACTGACGTCTGCCGCTCCGTCAATGCGTCATCATGTGTGATCCCTACTTATATCAAAACAAATATGAAAAATAAAAGATAAATTCAAGTGTAAGAAAACCAACAGCCAGTAAATTCTTGTTAAAATAAAAAGCTAACATTAACTTCACGGTGAATAACGTTAATAATGCATTTAACTATAAGTAATTAGTGATTTACACCGTTTTTAATATACACTGTATGTTAGAGATTGATATGAAACATGTTATTATTTGTATAGTTCTGGAAATAATAAACACACAACAATGTAATAGTATTTCGAGAAGAGACTCTTGGTCTATAATTTGAACAGAAAAAAGTTTCCCGTATAAGCATCGGCATTAGCTACTACATGCTTATTACCAGGGTAACATGCAAAGTATAGTATTTGCAGTTTTAAGAACTGTCATTTTATACTTTTAAATAAATTCTAAGGCATCATTCATTCATTCTTTCTTACATTCTTCTAATTTGCCTTTCGTTGATAAGCTGGATTTTTTTCATCAGTCTTCAGTCTTAGTTTATTTATACATATAGGGTCCAGATATGCTGACAGTTTTCGAGAGGATGATCAGACCATCAATCTGAATAAGTTTCGCAATAGGACCCAAATTAAAATCGCCAAAAAAAAACTGCTGCTCCATATAACACTGCATACCTACTCGACCAAACAGACAGCTGAGTTTTTTTGCTCTTTAGATGTTGGTCCCATAGAGAAACTTGTATAGTTTGACGGTCTTCACGCGTCATGTATGAACAAAGTAAGACTGAAGATGATGGAATAAGATCAACTTATAAACGAAAAGCAAGGCAGAATGGAATCTAACATAAACACAATAATAGTGAGAATAGCATTAGTATATGAGACCATAGTGTAGGATAGAATAGATAATAAGGTTGACATTGTGGGTGGATGTGGGTTGATAATGAAGAAAAATTACCTTGATGTCCTCTAAGGTGGCATTATTGAAATTTATGTTACTAATCGGATAAATTACGTTGATAATATACTCATGACCTAATTTAAGAAACTGATTAGAAATTTAATCACCAAGAAAAAAAAAGATATTAACCACCTAGATCAAACTACAGATAAAAGTATATATTAAAACTTATATCCTTAGATAGTTGACGTCCCGGTAGCTCAGTCGGTAGTAAACCTGCCTGCTGTGTCGAAGGTCGCGGGTTCGAATCCCGTAAGGGACAAATATTTGTATGATGAATATGAATAGTTTGTTCGTTTGTAGCCGAGTCATGGATGTTTGTATCTATATACGTATTCTATATCGTTGTCTAGTCATCATAATACAAGTCCAGGCTAGATTCTGGAACTTTAAATGTGACTAGATATTTTGTGTGCCAATGTCCAAGATATTTATTTATTTATTATTTTATATACGGAAGAAATTCAGATGAAAGCCCGAGAATAAAAAGAAAATAACATAAGTTCGGAGGTATATGTAAAAATATGGGCGAGCTTGGGGCAAACACAAAGAACACTAGAAAAGAAATGGTCGCAGTGTTATACGAAACTTGCATGCAACAGCCCTTTATATAGCTATATAGCACTATAGAGCTATAAGAATAATTGATTGATTGATTAAGTATAACAGATTCTTTAAAGAAAACGAATAGATGTCTCCGGAGCAAACAGACTCCATCTTTGAACATCAGATATGCAATGATGAAGTCATTAAGACCTTAATAAAATATTAACTCATCCACTAAACCAAGTGAGTAAATACAATAAATCTATCAGAACAACATCCGGGAGCGGTAACTTTGTTCTAACACAAATTCACCTCACGAACGCTAAATGTTCCCAAATCGACGCCTCATGCGTCTTACCCGACTATTTGTGACATTGTCTAATCAGTAACGAACAGGCGGTACGTCGGGGGAATACGCAATTTGGTAGGATTGTTATATTTCGCTTCCTCGTTTAATTTGCAATTTATATTAGTTCTAGGAGCCTGGTCGTCTGGGCTTGTCTTGTTACGGTGATGTATGCAAGGTCACCAGTAAAGTTTAAGGATGTGTGATTCAATGTTTCTTGGAGCTTAGTCTGGTTCCTGACTTTTTCTGAGTAACCAACATTTTGTGCTTTGTTACATAGCTCCACTACTTGGCCTATCTTCTATTACACATCGTCTAAAAAAAGAGCACCAAATGAGAAAAACCGGATTATTTGATATCTTGAAAAACTTTGCTTTTCTTTACGCACATCTTTGATTATTTTTCCATCTCTATAAATAGCTGATCGAAGATTATCTTCCCCTAAAGTAACGTTCGTGGGGAAATTGACATGCTTTAATTTCGAGGCATGTATTGTACCCACTGGCCATCATAAGTGACGATGGACTCACTACCTGTCTCACTGGATAGAGACTAGAGTTTCGGTACTACTAGTGAAACGTAGATATTCGAGTTTTCAAAATGTCTCTTACTATCCCCTCGACGAATATATTCGTGAGCATTTATGCTCTGAATTCTTATAACTTTAACCAAAGTGACTTATATGTCAAGTATCGTACGTTTGCTATGCTTTAAACTTTGTAGATACCTACAATAGGTGGGGGATATTTAGTGCAGCGGGGTGTAACATTACGTGCGCAGACTTGCAACGAGTTAACCATGGAATAGCGCTCGCATTGAATACTATTTCACTATCAAGACCAAGGAATATGACATTGAAGTTGTTCCGGTATAAATTTTTTAAATAACGGTGTTTCCTCTAAACACAATCTGCAATTGCCTTGACTTTCTGATACAGCACCACTTCTATGGTGATGATGATGTGATAAAAGGGTCTACAATTTCAATAAAAAGCATGTCAGTACCTAATATGAAGGATCCTACAGCAGGGCAAAGGCCTTCTCTCACGAAAATGGACGGGAAGACATGGGTTATATTAGATCCAACGCGTGGGCTCAGTGCATACCATATTAAGAATAAAATGGTTGATCGAAAACTAATAGTCGCTATTGAATCAGAAATATTTTCCATCAACGACGGATAATTTGTCAACGTTGAACAAAATATTGCAAGTAATATATTTTACCGAGATTGTTTTCTTAGAATACGCAAAACAAACACCGGCGTACATGAAAAAGACAACAAGAAAAGGGTCACAACCCAAAAAACTATAACCGAACATAATAAACGGTTTACCAATAACTCAAAACACACTTATCATGCTAATAAATCATATAATTTTACTGCTTTTTAAGAGGACATTATCTCATCTGATTAGGGGCATGGCATACAAGGATTCTTTGGTTTATGAAAGAACGTCTTCTTGGTAACCTAAGAGGTCGTGAGATAACTAATAGGATACCATTGATAATATATTGGTTTGAAGTCAACGAGGAGGTCACTAGTACATTTATCTTATAAGCGGTTGCACTGAATATTTTCAAAGTGTTTTGACTTTAGATTAGTTATCCTTCTTAAAATTCACCTCCATTCTATCTCTACGATAAAACTAGCAATTCCTCTCCAGTCTCTGAAATTTCTTAGTCATAATTTCCAAAACGCAAAAATCGCTTCATTTTTTCTTTCAACATGTGCTTGATTATTTCGTGGTCTTTATATGATTAGTGATTGAGTTCTACTTAATTCATTTGATGATCTAGATTCAATGATTCTAGCCGCTTGTTTGTAGGTACACTTTGACGTTGTCCTGATCTGCGGAGACCAATCATTAATCTATATCAGGTGCATACAGAAAATTTGCTACAAAATTGGTAAAAATAACCGAATTTTCAAAAAAGACTGCCTAAAGTCAACCTACATTAAAATTTTAAGTGCCCATGGTTTAGTTTATATCACTTTAAATTATTTCAGACTAATGAGTTGACTTTACCTACTCCTTTGTCTACAAAGATAATAAAAACCGCATTTAAAAATCACCTTTAATTTCCTGTGACATTCAAATTTCTGCAAAAAACTGATCGTAAAGCGTAAGTCTTGAAATTCACACATAGCTATTAGCTCCATCATCAGAGGTTTTATGGAGACGCGTCGGTCTTGTCGCACTAATTAAATATCTCGTAAAATTGAGTTCGTCGTCAATCACTGTTTAAGGGCAGGCTGAGTTATTGGCGGCGTCAGAAAGGGCCTTCGAGGAATGAAGAGCGGCGAGGGCAAAGATTTAAGTTGTGTTTTTATTTTACTGTTTCAAAGGTCACCGGTTTTGGTAGCTGATGATTTTGATTGAGTTGAACGTTGCAGGGTGAAAACCAGCCTCATTATTAATTTTAAATGCGGAAGTTTAGATCTTTGGATAGAAGGAATATTTAGTGCAAAATTGACTCGATCCGCTTAAACGGTTTGTATTGATTTCGATGTAAGTTTACATAGAGATATTTTAACACATAAATATGCCGGTGTAATATAACAATTATGTTTAGGCACTAAAGACAAAAAGTTTTGCTGATAGAATAAAGTAGCATATAAAAATTTGAATGCATCTAAAGTGGGTACTCCAAGATGCCCTAGGCTTCTATTTATTGATATAAACACCACAATACCTAAACCAAAGTCCCATATTAAAACGATTCACGTTTTATTCCTTTCTAACCGACTGAGAGCAAAAGCCATTGAAGGCTAGATGTCAGTCCCATACGTTTTTCAAATGACAAGTGCCGGAAGAAACAAGAAGACACAGAGTACTCAGGCAGACTCGGCTGACCTCGCCGCAAATGAAGAGAGAGTGGCTTTAAAATTGCAAATTCTTATAACCTTTTATCAAAATCTTACAGATTCGATCGATGCTAAGGCATAAACTTAACTGGGATCACACAAGATGACGCATTGACGGAGCAGCAGACGTCAGTCCGTCATTTGTGAAGCACGGAGGTGTAGGAAACCGCACGCACACACGGTAACGGATTGACGCACAGTGCTTCTACGAGCGGTTTCATACAACTCCTTGCATCACAAATGACGGACTGACGTCTGCCGCTTCGTCAATGCGTCATCGTGTGTGAACACATTAAAAAACTTAAGCCAAATTCAAAGCTTATCTGCATCTACCGCATCCAAATGGTTCACAGATCTGGTAATCCATGGTTGTCGGACAAGGGTGTTTATCAAAACGCTATCTGACCGAAATCCGTCCGTGTGTCACATTTTACGTCCGTGATGCCATCGAACCGTGAAGGTTAAATGAATTGTCATTTATGCAGATTGAAGAGTTGCTGGCAATTTCCGAAGTATTGTGGAGGGTACGATGACAAATTCATTTGTAAAAGTGCAAATTTATAACGTTGCGTTTGTGGGAATTGATTGGGCGTCTGAGCTGTCAGTAGGTAACAGTTAGTATTCTTTGGTAATGTACAAAGAGCTAACAGGAAAATGTTACTGTCTAACATGCAGTGATATCAGTCAGTCGAAGAAGTCTTACAGATCTAAAAACGACGGGATTCTTTCAAAACGTTCCTTTTAGTACTACGAGTACGTCGACATTAAAAGACAATGCCCAAAACTAGGCTTACTATGCGTCATCATGCGTCATCAACATTCATAAATTTACCAAAAATATTCGTTCAAAATTTTTATTAATTCCTTCACATGTAGGTATTTTGGCCCTAGGGGTATTTTTGTAAGGCATGAATGCTTTTGTTTTTATAACCTATCTATTTTTTTATTAGGATTTTTTAAATATATCCCATCAAATATTTAACGATTTTCTTGTTATAATAATGCTTACTACATTTTCTATCTTTAGGTGACAATTTGGCCAGACGCCTAACTTTCATAATATAATTTTGGGCATGATCTTTTGCAAGCATTAGCTCAACGATTTTTTTAAACAAAATCGCTTGAAGAAAAAACTTTAGCAGACGGAAAAGGGAGGGCAATCAAGACCAGAGACGATGCTACGTGGATAGCATATCTTAAGCCTTACCTTAAAATGTATCAAGATTTACAGACTTAAAAAACGACGTGCGAAAACTAACCTACAGGTAAATAAATAAATTAAAACATTAATATAGCTTACGAATAGTTATATCACATATTATATGTTATATTCCATTCTCCGAGGGGGCAGTTCAAGTACCTACCTTTTACCTTAGTTTTGTGTGTAAATAAAGGTTTTCCTCAGGGACGATACCTTTCTAGATAAATGAGGAAAGTAAAACATTATCTAAATACATATTTTAATCCAAACCGTTAGAGCTGTTTCCGAGAAACACATTATATGATACATTATATATACAAGAACTGCTCACTAAAGTATTAGGGATAGATTTGATTTAGAATATCCACATTTCACATCATGCCCAAACTCCATCAAATTTTACTGGTAGGTACCTAGAAGGACCTACCACTTGTCTCTACTTCTAATGGACATTGGGCAACTGGACACATTCACGCCTAAACAGGTGTATCATTCCATGTAATACAAATATCCTTACTTAAATGATTCTATTAAAAGATTTTCTCCGCAAGTAATTAATGAGAGAGGTTCGCTATCATTTCGCACCCCCGTGTCCTTAATTCGAGGCTCAGTTCACCCCCAAAGGGGAAAGAGGGGTGTAACCGAAACTTCGCTATTTCACTTATATCTAAGCTAATGGGTTCTGACGATTACGGTACAAAGTAATTGATTTAGGTGAAGGTGAATTGAGGTGTTTAATTTTGGGCAACCTCTTCGTTTTTAACCGACTGCTGAGAAGAAAGATTGTGTTGTTAAAAATGTGTAAGAATATATAGGTAAGTTAATAGATTATTCTTCATTGTCAACCAAGAAGAGGAAAAAAAATTATGCAAAATAAAAAAGCGTGGAAAATGGCTGTCTTGCACATCAAAGAAATACTTTTAGGTAAGTATAGTGCTCATTATTAAACGATAATGAATCGTTAAGATTTTCGTTTGTTTCTTTTTTACTTAAGGGTGTTACGCACTATTTTAATGATGAATCCCAAAATGGCGGAAGACACACGCCATTTTGTAGTTAGCAAAGTTTTCAATGAAATCAGATTGTTTTAAAACGGGTTAAGTAGAGGTATGATAGGAAATCTCTTCCTACCCCAGTGGGAGACAGGCGTGATAATATGTATGTATGATAGAAAATTAAAGAAATATTTAATTAATAAGACATTGTGTATCTACAGAATAGAAACAATAATTGCAATATAATTCGCTAGATGGCAATGATAAAATTCCGAATTTTTACATAAAAATCACTGACTGAAAAACATTTAAGTACTCCAAACAAGTTCAATGTAGCAATAATTTTTTACATGCAATAAAGTTATTTCCACAGAATCGGATTATAAAACGAATTAGAAACTTTTAAGATTAAAAGATAGACAAAGAAACGAAACAACCATACAAAAAATGTTATCTTTAACCACCGCTGAAGCGTGAAGAAAAAACAAAAAAAAAACTGGCCACAGATACTACTCTTTTCGCACTACATAAACTCACAGTGTTGCCAGTGCTAATTATAATTGGCGTAATTGTTGCACATACTAATATGTTAGCGGCTTTCCTGCTAATATTCATTACACTCGGTGCACACGGATGAATATTCATTTCCTACCGAGAATCTCTTCTTCTTTATGAAGCAGGGAATTTTGTTTTTGCAACAACGCTCGCTGTTATTAAAGTTTTAAAAGTTATAATAGTAGATAATTTTAGAATACAGAGAAATAAGTAACGCAGTGGAGCTTCTGTATTGGAAACGATAACCAAAGCTATGTGGTAGGAGAGGAAGGCCGAAGAAAAGATGGATGGATTGTGTGAAATTGTGTAAGAAAGGAGTGAGTGCTGAAATGACGGCTAAGACAGATGAATGGAAGAGGATGACATATTGCGCCGACCCCAGATAATCGGAAATGGGCAAGAGAATGATGATGAACCGAAGTTAAGCAACGTCAGGTCTGGTCAGTCTTTGGATGGGTGACCGTTTACACTGAGAAAATTATATTGCGAAAGTTTAAAAAAAATGATAACTAGACCAATTTTATTTTATTTTGAAGCTATCGACCGTCATTATTTGAAATATGTCAAGTTCATTTGCGATAGACCACAGTATACAATGAGTACTACCGTATTGCTACTCCCTACCCTTGCCTTTAGTAAAAGGATGATTAGGTACAGCTTGGCAAAAAATAGTTTGACGTGGTGATAGGTGAAATTAACTATTTTAGTACAATAGGTATTGTTGCTAGGTTATGCGTGATTTTAACGTTTTTGCAATTATACAGTGGCCTTTTTTTTTCCCCGAACTATTCTTCGCCGGTTTCAATCCAAAAAACTACACAACATGCTAAACTAGTGTGGAAAATAAACTGTGAATCATAAAACACCTTTAAAAAATCTTCTAACTTTTTAAATATTTGCCAGAACCGCCTTGAGGTGTCTTTCAAGCTGACAAGTCCCGTTCAAACGTTGGTAGAAAATCCCGTAGGTCAAACCATTTAAGTACTTATGACGTAGCATCAGAGTTATGAGAGGGGACTTTTTAAATTGGATGGACTCTACTTACCTATTCTCCTTGACTCGACCACTGGCCACATTGAAGGGTTAAGCGGCGCACGCCATTTGCAGAGCACGGTAGGGGCAAATTTTCTTTCGTAAAATTTTTTTATTCTTTATTTTTATGACGTTTTTTTTTATTACGCCAGTTTGCATATTTAGAAATAATTATGAAAACGTTTCTTAAAAATTTCTGTTACCTATTTTTAATTTATTATGCTTTAAAAAAACTTGAAACATATTTTAGGTTAAAAGTTAAATGAAAGAAAACTGGTAAGTAAGTAACTGCATTAACTTGGTTAAATACCTATTCACAAAAATTCTAAATTATGAAAACAGATTTTATGAATCAGATTTTTCAGATTTTTGAATCTTATGTACCAGCAACTTCATGCCCACTAATAAAAAAATTTACAGTAAGTGTCACAAAGTAAAAGCGTCTAAATATTTGTCTCCGTGTACATAGATAGAGCATAGAACTACTCCTGTATTTCTTCGGTTCTTCGATAACTTTTTATATTGACCAGCGCGAGAACTTTCTTTCTGCCAATAATAAAATTATGTGTAAAAATACATCTAGAATTTACATATAAGTTTGGAGCAAGTTAATGCTACTCTATCTATTACAATGCAATCATTTTTTTTTTAAAGTTAACAAAAGGTAATCATTTGTAAATGTAATCGTTTTATAAGATACCCGTATTGTATTCCAAGACGTCCCCAGTACTAAATTTACGTCAGAAAGGTGGTAATGCATTTGATGTATGGCAATCGCGTGTTTAAATATGCTTAAATCGAGTAGCATATGGAATTATTACTGTTATTGAAAGTGAGGGCACAAAAAGTACAAGTTCTAACGCTTTGATACACTGCTCTTTGTAACTTATATCGGTTTGAAGTTTTTATAAAACGTTGATGTTTGCAATAGGCTGATAGCCGAGCGTGTGTGAAGATTTATTTATTTTATTTATTCTGACGCATCGGCAGTTAGTGTTAAAACTTAGGGGTACCTAACAAATATAGTTAAATACCTACACAACGAATTAAAGATTAACACAAAGTACTGAAAAATTCGCCAAAATTTTGATTTTGTATCTATTTTATAGGTAACAAATGTTATGTGGTTTATTACACAATTTCTCTTCGTGGACTAAAAAAGTATAATTTTTGATATTTTTTCATTTTTTTTTAATCTTTCCGAAAATGTTTTGACTTTTACATACCTGCAGTCGGTTTTTTACAGGAATTTGGCATAAATATAGCTTCTGTGAGAAGTCAAAACGAATCCAAAAAAGTTTTACCAATTTTAAATGTTGTTTTGAATTCTGAACTTCGTTTAGTTATAATTATAACTGTGGTTTATTGCTTTCTGGTAAATTCTATCGTATTTTGGGTCGCAGTTTTTTCATATTTAAAACAATAAAAACAGTATTTTATTTGAGTAAAATTTGCTATCTCCAATATTTAAAATACTTTCCCCCCTGTATCGCTCGTTTTTCCACCCACTATAACATAATAGGCTTAAACTTGGCTCTAACTAAAAGTTACACGCATCAAACCTATCTTAACTTGCATGCTAAGCTGTAATTAATTAACCAACGAACAGACGTTATATTTCACGCATGGACACGTGTTACGCATTCTGTATTATCATCATCATCACTTATGTATCTACACGAGTGTGGACTCGAAGAATTTGTGTTAACGTTTTGTTTTCAAGAATGAGAATCGCGTGCGTATCAATTGCAAGTGTAATGCCATTTTTTTTTGTATAATCTGAAAGTTTAGCACCTTATTGATTTGTGATAGGGTTTAGATTGGGGTGATCTATGTGTGTTGTATTCTAGACCGTCATATTGGGTAAATGGTGAGATATAACGCGATTTCTGTATTAAAATAATGTCTTTTGCAAAATACGGATTGACAGGTAGATTTTTTCTATACCTACTAATATTATAAAGAGGAAAGATTTGATTTTTTGTTTGTTTGTAATGAATAGGCTCCGAAACTACTGGACCGATCTGTATAATTCTTTCTTTTTATGTCACCTAAGAAATCATAAAAAATAATACTTTCACCATTGGAATGATACATTATTAGTGATTAACATAGGCTATAAAAACGGCCAAGAGTGTGTCGGGAAGATTCTAAGGCGGTACGAAGTTCGCCGCGGTCCTCTAGTACTAAATAAAGCTGTACCATACCTAGTAAATTATTTGACCTAAGGTTTCTATTTCCTTTTTTAATATAGGTAACTTATATATTTAAAAAAATTCATATGTATATCTGATAGGTCATGTCATGACTATGAAATTAAACACAAAACTAAAAACATAATAATATGTTATTTATTAAAAAAGGAAATAGAATTGTTTGCTAAGCAACGTAAGTTTGAGACTTTTGGATACTCTATCTATTTGATAGAGTATCCAAAAGTCTCAAATGTGGCATAGCAAACAATGCCATCTAGCGGTTATTCTTCGTTACTGAAAGTTTCTCTAGTAACTTTATATGTTTTATTAAACATGTTTATGATGTAATTATGTCTGCCTTTATGCACATCATAACTTGAATATACTATGGTATGTTGATCTTGATAGCACATGACAATAATGTATACTTACCTATGTTATACATTGTTGTGTACACACGCGTGTTATATTGCATATTAATTAGTTTAAAGACATTGTTTGAATAATAAATATACGTCTATTTACCTAGAACATAATTATATAATAGCTAATAGGTACACCTTCGCCTACATAGGTAGGTCATTTATTTTTTTTACCTTAAATTGTAGGTACATAAGTTACAGATGGTAAATAAGCACAGATTATTAGTCACACTACAATTTTACCCTAGGGCCATATTAATTTTACAAATTTAAAAGGTACCTACTGTAAACTCAATAAATATTTCTTCAAAGTTTGTTAAGGTAAAATTGTCTGTGTTTTCCTTTATATTGTTCCTATTTCTGTGCTTGGTGCAAATAAAAGTAAACAAGTAACTATATTTTATTCATTCATTCAAGATTGATACAAATACATCTATTCTGTGTGTCGAAGTGCGATGTGATGCTTAAAAAAACAACATTTATAATATAGTCTAAGTAGGCAAGTAGTATTCTGATTATAACCAAATATGGATTCGAACACGATACAGTCACGATGACAAGATGGCCGCACTTTCAGAAATTGCCATCAACGGTCGTGATCTTTGCAAAATTATTATAATTTGCATGGTATCTTCCAACGCATAGCTGTATAATATGCGAGGACATTTAATTTAGACAAGACTTCAAAAAATTTATGATAAGTATAGGATCAAGCAGGGCAAAGGATTCCTGTCACGTAAATGGGTTAAGACGGAGTTTCCCCAAAAATATCTGTCTCGTTATATGAAATCCTCCCTTGTGATTTCCTCTTTCCAGTCAACTTAAAGTTTTTACTTGCATCTGTTCATACTGTTGTTATTAAAATAAATGATAATGTATAGAGTGACGTTTATATTTTGAACTTTCTTGTCAGATGATTGATGATGATTCTGTTTTATGTTACTTGATGTTATATTCCTATTTGTTACCCTAAAGGTTGTATCTCATTTTATGACCTTAAGTGCCTCAGACTCCTAAATTGACCAGCAATGCGAATCACTAGGATACTTATCGTTGAATTTCATCGTTTTTACCGAACTTAGTTTTGTATTATCTACAGTGTGGTAGACATCTGATGATAACGATGGAACTATGCGTAATTATTTTCTGACTGCAAGTTGACCACTCATTGTAATCTTGTAATGTAAGCAAACTTGTTATAATTCTCATTCTTTCTTTTTAATAGTTATGATGACTACTCAGTGAAATTAGTAATTTGAATGTAGGTATATGTTTCAAATAGTATTCTTATAAACGGTGGTAAACTTCTGGTGAAACGTGGATGTTCTGAGGTTTCAGAATATCTCTGACTACCCCCTCGGGGAATATAGTCGTGAGCATATGCTTATGCTTATGTAGTATTCTTATAATATGTTGACTTGTTAATTTTATTTAGTTTCTATGTTTTTAACTGCTATGACTAGGTAACCATGTATTAAATTGCACGCCGCAAATAGCTGTATAAATATACCTATGGAACAAATTAAATGTAACATCTCAGTTTTGTCTATGTACACATATTCGCTAAGATAAATGATATTATATTCTACTAACTTGCCTCTACCGATCCCATACTAGCCCACACGGTGGAGTAGAAGTTACATCGGTATTGCAGTTAGAATAGTAAAAAAATGTCTGCATGCAACAACAAATTTAAATTAACAAACTACTCAACACTCAACAAAACAATCTTGATGTAAAGACAACGATCTTAAAAAACAACATTAAACCTTACAAATGATGCTGATTCAACAACAATTACTGTACTAATAGTGCCTAAGTATGTCTACAAGTAAGAGTATAACTGCAGCAAACAACCACACCATTATTAAGATTATAATAGGTGATTTGTAATAATTAATAAGTATTTTTAGGAACAATCTTATATGGGTTGCTAGAAACTTAACTAAACTTACTAGCTTAGTAAAATTTGTAATAACACATGCTGTTTTGTTCAGCTATGGAACACATTGAAGACCCGGTTGGTGTGATGGCTACCACGCCGGACTGCCAAACCAGGGTCCTGAGTTCGAATCCCAATTTGGTCAAGGATGTTATATGTTGTGCCATTGTTGTATGGTTTCCATAATAAAAAGCCCAGTAGCTTAATTGGGATCATTACAATGTGGGTGTCTGTGAGCCTTATTTATTTTTACATGATGATGATGATGATGACGTGGAAAGCTAACATGCCATTGTCCAAATAAATCTACGAAATGCAAATTTTCTATGAAAATGTTACAAAAATGCTTATATGGAAGGACGAAAATATTGGTAATTTTATTACTAATTATTGCTAGTATTAGTCACTTATCAATTCTGTGTTGTATGTACTAAGTAAAATCAGTATCCCCTAATTCTATCAAAAGTCCCCTCAGGTACAATAACTGTAGGTACGAATAGTTTATGAAGCTCTGCGTTAAATTTTGTGAACACAGTAATAACCAACTAAGTCAACCAATAGTATAAAATAACTTCGCGTGACATAGCTCATGTTATGCGATAATGCGCTACAATTAACACGAATGACAACCAGCCACTAGGGAAGTGTTGTTAGAAAATACACAACATTGTCGCAAATGTTGTGTTGTATCACCACTATGTTAGTATAATACTTAATTAAGAGTAAAACGAGCGAGAAAAACGTCGTCATCGAAACGTAGTAGGAGAGTGGACTTCGACGCATCATGCGCAGGATACGATGCGCAGTAGAGAAATGATTCTGTGTATTAATAGACTTTTTTACCTATTTGTCTGATCGCAAATTTCCTTCGAAGGATTTTGAATGTTGAAAATTATAACATGACGTTTCTTACAAATGTTTTCTTTCATTAGGTTGAAAAAATTAAGATGGCGCGCTTGCGGAATTAAAGGGTCCAGTAGCAGAAGTCCCCAAGTCCAAAAAATGAGTTTTAGAATAGAGAGAATGTTTAAAAAGGGCTAGAAAATTTCCATATGGGAAAAGGGTTAAAAATGAAACCTCAGTGTATTGTGAATAAATCAACTTATATTTGAGATCAGGCAACAACTTTGTATGCTCACTTAATTTCTCACGTTTGTGATATTAGATCAAAAAGTCCCTAAGTGGACTCAGGGACTTTTGCAACTGGGCCATTCAATTTGAAACCACAACCACAACAATCTGAAAATATTAGGAGAGTGCAGGTCTTTCCTTAGAAGTAGGATATAAAAGAAGGGACTAATGAAATATTTTCAATCTCTTAGATAAAGTATATGTCTGGATAGAGCCTCACGCTGCTACCGTATAAGACAAAAGTGTCCAACGGTATTCGCGAGGCGTCATACAACTTATCTCTGTGCACTTGTATACCTACAGACACGGTTTATCACCCAAGAGTTTGCTGATATTTTTTTCAACGGCAAACTTATCAGAGTTCAATCTATTGACTCTAGGTACCTAAAATCAGAACTTAATATCATCATCATCTTATTTAAGATTTAGGTACGCTCTTTTTAGAGGCGTATCAGGCAATCCAGTCACTTTCCTCCAGTTCCTTGAATTTCTGGTGCGATACAACATCAGTCGTCGACGTAGTTAATATATAGCAAATCATAGCATATAAGCATATATCACGACTATATTTCTGAGGATTCCTCCTACTACCCAAAGATATTCTGAAATCTCAGAACATCCACATAATAAATCAATACCCTCATAATCTTCTTATTTAACAGAATTAAGACCAACCAGCCAACCAGTCTAACCAGCCTTCAGATCTGAAGCAGGGAGGGAGCTCAAAATAAACACAAACTCTAAAATCAATAGGTATTTAAGTATAATTGAGTACCAATGCTCACCCACTGTCATGTCATTCGTGCATCATTATTTTAATAGCATAATTTTATTGACTATCTGCATGATATACTCTGTAATTTGTGACCTGTCCGTGGCTAGGTTTTGTATTAAGGTCTATAATTTGAGCCTAGATGTAAGTCTGTGTAGTAGTCAGTGTTGCCAGTTTACTTTGATGAAGACTTAAATCCGTTTTATTGGAAAATCAATCTTGTACGTTTAAAAACCAAAGTCATTCATTTCAATTATTTTTTTCCGTTCTCCAACTACTTTATATTTTGTTCTTTTAAACTAGAGCTGTGCATATTTACTAAAAACATTTATGCAAATGCATATTTTCAATCATAAACAATATCAAATTTTTCAGAACTAGGTACGCTCTTGTCGACAAGAAATCCATCATCATCGTCACAATTGCTTCGTGTGTCTGGTACCTAGGATACATATTCATCAACCTTTTCATTCGCCAGTCCTTTCTATGCCTTTCTATTCTATTTTATTTACGTATTTTCCAGCCTTAATTAAGATATGATGATAATGAAATATCTCATAATATTTATGCCTCAATAGTCACAACTGCCTTTTTAAATATTAAATTGAAGTAAGGTTAAATTCTGGCATGAGGTAGATTATGTCATACAAGTGAACCCTGCTTCAATTAATTATGTCAGACAATGCTCAAAGTTAACCTTGGACCTTGCCGTAACAGCTGTACCGTAAAAAAATATGTATTTATTATTTGTTAGAGATTATTTATTATAAGATTTTGCCTAAAAGTATTTCAATGGCTTCAATCAAAATAAAATTAATGGATAGGCCTGAAGTGCGGTAAGTTGAAGCACACTACTGGTGCACTTGGTCCATACAAACTAGCGCCATTATCTGTCAAATCTAGGGCACTTGCATACAAGTGACAAGTAAACCTTTCATTTATTTTGCCTCATTTTTCTGGTTTCAAATATTCGCGTAAGGCCTATCCATTAATTTTATTTTGATCTAAGTTCAATGGGGAGTTTTCTGACAGCTAGAAAAACGTGCTGTGATAGATGGCGTTGACGTAAGGCGTTTTGACGTTTAGGCTAAAAATAAACAAAAGAATGCTTGTCACTAACGCTCAGTTGCAGAAACGATCATTAGAGTTAATCCTCCATTAAATCACTTGCTGTCACTTTTTGTCTTGTTGACGTAGGAAAAGCCAGCAAGATATTTAATGGAGGATTAACTCTAATAAGTGTTTCTGTTTTTTAACAGCAAAGTTTTTCTCTCTCTCCGAGCCATCTATAGAGTCTCTTTTTTATGGCTTTCGGAAAATCTCTCATTGGCAACACTCTTAAATTAATACAGCATTATTATAAGTATGACCCACTACATGTACTAAAATATTATTTGCAACCTGTTAAATGAAAATTGATATACTATTAACCATATGTGTGCTCTAAATATGGATATAATGAAATTTTAAATAATATAGTAAGATTATTAATGATCAAGTTAGCTTACATATTGCAAACTATTGCATGCTGTGATTAAGTTATTATGTTTACATATTCAATATTAAATCTGTCAGTTTCGTGATTAAACAATTTTCTTGTTTCTTAACCAAGGTACAAATCGACGTCTGATTCAGTATGAAATATTGTTTTCATTCAAACCTAACATATCTAAGGTTAGCTTAGCATGATTATGTCCAACAGTGAATTAAATGATATCATGATTATAGTCATGTTTCTTCTTGAAATAGAAGGGCTTGCCTCTTCCGAATATTAATGGTTATCAACATTTTATAGCCAATACAACATGTTATAGCCAATGTGTTATGTTATTTGTCTACTTCATCAAAATTACCAGCTAACAAAATAATAATCATATTAATTATTAGGTCTCTAATAAATGAATCAGTACTCTTAATAGTATTCATGACATTCAATATCTTGCTAACGTCAATTTGAAATAAACATATTTTATGTATTGAAATATCTACACTGATTTTGTTATATAGGTAGGTACCTATTTATACCAAACTATGCTCCATATTCAATTGCACTCATAAAATTATCTTGATAAGAATGGTTTAAGTACTACTGGATTCACAACATAGGTGATAAAAAAAATGTTAGTTGGTAGGTAACAACAGGTATATAATTATCCTGTCAGCCTTTTTAACTCTTCGTTGGACTACTATAGTATTTTGTTAGTAACTAATATCCCATTTCGATCGCCTCACTTGTTTTTATCCATACAACGTTCATTAAGTCATTTATGTTCTTACAAAAACTGATCAGTCAGGTAAACTAAGCTAATGTTTACAGCCCGTAACTGTCTACATGTCATCTTATGACAGGTCATTAAATGTCATGACATGTGAAGTTTAGCACTAATATGTCAGACACTAGCTTACGTCTTTATCATTGTTTACCTTAAGTTATTAAGGGACGATGAATTGCTGTGCAAATAAGTCTTCATTATAATGACTTTTATTTATAGTCATTTTATTTATAATTGGCCTTTGGCCTGACTAACACATCTTTGTTAGATTTTCAAAAGTAACCTTTCTTTTTGTAGGTTCATGAAGTAACATCTAATAAATCTACGCCTGTGGTTTAATTATCTATTCCAAATGATCTGATCCTGTTTTATTTTTTTTAGCAACTGATCAGTTTTAGCTACAATTCAAAATTGTTATCTTCACAAAAGAGGCAATATTTTTTTCTCTTGTAAGAAAAAAGGCATGATCTCTTCTCTATGTTTTTTTTATTTCTTCTGTATAAATAGACTTTAGCTTTTTGTTAGCTAGGTACTTCAAAACAAATTTTCATGTATTAAATAATTCATTCATCCACTATAATCTGCCTCACTTTTTTCATTCTTTTTAATAAACGTATTTTAATGAAATATTGTCATCAGCAATTAATTCATTTTTACCAAATATGTTTGAGTTGCAATATGTTGCAGAATTAACCCCTTCAAAAAGAAGCAGTTCAATGAAAAGTTTACGGACAATAAAAAACATTTAAAGGATTCGAGGAAAAGAACGAAAAAACCCGTCTTCCACTTTACCATCCACTTTCTACAATTTTCCTTTTTCAAAAATTTCTCTTAGCCTTTGATGTTGAGTGTCGCCCTCCAAATTTTGGCGTTCGTCGCCCCCTTTAGTGTTGGTAAACATTTGAGTGCTTTACCCAATATTAGAAACAACCTTGTATAAGCTATAAACAGAATAAGGGCAAACGAATTTGGAACAAGTGTTTCTGTAACCCTTACAAACACAATAACGCTTGTGAATATTTGTTGTTTTAGTTTATTTTTTGTCTTAGGTACGTTATTGTTACCTTAATCATTAAACTAGAATGGCCTAACGCCTTTTGGTTGGAATAAGTGTCATCAGAATCCGGTTTTATGGGATAATGGGAACGAAGCCGCATAAAAAAAACAGATTCTTATTCAGTGAAAATTATAAGTAGACAGACAAAGAACTGATCATAATAAATAAACATACCTACTTAATTATAATAATGGAGCTGCCAAAAACGACGTATCTAAATACACAGCATAAACAATTGTTGGATTTATAAGGGAGCAATCAAATTAATATTTAAAAGATTTTACGACGTAAAGAAAGCAATATTTTGCGTGAGCTACCTTTATTTCGCCTATATTTATTCACATGGCTAATAAATTTGTCAGCAGGAGTACGTGCGTGGCTATGTCACATTGTTTTATTACATGTTAGGTACAAAATGGAGAGGCACCTTTTCGCCCATAAAATGTTCGACGTTTCTACTGTGTAGCCATAAATATAGGAATCATTCTCCGAGGATAGCATTAATAACGTAAGAATCTTTATCTATTTTGGGATGTAAGTCTTTATTATCAATTATCTTTTTTTGTATTAAAAGACGTTTCAAGTTTACTTTATAGGTACAAATTACTCGTAAACTAATTCTTTTAAACTTCTTTAATGTTTATCCATTTTGGGACATACTAAGTCTATTTAAAAATTAGAATTTTTTGTATTAAAAGACGTCTCAATTTTTCTTTATACGTTCAAGTTTCAGTTCTTAATTGCCTAGTTAAACTATTTTGGATTTTTGTCAAAAATAAGTCTTTGTTGTTATTCTCCAATCATTGACCCGTTTTAATGATTTCTCCTTTTTAAAATTTTTCTGAAGGTCTAGTTTTGATATTCTAAACTAATGAGTTACAAGGTACATAGCTATTATTAACTTTTGAAAACATGCCATTAGTCGATCAGCCTAAAATAATTGGATATAATATACACAAACATCATCACACTAACATCTTCGTTTATCGTTTCCATCAAAAAGTTTTTTCAAATCGTTCATAAAACAGTCTCAACGACATTTTTCTTTCAAGTGAAGGTTTGACATCATCGTTTATTTCAGTTATTTTAATAGTTTGTCCCAGAATTTTTGGTCAAAACTTGATGAAATATTAAGTGAAAATATTAATTTAAGCAAATAAACAAACATCTTCTAAATAAGTGTGCTATTCTCAAAACTTTGAGAGTAATTAATGCAAAGCCACGTACCGTCGGGTGCACTCTTTTTGCGAAAAAATGCGCCTATGGCGCTCGTCACATCCCCTATTTTTACTTACTTACTAAAATGTTTATCCTGTTTTCCTTAGTTTTTGTTTAAAATTGTGATAGAAATTATGTTGAATAATTTGGAGAATTTATATATATATATGTTTTTAATATTTTTGATGTCATCTTATGCAAAATACCTAATTGCATGTTTCGGCAGTTTTTTCACAAACTCAGTGAAAATATTTTTAGATCTGTTTCTTAATGCAGAATTAACATTTCGTTGATGATTATTCTAGATTTTTATAATCGGATGGCTCTATTTGGAATTCTTATAGGAAATAATGTCTCAGACAACTTTGTAATATTTTAGGCATAAGAATTTTTTAAGTTTTTAGTCTTTTTCCTCTCGGAAAGTGTTTTCTAATTCTCAATTTCATTGTCGTTTTCATAGCATCATAAAGTTGTTTTTGTAAACAAGAACCATGCGGCCGTCGCACCGTCCTTCTCTACTCTTGGTTTGTTTGTGACAGACTAAACTCATTTCTACTGTATTATTCCTAGTTCTTTCTTTACTTACCAGAAAGTACTTAAAATAAACGTATTTTTTTTGTAAATCTTAACACACACAACACTCAGAACCACGTCCGTATATTTGTAACAACTCGTTCACGATCACAAGCGACGTTCGTAACGAGCAACGATGGCGTGCACGGCTGGGAGCAGTACTGACCTGCCACTCTTGGTGATCACCATCTCGGTGCCCAGCTTGTGGAACTTCTCCCAAAGGTCCTTGCCCTCGAGTGTGACTTTAGGGTCATCAACGACACCGTCGTCGTCAGGAGGCAGGGGTGCGTATGGCGGCGGTGGCGGCTTCAGCAGCGGGCAAGGCGCGGACAGCGCGGCGGCAAGTGCCGCTGGCAGGTACGGCGGCGGCGGCAGCGCGCCCGCCGTCAGCAGCGCCGACACCGAGAAATCGCTTGGCCGCGGTGCCAGCAGCGGGTGAAACGCGACGGCGTCGCGCCGCTCCGCACCCTCGAAGCGCATGCCCGCGCCGCCCGGGACCCACGGCGCGCGCTCCACGACCGGCGTGCCCGTCGGCTCCAGCGGTCGCTCTCGCGCCCGCTCATGCAACTTCCATAACGCGCCGACCGGCGGCTCGCTCGCAACACTCGCTCGACCCGTGGCGACACCCGCTCGCGCGGCAGGCGTCAAACGACTGGCCGCCGGCGGCGCCGGCTCCGACACCCCTCCCGCCGCGCGCCGCCCAATGGCGCGCCTCGCGGCGCCCCGCGCGCGCCCTCCCGCGCGGCAGGCGGGGCCGCGGCGCCACGACGCGTTGTTTTTTCGTCGCGGGCGAGGTGTCCGCCGCCGCCACACCTCGCGCGCCGGCGACGCTCGCGGGGCGCGGGGGGTTCCGCTAATCTGGTTAATGCGGCGCGCGGGGGCGACACGAGCGGCCGCCGCCGCCGTCACCGCCGCCTCCTTCTAATTGGACACGTTTCCGTTCGTTCATCAATTGAGCTCGTTACGTTCTCGCAATATCTTTTGTGCGGCTAGGTAGAGCTGGCCCTCCATTGCGAGAGCTCATCAGCTCATCCGTTGTCTCGACCTCCTACCACTAACACCGACTCGCAGACTTACTATTCATGTTTGCGCGAACAAACTTCTTGCACACAACAAGTTTTACATTCAGTAGGTAGGTAATCATCTATGGCGTTGTGTTTTGTTAAAGGTTTCTAAATAAATAAGGACTCAGAAACTTTTAAAAATAATCCGTGCATAAAGATTTTCATTTAAGTTCTTACACTTTAAAAATTTTACTGAACTTTTACAATTTTAGCATAATCGACTTATTCACATTGGTTTAAACTTCCTTCACTGTGTCTTACTGTATTAAAATCTAGTCACATTATTTTCATGTGCAATGGAATTTGTTATTTCTGAAGGCAATGTCTTTAAACAAATTCGCATGCAGGTGTCCATCGTTATGAGTTTCTGTAATTTTTTTGGATAAGTAGGAAGTTTATTTTATTTGTCATTAGAAGTCAACTCAAAAATTGTCTCCTTTTTATTTTGATCGTTTGAACCTAATTCATTGCTAATAAGCTGTGTTAACAGAAACCACATTTTTGGGACTTTGACCTTAGTTTGATGAATTTCATTTTCGTGAAATATTCTAAAGAATTCATTTATCTTTTTGCTTGTCGCAGCGCAGTTTACTTTGATGAATTCTGTTCGGTTTAGGTAGGTAGGTAATGCTGAATCTTAAAAAATGGTTTGATTGAAATTTTCCTGGGTTAAAAATTAAGAATAAAAAAAACCTGAATCGCAAAATGCGATACTCCTGAATTGCTCATTGCAACATACAACTTTTTTAAATTCACGAAACATAATTAGATTTTTTTTCCATTGCGGTTATTTAAGTCGATTCTGTAGGTACAATAAAACTATTTTCTGGTTTTACCTTTATTTGTTAACAATACCAACAGTATAAGTACCTATAGTAGGTACCTACCAACATTTGACATGTAAAATTATTTTTATGAAATAAATGAATATGAATATGAACACACAACACTACTATAATAATAACATATAATAGTATAATTTTCTCAAATTAAATTACTCCTAGATTCAGAGTTGTTTAGGAAAAAACGTTTAGTTTGATCAAATCTTACTATGGTAGAATCGTATGGTATAGAAAGCTTGCAAAAATGAGTAACAACATTGTCGAAGGGTTTTTTCAAAAATGTTCTACCTAACTTATTTTTGTAAGCTAGTCCAAAACAAAAGGGTTAACTCCCATAAGCTAAATGCAATAAATAAATTACCTAAATCGTATAAAACACACTAACCATTCCATTTAAGGACGAAAAGATTTTCCGATTCCTTTATAGCTTTCTGGCCAATTGTGATTTGCAAATACATTTTTTATCAAAAAGATCACATTCTACCCGACATATCAGTGTTCTAAGAATCATCAGTTAATAAAATTTTCTAAAATATTTAGGTCCTACGGGTACAAAGAAATTGTATTTTATTTCCTTATCAATAACAGATTATTAAAATGACAAAAACTAAAATATCCTAAAACTAAAATAATATCCTAAAAACAATATATCTTATAACTAAATGGTACGGTACCTACTTTAGGTACCTAGTTTAGGTACGGTATATTATAATCTTTATGGAGTCGGAGTACAAAAATTAACGAAAAATTATGCAAACAAATTCCAACAGCCTTTCTTCTGTTATATTTTTATAGCTCTTTTCTGAGAATTTATCTTACTGAAAAACTATACCTAGTACCTAATATCCTGTTCTATGTTATTTTCGGTGTAAAAGTAGGTACCTACTTATTTTATAAATAAAGCTAATATTTCTACGGTATACAGCGTGAATTTAAAATCACTGGCATCCTTTTAAGACTCTACCCATCGAACTGAACAACTTTTACTATGGGAGCAAACCTGAGAACTCAAAAAATCGTATCCACTGTTTCGTACATTAATTCGGTATGTCAAGTTTTTTTTTGTCTTCATTTTTATATTTTTTACGGACAGAAGACATAATTTTAAGATACCTATTTCATTCTTATTGCGATTCATCGAGTTTATCAATATAAATTTAATTTTTAAATTATTTTGATCTGTAATCTCTAAGTGCAAAAATGGTGGAGAGAAAATAATTCGAACTCCATGGAGAAAAACTACCTACAGCTGTATTTAAAAAAATTAAAACCTGCCTCCTCTTTCTAACTCTATGCTGGAAAAAGATACGGCAACATCAAATGTCAAATTCTGACATTGTGAAAGTATTTTTTTTTTCTTAAAGGCCGGTTATTTTAAGATGATTTTATGTTTACCAAGGAGTTCACAGGTATGCCAGTGACGTCACTGCACGGACCGAAAAACGACGTTATTTTATTAAAAATATCTATAATCCTTTCATTTTAAAATCTCTGACATAGAAAATATGATTATAGAGACAATTATCTCGAAATGGTTTTCGATTCAGCCCTCCAAAAAAAAACTTGACATACCGAATTGTGTCGTTGTCGTTGCAGTTTAGTATGGAACTTTTTTTTTGCGTTTTCAGTTTTGCTCCCATAGTAAAAGTTGTTCAGTTTGATGGGTCTGCCCATAGAATCTTAGTTAAAAAAAGGATGCTTATGACTTCAATTCACTCTGTATCCTTCGATGGGGCCAAAGAGTTCTCGATTGGCGACCGCATACCGGAAGGCGCAGCGTGGATAGGCCCCGCAAGGTGGACCGACGACCTGGTGAAGGCGGCGGGAACCCGTTGGATGAGGGCAGCGCAGGATCAGTATTTTTGGCGATCTTTGGGGGAGGCCTATGTCCAGCAGCTTATGGACAGAAGTTGCGGTGGTCATTTATCTAGTACTGCCTTTCGTACCTACAGGCGGTGGTTCAATTTGTCTGGATCAAACTGGTATGAATGACTTTTTCAGTACCTATGTAGATGTATTCATGGTATAATGAACACAATTTTAAATGTAGGCCACCTTAAAACTTGGTCACGATAACGTGTGTTAAAGTTAGTAAGCTTCAGTGAAACATACCTGCAAATTGTTTACTAGGATACGGTTCTACTGTACGATTTGCCACTGGTATTACGGTGAATGAAATCGTCTTGACGAAACCTACATTCTACTATTTCGAGGCCTATTACATTGTGTTCGGGAACTGCTGTGGGGAATAATTATAGTCGCGAGAATATGCTATGCATGTATTTTCCGTTACAAGTAGGTTAAGTATAATTTTTAAGCAGGATTAGGTACAATCATTTCAATATAAATAATACTTATTTTAACACCACCGGCTTTTCGGTGAATGAAAACATCGTGATGAAACCTGCGTGCTTCAATTTCGAGGCATGTATTGTACCCACTGTCTATTATAAGTGGCGACGGGCTCGCTCTCCGTCACACTGGATAGAGTTTCGGTACTACTAGTGAGTCGTGCAATGGATGTTCTGTGGATTCAGAATATCTCTGACTACCTCCTCGGTAAGGTCCTCCTATAAGGTCTAACAAAATTAGCTGAAACTATTTTAAGGGGATGACCAGACCGTCAAACTGAACAAACAACATGGTCTCATAGAGAAAGTTGTTCAGTTTGATGTTCTGGTCATCCCCTTAAAAAAGTGTCAGCATATTAAGAGAATATTATTCCGAGAGCGAAAATGCGCGCTGCATACAAACGTACTATGGTGATATTTTCAATACTAACCAATTAAAGTCAATGAAGTTTTGCAGAAACAATCTAGATACAAATTTCTATGCTTCTATAGAGTCCGATTTTCGTTTAAATATACAGTTTCAATGCTAGGATTAATTATATAGGATTTGTATGGAAATCTTTGAGGCACTGTAACTTGAAAGCTATACATTTTAACGAAAATCTGACTCCATACAAGCATAGAAATTTGTTTCTAGATTGTTTCATTGACTTTAATTGGTTAGTATTGAAAATATCACCATAGTACGTTTGTATGGAGCGCGCTCCGAATAATATACCCTTAAGAAAGACTCCTACCTATTTAGAGTTTTTTCAAAAGTATACGATTAGATACGAAATTTCTATTCAATCTTTAAAATTCATCATCGTATGGAATACGTTGAAACATTGAAATATGGTCTAGGTACAAAAGAGGTAGGTAGGTAGTATATAAGTAGGTATACGAATTTCTGAAGAAAATTTCACGTAAGTATAGTCATTAAAAATGATGGCGATTATAATAGTAGATAATTCATACAGGTTGTTGACCTTTACATAATTATAAAATAATCTTCGTATACTGGTTTTGTAGTTTCAAAACTAGATTGAAACTACTTTTTTATCAATCCATTATACAAAATAAAGACATCCGACTCACTATAATGATTTAATTACACGTTATCTATTTATATCGTTTATTTAAGTACATATATTTTGTGTAGTATTGACATTGTCAAAACATTAGTTAAATTTTTTCATCAATGTGCGTACACAAATTTGGAACTTTACAAGTTTTATTAGGAGTTTTAAGTGCAGCGCCATCTATTGGCGAGTAGCGCGTAGTAAGCAAATTGTTAAGCTTACAATAATGAAAAGCATAACCACAGAATAGGTAAATAAACAACGTGTTTAAATAAACGCAAAACTAGAAAACTGTTTGAATCGAGAGCTGAATCGAATTTATGAAGATTCTATTTTTAAAAATATGGCTGCCATCTTTGGTTTATGATGATTTTGCCAATGTCGAGTTTTTATAGCAAAAGTGCTTGACGTTGTACGGTTATATTGATATTTTGGTGACTTCAAGGGTTGTTCTTATAAAAGAACAATATCCTGAGCCACCACTGGAGTTCCACTGTAGGCCGGGGATGGGGCAACCGACGCGCACGTGACCGCCCAATAGCAGACCCACAAAGCAACTCTTTATGAAGATTCCAACATCAGGTTTGTTTGTATAATTTAAAATTAACTGAACTCTATATCAAATCATCGCACAGGCACACTCACCATACTTATACCAAAACTACGAGTTCATTTATTGCTGGAAAAATAACAAATATTTTTTTAATGAAAAATTTAATGCGAATAACTTTTAATTGTTTTTAATAAAATATTGTTTTAATGCAACTATCTAATCTAATCTAAACTATTATAAAACTGTAACTGAAGTGTGTCTGTACATTGAAGATATTTACAAAAAAAGATTACGATATGGTTTTTAGGTATCCCTGTCTCGAAATCAACCTCTTTAGAAATGTTGTCTGTCTGTTTGTCTGTTTGTTTGTTTGTTTGTTTATTCGCGCATCACGCAAAAACTACTGAACCGATTTTGATGAAACTTTTTTTGTTTGATAGCTTATGATCTGACTTAAAATCTGGTATATAATTTGTGCGGACGAAGTCGCGGGAAAACACTATATTTGATAAAATATTGTTTTAATGCAATTATATACTTAGTTATAAATCAGTTGGGGTGTGTATGAGGTTTTGCGCTGATTCATTAACACGAATACTACATAGCATAACAGAGATTTCTAACGGCTTTGCACTTTTAAGTTATAAAATAAAAATAAAACGGTCAAGTGCGAGTCGGGCTACTCGCGCATCGTGGGTTCCGTACCACACCACTACAGAACTCAACATATTAACTTGGTAAAAAACTTTTTCACCTCACAAGCTCGGAAAGATTCTGTTTATCATTCGAAATCTGAGTGCAAAAGTGTTTTTTATCCGCTAGCGTGGAAAGAGTTTTTGAAATTCGAATCTGTCTATTCAATATTTTGATATACCGCCAATCCACTGAAAATGCTTAATAACTATTTCATGACACTGGCCAGCACGAAAATAAAAACTTTTTGAAATGTTCTTTTTAGCAATTCACTTTTTTTCCTCGCTGTTGTGAGGTGAAAAATTGTGTGTTTCGCTCGGCTGCAAAGTTATTCTGCGTCTCGTACCTTTGAAACCTTCGCTAAGCGCTCAGGATTCTATTATTTGAACAAATAACTATTTCCTTACCTTACTTACTTATACAATATAATTCTACGTATTATTATCTAGTAAACCTCAGAAAGTTCAAATGTATTTCAACACCAAAGAGGAAAAACATTCAATAATTGTAAAATCTCCAAGACACAATGACAATGACATCCAATAAGTACAAAATCTCTTTAAAACTCCATACAACCTTGTCAAACTTAAGTATTGAAACTTTCCAAAATAATTTCATATATTTTCCATTTAGAAATTCTGCTTAAATCTCCTAATATAACTCTTGTGTCTTAAGTTATAAGTGCGAAAATTTCACGTTTTGCTAGACTTCTATAAGTAACAAGAACATTAAAGTGACAAGGTTGCAATACAAGAAAGAAGGGTCATGAAGGAGGATTGGATAATAAGTGGGACTCAAAAGAAGTATTATCGGGAAAATTTGGTTATGCGGAGATTGAGATATCCTTACTAGGGTTGTCAATGTCAAGTTTTGTTACAATCTAATTGAAGCTATTTTTGAGAGTGCCATCGCTGGGCAAAACACATCAGTGTTCTGAGGTATAATATTTCTTATCAGAAAGGTTGCTACTACATTAATAAAATAT
This sequence comes from Agonopterix heracliana, assembly GCA_963693445.1. NCBI lineage: Eukaryota > Metazoa > Arthropoda > Insecta > Lepidoptera > Depressariidae > Agonopterix > Agonopterix heracliana. The sequence continues at coordinate 6,475,970 of OY856327.1, forward strand.
GCAGTTCGATCATGGTTTACTGAGGTATCTAGATGTTAAAGTTTTTTAAATATTCTTTACGAATCTTCAAATACTCCGATTTTGTGAGGTGGTCTGCTTTATTAACGCACTTGTGTGTAGGCACATTGCTTCTAACATTAAGTGTTTTTCAATGGGATAGTAAACTGAAGAGAGCGACGTATCTCCATGTATTAGAATGGGAAAACGGCTTTACATCAGTGGTACCACCAGAAGATAGTAAGAAGTAATCTCTAACTAGCCACTATACAGCTACTGTAGAGTTTGTGTTATTTAGGAGTTGTATATAAGAAAAGAAACTGACTTTTTCATATAACGAATAGGTCCGCAAACTATCGTTAATATCTACTGTACCTATATCTACCATTCCAATAGAATAGAATTAAAAAATATATAGATAGATAGTCTGGACATAATTTTGATTCAAATAAATATTAATCTTTTAATTTAAATTTTTGATTACTCCTAAATACTGTTAGGAATATTCCTTATATCCCAAACCATATTTCGGACATTCAATAATTGTAACATATCCGGGACACAATTACATCCAATAAGTAGGTACCAAATCTCTTTACAACCTTGTCAAACTTAACGGTTATAAGGAAAGCAAATACAGAGATATCAATTAAAATTGTATCCATAAATGTTCTGTATACTTAGTTGCAATCTGCACGATATCATACAAAGTAGGTCGTACTGGTTTGTTTCTATGCTTTCTGTGAGTACCTATTCATAGACAGACAGGAGCAGAAAGTGGCTATACAGGAATAGACACATTAAACTCTTTTAATTCCTTATCTTTATACAAGAGTCTGCGCATAGTACCTTATAGGTAGATACTAGTTTTATTCTATGTGTATATACAGGGTCCAACTTAATATGCTGACACTTTTTTAAGGGGATGATCAGACCATCAAACTGAACAACTTTCTCTATGGGACCAACATGGAAATCGGGAAAAAAAAATCTGCTGTCCCATACATTTGGCTCGAGTAGGTTAATTTGTAGTTTTGTATGGAGGGGCTGATATTTTTTTCGCGATTTCGATGTTGGTGCCTTAGAGAAAGATGTTCAGTTTGATGGTCTGAGCATCCCCTTAAAAAAGTGTCAGCATATTAAGAAGGACCCTATATTCATATGCAGTACTTATATTTAATTGTTAATATTACGTTTTTGACAACCTTATTCTGAGGGGGAAAGGTGTCTAAACACTTCAAGTCCCAAATTTAAATTGCGGGTTCTTAAAACACTTTCCGTCAAGCGCAGAGATTGTAATCAAGGCTTATAATTTGATACCGGGGCTTTGAATGGGAATGTATACAGGGTGTAAGGAAAAGTATCATTAACCTTTAAACCACAATACTCTACCCATCAAACTGACCAACATTTATTATCGGAGCAAACCTGACTTCGCAAAAATCTGCTGTTTCATACTAAACTGCAATGCCTTATGATATGAGACAGCAGATTTTAACTTCTGACAGGTATGCTCCCATGATAAAAGTTGTTTAGTTTGATGGGTAGAGTATGTAGTTTTAAGGTTAATAATACTATTCCTTACACCCTGTATAAATTGGTGGGATCATATTCACATTACTATATTGTGTGGTTCTAGGATTAGAATACCTAGTCCTAAACCGTTTCGGCTCGTGAGTGTCGGTCGTGACGGCAGAAATCACAATAGTTAAAAAAAATATAAAGGTTCTTTTGCTGTGTTTTGTAGGCATTACGCTGGCTAACTACTCGTATAACCATTTTCTATAACCATAAATTAACACGACATTCACCCTAAACCCCAAACTGAGTACAGACAGATCGCCTACATAAAACATAGTAATAGTTTCGATAAATAGAAATCCAGCAACGACTCCAGCAACGACTATTAGTCCAATCATTTTAGAGTTTCCTTGTATGGACACCCAAACAATAATTAATCTATCACTGAAACTTTGCAGTGTGATAAAGTAAAGTATACAGATTACGGTTGACAAATAATCTAGGACCGTAAAAAATTTAACCTAGATTATTTGTCAACCGTAATCTGTATACTTACTTTACTTTATCACACTGCAAAGTTTCAGCGATAGATGAATTATTGTTAGGGTCAAACTCTAAAATGATTGTACTATAATATGTGATGTTCTTTTTTTTGGAAATATTGTTTTTTGATATTGTTCTTTGAACTGGGACTGGTTGTAATGGAAATGAAAAAAAAAACGATTGAGGGCAGCACTAGAGGCTCGGTCCCTTAATAGTTTAAATATAATTACTATCGTATCGTTATCGTTTTCACTTCGAACTCATAGGTACTAAGCATGAATTCATAAGTCGGTCTACTGTCAATTCGTGGAAGAGTTGCTTCACTATATCCATAACAATCTATGAGTGTATATTTATTTGGTTTTCTATTTTACAACTTTTCAATGAAAATCATGTAACTTGCAGTAGTGTTCATTGGAATTCAAGCTTTGATACAGTTTGGACTTTATTGTTTGCAAAATTCGTTGTACCTATTTCGTCTTTGGTTCTGATTTATACTGAATTCTGCTGAGCTACTTTTGCAAAACATTTGCTGACACATTTTCTAGTATTACTTTATAGTTCAATGACAACAATGCACAAATGCTGTCGAAAATTGAAATTCAACTTTTTTCATCTTAAAAAAAAAGAACAATCTCCAGAGAAACTTTCTCATCACTTCCAATGCTTCATTAAAAATTTACATTAAAATATCTGAAAATTAGCGGGAGACAATTTACATTCGTCCTCATTAAATGTTTTCACATTTTCCATGACACCCAGATTTTTTTTCATTACCGAGAAAGCGAAAAGGGCACTAATTATTGTAACACATAATTGAGTTAGCGTTATTGCGGATGCTCTGCGCTCGCAACGGAATTATAACCAGCGAGTAATTTTTATGGTACATTTTCGAAGAAAACCCGCCTGGGTGGCCTTTTATTCACTTACCATTATGCTCTTACACATATCTTAAACTCTATCTTAAAAGACACAGGGTTAATTTTTGTTTAATGATGTGTAAAGCGTAGTGGCATTGTTAACGTTTTATTGGTAGGATAAAAGGCTTTTTCAACAGTAGTTTTGATGGGAAAAATTATTGAACTCGAGGTTTGTTGGCATGTGACCCTTAATTTTTTAGTGCAAGATCGTAGCAAAATACATTTAATTATGTATTGGTTTATGACATCAAGTTATCTAGAATGAATACGAAAGTATTTGGTGTATCGTTAATTATAATGATTGAATACAAATGGGAGAGGGGAATTTTGATGATATATAATAATGAATATGATAAAACGGTCCAAAATAGCGGTAGCTTCAAAAAAGATTTGAATTTTAATAAAAGGGGTCTTGAAGCACCTCTAAGAGGTTTAACAAAATTTGCTGAAACTATTTTAAGGGGATGATCAGACCATCAAACTGATCAACTTTTTCTATGGGACCAAATATCGAAATCTCAAAAAAAAAATCTACCATAAAAACCTACTCGACCTTTACATAATGTATCGGACAGCAGATTTTTTTTTTGCAATTATAATTTTAGCTTAGTTTTTTCTTATATTAATGATTGGGTTTGTTTAATAAGCCTGCGTAGGTACCTACTATTGTATGGCATAAGTCTCCTTCACAAAAATAAGTGTGCATACTCCACGGTAGGCTAAATTGTGAAGGTAAAGTTAATGGTCAACTTGTTGCCAGAATATTTCTAAGCCACCTCGACAGGCATTGGACTTTTTATCACTTTAAGATTCTACATCTTGTTCAGTCCTAAAAGGACACTGCTTTTTAATATTTTTTTTGACACAGTGAAATATAGGTACACAAAAGCATAACATGGCTAGCTCAAAGAACTTTGGATACAGTTTCACTAATTATAAGTACAAGGTTCTTCTCAATGCTGACGGTTTTTTAAGACGCTGTTATCCGGTCGAGGCCGTTTTTTGAACACGAACGAAAGTGTTTTAAACTGTGTTTTAAAGTCTGAAAACCAATGATGTCTTATTCAAGGATCTGGCTGATAGGCGACCGTTCTCAATTACACGATTAAATTAAGTTTAATAGATAGAAAAAAATCCTAAAGTTACCCCTTTTTGTTATGTTTTTTCAATACTATGATATTAAACTGCTGATATTTAACTTTGCATTCTTGTAGTTAACTAAATCCATTAAATATTTCTAGTGAACTCCGTAGAATTTTGAGCTTAGAAACATCCATGAGCAAAGATATTAATGAAAAACACGTTTTTTGCTATCCTGCTTTCAATTGGAGCGGGATGGCTAATTGCAAACTTATGCTTGCTAGAAAGAGACGCTTGCACTTGGATAACCTGGCCTTAAGGATATGATTAAATCATCAAACTGAACAATTTTCTCTATGGGATCAAAAATCGCAAAATAAGTGCTTAAGGTTGAGTAGATTTGCAGTTTTGTATGGGACAGCAGATTTTTCATCTCGGTTTCATCTTTGCTAGCTATACCCATACATAAAGTTGTTAAGTTTGATGCTCTATCATTCCCTTGAAAATTCGTCGGCGAGTTAAGGGTATATTTTCGTTTGTGACGTCATCACTTGCTGTCAATTTTCAATAAAAAATGTTGATAATGTTTTGTAAGTTTTCCGTGACCTTTTGTTTGAGCTCCCACCATCGATAAGAAAAGTGTTAAGTATTTTTTGTGAAGAATACCTAGTTAGTAGGTAGGTTTTTTTTCACACAATAAGAAATTCATTACTTAACTAAAACATTTTAAATTAACCAAAGTGGGAAGTTTCGGTTAATTTAAAGTGTAACCTACATACATACCACTGTTTTCAAACTAAATACGATCATCACTGTGGGCAAAAAAATTGTGTATAGAGATACAAAAATTATGATTTCACAATATGTAGAGTAACGGAATATGCCTACATAACTAATTAAATTTATTAAACACTTATTTTTTTAAATATTTTTATAGTTTCAAAATTACACATGTGATATTTTTTACTAACCGACAAGGAGGAGATTCTATGATATATAAGGTCTAACAAAATTAGGTGAAACTATTTTAAGGGCATGATCAGACCATCAAACTGAACAACTTTCTCTATGGGATCAATAACGAAATCGCGAAAAAAAAATCTGCCATCCCATACATTTAGGTCGAGTAGGTTTGTATGGAACAGCTGATTTTTTTTTCGCGATTTAGATATTGGTCCCATAGAGAAAGTTGTTCAGCTCGCGGCCAGTCTATCCATAATAAAAAAGTTTTGTTATGTATAAAAGTAAATTTGGAGTCTCATTTCCTACCAAATGTATGGGAAACGTTTTTTGCGATTTCTGACATTTCTAGTACTCAAACCTCGGTTGGTCCCATAGAGTCTATTGATCCTTATAAGAAACAGGATCGATTGACATCAAAAAAAGTTTTTGTGTAAATTGACAATTTTCTTGCTGACTGTACATTTTTTTCAAAATCTGTGAATGCAGTTCGAAATTTTTCAAAAAGTTAAGGATAGTCTCCTAAGAACGTTTCGCTGTAGCTACAACGGTTAAGGTACTTGCCCTTACTGCCCCGTCTCAAAAATCCACCCTGTATAGTAGATTACACACCGAGGGCAGGAAAGTAAGAAAGGTCTCAGATGTCATTTGATTGCTGACCGAGGTGAAGCCGAGGTCAACAAACATGTGATCTGAGGCTTTATTATTTACTGCCCGAGGTTAGTTTACTATTTTTCTCCTCGACGGAGGTGGAAAGCGGCAACTTCGTTTAGCGCAGCGGGAAGAAAATTTACGCTTTTCGTCCGGAGGAGAGAAAACAACATTTTCTATGTTAGAGATTTTAAAATGAAAGGAACACGGATATTTTAAAAAAAATATAAGGTCGTTTTCGACCAGGAGTGCGATTTTTGAATCTCATTCGGTGAGCTCAGCAGTTGAAAATGTCAAAATTACTATGGAGATTTGCATCTTCAAATCAATCTATGCATTCAAGTCAAATCAGCAGTAGGAAGATGCATATCTCCGTAGTAATTTTGACATTTTCAACTGCTGAGCTCAGCGAATGAGATTCAAAAATCGCACTCCAGGGCCCTATTCAATAAACGCGACAATTACAGGTGAAAGGCGACAGGCGAAAATTCGACAATTATTAACAGTTCAATAAAAATGTACATTGACAAAATTGTCAAGAGCATTGAGTTCTGCTTACGTAGGTCGTGGGTTCGATTCCCACGGGGGACACCTAGTGACATGTCACTTTGTGCATTTTTCCCCAGTTTGTAAGGATATTACAGGCTGAATCACATGATTCCATGCTTCGGATGGCACGTTAGGCCGTTGATCCCGGCTACTATCTTTGGTTAGGTACATAAAAACCACGTCAGAGGCCCGTAAGGCGGTCTGAAAAAAACTCTTATACCAGGGCATGCTGCCCACACGATAAGAAGAAGTGTTTAATAAAACAAATACTTATGTCAAGTTTTTCAGGACAAATTGTTATTATGTCTATTCTATTTTTATTAAATGGCGTTTCCTTGTTAGATTTCGCCAGTGTCAAGTGTTGAAGATATATTTATTAGATATTGTACGGTAATAGGATATGGCGATCTCAAAACCCCGTTTTTAAACAAAAACACACACTTGAATGAAACCACCATAAAACGGCGAAGCCACTTGGGCAATCAAATCGCAAGCCGACGACACGTCTACTTGTTACCTCCTTAGCCACGCGACTCCTCTGTCACATGTCACCTGTCAGGAGAAAAATTATTGAACAGAAATATGTCAAATTGTCGCTACAATCCGACAAATTTCTTTTCTCAAACATGCTTGGAAATTTGAGCATTATGTTGACAACCTTCTTTGAAATAAATCGAAATTGCTGTACTATGCGAGCAGTGGCCGGTAATAGTTGTATGAAAATCTATATCTGTCGTAGTTTAGAGGCCAAATAAATTACATAGTAAACTTATATTAGGTATGTCGTGTAATTTAAAAATGGAACGATCTTTTACTCCGAAACATGGCAACCAAGGAGGTAACTTATCAAAGGTTTGGTTTAAATTTTGAACTGGCTTGCAAATAAAAAGCTTTATAATGAAAAAAAAACGAATGGACACTTTAACCACAGATAAGTTATAAGTTAGGTACTAGCTTTATCGCAGGAAAAAATATTGTTGTTCGTCATTGATTTTGAAAAGTTGATTAATTTTCATTTCCGCGCATTCATAATTCATAATATTTATTGCATAATCATAATAATAACATAATAGCATTGTTTGAGAAAAGCACTATACAAGCCTTGGCCACAACTAGGCATTGATGGACTTACGTATGTGTGCCTTGGCTTCGCCTCGGCCCACATTTACACGTTCGTCCATCGATGCGTCTTTTGCTGGCCACTGCAGTAATGTACTATAATTTTCCATTATGACATTTTGACGAAATTATCAGATTTTCCACCTGTAATTGTCACGCTTATTGTCACGTTTATTAAACCGGACCCTGTAAACTCCTCGGTAAATTTGAAAAGTACATAAAATAACTGGCCGATAAGAAAATAGTTATTTGTTATGCTAGGCTGCAAAGTTGTTTTTTGGCGCGAGTACTTATATTGAAACCTGAGCAAGCGAAGGATTCTAGGATTGAACCACGAGCGAAGCGAGTGGTTCAAATATAGAATCCGGAGCGTAGCGAAGGTTTCAAAGGTACGAGACGCAGAATAATTTTGCAGCCGAGCGAAACACACAACTTTTCACCTCACAACAGCGAGGAAAATGTTAGGTGCAAGCACTGAGTTTAGATGTATAGAGCGAACATCGCGCTTCATGACGTTGTCCCATTCTATTGCGGCTATATTACTCTTGCTAGTCACTAGCACTGTCTCAGTGCGGTCACGTGTAGCAGTTTGATTGAAAACCAATTGATCAGCATAAAAAATGTCCTGGTGTGTAGTGTGTACTGAGACACTGCGCAAATAATTCAGGAAATGTAAAGGAATAACTTCTCATAGGTAAACAAGATGAATTATTTATTAAAATGCATTTTAAATAAGTATTATTTTAAATGATATTTTTATCCCACACTGGAAAAATAATTATATGCAAATGCAAATAAGGACAAATCTATACGTGAAAAAGAGAAGACAAGAGATATTGCTACTCAAAGGGATTATATTTAGTTATAATCTCTTTGTTGACACTCAAATAAATTATAGTGAAGGACAAACCTATACGCGAAAAAGAGAAGACAATAATATGCACGAATATATGCATAGTTCGTTATGTTAGCAACATTATCTTTTTGTCTTTCTCGCACGTATGGTTTTACTATCTTTTTATCTGGACTCGAATGGATTCGAATTTTAAAAACTCTTTCCACGCTAGCGGATAAAATGCACTTTTGCACTCAGATTTCGAATGATAAACAGAATCTTTCCGAGCTTGTGAGGTGAAAACAAAATTATAATGTAATGCCGTTTCTGTTTCCAGCATCGAAGTAGAAAAAGAAGGAAGGTGTCTTTTTTAGATTAGCAATGTTTTTTCTACATGAGTTCGAATGATTTTCTTGTGACCACTTTTGCATTTAGAGATTACCGTTCAAATTCATTTAAAATGTATTTGTATTGATAAACTAGGTAGCTTTTACGGTTCGCTTTCATTGCAACAAACTATCTTTCATAAAAAATACTTATTTTATAACTATCTCCCATAATCTGTATATTCTTCTGTCTAGCCCCACACCAAGAAATGGTGGTTGGGCAAAAAATCTCGAGAGAAATATATCTCAAGACAATAATTATATTACTACTATTGTATTGTATTGTATGGTATAGTCAAAGTGAATTTACGCTATGGTATGGTGTTAACTGTTAAGGGACCCTCCGTACGTGAGTCCGACTCACATTTGGCCGGTTTTCTTTAAATATAGTAGTTTACTTAACAAAATTTGGAGTGGAGTGGAGAAAAATTAGCCGTGGAATTTAAATATTCCCATTGTTTTGGCAGACGTGCCTAAACCACTGAACCGATTTTGATGGTTGAGATGTCATTCGACTGCAATTTAAGTCTGTGATTGAGTCATAATTGCAAACATGACGTGGATGTACATTGAAGATATTTATAAAAATGTTAATTGGCGGTGTTTGGAATAGGTACCTACGTAATGGAATACATTGAGACCATTTTTAGAATGTTTGTTTGTGCACACGTTATTTTAAAACTACTGAACAGATTTGGATTTCACGAAAGCATAGGGCTTAGTTTGGATTGGCATCAAACTAGTACCTACCTAAGTAATAAAATCCTTTCTGTTCAATTATTCATTGAAATTGGTAGGAAGCAAGTTTTTAGTTGTTTTGATATTATTTGCAGTGATTTAATTTCAGAAGTAAATAAAAATTGCATGATTTTCTTATCAAGTATTTTATACTACGTAGGTAATTTAATCTTCTTGCTTAGAATTTATTTGAAACTGTGCGCGACTGTATTGGTAATTGTATATTGAAAAGCCGACCAAAGAGAATGGTCATAGATTTGGTATACGCTACTTAGACGACACTGACATAATTGAAGTCATTTCAATTTGATTGAACAATATGACAAAAATTATCCTAGAATTCGTAATTTTTTTTTGGAATACAATATAATTTTAGCTTTAGAAAAATACAAATAATGAATTATTCCATTCAATTACCTTTGTGTTTCAGTCATCCACAGACGGATCGAAAAAAAAATTGTCGCAAATTATTTTTAAAACATTTGACGCGGACGTGCTCCAGTAACGGCATTTCGCCGTACAATGAAAAAAATCAGAAACAAGGATAATTTTGCAGTTGTCACAGGATGTCAAAAGCTTGAATTTGTTCGCCATTTTGTATGGTAATCACAATATTTGATTTTATATAATATGTTTTCAAAAATATTAGTGTTTCAGACTGGTATTTCAAAAAATCGATTCATTATGTTTTTTAAATTTATATAAACTTTCTTTTTACGTAAACTGTAAATTCAACCGAGTAACGTAACCCTTCTAAAAATGTTCCTAAAGTAACCCCATTTTTAGCAATATTTCGATGAACAGTGTCCGGATTTTATGCGATTACTAAAATAAATTATATGAAACATACAAAAAAACGATTCATTACATTTTTAAGTAAAGGCAGTTCTTTCATAATAAATATAAAACACTGGATATGCAATAGCATATCACTGAAAACAATGTTCCTAAAAGTAGGGGTTTTAGAAAATATACCCTTAAGTACCCTATATAGATAGACCACTATCCTACTATAAGAATATTATACCTACCGTTTAGATTTCCATATAAATAAATGAAGTTTGAAAAATGCAATGACAGAAAACCCATACCTAAATAAATCCTATAAATATCTTGGCTACAACAACTAAGCAGTATGACATGCATGGCTACACCCGTGTAGACCTCTTGAGACCTAGGCGAATAGGGGGTCTAGGGGAGACCTAGCTTCTAAGTGAAACTACATTACTATAGCTAGGCAACAAGGTAGTAGGAAGGTACATTAATAGTTCGTGTTGAAAGAGTAGCGTAGATTGCAAAGAGATCGCTTACAAGATTGATTGCTCGATAACTTCAGTGTTGGATCTCCACTGTTGCTTAAAGGTAGGAATTTAATTATTTGGCTGTTTGTTTCTTTTTCTTTGTTGCGTAACGTCACGTCTCGTATCATAAATAACATACTAAATTGAAGCACACTTGATAGGTAAGTATTCGATGGTAAAATATAGTTTAAGGGGATGATCAGACAGTCAAACTGAACAACTTTATCTCTGGCATCAACATCCAAATCGCGAAAAAATAATTAGCTGTTCCTTAGAAAACTGCAAACCAACTAAAGCCAAATGTAGGTAATGGGACAGTTGTTTTTTTTTGCGATTTCAATGTTGGTCCCATAGAGAAAGTTGTTCCGTTTGATGTTCTGATCATCCCCTTAAAAAGTGTCAGCATATTAAGAAGGACCCTGTATCTTAGAGCCGTTTTTTGTTACTCACACATTATTCAACCGATTTCTTCTGTTCATTTAATCCCAAATAATAGCAAAAGTGAAAAACTATAATTAGGTACCTATTCAATAAGGCCAGTGAGTCTTAATGTGGATTAAAAAGTACAAAAAAACAATATTCGATCTTGGACTTTACTTTACTTACCTATTAAAACCGTTATTACTTACCTACCTAATTATAATTTCCATACAGTTCAATACAGTTTATTTTTGTGTATAGCAGACAAACATAAAAACATAATTATACCGACATTCACGATCGTATTCCCTTCAAATACTTATTTGTATAGAAAGACAAATTGTATTAACAATTTTAGTTATTTTGTGTTGATTAGATTAGATTTATTTTTGCATTCATGTGGGACAGCTTAACGTGATCAATAATTACAAGCAAAGTAATATATACATGAACCCTAGTAGAGCGTAGTAACTCAGAGAACGCTTCTAAATGTAGCAAAATTACAATAAAATTTACATTTGCAAAGTTACAAACGAAGATGTGTTCGATGCTCTAAGATTCTACCTGCCTTGAATGCTGTTTAAGACAAACAGCGCCATCTGTTGTTGAGCGGAAATACTATGAAAAAAGGAAATGCTATGATCTTTACTTATCAGAACAAAATTACGAGTAAAACTATATATTTTAGATACTTCTGACAACTACATGTTGCTTCCATAAGAACAATTCGATGCTTAGGTTCAGGAAGTAAAAAGTAAGTTAAGTCACCGATCCCACTACTGGGCAAAGGAGGCCTTTGCCCTGCAGTGTTCCCAAATACTACTCTACTCTAGTGTAGATTACAGAAAGTATTTTAAAACTAATTGATTCACTTTTATATCATGAAACCTGATTTATGCAGTTATTGAATTACCTATAAGTAAGTACGCACAAGAATATAAAAATACATCAGAACTTATACAAGGTGTAGCAAAAGACCCTAGTAATATTTAATGGGGTAATTTAGATTAGACCATCAAACTGAACAACTCTCACTAAGAAGCCAACATCGAAAAAAAAAAACTATTTTATACATAACTGACCGACTCGGCTTCAATATTTTCAAAAAAAAGTTCTTATAATTTTACTCGAATCTTCATTTAAAATTCCGCGACACTGTCAACTTCATCGGGATGAGACGCCACTAAAAAAAAAACAACAACAAAAAAACATCGTTCAAGAGTTTGGGCGAGTTTCAAAAACGCCGACGTAGCTTACTTTTCAAATTAGACGTCTACAACGCGGATAAAAAAGGATCTATTCGATACAAATATTGCACACGACGGCCGGCGGTGAAACAAGCAAAAATAAAATAGACTGACATTCTATTTTTCTCTGCAAAGGAGCCTGCGCGCGCATTGTGACTCCGCTGCGCTCGCGCACAAAACAAGCAAGACCCTTCGCGCTTGACGACCGCCGTGCGAGCGAGACAGCTATACGCGTATCCTACAAAAAAGAGAGAGACGTGTATATTATGGGCGTTCCGTCATCGAATTTCGCATCCAATTAATGTTCAGTGGGCTTCCAAGTAGGCGGGGCATATTTGATTCAAGCTAATAGGGATCGAGCTAAAATGATCTATAGATCGTTGCAGACGCAGTGCATACTGTATTGTTATCGTTGGATTTATTTTATATCTACTTTTGATGGCTGAATACATTTTCTTGCCGATTTCATTTTTGATACTGTTTTTGGGATATTGGTTTCTTCTGTACATTTTATACATACTAGATACATAGCACTGTTTATATATAGTTTTATGAAATAGGTAATTAATCTACTTATTTTATGTCCTCATTTTATGTAATTGTCATTTGATTGTGATCCCTCAGTCAACACGTTTCAAAATAACAATTTAAAAAAAATGCCATGCCTACAAAGGGGTGAACTTTATTTATTTCCTTATCAATAACAGATTATTAAAATGACAAAAACTAAAATATCCTGGTAATTAATCTACAGATTGTTAGGGTAAACATTTGCATTGTTTTAAGGGATGATTTTAACCATGATACCAAACAACATTCCCTAAGAAAGCAATAGAACAATAAGTAACAACATTTTTGGACTTTCCATACCAATTCGTACAATTTGAAATTAGTTTTGTTCCTTTGGGAAAGTTGTTCATTATCACCCATTAAAGTAGGTAATGCAACTGTCTACCCTAACACCCTGTATATCCAAATAATATATTATTAAAAATGAATCCTCGTAGCAACTGCTACGACAGTATAAAAGACATCAACGAGACCATTTTTGGTTAAAAATAGTTTTCATTCACTACTAAAATTTTTATTTTTTTATTTTTTTTATTTATAATTAATGGACTTCTTGCTTGTGTGTTAGCATCGCATTTCCGCCAATGTCAAGTGTTATAAGGGAGTATATCTATCCAATCTCGAGGATTGTTTTTGAGTAAGAACAACTGAGAAGCCTGAGGATTGTGGAGCCTCGTGGCAGGCTGAAACGCGAACCGCGCGAACACCACTCGAGAGACAAGTGTTCGGGGCAAACCCTGCAACGTGACACCACTACTATATTTTAAACATTTAATCTACTCCCAACATTTAATCTATGTCCATGTTCTATTGAAGTGGGCAAAGACAATGCACTCACTGCACCTGCTTGAACTCTGACACGACTCTTGCCAGCCTCTTGCCTATTCATCATTAGTAACTTAGGTACCTAGGTATCTAATAGCTGTAGGTTTCGGTTTACAGCAACCTCATTTTCTTATTAATATAGGAAGGATTGCCCTTTTTAAGCACGCCTCCAATATGGTCTGCCTACGTAGCTATCTCTAAGCTATTACGATTCTATTTTTCTATGTTTTACTTTTTTTTAAGGCAGTCAACATTGACTCTAATAATGTCTCGTCACTATAGTGACGTCACAAGCGAAGCCATCCTTTTTACTCCAAAGTCATAAACTACAATGTAAGCAAGAGAGCAATACCCTGGTACAATGGAAATAGAATATAACAGACAGAAACACCTTAATTAGGTAGCGTTAACAAAAGACGATCTGCTAGAACAACGACATCCGTAGAGGTGGTTGGAGAGTTGTCTATTTTAAACAAAACTTTGTCGTAGAACACTCGTAGACGGTATTAATAAAAGTAATGTTTTTTAAAAATACCTTAGAAAATCTAGATTGCCCGTATCAAATAATATTAAAAATTTAGAATATAATTACGAAGACATCAAGTTTTGAAATTATTCATACAAAATGTCAAAGCCTTATATCTTCGTAATTATATATCGTATTAATAATATAAATTGTAAATATTATTTGATACGCGCAATCTAGATTTTCTAAGCTATTTTTCCATATACAAAACATTACTTTTATTAATACCGTCTACAAGTGTTCTACGACAAAGTTTTGTATGGACGGAAACCACCTTAAAATATTTAGAGGTAGATTAGCTTGTCTATAAGTACTAATATTATAAAGAGGAAAGATTGGTTTTTTTGTTTGTTTGTATTGAATGAATGCTACATTATCCGCGATGAACATAGGCTAATAAAAACGGCCAAATGTGTCGGGAAGAGAGCGATGAGTAGTTCACCGCGGTCAACAAGTCACCTATAAAAATACGGCAAATGAAATAAAATCCCTCGGTGTCCCTCATACGATATCCAAGGTTTGAGCTGACTATACAGTGTGAAATTGATATCATTAGCAATACCTAACACCTACCCATCAAACTGAACAACTTTTACTATGGGAGCAAACAGATCGGAGTGAAAAAAATCTGCTTTTGCAAATATTTGAGTAGAGTAGGCATTGCAGTTTAGTATGGAACAGCAGTTATTTTTTTGCTCCGATCGGTTTGCTCCAATAGTAAAAGTTGTTCAGTGTGTTGGGTAGACTCTTAGTTTAAAAGGATGCTAATGATAAAAATTCCACCTTATCCAGATATCCAGTAGGTATATCATAATAGTAATTAGATATTTGAACAACAACACCGCTTCCTATCGACAATACAACCTATTAACAAAATTTATTACTCCATAATTACCTACCTAATTACATATACAATATCTATCAATGCGCAATCAATCCTGACATTATCTGTAGTAAGAACATTAAAAAATATCTACTATTAAAACAATAGATCGTTCTCTATATTCCGCGAGTAGCTCAGTCTATTCGGTAGCTATGCGCATTTCTCGCATATCTAACTGTTCAACAAATGAAAGCAGAAATCTAACTATCTCAGTAGTTTAGTATAAAGACAATGGGTGAATGTTATATGTACGGATCAATATTAGGTTGTACACGTGCTTGTCCACTTATATTCATAAAGTTATTAACATACCTTACACACTGACATATACTCTAGCGATAGACAAGCTCGTTCAAACAAACAACATGTCACACAAAACAACACAAAATGACACATTGCGGTCTGTCATTGCCATAGTGACGAAGTGAACTCGGGAACATCAATGCGGTGCGCTCACCGCATTCAAGTGGAACATGTTGCTTTGCTTCTATGAAAGGGCCTGTCTATCGCTAGAGTGTAAGTCAATGACCTTACAAGAGTAGAGGAACTGACATGAATTGTCAAATGAAACCGTTTTTTGATATTTTCAGGAGACTATCGGCAAGCAAAAATTCGAGTACTGTCTATAATTCTGGAGTCTAACGTGAAATCGTTAATTAATACAATTAATTAATGAAACAGTGTCAGTATACTTCACAAAATTGTCTACGATATCACATTTGATTCGCAATTATTCACGGAAACCGAATTTTTACCCTGCGATAAGATCTCCAAAAACGGTTCCAATTGCCTCTACGTTCTATTATACAGTGGTGCCGCTAGGTACATCACGCTCTCTCAGCTATCAGTCACTCTTACTTTATGCTTACACTGTTGTGTTTTCGGGAATGGACCACTTCATTTCTTCCCGTTGGGTTAGTACGAGGCGACTAGAGGAAAAGGGTTCATATGCAGTTTATTTGTGGTCGCTTATACCCGCTTGCACTCGTTTTACTCGTCATTCTATCTTGAAACCTTCTAAAACTGCTACAAATAAAGATGATAGTTGTAGTAATTTTTATCACCATCCTAAAAGGGGTTAGTCGTGAGTTTATGGATGTATAATATAATGTACTGTTGTGTTTGTAGCATAGATAAAGTCGATTGCAAATCAATGCTTAGGAAACAATCTGGACTTTGCCCCATCTTATCTATTCGATACCTACCTTTATAGCGTTAAGATTGCACTGAAATGCCGTCAAGTAAACTAATATGATTGTCTTCCCTTAGGTGCATTAGGTTTTCGGTAACTTTTGATCGTGAGTTACAGTAAGGATAAACTCTACATATTGAGGGTTTTCAGTTGAATTCGAATGTCTCGTATAAGATATCCTATGATAGTTTCTTTTAAAATCGAATGACTAGCTACCTTGCTACCTACCACATGATACGCATATTGAAGCAAGCAAAGGTATTTGGTAGTAGCAACGTTTCTTAGCTCCATAAGGGTATACGATCGAGAATTGGTAAAGAAAAGAATGTTAAGTAATAAGTGAAAATAGTTAATCAACTAAAACCTAAAAATTTCCATACCTGACTTTAGTAGAATCGTGTATACAGGGTGTAAGGGACAGCCCTCCGCAGACTGAAACGGTGAACTCAGACCATCAAACTGAACAACTTTCACTATGGAGCCTACCTCAGGAAACGCGAAAAAAAATCAGTTGTCCCATACATACAGGTAGGTACGGCGGTTTTGTATGGGACAGCTGATTTTTTTTCGAGTTTCCTGAGGTAGGCTCCATAGTGAAAGTTGTTCAGTTTGGTGGGTAGGTTGAAAAGGATGCTAATGATATCAATTCCACCCTGCAGTTAACTTTGTTGCGGGTAAGTGAATTCCAAATGTGAATTCAGTAAGCTATTCCGCCGGACGCCTGGGTTCGGCTTACCTACGGCTACTTTACTATTTGATCTATGCACCTAGACTAGATAGAGCTTATTATGCTTTAGGTACCTACAATACTGTACCGTTTAGTGCATATGTATTAATTCATATAAATGTACTTAGTACCTAAGTATACAGGGTGTAAGGGACAGCCCTCCGCAAACTGAAACGGTGAACTCAGACCATCAAACTGAACAACTTTCACTATGGAGCCTACCTCAGGAAATGCGAAAAAAAATCAGCCGTCCCATACAAAACCGCCATAGCATATTAAGAACTGTATAGGCCGGGTCCCTATCTAGTGAGTCGAAATCGACTGGGAATCCATCATTATCATAATGGAAGCGTATTTTATTTATTTATTTAATGTCGTATTGTGTCCTAGCTTAAAGAAAATCGTTTAAAAGTAGGATCCCAACTGACTAAAGTGTCAAATTACCCTAATTGTCCAACGGAAGCCACCGGAACGAACGGCTGTTTCGTACAATACAATTAGAATCTTTAAACACTGCCCTTTTTGTTCGTGTTTACCACATTTACATTTGGGTATGGGTTCTTCCTCAATAGTAGGAAGTATTTCAACTTGGTTCAGTATTAAGTATCTTTACCTGAAGTTGTGTTTTAAGCATTGACTTACACTCTAGCGATAGACTGGCCCTTTCATAGAAGCAACATGTTCCACTTGAATGCGGTGGGCGCACCGCATTGATGTTACCGAGTTCACTTCGTCACTATGGCAATGACAGACCGCAATGTGTCATTTTGTGTTGTTTTGTGTGACATGTTGTTTGTTTGAAAGAGATTATCTATCGCTAGAGTATATGTCAATGGTTTTAAGGATGTACAAATGACAGCCTGGTGAATGCTAAAACTGTGAATTCAGATCATCAAACTGAACAACTTTCACTTTTCAACAAGTTAAAACATGTTCTATTCTTTTCCAATTTCAGTTCTAATCACATTGCAATCCAATTACTATTCAACTGTGCTCAATTCCTTATCGCGCTAAACTCTATGTAACTGACAGCCCTTAACGTCTGAGCGATCTGTCAAAACAGCTCTAACGGCTGTCAAGAGCAGTACCGCGATTAGCGCAATACCAAATGTGTCAAAAGTTATGGTTCGTACGTAGTCCAATCACGGTTCAATCAACGGATATTTACCGCGATTGCAGCCCAGGTACCTTACGGACAACAAACAGTCAACCAGTTGTTAATAAGATTGTACTATAGCATTAATAGCTATTATTGTAATTATAGCTGTAAGTTTCCCAAATAAAAAAAAAAAAAAAAAAAAAAGTGAAGTATAATGAGTAATATATCTGCATAAAAACGACATGTGTTCAATAGTGTCTCTTTCACTACAATCATTATCTGTCTTCGAGACCTCAATGGTACTTACTGATTATTTAATGTGGTTTTCTCTGTATATCATTTCAGATAAATACCATTTCGATAATATGTGACGACAGCCAACCCTATTATTACCACTGTTTTTTTTTTCTGGCAGTACAGATTTCGAAAATCGAATTTAAACATCTGTCGACACTCAATAGGCGCGTATTGTCACGTTCTTTTTTCAAAATTCAAATCTACAATGGCGTTCGGAAGCATAGAGTGTTTAATGATACCTAGTTTACTTGCCTACTTTTTGTTGAACGATTCTAAACCTTATTATCATGTATTATTTATTCGTATTTTCTAAGACCCACATAATGTTTGTAAAGGTGTATTTAGATTATTTATATTTTAGGGCTTCGTTGGGCGTAGGCGGCATTTGTAATGCAGTGTTGGATTTCGGAGGTTAAAACCGGGTGGAAATAGGCGGTCGATTTTTGAATGTATCAGATGACAGAAGAGCGGTTTGAAATAATTCTAATTTCTTTATTTTTACTGTGCATTCAGCACACCGCACAAACTAATGAAATTAAATAATTAAGAATAGCATTTATGATTTAATAAAGTACCTAGGCACTGAAGTACCAAATATAAAATTCAGATAAAGTAGGTACTTATAAATATAAAACTTAGATAAGTTTAAATCTTTGATAAAGTTATATGTCAAAATTGACAGTCAAAGCTACGAAAGCGTCGAAAAAAATAGGAACCAGTAATGGTTCCAAAACCCTATACATATACACGCACACATACATAATTAGTATGGCGCCTCACGCACACCAACCTATGAAACTTGGCCCCTTTTGTTTTATACGGTAAAACAGTGAGGCTCATTCTAGACATATACTTTTTCTAAGGTTTAAATATCCTGCTGTCACTGTCATAAGTATGAAAAGTGATAGAGACATAGCGTTTCATAAATACGTTTAAGCCTACAAATTATTTGTTCGTAGGTTTAAGCCTAAATACTTTTTGGTGCAAGCCAGCCAGTAACTCAATAGTAGGTACATTATGATACAAGTGAGCAAAGTTGGTCAACACAGCCGAGGCGGGATTGCATCACGAGCCGCCAGGCGAGTGATGCTGTTAGCAGAGGCTGTAATGACCAATGCTCACGCGTTTCATACGACGTTTTTCAACATACTTGCGAGGAAAAAGATATAAAATTTCGTAAAAAACAACAATTTTAGACCAATATTTGTGGAAAATGGCGCGCGGCGGGGCTTTTTTTTTTTTTTTTTTTTTTGGTTGAGAGGTGATGACTGATGACTTTAGCAACATTCAACCAACGACATTTTGTTGCAAGAATGCGCAGAAATTAAAATCAATCAACTTTTCAAAATCAATGACGAACAACAATAATTTTTCCTGCGTTAAAGCTAGTAAGTAACTTATTATTAATCTGAGGTTAAAGTGTCCATTCGTTTGTTTGATTATAAAGCTTTCTATTTGCCAGTTCGAAATTTAAATAAAACCTTCGATAAGTTACCTCCATGGTTGCCATGTTTCGAAATAAAAGATCGTTCCATTTTGAAATTACACGACAGATATGAGTTTACTATGTAATTTATTTGGCCGCTAAAACACGACATTATATTGGATTTTCATACAAATTTTGCCGGCCGCTGCTCGCATAGGACAGGAATTTCGATGTATCTTGAAGAAGGTTATTAAAATAATGCTCAAACCGAGCATGTTTGAGAAAACTTATTTATATTGAATTAGCCACGTTAATTCACTGTTTAACAGCAAAACGTCGTTTTTCGTGCACCTTCACTGGACGACGGCTTTTTACACCACTTGCCTCTAATTGATTCGCTTTAAACAAGCTTAATTACAAGCTGCGATGAGTTGCTTAAATACAGGCTGCTAAGTAAAACGGGCGTTTTATTATCCTTTAACGAGGTGAAGAATTTCTTAGTTTTAATTCTTTCAAACTCAATGGTTTGACGATAATTGATTGTGCGGAAATGTTCTATCAATCGAACGATTAAAAACACCTAATGTTCATTTATATGGATTGTTCATGACATTAATTATACAGGGTCCTTCTTAATATGTTGACGGTCTTAATAACTGAAGAAAAAAGCCGTGGTGATCCAGTGGCGAGTAACCTTGCCTGCCGTGCAGGAGGCGATGGCTCGAACCCTGTCCAGGCCGAACACTGGCTTTTCGGTGAAGGAAAACATCGTGAGGAAACCTGCATGCTTCAATTTCGAGGCATGTATTGTATCCACTGTCCATTATATTTATAAGTGGCGACGGGCTCACTCCCCGTCACACTTGACAGAGTTTCGGTAGGTACTATATAGGGTCCTTCTTAATAGGTATGCTGACACTTTTTTAAGGGGATGATCAGACCATCAAACTGAACAACTTTCTGTATGGTACCAACATCAAAATCGAAAAAAAAAATAACATCGCCCCCATACAAAACTGCAAACCTACTCGAGCCAAATGTATGGGACAGCTGAT
This sequence comes from Agonopterix heracliana, assembly GCA_963693445.1. Classification (NCBI taxonomy): domain Eukaryota; kingdom Metazoa; phylum Arthropoda; class Insecta; order Lepidoptera; family Depressariidae; genus Agonopterix; species Agonopterix heracliana. The sequence goes on from OY856327.1 coordinate 6,496,837, forward strand.
TTTTTTTTTCGCGATTTCGATGTTGGTCCCATAGAAAAAGTTTTTCAGTTTGATGGTCTGATCATCCCCTTTAAATAGTGTCAGCATATTAAGTTGGGCCCTGTATACATACTTATATGCTTAATAACTGAACAACTTTCTCTACCACTAAAGTCGAATTCACTAAAAAAATAATAGGTGTTCCACACAAAAATGCAATCCTCGACCCAAATGGGACAGGAGATTTTTTTTACGCTATTTCGACTTGGTCCCATAGAGAAAATTGTTTACTTTGATGGTCTGATCATTCTCGTAGAAAACCGTCAGCATATTAAGTTGGACCCTGTACCTATACAGAGTGTAAGGAAAAGTATCATTAACCTTTAAACCAGATACTTTGCTTCCATAGTAAAAGTTGTTCAGTTTGATGAGTAGAGAATGTGGTTTAAAGATTAATGATATTTTCCTTATACCCATTACGTTGTACTAAAATTATATCTCTAGGTTCCTATAGGTATCCATCACTTCAATGTTACCGTAGTTTTTTTATCATTGTTAGAATTATAGGTAGAAGTGTCTAATACTTTTTTTCCTTCAAAGGGTTGTATAAAAACTGTACACTATAAAAAACTATAGAATCCACCCAGGGGAAACTACCAAAAAACTAATTCCCATCGCCGAAAAACTTCCAAAAAATCGCGCGCCAACCGCAACTGTCAAAAAATATCCAAATCGATTAATTCGATGTTCGGTACACCTTCCTGTCTTTAGAAATAGTCAGTGAAATGTTTTTCAAAAAAGTACGGAACAAAAGGAAAGGAAGTGGCGACCGCAAGACGTCCAAATTGCCCGGCACATCCCTAATTACACGATTTTACTATAATTTTGCGGCCAGCATTGCCTCCAGAGGGTTTCTCAAAATCACCACCTCCTTTGTGACTGCAGGCAACTACAAATCAAACAATGTTATAACAACCTACTTTATGTCTTTTGTGCACTTAGCGGTGGGGGTTTGTTAAAAACGGTTTTTTTTCATAATTGGAATCGAATTAAGAAGCCATAAATTATCGTGAAAGTAGTGCGTGGCAGCTTGCTGACCAACCATGATAAATGGACTTACAGTTTTTTTTTAACGTTATGTCATCTGTTTTCTTACAAAAATTATAGGTTCCAAGTTGGCACTAAAAGTAGAGATTTCGCAAAAATACGTTTATCGTAAAAAAGGGATCGATTGGAAGATAAAAAGTTTTCATTTCAAAAGGTCAAGATAGTTTTCTTTTTACTACTCTATCTAAATAAATTAAGACAAAAGGGTCACAAACGAAATGTTTATTAAGTTGTCTGGACATACAAAGACAATATATAGGCACTCTTTAAATTATGTTTAGGTACAATAGGCACAGATATAGGCCCTGTATAAGTTACAAAGGGTTCTTCTTAACATGCTGAAACTTTTTTAAGGGGATGACCGGACCGTCAAACTGAACAAATTTCTCTATAGAACCAAAGTCTGCAGCAAAAAAATTTCTGTTCCATACTAAACTGCAAACCTACTCGAGCCAAATGTATGAGACAGCAGTTTTTTTTTCGCGATTTCGATGTTGGTCCTATAAAGTAAGTTCTTCAGTTTTACGGTATGATCATCCCCTTAAAAAAGTGTCAGCGTATTAAGAAGGACCCTGTATACAGATTAACACATAATCACTTTCATTTAAAAAAAAATGTTACATTAGCTTTATGTAATTTCTATCAATCTCTCAGTCAGCTGGTAGAACTAACCTGAACAAAACTATGACACAGTGGGACCAAGTCCAATCTAAAACGAGATAAACACAAAAAGCGGCGCGTTAATATTGTGTTGTACATTATGTTGGTATTGTTGCGAGCTCGCGTTATAAATAATGGAGGATGGTCGGCATAACGCGCCGCTCGCTGTGGCCTAGGCGCCGCGCGGCACAGCAAACCCGTGGAGTCAACAATGAAACACTATAGCTAAAAAAAAAATATTTTGTTTAAGGGACTGTTTCACCACTTCTGAATAAGTTCTTGTTAGCTTATCCGACATATATTTTGACATAATTTCATACAAAATATTATGTCAAACTATCTGTCGGATAAGCTAACAAGAACTTACCCAGAAGTGGTGAAACAGGCCCTAAGTGTCGCGTAACGTAACGATAAGAGTGAAAACAAATTGATTGTGAGCAAACTTTTAGTTTCAATGTTTAAATGCTATTAACATTTAACTGTCGCATTAGATACGTTGATGTACGACACTTATACCCTACGCTAGGATGATGGTGAAAAGTTGATAATGTTACAACGAGAACTATCCACCTTTTACTGATATGAAAAATTCAGAAATCGGATAGGTATGGGTTATAGCCCTGATTGATTAGGTTGGTATATCTGACACAGAATCAAACCACCATACTTAAAATATGTAGATAGTTACGTAATCTTTTATATCTTTACTTCAGAACAGCTAATTTTAGGAAGAAAGAATCGCCATAAGCATAAGACCAACACTGACTGTTTTGAACTTAGGCTAAGTTCTAAGAAAGATTATAGGACGACTGTGTCTCTGTGACTGTAACTTTTGATAGAAATCAATCAGGCGAAGGGCATACTAATCATGAGTAGCCAATTAGAATAGTAGACAACATTGTACTTTGGCCAGGGCAGTTGGTTGTTGAATATTATATCATTTATATCTAGAATAGGACTAAAAATGCTTCTCAATAACAACTGCGCACAACATTATCTTCAAATATAAACATAATGGTTAGGAATTGAGAAAACAGTTAGGTATTTAAATGTTTGTAAAATACATCTAATAGAGTTAACGTATTGAGCCTGGTTTTGATGAAATATATCGAAATCTTTACAGTGGTCGTTACCTTATAAAGGCGACTCCACGCATTATGTTGTCCCCGTGCTTGGGTGGCGCCCGCCGCTATAAAATTCGGACAGCAGCGGCGCGGAATCCCACAGATTCCAACTTAATATTAATTGACGATCGGCTAACCTACTCTCCCCTAGTACCTACGTAGTCCCTCGCTTCCACGGAAATATTTTACTCAACAGTTGTTGTTTTTTGAAATCCGGGATTTAAAGTCGTTACTACAGATTGTAGGTTTATAGTAAGCATTGGTGGCGCGTTGCGAAGAGGTATACACGCTAAATGATGAGGGTCTGGATTCGAATCCGCACTAGCATTATGTTATAAACTGATGAGTTTTCTTACTTAACTGAGGCGATTTTTTAAACTCTTTCAAAATTTAATGGCGGGCACGTTGACAACTTTTACAACGGAAAATACTGAAACCGTAAAAATATATGCTCTTTCATACATCTGAGTCGAGTAAGCATTGCAGTTAAGTATTGAACAACAGATTTTTTATTTTATTTAAACAAGTAAAAGTTGTTCAGTTTGATGGGCGGAAGCATCTTTGTTTTGAAAAGTGTTTAGCGATACGGACTGTCAAAAAATAAAATACTAATTCCTAATTCCTTATATTAATGCGATAAAATTATTGCTTTATAACAGATCCTCAAATTTGCTTAGAATTTTAATTCAGTATCGATCTATGATAGGGATAACACTGTTACACATGCAAAATGTTGTCGATTTATGTCAGACTTTTCTCTGAATTTACACAAGCATTTTGCGTGCCAGCTTTCATGGCGCATATTATATCCCACCCAAGTTAACAATTCTCCTCAATACTCTACATAACGACGTAATTAAGTTCACGCTTGTACGCATACGAAGACGTTTGTTCACATTAGAAATCTCTAGCCTGGACTCTTAATGCCTTTGTTACAAGATCTAAAATAACTTGACACAAGGGACTTTCAATTTAGAACAAATACAACTGCTGATTTCAGTCAAGAAGTGTCTAGACAACAGTCTTGTGATGTAACCCATAAGGATCATAATACAATGGTTTGCGGGACTTATTAGTAGGAACAGACGCTAATTGCGGCAGGTAGGGCAATCAAACGATGTCTTTTGTTATTGATGGCGATGACAGTTGCTATTACGGTTGTAGGTTTCTCACGGGTGTTTGTCGCAGTACTTGTCTATTGTGTAATTACGTATTTACATACATATATATGTACGTATAAAAGAGTTCCGTGACTGACTGACTGACTGACTGACTGACAACGCACAGCCTCATGAAGTTTGGAATATCGAATCTACGGCAGAGCTGTAGCGGGTGCAACTTTTAGTACATTATGATACAAGTGAGCAAAGTTGGTCATTACAGCCGAGACGGGATTGCAACATGAGCCGCAGGCGAGTGTTCTATATTCTAGCGAGGCCGTAATGACCAATGCTCACGCGTTTCATACGACGTTTTTCAACATACTTGCGAGGAAAAAGTACTAAAATTTCGTAAAATACAACAATTGTAGACGAATGTTTGCGGAAAATGACCATAAAAAAAATTATACTTGAAAATGGAGAGGGATTTTTTTTTTATAAAGAGACGATGACTGTAGCCGCCATCCATTCAACCAACGACATTTTGTTGCAAACAACCTGATATGAAAAACGTTACAAACTTAATTTTACTGTATTTATAACACAAGTTCTTAACTAAAATAAATTGTTTGATGAAATGAAGCGTTTAGTCATCTTATTTTAACTAAAACAGATTAATTTGTTCAGAAAAACGTTTTTTTTACGTAACAACTCTTTGCTGAGATTTAAAAACAAACTAGGTATAGAAAAAAAAGTAACATTACCGCACTAGTGCTATAATCATTTTCGCACGCGTGTTCTATGAACTGCATTGTGTACCTAAAAGCGGTGCAATAAGAGCCACTTTACGAGCAAGTATGTTGAAAAATAAGTTATAAGTCAAGATAGACCGTCGAACCTTCGAAAGCGTCAAAAAAAAAATCACCGAACTCTTGGGAGATAAACCGTGTCGATACGGACACCAACCTATGAAAGTTGGCCACTTTGGTTTTATACGGTAGAAGAATGAGGCTCTATCTAGGTATGTACTATTTTGTTAAAACAAGTGACGTCACTCGATGGCCTGTAAACTCCGTGGTAAACTTAAAATAAAAGGCCATTAGGGAATATTCCTAGCAGTGTTGCCAGACCTACGAATTTATCCGTAGATCTACGGATTTTTGGCCTGGCCTACGGATCTACGGATTTCAATGGCAAATCTACGGATTTTTTGAAATCTTCAGAATTACTCCCTAAAGTGTCAATTCGCTGCATAAAATGATACGCAGCCTCAAATAAATCGAATTAATGTTTACTTCTTTTGTGTATTTGACAGTATTTCGTAAAATATTGCTTTCCCTACTTTTTTACATCTCCTTCCTTCTACTTTCTGTCACTATACACATACAAGACAGAAATATTTTCATTGTGACATTTATGACACTGATTGATTTTCACGTGGTTTGGGCATTGTTCTCGCTTAAACTTGTCTAAGTTTCCATTTTCTTCGCCAAATTAGAGCGATTTTTTGGGTCAGTCCACTTCAAAATAGTCAGATAAAGCATTAAAAAAAATGTCTGTAGATCTACGGATTTTTCAAGAGGTCATCTACGGATTTCTACGGATTTTTCAACCTTGACCTACGGCTTTCTAAAAATTTGATCTGGCAACACTGATTCCTAGGAATATTCACAACATTTTACTTTGATCGCGAAGTTCACAACGTGTAGAGTTGTAGACTGAATATTATCAAGATAAGCTGAGTTGCTTATACTGGAAAGAGATGGATAGATGATAAAAATATCGCATATAAAAGGTGTTAAAAAAATACAAATAAACCTTTAAGGGGGTGGTGTAGACCATCAAACTGAACAACTTTCACTATGGGACCAATATCGAAATCGCGAAAAAAAAATATGTTTTATACTCTACAAATCGACTAGAGCTAAAATATGTATGGGATAACATTTCTTTTTTTCGCGATTTCGATGTTGGTCCTATAGAGAAAGTTGTTCAGTTTGACGGTCTAAACAACCCCCTTAAGAGTTTTAAAAATGTATTCTTACTTATGAAACCCGGGCCCGCGTGGTGGAGTATGGCCCACTCCCTCTCACCCTTATTCGTGAGAGGAGGCCTTTGCCCTGCAGTGGGATTCTATAGGCTATAACTTACTTACTTTTTTTACTTATGAAACACCTTGTAGAAAGGGACACACAACATAGATTTTCTCTAGCTCACTGTGTTTAATAATGTATTTAGTGTATTACAATTTTTGGATCAAGAATGTAAGAATTTTTATGTTTTTATTGAGTAGTCTTTCTTTGATAAGATATGTCTAGATAGACAGTCGAAGCAACGAACGCGTCGAAACGCACACCCACCTAAGAAAATTGACCACTTGTCTAATAGTTGTCTTTATATTCTTATGAAAGTTCTGAATTTAAATTAAGGATAGGAAATAATTATGTTTTCTTCCCTCCGGACAAAGCGTCAATTCTCGTCCCACTGCGCTAAACGAAGTTGTCGCTTTCCAACTCCGTCGAAAAGAAAAATAGTAGACTAACCTCGGACAGTAAATAAGAAAGCCTCAGATCACAAATGGATAAATTACATGAGATCTGAGACCTTTCTTACTTTCTACTTTCATTGTGAGTGAAAAAGCAGAGCCTTAAAAATATTAATGTGTCATATTACGTCATTAACAAGGCTTTATATACCTATTTATACATATAACAATCGAGAGTAAACTAAACATGACACTCACAAAAAAACTTGTTTATGTAACCGATAGCTAATCTCAAAAATAGGTTGTTTAGATAACGTAGCTGTAGTCGATAAAAAATAAATAAGAAAAACAAAACCGGTAGAGGGTGATAGTGCCCATGTCACTAACATGTTACATTACCAAGGCTGACAACATTGTAACATGAGAACTGGCTGGAAAAAGACATTAGATACCTACTTATAATTCCACCTACATAAGAAGTCACAACAACAACACTTATTCCTTTATCATAAGAACGAAAATAACTAGCTTTATGGGACATAATACGTGGTAAATGCTTCGGAAGAGGTTCAGATAGAAATATTAAAAATAAATTGATCAATGGCGCGTGAATCTGACAGCTCTTGGCGGTAAAAAACAAAAGACTGTTAGATCGTTTTAAAGATTTGAAAAGTGAGGAGCGAAATTCATTTATGTAGTATTATTTCATTGTTATTTAATCTAATCTAATCTAAACTATTATAAAACTGTAACTGAAGTGTGTCTGTACATTGAAGATATTTACAAAAAAAAGATTACCATATGGTTTTTAGGTATCCCTGACTCGAAATCAACCTCTTTTAGAAATTTTGTCTGTCTGTTTGTTTGTGTGTTTGTTTGTTTGTTTGTTTGTTCGCGCATCACGCAAAAACTTCTGAACCGATTTTGATGAAACTTTTTTTGTTTGATAGTTTATGATCTGACTTAAAATCTGGTATATAATTTGTGCGGACGAAGTCGCGGGTAAACAATAGTGTTGTATAATTTCAAACTCTTTAAAGATCATGATCCAAAATTATAAATCGTTATAAGTAGGTATTTGGAATATGCTTACGTAAAATATCTAGTATCGACGATGATTCGATTTTCTTGATGTTTAAAGAGGTAAATTATAACTTACAAGCAACCTTTAACTTAACTTTATTTCTCACTAACTCCCCCCGGAATAGAAAACGCTTCATATTTAAAAAGGTAGACAAGATGTTTGGGCATTTATGTATATCCAAAATCCATTTCAATACCTTAGATAAGTGAATGTCAAGATAATTTTTTATTTTTCACCTCACAAGCTCGGAAAGATTCTGTTTATCATTCGAAATCTAAGTGCAAAAGTGCATTTTATCCGCTAGCGTGGAAAGAGTTTTTGAAATTCGAATCCGTCTGTTCAATATTTTTCTACACCGCCAATCCACTGAAAATGCTTAATAACTGTTTCATGTCACTGGCCATCACGAAAAAAAACTTTTTAAAATGTTCTTTTTAGCAATTCACTTTTTTTCTTCGCCGTTTTGAGGTGAAAAGTTGTGTGTTTCGCTCGGCTGCAAAGTTATTCTGAGTCTCGTACCTTTGAAACCTTCGCTGAGCTCAGGATTATATTATTTGAACCACTCGCTTCGGTCGTGGTTCAATCCTAGAATCCTTCGCTTGCTCAGGTTTCAATACAAGTACTCGCGCCAAAAAGCAACTTTGCAGCCTAGCATAACAATAGTTATTTGTTATGCTAGGCTGCAAAGTTGCTTTTTGGCGCGAGTACTTTGATTTCAAAGGTACGAGACGCAGAATAACTTAGCAGCCGAGCGAAACACACAATTTTTCACCTCACAACAGCGAGGAAAAAAAGTGAATTGCTAAAAAGAACATTTCAAAAAGTTTTTATTTTCGTGCTGGCCAGTGTCATGAAATAGTTATTAAGCATTTTCAGTGCATTGGCGGTATACAAAAATATTGAATAGACTGATTCGAATTTCAAAAACTCTTTCCACGCTAGCGGATAAAATACAATAAAAGAGTTTTTGAAATTCGAATCTGTCTATTCAATATACCTATTCCTATACCGCCAATCCATCAATCAATTTCATGTCCCTGGCCAGCACGAAGTAAAAACTTTTTAAAATGTTCTTTTTAGCAATTCCCTTTTTTTCCTCGTTTTAGTGAGGTGAAAAGTTGTGTGTTGTGCTCGGCAGCAAAGTTATTCTGCGTCTCGTACCTTTGAAACCTTCGATGCGCTCAGGATTCTACATTTGAAAGAACGCTTTGCTCGTGGTTCAATCATAGAATCTTTCGCTTGCTCAGGTTTCAATACAAGTACTCGCGCCAAAAAACAACTTTGCAGCCTAGCATAACAAATAACTATTATTTTCGTTTATTGAAGTAATCAACAGCGTTACAAACCAAGTGTTCAGAAGAAATAGTGAGCTTAAGATAAGGCCAATAACAGATTACTCTTAATTAAAAAAGTTAATACAAACGTGACAAAACAGATAGCAATAAGTGCAGGTTTACAGGTCTATTGGAGTACGTAGATACTTAAGCAGGTAAGTATGATTTATTATTCATAGGTATTTAATTATATGCAAAATACTACAAAATCATAAAAAAAAAGAATTTTAGATTGCATAGGTATGAGATGGAGCAGTAATTAATATTATTATCATTGCATTCATAAACAGTCGAAGTTACGAAAGCGACGAAAAAAAAACCTACCAGCCAAGGCCGATAAATGAATGAATGAATGAATATTTATTGTATCGATTACATTGTGCAGTTTTTATAAACCCTATCACTATGCACGCACGCATACGACTCACTCATACCGACATAAGAAAATTGGCCCGTTTGTTTTTGTACGTTAGACGCGTAACCCTTTTTTGACTCTACATTAAATTAATCAAAGTTCCAAACTTACTATTAATCAAAAATAACTAGAATTTTTCTGGTAATGGAACTTCGTAGACAACCATGACTACGCCAATACAGAAGACATCAACGAGACCATCAACATATAATTTTAGGGGCTTACATTTTGATTATAGACTTTGCTTATAAAACTCAGAATCTACATGCATAAAAATCTTACCTAGGTTATGAAGGCTGATTTCTTTCTTCATGATATACTTAGCACGGACCTGAAAAAAAGACGGACGTAATCTCATCTGATCACGAGTGAAGCATCCATTTCTTTTGTGTGCGTGCTGTCACACGGTACAATAATGGTGACGGGTGTCGGACCTGTGCCTAGAGCTAGTGCATCTGTGTGAGTGTAGGTCCCTTGTCGAACAAACGAAAATGTAGGACCTTGCATGCTTCACATCTTTCTAGTGTCACATTACGTCCGTCTTTTTTCAGGTCCGTGATACTTAGGTACTAATATTAGGTAAGTACACTGCCTATTGACCGTGATTTTACGTAATAGTACATTATGGTACAAGTGTGTAATGTTGGTGATTACCGCTGACGCGCCATTGAGAGAGAGCCGAGGACGGTAATCATCAATACACACGTGTATCATACGACGTTTTTCAACACACTTGTGAAGAAAATAATACTAAAAAATAATTTTATTTAGCAATTTTAGCACGGACCTGAAAGAAATACGGACCGAGTATTGCACTAAAAAGATGTGAAGCATGCAAGGTAATACAATCTCGTTTGTTCTACGAGGGAACTACACTCACACAGATGCACTAGCTCTAGGTGCAGGTCCGACAACCCGTCACCTTATGTACCGCGTGACAGCACGCACACAAAAGAAATGGGTGCTTCACTCATGATTAGATGACGTTACGTCTGGTTCTTCTTTTTAGTCTATTTAGTAGATAAAAAGTTTATTTTTTTACTATTGAACACGATCTTTTTTGTATCGAAACAAATAAATAAAAACCTATAACTCACTTGTGAATAATAGTAATGAAAACCCCATAACGCCTATAACTCACTAGTGAATGAACTAATGAAAAAGTCACAGTTTGATTACAGGTGTCATTATGTGCCTAATTGCGGTGAAATTAGAGACATTTTATGAGCAAGTGTGTTGAAAAATAATTTGATTTACGATTTTATTTGAATAAAATAGCATAGCATAGCATAGCATATGCTCACGACTATATTCCCCGAGGGGGTTGTCAGAGGTATTCTGAAATCTCAGAACATCCACATTTCACCAGTAGTACCGAAACTCTATCCAGTGTGACTGAGAGTGAGCCCGTCGCCACTTATAATGGACAGTGGGTACAATACAATGCCTCGAAATTGAAGCATGCAGGTTTCCTCACTAAAATAAATTGAATAAAATAATGCTTATGACATTGTAAAATGGCGATAAAAGCAATACAAAGAAGATAATGACTGTGAGCCTACCTGAGTATTCAGTACTTTTCAAATACCTACCTACAAATTATATAGGGTGTAACAAAATCGGAAAAATTTTTACTATGGAGACAGCTTCGAAATCGCAAAAAAAACAACAGTTTTATTTACAAACTAGTGTTTACCCGCGACTTCGTCCGCACAAATTATATACCAGATTTTAAGTCAGATCATAAGCTATCAAACAAAAAAAGTTTCATCAACATCGGTTCAGTAGTTTGTGCGTGATGCGCGAACAAACAAACAAACAGACAGACAAAATTTCTAAAAAGGTTGATTTCGAGTCAGGGATACCTAAAAAGTAAAAACCATATCGTAATCTTTTTTTTGTAAATGTACAGACACACTTCAGTTAAAGTTTTATAATAGTTTAGATTAGATTAGACTGCAATGCCTACTCGAATCAAATGTCCCATACAACAGTTTTTTTTTCGGCTCAGTCTCCATAATAAAAGTTGTTCAGTTTGATGGTCCTACCTAGGTTACCTTTAAAGCGTTCGTTACTATCGATTTCAAATCTTTGTGTCAATCCAAAACACTAAATAAGTAATTAAAAAGTCTTCTAGTTTAAGTTCTTTTGGTGCATGTTTTAAGAATCGAACAAACCTATATCTATCATACTGTAACTTGTATATCTGATATTATCTATTTATAGACAGAAATACAACGTCTCGGATTATCTGACACAAATATCAATGCTTTGACCAATAGCATTGTAGCATAAAGATACAAGTATCCCTCTCTAGGTGTTAAATTTAACACCTAGCAATACAATCCATTATCTACCTTATTACCAACCAATACAACCCAACTTAGCTTGACCTATAGATGAGCCTGGAACATACAATAGATTTCAACTTCTCAATCAATAAACAACGTTACTGCAATAACATAAAGTCCTTTCAAAGTAAACCGCAGATCGGAGACCTCGTTCCTGTTATAGGCGTCAATTTTCACACCTAACATTGCAATGAAATTTCGTTCTTATTCCATAGCATCAAAGTATACAATTGCGTGAAAAGTGTGTCATCTTATAGGCTGTTTTGGAAATGAAGGTCGTAAAGGTGTCGGATTTCTCGCCTTGGGTGTGAAGGGTCGCCATGCTGGATGCTGATTGGTGGACAGTCCCTTCGTTCCATTCGCTACTAGGTGTTGATTACTGAAGTTCTGTGAAGAGACACAATAAATAAATACAATGTATCATAACTAACTACTAACTACACGTAGATACTGTATCTGCGCCTGGATCAGTATGTGGATATTTTTAAATAAAGCTTAAAACTATTTTTTCGAACTAACCCATAGATATTAGGTAGGTACCCACCAAACTGAAAAACTTTCGCTATGGATCCAGCATCGAAAAATATTGTAAGTATTTTTTAACTCTGTAGGTACTAATTACCTTGGTAAGTATACCTAATTATAAGTTTTAGTTAAGTATATTTTTTTGTAAATTGTGTATAGTTAGGTAGGTAATTGTGGTTAGTTAGGTACGTAATGCTTACTTCTTTAATTATTACTTTGTTACTTTTACTTACCCAATGATTTCAAAATAAAGATGTTACTTACTCTGTTATACTAAACTAGACAATGACCTAGTTCACCATAATGATTATAAGTACCTATACAGTAAAGAGTCCTACTTAATATGCTGACACTTTTTAAGGGGATGATCAGTCAGACCGTCAAACTGAACAAGTTTTTCTCTTGGACCAACATCGAAATCGCGAAAAAAAAACAGCTGTCCCATAAATTTGGCTTAAGTAGATTGGCAGTTTTATATGGAACAGCAGATGTTTTTTTTGCGATTTCGTTATTGGGGCCATAGAGAAAGTTGTTCAGTTTGACGGTCTGATCATCCCGTTAAAAAAGTGCCAGCATATTAAGATGGACCCTGTATATTAATTTATTCGGAATCAAACCTGGACTGCTGGCTCAGCAATCAGTCGTTAGTTACTTTGTTGTATATTCAGCATAGCAACGCACCCAAGACTTCACGAAGTTTATTTTATAGTCATGCGCATCGTAATAGTACTAAAGCTTCCTAGAATCTTCCATTTATCTCAGCCTTATATCTTCATCTAACATCTATCACGTTTTGCTTTTGTCACGACACTCGAGAGTCGAGACACGGCCGGGCGTTACGGGGAACACTCGAAATAGGCGCCAAACGTGGCGGCCATCTTGAGACGCGTTCGGAAATCGAGCGGGAAATTCGGATAATAAAAAAAAAGTTTCTTTGATTTAGACAGGATATAGAGAAGCAAAAATTTTTGGTGAATGATTTGATAGATTTGTTTCTTTATAACCATAGGCGAAGAAACTTTACAAACTGAGAAATTGTACCAACTGCTCGTAATTCGAATTTTTCGCCTACGCTGGTAGACGGACGTAACCGCGTATGAGATAGGTAGCGATAGTCATAAAATCCTATACAATTTGTATGAAAACATAATGTCTGACTCCGGAGTCAGACAGCCGTCGTAGAACAAAAAAGTGGTTACGTCGATAAGGACAGCAATAAGTAGCGATCTCTTTTTTTAACTAGAGCAAAGAATGATGTCTACTTTTTACCTGTCAAATAATCTCAGTTTTTTTTGCGATATTACTTTTATTCCTCACTACCAAATTAAATCAAATTACTACCAATGTAAATGGAATTAACCTTTAGTTTTTCTATATCAATATTTATTGTATACATCAACCACATAGTACTGTAATTACTTCAACTAAATCAAAGAAAAATTTACAGGTAAACGAATGTATGGGAAGTGGTCATGATTCTTTGCTATGTGCATCTCTTACTGAGTGAATATGACAAGACACGTGCTTATTCCTTCTAGTACCTTCTCTTTCTACGATTAAAACTGTATAGTTTTGACGTAGGTATGTCAGAAATTTTTTGTTAAGTATACAAATAATAAAAAAACTCTTGCTAAGCAACTCGCGTGATAACTAGCTCGAATTATAGTCATTTGCAATTATAGTAGCTAGCTTGTACTATAGTAACTTAAAAGAGAGTCCTCGGGTGATAGTACTTTGCATGATAGTAACTCGCATGATAGCATCTCGCATGGTACCATTACATGGTACCATCTCGCATGATAGCATCTCGCATGATAGGTAGGTTAGGTACCTACTACACATAGTGCGATCACTGCTAGTAGCTCATCTTGCCAACTAGTAGGTACCAACGCAATGCTTCGAGACTAAATAAAATATTACATTCATTCGTATTCTTACGCCCGTGTCTCGGATATTGTGGGCATAGTATAAGAGTATCTAGTACTACATACACCAATTTTAACCTCACCCCCGCATGGTAGTAAGCGTGGCGGAAAATTTAAGCGATTGCGTAGTCATATCTCGCTCGCACTCATTCGGTATCGCACATGCTCACCTCTTCTTGTAAATTTTCACAATTTGTATTTAATGACAGCTAAGTGTCAAAGGTGTGCAATGGGGTAGGCAGAGACAACAGAACACAACCTGCTATGATCCTGACATATTATCTGCCTCTGTTTCTCGACATTTATCAGTCTCTGTTTCTCGACATTTATCAGTCTCGTTATGCATGCTCCTCAGTTTCAATTAGATCTGATAGTAAAAAAATTTATTTTAATGTAGCTTTTGCCAAGCAACTTACGTGATAATTAACTCTCATAATAATAACTTGCATGCTAGTAACTCGCATGATAGTCCACACAGTACTAGTATTGGCCGTATCTAGCCTTAGAGATAAGCGTACTTTTGGTAACCATCAGCTGCAAGGCTGATTCATTATAGCATCTCTGTGATGGGGATGGACCAGGTAAGCCTGCCGGTTTAGGAGTTCCAGTCGATCAAAGGTCTGGTATGGTTGCTTATAATGAAAATGTATGAATATGTAGGTATTATTGTAATATGTAGCTATGCGAACCCCCATCACAGAGATGCTCTACACCCTTTGGATACTGAATCAGCCTTGCAGCTGATGGTTACCAAAAGTACCCTTATCTTTTATATTACTAGTACGCTAGCTAGTACCGTGTAAACCAGGCAGTATCCTGCGTATATTTGAGTGTGTCGTTTACTTCGCCTCTTCTCTTTGTCGTGCTAATATTGACGTTCGCGCGTGTCGCTTCCATTCCACAGTACTGAAATAGACTTTGCATTCTTATTGAACTTTATTCTTGAGGTTACAAGACTCATTTTCCTTTGGTTGAAGATGACTACGTTTGTGCTAGTAGAATTTGGCCTTTGTGTTTTGCAATGGTTTAGAAAATGTTGATAAATATACATGTTCTATTGAGGTTTGTAAGAGTGTACAGAATGTGGTAGAAATATTTAAAGGACTACCTACCCCTTTAGAAGACCATCAAATTCAAAAACTTTCTCTTCGGATCTATTATTAAATTTGAAATAAAAAATTGCGAAAAAATCAGCTCTTCCATAAATTTTAGTCTAGAAGGTATTGCAGTTTTGTATGGAACATCTGCCTTTTTTTCGCGATTCTGAAGGTGATTCCAAAGCGAAAGTTACCTATTCAGTTTTTAGGGTTCCGTAGTCAACAAAGAACCTTTATAGTTTCGCCATATCAGACAGACAGACGGACGGTCTGTCCGTCTGTCCGCGGTCTATCTTCAGAAAGCCTAGTCGACGATGAACCTGTCTGCTTATCCAAAGCCATTTAATCCCGCTTGGCAGTACATTATTTGGATGATGGATGAATATGAATAGTTGTACCCAATGTATGTATGTTTATGTCTATCAATAATAATGTGTATCTAGTCATCATTTGATTGAATTTGATAAAATCGGTGCTAGATTATTAGCGAACGTAGATATTAATCACTGTGACAATGTGTCCGAGATATTGATTAATTACAACACCAATCTCGACTGGGTCCGCGTGGGGGGAAAAGGCCATCTTTCTCACTATTATTAAAGAGATTAGTCTTTTTCCCTAAATCGGGATCATACAGGCTGTAACATGAACAAAATGGTAGTCAAAAATAAAAAATAAAAACTAACAAAAAGCTATTTCTACAAATGACTTTTAATAAAATGAAAATCTCAAAAATGCCTCTACCCATCTTGTAAGTCACGCCGGACCCGGGATAAAGGGCCGTACAAAGGAAAGCGGCGATCACCCACCCCGTCAGGGGGTGACTTGCCCCCCCCAGGGGATCAATTTCAGCGGGCGCGCCTTCTCGGCTCGCGTGGCGGAGTAATCGCCTTAGACCGGACCTTAGTGTCGTTATGTGGCCGAGTTCGTGCTTGATGTTTAGGCTTAGTGTGTTCTAAGTACGAATAGGTAGGTTGGCATGTGTGTTTAGTTTTCATATCGTTGCATAATAATTATTTTTTATTAATAATTAATGGACTTCTTGCTTGTGCGTTAGCACCGCATATCCGCCAATGTCAAGTGATTTGAGGGAGCGTCTATCCAAATTCGAGGATTGTTTATGAGTAAGAATAACCGAGAAGGATTGTGGAGCCTCGTGGCAGGCTGAAACGCGAACCGCGCGAACACCACGCGAGAGACAATTGCTCGGGGCAAACCCTGTAATATCGATAATATTAGGACTAGGATTAATTTAAACTGGCAGGCCAGTTAAGTGGTAAATAGATACCATGGTGTGAACCTTACATTATACAGGGTGTAGTTAATATCATTAGCATTCTTTTAAACTAAGAGTCTACCCATCAAACTGAACAACTTTTACTATGGGAGCCAACAAATCGGAGCAAAAAAAATTTGCTTACGTTCCATACTAAACTGCGACATCTACTCGACTCAAATGTATGCAACACCTGATTTTTCCTATGCTCCGATCGGTTTCTTCCCATAGAAAAAGTTGTTCAGTTTGATGAGAGTCTTTTAGATAGGAGTCTTTTAAAAGGATGCTAATGATGTAAATTTCACCCTGTAGTCGATAAACGATGACAATTAAAGGAGATCGGACATACAAGGGGGCGTTCGATATATTATCGGAATAAAGGCATAAAGAAAAAGGCAGAAAAATGTGAAAAAAATATTTTTTATTTGTATTCCTCTACAATCTCAATAAACTTTTAAGTATGGTTTAAACACTGGATTCCTCTTTCTCTGAAAAAGCACCTTTTAAGGGTGCACCACCCTTGAGATCTTCATCGTTGGAAAATCTTACTTTTATGATTGCAATAAATAAGTTAATTACTCACTGGAACTGAACCTGAAAAGTGAGAAACATTCAGAAATTGATTAAGTACTGCACTCTTCGATCAACAATATACAACTAGATAACGGGTCGCATACAAAATCAGACAGCGAATCAGAATCGAGCGTTTCCGTGCTTCAGAAGGCACGTTAAGCAGTTGGTCTCGGATAGTTTCGTCAGATGGCGTTGTAACTATTCGTTAAGCCAGGTCAGAGGCCTATTGAGGCGGCTTGAAAATTCTCTGACAGCAAGTTGACCACTACCTTGCCTCCACCAACACGCACTGGGCCCGCGTGGTGGAGTATGGCCCACGCCCTCTCACCCTTATTCGTGAGCGGAGGCCTTTGCCCTGCAGTGGGATTCTATAGGCTATAACTTGCTTACTTCTAACTTATACAAAATCAAAGAGAAATTCTGTCCTCGTGAATATACAACATTTTTTGTTAACGAACCGAGAAAACAGTCCGAATACATTATAATTTCGACCTCAAAGCAACCATAATTCCTAGTAATTTAAAAAAGGAACACTGCGGCATTGCGAGACGTGCTTACGTTGGCTTTGTTCGAACGCAACTAATTCAAAATAAGACCTCACTCCAATAGTGAGGCGTTATTTGCCGGGACATGTTCTGAGCGCTGACGCGTTATCTAGTTGGATATTGTTGATCGAAGACTGCACTGGCTGCACCATTTTGCTAGTTAGGACACATTTTTACTTGAATGGAATCGTCTATCATTTCGGTCTGCAGGCTACTTGCTAAAAACATAATTATGTAACGAAATATGTTATGAAAAGATAGCTTATTACTTTTGAAGTATAGAACCTACCGGCATTACTTTAATACCATTATTTAGGAGTCACGTTGCAGGGTTCGCCCCGAACACTTGTCTCTCGCGTGGTGTTCGCGCGGTTCGCGTTTCAGCCTGCCACGAGGCTCCACAATTCTTCTCAGTTGTTCTTACTCAAAAACAATCCTCGAGATTGGATAGATACTCCCTCAAACCAAAAATTGGCGGAAATGCGGTGCTATAAGTCCATTGATTATAAATAAAAAAAACATTATTTAGAGTATAGAAGTCAGTAGGTACCTACTCGGTAAAAGACGTTCACGTACTCCACTGCGGCTGCGTCCCTGATACAGTAAACCCGATTTTTTCGAAATATCCAATACAGCATTACTCAGGAAGCATCGACTGCTTATTACTGCTGGACTATGGGAGACCACACCAGTGACAGCGCAGCGTCCTATTGTAGATCAACCAGACCAGAGCTCGGGCACGTACCTACGCACTGCGTACCTATAGATGATAAGAACGTCAAACTGAAAAACTTTCTCTGTGACACCAAAATGGAAATCACAAAAATAATCAGCTGTTCCATACAAAACTGGAAGCCTATACTTGTGCCAGATGACAGATGATTTTTTATCGCGATCCGATATTGGTCCCATAGAGAAAGTTGTTCAGTTTGACGGTCTGATCATCGCCTTTTAAAAAAGTGTCAGCATATTAAGAAGGACCCTGTAATAGGCACGAGTTACAACACCCGAGACCGGACCCTAAGTGACAAGATGAAAAATGGTCAAAATGAACTACAACCGGAACACTTTTCCGAAATGATCACGTACTGGACACTTGCGCTAATCGGTCAGCAACCGTTCGCTTTACGTTGGACAGCAAAATTAAAAGAGTTAATTAGCACTACAACCATACTATAAGAAAAGGAACAGTTGGTCAGTTCTAAGACATATACTTGGACGGAAAGCCCATCCACCTGCGGCCATCCATTATAGCCTCGTCGAAGGGGTGCTGATGTACAGATTGTGGACGCACATTTAGATACTGCAAAAATCGGTTACGTCAGCCACATGAGAGCACACGAACGCCATTCTCAGCTGTGAGTTAACAAACTCATGGTGATGATGATGACTGAACGAAAGCAGCTGTGGGTCGTTGAGGTATATACACTGGGTAAACATATTCGAGTAGATACTTACCTGAAAAGAACCCATGATTATGCGTACAATGCTTAATTTCCATCCAATTAGTCAAAGCCTGAACAAACCGACCTATTCTGGTCAAGAGCTTAATATAAAGACTAAATTGATTACACAATCTTGAGTTAATGTATCGATTTATTTCTACAATATCTAGGTAATTGTTTTAGCCAAGTGCTGAATGAAATGCATAACAAATATAATTACCCATGGGCGTACCCAGGGGGGGGGCAGGGGGGGGGGCAGCTGCCCCCCCCCCCTGGAATCGGCCTAACCTCGTGAGAATTCTGGTCAAAGCGACGACATGTCACTGAAAAATTTCGAGCTCGCTTCGCTCGCTCTGATTTCTGTTCATTATGGCACTGTTATGTCGGCCAAATTCTGGTCCAGTTACGTTGTATTATTCATAAATTTCGAACTCATTTCTCTTTTTTCTATTCTACTATAGCAGCATAGCTTGCTATAGACATGGTAGTCTGTGATGAGAAATTTTGAGATCTCTTCGCTCACTTTGCTCGCTCCAGAATTGGGTGAAAACTCGCTTCGCTCGCTCTAGGTTTTGGATCGTATATCTTTTCATAGTGTAGTTAAATCTTGAGCTTGCTTTTAGGTCGTAAAAAACTCGAGCTCGCTTCGCTCGCTCCAGGATTTAAAACTTATAATACTGATCTCACTATATTGCAGTAAAATCTCGAGCTCGCTACGCTCGCTTTTGGCTAGACACTCCAGAATTCGTTGAATTTTCGAGCTCGCTTCGCTCGCTCTTGCCTACGATTGTATCACAAAGACCTAGATGCATTGCAGTAAAATCTCGAGCTCACTTAGCTTCGCTCGCTCTAGAATTCAGTGAAATTTCGAACTCGCTTCTCTCGCTCTAGGTTTTGGATCCTATATGTTTTTATGGTGAAGTAAATTCTCGAGTTTGCTTTGCTCGTTCGAGCTTTTAGGTCGTAAAAAACTCGAGCTCGCTTCGCTCGCTCCAGGATTTAAAACTTTTTTCACTGATCTCACTATATTGCCTTAAAATCTCGAGCTCGCTTCTGGCTAGACACATTGCAGTAAAATCTCGAGCTCACTTTGCTCGCTCCAGAATTTGGTGAATTGTCGAGCTCGCTTCGCTCGCTCCTGGCTACGATTGTACCACAAAGACCTAGATGCATTGCAGTAAAATCTCGAGCTCACTTAGCTTCGCACACTCCAGAATTCAGTGAAATTTCGAGCTCGCTTCGCTCGCTCTAGGTTTTGGTTCCTATATGTTTTTATGGGGAAGTAAATTCTCGAGTTTGCTTTGCTCGTTCCAGATTTTAGGTCGTCAAAAACTGGAGCTCGCCCAGACTTGCCCCCCCCAAGACCAAAAGCTGGGTACGCCCATGTAATTACCTTCCTACCTAGATGTGCTATTCTTGTCTGTAAAAGATGCTGATGCACTAATATACTTTTCACGTTCAAATAAAAATAACCGAACTTTGTTTTATTTGTGAGCAATATTTTTTTATGTTTTGTCTTTATTTTTGGTGTAATAAAGAACATTTCATTCATTCATTCATTCTTTAAGCTATACCTACAAAGGTGTTACAAAAGTACAAATAAACATTTAAAACTTCTAACGGGGTGGTTAAGACCATCAAACTGAACAACTTTTACTATGGGACCAACACCGAAATCGCGAAAAAAAATCTGCTATCCCATACATTAACTCGAGTAGATTTGTAGTTTAGTATGGAACGTCCGATTTTTTTTTCGTGATTTCGATGTTGGTCCCGTAGTGAAAGTTTAGTTTGATAGTTTAAACCACCCTCAAATTTTTATTTTTATTTTGGTGACACCTTGAATTTTAGATAAAGTTTATACTTATACAGTTTCCGAAATACGAAGAGCTACCGGTCTTCTAGAATACGACCGCCGATCAAACGAGGTTGCTCGTGTCAATTTCAGGTTAATAGGTAGCACAGGAAGTACTTATTAACTTCAGCTCACTAATAAGGATGCCTTATAAAATGTTCAAGTTTTTAAAAACCTTCGAAGCAATTTGGTATCGATGCTACTTATCGATCATTAAATGAAATTATGATTTTATTGTGACGAGAATTTTATTCGAATAACATTTCCTTTAGGAATGTCTGTAGGAAAAACTGTAACTGTTACAAATAATATGCCTGGATTCTGGTATATGATAAAAATCAGTTTTGCAAAATGCAGGTAGGTATATAAAAATAGTAACAAACACCTCAAAAATAAATACGCATTCATGCATGCACACGACTACAGGGTCCTTCTTAATATGCTGACACTTTTTTAAGGAGATGTTCAGACCATCAAACTGAACAACTTTCTCTATGGGACCAAATCAAAATAGCGAAAAAAGATCATCTGTCCCATACATTTGGCTCGAGTTTGGTTGCAGTTTTGTATGGAAGGACTGATTTTTTTTTTGCGATTTCGATGTTGGTCCCATAGAGAAAGTTGTTCAGTTTGACTGTCTGATCATTCTCTTAAAAAAGTGTCAGCATATTAAGTTGGACCCTATATATTCCGCAAAGAAGTCAAGAACATTCTAAAATACAGTACCTATTCATAAAATCCACATTTCACTAGCACTACCCAAACTCTGTCCAGTATAACGAGTAGTGAGCCCATAAATAAATAACAAGAGATGTGTGTAAATCAACTCGTTTTCGCTAAAAACAAATAGGTCTGCTAGTTTCAGCTTACCTTGCATAACAACCAGCGTTAAACAAAATCTAGACCGAGCATACCCCATTTATAATAGAGCAAACATACAGTAATTTAGAGCCAACACGTTCATAAGTACAGTCGCATGCACAAGCCGCAAACGTGCGGAGGAATCTGGGGTGGCTGGGGGGGCTGGCCACCCCCCCGTGCGACGTCCTGTCACTGACAAATGGCCCGGAGGAGAGCTCGACCCCGGCACCCTCTCGAGGCTTCGTCTAGTAGAGGTGGAAAATTTGTCGTAGTATCGATAATATTATTTTTTTATCAATAGAGGCTTTTGATTAAAGTAGGTAAGTACTTGTGTATTTTGTAATAAAGCTTGAGTAACTTAAATTCATCTAAAACTAAACGTGTTCAGATTCAGGATACTTAAAATGTATCATATTGCGTTAAGAAAGTTTTGTATCAACGTACCTATATCATTGGTCAGTGTTATTTTGATTAACTGTACACAAGTATTCTGAGAATAATTTTATCTGACAGGTTAGATTTGTCGAATTTGAAGCAATTTGCACTTATATCTTCAGGGATCTTTTTAACGGATAAAGATGTCATAGAAAAAAACATTTTCTAGCTTTTTAAAAAAAAGCTATTGGAATCTATTTTTACAACAGAACTTTCCAAACATTTATATTTATCTTTATATTAATTTCTGTAGAATTACCTTTGTAATTATGCTTAATTTTTATTAAGTATAATTCTACGCCTTCATGAAATCTATTGAACTGTTCCGTTCATACAGAATATCATCGCAAATATAATATTTCAGCACCCCTCTACTGAAACAGCTAGCCGTAGCCAGGAGGGCGCTATAATTTCATAGGACGGGCGTCGGGCGTCGCTTATCTCGGGCGCTGGCTGCAGGCGCCGCGAGCAGCGCCTCTGTCCCTTCTCCCTCGCCCCTCACACCCTGCACTCACCCACGTAGCTGACACCCCCCCACACCCCGCGTACCACTTGTGCGGCGCGCCTGTACCAAGATATTGGGAATTCTCGATGAAGGTGACCACATACTTGAGATTGGAATCGAAGTAATGGGATTTCTGGTATTATTGGAATCTTCTGCGGATTGGATTGGTATGAATAGGTAGTAGGTTTTTAGTACTGCTTGCTGGTGGTCTAAGTGGGCATTACGATATCTTTTATGCTAGCTTGAGGCCAATTTTGGTGATGTTGTCGGCAATTCGAATTGAGTATTTTTTTAAATTCTACGTGTTCTAACGTTCCTTAGAAAGATTGGCATTATCATTTTATTTGTTAGTTAGTTGTAAAAATGTTTTCTTTATATTTTTAGTGCACCTTTCGTATATGATTTAATTGATAGATAGAGTATTTTTATTGCTGTATATGTTTTTTTCCATGTAATAATACAATGTTTCAGAAACATGTTATAGAGTAGATATACTACTGAATGAATAGGCAAAAAAGCAATGTATAACTCTGCCAGGTCAACGTGGCGTAGGCAGGCCAAAACATAAATGGTCTGATGTTGTAAAAAGGAAATGGATAGCTGCAAGCTCTCCATTGACGATCTTCAGGATAGAGCGAAGTGAAAGAAACAGACAAGGAAAGTGATACTCAGCGGGACAGCAGCTAGAAAGATGATGATGATGATGATGAGTCGAGGTAGGTATAATACTGAATATCTGCGACTCTGCGAACCAGGGCCCCTAGACAAAGTATCTTGCGATTAGCGTTAACGACAATAGAAAACATAAAATTGTATGGACGTGACGTATGGTGACGCAAGCAAAGGTCAAAATGTAGGGATCGCCAATGTCAAACCACTCGTAGCATGCTACACGTGATACGGCTTTATCAAGCTTTTTATCTCGTTCTTTCACGTGCAAATAGAAAGAGAGCGAAGTTATGATAGCGCTTTATCACGGTGTCATGCTATCTATGCAGGAGTGCAATTCTCTAAGCGTCACATCGCTGTCAAGAACATCGATGAGCTCACAAATACGTAACATCCCACTTGCATTCTCCAGATCGTCGAAATTTTTATATCAGTTTGACACATAACATCCAATGTTTCAACAACAAATTTTATGTTGTGTGTGACGATGTTTGCGTTTAGAGAATTGCATTCCAGGAGAATTAACAGGTGTAAGTATACAAGGTCCAACTTAATATGCTGACACTTTTTTAAGGGGATGATCAGACCATCAAACTAAATAACTTTCTCTATGGGAACAACATTGAAATCGCGAAAAAAAATCAGCTGTCCCATACATTTGGCTCGAGTACGTTTGCAGTTTTGTATTGAACAGAACATTTATTTTTCGTGATTTCGATGTTGGTCCCATACAGAAAAAAATTTCAGTTTGACGGTCTGATCATCCCCTTAAAAAAGTGTCAGCATATTAAGAAGGACCCTATAGTAACTTAGAAAATAGATAGGAACTTGAGAGAAAAGAACATTCATCCCTCTCTAACATAATCTTTAAATTTGCCTGAACACAGGCTTAAAACGAACTGAAGTTTCTGACTGTTTCCTAAGAATGAACTCACTCCCTACCTAAATCCCTGTACAAAACAACACTGCGCGAGACATTGAGTAATGTGACAACACATTACGGAAACTAGTGTACACGTAAATATATTAAACCTCCGTGTTTCGGAGTGCAAACACTGTCGCTATGATTGATTCTGTGGGAGCACGGCCGTAACATTTGTTATGTATGCTTGTGTCACAGTTCCAGGTCAATAGATGTTCTGGTTTTCGTCAGTTCATGACATAATTCTCTTTAAAGACTATATTCTTCCAAACATTCAATGTTGTAAAATAATTGTACTTAGTAGCTACTACTACTTGTACTTAGTAAGTTAGTAGTTGGATGGAATTCATGGGAAATGACAGCGAACGCTAGAAAATGGCCATCCCTCAAAGAAATCTCAAAGAAACACTCAAAGAAATCTTTAACTAAATGTTTGTCAAATGTAACTGAACTTTAGTGACTACCGAACTGTTTTGTAAAACATAATCAAACATTTTGTTATAAATAGCCAATTTTTTAGCTGTTTTAACCAAATGTTTGATTATGTTTTACAAAACAGTTCGGTAGTCACTAAAGTTTGGTTGTATTTAACAAAACATTTTTTTCAGTGTAGGGCTATTATAGGTGGGTATTTCTCATTTCAAAAAACGTACCATTTTGGATACACTTTTTTCACAATTCTATAACTAACTACCAGAGGAAAAATATTCACAAACTTAGGGATAATGGTTACTAATAGTCACCGAGTTGGGAATTAGAGAGGTTTAAAAATTTTCATCAATGGAAGTGACTTTCAGAACGCTCATCAGAATCAAATATTTTGATAGTAAAACCAAGTAAAACTCTATCCCACGGACGCTTGAATTTAAAAAAGCATAAGACACAGTGCTAATCTTAACTATTATAAAACTGTAATATAACTATTATAAAACTGTAACTGAACTGTGTCTGTACATTGAAGATATTTACAAAAAAAAAAAGATTACGATATGGGTTTTAGGTATCCCCGACTCGAAATCAACCTTTTTAGAAATTTTGTCTGTCTGTTTGTCTGTTTGTTTGTGTGTTTGTTTGTTTGTTTATTTGTTTGTTTGTTTGTTCGCGCATCACGCAAAAACTACTGAACCGATTTTGATGAAACTTTTTTTGTTTGATAGTTTATGATCTGACTTAAAATCTGGTATATCATTTGTGCGGACAAACTCGCGGGAAAACACTAGTTATACATAATATTATGCCTATTAAAATTCTTCCCTTATTGAGACCGGATGAATACTTACTGTTGTTGTCAGGTCAATCTAGTTAATCTACTCTATTTTGCCAAATAATTTACAACTTTCTTATCTACGTCAGATCGATTTGTATTTAGATCAGGTACGAGTAGGAAATTTTTGGTCGTATTGTCATGAGACCAAATAATGTCATTTTGACCAAGCCAGCTTTCAAAGTGCCTGGTCTACAACCAATAGATACTCGAGTTTTATCGTTACTGCGTTCATATAAAAAAATACGACAGCATTTCACTCTATCGCCGTAAATAAATAAGAGTATCATAAAAGTAAAGCAGCATTCATTTCAGTGGCTTAACGACGCAAAGTTAAACAGAGGCCATGAATTGGACACTTACCCTAAAATACCCTATCCTCTGTCATCCCGAAACGCTGATGCAAGCCGAAACGCGGCAAATGTGGACCTTCATAAAAAGAGCTTGAGTCTAGCCAAGTTATAAAAATACAGTATAGGATAAATAAAAATATAAAATAAAATATGAAATGAAAGTGGCGCGGGACGCAAGAAACTCGCGATCCTTTTGAATGTGTTCTGTGTGGGACAGGAAATGAGAGGAGAGGACCAGGTTAATTGTTAAATTATTTGTTCTAAACTGAAAAATACGTTAAATGAATAAAAAACGAAAGTAAAGTTTCTGGAAGGGAAGACAATTTAATGTCCAAAAAAAAATCTGCTGTTCCATTTACAAAACTGCAAACTTGAGTAGGTTTATTTAGGTTGGTTCAGGACAGATCTAGGCTGATTTTGTTGTTAGTCCGATACTTAGTTGTTTAGTTGAATCGGACTTGACCATCCCCATGAAGCATTTTTTGAGGACTTACTTTACTTTTGGTTCTTTTTAAGTCTAGATTGATTAGATTAGAGAGAGAAGAAACTCTTCGAAAATAACAAGCATCTTGCACTACTCTACATATTTCCCTATTCCAGCGGAGTGTTTCTTTGGCCGTAACAATCTGAAGGCGGCGCCACGGGTCAGTGAATACCCCCTCTCCCCCCCACACGACACATGCAAGTATAAATTCAACTCTGAGTCTCCTTTACTAACTCTTATGACGATAGGATAGATTCTAAAATAGCTTGCTTGAAGAGACTTTATACGCAAAAGAAGCTGGAGCTGTGCGATGCGTGTGAGGTAGAAAATTCGCTTTGTGGTCCTGCTGTTTTGTGTGATTAGGTATGGGTAGGTAGGTGATGGTGTTTTGATTTCCCTTACTACCTATTTCTGTTTAATTAATTATATTTTAACCATAACTTGTAAAATTCTTCATAGGCTACAAGGACAATTGGAGCAGGATTATTGTTAGAGATAATTAGTGAAAGGAGAAATACAAATCAATCAGATGTGTGAAGAAGGGTCGGGAAAATTGCCCTTTCCCGACCCAGGGAGAACCAGACTGCGATCAAATTAATTATCTCCGTAGGACAATTGCGTAGCATCATCAACCGACAGAAGTACATCAATGTCAGCATCTTTAGGGGAACTTGTTGTCAGCATCTGACCATCAATTTGTCTATAGGATCCTTCTTAATATGCTGACACTTTTTTAAGAGGATGATTATACCGTCAAACTGAACAACGTTCTTTATGGCACCAAAATCGAAATTGCGAAAAACAAAATCCATACAAAACTGCAAACCGAGTCAAATGTATGGGACAGCAGATTTTTTTTTCGCGATTTCGTTGATGGTCCCATAGAGAAAGTTGTTCAGTTTGATGGTCTGATCATGCTGTTAAAAAACTTCTCCAAAAAGGAAATAAGTAAGATTCAGGTAAAAGAAGTGCCCTATACACTTCTTTCATATCTCTTTCACCCCTTTGGTAAAATAGCTTGAGCGAAATGATGTATGCGTGTGTATGAGATGATTCTAACAGCCTTATCATCAGCTGCGAGGCCTGCGAGTGTGGCACCGAAACTAATGCACTTTGTGCCCTACGCCATATGCCCAAACAACAACAGAAGATGAGAAGATTTGGGGCTAAACATTATGTGTCCCTGCGTCTACTAGACTCTATCCAGGAAGCTGGCAGAAGTATTCCTTTAGTGCGTCCACGCACTGACGGAGCGGCAGATGTCAGTCCATAGAACCACACCCTTTGCGTCAATGCGTCACCGTGTGTGCTATTACGTGCGGTTTCATACTTCTTTGAAACTCCTTCAACTCCTTGCTTCACAAATGACGGACTGACGTCTGCCGCTGCGTCAATGCGTCATCGTGTGTGAACGCACTTAGGGTCGACATCAGCATTGAAATACTTTCGTTAAATTCCAAAAAGAACGAAACTACTTACGAAACTGAAATCAAAAGCTTAGCGAGTCTACACAATAATCTGTGTCCAGTAGAAGCATTCAGGCTTTGTTCGTCTCGCCATCGGATCGCGAGGGTGGTCAACTTATTGAGGCGACGTATCGCGCTTCGACCAGCCTTTCATCATTGAACTATTTTACTGTCTTGTTTTATGCTGTAGCTATAACTAGGACTACTTATAAGTAGCTGTAGTGTTTAGTAGGTAGTTGAGGAACGAGTTCTCTGGCGTATCGTTGACGTGTCATTATGAAGGCTTCCGCACATTGCAGCGATATTATCGAGCGATATTATCGACAGCGATATCGCGACACCTTACACACTGCAGCGATTCCGCGATTCGCGTCACGCATGCGCCCTTCACTGAATGTAGTAGAAAGAGATTGCGTCAGGTTGCGATAATATCGCGGCAGTGTGTGGGATCGAGCGCGTCCCCATACAAAATGTACTGAGAACGATTATCGCAAAATCGCAGCGATATTATCGCTCGACAATATCGCGGCAGTGTGTAGGATCGCGCGTCCCCATACAAAATGTACTGAGAACAATTATCGCAAAATCGCAGCGATAATATCGCTCGATAATAATTATCGCAGCAATGAGCGGAGGCCTGTGGCTATAACTTTTTTTATTCAAAATGGACTTGCGCTTTGCAGGTCACTTGATGGGAAGTATAGATGAAGCCGATGATGTAACACGTCACTCAGAAAAAAACGATTTACTCTTCTTTTAAAATATCATGATTGTATTTGATTTGCTTGGAAAACAATCGCAGGGAGAGAATTCCAAATCTTAGCGGTGACTGTAACTCTGAAGCTTTTAAAAGTTAGTGGTGACTAATGCGAAAAGGAATACGGTCAAGAGTTTAGCAAGAAGACTATAAGTAACACGTAACATTTTATCCTGAACCGATAAGCATTAATTGAAGTAGCAAGTGATGTGTGTTAGCATAAATATATATGCTCACGACTATATTCCCCGAGGGGGTAGTCAGAGATATTCTGAAACCTCAGAACATCCACGGTTCACCAGTAGTACCTAAACTCTGTCCAGTGTGACGGGGGGTGAGCCCGTCGCCACTTATATGGACAGTGGGTACAATACATGCCTCGAAATTGAAGCATGCAGGTTTCCTCACGATGTTTTCCTTCACCGAAAAGCCAGTGGTGTTACAAATCGTACATAAATTCCGAAAAACTCATTGGTACGAGTTGGCTTGGACGGGGATCGAACCATCGCCTCCTGCACGACAGGCAAGGTTACTCGGCACTGGACCACCACGGCTTTTTAGCTGTGTGTATAAACTTTTGTATGTATGAAATAACTGCCAACATATCGTCTGATACAGACACAAGTGTTATGAACGTTGTTTTAGGTCCCTACTGTCAGTTTTGCACAGAAAAACTTCGCTTTCAAGCGACGGAACTATTAAGCAAAACAAAGAATCGAGGGAATCCAAACAAACGAAGTCGGCGCGAAAATATTAACTCCGCAAGAAGGAACTGAGTAATTAAGAGGGTAGGCACTCCAGACTAACAGCTTTAACTGTTTCAGATAACTGCTTAACTGGGGATACTTGAAAAGTTCCTCTTGGCCTCTGGATTGTGGGTCGGATCTAGGTGGTAAGGGGTACAAACAGGGCACCAAAGAAAAATTGCAAGTCGTTGCAAAATGTCAAAGATAGAAATTAATGAATTTTCAATTGCTATTTGAGAATTAGCCATTATTCAGCTATTTTCAGTCTTTCTAGAAAGCAGGCGCTATTTAGATTTATGTGATAATTAATTGCTCAATAATATCTTTTAATATAATACTGAATTACGATGAGTTTTCTTCTGATTTGCCCATTCGTGTATTTAAAGATTAGCAATAGCTTTAATCTCTACCCCATGATGTATCTGGCTGACGTCATAACGAAAAGTATGAAAAAAAAGGTCTATCAGAACGTTTGTTTATTCGTACATACTTTTGAAAATCATTATTGTAAGTAGGTACTAAGTATCTTTGAAGTTAAACAGTTCTCCTGATACCTGTTTTTGTCAAACAGAACAACAATATCACCTTAGTAATCAAAGAATGACCGGAGCAGAGAGCGCGGTGGCGCGTTACGGAGACAACATGCCACGTACCAATGAGTTTTTCTAACTTATGTACTACGTATTACCGACTGCTCCCAAACGGTGATGGAAAACAAGGTGAGGAAACCTGCATATGCAGACGAAGAAATTCTGATGCATATGTGAAGTCTACTAATCCGCATTGGGTACGCGTGGTGGACTAACGCCCAAACACCCTCCTAGAGGGTAGGCCTGTGCCCTGCAGTGGGACGTATTATAGGCTGATGATGATGATGATGACCGGAGCAGAATATCAAAAGTGCGTAAGATACCTACCTATATCTAAAATCCTCAATGTTCAACAAATACTGATAAGAATCAAGGACTCTTTGGACCACAGGAACAGAATCGGGCCTACTGGCACCGACTCTGTGCTGACTATTGAAATATGACGGAGGGGGAAAGAAAATTGTCCGAAGAGAAATGTTTGGGGTGAAACGTTAATGACATTGAAAGAGGGGTAACAATGTTGAGATGCTAGTTTTTCTTTTGGGGGTTATCTTGGGTTGTATTTGTGGGGACTTACCATAGATGTCAACACCCACAAGTTATAGCAAAGAAGCTAACAGATGGCGCTACCGTCGCTCTCAGAAATATGCTCCATACTAAGACAACGTTCACCGTAAATACGTAACTCGTAACCTACTACAAATAAGGTTCTCAATCGAATGCGAGACATAAATCGCGCAAGAGAAATAATCACAGAGATTCGATATATATACAACGTCCAACTAAGAACTGTTGGACCACGGCCGGTCCCCAGGCTTCACACTAAGCCTGGTGGAAGATCTTCCCTTTTCAATGGAGGAACATTCCCAAGTAACACCTCCATATTGGTGACCCTCGACAGAGAACATCGCAACCTGAACACCGCAGAGCAGCAACCAGTTCAACCAACCCTCCACACCCCTCGACCAGGTCAAACAAGCAGCAGTCACACGCCATCAACCCGAAGCCGCACCAGGTCCATCGCAGCTGTCTTCACACCGCTTCCTGGGCCTGCAGCTTCCTCAACGACAGTCAGCGTCTGCATAGAAGGATCTCCCGCAGCCCACGTGTCTGAGCTCACCTCCACTTGGCAGTTCTGCTCGCCTTCTCCACGCCTGTCACTCACCCGCATCACATCAGGACTAGTCTCCCTGACAGATGCACACACTCGCAGCACATCGCTCGTCAGACTCACTTGACTGGAGCCCTGCACCTACATGGATACAGACTGCACACTTCGAACAACTCAACGACCTCCGGTCTGAGGGGGGAGTACTGTGGGGACTTACCATAGATGTCAACACCCACAAGTTATAGCAAAGAAGCTAACAGATGGCGCTACCGTCGCTCTCAGAAATATGCTCCATACTAAGACAACGTTCACCGTAAATACGTAACTCGTAACCTACTACAAATAAGGTTCTCAATCGAATGCGAGACATAAATCGCGCAAGAGAAATAATCACAGAGATTCGATATATATACAACGTCCAACTAAGAACTGTTGGACCACGGCCGGTCCCCAGGCTTCACACTAAGCCTGGTGGAAGATCTTCCCTTTTCAATGGAGGAACATTCCCAAGTAGCACCTCCATATATTTATTAGAAGTTTGCTGTCGTCTGATGGATTAATTTTGGTTTTAGGACATAGCTTTTTGGATACTGGCCGAAAAAGGGCAACTCTTCCTCAAAAATTGTATGTTATGCTAGCGATTTATAATAGTTTCATATTCCCTAGAACAACCAAAAGTAAACTTTTTTTTTCTAAAATTGTTAGTAAGTAAATATAGAATAGAATAGAACTCATTTATTTGCCAGAATATGGTACATTAAGGTCTTAAATATTTAAAGATTTTTATAGATTCTTATAGATAGATATTTATAGATTCTGATATATTGTGAAGTCTACCAATCCGCATTGGGCATGCGTTGTGGAATAACGCCCAAAACCCCTCCTATAGGGTAGGCCTGTGCCCTGCAGTGGGACGTATATAGGCTGATGATGATAATGAAGTATAGATATTTACATTTTATAATAATAAATCTCTAATTTATTGCACTAAGTATATACCAGTATAATAAAAACTCAACTTTAAAAAAAGTAGAGTTCTTTGTAAGAAATTGTAATTAGGTACTTTTATTTTTAACATAGGTAAGTGGCGTATTGCCGTTGTGCGGTATGTAAGTATACTCGTATACAATTTTTTTAGGTTTCAGACGAAGCATGTTACGGATGTATAATCATGTAATCTCATTTAATTATATATAACTAATTATAATAATGATAACTCCGTGTAATGCATCGTATAATAAGATACATTACATGGATTAATTTATTTTTAATTGTTGTTATCAATTTATGAACATTACATGCTTTTACATGATTAATATGTATAAAAGAAGAAGAATGATAAAGGTGAGCTTTCCTACAACAAGTAGACGTAGCCAAGCTTCTGAACCCCGAAAGAGATATAACCGTGAGTTCATGTAAGTATTATGAGTGTGTGTGTAGATGAGCAAAAATATGTTGCAGTACAATACATATAAAGGTCACGCCTTTTTCCCAGAGGGGTAGGCTGATACTATGGATCTCAATTTTTGGCGGTTCTGTGACACCTCTCTTGCTTCCTCGGAACACTATACTCCAAGCGACAAATTACCAATAATGTTAGGCAATTTAGATTGGAGACCAGAGGTCCTTAAATTTTTTTTTTTATTATTATTTTTCCTCTAGGTCTATTCTATTCTATTCTATATTTTAAAAAATGGCTGCCATCTTGGGTATGTGATGATTTTGCCAATGTTGAGTTTTTATAGCAAAAGTGCTTGACGTTGTACGGTTATATTGATATTTTGGTGACTTCAAGGGTTGTTCTTATAAAAGAACATTATCCTGAGCCACCACTGGAGTTCCACTGAGGACCGGGGATGGGGCAACCGACGCGCACGTGACCACCCAATAGCAGACCCACAGAGCAACTCCTTTCTCTAGGTCATTAATTCCCGTCGATTTTGGCTGGTTCTAACCTGACATTTTTTAATGACGTCCTTGATCTGGTCTAGGGTTATGTTGCAGTACCAAAGCTTTTATCTCCTAAGCGCTTGATCAATCCAAAAACCACTTTTTTGACAGTTTTTCAGTGTCGACGTATAAACCAGTTTTTCTAAATCGTTATCACCCACTAACTTCTTCTTCATTCTTTTACTAATCTGGAATTTCGTCAAATTAAATTATAATCTTCTAAAAAATTATTCCAATCTCAAAATCTACGCTCGCTTAGCGTGTTTTCCATTCCTTAACTACCCTCAGTTAAGCGAGATTGCTTTATCTTTTCACCTTACCAGTTCGCGGGTTTACGCCCCCGTTAGCTATCAAGTAGTTAAGTACCGTCAGCAATAAAAGTATACGGTGCTGATACTGATACCTCAAAAATTCAAGTGAACCTTCGAGGTTTATCATAAATTTTGACCCCATAGGCCCATTGATGTGGGGAATACGGTCGTGAGATAGTCATAAGATTAAATATAATTTTAGCATCGGCTTATGGCCCATCACATACATACGGAATTTTGGGATTCGGAATTCCGAATGAAAACAGGTTTTTCGTATGGAGGTTCCCCCTCCACATTTGCTAACGGGATTCCAAACCTATACGAAAACGCATTCGGTATTCCGAATTGCAATTCCGTATGTATGCCTACGGCTTGGGCCTATGGCTTGTTGCTTGCCAAAGACGGATACAGGATTTCATTTGGATTCGCCCTTGAGCTTGACTAGAATTAGTTTCGTTCTTAGGATAAAAAGAAGTTAGACATGTTCTTCTTCACACCACAGGCTGCAAAGTTGTCATGTTTGCAAAGATGATTTGCAAACATTTCTTCGATTTCTTTTATAAAGACAAACAAGCACACAAATGACGTAAGACAAATGTTGCGGGTTTATGAAGAGCCAAGATTTACAAAGTAACAGACAAAATTGTATCCTAAAGAATCGTGATCAGAAAAAAGGTTGGTGGGAGTAGAATATTCATTGCGATACATTAAAGGTCTCTATTACAAAACTAAACCAATATTGCAATAGAGTCCACAATTGTACAGCAAGGTAACTTTTGTTGCTAACAGTATCACCCCACCCCCAACGGCCACCCGTGCTAATAAATCGTTTCAATTTAAGTCCACTTTTGTTCTATTCTTAAGGAAAATCTCGTCCGTATCTCAAAGGATTAAGGATGGTTGTCATTAAATTTTGTTTCCTGTAGAAGCTGAGTAGTGTTTTGCAGAGTTAATGATAATTATCACGTTTCTATGGATAGTCATTATTTATTGCTTTTAATTGCGTTGGTAGATCACTTATTGGTTGCTAAAAGTATACCTTTTAGGTGAATTTGACTAAAGTAACATGATTTAACTATGAGCTAATTTTGCTTCTGTTGACTATATTATAGAATACCTGCCTACAAAACAGTCAATTGTTTTGAAGCATTTTCAAGAAAATGCAAAGCTTCGCTCGCACTATCTATTATGTGAAGGCCTTTTGTCGAAATCAGCTTCAAAACCGAAACAAATACGAATAATTGATCAAATCTTAAAGCCAGTGATGTCTTGAAATGCTCTTGATAGTGGAAAACTATGAAATTCAAAACATATAGTAGTACACAGCGTCCAGCGACACATTAAGCGACGCAAAACCAAAATAAGCTGGCCGCGCGTAAGTAGAGTAATCCTACCTTACGTCGCGCGGCCAGCTTATGTTTGTTTTGCGTAGCTTGATGTGTCGCCGTGTGTAGATACGTAATCTGTGATACGTACACACGGCGACAGATCAACTTACCCATAGTTGAACTCTATGTTCATGGATATAAGGTCCAACTATGGATAGGTTGATCTGTCGCCGTGCGTACGTACATACCTATACAAGGTGTTTCATAAGTAAGAATAAATTTTTAAAACTCTGTAGGGGGTTGTTTAGACCGTCAAACTGAACAACTTTCTCTATGGGACCAACATCGAAATCGAAAAAAAAAAAAATTTTTAAATCCCATAACATATTTTAGCTCTAGACGATTTGTAGAGTACCTATAGAACATAATTTTTTTTTTCGCGATTTCGATATTGGTCCCATAGTGAAAGTTGTTCAGTTTGATGGTTTACACCACCCCCTTAAATGTTTATTTGTAGTTTTGTAACACCTTGTATAGGTAGAACTATTTTTTGTGGGATCCAAAGGCCAATTTCCAACTTACATCTCAGAAGTGCAAGTTTCCACACAATGTTCGACAGTATTACGTATAACTCTTTGGTTAACAACGTCCACAACTTTCCAAACAAAAGGTAAATAAACTAAGAACTAACAATGCAATGTAACGATATACCTGCCTCAGGGAAAACATTAAGGTAACCCTGAACTCCCGAAACACAATCTTACCCAACATAGTAGCATCCCACATTACATCTATCCGGATAACCCAACATACCCGGGTATGTTATAAAACCGGGTGTAACCGGGTGGGGGTATTATTACACCTACTGCGTGCGTGGCCCGGGCTGTTTCACGAACAATTTCACCCGGACCGGGTCAAGAGAGCGTGCTAAAGACGGCAGGATCTTGCTCTATTCTGTGTGACGTCATCACAATGTTTTGAGGAAAATAGAGAAATAAGATACAAGTAGGTTTAGTTTTTATTAAATGGTTTATAAACTGAGATTGTTGTCAACTAGGTACGATATAGCATAAGCATATGCTCGACTATATTCCCCGAGGGGGTAGTCAGAGATATTCTGAAACCTCTGAACATCCACGTTTCACCAGTAGTACCAAAACTCTGTCCAGTGTGACGGGGGGTGAGCCCGTCGCACCTTATAATGGACAGTGGGTACAATACATGCCTCGAAATTGAAGCATGGAGGTTTCCTCACGATGTTTTCCTATACCGAAAAGCCAGTGGTGTTACAAATCGTACATAAATTCCGAAAAACTCATTGGTACGAGTCGGCCTGGACGGGGATCGAACCATCGCCTCCTGCACGGCAGGCAAGGTTACTCGCCACTCTGGACCACCACGGCTTTTACTACGTACTTTAACTAGGTACGATAAGAATGAAGAATTCTAGATTTTCTGTTTCTTTAGATTTGATAACAATATCACCATCATCTTATTTTAAGAGCTCTCTTTTCAGTGGAGAGTTTGCCAATCCATTTTATTTTCCGCTAGTAGTCCAATCATTTTAGAGTTTCCTTGTATGGGCACCATAACAATAATTCATCTATCGCTGAAACTTTGCAGTGTAAAGTAAAGTATA
This sequence comes from Agonopterix heracliana, assembly GCA_963693445.1. Lineage (NCBI taxonomy): Eukaryota > Metazoa > Arthropoda > Insecta > Lepidoptera > Depressariidae > Agonopterix > Agonopterix heracliana. Next base: position 6,533,108 of record OY856327.1, read on the forward strand.
CAGATTACGGTTGACAAATAATCTAGGACCGGAAAAAATTATACCTAGATTATTTGTCAACCGTAATCTGTATACTTTACTTTAGCACACTGCAAAGATTCAGCGATAGATGAATTATTGTTAGGGTCAAACCCTAAAATGATTCGACTATAGTGTCTTGAGTTCTTGGTACGACACGAGATCAACCTTTTCTTCTACTTGAGCTAGATAACTCTGTCTAGGCCTGCCTCTGCCTCTCTTCCCTTCCAATATACTTAGTTTTAATGAAATTTTATCCGATCATATAACAACAACAACCAATAGTAATCTTCTTCTTATCGAGTGGGCTGCAAGCCCTGGTGTCAGAGTTTATTCAAACCGCCTTACGGCCTCTGACGTGGTTTTTATGTAACGACTACTACCACCAGTGATAGTAGCCGGGACCAACAGCTTAACGTGCCATCCGAAGCACGGAATCATTTTTCTTTTCAGACAATCAGGTGACTCAGCCTGCAATGTCCTAACCAACTGGGGAAAAACGCACAAAGTGACATTTCACTAGGTGCCCCCGGTGGGAATCGAACCCACGACCTTCGTGTCAAGAGCCCAATGCTCTAACCATTAGACCACGGAGGCAGTCACCAATAGTAATAATGATGGTTTAAAATAATAAGCAATTGTAGACCTAGGTTAATTGAAAAAAGTATATCGTGCTTACAATAGAACTATTGAAGCGTAGGTTATGTTCACCTTAAAAGGGAATTTGGTCTTTAGTATGGTTATAGGTACTTGTATGTACTTAGCTATAGACAATAGTTATATTGATAATCCCTGGAATATACAAGAGCGCTTATTAATCGGATAGAGTATAAAAACATAGATAGAGAGCTCTTTAATAGAATGGTGAACACGTCATTTGACCTTTCACTGTTCCTTGAAGATCTATCTTGTCTTTGTATTGTTTTACACCTGATATGTACATACTCCCACCTAACTATACACAACTTATCTACCGGGAACTATTATTAACTTTTTTACACAACGAATTGTAAGAATTCACTTCTGAATTTAAATCGAGCTTAGTGAAACCTGCAAATTTTTTGTTGCCTTCAAAATAAAGTCACAGACGGCTGGCAATTTTTTTTGAGTCGAATTCGATTTACGAAACTAGTTTCATTTCATTCCAAATGACAAATTAATCTCTCGAAAGTTGTAGGCCGATTTTTTTGGGAACGGTTTCGGAGGCAACGAGCCGTCGCGGATTGGAGTGACATTTTCGGTAGTCGCGTAAAGGAGAGTTTACAATTACCAAAACTATTCGATTCGGTTCAAGCTGAAAGTTTGACCAGTTTTAAAATAAAGACGCTATGCGCTTCTGTCCTCATCGTTTCTGTTGCTTACTTCTCCAAAACCACGCAAATGGATTTTGATACGGTTTCACAGTCATTTGGATAATTTATTCCGGAAGGTGTATCTGTATAAAAATTTACTTATATGATACAGGGTGTTAGAGTAAACAGTTGCATTATTTTAAGGGTCGATTGTACCCATGATACTTATCAACTTTCCCTTAGAAACCTAAAGGAAATTCGGAAAAAAACTTTTCATGCAAACGTTCGATCAGCTGATTGCATTTAGTATGGAAAGAGCAAAATTATTTTTGAGAATTTCCTATACAGGGTGTAAGTGACAGCCTAGCAAATACTGAAACGGTGAACTCAGACCATCAAACTGAACAACTATCACTAAAGGCTTTAGATGTATGTATTTAATGTTTCCCTAACTTAGTCTATTAAGGGCAAGGAAATTAGTGATAGTTGTTCAGTTTGATGAGCTGAGTTCACCGTTTCAGTATTTACTAGGCTGTCACTTACACCCTGTATGTTTCTTAGGGAAAGTGGATCAGTATAATGGGTACAATCACCCCTTAAAGTTATGCTACTGTTGACCCTAACACCCTAGATCCTACCCAGGCGGTCACGGGCCTGTTTCACCACTTCTGGGTAAGTTCTTGTTAGCTTATCCGACAGATAGTTTCACATATTTTGTATGAAATTATGTCAAAATATCTGTCGGATAAGCTAACAAGAACTTATTCAGAAGTGGTGAAACAGGCCCTAAGTCTGCTATAATGAAACAGATCTATCGAGACAGGCATATTCCCACCAGTACCTAGACGTCTTGTGGTTGTTATAACGGTGATGATGACGTGAAGTATCACCGAACGGAAATAATTTCCTTGCCCATAATAGACTAAGTTAGGGAAACATTATACACACAGCAAAGCTCGAGGCGTTTTACATTAACAAGTACCCTACTTTGAAATAAAAATACACGAAACCTGAAAGCAAATATAGTCCAATCATTTTAGGGTTTGACCCTAACAATAATTCATCTATCGCTGAAACTTTGCAGTGTGATAAAGTAAAGTATACAGATTACGGTTGACAAATAATCTAGGTTTTAATTTTTCAGGTCCTAAATTATTTGTCAACCGTAATCTGTATACTTCAACCGTAATTGGTAGAATCTCATGAACTGAGTACTAATGTGCACGCCACTTAAAGTTTATTACAGGTACAAAATGGGCGCCAATTATGTTCAATTTCTACCGAATTTGGTGGGACAGAGTGTTCTCTGTAAACTTTCAATAGTAAATGCTAGAGACGTACGCTTTTAGAAGAGTAGAAGCTAAGTGAGTTAGTTATCTTATCTTTAAATAAGACTTCACTATTATTTGACATTATAAGGCTTAACGAGCTAATAACGAGATAAAATAACACGTTATTTTATTGTTCCTTTATTTAATTAAAGATTGAAAAAGTCGGGAGGCGAGCGGGATTCGAACCCACAACCTGCCTATCCGGGGCATGCTCTACTCCAACAGAGCTGTCGTCGCCCCGCAAGCCACGACGAAATTCGAGAAATGAAAATTCGAAAATGAAAATTCCGTCGTGGCTTGCGGGGCGACGACAGCTCTGTTGGGGTAGAGCATGCCCCGGATAGGCAGGTCGTGGGTTCGAATCCCGCTCGCCGCCCGTCTTTTTCAATCTTTAATTTGATTAAGCTAACATGGCATACATGTAAAAATAATAAATTCGGTTCCATTATTTGTTTGGAAAATTAAACAAAATATTTACTGTTTTCGCTTTTGTGTTATTGCTCGTAGAACCGACGGCCAATGGGGCTGAAAAGTTCTCGAGTGGCAAGGTGGACCGACGACCTGGTGAAGGCGGCGAGAACCCGTTGGATGAGGGCAGCGCAGGACCGGTTGTTATGGCGATCCTTGATCCCTCAAACTCTATTAAGCTCTTTTTCTCCCCTCCGGACAAAAAGCGTAAATTTTCGTCTCGCTGTGCTAAACGCAGTTGCCGCTTTCCGCGTCTGTCGAGGAGAAAAATACTATACTAGCCTCGGGCAGTAAATAATAAAGCCTCAGATCACATATTTCAATTACATGAGATCTGAGACCTTTCTTACTTTCTGCCCTCGGTGTGTAATCTACTATGTCAACATTAACTTTACCAAAACTGACATTCGTGCAACCGAACAAACAAGCCATTTTACAAACATTTAGCAAATTGCAGTCCCCCAAATGTCTCAGACCATTGTATTTTTTGCCAGGATTAGACAAATCCAATCCGGCCAGCAGCGGTACCTTTCATGACAATACTTTTGCGTTCCGTTTCCGCATCGTCGCTTATTCGATCATGCGTTTTGTGACTGCAACTTCAACGCAATGGATTTGCTAATTGTTCAAATGCGACCATTTTGTAAGTGGCCGTCGGGGGATTATATTAAACGGGTGTTTAGACTTCTAAGGACAATTTAGGATTATATTTAGTCAAGTGTGCGTTCAATGAGAACTTGCTACTCAAGAAACTGATAGGTACCTACTTACCTATTGCTGGTGAGGACATCCTCTGCTTCTTCTTTTTCTGTCGCAGTAGTCAATCCTTGTACAACATAAGCATAAGCGTAATATGCCCAAAACTATATTCCCCGAGGGAGAGTCAGAGATATTCTGAAACTTCAGAACATCCACGTTTCAATCCTGGTACAGTATTGATTAAATGAGTTCTTGAATATTGATTGAGTTGAGGTCAGAATATTGGTTGGGTGATTCCCACTAGTTCTATCTATTAGTTCCACCGTAGGACTAGTGCGATTGTTTTTCTTTATTTTAAAAGCCTAGAGTGCTATTATATGAATGTCACACATACTTATTAATAGACTTACGAAAGTGATACTAAAATCTATGGAATACGCATTATTCTTATACGAATTAGGGTGTGAGATTTTAAATAATAGTCAGGTTTTAAAAACTCTCAAGTCTGAACTTCATCTGCTTCTTAAATATTTCGGTGGATGTCGAAATGAGACATGGTCCATTTAATTTACTTTGTTTTTAATTTTGTTCACGTTGTGCAAAAAAGAATTTGCAGCAAGTGAAAAGTCGTAAAGTATTTTTTTGCGAAAAGAATCGATAGGCATTGAGTAAATTTTTTACTGGGTGCCTAACTAAATTGTTCCTATTTCGCATTTAAGCAGAACCACAGGAACGCAGCTTTTGACTGCACTGAAAAAATAATTGAATGTGCTAAAAATCAGTATGGAAGGCACAAAAACTAAGTTCAGTGCAGTTTATTATAACTAAATGTTATGTGCTAAAAATCAGTGCAGATACTTACTTAACAAAACATTTTGTGTAACCTTCTCGACTTGAAATAAAATAAATCCCGTTTCAAATAGACGTTACTATAACCTCACAAAATTAAGTAGACACCCCATAAACCCATAATAACGTAGAAAGAGAAGGCACTAGAAGGAAGCATGTGTCTTGTCATATCCCTCAGTAAGAGATGCACATAGCAAATTCGCTCTAGTTAAAAAAGGAGACCGCTACTTATTGCTGTCCTTACCGACGTATCCACTTTTTAGTACATCGGCCATCCGACTCCAAAATGTCACATCATATAAATTGTATGGGACAACCACCTGACTCCTAGATGTCACTTCATATAATTCGCTATCTCATACCCGGTTACACTGATATTCGGTCTACTAGCGTAAGCGAAAAAAATTTCGTCTATGCATAATAAGCAAAAGGGGCAGTCATCAAACAACACATTTAGGTTGGCATCAATCGTGACCTCTGTCAGCGGTTGAACCGGAGCAAATTGAATCGTGGCCATTCCTTGGCCCTTTGAAAAAAGTAACGCAGGAACGTTGGCGCCAACAAGACCGCGATGTTCTTTATTTGAATGTCTGCTGCGTTCCTTTAACTTTTTTTAAAAATATTCGTGTATTCTGTCCAGTTCGAAAGTTTATCCAGGTTGGATTAGAAGTTTTTTTTTCAGATTTCGGAATCGATGAAGTTTGTTGATTGAATGGATTACTTTCCTTGGACCTAATCTCATTATGGCAGAAAATCTTTTGGCTTTAGCGAACTTGACGCATCAAAGATTTTGCTAAGGCCTCGCATACTCATAGTTTAATCGTAGATTATGCAATAGTTACTACTTTAATAGATTAAACACTGATTTCCGATCCCGATAATCCCGATTTCACGCGCTTTCAGGAACGAGGAACTAAAATGAGCCTTATGTCAATGCACGACAGCCTGTACTTATCGCAGCAGCTCTGCTGTCAAACGTGAGTGACGGTGCACTGGTATAATCGCAAACCTTTTCTTTCCTTTCTGTAGTAATCATGTAGTAATTCTCATATCAGCATAAGCATAAGCATATGCTCACGACTATATTCCCCGGGGGGGTAGTCAGAGATATTCTGAAATCTCAGAACATCCACGTTCCACCAGTAGTACCGAAACTCTGTCCAGTGTGACGGGGGGTGAGCCCGTCGCGCACTTGTAATGGACAGTGGGTACAATACATGACTCGAAATTGAAGCATGCAGGTTTCCTCACGATGTTTTCCTTCACCGAAAAGCCAGTGGTGTTACAAATCGTACATAAATTCCGAAAAACTCATTGGTACGAGTCGGCTTGGACGGGGATCGAACCATCGCCTCCTGAACGGCAGGCAAGGCATGTAGTAATTCTGTGTCTTCCAAAACCAAGGAAACAAAATTACAATGTTAGCACTACAGTTCCAGGGGACCGATCGTGTTAATTTAAAACATTAAAGTTCAATCCTAATCCAATTTCAGTTCTAATCACATTGCAATCCAATTACTATTCAAATGTGCTGAATTCCGAATTGCGCTAAACTTGAATTATTCACTATGTCTCTGACAGCCGTTAAACGTCTAAGCAATCTGTCAAAACGGCTCTAACGGCTGTCAAATGATTTGCGCGATATCGAATGTATATTTAGCGCGATTGGTCTCCAGTTCACTAAACATTCAATCATCCATCTGACCCTAAGTTAATAGCGTCATTAAAATCACCTTTCAATTTATTTTCATGTAATTGATGACAGGGGATTCAACGGGCTTATGTACAAGTTATGACGAGATATTTTATAGTAGAGACAAGGTATGTGATCGCAGCGGGGCGCGGCGCGGTATATCAATGGTGGACCACCCGCCCAATGCAATGACGTAGTGCGGTTTTGAATATTGTAGTCGATGGGTCATGTCCACTTAGTTATATTATTTATTTACCTGTTGGTCTCGGATAGTTCCATCAGATGGCGTTGTAACTATTCGTTAAGCCAGGTCAGAGGCCTATTGAGGCGGCTTGAAAAATTCTCTGACAGCAAGGTGACCACTAACTTGCCTCCACCAACACGCACTGGGCCCGCGTGGTGGAGTATGGCCCACTCCCTCTCACCCTTATACGTGAGAGGAGGCCTTTGCCCTGCAGTGGGATTCTATAGGCTATAACTTACTTACTTACTTACTTACCTGTTGGGATTGACTCGTACATACCTAAAATATCTTGCTCAGGCAAAAATGTTATCAAGCGGACGGATTTTAGTGTAAAATGAATGTTTGACATGTGTGTGTGTTATGTAAGATTTAAAATGTTTTGTCATCGACTCGATAGAAGAAGTGTCATGCATGACACACCCGCGGAACGAACGACGCCGAACATTCGGTTGAATATGCGACTACTAGGAAAAATGGCGCGGTGTGTCGCTGGTATAGGGAAAAGCGTTGCGTGCGTATAAAACTGAACGTTCGGCGCCGAACGTTTCGCAGGTGTGTCCCTACACTTAGGATCGGAATTGGATTTAGACCATTGAACTAGGGACCAGCCTTGCGTTAATATTCTCCTCTACCAAGGTACAAGATCAACTGATCAAGTGAATTTACATACAATTTTATATACCTTATCACTAAACGAGACAGCTTATAATTGCGGAACAATAGCTTTAAACTAGTCTCTTCTCGCACGAGATTATTTTTCATTTTTTTTAGGAATAATAAAGGAATAGGAAGTATTATATGACAAAATACAAAAATTTCTAGACGCTATTTTTTGTGCAGAGCTCAATGATAACTATGGAAGTACATCCTAATGAACATCCATAGTTATTTGAGCTCTGCTCCGCTTCTATTCTAGTTTTTGTACCTTATATTATAATTTTTCCGAAAAGTTAAGCAACAGTTTATACAAAACAAGTTTGTCCTCAATTCAGTTCCCAGTTATACGATATAAACAAATAATCTTCGAATCATTTTGGTAAGTAATTGTATATAAAAAGTGGCAATGGGCTTACTTACTATTACACTCTTTATGTTTTCCTTCAGCCCACGGCCTACACTAAGATAGAGACAGATACTTTAGGTAAGTAATTAAAAAGTTATTGGAATGCGTGTTAGAGAAATCGTCATAAGAATTTTAGAGTCGCGTTGTAGGTCTGCTATAGGGTAGTCGCATCGCGAGTCGATTGTTGGTTGCCCCCTCCCCGGCCTACAACGAAGCTCCAGTGGTGGCTGAAGATAGTGTTCTTTTCGAAAAACAATCCTTGAAGTCACCGAAATACATAAGTTACCGTACAACGTCAAGCACTCTTGCTACAAAAACTAGACATTGGCAAAATCATCACATACCCAAGATGGCAGCCATTTTTTAAAATATAGAATAGAATAAGAATTTTATTCACTCATTTAATTCGCATAAAATGAGAAGATATTTTATACCTCGGAATATGATCAAAATGTTCCAAAAGCGTTCATCATATTCTCAGCCCATATACACAGAGGCCATAGACGTCCACTGCTATACCTACATAGGCCTACTCCTGGGATCGCCACAAAGACTGTTCCTGCGACTCCTGCGCTGCCCTCATCCAACGGGTTCACCACCCAAAACAACACAAAATGACACATTGTGGTCTGTCATTGTCATAGTGACGAAGTGAACTCAGGAACATACTCGTAAATGCGGTGCGCCCACCGCATTCAAGTGGAACATGTTGCTTCTATGAAAGGGCCTGTCTATCACTAGAGTATATGTCAGTGATCCAGACTCTTATTAAGTGACGAAAACATTCAAATTCTGAAAAAAACAATGTAACAGAAATAGCTCTGTTATCAGTTATCACTAATGTTACAAATATTCGGATTTCGGAGGGTATAAATCCCACCCATCATGTTCTTATACTGTGACGCAAAATGCAATGTGATTTTGTGACGCGGTGCAGCGTCACATAATCACATTGCCTTTTGGGTCACAGTATCACCTTTAAGAGAAAAAGCATCAGGCTGCAGTATAAAAAATGGCAAATACGCCTTCCCTCGCTAGAGCAGCTAAAATCTCTATCAACCAGGTACTTTCTTCATACAATTGATACTAATATTCTTTATTTACACGCATATCATTCCCGTACGAGATACAAGCCACGTGCTCTCCCACGGCGGCGTCGTTTGTCGGCGCATCAAACGACACGCGCCGCCGCCGACGTACACGGAGCGGCGCCCGCGCAGCCTCTGCGATTAATGCCTGTGCCACGTAACATATCCCTCCAATTACGCCATTTTTATATCTATCCCGTAACCTTAAGAGTTTTGTGACGGGACTCGTGTGAAATGAAGTTTAAGGACCGTATTGATTGGAGGATTGAGTAGTGGACTTGTTTAGTCAAGCTTGCTGTATCCAGAAGGCCGTTAGGGTCGGCACAAAAGGCCGTTAATGGTCTCTTAACTAGGCGCCTAAATAGCTGAAATCTGCTCCTTACGCATAAGATGGCAATGGAAAACCTCATTAGGTCCATTGGGAATGTCTATTTCTTTCATTGGCCTTCCAATAGAATCCATGGTTACGAAGTTGGTATGCGGAAGGAGGGACGGAATAGGTGATGCATGCTACACTCCAGTAATGTAGGAGTAAATGCTAGTCAAGCTAGTGCCTTGAAATTCCCGACTGAAAAATGTATCTATATTAATTCCCATATAGGAGTCCTGATTACTTCTCACCAATTTCGATTAAGGTGGTTGCTTAGCCTTTGACTTGAATGTCCTCCCATGTGACGTACTATAGCCAATCTTGAAGATTTACGGTAAGAACTTTAAATTGATATGGGTTTTTGACTTGATAGTGATAGAAATGATGAATGCCGAAGATATTTTAAATAAGTCCAAAATACTAAGAATTTTTGAGTTCTCTCCCAGATATCTGCGTTCCTCTTTTGGAATTTTTGTTTGAAATAGTGCAATATTTAAAACAAACTTCTTATCTTCCTATCAACAACAAACTACTTGCCTACGTTTCCAATTACCTACGTTTTTTCTAAAATATTCCCACAAAGTATTTTATTCATGATAGCATCATCATTTATTAAAGATAGCAATCGATACGAGACATGGTATGCAAAAATACACATATCCATAGCATGCACAATAATGGTTTGGCATCTAACGTATTTTACTTTTTTCAGCTTAGAGCGTGTAATCTCCTTGCCTTGATACAGATGTTACATTAGGCACACCACACACGACACGCAACTCTATGCATGGCTGTCATTTGTAAGCGCCCCGTGTGAATGCAGCCGCCCCATTACATGGACGAAAGGAATTTTCTTGAAGATTCCGCTAAAAACAAATGGGATAAACATTTTAGACCACTGATAAAAGGCTATGGACTTAATACGAATAGGCTAGTCATATTGACGTCCCTTAAAGACGATAATATAGATTGAAAATTTCGTCGTGGCTTGCGGGGACGACAGCTCTGTTGGAGTAGAGCATGCCCCGGATAGGCAGGTCGTGGGTTCGAATCCCTCTCGCCGCCCGACTTTTTCAATCTTTAATTTAGTCATATTAAGTCCCAATTCCCAATGTGAACAACGTAAGAGAGGTGGATCTTACAAAGCAAGATATTACCTTATTTCAGGAGTTGCCATTGTGAATTACTGATACACTGGTACCGTTAATTACCTAAGAACTCATATATTTTAGAACAATCAAGCAAATGAAACTAGACAGAAGTGTACATGTTTTGCAGAAATGCCTAGCAATCTATAAGTAGTTCAAACATGTTGTGTAGGTTGATGGACTTATTACCGACACATATTTAGAGACTGTGGACGGACCAGATATAAGTTTTCCTACAGTTTAGGTGATTCGGCGAAGTCTGGCAGTTCTTTAACTTCGACATTGTCGTAATCCACAACACTTGGACGTGCTGACTGACCAAGCATTCTGAGCACAAATGAAATACAATTGTTAACATAGGAAAAGGAAGGAAGGTCTTGCAGAGTTGTAGAATGGAAACGGATAGCTAAGTCCGATAACGAACCTAACCCAGCTCCATATTTATCCATTTTTTCCATCCAGCATATCTACAAGATAATTTAGCAAATAGCTGTAACGTGTCGGCACACCGGCAGACGCGGTCAATTAGCGTCGTACGCACACATGCGTATCGCAACGCCATCGCTGCGTACGCGCAACTGAACTCGACTCATCATGCAAACCGTGGCGTTCTTGGAAAGAAATTCCTTGGGGTTTGATGCTGTTATCGAGAAATTTTTAATAGTTACTCTGAAAGGATTGATCGTGAGTTTTTTTGTGAAATTCAGAGAAGAAGCGTTATTTTTTTGTTTAATTGAAAGCTATTGAAACACATGTATTCATTAAGAAGTTTCAGGTCTGATGGAGCAATTGGAACATAATTTAGAATCTTCTTCATCTTTTCGTGTGGAATCGTCATGTCTCTCTTAGATCTTCAATTTTCACGTCCCCTTAAGACGCATCAGATTGAAAATTTCGTTCTCTGGTTAGTGGGCTCGGTAGCGAAATTGGATAACGCACTTCCCCGGATTGGAAGAGTGCGGGTTCAAGTCCCACCCGAGACAAATTTTTCAGTCGAGTATCGAATAACGTCGCGCTGCCAGCTTATGTTGGTTTTGTATAGCTTGATGTGACGCCGAGTGTACCTTATATGAGAAAATCATAAATATTAGAATTATCTTACTTCTAGCTTTGCTTGAACCTTAGTGTGTTCACACACGATGACGCACTGACGGAGCGGCAGATGTCAGTCCATAGAACCACACCCGGTGCGTCAATGCGTCACCGTGTGTGCTTCTACGTGCGGTTTCATACAACTCCTTGCTTCACAAATGACGGACTGACGTCTGCCGCTGCGTCAATGCGTCATCGTGTGAACGCACTAATCCATTGAAACTGGGAGGAGAGAAGATTGGTAAATAACGAAATCCTATTTGTTGGTTACGACACATCTCAGTTCTTCCCTGCTCCGCTCCGCTTTGGTGTATTCCGGACCTCTTAACAACTTGTTGCTTTGCATATGTGAGGGGTAATATTAAATTCTACAAAACAAATCGTAAGAACAAAATTGTTTAAGAGCTTAACGTCTTCGAGACTGCGCATCGATACCCGAACCACCCTGGAATAGGTTGTAAGTGATGTTTGGCGGTACAAAAATGAATAAATACATAAATAAGGGCAGACATGATATAAATAAATAAATACAAAACGGAGGGCTACTGGCGCCACGCTCGCCGCCGCGCGCGATCTTCTTATTGCCCGATATGAGAACAGTGAAAGCAGTGGAGATGTTGTTGATACTAAATAAGTTCGTTCGTTCCTTCGTCCTTGGTTCGTTTTCTTAGTTTTCTAGCACCGTACACGTACATGTTTTTCGACAAAGACAGAGCGAGAGGATCTGCATAACTGTATTTAGACATAAAACTTTAGGATTAAGCATAGGTGGCATATAAGTATATGGGAGGAACCTATATACCAGTACATAGAGCTCAATTAGTTTAAATCCAGCCTTATTTAATTATTAAGCGTGTAGGTTTAACGCTTCGATCAAAATAAAATGAATGGATAGGCCTAAAGCGCGGTAAGTTGAAGCAAACTACTGGTGCACTTGGTACATACAAACTAGCGCCATTATCTGTCAAATCTAGGGCACTTTCATACAAGTGACAAGTAAAAATTTCATTTGTTTTGCCTCATTTTTCTGGTTTGAAATGTTCGCTTAAGGCCTATCCATTCATTTTATTTTGATCGAAGGGTTTAACGTACGTTTTACTTTTAGCTCAAGTAACTAATTACCATTTCATGATGGAATGAAGTCTTAAAATCCATTAAATGATCATGATCTTGATAATCTTATATGTTGATCCACTTAGAACTTAAGGAAGGCAGGTAATTATAGTTTTTGATCTTCATATTATAAAAATCATCGGAGTCAGTGGTTCTGGCTTAGAATTCTTGCAAGACCACTTTAATTCTTCCCGTGGGTGTCTTACGAGGTGACTAAGGGATAAAAGGTTTCTTATGAAGTGTTTATGTGGGCGAAAGGCTAGCCACCTCTCACCATTTTACACGTCATTCTATCCTGAAACTTAAATAGCTAAATGTGAGCATTACTCAGAAAGTTGGTAGTTGTAGCAATGTTTCTGACCACCTCGAAAGGGATAACGGTCGTGAGTTAATGTATTTATGAATGTAAAAGAATCATAATGAAAAAAGCAACTATTAAAAATGTATTCTGTAACTTACAAGTCTACTCCATTCATGTCACTGTTACTTGTAGGCTTATCCGATTTATAAACGCAATATTGTATTTGTATAAAAACAATGGCCTTATTATAGGTGGTTCAGTCGTGTAGGATCGTGGTTTATTTTGCTGAATCTACACAACACTCGCCAAAAAGTCGATTTCGGGTACACGCGTCCATTTTGTTATTAATGTTTTATCTTGCTAAACTTGTAATACTGGCTTTTTATTTTATTAATGATTTATAGGTTCTAACTGAACAGGTTAGACCTGTATTGTATTCTTTTGGAGAATATAATTAATTTATTAATTTATACTTTTAGTTGTGCGGTCTTAAAGATTTAGTGGATTAGATAAGCATTGAAATAGAATGGTCAAGACGATGGGCATTGTTCTTTGCGTTTCAAGCCAAAGTGCCAATGAAAAATCGGCAAAATCATAAGACATATTGCATTGACTTACCAACTACTGGACGAAGGGTCCGCGCTCAAAAGTGTCCAAACTAAAAGAGACCTCTGAGACCTAATTAAGCGACAGTCTTTATTTTAACGGTCGTCTACGCGCACGCGAGCGCGCGCTTTGCCGTGATGGGGTAAAGACTACGCAAGCAAAATGAATAAGAACTTCAGAATTATCAATGATTATATTACTATAAACGTACTTAGGTTTGTGTAGGTTAGTCTCGGACACTTTTTTCGAGAATTTTGTACTAGACCCAGCGTCCATAGTAGGTATTCTACGTCAACTACATATTGAGTTACTCAATTCGAGGTCCTTGGCAAACTTGTTTGTAGTGGGATTCTAGTTTTACTCTGGAAATATCTTATCATCATCATCATCATAAGCCTATAATATGTGTGCCTATGTTTGGTGCAGTCCTAAACCTACAAATAAGCATTAGGGAACCATGTCCTTTCTTAACAATATCAGAATATCTGAGTTTTGGCCTGCCTACGCCACGTTGACCTGGTAAAGTCCATTGCTATGTAGCCACAACATGACATAATATACTGTAAAAAGCAGAATGATATTTACAGAAGGAACCAGAGTACTTTTCGATGGTCTTGTCACCAAAAAGCTACGTCATCCATACCACTTATCAATAACAGAGTTACTTATGTACGACAAGTGATTATAACATTGTTAATGGTCTTCACATCTAAACAGCAACAAAACCTCAGTACCTTGTGTAATCACTGATAGAGTTCATAATTGAATAGCAAATTTTCTGGCAGTGCCTTAATACCACCCAGTATGGTAGATGTAGCAAGTAGTTTCAAGAAGTTATTGAGCCGCTTCTCTTTTATTGATACAATAAATATAAATCGGACAACACCCGTTGCGATTTCGCGTGAGCCTTTGAATTATTAGAATTGACGCATTTTTACAGAAGACGTACAAATTTTTGGTGCTTTAAAAGATCCAAAAGTGTCCTTCAAGGCCTCCGCTCATTGCAGCGATATTATCGCTGCGATTTTGCGATAATTGTTCTCAGTATATTTTGTATGGGGACGCGCGCGATCCTACACACTGCCGCGTTATTATCGAGCGATAATATCGCAGCGATTTTGCGATAATTGTTCTCAGTACATTTTGTATGGGGACGCGCTCGATCCCACACACTGCCGCGATATTATCGCAACCTGACGCAATCTCTTTCTACTACATTCAGTGAAGGGCGCATGCGTGACGCGAATCGCGGAATCGCTGCAGTGTGTAAGGTGTCGCGATATCGCTGTCGATAATATCGCTCGATAATATAGCTGCAATGTGCGGAAGCCTTTATGCTAAACTATCGACCTGCCCTGGCTTTCTCGTGAATCAGTCTTAAAACCGTATCAAAATCTCTACAGTACTTTTTAAAACTAGCGGGGGACTTTAATTTATGTAGAGATGGTGTTCACCTGCTACAACTGTAATGTTACAAAGTTGGTACTTCTAGCAACGTTTTTGACCATTCTGAAAGCTATAGTTGCTATAGGCTGTGAGTTTATGTTAATTGTGCACAGACAGCCTCAAAAAGTTGTACCTATGCTATAGGCACTTTGGCATGGACAATGAAAGTACCTAATTTATTTGAGGATGTGATGATGATATCCTCATGACGTATCCGTCGAAGGCTACCCTCAGTGGTTCCTCGGAGAGCTCCCATGTGGCAGGAGATGGAGAATACCGCAACATGTCAACCTATACAGGCTCCTTCTTAATATTATGCTGACAGTTTTTTTAAAGGGATGGCTAGCGATCAAACTAACCAACTTTCTCTATTGGACCAACATTGAAATCGCGAGAAAGATCTGCTGTCCTATAAATTTAGCTCGAGTTGGTTTGCAGTTTTGTATTGAAAAGCTGATTTTTTTTGTTACCCTACGTGTGGCCTGCTTGATGCTGCTTATGGTATAGCTTGGCGTGTCGCCGTGTGTATAGTATCGTTTGCAGAATTTTGTGCTAAACCTTCAAGAATGAAGGTGAGAAGGAGTGAGCCAAACTCCACCATGTGGGCCCAGTGCGCGCTGGTGGAAAGAAAGAATGAAAAGTTTGGAGTAATCACCCGATCCTCTGAGCGCATCTTCTCTAATTTCTCTATAGACCATATTCCATATACAAAACTGCAAACCTTCTCGAGCCAAATGTATGGGACAGCTGATTTTTTTCGCAATTTCGATATTGCTCCCATAGAGAAAGTTGTTCAGTTTGATGTTCTGATCAACCCCTTAAAAAACGGTTAGCATAATATTAAGAAGGACCCTATATTAAGTTCTAATGCAGCCACTGCAGCCCCTCTAGCATGCCAGCGCCGAGAAACCGACAAAAATCTAGACGTGCCTCCATCTTTATTATTTTACGTACGCCAAAAAGAGCGCGCATGACGTTTTTCTCGTTTAAACGCTTTGTTGTGGGTGGCATGCTAGCCGTGCAGGTCACAGGCCTACCCTCAGAGAGCACCGCTCTACCCACTAGAGCTTAGATAATAACAATTTACTTCTAATGACGTAATAGAATTGGCTATATGATAAATAAATTAAAAGATAATTCACTTCTAATTCAATAAAACTCTACAAAACATGCGCACGCGTCAATAGGAATGCGTTTGGTGCGCCGCTGTATCCTTGTGGTTCGAACACGGCGCCGATTCATGATCATTTCAAATTTAGAACAGCCTGTAACAAATTAACGATGTTCTCAATAAAAAACTTTGATTGGTCTAAGTTGCGTAGATATGTATTTTCGTACAACAAACGAGGTTATCTAAACTATTATAAAACTGTAACTTCTTCTTATCGTGTCGACTTCAAACTTTGAACAAAGTCGCTAAATAGTACCTTGCCAGAAGTGGGCAACCGATACTGCACCGTCGCTAGCGGTCATGAGCTCCTCCTGCGTACAGGTGTTAGGGCACGCAGGGCACGATGTGAGATAGGCCATCGTTTGTGGAGCTCCACACAAGCAACTTACATTTTGCGCATCCGAGAATCCCTACCTGAACATGTTGTCCTTACTGCGACCGACCTGGGTTCGAAGTCGGTTTAACGACTTCCTTTTTTTAACGAAACTGTAACTGAAGTGTGTCTATACATTGAAGATATATTTACAAAAATAAGATTATGATATGGTTTTAGGTATCCCTGACTCGAAATCATCCTTTTTTAGAAATGTTGTCTGTCTGTTTGTCTGTTTGTTTGTGTGTTTGTTTGTTCGCGTGATTTTGATGAAACTTTTTTGTTGGATAGCTTATGATCTGACTTAAAATCTGGTATATATAATTTGTGCGGACGAAGTCGCGGGTAAACACTAGTATTGTATAAAATTTTCCGATTTTTTAGTTCAGTATTTCGGAAGGATAGAGGGGGGGGGGGGGGCACGACAGAATGGACGAAAGTATCCCTTATACTATAATATGCTGACACTTTTTTAAGGGGAAGATCAGACTGTCAAACTGAACAACTTTTTCTATGGCACCAATACCGAAATCGCGCAAAAAAAATCACCTGTTCCATACAAAACTCAAACCTAATCAAGCCAAAAAGAATGGGACCGCTGTTTTTTTTTCGCTATTTCGATGTTGGTCCCATAGCTAGATAGTTGTTCAGTTTGATGGTCTGATCACCCTCTTAAAAAAGTATCTTTTCTTTATATTTTGTTTATAAAGGAATCATCTCGTTTTCAACAAAGTCTTATCAAAAAGCAATTAGTAGTCATACAACTTGCTTTACTCCAGCAATGTAACGTCGCATTCCTGTACCTCTCGCAATGCCAGACTGTCAAAAGCCAATGTCGGTGCTCGGGTCGCATTTCACCCCTCAAGTGTCCGAAGCACTCTCCATTTACCCCCCACCCGTTACCTCCTACAACCCCCTTTCTTAACCCCCTTTTGCTGACCCTTTATAGATGACTACTATGGGTGATAATTGAAAAGCGAATTTGGAGTGAGTTTAGAGAATTCGGAATTAATTATGAAATATCAGTCTATTATTCATCCACTGATGAACCTGAAACCTCCCGAAAGCGAGCCACAAAACTCTATCCTTTGCCTTCCTCTTCCAGTCGCATTACCTTTTGTAGGACATTGGTCATCAGAAAAATCATCATTGGCTTTTCTTCAGCCGATGCAGGTGTCCTCACGATGATTTCCTTCAACGTTGGACAACAGGCAGCAATAAGCACATAAGTAAGAAAAAGTTACTGGTAGGTACACGGACCTGAAAAAATGACGGACGTAATCTCGTCTAATCACGAGTGAAGCACCCATTTCTTTTGTGTGCGTGCTGTCACGCGGTACATAATGGTGACGGGTGTCGGACCTGCGCCTAGAGCTAGTGCACCTGTGTGAGTGTAGGTCCCTTGTAGAACAAACGAAAATGTAGGACCTTGCATGCTTCACATCTTTTTAGTGTCACATTACGTCCGTTTTTTTTCAGGACCGTGGGTAGGTTCGAGTATATAGCTTCTAACGTCCATGTGGATTTGAACCCGGTCGTCAAGAATGCAGACGCCAAAATAACTAACTGTGTACCTATCCCAATAAAGTGCTTTGACTTTGATTATAGTTCACAAACAAAGAATTACTTTCGAAAACAAATAGTAGCTCACCCACCGGACATCTAAAGGTGTCATGGAGACGGGTCACTCGACAGAGCTAGAGGTGGACTTCAGTCGAATATAGCCTAATATAGCTGTTAGGAGGGGCAGACGATTGCCCTTAAGTGCTAACCCCGACTTGAGAGCTTGAAATTAGCACTCGACTACCTCTAGAGGCCTACGTCAATAAGTACGTTTCTTTGTCCCGCTGCTGTTTTATTTTTTGATGAATCTGGGTTATTGTGACTGTTTTTAGTTTTTAACCCTCTTTTTTTGGAATTTCTGATTTGTACTAATTAGGTTAGTAAGTACATAAGGAGAATATTTTTGAGTAGAACAGCTTCAAACCAACCAGGTTGGTTATAAAACGATCAAAGATTTAATATTTTAGTCTTAGTTTTTTATATGTGGGCATTTTTAATTGGCCTCTAGGTAAGAACTAAGAATATTTAAATACGATAGGTATGTTATAAATATTTCTTAAAATAAATAAATGCACTGAAAAACTACTTATAGAGCATGAAATGATAACTAAACAGCATTCAATAGTTTACTAGAGTATTTAAAAGTTGACATGGGAAGAAAGACTTCTTGCCTTACCTATGTTGCCGTGTGCTTCTCAGCTTAGTAAGCATAAACCACGCGAGTGGTTTATAGGGATAAATAATACAGTATTTTAGGGGCAAACACTTCTCATGTCTATCACCGTTTTACAAGTTTTTTTATCCTATGCATGCTTTAGGGTATTTTTTTAGCTTTTAGCTATTAGACTATCATAATCACAGCTTACAGCCAACTGGATGCAGAGGGCGAGGAACAGGAGTGCGATTTTTGAATCTCATTCGGTGAGCTCAGCAGTTGAAAATGTCAAAATAACTATGGAGATATGCATCTTTCTACTGCTGAGTTGACTTTCAAAAATCGTACTACAGGTGGGTGATTTTTGAAACTCAAATAAGCAGTAAAAAGATGCGTATCTCCTTAGTAATTTTGACATTTACAACAGCTGAGCTCACCGAATGAGATTCAAAAATCGCACTCCAGGACGTCATAGAGAAATATGAAGGAGGCCTATGTCCGAAGACGGACTGATCAAGGGCTGTGATGGATGGATGGATGGAATCACAGCTTAAATACGTCCCACTACAGGGCACAGGCCTACCCTCGTGGGCGTTAGTCCACCACGCGTGCCCAATGCGGATTGGTTGACTTCACATACGCATCGGAATTTCTTCTTCAGCGTATGCAGGTGCTGGCCACTGGCTTTTCAGTGAATGAAAACATTGTGAGGAAACCTGAATGCTTTCTTTTCAAGGGACATTTCAAGGCATGTATTGCACCCACTGTCCATCATAAGTGGCGAGGGGCTCACCCCCCGTAACAGGACAGACTTACGGTACTACTGGTGAAACGTGGATGTTCTGAGGTTTCAGATCATGTCTGACTACCCCCTCGGGGAATATCGTCGTGAGCATATGCTATGCGTATGCAGGTTTTCTCACGATGTTTTCCTTCACCGTTTGAGAGCAGTTGGTATGGACTGATGGTCGGTAGACTATCATCATCATCATCATCCTCACTCAGCCTATCATCGTCCACTGCTGAACATAGGCCTCTCCCAAGGCGCGCCACAAAACTCTGTCCTCGGCCTTCCTCATCCAGTCGCTCCCCGCTACTTTTTTTCTAGCTAGCGGTCGTCTGTCCAGCGGGCAGCAGGGCGTCCCACACTACGGCTACCAGTTCGCTCCATTCCACTCTAGAACTCTGACACCCCATCGGTAGACTATGCCAGCCTCAAATTATAATTTTAGCCAAGTTTCTGATCACGGTAATTAAATTATTTCATGTATCGTCAAACTTTACTGTAGGTATTTCTTTTCAAAACTTGCCTTTTCAATAAAAATTCAACGTACGTTTATTGATTAATTTTTTTTTCCGCTGTGAAATAAAACACGTTGAAGCCACGATCAACTACTTTTAACATTAAACTTTTATCCAAATCAACCATAATTACGCACTAACTTCGAAACTGTCGTTCGTCACAACTTTGTTGGCTTCTTTAATAAAGCACGTGCTATCGATTTCTGGTATAAAATTTTAGTCGTAGCAAGCCAATTAAAGTGGTATAAACCTCTTATTAGTCACCCCATAGTTCCCACTTACCCCCACCTCCCTAAACCAACATGGCGTCACGATTGTCACCTAAGCTCTTGCACTTTTTCTCTAAACATTCTACTATACAACTTTCACTCTTATTTTCATAACCCTAAGAGTCATCAGAGTTTCATAAATAAATGTCGGCCCACCTGAAGACTTATTCTTTATCGTGTGCATTACCCCGTTCTCTTATCACGTGTTTTTCAAAACTGACTTCTGGACGTTTAAGTTTAGAGTGCAGAATAGTGATTGCAGGTGTTTGATTGTTAGTGTTGTTGTTCTAAGTAGGTAGTAGAGGCGTGACATTAACGCCCGTGGGGATTGAGGAATAATAGATGAAGGGTTCCCGCGGTAGGGTTAAGTGTACTTTTAAGAATGCGAGGGTGATTTATTTTATATTTTATTTTTATTAACGCAAAAATGGCTGGAGACGATGTATGCTGTTAATGATTTTGATTTTTTTCCGAATTCGAGAAGCAATTAGCTATAGTCAAGCCGTTACAAACGTACAGTTTAGGTCATAAATTATCGCATCGAACCTCTCACTCATACTTATGGGCTATGGAACTGAACATCAATAAAGCCCATGGGTGCGAGTAAAAGGTTCTATGTGAGGTTTTATGACCTAAACTGTACGTTTGTAATGGCTTGACTATATAGCCAGTCTATACCGTGCCGGCTTGATATAAGTAAGTATATCGTCTTGAAAAAACCAGTTGTAACTTGATTTCCCAATTGTTTAGTTTTGTAGTGGACTTTGTTAGATTTCAGCATCAGCAGCAGGTGTCTACATAATTCCAGCATGAAGTATATAATCTACTACTACCTAGTACCAACTGGTACTGGTCTACTATCTTGAATACATACAGTTCTGCAATAATTTATAATAACATGCCATCAACTCGATAGAAGAAGATTACACACCGAGGGCAGGAAAGTAAGAAAGGTCTCTGATCTCATGTAATTGTTGACCGAGGCGATGCCCAGGTCAACAAATATGTGATCTGAGGCTTTCTTATTTACTGCCCGAGGTTAGTATAAAATTTTTCTCCTCGACTGAGGTGGAAAGCGGCAACTTCGTTTAGCGCAGCGGGACGAAAATTGACGCTTTCCTTCCGGAGGAGAGAAAAAATTATAAACGATGACTAATCATGCTAAAAGCATGTATTCTGTGACTGCATGCTGAAAAACGTAGCAACATTTCTAACCATTCCGATAAGAAAAATAATGTCGTCATTCAGATGGGATAACTCACCAATAAGGATGCTTGATGTTCTTGGGTGGTCCTCAGTCCATTAAGTAGGAAGCGATGCGGTCAATTACTAGTTGACAGCGACAATTAACGGGTCAAACATTTACGTCTGTGTGAATTGGACCTTAGATGAGTTCGCAAATGATTATAAAATGGGACTGACTCATGATCATGAGTATTCAAATCCGTGACACGTTATTATAATGCTAATTTGAATGGAATGACATCGGCCAAATCAGCCATTTGAGGCTACAGGTGTTTCCCAAGGGGATAATCAGAATCAATGTTCTAAATATACAATTTTTATGCTTCATCTACATGGCCTCTATAGCTATAGCTGCTTATAACAATTGGCAAAAATTAAAAAAATAAGTAAAATTTAATTTCGTCCGATCAGGAAATCTTAAAAATGCTAATAATGATTAAAACCATAGTTGTTATGAAATTTCTGACCACCCCGAAGAAGACTTACAGTTACTATTCAGACCCAGACCAATTAAGGCGACTTAGATATTACATAGAGCTTTAACTTGATTAAGGCTAGGTTATCCCAGTGCAAGCGTCTCTTTCTTGCAAGCATAAGTTTACAATTAGCCATCCCGCTCCAATTGAAAGCAGGATCGCAAAAAAACGTGTTTTTCGTCAATATCTTTGCTCATGGGAGTTTCTAAGCTAAAAATTCTTCTGAGTTCACTAGAAATATTTAATGTATTTAGTTAAGTACAAGAATAAAAAGTTAAATATCAGCAGTTTAATCATAGTATTGAAAAAACATAACAAAAAGGGGTAACTTTGGGATGTTTTTCTATCTAGTAAACTTAATCTAATACTGTAATTGAGAACAGTCGCCCATCCGCCCGATCCTTAAATAAGACATAATTTAATTTCAGACTTTAAAACACAGTTTAAAACACTTTCGTTCGTGTTCAAAAAACGGCCTCGACGCGATAACAGCGTCTTAAGTATAAAATTTCTAGCGTCATCGTCTTTATATCGAATGCCTATAAAAACCATTGATTAGTTTGTAAAAATTATTAGTTCTGTTCCCTTTACCATCCGAATAGGCTCTTCTTTAATACGCAACAGCAAAATAACTTACAATTTAATTAAAAAGTCGACTCCAAAATAGAAAATGTCAATCAACTTGCGCGTGCGATCATATTTCCATTAGAAACAACCACTCTCGAAACGAACTAAAAAGCTGTATCAATTTCAAAATCGATCACTTCGAATATGCGGCAAATCGATAACGTATCATATCATGATAGCTTTAAAAAAAACTAACAACTTTTTTATGACATCACCTGTTGTTGAAAAATTTCTGATCATTATTATTAAGGTCATTAGATACAAAATTGAGTGGCTTGTTGTTTTTTTTTTTAAGAAAGGCAATGAGCGTAAATGTAATAGTAGCCAAGAACATGGGTTTTTGAGAAAGGATCTATGTTGTAAAGTTGACTTGTTAATCGGATAATCTACAAGAGGCGGTATGTGATTTATAAATGAGACGCAGGCGCCGCTCTCCCGCCCGTAAGCCTTCACATTTTATGGTTCTCAAACTTTTGAAAATCTTAGGATTTTTAAAAGCCAGTATTGGAAAAGGTGTTATTCTGTCGAGGCGATAACATAATCTGTAAGTCTGGCTTGCTATTGTGGTGGAGTGATTTTCCAACGCAGCATAGAGGCTTGCTGATTGATTACCTTGCGCGAGACATACCTACAGAATACAAAAAAGGTTCGGAAAAGGAGTTCGTTGAGATACCAATTAGGAATTTTCTAATAAAGGGACAAAAAAACGCCGCCAACCGGATGGTTGCTAGGTGCCTCGAAGTAGACCCAGAAAAATATGGCGTGACAACCAGCCTTTTTGAGAATTGGTGAACAGTTGCACATAAAAGAGAAGATTGGATATTGAAGCCTGTGCCTGAGCAGTGGGACAACAGTCAAGAGCAAATCAACCTTGACAATCGAAGTGCGATATTGTTTCTTAATACAAACGCCATAAGAACCGTACGAAGTCCAAGGTGTCGAGCTTGACGTGCTCTTGACTGTACAAGCTGCATAAAAAAATATGAATGATGTTCTATTGAGTGTGATGATTTTAACACGTAGGATGCTCACAAGTATTCAATGACCGGCTTTTTTGATGTTATATGGTAACTTTGAATGTGTACACACGGCGACACATCAAGCTACGCAAAAATAAGCTGGCCACGCGTAGCTAGAATAATTTATAACGTCGCGCAGCCAGGTTATATTGGTTTTGCGTAGCTTGATGTGTCGCCGTGTGTACATTTTTTTAAATACTTTGACGAATATACCTACCTAATACAACCTGTAGACATATTATAGCACGATGATGGATTTGTCCCGCATGACTTTGCTTTCTACATCAATTACGAATGAATTCAAAACTTTGAGAACAACATTTAACAAAACGAGATCAGACTCCTCAGATAGTCGCCACATCAATTCAAACGAACGATTTAAGGTTAAAAATAAATTAAAAACAAACCTTTCGACCGTCAGAAATTCCTACAAAACTATGAAATGTCGAAACAAATTCATTAGAAACGTTCTGTACGAATTTGTCAAAGGAATTTGAACTGCATAACTGAGAGCTGATAGCACGATTTACGGTACATTTTTATCTTTTTTAGGGTTCCGTACCTATCCAGAGCACCTATTCGTAAACAAGAGTATCTACATAATTCTACTCACGTTTTGTCTGTCTGTCTGTTCTAATTGGAGAATGAAATGTGAAAAAGAATCAATTCAGGAGTGCGATTTTTGAATTGCATTCGGTGAGCTGAGCAGTTGAAACAGTCAAAATTACTATGAAAATACGCATCTTTCTACTGCTGATTTGACATTTAAAAATCGCACTCATCGACCTGATCGCACTCCAGGTTTTTTGTTTAGGGCATGAATTTAGACTTGCCTAATTATAAGTTATCTACGTTTCATGAAGACACTTTATGTTGTACTTTTATTTACATAGCAACATAATATGTTAAACTAAGTTTAGTTTCATAGTTCCATTCGATATTAAATGAAACAAAAATATTGTGTAGCTGTGAGAACGCCTTTTATCTATTCTTCTTCTTCTTCTTTGTTTATTTATGGTAACAAAATAATTGTTTTCTCGTTGAAGGAAGATTTATTTACCTATGTACTATTAAAAACAAATGAACATATCCTAAAACTAAAATATAACTAGAGAAACAAAGTACATATTGTACCTAATTAAATAACATAAAATTATGTTTTCCTCTTTTTATTACACACACAATAACATTCATAAATTAGAAATATTTACAATAAATCGTGATCGTATTTTTGTGCTTGGTGTAAACAGAATTGGATATTTATTCAAGAGTCTATGCAAAATTGACCTGAAGTGACTAAATCATAAGGAACATTTTGATATAGAGCCTGACTCACGCTTGGTCATTTAAAAATGGTATTAATTTTAATACAATTAAATACAAATTCCTAATTTCAGATTTATACCAAATCTCACGTTCTAAATATAAAATTAACATCACAGGTGACTTCAGCGGAAATTACAAAATAAAACTGTTACGCAGACCTCATCGAGAAACCAATAAGGAAACATCTGTCAATACGAATTTGGAGGAGCAATTCGAAGTCTTCACCGACGATACTAAACAGTATAGCGTTCCATCACGAAAAGGAGCAACTTTCTTCACCCGCCTTAATCACTCACACCCAAAAAAGGACAGAAAATATCCGAACATCCAAGAAAGAACGAGACGATGAGTATTAAAACTACTCAAGCAAAAGTAGACGAAGATAGACTTATGGTGGAATCGGGTAGAGTGAAAGAAACACAAGGCTGTCTGGGTGGCCACCCCCCACGGTTGGTCGATGACCATAAAAATGAGTATAAAATTGAAACATCAATATAATAAGCAATCAACGTGGCCGAGGCCTGGCCAGACCTAATTATACAGGGCGAATGTACGTTATAAATTACTTCGAGAAGATACAGATTGCTCCAAAATCGAATCTCGTTTTACTTTCGAATTAGAATACAGGCTTTTGCTTCTCTTGGATTCTGACTAGAATCCATTCTCTTTTAAAGTGAGAATTTCAAACATTTACCAACTCTAGCACCACTTTTGACTATTTTTTTATCAGATGAATTATTATTAATTACACCAAGATTGAATCTCGTTTTACTTTTCGAACAAGAAAAAGTATAGGCTTCTGCTTAGCTTGAATTCTGACTAGATTTAAAGTCAGGATTCTAAACTTTTCTCAATTCTAGCGACACTTTTTTCAGTTTATTTAATAAGTAATTTCACCAAAATCTAATCTCGATTTAGTTTTCGCTTTTGCTTGGCTTGGTTTCCGACTAGTTTTTATTCTGACTAAAGTGAGAATTGCAGACTTTTCCAAACTCTGGCGGCCTAAATTTTTTAGATTTTTAGAAATACGTAACTTAGTTGTAATTTACTTTAATTTTAACAATCCAGACAAATATAATGGAAATCACACCTTTTATGACACAAAAATAATTTGAAATGTTTGTAGATAACTCTGATAAAAACTTTTTTATCAGAGTTATAGTTTTGCTATATCCCTTGATCTGCTTGAAAATAAGCCCACAAAGTTGCTTTGAACGCTTTCGTACCATTTAAAGTTCAATTTCTTACTAAAGAAAGCTGGTAAATCGGTTTAAAAAAATACTATTTTCTCTATACTCTGTGCTTTGAGTATATTATAATCAATAACTAAAATCTGAGGCTCTCTTTTAGTTCCATAGTAATTACAGAGAAAGAGGGCGCTAATCATAATTGAAATCCTACTTCCTACTATCCTACCTGTAATAATAATAAGGTTACTCGTACTAATTTACCTACTACTACATAGGCAACCAAGCTATGCTCGCTGAAAACTAGTTTTTCCAGAAATGAGATCTGTCTAGATCTATTTTGTTGCATACTATCTAGAATTAAACATTTTAACGGGTACTTACCGCGTTTTGTTATATTTGTTGCTCCCATAAATTCCCATATTCTGAAAATTTTTATCGTAATTCTTAGATTAGTCTTCGATCAAAGAAAAATTAATGGATAGGCCCAAAACCTGCCCATTAAGATGAAGCAAATAACTTAGTACACTTGGTCCATACAAACTAGCACACTTGTCTGTCATCTCGGTACATATTTGAAGAAGGTATACCTGTCATTTTTTTGCCTCATTTTTCTGGTTTGATATGTTCGCGTAAGGCTTATATTTTACTTTGAGAAAAGGGAACAGCTAAGTATAAAATATGTATGATTCAAAATACGTTAGTAATCTGTCACTTCTGTACTTTCAATAACATATCTTTGAATCTTCAAAGATATCGATTTTCCCCGAGGTACTTACATGCATCTGGAACGTTTTTCTATTCCTATATTATTATTATGTTGTAAATGAAGAAACCCGACCGAGATTATCTGATACCATGTTTGATTGAAATCAAACTGCAATTCCAGCTGAATTATTTCACGCAAATTTCAATTAACTGATAACTATCTCCAACGCAAACTAGTTCATTCACAATATCCATTATTTACTAGTTCCATTACAACCATTGCTCGCATTATAGCATAAAAAGTTATCTTACCGATTCTGTTACGAAGCAATGAATATTAAAATTTATGTAGAATAGGGTTAAAGTACGTGCTCCGTTTTTGTGGTGCTTACGTTTAGTGAGATTTCTTACAAATGAATTTGCATTGATGATACATTATTTACTTCATCATTAGCCTATATACGTCCCACTGCAGGGCACAGGCCTCCCCTCATGGAGGGTGGTTGGGCGTTAGTAGTTAGTATGCAGGTTTCCTTACGATGTTTTCCTTCACCGTTCGAGAGCTGCAGTCAGTATTACCTACATAAGTTAGAAAATAAATAAATACTAAATATCTTGGACATTGTTACACAAATTATCTAGTCACATTTAAAGTACCAGAACCTAGCCTGGACTTGTTGTACTAGACAACGACATAGAATACATACATAGATAAAAACATCCATGACTCGGGTACAAATATTCATATTCATCATACAAATATTTTTGTCCCTTACGGGATTTGAACCCGCGTCCCTCGGCACAGCAGGCAGGTTCACTACCGACTGTGCTATCGGGCCGTCAACTCATTGATATCAGAAAAACACCAATCTGCATTGGGCACGAGTTGTTGACTGATGCCCATACACCATCCCTGAGGGTAGGCCTTGTGCCCTGCAGAGGGACGTACCTATATAAGCTGACGATAATGACATGCACTGTTGCGAAAATCCACATGATTTGACTTTGTCCTGTGTTTTGCTCGAATTAAAATTAGACTACTGTAAAAATTTACACAAGAATCTTCTTAACACACCTCAACTTTAACCAAACACCCTGTAGTGGAAACTGTTGGTGCTTGCTGTCATAACTGGATAATGTGTATGATTAAATTTGGGCTCCCCGAGGCTGAGGTGCCGTGATATTCAGTTTGTTGGTTTTTCGACCTTCGTTTTTTGTTGCCGGCCAATTTCGGATGAGGTGTGGATGTTGTTGGATTTGTGTGGATCCGGTGGATCTTCTTTTGTCAAATTTTTCGTAGATTTCTGCAAAATGTACATTTTTACTTGGGTTGTTTTTCTCACGGTGCAGACAAAAGAAGAATGTGTCAAAAAAATTGCCAATGGTGTCTGTTGTCGAGACTGCAGACGTGTGTGCTGCTCTCTTATATAAGACTGTACTGCCACAAAAAAAGTGCTTCTACAACACTGCTTGAATCATCTGCAACAGATGGCAAGGCAATGATGATGATGATGACAATATTACAGATCTCTTTGCCATACAATAGATAATTTCCCAATAATTTAAACACTGCACTTACCATAGCAATATGTTTAGTTTTCTTTTGAAAACACAGCGTTATATCGCTTTAAATTGAATGGCGTACCTATGTGATGGTCGATGGTTTAAATACTTCAAAAGAATCCTTCTTCCCTAATCACCTTCTCCAACGCCCAAGAAAAGAAATAAAGCCTACTCTACGCTGGAAACTACACGGTTAATTTCCATATTCTGGGTTGAACATCCGCCTTATCCACAATATGCTACCCAAAGAGGCAAGCCACAAATTTGGCAGTCACCACGATCTCGCCCAATTCCCATAATTTACTATACCTCTGGTGATAATTACGCGTTTAGACCTCCACCTAGCGACGTGGACTCATAACTAGCTGGCCGTGGGTGGCGTGATCAATCTCCATGGTACGTATATTGATTGCTATCAAATTGCTAGCTCGTGACTTTAGCTTTCGAACTATAATGTCTTTCTTTACGTAATTCGTCCGTTATGGTGTCGTCTGAGCGTTCGTAATTACGTCGCTGGGTTATACTCGTAGGTACGTGCAGTAAGAACAATTATTTGTTTTTCGGAAAATTGCTTTCGTGTAAATTTTAAATGGTTTTGACATCTAAATAGTTAGTGGTTATTTGAGAACTTATTATTTATATTGGGAAGAGAATTATAATGTTTTCTCCCCTCTGGACGGAAATCGTAAATTTTCGTCCCGCTGCGCTAAACGAAATTGCCGCTTTCCACCTCCGTCGAGGAGAAAAATAGTATAACCTCGGACAGTAAAAAAAAAGCCTCAGATCACATGTTTGTTGACCTCTGCTTCGCCTCATTCGCCAATAATTACATGAGATCTGAGTCCTTTCTTACTTTCCTGCCCTCGGTGTGTAATCTACTATAAATAAGCATGTCAGGCAATATAGCTGAGCACTACGAATTATTTTTGCTATTAAGTTATTTCGTATGTGTCATAATCATAATACAGGGTGTAAGGGACAGCCCTCCGCAAACTGAAACGGTGAACTGAGACCATCAAACTGAACAACTTTCACTATGGAGCCTACCTCAAGAAACGTGAAAAAAATCAGCTGTCCCACACAAAACTGCTGTACCTACCCGATTCAAATGTATGGGACATCAGATATTTTTTCACGTTTCCTGAGGTAGGCTCCATAGTGAAAGTTGTTCAGTTTGATGGTCTGAGTTCATCGTTTCAGTTTGCGGAGGGCTGTCCCTTACACCCTGTATAGATTAACAGATGTTGACCTCAGAGCAATACCTACAATTAGTTTCTTTGAATCATTTTTCACGTCAGCTTTAGTACATATCTATCTCTACAATATATATACTGCTTATCTCCAAGAAAATTATAGCTAGGTACAACATTTGCTTAAATTAAAGTTCCTTTCCGAAAATGTGACCTAGACTATTTGCATATAGTTTATGTTGATCCCATACTTTATTTACGCTCCTTACCTGCAATTAAACGAATCAATAATCTCTCTGCTACAGAATTAACCCATTGCTAGTTATTAATGGTTAGTAATGGGTTCATTATGTAGGTATATAGACTGATTAAACACTTCAGGAATATCAGAACAAATTAGTTTAAGGTTAGGTTATCAAATACGTTAAAACAATTGACTATTTTGTATCATCATCATCACAGCCTATACAGGGTGTTACATAAGTAAGAATACATTTTTAAAACTCTTAAGGGGGATGTTTAGACCGTCAAACTGAACAACTTTCTCTATGGGACCAACATCGAAATCGCGAAAAAAAAGTTCTGATATCCCATACATATTTTAGCTCGAGTCGATTTGTAGAGTATAGACCATAATTTTTTTTTCGCGATTTCGATATTGGTCCCATTGTGAAAGTTGTTGAGTTTAATGGTCTAAACCACCCCCTTAGATGTTTATTTGTGTTTTTGTAACACCTTGTATACGTTCCACTGCAGGGCACAGGCCTACCCTAATGGAGGGTGTATGGGCGTTAGTCCACCACGCGTGCCCAATGCGGTTTGGTATACTTCACATTCGCATCAGAATTTCTTCTTCAGCGTATGCAGGTTTCCTCACTATGTTTTCCTTCACCGATTTTGTATAACAACGATAAAAAAGACTGTAAGAAAGATAGTCTAATCGTAACACAAAAATTGCTACCACTACACTGGTAGGGTAGGCAACCATTTAATTTTGTTTCTTCATGCAGCTCTCGCGACTCTTTTTATCACCCCTAAAAAGATTACCAATCGTGTTTATATTTCAATTCTTCTTCACTCTTGTTCTAGGTACCTGCATCCTCATTAATTACTTTTTGTTTCATTTGTTACCCAACAAGATTTTACTACCAAATAGCTGGCCCCAAGAGCACCTCGTTAAAGAAGATTAGTCTGGTGTGGTCATCTGTCACATTAGTGCATAAATCACGCGATAGGATGTGATTCAAAATGGCCGGCAGCGGTGGCTGGTTGGGCGATCAGCACATTATCACCTTGTTTTAGAACATGGAAAGGAATGGAGTATCTTTTGATCGGAGACTATATACAGTTGATTGCGTATGAGAGGACGTAGCGCTCATCGATCACAGGCTTTTGATACATAACAGGGATTACCTATGCATTCAAATATTTATGACTGTATCCTATCGGGTAATCAGATTGTAGATCCAATATCCCCTTTTTGTAAGATGCTCCATGTAACAAACCTTGAAAAATTGTAGTCCGAGAAGTTAGTGCGCGACCGTCCCGTAGGTGCGACGTCGGGGGCGGAGGAAGTACACACGGCGACAGGTCCGGTTACCCTGTTTGGACTTTGAACTACTAATAGTTCAAGTTGGAGTTAGTTAGAAGTTGAACGCTGCAAATCGTGCGAGAGGGTGCTATATGTTGTTGTTGTTTCGTCTCACGGCACGCTGCGCCCGCGCCGGCAGCTGCGTCTATGCGGGCTCTCTACAGCACTATTTTGTGTTTTGTACGTAGTTATGGGTATATAGGGTGCGTAACATGATGTGTCGCCGTGTGTACGGACAGCATCAGAGAAATCGGACCCCCCTGCGCTTACACAGATTAAGATAGAGGGGTCAGGTTTCTCTGATGCTGACTGTACATGTAATGTGACTGTCTTTGAACAGTGCGCGCTTTCCTTCCCCGCTACATTACCCAACCCAGCTAACATCTAGAATACCTCACCTCCCGCTACGTCTGTGCCCCGCGGGACTGTCGCCGATAAACTTGTCTGACTATAAAACTTACCTACCTGAGTACCTGTGGAGCAAGTCCTACATCCCACTTGCCACGTGATTCAACTCTGAACCTACCTTATACACCTTAATGCTAAAAGTTAATTGTTCGATGCAGTGGCAAAGTTTAATATTGTGTTACCTACGTTTATTTGAGTCATTTCCTATATGACAATGTTGAACAAATATATAAATAGTAAAGTTTCTAAACACAGCCAACTCATTTTCTGTTCTCGTATCAAACGAACAACGTTCGTGACTCCAATCTCATCCTCATTATCGAGTTTGGTACGCGTTTAAAAAATATAAATAATACGCGAGACGCGGCAAATTGACGTATAATCATAGTGTTATAGTGATTAGAGGTGAATATAGATATTATGTGGGCACCTTGGGTGGCGGGGTATACACGTACCGTGATGCTTGATTTGATGACAGACTCGTTTGGGACTCGGATTAGGTGCCTTTGTTTTATCTTCTTTGGGTAGTTTTAGCTATAAAAAACCAGTTCGTTAATGAGTTGAGTCATAAAGAATTGCTAAATTGAAGGAAAAGGGCGTTATTGGAAACGAAGTCAGATCAAGAAACATCTGATAGAAGATACCAAAGGTTGCTTATGAAAAACTAAGCATGGAGTAAAATAAAAACAGATTTTATTACTTTTTTATTTGGACAGTACTTATCCACCTGATCAGTACCAGAAGCCGTAGCATGCTACACGTGATACAGCTGTATCACGTCTTTTATCTCGTTCGTTCGCGTGCAAATACAAAGAGAGCGAAGGTGTGATAGCGCTGTATCACGGTGGCATGCTACCGGTAGCTTAATTGGATGAAAGTATAGCCCCGGATTGGCGTATTGCGTGTTCAAGTCTCGTCTGATACTAAAATTGTTTAATCTTTAATTTATAGGTAAGCACTAAATCTGA
Source organism: Agonopterix heracliana (assembly GCA_963693445.1). Lineage (NCBI taxonomy): Eukaryota > Metazoa > Arthropoda > Insecta > Lepidoptera > Depressariidae > Agonopterix > Agonopterix heracliana. Next base: position 6,565,570 of record OY856327.1, read on the forward strand.
TCCACGTTCAGAAAAACATACCGTAGTCACAGATTACTATTAATAGTTAGCACAATTTAGTGTATCATTTTATTTCTATTTCATTGTAAAAATACTTAGATAAAAATACGGTTTTAGTACCGACGAGGGCGTCGATGGCGCGTTGCGGAGAGGTATAGAAACTCAACCTTGAGGTCCGGGTTCGAATCCGTACAGAATACATGTCATGTACCAGTGAGTTTTTCTAACTAATGTACCAACGTAATACCGACTGCTCAAACGGTGAAGGAAAACATTGTTAGGAAACCTGAATACGCTTAGAAGGAATTTCGATGCGTATGTGAAGTCTACCAATCCGCATTGGGCACTAACGCCCATACAGCCTCCCTGAGGGTATGCCTTTGCTCTGCAGTGGGACGTATATAGGCGGGATGATGATGGTGATGGTGATGTGATGGTTACCTAGTGCATAGGTAGTGGTATGGACACAAAATGAATAGATATTTAGATAATACTGACTTTCAACCGACTTGATCCGAGATCGACGGACGTGTTCGTGTCTATGTGTGTGTTTCGCTAGTTTGTGCAAAGGTTCTGTACCTGTATATTTTGTGGTATTAATCCTAGGGGAGCGTGTAATTTACCTATGGTATTAAGTGCGTATGAAGTCGCGAGCTCATCAAGTACCTACAAAATAAAACGTTTTAATTAATCGGAAACAAACTGAAGACTTAAAACGACGACCGAAACAAAAGTATCTGTATCTCAATTCTCAGACCACTTATATTTACAGACCACATATGTTTTTATTATTTATTAAACATCAAAGAAACCTGCAAGCGTGCAGCTTGGAGCATCTTTATAAAAAATCCAATCACCTAAGTAGGGGGTGGTAAAGGGGGGATCGATCCCTTTTTCTCGAGCCAGTCTGAAGGGAAGGAGACATCACGCAAGCTCTGCACATATTTCATTGATACCATCCTCCTAAACTAATGTAAGTGAAAATAAGCGGTGATTGTGATGTAGGGATAGCAGAAAAGTAATCAACAAAATCAAAACTATTATAAAACTGTAACTGAAGTGTGTCTGTACACTGAAGATATTTCCAAAAAAAAGATTACGATATGGTTTTTAGGTATCCTTACTCGAAATAAACCTTTTTTAGAAATTGTGTCTGTCCCTTTGTCTGTTTGTGTGTTTGTTTGTTCGCAAATCACGCAAAACTACTGAACCGATTTTGAGGAAACTTTTTTTGTTTGATAGCTTATGATCTGACTTAAAATCTGGTATATAATTTGTGTGGACGAAGTCGCGGATAAACACTAGTATTTAATATTTCAAACGTATCGCCATAATTCGCACGCTGGATTGACGATGAGAGTTAGATGGAAGTGTACGCAAGGAAATGCTGCTGTTCATTCTTTGGTAAACGATTAGAACCAAACAGTCCCTGCTAATAATGTAAAGTGTGGCACTTTCAATGTGTACGATAATACATAAACTCACGACCTCTCCTTGGTCCTTCGAGCCGGATCATAATGTTGAAGTCTTAGATAGGCGAGTGGAAGTGTAGGCAGCTGGTGGGCAGTATACAAGAGAAATAGCAGGAATTATTATAATAATATTTAATTGTTCGAACAACACCCTATTTCGGTTACAGAGAGAAGAGAGAGAGCATGAAATTGCCAGTTCAAACGGTGTTTATGTAATTAAATATTAATGTTGAGTTGTCAGCACTCCTTTTTGAGTGGACAGAAAACCTTATCACAACTACCACCTTTAAGATCGTTTTTAAATACCTATTTGAGATGGATCCTGAAATATTATAGCAAATAAAATCGACCTTCAACGAGACGTGTGAAACTGCAAGAAGTGGCTCACCTTTCGTGCCCAAAAACAGTGTAATAAGGTAAAGCTTATCTCTTACGAGTTACTACTCGAAACACCTACAGGAAAATTATATTCTAAGCCTCCTTACATTATTTATTTATATTAAACAATTGCTCAGTTTCACAGAGAAACTCCAATACTCCTTAGTTACGAAATCAAACAAGAATATTTTACTTTTTTCTCCAACTTAACTTAATCTTACGTTTTAGCATGGCTCCTACTTATCTATTAATATCTTTGTTTTTTCTGCAGACGGTTCAAAAGTAATGGTCTGGTCACGGTACGCGGTCGGCACACAATGCGACCCCCGCTCGCGTTCGAACGACACTAGTCGAAGTCGCCTATATTGCGTGTATCTATCTATAGTGATCGATAGATTTTTCTATGATGTTAGATATAAGATAGCTTATATCGAATATTTATCCAACTTCATTAATTATTATAATATTAATAATAATTCACTCATTCACGCATATTTGGCTGAACGGATTTGGATGAAATTTGGCACACAGATCACACAATTATTAAGTTCGGGCTTAACACATAGGATACTGTTTTAAAATCAACATAGACCAAGTCGCTGCCAGCAATAGCTAGTGAACTAATAAAATTTAATTTGCTAAAAGTAAGAGGTGGTTGATCATTCTACAAAGGCTTCCCTATGGCTAGGTTTTCGGTTTTCACCAGAGCTGGTCGAGGTAGCGAGGCTGTGAGCGAGGTAAATCCACCAATAAAAAGCTCATTCGATCGCGTCATAAGGGAATTGAAGCCAATATATTGGTTGATGAATATTTTCCTTGCTCACCGCTTCGCTACATCGCAGTCCTCGCACAGCTCTGGTAGAAAGCCAGCCAAATGGGTATTTATGTTATTTACAATGAAAAATTATATTAATAAAAGAAAATCTTGTTTGGATTCCGTACTCAAAAATATTTTTTTTTTTGTAAAATTAGATTGTTACAATTACAATGTTGGTAAATACAATTTGTACTTCATTTGAAAAATCGTTGTAGTTTCTATAGTCGAAAACGACAGACATAATCAAATTAATCACAATCCGTACGGACTTGAATCCGAAATCTACTGATTGAGTACTTATACATGCCTCTCCATAACGCGCCACCGAGCTCTCTTCCATTTCCGTCTACGTCTGTATCAAAATATTTACAAAATTAGTACAAATACAAAATAAATCTGATAGTAACGAGTATATTTTGAAACATCCAAATATTTATCGTGCTATTACTTATTGAGATTTCAGAAAGGGTGGCCAAGACACGTGTCGAACTATCTAGGGGTTGCAAATACCATTTAAAATTGGGCTTCATCCCTCAACTTTCGTTAGTTTAAAGGTACGAAAATCAGGGCTCTATCTAATCTGGTCGCGTTATGGTTACACGAGATTTTATTTAATACGTTTAAAATTTATTGCACTCCGACTGTTTGTTTGTCGGTCAAATTTGATTTCGGATATTATGAAGTGGTCTTTTATTATCTGGGTCTACCAATAAACTTTATGATATTGTTAGTGGTCATAAATTTTCCTTTATATTTGTGGTGTTGATGCTATTAAAGTTGAATTTGAATTGCAGTGTTAAAAGGATTCGTTGTGTGGGAAACAAGTGTTTTTAATCTATTTTGGGTCAGAAGCTTTATTGGGAATTAATCTATAATAACGAACCTTAGGTAGTCAAAATAGTTAGGGTGAGCAGAAACCATAGTACAACCACCAATTACCATTTAATATTGAAATTATAGCACAGAATAAATATCTAGTAGGTAGTCAAGTCAGCAACAAGAAAATGAATACACTTTAGTACTACGCCGTGGAACAAAAGTTTATACATCTTTTCTTTGCTCACTGTACATTATAGCACATAAGATTAGCTATTTTTTTTTAATTTAATGCTGGTTGGAAAATGTCTGGACAATGTACAGTAAAACTCAATAACATTACCATCGACTGAAAAGAAGAAGATTACCTATCTCGTGTCTAAATGATTGTTCTGAAAGACTTGCGCTTTTGCGCCCTAACTTTAATTAAAACGTTTCTTTTGGTCACAATTTGGAGTTTACCACACAAAATAGGACTTTTATTTATTATAACGCGTGTTCTATAATTATAACTTACTCTAGAAATAAATAAAGTTAACCAGTATCTGCAATGACAACGAATTGCGGAAAAAGTATTTACCACACCTAAGTGCTGTAATATTTTTCCAATTGATGATTATTATTATTATTTCAAAGAGCCATCATATCTAATTGTCAATCTTCTCTGTCTTCTATACGATGATGAGGATACCGAAATGAAAATAAATATTTGACGTAAAGACCAAACTTTACAAGTGTTGCAGTAACAACAAAATCGATTCAGCTACTCCAAAATACCAGCAATAAAAAATGCAAAAGCAAAAGATTACATAACAAATAGATGTCCCCCTGATCGCATTAAGCAAGGGGAGAGGAGACAAATTATTATTTTCCATAATATCATCACACGACCATTACGCGTCGCCAACGGAGCGTGACCAAAAATTATTAGATGCTCGCAGTTTTTTCTGCACGTCCGCACCGTTCCATTGTCGGTGATAGACTGAGCGTACCGGAAGTTGTAAAGTAGTGATTTGTAACGCACGCGCCGCGGCGCCTGACTCCACTTCCGTTCCGAGGCCATAATGACGCGTAGATGCGAAAGTTCCCGCCAAAATGTCTTGTCTAGTTCGGGTTACTCCCGACACTCCTGGCAAAGAGATTTTTTTTTAATCTTGGTACAGCTTCCTTAATTTTTTTAATATTCCTGATTCTAAAACAAGTTAAAGTAATCCTCCAGACATACGATTACGGTATGCGGTAGACTGCATTACCTTATGGTTTGATTGGTCGTCCACATGTAGATCTTTACTTGTGCAGCGGCATATGAATTTTACGAATGACCAAAATGTCTTGATATTGTTACACTATGAAATTCAATATTGTATTTTTAATCTTTCTATACTGAATTTTGTTTTGTTAAAAAGATATGCAACAGAACAGAACACAACAGAACACCTTCCGGAACATGTGGTTGAGTCAAACGTCAGTAAAATTTTGAATATTGAGTTAAACTTTCTTTGTACAGAAAGATTCAAAAGGAAAAAAGAAAAAAAGGAAAAAAATTCAAACAAATTCTTCATAACTTATTATATTTAGGTACATTCATCACCAATACTGATATAAACAAATAATATCAATAATCAGGAAGAATGAGATTTTTTGATTTCATTCGTCGCCTTACTACTATATTTTATTTTTTCCGTAACCCTCTACTATTGCATATAATACTTCTATTGCATAATCTCTGTAGCGGAGCTACGAGAGCTGACTATAAGCAACAATGCCGAACACATCGATCGAGTCGATGTCAACAGAGATCTATCTAGGTCAGCGCATGCGACCTAGCACGTCACACAGAAGACGACCAATCACAATATGGATCTGTCCAACGCATCACAGCTCATTACGAATAACAACCAATCATATGGCGAGTCCTGAATCGCACTATCGAAGTTATCAAGAGACTTTGCATATATACAACATCCAACTAAGAACTGTTGGACCGCGGTCCCGGGCATTCCAACTAGCCCGTGGAAGATCTTCCCTTTTCCTCCAAAATCTCATTTTTTTTTTCCTAAATACATTTTCTTATAATTTTTTAAAGTAACCAACCATAATGTCATGACTTCGCTTGCATTCTACCTGGGCCGATTTTTTCATATTTCGACCTATGTAAAAAGTTAATAAACAGCATGTCTTTTGAAAAAATTTAAGTACGTCACTTATATTTTTAAGTCATGACATTCTTCCTTAGGTGTAGATCATCTTTTTTAGATTATTCTATTTAACTTATGTCAAAAGAGTGATATCATTTAGTTCTACAGCTTACTAAATCCCGCTTCAGAATAACCCTAAACAGCTACCTTTTACATCCTCTGTGCATTCCCCTCTTCTCCACACCCTACGTTTTTATCACCATCGGGCAAGCTTTTACTTTTATGCTCTGTTTAGCTAAATTTCTCTCTCCATTTAATTACGACGCCAGTTGTAATGTATTTGGCAGATGACCCGAGTAAACTCATTTGCGCTGGTTTTGTCGCCTTTTGGAATTTAAGGACGGGTCATGAAATAATTACTTCAAAACTATGAGCAGAATTTGATCATCTTGACAGATCTCAAACCAATAAAAATTAAAAATTTCCTATGTATAGGGTCGTTCTTAATGTACTTACAGATAGTTTTTAAGGGGACAATCAGACCATAAAACTGAACAACTTTCTCTATGGGATCAACATCAAAATCGCGAAAAAAAATCAGCTGTTCCTAAATTTATAGGTACTCTATACAGGTTGTAAGGAAAAGTATCATCAACCTTTAAACCACATAATCTACCCATCAAACTGAACAACTTTTACTTTGGGAGCAAACCTGTCAGGCCAAAATTAAATCTGCTGTTCCATTCGTTTCAGTCTAGTAGGTATTGCTGTTTAGTATGGAACAGCTGATTATATTTTTGCGCTGACAGGTTAGCTCCCATAGTTAAAGTTGTTCAGTTTGATGGGTAGATCGGTACTCGACCTAAATGTATATGAACTTTGACAATCCAAGATTTACGGTAATTTGCTTAGATTAAAGTAAAATTAATGGATATGCCTTACGCGATCATTTCAAACCAGAAAAATGAGGCAAAACTAATGAATGGTATACTTCAAATTTGACTAGCCTTGCCCTAGATTTGACAGATAATGGTGCTAGTTTGTGTGGACCAAGTGCCCTAGTAGCCTATCCATCAATTTTACTTTGATCTAAGGTAATTTGTCATGTTCTTTGTGTAAAAGAAAATCAGCAAGTACGACCATATGGTACAACGTAGGTACCTACGTAAATAAGTCGTATTCACACGTTTACACAGAACTCTAATCCCAACTATGACTTTAGGAAACAAATTCTCAGCAATTTGCACACGGCAATTCCAAGTTTACTTGCATACATAAACAGTGGAGCAATCAATAACTATAGAAACGAATTTATCAGTCGGGCGGTCTGTCAGTGGGACCGATTTACGGTGGTGGCTCTGACAGGAGTCCTTTGCGAGTGCCGGCGCTTCGGACGCGTGCCTCGCATACTTTAATATATAGCTTGGCATCTAGTATACCTAACTTGGTATAATACTGTACCAGCAAACATACACGATATTCATTAAATATACATATTATCGAGAATATTTTGATTTTTCAAATCAGTGCCAGATCTAAACAGGAAAAATTCACTTGTACCTTTCGTTATATGTGAACGTTTCATCATTTGGAAATGTAAATCATAATCTTTATTACAACCTTAATGTGAAAAAATCTAAGTAGTACAAAAACCATATTCTTAAATTTTTGTAGCAATACTTTCAAAGTGAGATCTGAGGCTTTCTTATTTACTGTCCGAGGTTAGTATACTATTTTTCTTCTCGACGGAGGTGGAAAGCGATAACTTCGTTTAGCGCAGCGGTACGAAAATTGACGCTTTCCGTCCGGAGGGAAGAAATAGTTATTTAACTTAAGTACATACAAACAAAAAATTATGATATTGTTGATTTTATTTTCTACTTTGTGACAGCTATGTTTAAATTAAGACTCTACAACACCTTTCCAACGTAATCTGCACAAATATTTGACCGGCTTTTATACCTTTCAAGACTCAAAGCGCACAACGTCAGCAACCACAAAAGCTAAGCAAATAAAATACTAGCAGAATGCATAATTGGTGACGTGACTCTGCAGACTGAACCATAATTGGAAGACCAGATTGATGCTCGTCTGTTACACAAGGAATCTTTGAATCGAGGAGTGGTAATGAGGCTGATTAAGGAGGCTGCTTGATTTTTAATAAGGGGTTAAGGAACTGGGGATTGAATGGGTTGGATGTTGTGAGGATAGGTTTGAAATTTAATGAATGTAGGCAAGTGAGGTTTTTAATAAATAGAAATCTCATTTTTATAAGGACAGTAGCATTAAGCCACTCCCGAGAAAACGAGGAAATCGAGATATGACTTCATCTTTGTTTCAAGCCAAAAATAGTGCCCACGATGTTTTCCTCGTTTTGTCGCTTTGTCGTACGTGGCATGCTAGCCCTTTACTGGTTGTCCAGGGAGTACAACTATAATGACAGGTCATTATAAGTACTTGGACAGTGTCCGGTGGAGTTATCCATACAAGGGGAAAGTTATAATACGGGTTGTAAGGAAAAGTATCATTAAACTTTAAACGACATACTCTACCCATCAAACTGAACAATTTTTACTATGGGAGCAAATCGAAAAAAAAAATCTGCTGTTCCATACTAACCTGGGACGATTACTCGTATATTATAGGCTGTGATGATGATTATACTAAACTGCAATGTTACCTACTCGACTCAAAGATATGGAAAAGCAGTTTTTTTTTGTTCTGATCGGTACCGTTTGCTCCCTTAGTAAAAGTTGTAAAGTTTGATGGGTAGAGTATGTGGTTTAAAGGTTAATGATTATTTTTGTTACACCCTGTATAGGCTGATGATGTTAAATTATCCAAGCTATATCTCCAGTAGGTACAGCGAGCTCTGTCTAACCGCCTGGCCACGGGACAGGGCGACCGGCGGCGCGACTTGCGATTTTAGAATACACTGCCTACGCGCCGCTGCGTGCTTGCGTAATAGTAGGGACACAACGCTCAGTGTATTCTAAAATCGCAATTCGCGCCGCCGGTCGCCCTGTCCCGTGGCCAGGCGGTAACTCTGGAAGATTGGATTTGGCCTGGAATCCGTAGAAGAGAAACATGAACGAATGGAGTGACATATGAAAAGATATGGGTCCAACTTAATATGCTGATGGTTTTTAAGGAGATGATCAGGCCATCAAACTGAACAAATTTCTCTGTCCACGCAAAAACGTCGAAAAAACAAACAAAAAATCTGCTTCACCATACATTTATGTCGAGTAGGATTATAGTTCTGTATGAAACAGCTGATATTCTTTTTCGTGGCTAAGTTGTTCAGTTTGATGGTCAATGGGATAAAATTAAAATAGTAGTAGTTTTAATATTAGTTTTATATAAAAATAAAATTAAAATCATCAGCTAAGCTAATATGCCGAAGGACCCTATATTTTACGAAATTTTTAATGATTTCTAGGAATTATATAAAATTAGTCAATAAAACAACGAACCCAAACGATATATCTATCAAATTCAATTAACTATCCAGCAAACGAGTTGGCACAGGGTTACCACAAACACAAACAATGGATAGCAAAACGCTACCCCACGGTATCCAAAGCTTTATGTTTGCATTGTTAGCGGTCAGGCAAACAGCAAAAATGGACGAACGGTAACGAACCAGTAATCCGATTCCAAGCGGTCAGTTCTGTAAAGTTTCGATCGGCAATCAACTGTGCCAACAGATCTATTTCGTGGGTAAACAAACTGGGGGCAACCCTAGTGTGTTTGTGTGACGTAGATGTTTGTTGAGGATGTGAAGTGATTATGCGGGAAACACATCTTTCTGTGATTCACGTTTGGTTTAGAAAAGTGTTTCAGACGTTAGGTAATGTATTACTTCCTACGAACTGCCTCGTGGTCTAATGCTTAGAGCATTGGGCTCTTGACACGGAGGTCGTGGGTTCGATTCCCACGGGGGCACCTAGTGAAATGTCACTTTGTGCGTTTTTCCCCAGTTGGTTAGGACATTGCAGGCTGAGTCACCTGATTGTCTGAAAAGAAAGATGATTCCGTGCTTCGGATGGCACGTTAAGCTGTTGGTCCCGGCTACTATCACTGGTGGTAGTAGTCGTTACATAAAAACCACGTCAGAGGCCGTAAGGCGGTTTGAATATAAACTCTGACACCAGGGCTTTGCAGCCCACTCGATAAGAATACTTCCTACGAATAAAGATATTATTCGTAGATTAGGTACTTCCAATAAACAGTTATTTAAGTATCTTTGAATGTTTATTTATTTTATCGCAAGATAGAGATTGATGAATAAAGAAAACTTTATCAAAAAGTCCTTGACCATTGCTTGGTTGAAAAATATTACCACAAATGAAAAAACTATCCTTTTGACGAGAATTGTAGATACATGTAGGAATGACCATCAAACTAAACAACTTTCGTTAACAACGAAACGATAAATTGCAAAAAAAACAGTTGTTCAATGTCAAAAATGTTACCAATCTAAATAACTTGCTAACTTTTAGCTGACTGAATTTGTGAACAATTTGTTTTACAGCTGTTATTTCCCCAAATGCAGTAAAATTTAATGAATACTGCAAACCTAACTCGACCCTAATGCAGGGGGGCAGCAGTTTTTTTTCGCGATTTCAAAAGGTTGTTCAGTTTGATGGTCTAATCGTCTTATTAAAAAACCGTTAGCATATTAAAAAGGACCCTGTGTAAGTATAATAAATGCAATACAGAACAGACTCCTATATGTCATTCAAAAGACAAACCAGCGTTCCTCTTTTCCGAAATTGAACCAGCAATAAAACGAATGCAAATACGAACAACATACAATCTCAAAAATTAAGTAATTCTTATTTGCATTTCCCAGCCATAGCTCATTATTCGTCTGACGTCAAAGAACAATACATCAATCCAAATTAATTTATTCGATCGACTGACACATCCTGATCCCGTCCTAAAAACTGACACACACATCCTATAAAATTAAGCGAAAGGAATACAAAAACAAAACCAATACATTCGTATTATTTCGTTAACTATTCATTGGGGCGGTGCACACCAAAAGGATTCGTTTAAACAAACAAAAAAATAGGTTAAAAGCGAGATTGATATATCCGCCTAATTTGCCTATACGCAATGGGATGGCTAATAAAATATGTCATATCATATGGCCCTTTTTAATGCATGCAACCGAACCTAAAAACAGGCTTTTGTGTTTTTGAGCCAACGACGTATATCCTGTCTGTTCATTGCGAATAAAAGGAAATATGTTTTATAAGATCCTCCCAATTAAGAGAAAGGCTCAAGTATGGGGGTCTGAAGTACTAAATCAGTTTATGGTTTTAATTATAGTAATCAGGATGTCCTTTTCTCTGTTTAATAGTTCTTTTGTTTACCAATCGTGCGTTTTTTGTGTTGAGTACTTATTTTGCTGATTCAATTAATTATCTATTGCTACGAGTAATTTGAATAAATAGCGTAGCGGAAAGCGTAACGTTGGTTAGCTCCTATACAACCATAATACAAGTGCAGGCTAAATTCTGGTACTTTAAAATGTGTCTAAATAAGTGTGACAACATCCAAGATATTTTAAAAATCTGGACCGACACGAACTGGTGAGGGCGACGGGAACTCGTTGGATGAGGGCAGCGCAGGACCGACTGCTGTTGTGGCGATCCTTGGGGGAGGCCCGGGAGGCCTATGACCAGCAGTGGACGTCTATCGTCTGAGATGATGATGATGATAAATTTGACTAAGATTTGCATTGTCGTTGTAGTCCAGTAGTTGTGTTAGGAAAAGATTGTTGTGAAATACGCAGTTTCGACTTTCGTATAGAGTAGGAAATGTTGGTAATATTTTGGTAATTATTTGTTGACAATAAAACGCAAACGAAATGTTTATCAGTCATAGATTCTACAAGGTGCATGGATCTAAATCATAAAGGATACCACTCCTCCTTACAAGCAAATACAAGAAAATTGGCAAAGGCGTCGTCGATATTTCCAATTTTAGGTGTGTCCCTTTCTATCTAATGACGTAGTTACGAAAATGACAGGAGAGGAGCTACAATTTTGTACGTTGGATTAGAAAGGGACAAAGTTAACGTCACAAAAAACAACGACGCGATGGAAAAGAACGATCATTACTGACCACAAAAGGAGTATTATCATGTTTCACGTCCTGTTAGGCAGTCTGCACTCCGCTATAGAGGATTCCAAACTTCTTGACAAGGTGTAAAGAAAGATGAAAGAAAGTAAAAATCTTTTTGCACAAATTATCTGCCATGCTAACCATGAGTTTGAACTGCAGTAAAATTACTTTGAGAACTGATTTTAGACACACAAGATGCGCACCGTACTAGTGTCAACTCATGGCAGGCCTCCAGGTATTCGTTTGTATGAAAGATAGTAATTATTCGCCACTTTCAAAAAGTTAATTATGAAGGCGTGTTGAGCTATTATCGATTCATACGAACGGTTTTCAGGTTTTGCGTTAAATTCTCTATTCAACATGTATTTGTATATCTTCTATCTGCTGCTATAAAAACCAAAATCTGCAAATTAACGTACCACAACCATCACCTCAATGTCTATGAAATCATAAAACCAAATCAAGAAATATTGCTTGAACAAAACCCATTAATTTAAATAAAAGAATACTGCTTCTCTAAAAACCATAAAGAATAAAACTGTAAAACTAAACATGATTACAATTACTGCTTTTACAACAAACAAGTCCCCTTTCGTATGAAATATGTAAAATTTAAAAAAGAACAGACCGTATCACTAACTACCTTATAATTATAGTCAATAGAATAAGATGATAGACCATAATTAAGAGTGAATTAGTGCGAATAGAATCTATTAGGTTGTATTATAACACAATTAAGAATAATTTAGCAGTTTTTTTCTTTGTTAGCGATAAATTCGTTCCTTGTAGGGTTAGTTCGGTTGGTTGGATATTTGTTAAGGTAATGTAGGGTGACGGTGTGTGGAAAAGTTTTTTATGGGTTGAAATTAGTTGTCGTTATCTGTATTAATGAGGCCTTCACAAGTAGCTCGAGTTAAGAATTTTCTACCGTAACGTGTTGCATTGCACAGCATAATATTTATGATCATGACTATGATTCTTGAGGTAGTCATACATAAAAATATAGCAGTTTCAGAATCTTTATTTGACTAGCAATACATACTTTAAAACTTAGTCCAGCGTGTTGTAGAGTTTCTATAGCTCGCATTTTCTCTACAACGATAAAATGTTTCAACGCAGTAGTGGTAGCTTAAAAAAAGCCCGCATCATTCCGCGTTGAATAAATGATTTTTAGGTACCTAAGTTCGTAAAAAATTTTTGGTCGATTAGTCCATTGGTAGACACCAGAAGACATACAAACGGTCCCGATCAAGAATCTACTGCGATTTCTGGTCGCAGTGGGGATTGGTAAGGAACTTTAGAAAGGGCGTTCACAAACGACCAGCGATGGTCTACGTGGCACAGGCTCAGCGAGCCTGTCAAGGTCCAACACCGTCAAATAATAAAAAAAAAAAGTCCATTGGTAGATTAGTTTGGGTGGGACCGAATCAGAACCACCTTATGGGAAAGCATTTCCCAATGGTATCTAGATCTACGAATAATTATTCGTAGATCTAGATAACATAACATAGCATAAAATATTATTATTTGCACGTCAAATACATACAACATTAACGGATACAATAATCCCTTCCTTCAGGGGCCTATTCCGTAAACATAATTTGCAATGAAAATGTTACTCAGAATGTTAGCACAAATATTGTTTAAAGCCATAAGTAATATCCTGAATTATTATTGTAAATTACTATTGTCATGTTCATGCCTTTTGCATGGAAAAGGATGAAAAAAGTTAATGCTAAAAGTTCATCTCGGGATAGACAAATTAAAAAACCAGCTTAGTAAATTCGTTGCATCATTATTTCTAAACACTGCATAAGAGATTAAAGTTATTGGGATATGCAAAAACGTTAATCGGCTTTATTTTCGGAACTAAATACTCGTGTGTAACTGGTCATTTCGCAACCGTGCGAACAAACAAAATCGTCACAAAGACTAATGCAACCAATGCACAAAATGTCTAATCGTAAACAATGACGAAGCAAACAATGAGATGCACTATGCACCAGCATCCCTAACAATAATTTATACGTCTACAAAGCTATGCACCCTCTAGCATCAACTTCCTATGCCAACCGGAAGTAGGTAGCCGCCATTTTGGCTCGCACGCGGCAGGAAGCTCGTCGCACGCGCATGGCCGACGTCACTTCCGTTTTGACACCGTGACTTTGGCGTTTTAGAGAAAATATTTTAGTTAATTTTGAGAAATGTTGAATTGAAGAGTGGGAATTTATGGGGATTCGATTGGTCCTTCAAGGGTTGTTTCAAGAGTTTAGGCTAAATGACAAACAAATTTATGATTGTCAATAAAGTTGATGTTGTTTGTCCATTTTGTTACGTTCTCACGTCAAAACTATCAGACATATTTAAATTAATGATGCAGATAGATAGTTCGTGGTAACAAAAAGAGCAAATCGTCCCCTTAGAGGGAAAAGTCACCAACTGACACATTTGGCCAAAATGAGTTATTAACACCACCGTACTCAGAATAACCTGTTCTACGTTCCCGTCTCACTCACGTTTCGATATCTGCCATACTTTCCAAGATAAAAAGGTGGAAAAGTCACTAAGTACAGCTTTTGTGTGAATTCAAACAGTAAATAATAACTAACTCCAGCTGCATTATCATCCAATATAGCTACAAGCAGTTAGTGACTTTTCCAACGTGAATAAAAATCACTAACGGTACTTGGTGACTTTTCCCTGACAAAAATAATAACTAAGTGCAATTAGTTATTTTTTCTACGGAACTTTATTTCATTTTAAAAATGAACTAACCGCATTTAGTGACTTTTTGCCTAAGCCCTATTTCCGTAAGGGCCGTTAGTGAATATTTCTCCTGAGAAACCGTTGAAAACATTGTACTGAAACACACCTCCCGCGCCCGCCGCCCACTTCACCTGCACCCTGCGTGCGCCCACCGCTCAGTGTTGCAAACTTAGTGGATTTTCTACTAAAAATGGTGGTTTTGACCCCCTTTTAGCGTAGAAATTTTGCTTTTAGTAAGTGGTTTTGCGAGTGGTTCAATAGACTAAAATGAGTTACAAGAGAGCTATTTTTGAATTTCGTAAGGCTTTATTCGTTCTCAAAAATGTCTTAAACTTTTATTTAAGTTTATAAATGCATTATTCGATCATGTTTCCCCAAAAATTCCTCAAAAACAGCATTCCAATTAGTAGACAGACGATTACTCAACCACAAAGCTGATTTACTGATTATTTACATAACTAGAAAAATATTTTGTCATACAACTGTTCACTGTCGAGACACCAGGGCCATGGGGATTCGAAGCCAAACCTTTCTTTAGGGACCTGGGATGTCCTTAACGATAAAGATAAGATAAAGGTTGTGACTTTCTCACTGTCCTTAGCTGTGCAGCGGAGAAATGCCGCCAGCATAATTGTCACTTTTGGTCTATACATGTACGGACGGCCAAAAGCAAATACGTTTTTCTTTGTGTAATTTCAATACTTTGTTTAGTTTAGTTATATTTTTGAACTTACAAATAAATCGTAAGAAAAAGGGCTCACACCTATTTCCCGAAGGGGTACACAGAGATATTCTAAAACCTCAGAACATCCATGTTTCACTATTATAGTACCGAAATTCTCTCCAGTGTGACGGGGGAGAGCCCGTCGCCACTTGTTATGGACAGTGGGTACAATACATGCCAAAATTGAAGCATGCAGGTTTTCTCAGGATGTTTTCCTTTACCGAAAAGCCAGTGGTGTTACAATCTTACCTAAATTCAGAAAAAGTCATTGGTACGAGTCGGCCTGGACAAGGATCGAACCATCGCCTACAACATGGCAGGCAAGGTTACTCGGGTCCGTAACGGAAGTCTGAATTACACATATCCGAATGCATGAAGTCCGAAAGTTTTTTTGTCCGACCCACCATTATCCGACAGGACGTAGCATCGAATTAACTTGCAGCGAAAGACGATTATCCGAACTCGCCACTGGACAACCACGACACGGCACTTACGGCACTTACAAGTAAATGTTGCACAATATGTATAATAAAGGCAGCAAATTACCAATATAACTACCCAATGTTTTCTTGTTTAGTGCAAAATTTTTTGATTATGAGAGTATGGCCTTCTGTTAGCGGTTTTCCTGTGGTTTTAAATCTGGTGGAGAGATAATTTAACTGTTGGCAACACTGCCCCCACTTCAGTGAGATCGATCGAGCTAGCCGGTCGATGAACACCGTTGCGTTGTGTTTTAGCGTGACATCATTATTTAAAGAGATAATGATGAACAAGAGGAAGTTAAGCCCTGAACCTAACCTTCACACTGCGCTGTCACACCAGGAACAAAAATTCTTGACCTTCACACAAAGGTTCCTGATACCTGACTGAAGGTGATCTTCACATGAATTTTTGTTTTTCTAGTGGCGAGTAACCTTGCCTGCCGTGCTGGAGGCGATGGTTCAATCTCCGTCTAGGCCGATTCGTACCAATGAGTTTTTCGGAATTTATGTACGATTTGTAACACCACTGGCTTTTCGGTGAAGGAAAACATCGTGAGGAAACCTGCGTGCTTCAATTTCGAGGCATGTGCGGTACCCACTGTCCATTATAAGTGGCGACGGGCTCACCCCCCGTCACACTGGACAGAGTTTCGGTACAACTGGTGAATCGTGGATGTTCTGAGGTTATAGAATATCTCTGACTATCCCTTCGAGGAATATAGTCGTGAGGATATGCTTATGCTATGGTTAAATAACTTTTAGTAATATTAAAGACACAAAATAATAGTGTTAGTGAAATTGGACACTCATAAACCTGCATTTCCAAATTGCATAAAGTCACCAACAACGTGACAAAAGTCACTAACGATTTTTTTGGCAAAAATGTGTTGGATGGAAAACTAACTATCCTATTTTTCGTCTTTCGTGTGATAATTAGAGACTACACTTTACTTTACAAAATGGGGGTTAATTCAACGATTAATTTGTACTCACAAAAAATGTAATATATCAAAATTTTACGTTGTTATGACGTTTTAAACTTAAAACCTCAATATCTCAAAACTATGCACATGTCAGTTAGTTACTTTTCCCTCTAAGGGGACGAAATGCTGTGGCATACCTATGTATAAAACAAACAATTTTTTAGGGTCACACTGGACAGAGTTTCGTCGAAATTATAATGTATTCGGACTGTTTTCTCGGTTCGTTAACAAAAAATGTTGTACTTATATTCACGAGGACAGAATTTCTCTTTGATTTTGTATGCGACCCGTTATCTAGTTGTATATTGTTGATCGAAGTTACTACTAGTGAAACGTGGATGTTCTGAGTTTTCAGAATGTCTCTGACTACCCCCTCCGGGAATATGGTCGTGCGGGGAATATATGTTTATTTTTTGGATTATGTTACAGATTCAAATCAGTAGAAGAAAATTTCAAAAATACTACGGAGATTATGCATCATTCGATCATGATTCTGAAAGTGTGAGATTCAAAAATAGCACTTCAGGGAATAACCATCGAATCTTTGCCTCATGCACGGAATGCAAGGCTACTAGCAACTAGATCACTACGGCATATTCAAAAATAGATTCAGTTAAGAGAATATTATTCCGAGAGCGAAAATGCGCGCTGCATACAAACGTACACTATGGTGATATTTTCAATACTAACCAATTAAAGTCAATGAAATTTTGCAGAAACAATCTAGAAACAAATCTCTATGCTTCTATAGAGTCAGATTTTCAATAAATTATACAGTTTCAATGCTAAGATTAATTTAAGATTTGTATGGAAATCTTTGAGGCACTATAACTTGAAAACTATACATTTTAACGAAAATCTGACTCCATACAAGCATAGAAATTTGTTTCTAGATTGTTTCTGCAAAATTTCATTGACTTTAATTGGTTAGTATTGAAAATATCACCATAGCACGTTTGTATGGAGCGCGCTCCGAATAATATACCCTTAATATATTGGTCAGCCACAATATTAGATCAAACACAAACACCGCACATTAGGCCACCATTCATGACTACCGAAACTATTCATAGTCAATACGGCATCGTTATGAAGATTGACATGGAATCAAATGAAGGCACCTCATCAATTACACTACGTCCATAGACGATAACTTGCGTATGCTGGTGTATCTTATTACTTACGAATTGAGTTTTTGTGCTTAATTTCTCGGACCTCGCTTCGGTATAATAATCGGGAATCAGGGATGTAGGCTGACCATTTGTAATATCCTAAATGACTGGGAAATTGTTGAGCATTTAAAGTAATTTGCTTTTTGAGTAATCGTGCTCGTGAGTTTACGTATATGTTGACACTTTTTTAAGGGGATGATCAGACCATCAAACTGAACAACTTTCTCTATGGCACCAACATCGAAATCGCGAAAAGATTTCAGATTGATGGTCTGTCCCCTCAAAAAAGTGTCAGCAAAGTAAAAACAAAAGCTTATGATTTAATAGAGTCCCAGAAACCTAGAATGCTGTAAAATTATGAATGGATTCGTTGCCAAACGAAGCCTAGTTATAACTTACAAACCAGTCTTTGGCAGAGTTTGGCCAAAATGCCAAAATATGAATAACCAATGTGATAATTTGTCCAGTGCCCCATTTTTTGGCTGTGACCCCTAGAATTGCAATTTCGTAAATTGTGTCTTTGACAACTTTGATTTCGTATAAGAGGCGACTAAGGGATGGATAGTTTATCAGTGTTTTGTGGGCAAAAGGCTAGTTAGTCACCTTTAATCGACTAGGAAAATCTTCCATTGAGTCACGTTGCAGGTTCTGACACGAGCACTTGTCTCGCGTGGTTTTCGCGCGTCGCGTTTTTGCCTGCCACGAGGCTCCGCAATCCTAAATCTCTTCTTGTTCTTAACCAAAAACAATCCCTGAGATTGTGACAGATACACCCATGAACTACTTGACACTGGCGGAAATGCGCTAACGCACAAGCAAGAGTCCATTAATTATAAATAAAAATAAATAGCCCACTGGTGATTCTACAGTTCGGGGAAAAACGTGACTGGGAACTTTTAAGACTGTGTGAAAAAACCGATTGCGATAATATTGATATAGACAAAACTGTTTGGGTAAAAACGTCATCATCATTCCCTTGCCCATTTCCCAGTATCTGGGGTCGGCGCAATAGTTACATATCCTCTTCCATTCATCTCTCTTAGCCGTCATTTCAGCACTCACTCCTTTCTTACACATATCATCCTTCACACAATTCATCCATCTTTTCTTCGGCCTTCCTCTCCTACCACAGCCATCCACATTCATACTTAACACTCGTCTCGTAACATGACACTCGTCTCTCCGCATCACATGCCCATACCATGACTGGATTATTTATTTACTATAGCTAGCATACCTAAGCTCACGACTAAATTCCCAGAATCAAAAATATTCTGAAAACTCAGAGCATACACGAATTTTTTGTGATACGTAGGTAGGGGAAAGGTGTACAAGATGATCCCCTTAAGGGAAAATGCTCGTAGTTTAAAAAATATTCGGTTTAATTCTGAAGTTTAAGCGATTAATGATAGCAAGTTTATCTGTCTACCTGTTATCATACTCAAAATGTTGAATTTAGTGATATTTCATTATTATATTTAAATTTTTCTAAAACCCTACGAAAGGATCATCTTGGACACCCCGGTGTCCAAGATGATCCCTAGGGTATGGGCAAGATGATCATGCCCCTTTTTAAGGAAAATTATATGTTTTTGTGGAATTAAATGTTATCTCAAAGAACTAGTCTCAAGCTGAGCCAGCCTTCTTAATACTCACAAAATAAGTAATAACAACCATTATTATAATAAAATCAATCGTATAGTGTATAATTTTAGCAAGATTCTAAAATACCGTACTTAATCTCATACACCCGAGAACAGGATCATCTTGCCCCAATTTCAACTTTTTTAGTCTTTGTTCGATAACATAATTTTTATGCTTTCTGTTGTTACCATACCATTCAAAATACTAAATAGGGGCATTATATAAAGCCACTTACACAACAATCTTTGTTATTGACTGCCTAGATCAAAAGTTACCTAAGCTTAAAATCAACCCTACCTTAGATCAAAGTCACAAAATTTATGTTTTTTTCCATAAAAATTTACTCGTCTGTCACATCGCCATGACGAATTCACTGATGCGAAGGGGTATCGGGGGCTACGTTTTACCAAAAAAAACAACTAGATAGGGTTTATAGTTTCGCTGCAATTGAGAGGGATCATCTTACCTCAAGGGATCATCTCGTACACCTTTCCCCTACACGGAAATGTATAAACAAAGTGAATAAAGATCCTACTAATTATGACAACATGAGGAAAAAGATCTCTCTTTATATGTGATCTCTTTTGACGTAGGTACCTAATATGTATGCTGTTATTATGGATATGTAGGTTCAGGGTTGTAATCAATTTTCTATTGATATATTTAGTCCAGGGAACAATCCCTAATGCCATGGAACCATGGGTAATTAAAAATACCGCTAATTGGTCGGCCTACCGGGACCACGGGTAAAGACTGAAAAAATCTGGTAAAATTATCTGTTTAGTAACTTTTTTTGAAATAGCTGTGATGTTAAGTATAAATGTGAAGCAATATAAGCATTTAACCTTTCTAATAATCGTAAATTATAAAAGCACTTACGACAACATGTCCCTCAAGGTTCATAAAGTTTTAATCTAGTGATTGGTGTCATAAATGTAACGATTATGGACACTTTGTAGTACTCAATTACGCATATAGCATGACAAAAAGTGTTTAGTTTCATATCTGAAAATATTAGTTGTTACTACAAATTTTAATAAAAGAAATGTAACCGTAATAAAGTATTTAATCTGTTCGTAATGTAATATTTGTTCGATGGTAATAGATAGGTACACTGTTATGTTCGTTGCCTAAATAAAGAGGTACTTAACTAAAATAATTTGGTAAGATCTTGCATTGTTTTTGCACACCACACCACACCACACCACCCTGCCTCGTGTATCGATTGATGATATTATCACGGCTGTCACGTCTTTCAAAAATGGCTCATGCGGTGGCTTGGATGGACTTTCCCCGCAACATTTAAAGGACCTTTTGTGCCTCTCGGCAGGTGACGTTGGCAGAAGCCTGGCCTCTAGTCTAGCGTCTCTGGCGGAGCTAATGCTTTCGGGCAAGGTAAACGAGGAGGTGACAGATATATTGTACGGGGCTAGTCTGTGTGCACTGAAAAAGAAGGATGGTGGTATTAGGCCCATCGCAGTGGGAACTACGCTCAGGCGCTTAGTCTCTAAAATCTCCTGCAAGCGCATTTCGCAATCTCTAGCGGGTAAGTTTCAACCAATTCAGGTAGGTTTCGGCTCCAAGGGTGGCTGCGAGGCAGCAGTGCACGCGACGCGCGCGGTGTTGGAGTGCGGCACACAGCAGGTGCTGCTGAAGGTCGACGTTAAAAACGCCTTTAACTCTATCGACCGGGGAGCTCTTTTGTCACAAGTGAAAGAGCAAATTCCTGCTGTCTTCCCGTACCTCTGGCAGTGTTATAGCAAGTCTTCCAAGTTAATATATAAAGAACATCTACTGCACTCCTCCGTGGGCTGCCAGCAGGGTGACCCACTTGGACCAGCAATATTTAGTCTCGGTATCCATCCTGTAATATCGTCCTTGCGTTCCAAACTCAATGTCTGGTACCTGGACGACGGCACTTTCGGAGACCAACACGAGGTAGTTCTAGACGACCTTAAAACCCTGATAAGCCGTTTTGCAGAAATTGGCTTGGAGCTAAACTTTGCAAAGTGTGAACTATACCTGAATCCTTCCATCCTGCCGGATACCAGGCGCGATATCCTTTCCAAATTCAATGAGATCGCTCCTGATATCCAGGTTGCCACTAATGCATCTCTACGCTTGCTGGGGGCTCCCCTACTTGATTTTTTATCTAATTGTATATAATAATCTATTCTGTTACATTTTATTATTAATTAGTATTTAATTCTTTGTAAATAAATTCTTTGCAAAATTAAAAACAATTATTTGACAAAGATTTAGCATAAAAAAGTAAGAAAAAATTCATTCACAGAAACTTTTTCCATGATTTTTTTTTTACTTTTTTGTTTGACATATTCACCAAAACATTCCTAAGATTTTTACCTTTTGATAGCTAAACTCGTATCCTAGGTATACATAGGCATTGTAAAGTAAAGACTTAATTGAACATTATTAAACTTAATCTCGTTCAAAGTAGGATCACAAAATAGGAATAACAGACGAAACTTACTAAATCTACTTTACTAGTAGTTACCAATCGACATTTACATAACTGCCAACCATAGCAATACTAGAAAAGTGACTATTTACAACTAAAGCACCACATTTCCCATCCCATCCCTGGGGATAGGTTGTTTATCACCCTATCTACTATCCACAAATTGCGACGCTATACCAGCCACCAGCCTCATCCGCCGATATAAATCTTCTATAGAAAGAGTCGTTTTCAACCATTCACAGCTCCCATTCAGCGAGAAAGGACAAACAGACATGGCAAACACTCCTGTGCAGAGATCAAAGAGCGATATGATACAGAACCGAGTTTAATTTGGCGTCAACTTACAGGACTACGTTTTGTAACGCTTGGTAACGTTTTTCGCGGTTGGTAACGTGGGTTTTTCTTGGGTGTTTTTGCAATGAATGCTACGCTATTTAAACTTAGGCCTGTCACATACATACGGAATTGCGATTCGGAATTCCGAATACAAACAGGTTCTTCGTATAGGGAACCTCCATATGAAAACCTGTTTTCATTCAGAATTCCGAATCGCAATTCCGTATGTATGTGACAGGCCTTAAAGTATACATTATTTAAAGTCAACTGTTTAAAAATTCCTATAATTCGGAGCGCGCTCCATACAAACGTACAATGGTGATATTTTCAATACTAACAAATTCAATTTCAAAAATCATACTTCAGGAGTGCGATTTTTGAAAGTCAAATCAAGCAGTAGAAAGATGTGTAGGTATCTCTTGAGTAATTTTGACATTTTCAACTGCTGAGCTCACCGAATGAGATTCAAAAATCGCACTCCTGATCGTGATCATTCCCTTAAAAACCATCAGAAGGACCCTGTATATGAACTCATCTTAGCAAACATAGCATCCATTCAGTCACATTCAGTGTCCTTTTTACCACCATTTGGGGTGTACGAGTAGGAACTAGAGTGTTTATGAGTTTTGATTATTCATACGTGTAGGGCAGCGAGCGAGGGCAGACGATATTTGCATGCAATCGGTTTTTATTTGTGTGTTTAAGTGTCAGTTTTGTTTGAATTGTCTATTTGCAGTAGGCATTTGATAAGTGGCGAGACTGGAAGGCATAGTGTGTAATTCATGTTAGTAATGCGTGTGTCTGTGTTTGTTATGTCTTCGCAAACTTTTTTTTTATACGTAGCCTGTTCGGATTGATCTGAGTTCTTGCCAAACGCTTTTTCGCCTATTCGAGATTCTACACAATATGGATTCCGCACCACTGCTGGGCAAAGGCCTCCCCTTTTACTCTATAATCCTCTCTGTTGTATACAATTTCTGTCTTACTCTCCAATAAGGCATCCATGTTGTCTCCACCTTTTTCTGAGTCTACCTCGACCAGTGACCATCCTGAGGAACACAGTCTGTAGTGATTTTGGCCCATCTTTCCGAATGCATGCGACAGACATGTCCGGCTCAGTCCTACTTCAGCTGAGCTGGCTTGCACCCTCGTCCGCTATGGCAGTTTTAGAGCGCAGATCCGTGTTTCTAACACGATCGGTTAGTCTTACACCTAAAAAGTTGCGCTCCATCGCTCTTTGAGGCTGGATTGTTGATGCTCAGTCTTTACGAACAAAGTACCCACGGACTTGAAAGAAATACGGACCGAATATTGCACTAAAAAGATGTGAAGCATGCAAGGTAATACAATCGCGTTTGTTCTACAAGCGACCTACACTCACACAGATGCACTAGCTCTAGGCGCTGGTCCTACAAACTTAGATCAAAATAAAATTAACCTACAAACCGTTACCTTATGTTCCGCGTGACAGCACGCACACAAAAGAAATTGGTGCTTCACTCATGATTAGACGAGATTACGTCTGGTTCTTCTTTTAAGTCTGTGCAAAGTACCTAAATGCTTAGGGAGGTTAAACAGTTGTGTGAGGAAAGGTATCATCAACATCATCATCAGCCTATCATGGTCCACTGCTGTACATAGGCCTATCCCAAAGCGCGCCACAAAACTCTGTCCTCGGCCTCACTCATCCAGTCACTCCCTGCTACCTTTTGTAGGTCGTCGTAGTGCCGCAGGACCACACTACCTCTACCAGTTCGTGGTCTCCATTCTAGAACTCTGACACCCCATCGGTTGTCAGTTCTTCGGCATATTTGACCAGCCCATTGCCACTTTACTTTACAAATTTGTCACAGTGAGGAAAGACAGGATACTTTTTGTCTCGAAAACAAGACGTATTCTCTACACTGGTAAAGCCACTGTGAAAGCTTGTACATAAATAACCTCAAGACTAATAAAAAATGCAATTAGGGTGGCTTGCACCAAAAAGTATTTAGGCTTTAACGTATATTTAGTGATCGATCTGTATCTGGAATGATGTGTCAGTTCATTGTCCATAAAAACACTACTAAATAAACCTTAGCCGTATTTGCCACGGACACCCAACTGAAGGAATGCGATGATCTGTTCTGAGCTGGCAACAACACTGCAGAGGTTTATGTTTCTGAGCTCGAAATAATTGAGTAAGTTAGAAAAATTTCTAAAGTTTTACAAGAACAATAATGTCTTATCTATACCTAAAACAAAAACTTGTCACGTTTGTTTGTCTGAAACAAAAACAGTGTGGTCTAGACTACCCACTTCAACCCCCCACCCCTCAACCCTGGGCAAGTGTCGCTCCTCTCCTATTGAATTATTCATCACTATCAAACAACCGCGGAGAATGCATTTTTCATTTTTCTTTTATCCTTTGTCAATTTTACGGCGTCTTTTGTTTTTTGGGAAATTCGTTATATTTCTTGTTTATTCTTGTTTAATTGATTTATTAATGTTCTTATTTATACAGATAGTCCCTTCTTAATATGCTGACGTTTTTTAAAGGCATGACCAGACCATCAAACTGAACACCTTTCTTTATGGGACCAACATCGAAATCGAATAAAAAAATCTGCTGTCCCATACATTTAGTTAGAGTAGGAATCCCAGGACTGCAGTTTTGTAAGAAAGAGATATTTTTTTTCTGTTGATACATACTATTAAAATAGTAGGTACTTACTTAAGTACAATATATTTTTTTTGCAAATTGCTGATAGGAGCTGTAGCACAATCATTGTGATTTCATTTCTGAAAAAAGTATCAATCAATCAATCAATTATACTTTATTTTACACCAAAAAACATAGCATACAGAGAGTAAACAATCAAGAAACACAGAAGGTACAAAAATAGGCTGTCTTATCGCTTAAAAGCTATTTCTTCCAGACAACCTTAGGGTAGAGGAAAATGTAAAAGAAGAAGGTTTCATTTCTGAAAAAAGTATGTGTTCTTTTTCCCAAAAAAATGTTTGGAAAAATTTCATTCTTCTTCTTCTTTCTTCTCTTCTTAATTCTTAACTCAACTGTCTCCATTTTAAAACCTTCATCTATTTTGAACTACAACTTTACTGCACATAAAACGTAACAACACATTCTCTAGCCTTACACAGAACCAACAAGCATAGTTTATACCTACGTACACGTGTACCTGTTAATAACACCTAATGGGGCTAATTAATTATGTTACATCAAGTATAACAAGTATGTTCACAGGCCATAAAGTATGGTCGTTTGTTACTTGACAGGCCTATGTTCTGAACCCTTACTACGAGTTCAATTGTTTTCATTCGAGATTTGCGACTAACACTCAGTTGCAGAAACGCTCATTAAAGACTTTATTTAAAGTTCCTCGCACGCGTTAGATTGAACCATCTTTCCTATTGTTTCACATCTACCGGGCGTCCCGTGACGGCCAAATCTTTTTTAATTTGCCTGTTCAGTGCCTCATTTCTGGGTTTACCTCGACGCCGGCGACCATCATGGGAAACCCAGTCTGTACTAATTTTAGCCCAACTTTCCGAATGCATGCGACAGACATGTCCGGCCCAGTGCTACTTCAGCTGAGCTGTCTTGCTCCCCATGTCCGCTATGCCAGTTCTGAAGTTTTGCGGTGTTTTAGTGGGCAAAAAGTCACACGATACGCCGCCATTCCATCCAACTTTATTGCTTCTCTGAATCTATTTAGTGATATACCAATTTGGAGTCTTCAATAGGCAATACCTAGGTATAAAAAATCTTTATTATTTGTACAAATTACTCATAGTAGTGGTTAACTTACAGTATATAACACCTATGTAACTTGTGAATAGTGTATTCGTTCCATTGGTCAAGCGTAACCTTACCACTTTCAACTCGCCCTTATTTTCAAAACGACAGAGTTGAAAACCCTTTGGATTTGACAGTGTTTTTTCTTCATTACAACAGGCCCGCCCACATTGAAGAACAGTTCCAAGAAACGAGTATTTAATAGTTTTTGCGTTCCGTTCCGTAAGTGACATCGTAGTTCCATGGTGGAAAATTGTTAAAGACCAAAGTAGTTAGTGGTAGGCTAGTTATACCTTAGTTATACTCGGACTATGGGACTTTGATCCTTTAAAAAAACACTACCTAATATTATAAAGAGGGAAGTTTTTATTTTTTGTTAGTTTGTTTGTATTGAATTTGCTCCGAAACTACTGGTCCGATCTGAATAATTCTTTCACCATTAGAATGCTACATTATCCGTTGTGAACAGAAACTATGAAAAAAACGGCCAAGTGTGTGTCGGAAATAAATGGGGGCATTGCAACGCATTCCAGGCACATCTAGTTTTAAATAGTCAAAGTGTTGGATTTGAGGCGATTTTTCAATGCTATTTGTATCTTCTCTAATAAAAGACACAAACATAAACTCACGGCCATAATCTCTTTTTGGTGTAGTCAGAAGTTGTGCTACAACTACTGACTACATTGTGAAGCATGCAGTTATAGCAAGGCTCACTTTTAGCACATTAAAAGTTTCGCGTAGTTTGTCTTGTCAGGTGGTGACAGGGGGCTAGCCTTTCGCCCAAAAACACTGCACAAGAAACTTTATCCCTTAGTTGCCTCGTACGTCACCCACTGGAAGAAATAGGGTGGTCCATTCCAAGCCGGAACCAAAATAGAGAAAATCTCCGATTGGACACAAAATATCAAAAACAGTACAATCGGTATACACCACAACTTTAAGGGTGTATACGGACCATGAATCGGAACAACTTTCCATAAGGAACATGGGTCGAAAAACGATAAAAAAGTTTGGACCTCCCAGATAAAAGTGCGGATTTGCCGATCGATTTTGTATGGAAGGGCCAAAAAAATATCTTTTTCGACCCATATTCCTTAGGGAAAGTTGTTCAGATTCACGGTCTGAATACATCCTTAAAGTTTCGTTACTAATTAAAAACTAGTGGTGTATAGCTAGCTATACTATACCTATGTTTACTCCTGAAAAATTATATCATTATGATTTATTAGTATTCAAATTAAAAACTCAAAACTGTTAAGTGCGTTCACACACGATGACGCACTGACGGAGCGGCAGATGTCAGTCCATAGAACAACACCCGGTGCGTCAGTGCGTCACCGTGTGTGCTTCTACGTGCGGTTTCATACAACTCCTTGCTTCACAAATGACGGACTGACGTCTGCCGCTGCGTCAGTGCGTCATCGTGTGTGAACGCACTAAATAGGAAAAAATCGGCAATCTCGTTTTAACAGATTACTGAATGCAAAAATAAAAAATCATTACATTTACCAGTATGCATCCATTCAGCTCTCTGCCCATATTCAATGTTATGCACTCATTCGGATCCTAACAACATCAACAACTATACAGCATGATTTGTATAGCCCACATAAGCTCAGAAAAAACACATACATATAAATAAATGTGTATGTTTGCATGGTAGCCATCATAGCCACGTTTATTAACATCCTATGTCGCTCGTAAAACGTTCTAGTTATGAAGTTTATTATATCCCCCCTCTACGTGGTGCGGTCATTATTTCTGGAAGAGTTAGGGTTAACTGCAGAATATTATGGCGTAACTTATTTCGTACTGAAAACGGAAAATTGTAGTATAGACTGGCAAAACCCTGGTTCAGTGGTACCTGTTTAAGACGCTGTTATCCGGTCGGAGCCGTTTTTTAAACACGAACGAAAGTGTTTTAAACTGTGTTTTTAAGTCTGAAAACCAATTATGTCTTATTTAAGGATCTGGCTGATAGGCGACCGTTCTCAATTACACGATTAGATTAAGTTTAATACATAGAAAAAAATCCCAAAGTTACCCCTTTTTGTTATGTTTTTTCAATACTATAATTAAACTGCTGATATTTAACTTTTTATTCTTGTACTTAACTAAATACATTAAATCTATTGAACTCCGTAGAATTTTGAGCTTAGAAACACCCATGAGCAAAGATATTGATGAAAAACACGTTTTTTTGCGATCCTGCTTTCAATTGGAGCGGGATGGCTAATTACAAACTTATGCTTGCAAGAAAGAAACGCTTGCACTTGGTAACCCGGCCTTAAGTAGGAAGTTAGTTAAAATAGGTTATAGGCTAAGAACCAGACACATTCCGTTTAATTTTGTTTTTTTTATGAAAAGGCACCTTCACCTAATGCGAGGTATGCCGTATTGTCTGTTACTGTATGATAGTTTGAAACTAAATATTTTGAATGTAGTCTTTGCCACCATTTTAGCCACCACTTCAGGAGAGGCTAAAATTTGCGTACCCTTTTATTTATAGTACCTACTACTACTAGTTGTTTTAGTTTCAAGTTAGAAGTGTTATGTTTTCATTCTTATGTAGAGTCTTGGAGTTAAGGCCCGATGGGTATGACATACCTAAAGGGTTAAAATCTAAACTATTAGTTTACTGAAGTAGGTATATAGAACTATATACCAAACCTATTCTGTAACTGAAGTGTGTCTGTACATTGAAGATATTTACATAAAAAGATTACGATATGGTTTTTAAGTATCCCTGACTCGAAATCAAGCTTTTTTAGAAATTTTGTCTGTCTGTTTGTTTGTGTGTTTGTTTGTTTGTTTGTTCGCGCAACACGCAAAAACTACTGAACCGATTTCGATGAAACTTTTTTTTGTTTGATAGCTTATGATCTGACTTAAAATCTGGTATTAATTTGTGCGGACGAAGTCGCAGGTAAACACTAGTATTATAATAAAATTGTAATCTTGTCGCGGATGAAGATATTTGCAAAAGCATTAATAATAAAAATACATAATTATAATAAAAACGCCCCCGCGTTTAGTATTCATAAAGGAACGCATAGAGATTATTTTTAGAATCTCATCAGTCTGTTTTTCTTAGATTCTTAGATTCTTTATTGTACACAAAACAACATAATTATGAGAACTTACAATAAATCATGAATTTTCACGCATCACTTATAAACACCTGAAGCTATTTGTTAGTGGTTTTCACAAAATCATAAGGCTTAGTTGGGATTAATGTTTAGGCTTTATTTATGCATTCAATCAAAAGTTATGAGTATTTAAAGTCAAGTGGTCTGCGCGTACGAAGTCGTGGGCGCCGCTAATTTAAAATAACGTTAAGTACTTATTTTTTATTTTTACTGTTCCCTTCTGAGGGATTTTGATCCTTTAATAGCATTTTGCCTCCACCACGGATTATTTAATAGTTACTACCCTCCACCAACACTGTCCAGTAATGAAGAGTAAGACAAGTTCCCTTTTTAAACGACATCAAAAAAAAATTATCAAATTAAATCGACTTTAAAACTTAAAAAAAAATCAATTGCAGCCGATGACTTTTACGTTCGCATCTACTTCTACGATTTTTTTTTATTGGAGTTGGTGTCAAGACAAGCCAATAAAAATACTACACAGTCGCGAATCATACTTCGAACTAGATGCGAACGTTACAGTCAATCGGCAGTAGGCAGTTTTTTGATTCTTTCATAATTTAAAGAATGTGTTTATCCTGTTAGAGATATTATTACTTTTTGAAACGTTACTTTGGGGACGGTAAATAGTCCAATTGAATCCAACAATCAATATATTTCAATTCTTTCTTTCTTCTTGCCAATTGCCGTTGCACTCTTGCCAAAAATTTATTGAAAATTTATCTTACCTACCTTAACATACTTCAATAACGTTTGTTTTGCTATCATCATCATCATCACCGTCAGTCTTCGTCCACCGACTGCACCAACCTCCTATTATTTCATCAAGTAAAGTTAGGACCATCCCACTGCAGGGCAAAGGCCTCCTCTCACGAATAAAAGGGAGATAGAATGGGCCACACTCTACACAGGCCCATTTTATTAATATAAATATATTCACATATTTAAAAGTAAATCCCTACTTGATTTACTTACGAAAAATTACCATCAAGAATAAACGAAACGATACCCCAAAAATTAAGTTAAGTAACGAAACAAATACCCAATCAATTCATACTTTCGCATCACGTAATAACCGAGTATCAGCCAGCGGGAGCACTGATTGCAATCAAACGAATCAACGCTTATTGGGTTAGAATCCGGCAATCCGGCAATCCGGCGCGAGCTATCCGGGGTTCGGGGCCATTCAGTGTATTTTGTTTGTATGCTGAACCCGAAATGTTTGCTTGGACTATTATCTGTGGGACATTGATAGAGGGAGACTGGATGTGTACTTAACAAATAAATGTCTTGAAAACGGCCGAATCCATACTTTGGGACTAATGTTGAAATAGCGCTGGAAAATGCATTGTTCCACAGAAAAAGTTAGACACATAATTTTTTCTTTTCACTTTTTCAATATTGGTCCGGTACCTTGAAAATTATTCAGTTAGTTGGTCAGAGAAACACTATTTAGTATGTAGTGGATATAAGTTACGTCCTGTGTAACCATAGATTATTTTTTTGAATACCTATCTATATCTTAAGAACTATATGTTCTAGGATCTAGGCAATATGTCCAAAGATAAATTCGTCATAATATTATCGATGCAGGTGCACCTATTTAGGATAGCGTAGTTTATGCTCACGACTATATTCCCCGAGGGGTAGTCAGAGATATTCTGAAAACTCAGAACATCCAAGTTTCACTAATAGTACCGAAACACTATCCAGAGTGACGGGGAGTGAGCCCGTTGCCACTTGGTAGGATAATTATGATTTATTTAATTTTGAAAATGCACTGCTTGATAAAATAAACTAAAGCCTTGCTATAATTTTTCGGCATAGTAATTTGAATTATTATTCTTATTTTGGAAAATATAAGTAATATTTTTTTTCCTCTGTTGTTATTACAGTCAAAAACAACAAGAGTTCTTATGCCACATCCAGTCAATTATGAACGAAAATATTTCTGACATCTTTTATAGGGATGTATTTTATCTTTATCAAGCGATTTATCAACTTTTATTTAGTCGAAACTGTTCTTAGCCTCTAACCGTTTGTATGATTTGCTGCTGATACGTGGTATGTTGGGTACTTTTCTTTTGTTGGGAGTGACGGTATAGGAATTGTTTTATTCTACATAAATGGTAGAAGTTTGCTTACTTATTGTCTTATTTGTGGTAGATAGACTCTCGAATTCCATATGTTATGGACTCACTCTACTTTGTTATGAAGTAAGACTTATTTTATGCTCAAGCATAAAGGATAATTTACTTACTAAGAAAATGACTATGAGTGTATAAAAAGTATAAATTTGTCTACTCGACTCTAATGTATGCAACAGCAGATTTTTTAGCTGCAATCGGTTTGCTCTCATAGAAAAAGTTGTTCAGTTTGATGGTTAGGTAGACTCTTAGTTTAAAAGGATGCTAATGATATCAATTTCACCCTGTATAACATTTTTATTTAAAGATCACAAAAGGTGAAAATCATTTAAAACTACCATATTGTTACAAAAATGAAATTATAACAAAAATGAAACTCGTAACAAAAAATAACTAAAATGAAATATTATTAGGATCATTTCACAATGCACATGCGAAATACAATTAATAACGATTTTTTTTTTAAATAAAATACAAGAAAAATTTAACATCTTATTTTATGATTCGTTTAATCAGTCAAAAAAAATGAGAAAAGAGATGGCAAAAAAAAAACTGGTCTTTTATATATAAAAGAACTCGAAGACTAAAAGAACCATTGTTTATTCTGTGGTCAAAGAATAATACATTGCGTGTCAATTTAACCGAAACCTCTAGGTTCCTTTTGACCAAATGTGACGATTGACGATACAATGATCAAGGAACACCACTTATGCTACATCATGAGTTATTCTTGTTCATCACATACAGAAAAAGCTTCTATGGCTGTTTGCGTTAGACGCTGTAATTCTAATGGCGCGGTTTATACAGAAGAGACGCGTGTGGCGGTGGTGGATAATCTAAGTAACACAATTATAAACCTTATAGATCGTAGCATAGCGTCGTTTGGAGAATTACGCCCGCGCCTCCAAGCGACGTCACCTGCATGGCTAGCATGCCACCCACGACAAAGCGTTTAAACGAGAAAAACGTCATGCGTAAAATAATAAAGATGGAGGCACATCTCGATTTTTATCGTTTTCTCGGGGGTGGCATGCTAGGCCTAGGCCAGGAGGCGCGGCGAGCGCGATTCTCCTTTAAGACAAAAACGACGCTATGCTTATAAGGTGTATATTGTGTTACTTAGATTATCCGCCAC
Source organism: Agonopterix heracliana (assembly GCA_963693445.1). Lineage (NCBI taxonomy): Eukaryota > Metazoa > Arthropoda > Insecta > Lepidoptera > Depressariidae > Agonopterix > Agonopterix heracliana. The sequence continues at coordinate 6,598,145 of OY856327.1, forward strand.
CGCCAAACGTCTCTTCTGTATCGTGGCTAAGCAACTGCTACAAGGACAATAATGAAGTATTTTGACTTAGGTCATTTTCAGTTCTTTGATTGCCTCCGTGGTCTAATGGTTAAGAGTATTGGGCTCTGGACACGAAGATCGTGAGTTCGATTCCTACCTAGTGATATGTCACTTTCTGCATTGTTACCCAGTTGGTTAGGACATTGCAGGCTGGATCACCTGATTGTCTGAAAAGAAAAATGATTCCGTGCTTCGGATGGCACGTTAAGCCATTGGTCCCGGCTACTATCTCTGGTGGTAGGTAGTTACATAAAAGAGGCCGTACGGGAGTCTGAAAAAACTCTGACACCAGCATAGGTAGCTATGACACCGTGATATAGCGCTATCACACCTTCGCTCTCTTTCTATTTGCGCGCGAACGAACGAGATAAAAGACGTGATACAGCCGTATCACGTGTAGCATGCTACCTATGCTGTACTTGCTGCCCAGACGATAAAAAGAAAAAGTTCTTTGACTGGGTCGTTTAAAGTTCGTTTTGAAGAATAATAGCACCCAATTATCCTTTTACTTTGATCGAAGCTTAAGGCTCCTTTCACCGTTCAGTGGCATCCTTATCACAATATAAAAGATTTCTCAATAAATAAATTAACCCTACATTAAATTAAAAAAGTGCTAACTCAAGTAAACTACAATTTAATTTTAATAGTATTACAACAATTTTTTAGCCTTTACAGTCTTAAAGCTTTTTTTTAGAGTTCCGTACTCAAAGGGTGAAAACGGGACCCTATTCATAACCATGTCCGTCCGTCCGTCCGTCTGTTTGTATGTCCTACCTATTTAGGGCTGTAACTTACAACAAGCCAGTTCGAAATTTAAATAAAACCTTTCATAAGTTACCTCCTTGGTTGCCATGTTTCGGAGTAAAAGATCGTTCCATTTTTAAATTACACGACAGATAATGAGTTTACTATGTAATTTATTTGGCCGCTAAACCACGACAGATATCGATTTTCATACAACTTTTGCCGGCGGCTGCTCGCATAGTATAGCAATTTCGATTTATCTCGAAGAAGGTTGTCAAAATAATGCTCAAATTTCCAAGCATGTTTGAGAAAAAAGATAAACTTTAACAAAAATACATTATTTAGCTTCGTATTACGATTGAAAACCGCATCGTTTTGCTGTCAAAGAATATAATAATTAGTTCTCATGATTCTTAGTTACTTCTTAGTTCTTCTTATTCTTATAAGACAATATTTGGCCTGGTTTTAATTTTATAGACGGTAAAAATTTATTTTTTAATGTTATAAACACGGACCTGAAAAAAAGACGGACGTAATCTCGTCTAATCACGAGTGAAGCACCCATTTCGTTTGTGTGCGTGCTGTCACGCGGTACATAATGGTGACGGGTGTCGGACCTGCGCCTAGAGCTAGTGCATCTGTGTGAGTGTAGGTCCCTTGTAGAACAAACGAAAATGTAGGACCTTGCATGCTCCACATCTTTTTAGTGTCACATTACGTCCGTCTTTTTTTCAGGTCCGTGTTTATAAGAAATTTATCTGGTAAAGCTCCCGTATGCAATCTGTTGTTTTCATTGTTTGTAATATCAATAGGTTGCGGTTTGGATTTTTATGTTTTTGTTGTTGAGATAAGTAATATTTATGATAATTGAAAAGTTTACATCGCATGTCGTCAGTACAGTGATCACTTTAACTGGAGTGCACATTATACAGGTGTAAAAATGTGTTACATATTAAACAGGGTGTTTTAGACCATCAAACTGAACAACTAGGGCCATAGAGAAATTACACGCTCCTCTTGGTAGAGATGGTGTAACAAAGTGTGCACAGTAACCACAAACTGGGCATGACATCATCTAGTTTGTACTGCGATTGTTACCATAGAGAAATGACACGCTCCCCTAATGCTTTTTGTCTCCCCTCACCCCCTTTGTCGGCGACATAATTTTCTATAGAAACAAGCCAATATGCCATCTCCTCTTACTCCATGATTAGGGCCTATATTCTTCTTCTCATCGTGTGGGCAAGCCCTGGTGTCAGAGTTTATTCAGTCCGCCTTACGGCCTCTGACGTGGTTTTTTATGTAACTACTACTACCACCAGAGATAGTAGCCGGGACCAACGGCTTAAGGTGTCATCCGAACCACGGAATCATTTTCTTTTTCAGACAATCAGGTGATTCAGCCTGCAATGTCGTAACCAACTGGGGAAAAACGCACAACGTGATATAATATATCACTATACAAGGTGTTACAAAAATACAAATAAACCTTTAAGGGGGTGGTGTAGACCATCAAACTGAACAACTTTCACTACGGGACCAATATCGAAATCGCGAAAAAAAAAAAGATGTTTTATACTCTACAAATCGACTAGAGCTAAAATATGTATGGGATATCTTTTTTTTTCGCGATTTCAATGTTGGTCCCATAGAGAAAGTTGTTCAGTTTGACGGTCTAAACAACCCCTTAAGAGTTTTAAAAATTTATTCTTACTTATGAAACACCCTGTATAGGTAATATGTGTCCCCCGTGGGAATCGAACCCACGGAGGCAGTTAATGGGTCCCATATTGAAATCGCGAAACAAAAATCTGCTGTTCCATAGACTCTTAAACGGCTACTCGACCCAAATGTATGGAATAGCAGTTTCTTTTTTGCGATTTCAATGTTGGTCCAATAGTGAAAGTTGTTCAGTTTGATGGTCTGAAGCACCCCATAAACCTAACGCATTTAAGTTTACACCACAACCTGTAATTGTAATGGAAAATAAAAAAATTTAGACTTCTGTTAAGTACCTACCTTAACCTGGTACCTTAAGTACATTAAGTACCTGGTACCTTAAGTACATTAAGTACCTGGTACCTTAAGTACCTAGACGTCCATACCATCACTGCGAGGGTGGCCTTTGCCCCAGTTCCTACCTAGCGGTAATAATTAAAGAAAGTTTATACTTAAGGGGGTTGCAGAGGGAGTTGCACTACACTAGATGGCGCTCGGGAGCATTATTCCTGATTTTATCACATTTTATTTTATATCTCGTAATTGTGATGATTTCAATCAAAATTTTCAATTATGCGGGCACTTGTGATTATGTTTTACTGATCTAGCTACAAGTTATAGTAATTTTATTGTTCATACGAATTTGATATACATTTTAATTTTAATCAATTTCATACAAAACTTTGACGTATAACATTCGTAGACGGTATTAACAAAAGTAATATTTTATATATGGAAAAATAGTTAAGAAAATCAAGATTACGCATCTGAAATAACATTTGCAATTTATAACATAATTACGAAGATATAAAATAAAATGTGATAAAATCAGGAATGATGCTCCCGAGCGCCATCTAGTTGCCTGTGAACGTCTCTGCAAGCCCCTTAAATAATCAAAATATGCAAGGTTCAACTTAATATGCTGACACTTTTTAAAGGGGATGATCAGACCGTTAAACAGAAAATCTTTTTATATTATGGCACTGAGGAAACCTGCAAGCTTCAATTTCGAGGCATGTATTGTACCCCGTATCCATTATAAGTGGCGACGGGCTCACCCCCCGTCACACTGGATAGAGTTTCGGTACTACTGGTGAAACGTGGATGTTCTGAGGTTTCAGAATATCTCTGACTACCCCCTCAGGGAATATAGTCGTGAGCATAATATGCTTATGCTTATGCTTATGGCACTAACATCGAAATCGCGAAAAAAATCAGAAGTCCCATTCTTTTCCTCGAGTAGGTTTGCAGATTTGTATGGACCAGCAATCTGATGCTGATGATGATGAGTCAAATAGGTCACTGACCCATCCCTCGCAGTCGCAATTATTAAAAAAATAATTTAATAAAAAAAACAAGCCAGCAATACCAAAAAACAACCCATACAAAAAAATTTAACACGCGATCTCCAAAAAAAACTGTAGAAAAACCAAACCCTCACAAGGGTACAAGTTTTTATGCACTAATAAGTAATAATTAGTAATTGGCACATTGAACTATGGTGGGTTGCGGTCGAGCATGATCAGTAAGTGCGATCCCATACAAAATTGCGGTTTTCGGCAATACATTAGTGGTGAACAGATGGTGTCTAACGGTTTCCTCCGTTTCGGACGTAATTTTTATATTTCTTTGTGTAGATTTTGAATGGACAGCATCTTTAAGGGTTTAATTTTGGTTCTTTGCCGCAGGGACCTGTTATACGGAAGTTACTTCTTGCCTCAAAATCGTTTGGAAATTAATCGTTATGGCAGTCTGTTGAAAAAAGAGATCACCTCTTAGTACCATACTTTTTTTTAAGTAGTAGGTAGGTTATTATTACCTATTACCTACTTAGCTACACTGTAGAAAAATTGTTTATTTTAACCAAGATCTTGTTTATGATAATCACATATGAGCCTGTCAACATCATGACTTCTGTGACTAAGAGAACTTTGTTAATCTAATTCGGCTTGCTGTTACAACTAGGTACCATCTTTTGTTTTTAGTAAAGAATAATAACGTCATTTAAATTATTTTGGTCCTAACTAAGAGAACATACTTCTTTATTGGCTCGAATTTTTTTCAGTGTACAGTCAAGAGCACGTCAAGCTCGACACCTTGGACTTCGTACCTACTGTTCTTATGGCGTTCTTAAGAAACAATATCGCACTTCGATTGTCAAGGTTGATGTGCTCTTGAAATTTTTTTTTAATTTCATGTTTTCATGTTTTGCCCCACAAGAGGGCACATCTGAATGACAGTCAAATTAGGCCAGCTTGACAGCAACTGGTCCACCTTGAGGCAACTCACTCCCTACCTACCTAGTACCTACCTATACCTATTACTGTTGTCAATTTAGCGTTTCACATTGTTGTAGTAGTATAGGTACTCAGCATACTAAAATGGATAGTTACTTATTTGCAATTCAATGTGATGAATTAAATGTAGAAAAACCATCGGCTCATTGAGAAGGACTCTACATGCTCCAATTTCAAAAACTAGAATAACAACCTTTTTAAAAACCTCAAAAGCAAAAAGCATCTCAATTTGAACCCTTTTAGCTATATTTAGTATGCAAATATTGACAGCACTAACGGGGGAGGGGGTGAGGACACAAAGGATGCCGCCTCTTTGATCTCGCCGTGACACTGGCACCTGAGCTACCGACGACGTTAAATGTATATCTACTCGTACATATTGTATGAGAGATAAGACAGTATACAATTATAACGTACTCTGTGGACTTGTCTTTATTGAGGATAAAAACTCTTAACGATTTATTAATGAATTCATTTAATGAACGTTTTTGTAGAGTTTTGTGTTACATAGCCCGTATTACGCGTTAATCTATTTATGGTATCTATCTGGCATTCTAGTTTTGAAAATTGGAGCATAGTTGGATCCTTTGGATTCACGCCGTTAGGACTTGACTTTCCACCAGAGCTATGCAAGGAAGCTGAGCTGTGCGAGGATGCGTAGCGGAGCCGTGAAACTATGTGACTGTCCGCCAAAGCTGTGCGAGGATGCGTAGCGGAGCCGTGAAACTATGTGACTGTCCGCCAAAGCTGTGCGAGGATGCGTAGCGGAGCCGTGAAACTATGTGACTGTCCGCCAAAGCTGTGCGAGGATGCGTCGCGGAGCTGTGAAACTGTGTTACACTGTCGTGTGATTCTGTGGAGAGGTAATAAAGCTATGGTGCAACACTCCAGGCGTGAGCCACTCCAAAGCACTTATCAAAGGCTACAATCGCAATCTTGCGAACAGTCTCCTCTATACTACCCATTTATTCTCACAATACCTACTAACAAATACATTTTTATGTAATGTTCAATTATTTTAATAAAAATTTAATTATTTAGTAACAATCAAAAACATCACTTACGTTTCTGGCATTATTTCAAAATTAACAATTCAACATTAAACATACAATGACAAAATTATGATCAATTCTATCAGATTTTTTATAAAGTCCTTCTTTGTCTTATTTTAATTAAAATGTCGAACAAAAATGTCATCATGTCTTTTTATAATTTAGTTCTTTTGTCCCATTTAATTAAAATTCAATTTCGTTTACAAATGACATCCACGTGACATACAAAATAATAGGTAAACAATGTCTTTTGTCGCATTCCCTTCGAAATTTGTCCCTGGAGACAGTTGCTAAAACAATTATCATTGTTTCAAAGTAAAAAAAGGACTATAATTTGTAGAAATTAATATCTTTCAATTGTGGTCTACGATCACAATGGTTCCATCATTTGCTCTGAATATACGGGGTGTTGTTAATTAAATATGTGAAAGTGACAGGTTTTGTAACCGAAGATGAAGAAGAACAGAAGAATCTCATTTTTTAGATTTTTCTGATGAACTTTTGGTACGAAGTTTATTATTATTATAACACTTTATTGCACACAAAAACATAAAAATATACAAAGTTGAGAAAACATGTACAAAGGGCGAGCTTATCTCTGAAGAGATTTCTTCCAGCAGACCCGCAAAAGAGACAGTTAATAATTACAAGGCAAACTTATTGTGTACAAACAAACAATAAATTTCGTGTGCACACTATTTCGTAGCCTACCGCCAAAAAAAAAGTTTATGATGATCGCTACTAAGTTTTGGTCTGATTTTTCGCCGATCCGCATTTGATGAAAACGTATTTTACTCGTATATTACTGGCTATATTCGATATACCTCATTGGGTAGGTAAGCAAAGCATGTAATGTACAATACCTAAGCCAAACGTCACCCGCATTAGAACATACCTAAGTGCATTGTCAGGACCATAAAGTTACTAATAGAGTGACTGATAGCTGAGAGAGAGAGATTTGACTAGCTGTAGCACTGAAATAGAAAGGGATACGTGACACGAGGCAACAGAACGTTTTTGGGGATCTTATCGCAGGATAAAAATTCGGTTTCCGTGAATAATTACGAATCGAAAGGGAAATCGTTAGATAATTTTGTGAAATGTACTGACACTATTTCATTATTATATCCACGATTTCACGTTATGATTCGAATTATAGACAGTGCTCGAATTTTTTCCTGCCGATAGTCTCCTGAAAACATCCAAAAACGGTTTCATTTGACAACTCATGTCGGTTCCTCTGTAAGGTATAATAACTTTATGGTCAAGACAATAAAAACTCCCTATGAACGCGAAAGTGCGTAATTTTCAAAATATTCGCCAAGAGAGAGTAGGTCTTACGCACGGAGGGTTCCGTACGTTTTTTTTGTTTTACTATGCAGGGTCCAACTTAATATGCTGACACTTTTTTAAGGGGATGATCTGACCATCAAACTGAACAACTTTCTCTACGGCACCAACATCGAAATCTCGAAAAAAAATCAGCTGTCCCATACATTTGGCTCGAGTAGGTTTGCAGTTTTGTATGGGACAGCTGTTTTTTTTTCGCGATTTCGATGTTGGTGCTATAGAGAAAGTTGTTCAGTTTGATGGTCTGATCATCCCCTTAAAAAAGTGTCAGCGTGAAGGACCCTATAGAGTACCTACATTAATGACAAAAAGTTCGCGTGTGTTGGTATTACCGTATTCCGTTTTTACGACAGAGCAAAAACAAAACAAAGACACTTTTCTTGTATAGAGACGCGAGAGTATGGAGCAAGTGCGACTCGTACTTGGCCGTTTTTTAAACAACCTGTATCATACAAAGTCACAAAGATAATGGCACAAATAGCTATTCTCTGGCATGAATGCTGTCGTAGGTAATTGATAGTCAATGCGTAAAAAACTTGGACGATTCGTATGGTCGTTATTCGATTCCAAGTAATTTAGGAAAGAAATAATTAGGTTTACAATGTAGCTATATACGAGGGGGAATATATTCGTTACGCCTTTGCTATGAAATTACTGTTCACTATATGAGTTATTAGGTCTAGATTGTAGGGAAACTTACTATACCTACTGTTACACCTGTTCGCCGGAATGTCAAGTAATTTTTGGAGGGCTATGGAGGTCTATATGATTTTCTATATTAGATACAGGATTGCAGATATCTAAACTATTATTAAACTGTAACAGAAGTGTGTCTGTACCTACATCACTACATAGTATAAAACAAAGTCGCTTCCCGCTGTCTGTCTGTCCCTATGTGTGCTTAGATCTTTAAAACTACGCAACGGATTTTGATGCGGTTTTTTTTAATAGATAGAGTGATGCAAGGGGAAGGTTTATATGTGCATTGCATCCGTGCGAAGCCGGGGCGGGTCGCTAGTTGAAGATAATTTACAAAAAAAGATTACGATATGGTTTTTAGGTGTCCCCGACTCCAAATCAACCTTTTTTAGAAATTTTGCCTGACTGTTTGTCTGTTTGTTTGTGCGAGCATCACGCAAAAACTACTGAACCGATTTTGATGAAACTTGTTTTTTTTTGATAGCTTATGATTATGATGAAATCTGGTATATAATTTGTGATGACGAAGTCGCGGGTTAACTCTGTATGTAATAAAATAATGTCGTTTGATGGCCTGAAGCATCCTGTACAATATGTAACGCATTTAATTGTACACCCTGTAGGTATACAAGGAGTTACAAAATACAAATAAACATTTAAGGGGGTGATGTAGACCATCAAACTCAACAACTTTTACTATGGGACCAAAATCGAAATCGCGAAAAAAAAAATGTTTTATACTCTACAAATCGACTCGAGCTAAAATATGTAGGTATGGGATATCCGATTTTTTTTAATTAATGTCTTCCCCGAATAAGAAGTTGGATACATGCTAGATCTTAAACGTGTTGTCACAAACTTTCAAATTATTGTTAAGTGCATTATGAAAAACCGTGTATAAACATCGATTAAAAATAAATTAGATTACCTACAGTTTCAAATTTCTCAATACAAGGTCCATCTCATTCTAATTCCCCCTCACAATCATTCGGTCAATTTGACAATGGCTCTGTCCCCCTATTTTGAAAATATTTGCTTGAGCCGGACCAAACAATTTCATCTAAGTGGCTTGCAGGGTCCCCCCGAAAATAATATCAATTGAAAGCATCCTGTCACGGCCATTATTTTTAATGTTTGTTGCTGTTTGGTCAAATTATTGAAAATTCGTTTAAGACATAAGTATAAACTTACGAACGTAATCCATATCGGGGTGGACAGAAACATTGCTACAACTACAGACTTTATGTTTAAGAATGTAGTTTTGTATGAGTCCTAAGAGCCTACCGAGTCTATTGTGCTGCCCTCAATCGTATTTTTTTTCTTTCTAAACAATTAAACAACATTTTCAAAAAACAAGAATTTCACATTGTAGTTTCACATTCATGTTTTACTCTTGTAGCTAAAGCCTGACCAGGAATATAAAAAACCTGGTTTGGGGCGCTGCAATCGACTATTAAAGTTTAATGACAGAGTTCCAAGTACAAAAATTCGTTCCAATGATTTTCCGCAACATGGTGAGGTTTTTTATTTTCCTGGTCGGGCTTTACAAACATTATAAAAACAAATCCGCAGTGACCCGATAAATTGAAAATCAGCAATGACTACAATGTGATATTCTTGTTTATTGGAAATATTGTTTAATTGCTAAGAAATTAAAAAAATACGATTGTGGGCAGCACAATAGGCTCGGTGCAGCCTTAAAACGAAAGTCTTCGATCAATGTGTGTTGCCAGTGATGAATGACATACGCATCTATTCTATTCTATATTTAAAAAAAATGGCTGCCATCTTGGGTATGTGATGATTTTGCCAATGTCTAGTTTTTGTAGCAAGAGTGCTTGACGTTGTACGGTAACTTATGTATTTTGGTGACTTCAAGGATTGTTTTTCGAAAAGAACACTATCTTGAGCCACCACTGGAGCTTCGTTGTAGGCCGGGGAGGGGGCAACCAACAATCGACTCGCGATGCAACTACCCTATAGCAGACCTGCAACGCGACTCTCGACATACGCATCAGAGACTTGGGCGCCAACTCGAGGCCTCATAAAAAGGCTGAAAGTCGCCCAAAGGACAATAGAGGATATATGCTCGAAGTTTCCCTACGAGATCGAATCAGAAATCAAAAGATCCGCAGAAGAACCAGAGTAGCTGTCACAGCCCAAAGAATTGCTAAACTAAAGTGGTTTTGGTGTTTAATCTTATTGAAAATTTTATTCAATATTTTGAAAAAGTTTAACCTAGGCATTATATGTTGAAACCTTGATTATTCTATTCTGCTCTTGATTCTAAACAAACCGTTTTCTAGTTTGCGTTTATTTATTAATTAACACGCTCTATAGTTGACTCATATCATAATGTAACTATGAAATCTTTGTTCCTTAAACGATAATACAACATTATAAAAATAAAAGTGTTTTTTAATGAATTTCTTAACTAGTACTAGTTCAGCTACTCTCTCATAGATGGCGCTAAGAGTACCGTAATTCAAACAAGAAATAGATTCTACAACAACGAGGAAGGCAATTTAGATTAACTAATGTATAATTGAAGCAGCAAATAAATAAATGAGAATAATTTTTAGTGAAGATAATTGACTAAAAACATCGATGATAATTATTTAACATAAGCACACACTTATGTGTGCTTATGCTTTTGTGTGGTAGTACCTTAGTACTACCTAGTTTTACTTAAATTATGTTGAATGGTAAGGTAAGTAATAGAAGTATAATGCAAAGTTACTAGAAACAATTTATTTCGACCGTTGACTTATAATATTTTACGCTGTAATAGGTAATTTACTTTTTATTGCAATGCGATTCTTATGCAATAGACTTTGTTGGCCTAAGTTTATCCGTAGCGACATCTATCGTCCAGCGGCTATTTTAATATAAAGAGAAAGATACAACGTACTGTGGTATGTACTTATAAATGTAGCTAAAATAACTGAGTAACATAGTTAAGAGCCTACCGAACCTATTGTGCTGCCCTAAATCGTATTTTTTTTTATTTCTTAACAATTAAACAATATTTCCAAAAAACAAGAATGTCACATTGTAGTCCTGATTGAATTTCAATTTATCGAAACATTACGGATTATTATGTTTTATGCTTGTAGCTATTAAAGTGGCCACTTTTGGAGGTTTTAAAGATAATAGCTACAAACATTATAAAAACAAATCCGCAGTGATCCGATAAATTGAAAATCAGCAATGACTACAATGTGACATTCTTGTTTTTTGGAAATATTGTTTAATTGTTAAGAAATAAAAAAAAGACGATTGAGGGCAGCACAATAGGCTCGGTGCAGCCTTAAGAAGATAAACAGACTATCAAACTGAACAACTTCCTCCGTGGGAACGAAACTGTCCCTATACATTTAGGGCGAGCAGGATTGCAGTTTTGTATGAAACTGCCGATTCTAGCTATCTACCGGTAATAATAAAATGTTTATCTAAATTTTCAAAGGAGGTTTCATCATTAAACTGGACGACTATTACTATAAGAGCAAATCTGTAATCTAGTCTATCTTGTAAGTTGGTTTTTTTAGGGTTCCGTACCCAAAGGGTGTAAGCGGGACCCTATTACTAAGCCTACGTTGTCCGTCCGTCCCGTAGAAAGAGAAGGCACTAGAAGGAAGCACGTGTCTTGTCATATCACTCAGTAAGAGATGCACATAGCAAATTCGCTCTAGTTAAAAAAGGAGACCGTTAGGGGAAAGGTGTACGAGATGATCCCTTGAGGCAAGATGATCCCTCTCAATTGCAGCGAAACTATAAACCCTATCTGGTTGTTTTGTTTGGTAAAACGTAGCCCCCGATATCCTCGCATCAGTGAATTCGTCATGGCGATGTGACAGACGAGTAAATTTTTATGGAAAAAAACATAAATTTTGTGACTTTGATCTAAGGTAGGGTTGATTTTAAGCTTAGGTAACTTTTGATCTAGGCAGTCAATTACAAAGATTGTTGTGTAAGTGGCTTTATGTTATGCCCCTATTTAGTATTTTGAATGGTATGGCAACAACAGAAAGCATAAAAATTATGTTATCGAATAAAGACTAAAAAAGTTCAAATTGGGGCAAGATGATCCTGTTCTCGGGTGTATGAGATTATGTACGGTATTTTAGAATCTTGCTAAAATTATACACTATACGATTGATTTTATTATAATAATGGTTGTTATTACTTATTTTGTGAGTATTAAGAAGGCTGGCTCAGCTTGAGACTAGTTCTTTGAGATAAAATTTAATTCCACGAAAACATATAATTTTCCTTAAAAAGGGGCATGATCATCTTGCCCATACCCTAGGGATCATCTTGGACACCGGGGTGTCCAAGATGATCCTTTCGTAGGGTTTTAGAAAAATTTAAATATAATAATGAAAGATCACTAAATTCAACATTTTGAGTATGACAACAGGTAGACAGATAAACTTGCTATCATTAAGGGTCGGCACTACCCTGATCGGGCAAAACAGGGTTCGGCGTTCCGACTTTTGAGGATAGTAAATAGCTATATTTCGATACAAAATTAATACCATCGCTTCTTTAAAAGATGAAGTACAAGATGAACAAAAAAAATTTCAGTAAAATTTTATAGTTACATCAGAAAGTAATCGAGAATTTCATGAAAAACTCTAGAATAGCACTGCCGCGTTCCGAGTCCTGTGATTTAGTTAAACAAAATGAAGCAAAAAAATATATTTCAAATCAATGGCAAAACATCAAAGAACACTTTAAACAAATCAGTTTTTCGATATGACTTCTAGTTTTTTTGCAATTTGTTAACAAAAATCACATATTTTTTTGGACGTTTTCTTCATACAAATTACTATGGGCCGTCAATCGTTCGAAATCATTGCGAATAGACCGGTGACCGGCAACACCCAACCCTGTCTTAGAAGATTAATGAACATATCCATTTGTTAGCTACGGAAGCAAAGTAACTTATAAAAAACCGGGCAAGTGGGTGTCGGGCCAAACGCAGTGTAAGGTTCCGTAGTTGCCCGTCACGATGTATGTGGACTTAGAAGTACATTTTATACATTGGTCGACTATTACTCGTTAATTTTTGTCCCCATTATTATAACAGAATAATTATAAGTTTATTATTATTGGTAGGTACTAGCAAACTTACGATTGATAATCTGTTATCATCATCATCATCGTCAGATATGTTATACGGGGTGAATTTGATATCATTAGCATCCTTTTAAACTAAGAGTCTACCAATCAAACTGGACAACTTTTATTATGGGAGCAAACCGATCGGAGCAATAAAAATATGCTGTTCCATAGTAAACTGTACTGTAACTGAGTAGGCACTCTACTCGATTCAAATGTATGCAACAGCAGTTTTTTTTTCATCCGATTGGTTTGCTCCCGTAGTAAAAGTTGTTCAGTTTGATGGGTAGACTTTTAGTTTAAAAGGATGCTAATAATATCAATTTCACCCTGTACATAAGTATGGAATAAGAGTGAATTCTGTGCCGTAGTAGTAACTCAAACGATTGCCTTCAACTCAACGATTTGCACGACAGAATTTTGCGCGAAAGGACATTACACGACACAAGACAACACAAAGGAATTTCACAAAAGTTACTTTCCGGGCACTGTTTGGTAGTTTTTGGTTATTTTGGTAATTAGTGGTAGTTTTTGGTTCTTTCAGTAATTTTTGGTAAATTTTCGTAGTTTTTGAATATTTTGGTAGATTTTCGTACTTTTTGGTAGATTATTGTTATTTCGGAAATTTTTCGTACTTTTTGGTAGTTTATGGTTATTTTGGTACTTTTTCGTACTTTTTGGTAGTTTATGGTTATTTTGGTAGGTACTTTTAGTTTTGGTTCATTTCATTTCATTTACTTACCTACCTTAAATTGTAGGTAGGTACATAAGGTTACAGATGGTAAGTACAGAGTATTAGTCACACTGCAATATAATAAACATAAAGAAAAAAACAGATTTAAACAATAGGTGCCAGACAATAACTACCACCTTTCACTACAACAATCAAATTAAACGTCGCATAAAATCAGTTAAATGTTATTAAAACACTGTTCGATTAATTATTCCTTCTTCATAAATCTTTTGTCGGGTAGGGCTTTAATGTCATCTGGTATTTTATTATACACTAAAACAGCATTCAACTTTACTAGAAGAGTGGAGTATAGGTAAGAGCATCTGCAACTACATTTGGAACTTTCTCAGTGAGAGATATTTAAAAATTACTGATGAGTGCGATAGTAATAAGTTTATTACTCGATGTACTAGTAAAGGTTTAGCGCAGGGGGACCCCATGTCCCCACTCCTGTTTAACGTAGCCACAGCAAAAATTTGTAATGATATCAAAAACGTGTTCATTGGCCAGTATGCTGATGATTTTGTGCTTTACACAAGCTGCAGTAATATGCAAGACAGTGCCCATGAAATACAAGTGGCTTTAAACGCAATCATTGTTATTCTCAACACCTTGGGTTTGGAACTTTCCGAAAAGAAATCCAAGCTATGTATTTTTAGTAGAAAACGAAGGTTGGAACACATCGAACTGGAAATAAATGAAAGCGCACTAGCATTAGTCAGTTCCTACAAATACTTAGGTATTTGGCTAGACAAATCACTTCGATGGGCTAGGCATATAAACGAGATTTATGATAAAATATTAAAATTCATGAATTTATTAAAAGTTCTGGCTGGTGGGTCATGGGGTATCCACCCTAAACATTTACGTAGAATATATATAGCTCTAATTAGAAGCAGGCTTGACTATGGTTGTTTCCTGTATGATAACAGTGCTAACTCAAACTTAAGTAAACTGGACAAAGCTCAAAATCAGGCATTGAGGATAGTCGGAGGTTTCATTAGAAGTACCCCGATACACACTATGGAGAGTGAAATATGTATACCACCATTGAATTTAAGAAGAAAGTACCTTGCTATTAAATATTGCTTAAAGGCTAAATCGTTGACTAACAACAAAACTATTACGTTGTTAAACGAGCTTTCATCCCTTACCCAGACTAGATATTGGACAAAGAAAAAATCGAATTTGCTGGTAATCGCAGCAAACGAGTGTAAAGATGAGAAAATATTTACATCAAATCCTATACAAATGTTTACTTTAAACACTTGGGTATCTAACATTAAAATTGAAGGGGTAGTAGAGACTAAATTAGATAATGTTCGGGCGCCTAAAAGGTTTTATGAAGGTAACTCACTCAAGTGTAGTGTTATTGAAGAACTACAAAGGAAATACTGTGGCTGGTATATGATTTTTACGGACGGTTCCAAAAGTAGTGTTGGTAATGGTGCTGCATTTTATGACCCAAACAAGCCTGCTTCCTCTAACTCATTAAATTGTTTTAAGATAGTAGAAAACGTATGTATTATGTCGTTGGAACTCACTGCAATATCTCAAGCAATCACATACCTCCAAACAATTGCCCACCGTAGAGTTGTTATATGTACTGATAGCAAGAGTGCTCTATTTCACTTGGCTCGGTGCGCCTCTGGTCGCAGAGGTGTTCCGATAGCTTATGAAATTTTAGCTAAGATAGTCGAGGTACAACACTCTGGATCGGAGATGATGTTGCAGTGGGTTCCATCACATGTTGGTTTGAGGGGTAACGAGGAGGCTGATATACTCGCAAAGCGAGCTATTTTAGAGGGTAAGGAAATAAATATATTACCGTATTTTGGTGAAGCTTTGCATAAATACAAAATCAAATGTCACTGTCAATGGAAAGAATATTTTGATGAAAGGTCACGTGAAAAGGGAATTTGGTATAAATCTATACAGTGTGAGCCTCCTCGCTTTCCATGGTTCCATAATACAAAGTTAAATAGAAATAGTATTGTGCTAGCACATAGACTACGGACCGGTCACATTCCATTAAACGGGTACGGATTTCTTATGAAAAAAGTAAACTCACCTAATTGTGATACATGTGGCAAAATAGAAGATGTTCAACACCTGCTGGTGGAGTGTGAGCGGAACCGTAGTCAAAGAGAGGCATTGCTCACGGCTGCCAACTTCGGTAGATATGATGTGGGAGTCTTTATAAGCATTCTGTCTGATCCAACGTCCGAGTTGGCAAAGAAAGGATATAGGATGGCTAGCCGTGATTAATACTCAACCTTAGTTTGTAATATTACTATTGTATCGTATTAGTTTGTATTATTATTAGGTACTTATAATAATAAGGTACGATAGGACCGGTATATACAAAATGTATTAAGGCCCTGAAACAAATAAATAAAAAAAAAAAAAAAAAAAGCATTCAACTTTGTAGTTCTTTGCATCGATGCTAGTCGGTAATTTGGTAACCTGTAGCTCATTTTTGCGAGTTAAATTTAGTCTTTTGCTACGGAAGGGGGGTTTACTTGGGAATTTGTCGGGGTATCATCTCACGATTTTGCACAGCTCGAAGATAATTATACAAAGCTGTCACAGTGAGCAATTTAAAGTCGGTGAACAAGGATCGGCATGACACCCTGTTGGACTGAATTCCGCTTACGATTAGAATGCACCTCTTTTGTAAAACAAATATTTTATATTTTATGTCAACAGACTCACCCCGTAGCCAAGCCGTAAACAACTCTTTTCTTTATTATGGTAATTTTTGGTAATTACTACTAACTACCAAAATAACCAAAAACAACGAAAAACTAAGAAAGTCTATCAAAAACTACTTAAATAACCAGAAACAACGGAAAACTACCAAGATCTACCAAAATAATCAAAAACTACGAATAATACTAAACTCTACCAAAAACTACCAATATCACCAAAACCTACCAAAAGAACCTAACTATTGACATTGTAATAATTATTTTCTTATCTTTAAAATACTTCTTGTTAATATTGCTGTGCCCTTTCAGGGTTCATGGGTACATGACTTTAGCTACTAAGTAACACCTATGCTGTAACTGTACATGAATGCGAATAAATTAATATGAATAAAACTAAATGAATGAACCAAAAACTACCAAACAGTGCCCTTTGTAAGTAACTTTTTAGTTTTTTAAATAACTTTGTGCATTTCATTTGTGTGTTCTTTTGTCGCGCAATGTCCTTCAGCTTGACCACTTTTTTCAGAGAATCTACCAAAATCTAAGTACCAAGTCCTGTTTCAAATTCTACCAAATAATATTTATGTCGTTCCAGATGGTTAAAATTAATATAAAACACGTTTTTGAACAACATATAATTATAAATTTTATTGAACGCTCATCATGTTATTTTCGCATTTTTGTATAATTTTTATTGGTTTTCATCACTTTGTAACATGGATGCTTCAATATTATGTATGAATGTTGAAAATCAAAACAAAATGATTTCATATTCTTAATCAGCGACCCCTAAAACCGCCGGATACAAATTTTTTTGTCGGTTCGGTGAACCATTAAAAGCTGCTTTGGCGTTTGAAATTTCCATGGCAGCCATCTTGGAATTCGATATTTTGGATTTTTTTTACCGCCAACCAAATCTGACTAGGGTCCTCTATGTTATTTGTTTGAGGTCCATAACCATATCTGTCATAGTTTACGCGGGCCGTTGAATCCGTCAGGAGTCGATCTTCTGAGGAAGTCCAAATATTGTTTTTACCACCCGGGCATCCTTATTACGATCCACAGATCTCAGATCATAATTTTTTAAATGCCTTTTCTTTCTCGGCCCTGTAGCCCTCAGTCCTATGACAAAAGTGCACAGAACTTGTCGATAAAACTTATAAATTCTGAGAAATACGCGAAAAACTGAAAAAGTCACCTTTAGAGCCCCCCCTCCTTCCTTTAAATCCGTCTAAAAGTGAAGCAGTCATTAAAGCTTTACTAGAAGTTCCGGAAAACTTGCAAACCCTGCAATGGTTTTTTTTTGTTTAATTGTTGTACAGCCATTTGTATTGCCAGCTTAGATTTTTTGTAGCCTGAATCCTTGCATTTTTGATAAAATTTTCGAATACCGAATTTATATTCTACTAAAATCTACTAAAGAATTTCCCACTACCAAATTATCGTTCTCTTTGCCCTAAATCCACCAATAAAGTAGAAATCTACTAAAAATGGTGACACTGATGTCCTTTTGCGCTAATGTTTTTGAAGGCAATCGCTCCAGTTACTGCTGCAAAATTAACTTTTATTCCGTGCTAAAAACATATCTGACGATGATGATGATGATAAAAGATTACAAACCCTTAGTTTGCTAATACCAATAATATTAAACTTAGGCCCGATTCGACCAAACGCGAGTAAATTTAATTCTTAGATTAAGTCGCTGGTGACTATAGAGTAAACTGATTTTGCGTTTTGCCAACCCTAATCTAAATGAAATGTCGATGTCAAATAATTAAAAAAATTATAATAAAAAGAAACCTAACAAATTAAAACTGTATAACCTCACAATGCAATAAATACTTATTGCATTGTGAGGTTATACATACGGATACAACGACCTCTTTCTTTAGGTGAATTATACATTCGTTCTTTTAGTACGGGGTGTGTAAACACCAAAAGTAAAATTGTTCCTTGTATAGTTACTCTTCTATAAATCTAAGTTTGGTCGAATCCGGCCTTATAATAATAAAATTATTGTGTTATAAGTTTTAGTTTGCTCTGTTATAATAATTTAAGTTTTTTTAAGCCTTAGTAATACTGTATGCAAGGTATTAGAAAAATACAAATAAACCTTTAAGGGGGTTGTATAGACCATCAAACTGAACAACTTTCAATATGGGACCAATATCGAAATCTCGAAAAAAAAAATTATGTTCCATACTACAAATCGACTAGAGCTAAAATATGTATGGGATATGAATTTTTTTTTTGCGATTTCGATGTTGGTCCCATAGAGAAAGTTGTTCAGTTTGACGGTCTAAACAACCCCCTTAAGAGTGTTAAATATTTATTGTTACTTATGAAACACCCTGTATATATGGTTGGGACCCACCAGGGGTGATCTTTGATCAGTCACATTTTGGGTCCATCACGGTACAGTAAATGTCATTTTCGACTTACGGCCCTCAAATCCAGATGCTGCATGTGCAGGAGTATTGCCACGTACGACCAAACATTCCACATTAATTTAATGAGGTAAAATCTTCCTTCCGGGTAGTAGGTAGGTACCCTAAATTCGGTCGGACCTATGAACCTGCCAGGATAGGGTGCGGCCTACCAGATTTTTAGGCCTTACTAATTGGTCTCTAGACCAACAGACTAGATCCGTCCTTTAATTCAACGAGGTAAAATGTTGTGTCACCAGGGTTCACTTTTTCCTTCACACCAGTAAACGTGCCATGTCAACCACGCTGCGCCGCGGCCGACCAAGTTTTTTGCAAGTAACTTATTGCCAAATTTAGCTATACAATTTATTTGTTCATTAATCTTATAAGATAGGGTTGAGTGTTGTCGGTCACCGGTCTTTTTGTTTTGACAGATATGTCAAACGGGCCGTAGGTAGTGCCGACCCTTAATCGCTTAAACTTCAGAATTAAACCGAATATTTTTTAAACTACGAGCTTTTTCCCTTAAGGGGATCATCTTGTACACCTTTCCCCTACTTATTGCTGTCCTTATCGACGTATCCACTTTTTTTTACTTCGGCCATCTGACTCCAAAATGTCACTTTATATAAATTGTATGGGACAACCACCTGACCGCCACTTCATAATAATTCGCTATCTCATACCCGGTTACACTGATATTCGGTCTACTAGCGTAAGCGAAAAAAAATTCGTCTATGGTCCGTCCGGACATTATTTATGTTGTTGCTAAGAACCCAAAGACGTAATATAAAGGTCAAGAGTTTATCTAATATCATTCATTAGTAGTGTCAATTTTTGCCAAATAATTCGGAGAACCGAATGACTCAAGATAAAATGGGAAACCTTAAAGTTCAGCATAGGTAGCATAACACCGTGATAAAGCGCTATCACACCTTCGCTCTCTTTCTATTTGCACGTGAACGAACGTGATAAAAGACGTGATATAGCCGTATCACGTGTAGCATGATGAGTTTATCGGTTCATCTAAACTATTATTAAACTGTTGAAGTGTGTCTGTACATTAAAGATATTAAAAAAAAAAAGATTATGATATGGTTTTTAGGTATCCCTGACTCGAAATCAACCTTTTTTAGAAATTTTGTCTGTCTGTTTGTCTGTTTGTTTGTGTGTTTGTTTGTTGGTTCGTGCATCACGCAAAAACTACTGAACCGATTTTGATGAAACTTTTTTTATTTGATAGCTTATGATCTGACTTAAAATCTGGTATATAATTTGTGCGGTCGAAGTCGCGGGAAAACACTAGTTATTGATAAAGGTAGGTACTGTGTTCTTCTGTAAGTCTGAAGAATACCATTTTAATTTAAATAGTTATTTGTTATGCTAGGCTGCAAAGTTACTTTTTGGCGCGAGTACTTGTATTGAAACCTGAGCAAGCGAACGATTCTAGGATTGAACCACGCGAGTGGTTCAAATAATAGAATCCTGAGCTTGGCCACGGATTACATAAGAGTACACTTAGCGAAGGTTTCGAAGGTACGAGACGCAGACGCAGAATAACTTTGCAGCCGAGCAAAACGCACAACTTTTCACCTCACAACAACGAGGAAAAAATGTGAATTGCAAGCGTAGAAAGAGAAGGCACTAGAAGGAAGCACGTGACTTGTCATATACTATAGTAAGAGATGCACATAGCAAATTCGCTCTAGTTAAAAAAGGAGACCGCTACTTATTGCTGTCCTTATCGACGTATCCACTTTTTTATACTTCGGCCATCTGACTCCAAAATGTCACTTCATATAAATTGTATGGGACCACCACCTGACTCCGAGATGTCACTTCATATAATTCGCTATCTCATACCCGGTTACACTGATATTCGGTCTACTAGCGTGCGAAAAAAAAATCGTCTATGATTGCAAGAGAACAACATTTTAAAAAGTTTTTTTTTTTCGTGCTTGACATGAAATAGTTATTAAGCATTTTCAGTGGATTAGCGGTATAGAAAAGTATTGAATAGACAGATTTGAATTTCAAAAACTATTTCCACGCTAGCGGATAAAATGCACTTTTGCACTCAGATTTCGAATGATAAACAGAATCTTTCCGAGCTTGTGTGGTGAAAATGTATTTTTCCCGTTTCCTATTCTTAGCCAGAAACAAGCGGCTACGGCGTTTTCTATGGAACTAAAAAAACTTTGTCATGGTCTAAAGCTCCACGCTTATTCTTTAATATTTTTCACTATCAAAGTACAGTCACAATCGAAGAGCATTTAAGTGAATAGTTTATATATGCTGTGTGACATAAATATTTGACTTCGAGGCTGCAATTCTTTACACCCAGTGATATTTTACACAACATTTGTGGATATTTATAATGTTAAAAAACTGGCATACTTTTTTTTATCAACCATTTGAAGTTGAAACTCTGAAAAAGTTAGTTTTAAGAAAAAGCATTTTTAAAGTTTGATAAAAAAAGCATACTTCTACTTAATTTGTTACATAGATTTTGATTAGATTTATCAATGTAGATCAAGAAATTCATCGTGAAATCAACTTATAACATTATAAAATAAAAAAATTACAACCCAAACGAAGGGTTGATACCTACATAGTTTAGTAACAAGTGGACCCACTTGTCGTTATTTTGTACAAAGTGAGTAAATACTAAATACGACCACATTATGCAATAAAGAACTAAAATTAACAGTGGACTATGAACTAACTAAATAACAGACGAGATCTTTTTGATTATAATTTGAACATAAAAATTAATCTTAAAAAGTTTGGTAGGTAAATAATATATAAAAGGTACCGTACCAGTAGCCATTAGCCAACATTTTTATTTTTTATTAACCTCTTTTGGCCCACTGCTGGGCAAAGGTCTCCCCTAAACTATTTCACATCTCTCAGTTCGTTGCTACATCCCGCCACTCATTGCAGAAGACATCCAGCTCGTCTCAACACCTTTTCCGGGATCTGCCTCGTGGTTTTTATGTAACGACTACTACCACCAGAGATAATAGCCGGGACTAACGGCTAAACATTCCATCCGAAACTGAATCATCTTTTTTTCAGACAATCATTTGTTTCAGCCTGCAATGTCCTAAAAACCAACTGAGGAAAAACGCACAAAGTGACATGTCACTGGCTGATGATGATGATGATCTAAATTGCATTACTTAAGTTGAAAATTCCTTATATTTAGATTGTTTATTGAAACGGTCGGTTTTTATTATAGTATAACGATAAGTAGAAAAATACGCGGCGTGATAATATAATCACGATGTTTAATTAACCAGCCAGAAATGTTGCTATATAACTGAGACGCAAACACCCAGTGTCCACTTGACCCGCGCACGAAGTGATAGCAACATCTAGTAAAATGCGAGTCTTTGTATTTCATACTCTTTTATGCCTCACATTCTTAAAACCAATTTATTCAAAAACCGTTCTAGACGATTACATGCAAACCAGAATGCTTTCCACACATTGGGAGGAAGACTAGTTTTAAACGATGAAGAACAGCAAGCAAATAACATTCTTATGCATTTAAAGGAAACTCAATTAGCAAATTCCTATAACAATCCGGGGAACTTCAGTTTGTCGAAGCACTACTTTCAACATCGAGACCAAATCGAAGAATCTAAGGTTTACCAGATAATTAAACGGATGCCTAAAGGTGCAGCGCTACACATTCACAGCACATTAATGCTGGGACCGGATGAACTGTTAAAACTGATGTACGAGCAAGAGGACCACTTATACACTTGTCTTTCAACTGACGTATTAAAAATACAGTTCTCTCGCTATACTCCCAAAGGATATTGTCGGAATAGATGGAAACTCCTAAGGCACTTGAGGGAAAATTCCAGAAATGTGGAAAAATTTGAATCTGACCTGAAGAAACATTTCACGATTTTCTCCGAAGACACCCAAGACGATATCAATACTGTCTGGACGAAATTCAATAACGTATTCTACACAATCAAAGATTTGATAACTTACAGGCCGCTCCGCGAAAAATTTATCTATGACTCACTGAAGAAGTTCTACGACGACAACGTAATGTATGTCGAAATAAGAAGCGGGGCACAAAGCTTATATGAGCTGGACGGACACAAACACGATGGTAGTTACATGGCAAAATTATACGAAAGAGTAACAAAAAAATTTATGAAAGACTATCCAGATTTCGTTGGAATAAAATGGATTTATACTGTACCTAGAACTGTGAGCATTGAACAATTAAGGGTACAATTGAACTCTGCCCGGAGATATAAACAAGAATTTCCTGACCTTTTCGCAGGATTCGATTTAGTTGGACAAGAGGATAAGGGCAAACCCTTAAAAGACTTCCTTCCAGCTTTATTAGAAGTAAAAGACGATATTGACTTTTACTTCCACGGTGGTGAAACTAATTGGTATGGATCGTCGACGGATGAGAATTTGATTGATGTTGTCTTATTGGGTTCTAAAAGAATTGGCCACGCCTACTCTTTGCTCAAGTATCCCAGTCTTATGACAGAAGTACACAAAAACGGTATTCCTATAGAAGTGAGTGTAATTTCAAACGCAGTGTTAGGTCTTGTGAGTGATGTTAGGAATCATCCATTGGCATCATATTTGGCTCTAGATTTACCAGTAGTTCTATCTAGTGATTCACCTGGGGTATGGGGAGCAGAGCCGTTATCACATGATTTCTACGTGGCATTCGTAGCTGTAGCCAGTCGTCATGCCGATCTTCGATTACTGAAGCAGTTAGCTATCAATTCTATAGAATATAGCGCTCTCAATTATTATGGTAAGAAGAAATTGTACCAGGTGTTCTATGATAGGTGGAAATGGTTTATAAAAGATATTGTAGTTAAACATAGACGGTACTTACTAATGGGTAGATTGTAAAGGTTATCTGGATTCGTATTGTGTAAATTGTTTCGATGTAGTACGTATCGATGTAAGTCAATGTTAGGCTGAATTGAAAAGCAGATTAATTCAACAAGGTGTATACTTAAATGGGTTACAGTATATCGAACATGGTGTTGCAGAACATCAAACTAAACATCTTTACCATCTGTTCTCATAGGACAACATTTAAAATCGCGAAAAATAATCAGCTTTTTCATTCGTGTGGCGAATTGCCACAGATGTTTACACCCACAAGTTATAGCAATGAAGCTAACCGATGGCGATACCGTCGCCCACGGAAATACGAGTATGATCCATACAAAGACAAAGTTCAATAAGGTTCACAATCGAATGCAAGTTATAAATCGCGCAAGAGAATTAATCACAGAGATTCGATATAATATACAAGGTTCAATTAAAACAGTTGGACCACGGCCGGTCCCCAGGTTTCACACAGCCTGGCGGAAGATGTTCCCTTTTCACTGGAGGAACCTTCCTAGTTGATCCTAAATATATTATGTTGGTCGAGTAGCTATTGACATTTTTTATGGAACAGCAGATTTATTTTTCGCGATTGCGTGTTGGGTCCATAGTGAACGTTTTTTCAGTTTGATAATCTGAAGCACCATGTTTGATATGTAAAGTATTTAAATTTACTTCCGATACTTAAATTAAATGGTCACGTTGCTGTCAAATGTCCCACTTTATCAGAATAATCGCAACTTCTGATACCACTTTGCTAAATGATGTGGTTATTAATAAAATCTCTATGGTCTAACTAAACTATAGTTTACTTGTACAACACAACGTACGAAGTCCCAGAAGTCAAAGCATTTATTTTTCTTTATCATAAAGACTTATGCCGTAAAGAAGAAGTTATGCCCAAAGCTGCTGGTGTAACAATATGTGTTACTCACTTCTGTGCCTAATTAAAAAAAAGAAAAAAAATCGCAAAAATAAGAAACCAATGATTGACGCCAGTCCTATAAATTCAGGCCACGTGAACGATAACTTTTGAGCTTGGGCGGCCTGTGCTGTGATCAGGTGCTGATTGCGTTAATTTAAACCTTGGCATTAGATGTACATTCCAAGTTCTACAAGTGATACAACGAGCACGATCAAATAAAATCTTTGGACAAAACCAGTAAACTTTTTTGATAGTCTTATTTGACTCCACGTACTGCAAGTTTCAACTTCCGCCAGTCTTCTTTTTTTATGTTCTCTTTTGATAAGCCACAGGAGAATAACCAGTTTGCCGTCCGTCGTTGTTCTGGAAGGTTTCCTCGTCACCATGCCCTAAACGACATCATCCGAAGGTCAAGGGCTCTAATTTCTGCATGGTATCATGCGTGCTCGAGCCTTCGGGCCTCACCCGCACCGACGGTAAGAGGCCGGACAGCCTAACTTTGGTGCCCTGGCAGAAGAGCAAGTTCCTTCATCAAGCAAATTTCCTCATGAAAATGGAAATGTAAAGAAAATACCTATTACTTTTGTGTGAAAATTAATTTTTTTCAAGTACGAATTTAAACTAGGCAGGTTTAAATCCATCCCTGAGAAAATCCATTCGGTAGACGCCGAGCAAAGACCGATTGCCCAGGTACTAATTGTTTAATTTATATGAAAATTTGACTACGAAATTTTTCGATTCAGACACATTTCTCCGACAGTTCGTTACTCCGCTTCGTTTGTATTTCCTCAAAATGTTAAAATAGTTTACTTTGTAATTTACAAATATTACAAATTGTCTAAGTTCGTATGTTTAGAAGTTTGTATGTTTAGATGTTTGTCACTCAATCACACATGAATAAAATAAATAAATAAATAAATATCTTGGACATTCATGTATACTAACCCTTATATGGACATCTTGTCTGAAATAAATTATTTGAATTGAATTGAATTGAATTTTCACACAAATTATCTAGTCACATTTAAAGTTCCAGAATCTAGCCTGGACTTGTATTATGATAACTAGACAACGATATATAATACATATATAGATACAAACATCCATGACTCGGGTACAAATATTCATATTCGTTATATAAATATTTGTCCCGTACGGGATTCGAACCCGCGACCCTCGACACAGCAGGCTTGGCTGAAGGGACATGGATTTTTCGCACACAGATAGAATATGTTCTGGATTAACACAAGGAGAATGAGGTAGGTACCTATTTATGCCAACGCAGACGAAGTCGCACATACATGGTCCGTCCGTCCGTCCGTACGTCCTACCTGTTTAGGTCTGTAACTTTTGAACCGTAATAGTTGTACAGTTGAAATTTTCACAGAATATGCGTTATTATGGCGGATTTACAAAAAATAATAAAAATGACAAATAGTAAAAAAATATTGATAAACTAGTTTTTATTTCTTCTTGCGTTAAAAAAACGGTTATACATACAACCGTCAAACTTGGTGTGATTATAGCGCAAACTCTACATACATACAGGATAACAACAAATAATAAAAACTGGCCAAGTGTGAGTCGGTTTCGCGCTAAAGGTCCCGGAGAAAACAAAACATTTTGGAAGTAAATTTGTGTGCTGCTCGGTGCGCGAGTCCCGCCTCGCACTTGACCTGTTTTTATTTTATAAAGTAATTGCCTTTTAGGTACTTGTATCTAGCACTCCATTTCTGCTGGTGTCGAGGGGTTTTAGAAGTACCTATCCTAATCGCAAGGATTGTTTAATGAACAAAAGCATATTTGAGCAAAACAAAAGTATAGAACGTCATTAATTTATTTCTAGTATCATGCATATTTTTCAGAACACTAATTTATAAACTCACAACAACACATCGTGAAACCTGCATGCTTCAATTTCGAGACATGTAGTAGTCCAATCATTTTAGAGTTTCCTTGTATGGATACCCTAACAATAATTATTCATCTATCGCTGAAACTTTGCAGTGTGATAAAGTAAAGTAAATGTAGTAAAGTCACCCAAAGGGCAATGGAGAGGGCTATGCTCGGAGTTTCCCTGCGAGATCGGATCAGAAATGAAGAAATCCGCAGAAGAACCAGAGCAGCTGACATAGCCCAAAGAATTGCTAAACTAAAGTGGCAGTTGGGCGGGGCATATTGCTCGCAGAACCGATGGCCGATGGGGCCGGAAGGTTCTCGAGTGGCGGCCGCGTACCGGAAAGCGCAGCGTGGGTAGGCCCCCCACACGGTGGACTGACGACCTGGTGAAGGCGGCGGGAAACCGTCGTTATGGCGATCCTTGGGGGAGGCCTATGTCCAGCAGTGGACGTCCATCGGCTGAGATGATGATGATGATGGTGAAAGTAAAGTATACAGATTACGGTTGACAAATAATCTAGATTTAATTTTCTCTGGTCCTACATTATTTGTAAACCGTAATCTGTATACTTTACTTTATCACACTGCAAAATTTCAGCGATAGATAAATTATTGTTAGGGTCAAACCCTAAAATGATTGGACTATAGTGGCGACCGATGACGGGCTCACTTCCCGTCACACTGGACAGAGTTTCGGTACTAGTATACTCCATTCCAAATATCAACGAAATTTTAATGCTATTTTGAATTACAGAAACAGAGATTTACTCTCACTCATTCTTAGAACAGCTTTATTAATTTACAAGCAAAGAGATTTAAACTTATTACTATAGAGAGGACATCGCGAACCAAATCGTAATCCATGACTTGTACCTCGAGGTAACAAGTCGTTCTAGTTTGACACGTCCCACTGACATGATGCATTCAATATTGCAAAACAACGGGTGATTTTTTTTGTATGAAAACCTGTCCAATGTCCTCTCTATAAGTAGTAATAAGTTAAATCTCTTTGTTTCCAAGATATGTTGGGTAGTTTATCTTTCTAATAAAAAAAATATACGTATTTGCTAATCAGAATTGGCCAGAAAGCTAAATAGGAATCCGAAAATATTATCGTCCTCATTACGAATGAAGTAGGTAAACGTTCTGAGTTTTCAGAATATCTCTGACCACTCCTTCGAGGAACAGTCGTGAGCATATGCAATGCTTTATTTAACTAAAATATGCAGGGTCCTTTTAAACTAAGCAGCAGAGCCAGCAAGTCGGTTTAGCAGTAGAAAGATGCGTATCTCCAGAGTAATTTTGACATTTTCAACTGCTGAGCTCACCGAATGAGATTCAAAAATCGCACTCCAGACCATTAAACTAAACAACATTCAAAAATGAAAATTGATATCATTAGCATCCTTTTAAACTAAGAGTTTACCCATCAAACTGAACAACTTTTACTATGGGAGCAAACCAATCGGAGCAAAAAAAAAAATCTGCTGTCCCATACATTTAAGTCGTGCAGGCAGCGGCGGCGGGTGCAGTTTAGTATTGGACAGCAGATTTTTATTGTGCTCCGATTGGTTTGCTCCCATAGTAAAAGTTGTTCAGTTTGATGGGTAGACTCTTAGTTTCAAAGGATGCTAATGATATCGATTTCACCCTGTATATGGGACCAACGTATAAATCGCGAACAAAAACGTCGGTTCCATACAAAACTGCAAACCTACTCGACCAAAATGAATGGAACTGCTGATTTTGTTTTCGCGATTTCGATGTTGGTCCCATAGAGAAAGTTGTTTAGTTCGATGGCCCATCCCCTTAAAAACAGTCAGCATATTATTATTAACATTAACAAGGACCCTGTATAGGTATAAATTATCTGTGTTTGTGTGGAGTGTGTGTGAGCATGCGTGTCATCAATCACAGAGAAATTATATTAAAATTAAAAAAAATGTCTCTGTCACAACAAGAACTTGGATCGTGAAAACAGAAGACACGACTTAAGAAACGGGCACGCAAAGAAATGTTGAAAATAGGTCTCTTTTCCGACTGTTTACCTATTTGTCCGGTCCGGTCCAACCACTGACATATACTCTAGCGATAGACAGGCCCTTTCATAGAAGCAACATGTTCCACTTGAATGAGGTGGGCGCACCGCGTTGATGTTCCCGAGTTCACTTCGTCACTATAGCAATGACAGATCGCAATGTGTCATTTTGTTTTGTTTTGTGTGACATGTTGCTTGTTTGAACGAGCTTGTCTATCGCTAGAGTACCTACCTATATATGTCAGTGTGTCCAACCCTCCCACACACCCCGTTGACTAGAGTGCGAAAGAGACATCTTCAGCTTGGACTGATTTTATCTACATAAAATGTACGAAATCTTCATTTCGTATTTCGCTGTTTCCTCCTTTAAAACTAAACCGATTTCATAAAGCTTTCAAAAATAAAATTACAAAGACCTGTATAGGTACAGGCTGTAAGGAAAAGTATAATTAAACCTTTAAACCACATACGGGTAGAGTATGTGGTTTAAAGGTTTAATGATACTTTTCCTTAAGGTGGTTTCCGTCCATACAAAACGTTGTCGTATAACACTCGTAGACGGTGTTAATATAAGTAATGTTTTATATATGGAAAAATAGCTTAGAAAATCTTGTTTGCGCATATCAAATAATATTTACAATTTATAATATTATTACGAAGATATCATGCTTTGAAATTATTCATACAAAATTTCAAACCCTTATATCTTCGTAATTATATTACAAATTGTAAATATTATTTGATATGCGCAAACTAGATTTTCTAAGCTATTTTTCCATATATAAAACATTACTTTTATTAACACCGTCTACGAGTGTTATACGACAACGTTTTTTATGAAATTGACAGCTCTCCAACCACCTTAAATAAAAAAATCAAACTGAACAACTTTTGCTATGGGAGCAAACCTGTCAGCAAAAAAAAAAATCTGCTGTTCCATACTAAACTGCAGCGCCTACGCCAATCAAAACTATGAGACAGCTGATTTTTTTTTTTTTGAGAGCTGAGAGATGGGCAAAAATCATCATGTCCTGCGTCGGCGGCGTCAAGGTCGACCCAGGAAGAGGTGGCGTGATGACCTGGACAAATTTGACGACCAATGGCCAGAGGTTGCCAAAAACAGGAACGATTGGAAGAGAAGGGGATGAAATGTTGTCCATTTGGTCCGAGTCCGAGGCCTTTCGGAGATTCAACAGCCATTTTGTTTTTAATTTAAAATTATCTACAGTTGTAAGAAAAATATGTAGGTACAGTAATATTTCAAACAAAACATGTTTATCTAGGTTTACACCAAAAACATAATTAAGTGTCCATTATATTCCGACAGAAAAACACAAGAGGTCAGATAAACGAAATGACGCAGATAAAAATGGGAAGACCACAGTTCAAGAGTTTATCAAAGAAATTAAATAAATCATATTATATACCTAACTGTGTTTTCCAGTAGTGCTACGTACTAGAAAACCCAGAGTAGATAATTTTTACATGTTTTTTTCAGGGATTTCGATCGGTATGCGTAATGTTTTTTCCGTTCATTCCCAGTAGTTCTACTGAACAGTTCTACCGTAGAACTAATGGGACTTTTTTTTCCTACTAGTTCTACTTTTTCATGTAAAAAGTTGCCTGACCAGGAATATAAAAAACCTCGCCATATTGCGGAAAATCATTGGAACTAATTTTTGTACATGGAACACTAAAATTAAAGGTGACAGTCCATTACAGCGCCCCCAAACCAGGTTTTTTATATTCCTGATCAGGCTTTACCCACAATATTTTTTTATTTTTATTTCGTTGATATCTTAACCAAGCAGTCAGTTTAGAAATTACCTCCTCCCACTAATGACGGTTTTTCGAAACCCTTAAAAAAGAAAAATGGATCCAAATGACTAGAGATGGATGAGCGACATTGCATAATAATATAATACCTAAAATACAAATAGAAATATAGTAGTAAGAAATCGTGTTTTTAAGTAAGCAGAAAAATATGAACAGGTCAACGAAACGAATGCATCTGGCTTAGTGACATGCATTTTTTATTCACTTTTTAGCCAAAATTTTAGTCTTAGCAATGTGCGAATGATGCGAAAGGTTCCTATGCTATCTGTCTGTATTGGAAATATTGTAATCTAACGACGTTTGTCTGATGGCCGACACTATAGAAAATTTCCAAGTCAATTTGAATAATCCTCATGCCTTGTGCTGTTGATTTGTCTTAGTTTTAAGTGTCACTAAAACACAGATCCTCGAACAACCTCGTATTAGATGTTGTCATGCGGATGACTCCAGCGTAAAACTGGACCATAAGTATAAAGCCCTAGAAGAAATGTCGCATTTCAAGTATCTAGGCAGCCAAATTAAAAGTAACAACAGCCTGGCGTCTCGGAGATCCCCAGCCGAGATAACACGACCTTTAAACTTGCTACAAAGCTATTATTATACCGACTCTCCTTCTTTAGGATCAGCGCCCACCTAGCGGAGATCTGTACAAACAGTTTTCATTAATCAATTGACAATGAACTAAATGGTGATTGACTACCGAAAGCAGGACCGAACTCTCCGCTTTACTTGGAACTTTCTTCATGTGGACACAATAAGATTAAATAAATAAATAAAAGTCTTGCAAGCGGTGAAGCGTAAGCAAGGCAGACCGTTCCTGCGGTACAAAGATGTGCTCAAATCAATCAATCAATCATTTATACTTCAAATTGTACAGCTTGCAAGAAACCAAGCTAACGTTGGGAAGAGCTTGCATCACATGAAAGAATGCATCTGGAAGAACATGATGCAAAGCGTTAGATCCGGAAAACTCGGTCCAAGCTCTTACGTCTGCACGTAAAATGCCTCCAGGCAACTATACCTGCTCTTCATTTGACCAAATTTTAAAAACCAAGTTCGGTTTTGCTAGTTATATCAGGGTCTAAATATGAGACGAAAAACAAATATTTAATTTTTTCCGCTATTAAAATTTGTTAGTGCGTCTTAGATATTTATGTATAAAGATATTGCGTACTATAGCCATACAGTTATTATACCTTGGTTCAGTTCAAGGCAAAGGGTTATATTTCCCACACAGCCGATGTCTTTGATAAAATTCTCTTATTTAAATAACAATTAAAACGTTGGCGTTCGACGTTTTGATGCTTTTTTTGGAGTTTTTGGAGACAATCGACAGACGAAGGAAACGCAGAGTAGTCAACAGGAAAGAGGTGAACCGACAGCTTTGCCGCGCTACAAATAACGGAACACTTTTCCTGTTTACGACCCATACACCATGATATTTCACAGAACTGTATATTATTCACTTGCACGACACTTTGTTACGCAATTTTACGAACCAAAACTCACTATAAACTTGGGTACTACCTACCTTGCCTGTTTTAAAATAATATAACATTCTTTATTTGAACACCAAAAACATACAGCAACAAAACAGAATAAAAAGAAAGTTAGGGTACAAATGGCGGTCTTATCACTAAAAGTGATTTCTTCCAGATAACCATGAGATGGAAGAACTATTATAACAAGATAGAGAGGGTTTACAATACGAAAATTGTTAGTGCTAAATAAAATGTTTATAAAGTATTACTTAAAGCAAATCAGTAACGACTAACGATTTTATAAATGTGTGTAGTGACAAAGTTACGCATATGTAGGTAATGCATAAGTATAAAAATTTAATATTCGTTAAGTTTCTTGTTTTAGTTTTTTCTTCGAAATTACAACCATGTCTTATTTTTATACGAAATGTTGTGTGTCGTGTGTGTCTTATATTTACCCCGCCTGACCCTAATACTTATTAAAGCTTTAAAGGCCGCTCCACATTCACAGTGCGAATCGCGGCTCGAATCGCGGCTCAAATCGCGGCGCGAATCGCGCGTGAACTCTTCTTGGCTAAACATTCGCAGTGTTATCACTACGCAGCTTTCGTGCGTTCAAGGCCGCTCCACAATCACAGTGCGAATCGCGGCTCGAATCGTGGCGCAAATCGCGGCGCGAATCACGCGTGAACTCTTCTTGGCTCCACATTCGCAGTGTTATCACTACGCAGCTTTCGCGCGTTCGCAGGCTCTTTGACGCGGGCCAAAAACCGACAAAAAGTGGTTAACAAGGCGCGAACCCGCGAAAAATATGCGAATCGGCTCTACATTCACGTTTTCGCGCGTTCGCGCGTGAAATTCGCGCGCGAACGCGTGAATGTGGAGCGGCCATTTTAATCGTCGCGGACCGTAGCGTACCATATAGCCACGATATATTTCATTTATCGGCCAGTCGTTACTGTATAACGGAGACGCAAACATCCAGTGTCCACTTGACCCGCGCGCGAAGTGATAACAAAATATAGTAAAATGAAAGTCTGTGTAATTCACACTCTTTTGTGCCTCATATTTCTAAAACCACTTCATTCGCAAACCATTCTAGATGATTACATGAGAAACAGAATCGAACTTCTAGAACGGGAAAGTTTCTACACATTGGGAGGAAGACTAGATTTAAACAATGAAGAACAGCAAGCAAATAAAATTCTTATGGATTTAAAAGAAACACAATTAACAAAGTCCTTCAAAAACCCGGGGAACTTCAGTTTGTCGAAGCACTACTTTCAACATCGAGACCAAATCGAAGAATCTAAGGTTTACCAGATAATTAAACGGATGCCTAAAGGTGCAGCGCTACACATTCACAGCACATTAATGCTGGGACCGGATGAACTGTTAAAACTGATGTACGAGCAACAGGACCACTTATACTCTTGTCTTACAAATAACCAAATAAAAATACAGTTCTCTCGCTATGCTCCCAAAGGATATTGTCGGAATAGATGGAAACTCCTAAGGCACTTGAGGGAAAATTCCAGAAATGTGGAAAAATTTGAATCTGACCTGAAGAAACATTTCACTATTTTCTCTGAAGACACCCAAGACGATATCAATACTGTCTGGGCAAAATTCAATAAAGTATTCTACACAATCAAAGATTTGATAACTTACAGGCCACTCCGCGAAAACTTTATCTACGACTCATTGAAGAAGTTCTACGACGACAACGTAATGTATGTCGAAATAAGAAGCGGGGCACAAAGCTTATATGAGCTGGACGGAACAAAACATGATGGTAGTTACATGGCTAAATTATACGAAAGAGTAACAAAAAAATTTATGAAAGACTATCCAGATTTCGTTGGAATAAAATGGATTTATACTGTACCTAGAACTGTGAGCATTGAACAGTTAAGGGTACACTTGAACTCTGCTCGGAGATATAAACAAGAATTTCCAGACCTTTTCGCAGGATTCGATTTAGTTGGACAAGAAGATAAGGGCAATCCCTTAAAATACTTCGTTCCAGCTTTATTAGAAGTGAAAGGCGATATTAACTTTTACTTCCACGGTGGTGAAACTAATTGGTATGGATCTACGACTGATGATAATTTGTTTGATGTTGTCTTATTGGAATCTAAAAGAATAGGCCACGCGTATTCTTTGCTCAAACATCCCGGTCTTATGGCAGATGTATATAACAAAACAATTCCTATAGAAGTGAATGTAATTTCAAACGCAGTGTTAGCTCTTGTGAGTGATGTTAGGAATCATCCATTGGCATCATATTTGGCTCTAGATTTACCAGTAGTTCTATCTAGTGATGACCCTGGCGTATGGGGAGCAGAGCCGTTATCACATGATTTTTACGTGGCATTTGTGGCTGTAGCCAGTCGAAATGCTGATCTTAGATTACTGAAGCAGTTAGCTATCAATTCTATAGAACACAGCGCTCTCGATGCTACTCGTAAGAAGAAATTGTACAAGGTGTTCTATGATAGGTGGAATTGGTTTGTAAAAGATATTATAGTTAAACATAGACGGTACTAATGGGTAGATTGTAAAGGTTATCTGGATTTGTACTGTGAGGTTGAATTGATTGAGGTTGGTTGAATAGGCAGATTAATATACAGGGTGAAATTGATATCATTAGCATCCTTTTAAACTAAGAGTCAACCCATCAAACTGAATAACTTTTATTATGGGAGCAAACAAATCGGAGCAACAAAAAAAACTTCTGTCCCATACTAAACTGCACCCGCCGCCGCTGCCTATACGACTCAAATGTATGGGACAGCAGATTTTTTTTTTGCTCCGATTTATTTGCTCCCATAGTAAAAGTTGTTCATTTTGATGGGTAGATTCTTAGTTTAAAAGGATGCTAATGATATCATAATTGATATCAATTTCTCCCTGTATATGGGTCCTTCTTAATATGCTGACACTTTTTTTAGGGATGATCAGACCGTCAAACTAAACAACTTTCTCTATGGGACCAACATAGAAATCGCAGAAAAAAAAATCTTTTGTTCCATACAAAACTGCAAACCTACTCGAGCCAAATGTATAGGACAGCTGGTTTATTTTTTCGTGAGTTTGACGGTCTGATCATCCCTTTAAAAAAACGTCAGCATATTAAGTTGTATATATATGTACTTATATATTATTATAAAATGTCATTTTGCTGTCAATTGTTCCACTTTAATAGCATTATCGCAATGTCTCATATTTTTACGTAGCTAATTATGTTTTTACTAAATCAGAATAAGTCTAAACTATAGTTTGTAAAACAACAAAGTAACAAGCCAAACCATTTTTTTAAATTCTGTAACAAAAACGTTATAATGATGTCGGGGATGCTATCAAAAATTTTATGTATGTTATTTAGGTAGGTAATAATAGTCTCGCAGAAAACATGATTAAAATTGTCGAGTGACATTAGTGCTATCTGAAAGATAAACTGTTGTGCTTGGGCTGTTTTTACTGATATCTGGTGTCAAAAGTCGGTTAACCGGCAAAACCATTATACGTCTAGCAAAACATTATTTATCTTAAGACCTAAGTCTAGTATAAGAAATGTAACATAAATAAAAAGGTTAATTCTGAATTGTTTTCAATTAGCTTGATTTCTTGATTTCTATTCTGAAAAATTCTTTATTGACAAATTCTTTCATTTTTTATTAGTTCCTGAAAACATAAAATATGGCATGTTCATCGCTCTATAAAGAAGTGTGTGCCTCATTACAAACATCACCTTCCTTTCCTTATCCTCATACAACATACCGCACTGTAACCGTGTGGTAGAGTATTATACCGATTCTCTTACCCTTATTCGGAAGACAATGACTGTTTTGCACTGGGTCGTACAGTACTTCAAGGAAAATGGTTCCGTCTTCGTTTGCGCAGAGCATACCCGAGTCCCTGTCAAAACCCAAGTCATTTTGTAATCAAAGGGTGTAAAGTTGGATAGCAACGAACATAGCGTTGGTTAGCGTAGGTTCTTTTTTCCCAAAACTGTCCAATACAGCATTGCTCTGGGAGATGTGTGACTGCTTATTACTGCGGTCTATGGGGGGACCACACCAGTGAAGGCGAAGCGCCCTGTCTGGTAGGTCAACCGAACCAGTGAATGAACTTAAGCAACCTGCCCAAGGGCCCCCCTAAGGGGTACGGACCTCGGCAATGGGCGTTGCTGGGACTACGCGGATTGGGTAGAGGGGATCAGTAAGAACCGGCCAGCGATGTGCCGGTTAGCGTCTTGAAATGCCAGAAGGAAAAGGAGTGGACAGAGATCGCGACTGCCCCAGCGGGTATTGAAGGTGGCACATCACATGATTGGTCAATATAATTTAGCGCGCTATTAGTCAACTGCGCAGGTACATCGGTAAGACTTATAACCCTAGTACTACTGTACGTAGGCTCAAGATAGCTATGAATGGTCGTGTACCAAGCGCCTGACAGCTAACTTAAAGCACCAGCACGAATAAATAAAAGTTCTCTTCGCTTTATTATAGGCGTTTAAGTGCATTGACATTCATTGATCTGAGGCATTGACCTCGCCTCGGTGTTGCGAAAGAGAGCTGCACATACGACAATAATAGACGAAACCTAATTCTATCCCAAACTTATTGTAAAAGAATAAGTAGATATATTAAAATAGTCGATTAAGGAAGTACAATTTGAATAAGGATGTATAAGGACCTGCATATGCTGAAGAATAAACTCTGCTGCGTAAGCTAATCCACCAATCCGCGTGGTCCATGGATCCACCCAAACACCCTCCTTGCCTGTGCCCTGCAGTGGACCGTATACAGTCTGATGATGCGGAAGGAGGTACAATAGCGCAGGTCCGGCACTCTCATCACCATCATCATCTCAGCCGATGGACGTCCACTCCTGGACATAGGCCTCCCCCAAAGATCGCCATAACGACCGGTCCTGCGTTGCCCTCATCCAACGGGTTCCCGCCGCCTTCACCAGGTCGTCGGTACACTGTGTGGCTACCCACGCT
Organism: Agonopterix heracliana; assembly: GCA_963693445.1. Classification (NCBI taxonomy): domain Eukaryota; kingdom Metazoa; phylum Arthropoda; class Insecta; order Lepidoptera; family Depressariidae; genus Agonopterix; species Agonopterix heracliana. The sequence continues at coordinate 6,635,140 of OY856327.1, forward strand.
GCGCTTTCCGGCACGCAGTCGCCACTCGAGAACTTATCGGCCCAATCGGCCATCGGTTCTGCGAGCAATGTGCCCCGTTCACTGCCACTTTAGTTTAGCAATTCTTTGGGCTATGTCAGCTACTCTGGTTCTTCTGCCGGCGCTCTATAGAAACTTTTAGATTTTTTGAATCGCGTCTGCACATGCGCACTTTGTGCAAATTGTCTATAACATTGTGCACTTTGTATATTTCGATACCTTGATTGTTCGTTCTGTTATTTTAAATAGTATTTGGGCTAAAGAATGACTGAAAATGGGAATTTAGCGTTATTTTCAGTAGTCAAAAATCTGCTGTTCCATACAAAACTGCAAATCTACTTGAGCCAAATGTATGGGACAGCTGATATTGTTTTGGCGATATCGATGATAGTCCCATAGAGAAAGTTCAGTTTGATGGTCTGATCATGTTGGAAACTGTAGGTATTTCGGTCAATGAGCGTTTTTCTTATCTTTTTAAAATATAGGTAGGTATGCTTCCTAAAAAATTGTTTTCTTCTCTCTTTATCGATCAATAATTGAAATTATTATTATTGTACATCATCCAACCAAAATATGATGGTTCAACTTTATATGCTAATGGTTTTTAAAGATGATGATCATCATTCCATTAAACTGAACAACTTTACCTTTGGGGCCAAATCGGAAACGAATAAAAAATTCAGCTGAGACAAAGAATACAGGGTGCAATTGATATTATTAGCATTCTTTTAAACTAAGAGTCTACCCATCAAACTGAACAAGTTTTAGGTACTATGGAAGCAAACAGATCGGAGCAAAAATAAAATCAGCTGTTGCATACATTTGAGTCGAGTAGGCATTGCAGCATAAGAATGACTGCAGTTTAGTATGGGACAGCTGATTTTTTTGTTGCTCCGATAGGTTTGCTCCCATAGTAAAAGTTGTTCAGTTTGATGGGTAGACTCACTTAAAAGGATGCTAATTATATATCAATTTCACTCTGTATATAGGGTTATTTTTAATTAGTTGGCGAAACTGAACCAGGACACTTGTTAATGATAACAGATTGCATTATCAATGTTTATAGTTGGTGTTGATGATCAACAAAATCAACGCGCAGTGCGTACAGAATACGGGCGCGGGCGAACATTGACCTCAGAATCATATGATCGAGTGGGAGGTCATTACCACGCAATAGTATTCAGTAACGGATACCAAATGTGTATCTTAAGTTTCGCAAACTAATTAAATTTAACCTTATATAATACTAAAGTAAAGCGGAGACTGAATGAATAAGAATCCTATATTAGCCGTCTCTGTCCCACTGCAAAGGCCTCCCTCCCTTCTCTCCATGAGTCGGATGATTATCTTACATTAATTATCGCACGACTTATAATTTCTGAGTGTACGATCAACAAAAGTTCAATGAACTAAACATTCGTTTCCGAACTTTTTTAGCTATTGTTATTTCGTTATAGAGGAACGTAATATAAGTAATGTCATTTACTTTTATTAATTGATTACGAAGCATTTTGCAAGTTGCAACAATTAAAAGAGAGTATAGCAATGTTACTGCCCACCCAAGAAGAATATTATAGTAGTGAGTTTATCCCTTTACATAATTAGGTGAGTTACTAAGTAATAAAAAAATTTGAGACATGACTGTAATGTAAATAAGCCATCCTGAATAAGAGAAACTGGTTCAAGTAAGAAGGTACAAAATTTCACTTTATGTAAAAAATTTGTAGAATGATAGTTATAGGTATCTAACTGGCATAAATTATCTCACATAATTCTACGCAAACCGGTAAATTGGACCTTTAATAAAAATAATAAAGCTATAGTAACCCTGACTGATCAACATTGATTTTCTTTCATCAATACAAGTCAGTTTTCGTAACAGAACATTGTCCAGCCTATATATAACCACGTTGTTTCATTTACCGGTCAGTTGTAACTGTATGACTGACAAAGACCCAGTGTCCACTTGACCCGCGCGTGCGCAGTGATAAGAAATCTAAATCAAAAATGCGTGCCGTTGTAGTTTCCGTTCTTTTGTGTCTAACATTCCTAAAACCAATCAATTCAAAAACCATTCTAGAAGATTACATGAGAACCAGAAACAACCTTCTAAAACAGGAAGCTGTCAACACATTGGGAGGTAAAATACATCTAAACGAAGAAGAACAAAAAGCCAATAGCATACTTATGGAATTAAAGGAAAGACAAATAGAAAAGTCCTTTAACAATCCGAAGAATTTCAATTTGTCGAGGCACTACTTTCACCATCGAGACCAAATCGAAGAATCTGAGGTTTACCAGATAATTAAACGGATGCCTAAAGGTGCAGCGCTACATGTCCATGGCACATTCATGCTAGGAGCAGATCAACTGTTAAATTTTACGTACGAGGACCACTTATACGCTTGTTATTCAAACGACAATTTAAAATTACAGTTCTCTCAGACTACTCCCACACAATATTGTCAGGATAAATGGTATCTCCTTAGCGAATTGAGATACGCATCCGATGACGTAGAATCATTTGATTCTAACCTGAAGAAATATCTCACAATATACTCCGAAGACGTACAATACACAGATATAGATAGTGTTTGGACGAAATTCAATAATGTATACTACACCATCAAAGATTTGATAACTTTCAGGCCGGTCCGCGAAAGATTTATCTATGAATGTTTGAAGAAGTTTTATGATGACAACGTAATGTACGTCGAAATAAGAAGCGGGGCACATAGCTTATATGAGCTGGACGGAACAAAACATGATGGTAGTTACATGGCCAAACTATACGAAGAAGTAACAAAGACGTTTATATTAGACTATCCAGACTTCGTTGGAATAAAATGGATTTTAACGAAACATAGAACTGTGAGCTGTGACCAATTAAAAGAAATTTTAAACACAGCGCGAAGATATAAAACCGAATTTCCTGACCTTTTCGCAGGATTCGATTTAGTGGGACAAGAGGATAAGGGCAAACCATTAAAGGAATTCCTTCCAGTTTTAATGGAAGCGAAAGATGATATCAACTTTTACTTCCACGGTGGTGAAACTAATTGGTATGGATCTTCGACTGATGAAAATTTGTTTGATGCTGTCCTGTTGGGTTCTAAAAGAATAGGCCACGCCTACTCTTTGCTCAAACATCCCGGCCTTATGGCAGCTGTATACAGAAACGATATTCCTATAGAAGTGAATGTGATTTCAAACGCAGTGTTAGCCCTTGTGAGTGATGTTAGGAATCATCCATTGGCATCATATTTGGCTCTTGGTTTACCAGTAGTTCTATCTAGTGATGACCCTGGCGTATGGGGAGCAGAGCCATTATCACATGACTTTTACGTGGCATTCGTGGCTGTTGCTAGTCGGCATGGTGATCTTCATTTATTGAAGCAGTTAGCAATCAATTCTATAAAATACAGCGCTCTCGATGAAGCCGGTAAGGAGAAATTGTACCAGGTGTTCTTTAAGAGATGGCAAAGTTTTGTGAGAGACATTATAGCTACTAATGGATAAATTGTAAAAGTTATAGTAATAGGAAATCGATTTGTAATATTGTGAATTGTTTCTTTATTTTGTATCTTTTCATTTCAATGGTACCTAAGGTATTACAAGATAGAGGAGACCAAAACATGATACCCGTTGTGGGCACAGCATGCTATGGAAGACAAGATAAAAATTATGATATAATTGAAGCTAATGCAAATTAAATTCATTAACATTACTAGTTTCAAATTTTTTAAAATTCATTCAATTATAATGACAGTGATAAAATTTTCTATTTCTTAACAATTCCGACATTCATAATTTATTAATAATGGTGAGCCTATGTATTACCATATGTTAGGTGTTGCTTTTATCAAAAAACACGAATATTAGTTATTAGAGAAGTTTTTTTTTTGTTACAACAAAAAGAGGAATAATACCTACTCGCAATAATAGGTAGGTAGATCCTATACTTCAATCCAAATAACGAAGAAAAGATTTACCGATTCGTTTATTCGTTCGATAAGCAGTTTTTATTTATTTTATTTTAACAAATCTAATTTACTTATCAGAAAGATATACAATAGGTACTATCCAAAATATTTTGGACATAACTAAAAGCTGTTGTATGAATAAGGGTCAGCGCACATCTAGTGGACAACTGTTGGAGCAGTTGCTAGTTGTAATTAATCAATCGATAATTAACTCAATGGTAACTGAAATAGAGTTGAAAATAACGTGTAAGAGATCGCTGTCCCTGTGGCGATTTCATGCACGATAATGTACGGTGCTATTTGGAATGGTGTATAGGGTAGGTAAACCGATGTTTGAAAAACATATTTTTTATATCAAGTACCGTTTGTCTGAATTATCGCAACTTCTTTTACATATCTATACTTCATTCCAAATAAGGATGCGATTCTACTTAGTTAGTTAAATGAATCAGGCGTTACTTTGCGGAAATCAATGACTATAGATAACGAGATGCAATCGCACTTCGGCTTCTAAATAAGATAATTCAAACGCGTTTAGAGAATAATTATTAAGTAGGTAGGTATGCATAATATAGGGTCCAACTTAATATGCTGACACTTTTTTAAGAGGATCCTTTTCTCAATAGAAAAATTGGCTCCTCAATCCATACGAACTTATACAGGGTCCTTTTTAATATGCTGACACTTTTTTAAGGGGATGATCAGACCATCCAATCCAATCTGTGATTTTTTTTTCGCGATTTCAAAGTTGGTCCCATAGAGAAAGTTGTTCAGATTAATGGTCTGATCATCCCCTTAAAAAAGTGTCAGCATATTAAGTAGGACCCTGTATAAGTTCGTATGGATTGAGGAGCCAATTTTTCTATTGAGAAAAGGATTCTATGCCCATTTTGTAAGAAATGAGTAGATTTTACAGACCTACTCAAGTATACTAAGTATTGCCAAGTTACATGAACAGCCAGTAATTGGCATCATCAAAATCAATTCACAATTGGCGGAGTAATCGCGTAACAAACATACAAAAAAAACATACGGGTCGAAATTGAGAACCTCCTCCTTTTGTTGAAGTCGGTTAAAAATCAATGACATTTTTTACACAGGATCTCGAAACTAATCACTGTATTTGGCAAACCAAATCCGTCTGGGATCCGTTTCGTGATCCTGTTTGTCATACCGTTAAAACAAAGTTAGTAGGTACGTAATACTATTGGCTTTTTTTCTAGGCACTCGTAGAATCGATAAAATATGTTCCTGTTATTATTGTTAATTATCTTAAGTATGTACCTACCTACACGAATTAACTACTTGTGAAGTTAATAAATTATTATCTTATCTTATCTTATGTTGAACGGTGCTTTAGACGACCAAGAACAACCAACATTTTCATTGAATCGAATTGGTAGGTACCTACTATAAATTATAGTAGGGGAAAGGTGTACGAGATGATCCCTTGAGGTAAGATGATCCCTCTCAATTGCAGCGAAACTATAAACCCTATCTGGTTGTTTTGTTTGGTAAAACGTAGCCCCCGATACCCCCTCGCATCAGTGAATTCGTCATGGCGATGTGACAGACGAGTAAATTTTTATGGAAAAAAACATAAATTTTGTGACTTTGATCTAAGGTAGGGTTGATTTTAAGCTTAGGTAACTTTTGATCTAAGCAGTCAATTACAAAGATTGTTGTGTAAGTGGCTTTATATAATGCCCCTATTTAGTATTTTGAATGGTATGGCAACAACAGAAAGCATAAAAATTATGTTATCGAACAAAGACTAAAAAAGTTGAAGTTGGGGCAAGATGATCCTGTTCTCGGGTGTATGAGATTAAGTACGGTATTTTAGAAGATTATATAATCTTGCTAAAATTATACACTATACGATTGATTTTATTATAATAATGGTTGTTATTACTTATTTTGTGAGTATTAAGAAGGCTGGCTCAGCTTGAGACTAGTTCTTTGAGATAAAATAAAATTCCACGAAAACATATAATTTTCCTTAAAAAGGGGCATGATCATCTTGCCCATACCCTAGGGATCATCTTGGACACCGGGGTGTCCAAGATGATCCTTTCGTAGGGTTTTAGAAAAATTTAAAAATAATAATGAAAGATCACTAAATTCAACATTTTGAGTATGACAACAGGTAGACAGATAAACTTGCTATCATTAATCGCTTAAACGTCAGAATTAAACCGAATATTTTTTAAACTACGAGCATTTTCCCTTAAGGGGATCATCTTGTACACCTTTCCCCTAGATTACACACCGAGGGCAGGAAATTAAGAAAGGTCTCAGGAGAGCGATTTTTGATACTCATTTATGAGCTCAGCAGTTAAAAATGTCAAAATTATGCATCTTTCTACTGCTGATTTGACTTTCAAAAATCGCACACCTGAAATATGATTTTTGAAAGTCAAATCAGCGTGTCCGTATAGCCAGCGTACACATGAAAGGGATTGGACTAGGATTAGTACCAATAAATAGTGCCTAAATAGTGCCTAATTAGTACCTAGGTCAAATAAATAGTGCCTCTATACTTTACTAGATATAGATTTTTTTTACCTGGTACGCTAGCTTGACGTCAAGGTAGCGTACACATTTTCTGTGGCAAAAACGACAGCAACCATTTTACACTCAAAAAATAGTGCTCAAATAGTGCCCTAGGGCATCCAAAATCTCATGAGGCTAGGTCTTCAGGGAACGGAGATATAAATAAGTCTTTTGAACGAAATACGGAGCTGGCGTTGCGCTAGCGTACACATGACTTAACACAATAATTCTTACAGAAGGAGACGTTTCATTTTATAAAAACTATATCAAATAAATAGTTCCTGAAATAGTGCCTCTACCAATACTAATATTTTAAGTAAAAGTGTAGTTAGATAATATAAATAATCAATGCAAAGTTCTACGTACTAGAATCTTCTATAATCTTAGTAAAATCTCATACCGAGAGATGGCGCGTTATTTTCATTCAAGCGAGTTTCGAGCTAGCTTATTAGTAATTAGGAGTTAATAGAGTTCATTTTTGTGTGTTATAAGCGATTTCACACCATTGAACTGCCAATACATTTGTACGTAGAACTTTGCATTGATTGTTTATATTGTTTCAATACACTTTTACTTAAAATATTAGTACTGGCAGAGGCACTATTTCAGGAACTATTTATTTGGTATAGTTTTTATAAAAAGAAACGCCTCCTTCTGTAATTGAACTATTGTGTGAACTCGTGTGTACGCTAGCGCAACGCCAGCTCCGTGTTTTATTCAAAAGACTTATTAATATCTCCGGACCCTGAAGACCTAGCCTCATGAGATTTTGGATGCCCTAGGGCACTATTTGAGCACTATTTTTTGAGTGTAAAATCGTTGCTGCAATGCGAGCTATTTTAGCCACACAAAATGTGTACGCTACCTTGACGTCAAGCTAGCGTACCAGGTAAAAAAAATCGATATCTCGTAAAGTATAGAGGCACTATTTATTTGACCTAGGTACTAATTAGGCACTATTTAGGCACTATTTTTTGACACTAATCCTAGCCTGATCCCTTTCATGTGTACGCTAGCTATACGGACATAAACAGAAGCAAACATATTGTGATCTGAGGCTTTCTGATTTACTGTCCGAGGTTAGTATACCTACAACTTTTCTCACCGACGGAGGTGGAAAGCGGCAACTTCGTTTTTAGCGCAGCGGGACGAAAATTGACGCTTTCCGTCCGGCAGGGAGAAAAGTTTATACCACCCTATTAGCCCGGCTTGCACCAACAATTTTTTAGGCTACAGGGTATTAGTTATTACCGTTGGCGTGCTGGTCCGCAGTGGTGCCGTGCCATGGTGGTTCAGTGTCGAGTAACCTTGTCTGCCGTGCAGGAGGCGGTGGTTCGAACCCCGTCCAAGCCGACTCGTACGAATGAGTTTTTCGAAAGTTGTGTACGATTTGTTTCCTAATATACCTAATATACCTACTATTAAACGTATTTAATGACAGTTCTGTCACTCACACTGCTCATAATAATGACAGTGACGGAGTCACGTTGCAGGAATTGACCCGAGCACACGTCTCGCGTGGTTTTCGCGCGTCGCGTTTTTGCCTGCCACGAGGCTCCGCAATCCTCAATCTCTTCTTGTTCTTGAACAAAAAACAATCCCTGAGATTGGGATAGATACTCCCATAAATTACACTTGACACTGGCGGAAATGCGGTGCTACGCACAAGCAAAAAGCCATTAATTATAAATAAAAAAATAAAAATAAATGACAGTGACAGCATCATATTTAAACATGTTATGTTTGTCTATGCTTAAATAATTTTTGGTGCAAGCCAACCTTGGGTCTTGTGTCAACCGGACTTTAGTCCGGGCAAAAAAAAAACTATCACAGTTGTTTTTCTTTACAAAAATAAAACATGACGCTAACGTGGGGTTAGTTTATAATAGCGTTTGAAAACTTAAAAGCAACTTAAAAGTTTTTGCGCGATAATTTGGGACTGAAAAAAAAGTAAACTGCTTTGATTTATAACTACACACAATGCTTTTATTTATTGACCAGCTGGATAATATACCTACCTACCTTCGTTACAAAATTATCATACAAAAGATACAGGGTGTAAGGAATAGTATCACTACCCTTTAAACCACATACTATACCCATCAAACTGAACAACTTTTACTATGGGAGCAAACCTGTCAGAAAAAAAAAAGTTTGCTGTTCCATACCTACCTACCTGTTGCTGTGACCTACTCGACTCAAATGTATGCAATAGCTGCCGCCGGTTTTTTTTGCTCCGATCGATTTGCTTCAATAGTAAAAGTTGATCAGTTTGATACGTAGAGTAAAAGTAGAAGTATAGGTAGTATGGATTAAAGGTTAATGATACTTTTCTTTACCTACTCCGACTCCATTATCATACAAACATCTATGAGCTCGAAGTCCGAACAATTTCTCACCTAAAGGGTCCAACTTATTATGCTGACACTTTTTAAAGGGGATGATCAGACCATCAAACTGAACAACGTTCTCTATGGGACCAACATCAAATCGCAAAAAAAACTGCTGTCCCATACTCGAGTAGTTTTGCAGTTTTGTATGGGACAGCTGTTTTTTTTTTTTCGCGATTTCGATGTTGGTCCCATAGAGAAAGTTGTTCAGTTTGATGGTCTGATCATCCCCTTTAAAAAGTGTCAGCATTTAATAAGGACCCAATATGTAGGTATAGAAGATAGATAGAAGATTATATAGATATACAGGGTGAAATCGATATCATTAGCATCCTTTTAAACTAAGAGTCTACCCATCAAACTGAACAACTTTTACTATGGGAGCAAACCAATCGGAGCAACAAAAAAATCTGCTGTCCCATACATTTGAGTCGTGTTGGCAGCGGGTGCAGTTTAGTATGGAACAGCAGATTTTTTTTTTGCTCCGATTGGTTTGCTCCCATAGTAAAAGTTGTTCAGTTTGATGGGTCGACTCTTAGTTTAAAAGGATGCTAATGATATCGATTTCACCCTGTAGATAGTGTTGACTATAATAAGTACTAATAAATCTCAGATGACACCCGGTTGACACCAATTAGTGTAGACACCTAATGACCGCAGTCACACCCAACGCATCTTTGTGATGTGTGAACACAGCTTAATTAGTTACCGGTCTTCAGGTGAAACAATGTAACTAAAATAATTTAAAATTTTATGACGTACCCAAAAATGGGAAATGAGCAAGAGAATGATAATTAATGATGCTACCTACTCTTCCCAATCCAGCACAAATTTTTGGTATAGCTGGGATTTTAAAAACCTACGACTGTAGGGGAAACGAAAAAACCGAAGTTCACACTTGATTTTTCCAAGACATTTCTACATTATTTCATTATGCAGGTAATGCAGGCCCGGCTACAGTACAGTAGACCCGGTATTGTTCCGGGTCCTGGACGATAGGGGGGCCCATGCAATATGACTGTATTCACTACTGTAGTTGATAAAACTAGGCCCACATGGAAATCAGAGTAACGGGCCATTCCATATAGGGAGTATACAGGATGTAAGAAAAGTATCAATTAACCTTTAAACCACATACTCTACCCATCAAACTGAACAACTTTTACTATGGGAGCAAACATGTGAGAACAAAAAAAAATCTGCAGTCCATTACGTTTGCATCGAGTAGGTATTGCAATTTAGTTTAGTCAGCAGATTTTTTTTTCGTTCTGACAGATTCGCTCCCATAGTAAAAGTTGTTCAGTTGGATGGGTAGAGTATGTGGTTTAAAGGTTATGATAATTTTCCCTACAGCCTATAAAAGGTCCCCTACTTTATTTTAGTAGACTGAAAGACCTGTGACTAGAAAAACCTGTCTGTATAATCAGAATACCATCACCCAACAGCTCGGCTTCGATGATACCCTATTCGCATAATTAAATGCAGTCCAGTTTGAAAGTCTGTCACGCTAAAGAAGGATTTACGCTTCTCCGACTGGCTCGTAGTCAATTTTATTCGTAAGGAGGCATGTTCCCTGCAGTAGGATATACATACATATATAGGTACATAATAAACTCTTGCCATTATCCAACGGTGGTAGCCAGAGACTACAGACGGCTACGACGGACACGCTACGATTCTGAAATATTATGCATCTCTTTATGCAGACCTTCGGGGTATACCATTTATTTTCTGTGTAGTAATAAGTTCTAATTGGACAGTTTCACTCACAGTACCTACTATTCATCCTAGTACACATCCTGTGTAGGTACCAAATAGCGATGACTCAAAAGAATCCTCAAAATATAAAAAATGTAAGTTATAAAGTTTCGTTGAAGGTGGGACAATTAGAGCCACATGCAGACGGGACGTGAAATGGTGCGAAACTGTGAAATCTCACGCTAGCCAGCCGCGACGTAGAACGACATTTCATCTCATCCGGAACGTTACTATTTCTACACTTTATTATTTATACAATCTAAAATTACACCTTTAAGAAGATAGCCCCAGCACGCTCCATACAAACGAAGTTTGATTATATTTTCAACACAATTTTTTTTACCACATCTGGAAACTAATCTCCTAATCTCTGTTCCAGTGGTTTATCATATTTATAGTTATATCTATCAAATGTACCTACAGATTCAAAGTTACAGTGAAAAAGTTTCATACAAATTTAAAATTAATTCTAACTTTGAAACTGTGTATTTTAACGGAAATCTGACAAACCACAGGCACAAAGATTAGTTTCTAAATCGTGTTTATAAAATCTCATTGACTTTAATTTATTAGTATTGAAAATATAATTAAACTTCGTTCGTATGGAGCATGCTGCAAGGCACATCTGTAGCTTCAGACTAATTCCATTTAAATTGGAAATATAACAAAAACTTAAAAGAAAATTTCCTGAAAGTGACATCATAAAAATGTGAATGTAATAAGATTTATTTTTTCCTCGCAAGTGTGTTCAAAAACGTCGTATGAAACGCGTGAGCGTTGGTCATAAGAGTCTCGGCTGTTTACCAATCTCGCCTTCGGCTCGAGCTTGCAATCCAGCCACGACTGTAATGATCAGCTTAGTTCAATTGTACTTACTATTTAATGCTGAATGTACACTCGATCTATTAATAGAACAAATAGTGCAGGAAAAATAGCCTATTTTGAAGGCATGAACATCAAAAACTTTGTTTTTTACCCTACCCATACCCCCTAAATTTTGGGTGGACTCGGAAGATCCGCATTTCTAGTGCCTAGATAAAGTTAAAAAACAAAGTTTCATTGATGTACAAATTTTGCCTCCAAGCGGACATTATTTAGTTTACTTTACCTGTACTAAAAGGCAACAGTCTCATTTTTTAATCTCATTCGCTGAGCTCGGCAGTTGAAAATGTCAAAATTACTATGGAGCTATGCATCTTTCTACTGCTGATTTGACATTCAAAAATCGCACTCCTAAAGTATGATTTTTCAAAGACAAATCAGCAGTAGAACGATGCATATTTCCATAGTAATTTTTACATTTTCAATTGCCGAGCTCACCAAATGAGATTAAAAAATCGCACTCCTGGTTCTACAACATCATTATCACTTCCAACACAAAAAAATCTCTGACAAATGGATTTTAATTTTCCTTGTAGAGATAGCCAGCCACGCATGACTAAGCGACAAAGCGAGAAAACCGTAGTGCGCGCTCGCTCTCGCATACCTACGCAAAGTATCAAAAAAGGACGTCTCGAATTTTCTCGTGTTCTAGGGGGTGGCATGCTAAACCCTCTGGTAAAGGTGCATTAGTTTATATCAATTCAGTGTTGATGTAAAAAATAAGCAGTTGAGAGTAAACATTAAAAAGTATAGGACTGATAGACGGACTGATCACAGATTCGATGTTCCATAATTTTTACCATATTTTGTGACGGAAACACAAAATCAGTTCTATAGCTATAAATACAGGGTCCTTCTTAATATGCTGACACTTTTTTAATGGGATGATCAGACCATCAAACTGAACAACTTTCTCTATGGGAACAATATCGAAATCGCGAAAAAAAAATTAGCGATCCCATACATTTGGCTCGAGTAGGTTTGCAGTTTTGTATGGAAGAGCAGATTTATTTTTCGCGATTTTGATGTTTGACAATGGGACCCATTGTGAAAGTTGTTCAGTTTGACGGTCTGATCAACCTCTTAAAAAAGTGTCAGCATATTAAGTTGGACCCTATATAAATAAGTGCATAGGCTGCCTTGAACTTTAAGAGCCAGTATTGCAATGAATGAAAAACTTTACTAGGAAGAACTGGTTCTAGTAAGTAAGCGGTTTTATGGAATTGTAATAAGAATAAAAAATTTGCATTTCAACTCGGAATAATAAGTAAATAACGCTCACAGGCACATACATTGTAATGATCCCAAGTAAGCCTTAGGCTTTTTGTTATGGGAACCATACAACAACGGCACAAACATGTAACATCCATGACCTAATCGGGATTCGAACCCAGGACCCTGGTTTGGCAGTCCGGCGTGGTAACCATTACACCAACCGGGTCGTCAAATGTGTCAAGTGGTTATATTTGGATATCTTTTTGTTCACAACAATGTAGAAATAATATGTACTAGTGTTTACCCGCGACTTCGTCCGCACAAATTATATAGGTACCTGCCAGGAGTGCGATTTTTGAATCTCATTCGGTGAGCTCAGCAGTTTAAAATGTCAAAATTACTATGGACGTATGCATCTTTCTACTGCTGATTTGACCTTCATAAATCGCACTCCTGAAGTATGATTTTTGTGAGTCAAATCAGCAGTAGAAAGATGCATACGTCCATAGTAATTTTGACGTTTTCAACTGCTGAGCTCACCGAATGAGATTCAAAAATCGCACTCCAGATTTAAAGTCAGATCATAAGCTATCAAACAAAACAGTTTCATCAAAATCGGTTCAGTAGTTTTTGCGTGATGCGCGAACAAACAAACAAACAAACAGACAGACAAAATTTCTAAAAAAGGTTGATTTCGAGTCGGGGATACCTAAAAACCATATGGTAATCTTTTTTTTGTAAATATCTTCAATGTACAGACAGACACACTTCAGTTACAGTTTTATAATAGTTTAGATTAGATTAGATTAGATTAGATAGGGTTCCATGCTGACGGTTTATAAGAGAATGATCAGACCATCAAACTGAACGGTTTTCTATTTGGAACCAACATCAAGGTTATGAAAAAAAAACAGCTGCCATATAGCTACATTTAGGTACAGTAGGATAAAGGATTGTAGTTTTGTATGGAACAGCAGATTTTGGTAATAGTAATAATAAAAATGCAATGGGCATATTTCTTGTACATCGTTTATTATGTAAATAGGTAAGGGGTACAGTACCTAAATAGGGTTATAAAATTAGCATTGATTAGTTGAAACAAAACTAGTTTTGTGCATATTATGTTTCTTAATGTGTAATTTCATGGTAGTAAGGATCTACCTGTATCTTAAGTACCTATACAGAATTTGATACAGAGCAGATTAAATCGATTAATCGGTTAATAAAAATATTTCCTAACTTAATCAAATAAAAGATTGAAAAAGTCGGGCTGCGAGCGGGATGGATTTTTCAATTTATCTTTAATTTGATTAAGCTAACATGGCATACATGTAAAATAATAAAATTCTATTTCCTAACTTATTAATTTATAGCTAAAAGTTGTGTATGTGAACTACAAACAAAACTATAATGAATAGTTCCTATTGCCACGAGAACGATACGAATGTGTCCATGGCATGCTCACCACTTATCTTTAACTACCTCGTCGATAAACTTGGTCCAGCGAATTTCAAACTCATGAATCAATTTATCTTTATTGCTATACGTACTGAAATATAAAGAATTTAACGCTAATCTTTTCAAAAGTCTCAAATCGGCGTGACGACTCGCTATACCAACAAAGGCAACGTAAAAGTCGTGGGATAAAGGATCAGCTCCCCAAACACCCGGATCATCGCTAGATAACACCACAGGCATATTCTGAGCCAAATAATTAGATAACGGATGATTTCTCAGATCGTCCACAAGTTTCAGGACAGCGTTGGATATCACACTAACTTCTATTGCAATCTCTCTCTTCTTTACTTCTTCTAGTAGCAGAGGATGTTTGATTAGCGCAAAAGCATGCCCCAGACGTCGAGTCCCAAGTAATATGGCATCCACTAAGTTCTCATCAGAACTGCTTCCGTACCAATTAGTTTCACCAGCATGGAAGAAATAATTAAACTCATCTGACGCAGCTATCAGTTCAGGTAAAAACTCTTTAAGGGGTGCTCCTAAATCCTCTTGACCGACCAAATCGAACCCAGCAAATAAATCTGGTACACTCTTTTTTATTCTTCTTGCTATGTTTAGACACTCCTTTACTGTATTAGAATTTACATTTCTCATTGGAGTGTATATAAGTTTAGCTCCAAAGAAATCTGGATAGTCAGTCATAAATTGGTCTAGAACTCTTTTGTAGGACTCCGCTGTGGCTACAGAATCATAAACATTGCCTTTCAAGTCATAAAGTTGAGGTAAAACACTTCGTACCTCTAAATACATAACGTTATCTTCTCTCAACTCCTTTAAAGTATCGTAGAAGTATTGTTCCCATACTGGTTTATAGCTGAAAATTGAAGAACAAGTAATAAAGTATTGTTGGAACTTCCTCCAAACAATATTTACATCTGTATAGACTTCTTTCGGATTTCTGATGACTATGGTAAAATGTTTTTTTAAAATAGCATCAAATTTCTTAACATCACCAAAACTGTATCTAGCTTCCTTCATCTCTTGCCACTGAGTTCCACAAGTGGTATTGGGCAAATTCTCCGAAAATAAAAAACGTATGTCATTTTCCTCAAAGCACACGTATAAATCTGGCAAATACGTTAGTTCTAATACATAGTCTGGCCCTAAAATGGCTGTATCGTGAGCATGAAGAAGAGCACCTTTAGGCATCTGCTTGATCAGTTTAAAAAGTTGTGACTTTTTCGCTTCATCTTTGTAATCAAAGAAATGTTTTGACATGTTGAAAGTCTCTGGGTTATGAAAAGCTTGGTCCAGCTCTTGATGTTTCAGCTCCATCATTATACCATTCACTTTTTGCTCACTATCACTCAGGACTATATTACTTCCGAGCATCATGTCCAGTTCATTTTTAATAATGATTTCGCGGTCGTTGAAAACCTCGAGTGCATCTTTGGAAACTGCCAGTGAATGCAGACACAAAAAGCAAACTATTGTTCTCCACATGGCCACTGTTTATATTTGATTGATACAATCAACTACACTTATAAGTAAA
Source organism: Agonopterix heracliana (assembly GCA_963693445.1). NCBI lineage: Eukaryota > Metazoa > Arthropoda > Insecta > Lepidoptera > Depressariidae > Agonopterix > Agonopterix heracliana. The sequence continues at coordinate 6,650,949 of OY856327.1, forward strand.
AATATCGAGAGCAAGGTTAGATACTTGTCAGACGCCTTGCGTAGTAGGTAGGTGACTAAAACACAATTCGATGTAAGGTAGCTTGTTCGATTACAGGACAAACACGATACGAGTTTTTTATCCTGTTATCGTAACCAGTTTATCTATTTTAATATTGTTGTTATGGCTTATACTGTGGTTATGGCATTAATCTTTATCTATTGGTGGATACCGGCCAATTGTTTAATCTGTATGGTCTTTGATTATGATACTTATCATGGCCGGTAATCAATTATATTTAGATTTCAAGTTATACTACGAACGCTGAGTTGACGACTTACCTCAATTATATTTTATTTATAATTATCGTGTATATTGTGTACATAGTAACAATTGACTTACCTGATGTATGATAAATAGGTAGTTGAATGTACCTAATAGCATTGACCTCTGGTAAATTATCTTTTCACCTCACAAGCTCGGAAAGATTCTGTTTATCGTTCGAAATCTGAGTGCAAAAGTGTATTTTATCCGCTAGCGTGCAAAGAGTTTTTGAAATTCGAATTTGTCTATTCAATATTTTTGTATACCGCCAATGCACTGAAAATTCTTAATAACTATTTCATGACACTGGCCAGCACGAATATAAAAACTTTTTGAAATGTTCTTTTTAGCAATTCACTTTTTTTCCTCGCTGTTGTGAGGTGAAAAATTGTGTGTTTCGCTCGGCTGCAAATTTATTCTGCATCTCGTACCTTTGAAACCTTCGCTAAACGCTCAGGATTCTATTATTTGAACCACTCGCTTCGCTCGTGGTTCAATCCTAGAGTCCTTCGCTTGCTCAGGTTTCAATAAAAGTACTCGCGCCAAAAAGCAACTTTGCAGCCTAGCATAACAAATAACTATTGTGTAATAGTACCTAGTTACCTGCCTAAAAAGAATTTCGGAAAGAATTGAAGAGGCATTTGCCGAACATTGGAACATCAATGGCTGATAATATGTACATAACTATAATTACATCTTGCATGGGAAATGACAGCTAACAGATAATAGTAGGTAAGTAGGTACCTACCTAAAGTTTTCCCTGGATTCTTCGTGGTTTAGGAACATACCGAATTATGTGTTGGTACCTATCTACTCACAATTTTGGCACAAAAGCTCGCACACAAAGCACAAAACCTACCTTTTTTTATTAAAATATAAGGATATTATAGTAGGTAAAAAATTATTATTGAATTTGCTTGGTGATAAGATAATCTAAATGCCGCTGGAATATGATAAAACCAGAGATTTTAAAATAACAACACTATCATTTCCATCTAGTGATTTAATTAAATCACAAAACTAGTTCAGTGAAATGACGAATATAAACATGTCAGTCAGTTCTTAGAAAACGACTTTTCTATGGTATTTCATCTATCTATCTATCTATCTATCTATCTATAACGTCACGCCTCTTTCCCAATGGGGTAGGCAGAGACCAAAGCGCGCCATCTACTACGGTCCTTACATACCTCTTTTGCCTCATTCACATCCATACATCTCTTCATACATGCCCGTCGGTTTCGAGTACTCCGCACCTCCCACCTCGTATTTAATTTCCAAGTTTATTTGGTAAGACCGAGATTTTCTTTTTTTTATCATTCTGTAGTACATTACATTAGTTTCTAGTTTATTAGTTTTTAGTACATTAGTTTTTGTGTTTGAGATCAATGTTGCATAACAACCGAAATGTATGTATGTATGTATGTATGAATTGACATGCTGTTTTCGTCATTTCACTAAAAAAGGTTTTGAGATTTGATCAAATTACTACTAGTTGTTTAGGGAAAAGATAAAAACGTGTTCAAATCACTTGGAGATTTGACCAAATCTCTGTTTTTGTCATATCCTTGAGACTAAAAAAACACAAATTAAATGTTTTTCCTTGAAGCGCATCACTTGAGTTGAATTTCTAGGTGGACCGTGAACCGATCGATTGGGCAATTTTTTTTATGTAAATGTTCCTAATAATCCGAATAATATTTTTAGCACAGGAGTGGATTTATTGAAAATCATGCTTTGAACTCAGTATAATATGGAGATATTCATCTTTCTCGCGCTCTCGTGCTTTAAGCGCTCGTTGGCGTAGTGGAGCTTCGGTATTGGAAACGATCACCGAAGTTAAGCAACGTCAGGTCCGGTCAGTCTTTGGATGGGTGACCGTTTAGTGGTATTTCATCTCGAGCGTTTCCGTGCTTCGGAAGGCACGTTAAGCAGTTGGTCTCGGATAGTTCCGTCAGATGGCGTTGTAACTATTCGTTAAGCCAGGTCAGAGGCCTATTGGCGGCTTGAAAATTCTCTGACAGCAAGGTGACCACTAACTTGCCTCCACCAACACGCACTGGGCCCGCGTGGTGGTGGTGGCCCGCTCCCTTTCACCCTTATTCGTGAGAGGAGGCCTTTGCCCTGCAGTGGGATTCTACAGGCTATAACTATGTCACTTTTAGACTGAAACCACAAAAAATGCTAAAAGTGAGCATTACTTGTAGCAAAGATCAATCACCATCCAACATCAGACTATAAACAAAAATTCTCACGTTTATAGTTTAGTGTAGACAGTCCCATTCCGTTAGGTATTTTAAAGGGTGATTGTACTGATGATACTGAACAACTTTCCCCAAGGACTGACTTCAGAGATAAGCACGCCCTTTGTACATGTTTTCTCAACGATGTATGGTAGGTACCTATCATTCTATTCTATTTTTTAAAATATGGCTGCCATCTTTGGTTAATGATGATTTTGCCAATGTCGAGTTTTTATAGCAAAAGTGCTTGACGTTGTACGGTTATATCGATATTTTGGTGACTTCAAGGGTTGTTCTTATAAAAGAACAATATCCTGAGCCACCACTGGAGTTCCACTGTAGGCCGGGGATGGGGCAACCGACGCGCACGTGACCGCCCAATAGCAGACCCACAAAGCAACTCTCGGTACCTATCAATGTTGTGTCTGTGTACAATAAAGTGTCAAATTAAATAAAAAGTAGGACCTTAATATTATGTTGACGGTTTTTTTTCTCAGGGAATGATCCTACCATCAACCTGAAAAACGTTCTTTATGGGACCAACCTTAGATCAAAATAAAATTAATGGATAGGCCTAAAGCGCGGTAAGTTGAAGCACACTACTGGTGCACTTGGTCCATACACACTAGCGCCATTATCTGTCAAATCTAGGGCACTTGCATACAAATTTGAAGTAATATTAGTCCAATCATTTTAGGGTTTGACCCTAACAATAATTCATCTATCGCTGAAACTTTGCATTGTGATAAAGTAAAGCATAGTAAAACATAGATAAATACTTTCTCACACTGCAAAGTTTCAGCGATAGATGAATTATTGTTAGGGTGTCCTGTCCATACAAGGAAACTCTAAAATGACTGGACTATAAACCTTTCATTTGTTTTGCCTCATTTTTCTGGTTTGAAATGTTCGCGTAAGGCCTATCGGTAAGCTAAGGTAAATCGCGAACAAAAATCTGCTGTTCCATATTGAAATTGCAAACCTACTCGATAGGTACACCACTAGTTTTTAATTAGCAACAAAACTTTAAGACGTAATAGTAGGTGGAAATACCTCGGAGGCATCTTTTATTTTTCATTTTACGACTAGATTTATACCATTTACCGAAACTAAAGTCATACCTCAGTATTTTTGGATAGTTCATCTAGTGAAATCATCAACTGAATACACGATTGGAATTACTTCACTCGATAGAAAATCGTCACAAAGATGACGTATTTTCATGCATTTTTAAACATTTTTCTCGGTTTAGAAGAACTTAAAATAGTTTCCGATTGTTGGTATTTATACTCACATATTCACCATTAGTTTAACTAGTACAATCATAAATAAAATCTAGAAAAAGTACTTTGGTTAGTTGTTTTTAATCAAAAATACGGCTCACGCACACACTTTTCGGAGCGCTCGGCAATCGCGTTTCTCATAGAAAATATTCGTCGGGACCTATGGCCCCTTAAGGGTGTATTCAGATTGTGAATCTGAACAACTTTCCCTAAGGAACATGGGTCGAAAAACGAGAACATTTTTTGGACCTCCCATGCAAAAGTGCGGATCGGCCGATCGATTTTCTACGCGAGGTCCAAAAAAATTCTCGTTTTTCGACTCATGTTCCTTAGGGAAAGTTGTTCATATTCACGGTCTGAATACACCCTTAAAGTTTCGTTATAATTAAAAATTTGTGGTGTATATAAATACAGGGTGAAATTGATAACATTAGCATCCTTTTAAACTATGTGGGAAAGCAGCAGCACTCGTAGCATGCTACACGTGATACGGCTGTATCACGCCTTTTGTCTCGTTCATTCGCGCGCAAATAGAAAGAGAGCGAAGGTGTGATCACTAGGTATATCACGCTGCCATGCTACCTATGCAGATATTCTTTCCGCGAATTCGATGTTGGTCCCTTAGAAAAAGTCTATGTCTAGAATGAGCCTCACTGTTTTACCGTATAAAACAAAAGGGGCCAGGTTTCGTGGATTGGTGTGCGTGAGGCGCCATAGAAATTATGTAATGTGTATATGTATAGGGGTTTAGGAACCAGTACTGTTTCCAATTTTTTTCGACGTTTTCGTATCTTCGACCACAGATTATATAATACTATACAGTACAGATGCCCAACGTCAAACAATGGAACGCTACTGCCGTAACGCGGGCAGTCTTCGGGCAACGTAAATTGCTTGATTTTCCGAGGCTCATGTCATGAGATTTTTTTGTAGTCAGATCATGTATTTTTAGTAACAATTTACACTTTTACCACAGATTATATAATACTTTTACGTAGACATTAATTACAAATCGATACCATAACGCCATACATTGCCATTTTTCAAACAAAAATTTTATTTGTATGGGATACACCATGCTTCGACTGTCAATCTTGACATATATAACTTTATATAAGGTTGGTCCCATAAAGAAAGTTATTCAGTTTGATGGTTTGATCGACCTCTTAAAAAACTGTAAGCATATTACCTAAGTTGGACACTGTATGATCTCACTCACACGGTCTGTGTTGTGTGAGCTACACCTTGCCTGCCTACATTATCATCTCCCATCTCACTAAAAGCAAGTACCAATTAGAAGATTAAAGCGAAAGGTGGCAATCTATAAATCTGAAAAAAAAAGCAATTTTTCTAAAATCTCTCTGCATCTTTCACTCATACGTGGTACTGCTGTGTCGCGGCCATATTCTTTTTTCTCTTTTTTTCACAAACGCGCACAGGGGCGGTTCTGTAAAGTGGCACTTAATCCTACCCCAACCCTTTCGTTGCATAAAATCAGCATGGCGGATGAGGCGACCTTTATATTTCTTTCAAAACAATTTTTTTCCCTTCTTAGCGATTCGAAGCTTTGAAACCGAAACCCCTTTTGATAGACGCCGCGTGTAATTAACACCAGTTGGAGGTGAATTAAGTATATCGTTCAAATGGGCCTGTTGGTATTTTTATATAGGTACGTTATTTCGTATTTTTTTTGCTTGAATGTCTTGAATGACCAAGATTATTGAAAGTTGAACCGTAGTACGTTGTTCTTTTTTACTAACAGTGAATAAGCAATTTAATAGGAGCGCAGCGAAACATATTAATCTATGCTATTTAACACTATAGGCACTATAGGCACTATTTTTTGACACTAATCCTAGCCTAATCAATATACATATTAATCTATGAGCCTAATCCCTTTCATGTGTATGCTAGCTATACGGACACAAAAAATGACGTCAGCAAGCTATCCAAGTGACATTATTTTGAATAAAACATTTTGCGTTGAGTTGAGTTCTTAACTTCGATGCCTTGAATCTTACGGTAACTAGTATATAGTACTCGTTGCTTGAATATTCTTTGAAAACAATGGAATGCTTACAAATACGTAAATTCTTGTAACTCTGCTGTAATATAACGCAAGCGGGATGTTTATCAATCGGCGCGAGCGTCATTTTTGTTCTGTTCCTAGAATAGGTACCTACGTAGTGCCCTTAGGTCAGCAAGATTATTATGTTCATGAGCCGCTATCTCTGTTTGTGACCTCGATTACTTTTACATTCATTCATGTTTTTGTGTTCCGTGCCATACTGTAATAATTTTATTTTAATGTCCAATAATTACTTGATTTATTGATTCTTTCTTTGTCTAGATTAATCCGCGACACATATTGCCTAAACCTAATTTGCTAATTCTAATTCATATACCTAGTTACCTACACGTACAGTCAGCAGCAAAAAGATGTATGCCTCCTCATGCAAAAGATGTATACACTTTAGTACTACGCATAGTACCAAAGTGTTTACATCTTTATACTACGACGTAGTAAAAGTGCATACATCTTTTTGCTGCTGACTGTACGAAAATGACAAACTCCAGGTATTATTTAACATTTTGGTACGTATACTTGTTAGAATGTATGGAATTACCTAAATAATTAAACAATAGCATAGGTAGGTATAACTCCTGAACTTATAGATTCCTTCTTCAGAATCACAAACATTTGATTCTAAACACTGCACATAGGTTGTTTCTTCAGAATCACTAACAATCCTAAACTATAGGTTGCTTTTTCAGAATCACAAACATTTGATGCTAATCAATAAACATCCCAGCACATCCCAGGCCGCTTCTCACCGATCCCGCTACCCAAACCGCCGCGTAGCCCCAGCAACGCCCTATGCCGTGGTCTATATCCATTCTTGGTGCCCCTAGGTCGGTTGCTCACGGGCTCGGTAGACCCTCCGTGGTCCCTCCAATAGGCCGCGGTAATAAGAAGTAGCTTGCTCTTTGAGCAAAAAAAGAGATACGAACATCCATCTCTTTGTACCAAGACATCCATTCGCTCCATCCAAGTAGGTACAGTCAAGAGCACACCAACCTTGACAATCGAAGTGCGATATTGTTTCTTAATACGAACGCCATAAGAACAGTACGAAGTCCAAGGTGTCTAGCTTGACATGCTCTTGACTGTACCTACTACATGTTAACTCAAAATGGAGATGTTACTGTGACTGACAATGATTAATGAGAAATAAATAACTTTGTTTATAAAACAACATAACAAACAATACTTAAATATAATTAAAGTTGTGTTTCCGACATGATTAATTATGAATTGTTATATTATGTTTTCTGCTAAATAATAACAAAAACATATGGCCCGTGCTCGAATATGATATGGGTTTAGGAAACAAAATAAATAAATTCGAATATACTTAGTGTAAATAATACCAGGGCGGGTTCCTGACAAAAAAACACTGTTGTTAATTAAGTCCATAGAAATAATTTGTTATTGCTATAACATTTTGGTAAGTGGTTAAGATCACAGACTAGTGATAAATAATAATTGTCAGATTTTTTCCTTAATATTCAAAATTCCAGTCCCGTTTATTTCCCTTTTTTTTGTAATCGTATGTTTTCGATAAAACAAAGATGATAACTGTGTATGTACCTACCTACCACGGACTTGAAAAAAAGACGGACGTAATCACGAGTGAACCCATTTATATTTGTGTGCGTGCTGACGCACAATCGCGCGGTACAAAACGGTGGCGGGTTGTAGGACCTACGCCTAGAACTGGTGCATCTGAGTGAGTGTAGGTCCCTTGTAGAACAAATGAATATGTAAGACCTTGCATGCTTCACATCTTTTTAGTGTCACATTACGTCCGTCTTTTTTTCAAGTCCGTGGTACCTACTTACGTTTGCCCCAAGCACTCTGATGTTATCGCAAAAACAAATTTTTCTCACTCGCTTTTTTTACGCTCGCGTTTTTTCCCTAACTTTATTCTCCAGTTGACCTTTTAGGTGTAGGTAATAGGTAGGTACCTAAATTTTTATCCTAAACACGTTCGTGCATAAGCGTCGGTGGCGCGTTGCGGAGAGCTATGGAAACCAATCTTGAGGTCCGGGTTCGAATCCGCACGGACCACATGCCATGTACCAATGAGTTTTTCTAACTTACCTATGTACATAAAACCGACTGCTCTCAAAGGGTGAAGGAAAACATCGTGAGGAAACCTGCATACGCTGAAGAAGAAATTCCGATGCGTATGTGAAGTCTACCAATCCGCATTGGGCACGCGGTGGACTACCGCCCATACACCCTCCCTGGGCCTGTGCCCTGCAGTGGGACGTATATAGACTGTGATGATGATGATGACGTTCGTGGACAGTTACTGCAGGCCTCGCATGCCACCCCCGAGAAAACGATAAAAATCGAGAAGTGCCTCCATCCTTATAATCTTACGTAGGCCAGAAAGAGCGCGCATGACGTTTTTCTCGTTTAAACCCTTTGTCGTGGGTGGCATGCTAGCCGTGCTGGTTATAGCAGTGATGAGCATTTTTTTTCAAACAGCTACCTTGTTCAAAATGTTAACTTTTTTAAAAATATCATTAAATGAATGATTTAAAGCTATAATATGTTTCGTAATATAATTAGGTATCTAATATTAGCACTCAAATGGTAAAATATTAGCTATTTTCGCTTACAGATCGATTTTAACGAGACCTGGCGGAGATTTTCTTTCCCTTCCGTTACCATAGAATTTAGTGAATAAATCCTAAAAGAAGCATTATAGAAGAATAAAAAACCGTTTAGTATGATATTTTATACATGACGTATTGGAAAACGACACCGTTTTTAACGAAAACATTACAATTGTTTAGTTTTAGGCATTTCTTTGTACTATCCGTTACCACATGGTCAAGATGGCAGTGTATTTTTCTCTTTAACGATCAGATCGGTAGGAATATCTATGAGTTTTGTATATGAGATGGAAGTCCTCTTGTGATTTTATATTATTATTCACTAAAATAATAGAATAATCGAATAATTATGTACTTTTTCACATAATTTATAGTGTTTCAAAAACGGACAGTAACGGAAAAGACGGTAACGGAATCATAAGGCTGGTGGCATAAAGGTACGAAAATATCGAATAATTAAAAATTAATTCAAATTCATAATAAAGAAAAAGGGAAGAATACGAAATCAAAATACAAGAACAAACTCGTTCAGACCATCAAACTAATCAACTTTCTCTATGGGACCACTGTCGAAATCGCGAAAAACAAAATAAACTGTTCCATATAAAACAGCAATCCTACTCAACCCATATGTATGGGACAGATAAGAAAACACGTTTCTTGTATGGTGACCCCTCATAAATTGTAACCTTTCGTTTTTTTTATTATTTATTAAAAGATCTGCTACACTAACTTCTGTGTATAATAAATATATAATCAATTCAGTGAAAATGTCAACCATCTACCCATTACGGTTCAAAAGATACAGGTATCATACATAATAACGAAGCGCTTCCAACTCTTCGCGCTCTATCTCAAGAACGGTCAGTTATACAAAATATTACAAAAGATCGCATTTTTAGACAATTTTAAGCTCTAAAATTTTTACTTAACCTTAAATGTCATTTAAAGCATAGGAAAGAAGATATTTTCAAAAAACCTGTTTTTTGACATTAGTCCTTGAATATCTTGATTTGCGTAGTCGATATTTAATGTGCCTTTTGACATAACATAAAAATTTTCATAACGATTATTTTTACAAGTTTGTAGCTTATTATCTCTCATAATTAAATTGAATTAAAAAATATATAGGTATTAATAAAATTATTATTGTAATGTTCTCATTGTGCCCAATACTTTATGCTTATCTTCCGTTACTTTTCGGGGTCCCCATAATACATTACCGCCAAGATGGCAACGGAGGGGAAGTAACGGTCCTAACGCTAGAAAATCTTTAAAAAAATAATTTAAATGTTTTCGCTATCAATTAAGGTTATATTTTGCTCAATGAGTCTTGGTTATGAACCAATAAACATTTAAAATGTAATTTCAAAGCAAAAAGTAGCAACTTAGTCGAAAATTTACCTTGATTTGTCCTGGTAACGTATCTGGGGGACAATTTACGGACCCGACGTAAACCACGCGCCCGGTTCACTTTACTGGCAATTTCTGCCAAAACTGAAGAATGTAGGGCAAGTTTTGAGGTTTCCATATAAAATTAAATGTTGCTTGATGTAAAAAAACACCTTATTTGTTCGAAATTTTAATCGGATCAGGGTAAAATCGTGGTAACGGAATATGGGATGTCCCTTTTTTCAAATTTCTCGGACACAATTAAAACATGTTTATTTCTTATTTTTTGTACTACGCAGTGCCTGATAAGGATATTTTATACAAGTTAATGCATATATTGATCTAGAACAAGTGTTTCCAATTCAGAAAAACATATATAATAACATGAAAAAGACCAATGTTTTTTCATTTTCTTGCCTGGACGCTAGGAAATGTGGGTATCCCGCATGACAAAAGTTAGCTTTCTGATTGATTTTACTATCAATCAATATACTTTTAAAAATTATTTTATATAAAATATTAAATTTGTCACCACCTCAATACATTAAAACGATGTTTGCTGAGTAATTAATTGAGATATGAATTTTTAAAGTGTCCGGACATGCCAAAAACACAAGGTAGCTGTTTGAAAAAAAATGCTCTGATAACAATGAAAGATAAATGGTGTCTCGTTCACTGCCCACGAACGTGCTAACAGTAAAAATTCCACCTAACTTCCACATTCCCCAGGAAGCCTTTCCCAATCTTTTTTTTTCCCCAATATGTATTATATCTAGTCGATTTGACCTTTTTCGGTAAAAATTCTTTCCCAATCATTGAGGTAGGTACTGTTCCCAATCTAGTATTTTTTAGGGTTCCGTAGTCAAACTAAGAACCCTTATTATACTTTCGTCCATTCTGTCTGTCTGTCTGTCTATCTGTATGCCCCACCTTAAAATACCTACCCCAAATCTAAAAATTGTATACCTAAGATATAGATTTCGGTCAACGAAAATTATAACGGATGTTGTATGTGGCCTACATACAACATCCGTTATAACCAGTTTCTGAAAAAACCTTTAACATAGGTACCTACCTAAATATATTTTCTAATACAAACTGGATGGCGTTAAAGGAAATAATATCGCGCTATCGTTAGGTTCCAAATTTTCTTTTAACTATGAAAATCGACATTAGGTAATTCTATTTTTTTCTTATTCTACTTATTGGCTTCGGAACCCTATCATGGGCGAGTCTGACACGCTCTAAGCCGAGTTTTTAATTTTAAAGAACACTTTGTCTACCTATAGGTAATCTCCACAACAAGAACATAATCAAAATAGACAATACCTCGTAGAAAGAGAAGGAACAAATACTTCGCCTATGCATTACCTATTCCACGTAGAAAGAGAAGGAACTAGAAGGAAGCACGTGTCTTGTCATATCAATCAGTAAGAGATGCACATAGCAAATTCGCTGTAGTTAAAAAAGGAGATCGCTACTTATTGCTGTCCTTATCGACGTAGCCACTTTTTTGTTCTACGACGGCTGTCTGACTCCGGAGTCAGACATCTATTTTCATACAAATTGTATAGGATTTTATGACTATCGCTGTCTCATACGCGGTTACACTGATGTTCCGTCTATCAGCGTAAGCGAAAAATAGCGAAAAATACTTCGCCTATGCTATTCCAACTTCCTGATCAAAACATATCTAATTGACAACGTTTTGACAAGTTGACCACAAATTATTATAATGAAGTTGACAATAGGTACTCACAAATTCACAACATACAATATGTGGCAGTTCTGAGTAATCGTTTTAATCGTGTGCGCTTCCATAGCGTCCATTCTATCTATACCCATCACATGGCAATATTAGTTCACTTGTAATATGATAGGTACAACGTTTTTAATATACGGATATCATTCCATAGGGGCATGTGTCACTGAGCAAGCTCAGTCCATATTCAACGTTTAGTGGCATCGTACGCTGATGCCGCGCATCCGGTGACAAAATGCGTTTAACAATCTGCATCATATGTTTCTTTGTTTACGCTCTGTGCGACGCTCTGCGCCCAGACGACCTCAGGAACAAGAGAACAGAAATACTTCAAGACGAAGCGCGAATCAGTCTTGGCGGCAACACAACTCTCACTAAAAAGGAAATACTCGTTAACAACTGCCTGATGCAGCACAAGTTCAATGAAATAGATTACGCGTTCGATAACCCACAGTATTTCAACTTATCACATCACTACTTCCACTACAAAGATAAGATAAGAAATTCTAAAGTCTATCAGATCATCAAGGATATGCCGAAAGGAGCGGCGTTGCATATTCACGATATGGGAATCCTGGGGCCAGATTATCTTATGAACTTAACTTACATGAATAATGTTTATGTTTGCTTTCATAATGACAGTGTGCAATTCAAATTCGCTGATAAAGAACCAAAGGGAAATTGCGAGTGCAACAAATGGGAACTGATGGCTGAAGCGAGACGTTGGTCGAATAACATTACACAATTCGACGCTGACTTGCGAAAACATTTTACACTGGTCGTTCGCGATCCTGACATTGTCTACCCATCTATCAAAGAGTCTTGGGAAACATTCTACAAATACTTCAACACCGTACAATCATTGCTCACATATAGACCGATTTGGGAGCAGTACTTCTATGATGCCCTCAAATTATTTAGAGAACACAACATAATGTACATTGAAGTACGAAGTATATTACCACCTCTCTACGAGTTAGATGGAACTATCTATGAAGAACTTATAACTGCTAAAGCCTATAGAAAGATTATAAAAAGATTCGTGAAAGACTATCCAGACTTCATTGGAGCAAAACTTATTTATGCACCTCCAAGAAAAGTAGACAACAAAACTGTCGATGACGACATTCAATTGGCAAAAAAGATTAAAAAGATAATGCCAGAAACATTTGCTGGATTCGACCTCGTGGGTCAGGAGGATTTAGGGGAACCTTTGATATCATTTCTGCCGCAGCTGGCTGAGGCTGCTAAGGACTTGGATTATTTCTTCCATGCTGGTGAAACTGATTGGTACGGGACTCTAACAGACATTAACCTGGTGGATGCCATTCTGTTAGGAGCAAAACGTTTGGGTCATGCTTACGCGTTGCCTAAACATCCCTTGCTGATGAAGATGGTAGTCGAAAACAACATAGGCTTAGAAGTGAATGTGATATCTAATACAGTTCTTTCTTTAGTCCGTGATGTCCGTAATCACCCGCTTAGCACTTTCATTGCGAATGGCTTGCCGGTAGTCTTATCGAGTGACGATCCCGGGATCTGGGAGGCAGATCCAATATCTGCAGACTTTTATGTTGCATTCGTCGGTGCTGCCAGCAAGTATTCGGACTTGAAACTGTTAAAAAAATTGGCACTCAACTCTTTGAAGTATAGTGCTCTCGACTCTAAACAAAAGCCTGATGCTATTCGTAGCTTCAAATTGAGGTGGAATGATTTCGTGAAAAATTTTAACTGTTCGAAATATTAACAATTTATAAGTATCTATAAATATAGAGTAAGTACCTGGATCATTTCATATTTCTACATTTGTGCGAGTTTATTCTTGTAAATTTATTGTTTATCATTTTTAGCTCCATTGTACCGATATAGATAAATAGATCAGTACCTTACTAATAAATATTTACTTACTTATTTTCTACTCCTATGTTTTTTATTAATGTTTTACGGGTTCTAAGGCAGTGCAATCCCCATTTTTGACTTTGAGCACAAATGTCTCGAGCGAGACACAAGCATCAAAACAACTTACACTCAGTTGCAGAAACGCTGATTAGAGTTAATCCTCCATTTAATCTCTTGCTAGCTTTTACTACGTCAACAAGACAAAAAGTGACAGCAAGAGATTTAATGGAGGATTAACTTTAATGAGCGTTTCTGCAACGGAGTGTTAGTTTTGATATAATATCTCCACGCTCCACCTCACTCGATGGGGGTAGGCAAGTGTTTTTTCGACCGCCGTTTCTTGTATAGGACGGGTTAAAATTGTTACAAAAATTGATTGAGGTATACATACAGATACAGACAGAATGAACGAAAGTATAAGCACAGAATAGGTTATAGTATAGCATAAAAGGGTACCTTGTTTGACTACGGAACCCTAAAACAAACGAATTTCTCAGTTTTTCCTACAATCGGAATTTTAAAATGGATCTTTCTTTTTTTGATTAGCCGACTGAATTGATTATCTACAGTTTCGATTGGAAATCGTGCATAGGTAGTACGATTTTCAATGTTCAAAGTTTCATTTTACATTTCTATCCCAGATCATAAGTGCATAAGTAACAATAGCAACAACATAGGTGCACTCTACTTTACATATCTCCAAGTACAAACAAAGTTCCGAATAACAAACATATCCCTCCATTTCCGACTCTATGCCATTGTTATACGATACCAAGCACGTTCGTATGAGTAGCTGTAGAATTGTAGATGCATTTGTTCCGAGGCCCGCAAGTTGTGAAGTGACACCCTCCAAGTAAGGGCTCTTTTGACTAACGAACTCATTGTCTGTCTACGCCATGCTGTATTTACTTCACTATCCATGTATTTATGTGCTCCTGGTACAGTCAAAGGCAATAGTATGTGCACACTTCAGACTGTTTTCGAAGACTCGAGCCTTTCGGTCTTAATTTAAGATGCTTGATTCATATTCAACCACAGACCAGTTACTTAGTGGTCTGTGTATTCAACGCACCGTGCGTATACCGCAGATTTTTTGTGTGTCGTGTTACGAGAACCAAGTCTAAGGCTGGCTTGCACCAAAAAATAATGATGCTATTAGTAATCGCTGTCTCTCAAACTGCTCATTATAAAAACGCTTTCCGTCCGGAGGTAAGAAAAATCATTTAAAGGTACTTAATTAAAAAGTCCAAACAACAATTTCGAATTTCTAGCTAAAAACAAATGATTCATCTAACTAAATGATGATAGATAATAAGTATAGAATAACATGTGACTCAATACAACAGCATATGTTCCAATATTGCTGTTATCTATCCGTTTTCAGCATGATAACTGTGTTAGGCAAAATGTTTATGTCAGTAGTAATAATTATGTAGAATTCCACTATAAGGAAAAACTTTCTATCCCTTTTATTGGTACTCATGTACACATCTCATGTACATGTTTTTACTAGCCTATTTCATCCCACTGCTGGGCCATGCTCTGGCCACGCGTCATCGAAAGCATCCAGATCGTCCCGCCACCTCTTCCTAGGAGGACCTGGACGCCGATGACCGTTTTCTGGGATCCAGGGCGTTACAGTTTTTAATTACTAACAATATTTTAAGAATGTATTCAGACACTAAACTAAAACTAAACTAAACAACGGGTCGAAAAATACCCTGATCTAGAACGTCCTGGATGGAGCACAATTGTAAACCAAATAAACGATTGATTGAATATTATTATTGATTGATTATTCGTGATTTTAATTGCGGCTCTATTTAACTTTGTCTTTGATTGAAATACCTTGATTCGTCACAGCTAGAAAGTGAGTTACAATGTTCTTCCTAGGAAGTGTCGCTGCTGAAGTTTCACTTCTGCCGGGCGTCCGCGTCCGACGGCCTACTTTTTCGTTTTTCGGTCCATGTTCCTTAGTTTAATTCCATTGTCTGAATACACCCTTAAAATTGTGTTAGTAGTTAATTAAAAACTATTGGTGTATTGTAGGTACCATGTATAACAAAACATACTAGGCAACACACGGACCTGAAAAAAAGACGGACGTAATGTGACACTAAAAAGATGTGAAGCATGCAAGGTCCTACATTTTCGTTTGTTCTACAAGCGACCTACACTCACACAGATACACTAGCTCTAGGCGCAGGTCCGACACCCGTCACCATTATGTACCGCGTGACAGCACGCACACAAAAGAAATGGGTGCTTCACTCGTGATTAGACGAGATTACGTCCGTCTTTTTTTCAGGTCCGTGAGGCAACATCGAAAAAGAAGATAAACACACTGTTACATAATGGCTTCATATGAAACTGCAGTACCTACTCGACTCAAATCTATGGAATAGATTTTCTTTTCATATGTACAAGCATAGCTTTTGCCCGCGACTTCGTCCGCGTGTATTACCCACCTTCAAAAGCCCGTTACACCCTTTTAGGCGTAGATTTTCCGGATTTTCGTTTGTGACGATGTTGGTATGTTTGCAACTCAATCACGCATAAACGGCTACACGGATATTGATTATAGAACTTAACATTTTAAAACGTTTCGCCCGACTGTTTTTGTCGTGATCGTTGGCGTGACAAAAAAAACACCCTACCTAGTAATGTTTAAAGGGGTGGTTTAGATCATCATACTGAACAACTTTCGATATGGAGATAACATTGAGAAAACAAAAGCAGCATTTTCATACAAATCTGCAGTACCTACTTGACTCAAATGTATGGGACAGCTGATTTTGTTTTATTTATTTTGACCTTATCTCCATAGTGAAAGTTGTTCAGTTTGCTGGTCTTAAGCTAAGCACCCTTTTAGCGTATTTTGTTAAACTCTATATATATGTCTAGAAAGAAGAAAAATGACAGGACAGAGTTTCGGTACTACCTACTGGTGAAACGTGGATGTTCCGAGGTTTCAGAATATTTCTGACTACCCTCTCGGGGAATATAGTCGTGAGCATATGCATGCATGCATGCATACCTACATGAATAAAAATTAATATTTGATGTATTAAATAATATTGTTTATTCAATAGCTCTTAGTAACTAAACAATTTAGATAAATCTTATATTTAGCTAGTTTACAGATAGTTAATATTATACTTTAATTGTAATATCCATGCCACGCCATCGCCATAACATAACAAGTAAAAATATATAGAACTAAATATGCCAAACTACAACATACAAACTATTGCATATGTTTGATTAAAATAAACTTTCATTCCCTACGACTAAGGTCTTTTTTGCAGTGTTCAGAGCGATATGCGCCTATCACCGCTTGACACTATAAAATAATGAACCTTGCTACAACTGTAGGCTTTATAAGGTTGTTGGTAGTTAGTGGTTCTCGAGCGCTCTGCATTTGTGTCAGTGCTTCTCAGATAATGAACCTTATAGTATAAGATAAGAGATAAGCATACTTTTGGTAACCATCAGCTGCAAGGTTGATTCAGTATCCATTGGGTGTAAAGGATCTCTGTGATGGGGATGGACCAGGTCTGCCTGCATAAATCCAGTCGGTTCAGGAGATACAGCCGTTCAAAGGTCTGAGGTAAACCGACTGACAGAACATGTGAGTTTTTGTTCTGTATGCATAGCTACAGTGCATATTACAATAATACCTGCATAAACAATGCATATTCACTTTTAGCAACCATACCAGACCTTTCAACGGCTGTAACTCCCAAGCCGACTGGAGTTATGCTGGCAGACCTGCTACATCCCCATCACAGAGATGCTCTACACCATATGAATACTGAATCAGCCTTGCAGCTGATGGTTACTAAAAGTACGCTTATCCCTTATACTACTACAACACGCTTGACACGGCGTTTGGAAGTTCATGTACCGTATGACTATAAGAGAGACGAAATACGAGAATAAAAGCATTGTCAATAATGGTGTTTACACAAAGCCGCGGTGGCGGTAGCGATCCGCGGCAGTGTTGGGCAAACTGTAATTAATTAATAATTACAAATTGTAATTGTTAATTGTGATTACTTAATTTTTTTCTGATTACGATTATAAATATTATAATATAATATTATAAAATATGGCTACTGCAATCATTCTTTACTTTCGAAAAGCATACAATTATAAACGTAAAAAAAAGAATTTTAATTTCAATTAACAATTAAGATTTGTAATCAATTACATTTGACCCAGTACTGGTCCGCAGGATGGTCCTTTTTCACTCCGTCAGACCATCAAACTGAACAACTTTCTATGTGGACAAACGGAAACATTGCGAAAAAAAAATCTGCTGTCTCATTCACTTGGGTAGAGTAGGCTTGCTTGCAATTTTGTATGGAACAATTTCAGATTTCTTTTTTCGCGTTTTCGAAGGTAGTCCCATAGAGAAAGTTGTTCAGTTTGATGGACGGATCATCCTCTTAAAAAATCGTCAGTATATTAAGAAGGACCCTATACAGGTTGTATCAAAACCTAGTAATATTTAAAGAGGTGATTCAGAACATCAGATTCACAGATCACCCCCAATAGATATACAGGGCCGCCGACGCGCACCACATATCTATGATTTTGCACTGATATAAACAACGGGATAGAGCGAGATCGGAATAGTGCGACCTTGAAATGGCCAATCATGTTGCATTGTTTCGTGCCCCGCTACCCGCACCTACCGCCAAAAATGATGACTTCGGGCCTGTACGAAATTTTCATTATTCTGTGATCAGACTGAACAACTTTCACTATGTAGCCAACTTTTTCGACTTTGTCTCCATAGTGAAAATTATTCAGTTTGACTGTCTGAAGCACCCCTTTAAATATGAAGGTTACCCTAGGTTTTGATACAACCTGTACTTATACTGCGCAGACCCCAAATAATGGGACAAGTCCAGACGATGTTTAGTTAATAACTTAAAGAATAACTAACATATACATTGGATGACTAGTCTTCGCCCGCGGGTACGGCATCTTCTAATCTCTTGATGTATTTCACTCTCAATTCTGTCACTGGATCACCTTTCAATTGATCCTGAAAAAAATTGTTTTAAGTTATACTTTGTTACTTCGACCATAGAATACTAAATAGTACCTACGTGCAGAACTTGTACTTTGCAAAAACACAAAGACTTTCAACTGAGACAATGTAGCAAGCAGTGGGTACGTCACAGATTGACGCCTGCCTGCTTTAATTTATACAAATTGACTTTTTTTTTATTTCTAAGAAGCATCTTTAGTAGGGATGCAACGATTTGGCCATTACAATTACAATCACGGTTACGATATTAATCGTTATTTATTATAACCGAATTTAACTGATGCATTACGATTATTTAAAAATAAAATTGAGATTATCCTCATAATGAGTTTTCATTGTGTTTCTCTTCATTCCAATGGAAGTTAAATTAAGTATAAGAAATATTTAAAAAAAATTGCATGAAGTTTGTTACTTTCTGATTTTTCTACTAATTTGAGGTCGGAGTCAAAGGCTCATTATGTTAGGATTGATATTTTTGAATGTATTCACAATTTAACAATTGAGACCCTGATCTCGCGAGATTAACTATTGAAAGTCTCGCGAGATCTAGGGACTTTCAATAATTAATCTCGCGAGATCAGGGTCATCTTAATTTAACCATATTAGGCGCCGGGGTGTGAAAAACTGCCTGCGGCCCAAAAAAAGATAATTTTATCGTTGAGTTCGCCATCAATATCATACTACTATTGCAGGCATGCCTTCCCACTGCCAGGCTGTCTTCATTTGGTCCCATCCCAAATATACTTATGCTTATGCTTCTTAGTTATAATTCAAGAAACCACCGTACCTGCACGAACCAGCACTGGACTTCAAGCTGGACCATCTGCAGGGCACCTCGTATCGCACCGGGTATCAGGCCGCAGTACTTGAGCCCATTGTTGGGCATCTCGACCCACTCGCTGAGCGGGCACTGGTCCCAGACAAGGGAGAACTCATCTCCGGAGCTACTCCAGCTTGTCACTGTTGGCTGCATGTTCATGTATAATCTGGAATTTTATGAGTTTCGGTTGAAATTAAATTATAAAAAAAGGCCAGGAGCATCATAGTGTTGCTGATATTTTATTGGCGTTTCCTTGTTAGATTTCGCCAGTGTCAAGATATTTGAGGGAGTGTCTATCCAATCTCGAGGATTGTTTTTGAGTAAGAATAACTGAGAAGGATTTAGGAGCCTCGTGGCAGGCTGAGACGCGAACCGCGCGAACACCACACGAGAGACAAGTGTTCGAGGCAAACCCTGCAACGTGACTCCCTAGTCACAGGTCTGGCACTTCAAACAATGTTTTGGATTTGACATGAAGGCGTTCGCACATATGTGCAAATTTTCATTGACATACGGTATGTGTAGGGTTGACATACCACGCATCGTATGAACATCATCTACATTTCGTTACGTTTTATTGTTTGTTCTGTTATTGTTGTATTTGAGCTAAAGAATTACTGGCAATGTGAATTTAGCTTTTTTTTTTTCAACATTTTTTATGTACTGAAAAGACTCCATTTTATGTAGTCAAATCCAACGGTGCCTGATTGCATTCCCTCAAGTGGAGAAGATTGAGCCGAAGAGTTCTCGAGTGGCGACCACATACCGGTGTAGCATGGGTGGAGGCGGCGGTTCGATTCCTGGCCTGTACCACTAAGTTCTACGGAATTTATGTACGGTTGTATTTAACATTATCACTAGCTCGACGGTGAAGGAAAACATCGTAAGGAAACCTGCATACCCGAGAATAATAAAAAATTCGTTCGGATGTATGTGTAAAATATGGGTGAGCTTGGGGCGAACACAAAAGAGGTCGCAGTGTTACATAACGAACCTTGCTTGCAATAGCCCAGCCAACAATAATAATGGGTGGACGCCCCCACATGGTGGACCGACCTAATGAAGGTGGTGTTGGATCAAGGCAGCGCAGGACCGGTCATTGTAGCGATTCTATGTCCAGCAGTCAATGTCTATCGACTGAGATGACAACATAAGGGTTTGTCAAGTATTTTACATAGATTTAAGTTACCTAAACGCCTGCTGAATCTTATCAGCGGTCTCTCTCATCTCCAAGCACCGTGTAGACGTCGTACGAGCAAGGAAATCTTCTATCAACCTCACACCCATATTGTAACCGATTCTCTCAAGTTGCTTGTTCACATCGTCCGGATTCTCGATCTCTTTTAACATCTGAGATACCAGGGCTCCGTAGGTCAGCGTAAGCAGCTCGGAATTCTGAAATATTTACGTGTTTTGTTTGATGGAGAATTTTCGAAGATGTATCTGGTGGTGAAACTATTAAGAAATGAGTAGGTAAGCTTACCACTTTCTTTGCGTCGAGTCTTGATGTCTGGCGCGACATTGTAATTAAGATTTTCCACTGAAGTGTTATGAATTGGTGAAAATCGTCTATTCTATTCTATTCTATATTTTAAAAAATGGCTGCCATCTTGGGTATGTGATGATTTTGCCAATGTCGAGTTTTTATAGCAAAAGTGCTTGACGTTGTACGGTTATATTGATATTTTGGTGACTTCAAGGGTTGTTCTTATAAAAGAACAATATCCTGAGCCACCACTGGAGTTCCACTGTGGACCGGGGATGGGGCAACCGACACGACCACCCAATAGCAGAGCCACAGAGCAAAAATAACTCCGCCTCGGAAACGAAACGAAATGCTAGCCGAAACAAACGTCAATGTCACGCACGCACGTCACCCACCTACCTGTCAGATGCGTTTTGTTCAGTTGTAGGTATATTTTTCTAGTTCAGCATTAAACCAGAAAAATAATGTGAGGGTCTTTTTCTAGATCAATAATTCCACTTGACAGTTCACCGCAGCCCGTGTCACATTTTGTTGATCAAAATCTTACAAGGAAACAAAATTAATTATTTGATGTTCAAAATGGCAGAATTCTTCTGCAAGAAGTTTCTAACGTGTTTTGCAATATCAAAACGTTTAACAAGAAAAGGTGTTTTATCGTGCCTGTTTCAATTATAACAAAAAATAAATTGTGAATAATAGTACTATAAAATACCTTAAAATTTACTAATGTTACCATTTACAAAAATATTTAATTTTTAGAAGAAAATAATCATACATCCGACCGACCCCGTTTATTTGCAAGTTTGTGGTTGTGTCGTCTGTCTTTATTCGTTCGTGCAGACAGGGACACACTATGAGGAGTTTTCAACTACTTTTCGAGCCATTTGGAACAGGTGATGTTCCTTTTTTTTATTGAGGAATTTCCTGACAGCTTGTAGGAAGGTAGTTTAACATTCCGCGATAGGCGTAGAAAGAGAAGGAACTAGAAGAAAGCACGTGTCTTGTCATATCCCTCAGTAAGAGATGCACATAGCAAATTCGCTCTAGTTAAAAAAGGAGATCGCTAATTTGCTGTCCTTATCGACGTAGTTAGCCACTTTTTTGTTCTACGACGGCTGTCGGACTCCGGAGTCAGATATCTATTTTCATACAAATTGTATAGGATTTTATGACTATCGCTGTCTCATACGCGGTTACACTGATGTCTATCAGCGTAGGTAAGCGAAAAACACTTCGCCTATGGCGATAGGCCTTAAGATTAATGAGGGATTTTCAAAAAGCAATTAAAAAAGAAAAAGTAGTTCCTAATGGCTCGATAGATGGCGTTGACGAGACAGGGGCGAGTGACCTTGCAGATAATAAAATACAAATAAATTAGCAAGAATTTGTGTACCTAGGCAGCAAAATATGAGCATATTTTCGTCAACGAATGCGTCTTAGGCCGAAATTCAGAGACGTCTCTGAATCTCAGCCTCACTCAGTGACATGCATTTTTGTTTACTTTTTAGCCAAAATTTTTCATTTTCGGACCCCTCTCTGGTCAATGCTATCGTAGGTATGATGAACTACGTTTGAGTAGCTTTCAGAAAACTCCTCATTGCGGGATTTTCAGTTAGTTCCAAATTTCTTGATAGATGGCTTAGACCAAAGAGGGGTCCAATATGTATGAGCAAATATTTTAAGGGATTCAATGTCAGAAAAACTCCTCATTGCAAAATGGATATATATTTTAAGATAATGTCTGGATGGTCTGGCTGGATTGAGCCTCACGCTTCTAAAACTTTCTTATGTTGGTGTCATAGCGTCATACAACATATCTCTGACACTAAGCGCAGGAAAGGATTTATCAGCCAACAGTTGGCTGATATTACTAGGATATTTTAGTCGAATGTATTTCTATTACGATAAAACTTTAAATATGGAATAAATAACTATTAATAGTGACTTAATAAACGATATTATAATTACAAAAAATAATTCAAATGTTTAAAGATTGTGCGTGACTGCATCGTCGTGAATAGTAGTTAGTTGGAAAAGAAGAAATGGCAACACTTTAATTTAAATGTCAAACACAGTGATGCCAACTTAGCAACTTTATAGCTAGATCTAGCAATTTTCGGAGGTCTGGCAGCTACAAATTTGTAAAACTTGTAGCTAAACTTTTTAGCTACTCTTTCTAGCAACTATTGGGATTGAGAGTTTTTCAAAGCCAGAGCCATAAAATGAACGAAAATGGAGAGAGAAATAAGGGCAAACCATGAAAATAGCTAAATATTTGATTTTCTTTTCCTTTGTACTATATTTCACTCTCGTTCTTACTTGTTTTTTTGTTCTGGAAGCAGTCGGAAACACTGTCGGTTTTGTCTTTACATCTGTTTTTACGTCCGATACATACATTTTTCAATCTTAACTGTATAGAATGAGCAAAAACATGGCTATAACATGATAATAACCCATAATATTTTGAGAAATTAAAATAAATTTCAAAGTTTGGCGTTGTTTTAATCGATTTTGATGTTTAGCTACTTCTAGCAACTTTTATAGGAAAGAAAATTGGGCAATCTAGCAACTTTTCGTGAACTACCTAGCTACAGCCCTAACATACCAGTTGGCAACACTGGTCAAACACGAGTTCTTTTGTTTTGTTGTTTGATTTTTAAACTATTTAGCGGATCCGTTACAACCGAATATTGTGATATAATAATGATTTAATTGAGAAATCTGTGGGAATAATGGAATGTGATGATGCGGAATATTCAGGTGCTGTGAATATATCAGTGGACGAAGAAAACCGTATTGCCGCCGTAAATTCCACAATACTCGATTATTACAAAAAGTTTGGCAGGAAGCGTGATTTAGAACAGTATTTTTCTTTGAATACAGCTCAAAGTGAGATTAGGGATCCAACAAGTTTGTTTTGGAGAAGGATGAAGTCGCAAAACGAATCATCGGATTCCGGGGAACGGAGTTCGACCGAGCTTTGTAGGATATCTATCAAGTGTTCTGTTGCTGATCCAGAACCTTCCTGTTCACAGGTAAATTCGTTTTGTATTATTACTGACCTCAAATCGGTAGATTTTCGAATAATCCTTAGTGCATTCCTACATGCTCTGTACATCACAGACTTAAAAGAAGAACCATACGTAATCTCGTCTAATCATGAGTGAAGCACAAATTTCTTTTGTGTGCGTGCTGTCACGCGGTACATAAAGGTGCATCTGTGTGAGTGTAGGTCGCTTGTAGAACAAACAAGATTGTATTACCTTGCATGCTTCACATCTTTGTAGTGCAATATTCGGTCCGTATTTCTTTCAATTCCGTTTTCTGTGATCGTTGTACTGTGCGTCAATCAGTCAGTCACGGAACTGTGTAATAGAATAATATAATAGAAATAATATAAATTCATTACTTGGTTTTCCCTAATTAAGGCCAATAGAAAAATTATTGTTATAGGCTTCATAGTGGACACATTCCACTAAATAAATTCGGCTTTATGATGAAAAAGAGTATTTGGTTGGAGTGTAGCCTTAAGCGTGAAACACACTGAAGAGGAAATGGTAGGAAGGAAATGGTATGGCAAGAGGCATCGAAGTGTCACAGAAGAGGCAACGATGCGGTAAGGTGCTAGTCTAGGAAAAATATGGTTTGAGATTGCATTAAAGCCTCTTTAGTAAATTGTGTTTGAACTAATATTAATGTCAGGAGGCCCGGCTCACTCCGCACTTTAGGTATAAAAATGTACCTACGAGGCCGGGTCCTCGTAACGACGCAACTTGATGTAGGTATAATTCACAAGATTCTAGCATCACCAAGCTCTAAACGCTCTAGAGTCTCTAGACGCTGCTAGAAAAGTATTCACCTTTGCAAACTCATCAGTGTCTCATTAAGAAAATTTGCTAGAGTTGGTAAAATCTATAACATAAAGTACGATAGCGCATGTACATAACATTTTTGTTTAAAGGTCACTAAAAAATATTCAAAGGTCTCGCAGCGGAGGATGAGCATTCTGGAAAGTGGTGGAGATTTTCGTGCAGGTTATATAGGGCCTGCTGCTAATTTGATCTTGTCCTCCCATCTTTTCAACGGCCTGTCTCTTTCTCTTTTTCCATCTCTAGGGTTTAACCCCAATACCTAAGATGAAAATCTCTCTTTTTAATCATTGCAATGCATGCAATCTTCATAAAATCCGGGGTTCAAAATTATCATGATATTTATCGGATAATTATCATGATAAGTATAGGATAATTTTCCAAGTTGATTCTTAGTTTTGAGAAAAATTTCTAACTTAAGTTTCTAAAATTGCTTTTTTACTTTAATACACTCTTATCCAGACCAAACAACACTAGTCTTTGGCATAATAGTTTCTCATAACAATCTTATTCGAATTCATCAAGTAATTAAGAACAACTATAGAAAACATTGAAAAAAATGATTTCGTGCTCGGGAGCTTCCTATAAACTTTGTGCTTTTTGTGATTCCGATAAATTTTGTAATTATCAATGATAATTATCACTTCGAACCCAGATAAAATGTTTCTTTTCTTAATTCCAGGATGACAATACTAAAACAAAAAGTGATTCGGAGTCACCACCGATCATCACTGAAGACTTAGCTCCTGGTCATGATACATCAAAACTATCAGATGATGAATCTGTTAAATCTGACGACAACCATTCTCAGAAATGTAAGTTTTTACCCGACTGCTCCAGAAGGAGGGTTATTGCTTTGCTGTCTTTAATACTCTCTCGACGAGTTGAACATCACGACGAGGCTCTCCACCATCTGTATGCAACGAGTGAGTCCTTAAATTCTTTGGGCATATGGTCAGGAGCTCAGATAGTTTGGAAAAGCTCATTATCACCGGTCGTATGGAGGGAAAGAGAGGTAGAGGACGCATGCCTACGCGATGGACCGATGTAGTAAAAGAAATTACCGATACAACACTACAGGCCAGCATATACCGGGCCCAAGTTCGAGCGGCCTGGAGAGCTGTGGTGGCACAAGCGGCCAACCATGGTCACGTCCCTCAGCCATGAGGTTACGACCAAGAAGAAGTCTTTAATAAATAAATATCTTGGTCATTGTCACACAAATTATCTAGTCATATTTAAAGTTCCAGAATCTAGCCTGGGCTTGTATTATGATAACTAGACAACAATTTAGAATACTTAAATAGATACCAACATCCATGACTTGGGTACAAATATTCATATTCATCATACAAATATTTGTCCCTTACGGGATTCGAACCCGCGACCCACGGCACAGCAGGCAGGTTCACTACAGACTGTGCTGTCGGTCCGTCTCTAACATACAATAGACGATATACAGCGTACAACTTAATATGGTGACAAGACAGCACACCAAACCTAAATGTATGGGACAGCTGGTTTTTTCACGCGATGTTTTTCAATGTTGGTCCCATAGAGAAAGTTGTTCAGTTTGTTGGTGTGATCATATTATCATACCCTTAAAAACCATATTAATCAGCTTAAAGTCATCATATTATATTATTAATAAAAAGGACTCTATGCAGTGTGTAAAATTAAATGCTTTACATATTGAATGGGGTGCTTCAGACCATCAAACTGAAGAACTGACTACGAGCCAACAACGAAATAGCGAAAAAAAACTGCTGTTTCATTGAGTAGCCAATAGCCATTGACTTTTTTATGAAACATCCGACTTTTTTCCTGTATATTAAAAAATAATTATTAATATTTATCATTTGATGGGAGGGTAGGACCGGTTTTTCAATCAACAATCCTTGGGAGGCCTATGTTTTGGCTGATGTGATGATGATGATGATCATTGGATATTTATCCTTCCCCTGTGGTACTGCACAAGAATGGACCATACCATTTCTTCACGGGACAACTGTTGGATTTAAGACTTCTTATGGACTATCCCCACTTGGCAGGTCATTCTATCCTGGAAGTATACTAAAAGATTACATTGCTGCACACTTAAAAATAAAAGTTAATATATTTTGCTGTAGTAATGTTTCTGACCACCTCAATACGGATTATGATCGTATGTGGACATCACCCTTTCTAAACAAATGTACATCATGCCCCCTTTAGTCCAGTAAAAATACGGGTCGAAAGGAAATAATTTATAATGGTAAGCAATTTTTTTCGCTAGATCGTTTATACAAATGATATTAAGATACTTTATTAACGAATCCCACTAAATTTCGTATTTTTTATTTTTAGTACTAAAATGTAAATTTTTTATTTATAGTGTCAGATTTCTTTCTTTTTTCCTTATTATTGTTTGTTTTAGGTTATTAGTTTACATATACTGTGTAAATTTTGTACTAACATTGATTTTTTCGTAATTTCAACATATTTAAAAAAAAAAGGTTCCGAGGTGATTTTTCGTTGGATTTACTTGTAATATAAAAGAATACAAATGAATTAAACAAATGGCATAAAAAAAATTTATATACTATTTTTTTCCAATTTTACATGTTTTTTTTTACTTTGCTTAATTATTTAATAAAATTTTTAGGGGGATTTTCAATCTAAATGATAACTAGAATTATAATCTAAAATATGAAAGAAAAAAACCGGCTATTATAAATTATTTACATTCGCCATACAAGCGACCCGTAACTTTACTGGAGTACTTATTTGCTTGGAAGCCTGTGCCCTTCTGTGGGATGTATTGATGATGTGTATTTATTTACTCATAACAACACTGACAGAACATTCACATTGCACACTTTATAGCTACCTACCTACACAGTAAATGTAAAAAATTTTACAGAATGAAATTACCTTTTTGTTTCATATTTTCAGCTCTAGATGTAACATTTGATACATCTTTGAACAAGCCATTTTCACCTACAAGCAGTATAACGTCTCAGCGCAAATTGGAGTGGGATTCCTTAGCTGATGTTGGCTATGCTAACGAAACTGACAGAAAAACCTCAGCATCAAGTCTTAGTACATTAGAAAGACTTGCCCTGCTACAGCAGTACTCAAATAATGACACTAAAAATGAACTAGGTCCTCCTACTGCCCATTCTACTCCTTTAGACGAAAATGAGTCTAAACCTAAAGGCAAGAAAGGTGTTGGTAAAGTAACGAAAATTTACAGAAGAGACGTTGATTGTGTAGAGGTTAATGTACCTCATAGTTCAGAAATGAATCCACCACAAGCTATTAATGTAAACTTGACAAAGCATATTTCTTTTAATGTTGACGGTGGAGTTACGATTGACGACGTAAAGAAAGATATCTCAGTTACACCAGAGAAAGTGTCCGTTCAAACAGAAGCTACTCCACAAATAAAATCGGACAAAGAAATTCAAACCACTCTTACTAAAGAGAAATCTAGTAGTTCTGGTGAAATACTGAAACCGGGTCAGTTGTATGGAAATAGTGTTCCAGTCCTAATTAATTTGAACACACTGAAGAAAAGAAATAGAAGAAAAGTGAGAACCGCAAGAAAAAGAGTGAGTTGCAAAAACAAGTTCTATGCAAATAAGGAGAATGTGCCTGTCTTAGAAAAGAGTGTTGACCAAGTATCAGAAGCAGAAAGCTTTGAATATATGCCTGGGCATATTTACAATCAGAACCAAAGAAATAATGAGCCTAGAGCTAACACCACAGCTGGTAATAAATCAAGCCTAGAATCAAGTGGTGCTGTAACCACAGATTCTAGTAAAAACACCAAACATTCATTCACCAAAGACTTGGAAAAAAGTATGAAGCTACTTAGAGCTGCAATGCAGAGACGCTGTGACGATACAGATTTAAAGAAGAGACTTGTCAAAGAAGTTGTTCAAAGATTACTGAAGTCCAGCTATAGAGATGATGATAGTACAACAGATTTTTTGTCTGGCTTAAGCTTTAGTAGCAAAAAACTTGGTATAGGCGAGAGCAACACAACAACCAGTACATCAGATGCTAATAACACAGATAACAAACCTGCATCTATGAAGCCAAAGAAATCAATACTAAGAATAGACAAGTTCAACGCAAATGCAATATCTTCTACATCTCAAAGTGCTCCCAACCTTCCCTCTGTTTCTAAAAGTGAAAAACCTGTCACTTCCAGTCTCAGAAAACCTTCAATGTCTTCTAATACAGAATCAGATATGTCTAGTAGAGAGAAAAACTCATCAGACACGGCTTTTGCCAAGACTTCTTCTGAGGAACTCTACCAAAAATACATTGATGCTTTGAGACGCGAGGAAGCATATAAAAAACATTTAAGAGATAAAGAAATGTTTTTAAAACAGAAGCTAGTGTCTTCTGAAACTGCCCTCAAAATACCGGCACGACTAGATATCAAAAGTCAGGCCCGATTGAAAGATTTGATGAAGGATTTGACTAGAAATAATTACGATGATGGGTCTGGTGATGCAAGCAAGTTAGAGGGTGGCCCTAACATGAATACAGATTTTATAAGACCACCTGTGTTGAGAAATCAGAGGAGTCACTCCGTGTTTACGCTTTCCTCTGGCAATTCAGACTGTCAAAGCAGAAAAACAAACTCGAAGAGAGATGAACTTAAAGATTCTCCAACTGCTGGTTGCAGTAAAGACCAACAACACTATTGCTGCTGCCCATACCATTCAAAAAATACAAAAATTGGTCTAACAGATAGTTCAGTCCAAGTGAATATTGAGGGCCAAGAAGAAACATGCAAAGCTAGTTGCAATAAATCAATTCCCGTAAACATAGCTCGTGTTGTATCAGACCATACAACTGGTGATATCAAATATGTCTGTTTGTGTAATAACAAAATTGAACATTTTCAAGGACAGAATGACAACTTTCTGATATACAAATGTTCTCGACTGGCAAGCACAGGTATTCAATCACAAGAATCTAGGTCTAATACCATTAGCGTACAATGTAAACATCCCGCGTGCCCTCGTAAAAATTACGAAAATGCAGGTCCGTCTACATGTTTGAGAATAGAACATAAAAATTTGAGTGGTATTCCAGAAATTTGTTCAAAATCATCTCAAACAAACATTGCTTCACAAATATCATGCATTTTTAATTCAAACGAAAAAGATAAAGAAAATGCAGTTGTACATGAAGCTGTAAGGTGCCTTCAGACTGAAATAAGTATTGATCCTATGATTTCGGACCCTTCTCAATCGGACATTAATATTATCAATGACGTGGATTGTGCTAAATTCATTGGGGAACAATACAGAGTTGTTTCGAAATCTAGTTCTCAGAGTGAAGCAACAAATCAAGAACAAAACATTATACCATTGTGTGTAAGCACTAAAGTATCACAAGAGAATTTTAACAAATGTGATCGTGGAAGTACAATGGGTGATCCGCCCGACATTGAAGATAAATTCAGAATACCTATACAAGGCACAAATATGACTCTGATGGTTAGCATAGGTTCAAACGCAGCTAAGCCAGGCTTTGAAATGTCCAAACACGAACTTGTAACTCAAGCTGTAGTCACTGATGCAATTAACACTAACGAAAATGCTACGTGTGTTAGAGATGAATGTTCCAAAGGTACTCAATTTGGTAATGAAATTGCCGATCGAAACGCAGAGTTATCTAGTCCGCGTGACAATCAGTTTAAAAACACGTCTTTGGTTAACACACTGTTCACCAGGCCAGAATTTTTTGATAACATCTATTCAGGAGATGACATACAGGTAAATAACGAAAACCAGGATGGTTCCGCTACTGATAAAGGTTGTGGTGTCCAAACAGAGCTATTCGATACATTTTTTGCTGCCCAATCACAGATAAGAGACTGCCAAACGAAACCACAGGATAAACAAGTATCTGAATGTAGTACATATCCTAAGATTCGATTGATTGAAAAGCCATTGCTTCGTTCAGATACAGGCAATGTAGAACAAATTTTAACATCTCGTTTTAACAATTGTAGTCGTGCAGATAACCAAACGTCCATTGCACAGACTAACATTGAAAGAACTAAGAAAGATTCTTTCGATTCTAGAGATCGTAGTCCAAAGAAAAAATGCGGTCCAGGTTTTGATAGCGCTAACCAAAGGTTTTTTCTTCGCACTGATTCTGATAGAAACAATAAAAAATCTGGTGATGATTCCCAAATTGCAAGGAAAAATAAATGTAATTGTCCCATAACGGCAAGATGCAAAGGAAATTGTGGACCAGATTTTGATTGTGTGAACCAAAGGCCTTTCCCTCGCTCTGATTCTGACAGAGACAAAAAAAAATCTGGTGATGATTCTTCTGGTTGTAGGAGCGAAACCGCAAAAATGAAAAACAAATGTAGTTGTCCAGCGACTGCAAGATGCAAAGGAAATTGTGGAGCAGATTGTGATTGTGTGAACCAAAGGCCTTTCCCTCGCTCTGATTCTGACAGAGACAATAAAAAATCTGGTGATGATTCTTCTGGTTGTAGGAGCGAAACCGCAAAAATTAAAAATAAATGTAGTTGTCCAGCGACTGCAAGATGCAAAGGAAATTGTGGACCAGATTTTGATTGTGCGAACCAAAGGCCTTTCCCTCGCTCCGATTCTGAGAGAGACATTAAAAAATCTGGTGATGATTCTTCTGGTTGTAGGAGCGAAACCGCAAAAATAAAAAATAAATGTAATTGTCCAGCGACTGCAAGATGCAAAGGAAATTGTGGAGCAGATTGTGATTGTGTGAACCAAAGGCCTTGCCCTCGCTCTGATTCTGACAGAGACAATAAAAAATCTGGTGATGATTCTTCTGGTTGTAGGAGCGAAACCGCAAAAATAAAAAATAAATGTAATTGTCCAGTGACTGCAAGATGCAAAGGAAATTGTGGACCAAATTTTGATTGTGTGAACCAAAGGCCTTGCCCTCGCTCTGATTCTGACATAGACAATAAAAAATCTGGTGATGATTCTTGTGGTTCTAGAGGAGACTCCGAATATAACACCCAATCTGACCGTGACATAATAGTCGATACCGTCACTAAAATACTGAAGAAAAAAGCGAAATGCAGCTGTCCAGAACCAGCAAAATGTGGAGGAACCTGCCCAGAGGGAAAACAGTGTTACATACAAACTGACCATGTTGAAATCCTAAACAGAGAAACACAAAAAGAAAGTTCTGCTGGCAGGTCATCGTCTGAAGAACATGCTGGGTGCAAAATAAAAAACTCTAGCGAAAGTGATGATATAGGATATAGGCGCTTCAAAAGATCTTATATTGGATATGATACAAGACATAACAAAACGATATTCAAAAATAGATATAGAAAAGAGTCAAAGGAAGAAATGTTTTAAAGAAATAATGACTATATTAAAATACCTTTTGGACACTGAAGATAGCATTGACAGCGATACAATCAAAGCTCTCAAAAATGATTGTACATCAGAACATGAGTCTGACAGTAACACGAAGAAAGTACAAGAAATTTATACATGCAGTCAAATTGAAAGAAAAGATGAATTTAAAACGAGGTCTGGAAACGAACCTTCTGGTTCAATACACAACTACAGTCAATCGACAAGACCAATGAAAGATAAAATTATAATAATTGAAACGCCTGATGAATCTAAACCAAAGCAACCTACAGAATGTAACAAGAAAGTGTTAGTTGACAAAGCAGTGCAATTGACTACAAAAAAATCCAAGCCGAATAGAATATGCAACACAGAATCGTCAGACGTCCCTGCTTCCACCGACTGTCACGGCACATCGTCAGATTCAGCCACCTGCAAAGTACTGAGCAAAATAAAGAAAGAATGCGAGAAATATCACCAGAAACGATGCAAATGTTATCACAGCAGCAAGAAGTGTGAAGAATCAAGTAGCACCTCAGTCAATTGCGAACAATGTAAACGCGTCCACCACTGCTTATGCAGAGCTCACAAATGCAAGACCTACCGACCGAAATCTTTTGTAGAAAGAATCAAGAAGAAGTGTGTTGCTTACAATTTAATAATTCAGACATCTGAGAGCATGATCAGCGAGGAAACCGCTTGCGAATGCATCAGTAAACCTCTACCTAATATTATTGTGAAAGTACCAAAGCGCAAGAATTGCGAGAACGTACCTTTTAAAGAGGTAGAGCGGCAAATCCCTAGTTCTAGCCCAAGGATCGATTGTCGGACGCACAGATCTAGAAGCTTGCCTAATGAAAGTGATCAATGTGGCACGGACGACTGCGTACAGAACACCCAAGTGTTCACTGTACGAGAATATCTCCAAAGGAATCGTCCTGACTTTGTGGAACAGTGTACCGAGCGCCAGAATTGCTTGAAAATTATTGGAGAAAGAAGGTAAGATTACTATAATATAATAGCGTAGCTTTTGATTTTGGATTGAATAATCGTTTTCTTGGCGCACCGATAGCTCCAATTCCATCTGTCATAGCGAATTTAGGGTCAGCGCAATTTCTGATTGATAATGAAATAGGATCCTTTTGCACTGATAATTAGATTTCGTCTTCATCAAATTATCTTTTTATCGATATTACTTACACTGCAGTAGTAGTGTAAGCGTCAGCGCGCACCTGACGGAGAACTGTTCGAACAGTTTTAATTAATCAATTGATAATGAACTCAATGACGATTGAAATAGAGTTAAAAATAGCTTACAAGAGATCCTTGTCCCTGTGACGTGTTATCAATATTTCTTGCACGCTATTTTCAAATCTTTTTCAATAGTTCATTATCAATTGATTAATGAAAAATGTTCGAACAGTTCTCTACTAGGTGTGCGCTGGTGTAAGTATGCTCGGGCATTTTCCGCCTGATCTGCGCTGATCTTAATTCATATTAAACCTCTTAAGATTTTAATTTAAGTTTTTTTTGTCTCAGTACGTCTTATATAGGGATAGGAAAAACTAGATAAGAAAATACGAAAAAATCGGCCTAGATATGATACGCATATATTAAATAATCGGTAGCTCACCAATTTTTCTTACTTCAGAACTCAAGAGTGTGGCCCTCCAAGTTTGAAAATGCTTGTCGTCCATCCTCCTAACTGTAATGGATGCGTGGACCCATGTAACATGTATTGCGGAGGTATTTTCTTAGTCTACCTTCATTTCTAAATAAAACAGTATTTATATTGAAAAAGGCCAACGTCTTTTCCTATCTAATGATTGCGACAGTTTGTATCGTTTTGCATCATGCTGTATACCACTTTACAGAATCCAAATGTGAAGTTTTAAATCAACCTCAAAAAAAGGGAGGTTCTATGTTTGATTCGTACCTATTATGTTTCTGATCTACTAAAAACTTAGAGAATTAAAAACTACTGCACAGACTTTGATGATTCTACTTTCATACACTTTCAATTTGATGATTCTTTCATTTTGATGATTCTGTCATTACCTGTTTAATACACTTTCAATTTAAAACACTATCCTCTACTATTACAAAATTGTATCAGAAGTGTCTGTACATTGAAGATATTTACAAGAAAAGTATTACGATATGGTATTTAGGTGTCCCTGACACCAAATCCATTTTTTTTATCGGTTTCCGTGAATAATTGCGAATCAAAAGTGAAGTCGTAGATTTTTTTTGTGAAATATACTGACACTATTTCATTAATTTGTCCACGATTTCACGTTAGACTCAGAATTATAGACAGTGCTCGAATTTTTGCTGCCGATAGTCTCTTGAAAACATCCAAAAACGGTTTCATTTGACAACTCATGTCAGTTCCTCTACTCCTGTAAGGTATAATAACTTTATGGACATAACACTAATGTTGTAGGTAACGTTGAAATGACATACAATCCTTGTGTGGATCCCTGCGCGCAAACTGAAGTGAAAAGACTTGGTGAGTTACTTATTGATACGAAGTAGTTCACTTCTCAAGTGAAATATATGCTCACGACCTAGGGTATGTACTCTGAACAGTCTCTGTCAATTGTCACTTGTAGCGTTTATTAAACAGGGCCCAGGTTCCTTTCTCAGACCAAATAAAAAAGCAAGACATAACTCTGCGAACAATAAAGTGAAGCTTGCAAAACTACGCCTTGCTCTGTGCATACACGGTCACAAACGCATATATTTACAATCGAACTACACTTTAAAAATTCTCCCAAGCAACACTCGTGAAGTCAAGATAACTCAAGAGCACACCTGCTTACGAAACTGGCTTCACCTCACTTGTTTTTACAGTTCGGCGTCTTGTTTCTTTAATTTGGTCTGCAGTTCCTTCACTAACACAATTGAGCACAAGTCGACTGAAAACCCGACTGAGTAACATGAAATACCTATAATTCTTTACAAACTGTCTTTGCAGAGCCAATGAGCGTGCATCCTACCGTGAACTGCTGTCGCTGCAACTGCAGTTGGACGGGCAACCATCACTAAGCTCACTTAGACGCTCTGCCCTGCGCCAACTCGCTCACGAGATCGGCATTGACACGCGACGGAAATCTGGTATGTTCTTGTTTTTATCGTCAGCATGATCTATAAACTTAAGACCTTTTATCTATGGACGAGTCAGAATTGAGACACATCTTCCGACGGCGACCGACGGCGGGCCCATATAAAAATGACATTATAGTCCGTTCGTGTTAAGAAAATAGTGATTTCAGTTTTAAAATTTATTGTTGAACGAGTCACGCAAAATACACAACCGTTTTGTTCGAAGGTCAGATTTCAACTGGTCACTATGAACTGGTCACTGTGAACAAAACGGTTGTGTATTTTGCGTGACTCGTTCAACAATAAATTTTAAAACTGAAATCACTATTTTCTTAACGCGAACGGACTATAGTATTGGAAGCAGTACGGAAGTATTGGAAGCGGTCGACGCGGCGATGATGTCGGTAGATGTGTCTCAACCCTTTGCGTGTAATTCTTCTAACAAACTTTTCTGTAATTTTTTGACCGATGGCGGGCCTATACAAAAAGTTAAAGTTAGCACGTTTCGTATGGGAAGCCGTCCGCCGTCGTCGCTAAACGTTATTTTTGTAAGGGTCTGCCGCCGTCGTCCTCAATGTGTCTCACTCAACCCTTAATAAATTAGAAAATCTTTGTTGTTAATGCAGTTGCACCAAAATTCATAAGTGAACGTGAAATGAAGAAACATTCGGAGAAAATATACAAATCACTGCCCGAAGTGGTGCAGAAGAAAGAAGAATTGAAGAAGGAAGGCATCAAGAAGACCAACTTGCTGATGGCGAATATATTCAAAAAGGTAGGTACTTTCTTTTTCCTTAATATCCAGAGAACAATGGCATTGTATAAACAAACATTATTTCTGTACACCCCTGTCGTTTGTGAACTTCATATTGTCAGGGATTGCTAAGAGCTTGTGCAGATGAGGCACGTATAGTCTGTCTATAAAGTCGTGGCATGAATGTTTGAGGAACTAATCATTTTAGTATGGTGGTGTTGCCAGGTTATTCTTGATTTTGACGTTCTTGCGTGGAGACAGCGCCCTCATTTTTTGCCAAGACTTTATAGACAGACTGTATCTCAAAGCGTTTTGAAGTTCATTGCTGCATGTATTGCGTGCAGCCACTATATAATTTGCTGGGAACAATCAATAGTCTTCGAAATGCGAGTAATCTGGACAGGGTCTTATTAAAACAATTCAGACGGCAACGGCGGCGCTGCCCCTTCCCCGTCTTTCTTCATTTGTTCCTGCCTCCGCCACCTTTGGCACCCCGAGTTAACACGGAATAAGCAGACAATGCAAAAGACGCAGCCAAACGGGCCAGTTTTAGGCCGGTCATTATTGTCACGTATGTCAGGGACACACGGGACGTGCCGGTGCTAAAGCAGAGAACGAATCTCATTAAAAGTTCTGAGCACGGTACGCGCTCTCTCTCCATACCTACTCCTGATGGAGGGTACGAAAGAGACAGCGGATCGTAAGGGCTGAACATCAACTGGCA
Source organism: Agonopterix heracliana (assembly GCA_963693445.1). Taxonomy (NCBI): domain Eukaryota; kingdom Metazoa; phylum Arthropoda; class Insecta; order Lepidoptera; family Depressariidae; genus Agonopterix; species Agonopterix heracliana. The sequence continues at coordinate 6,687,716 of OY856327.1, forward strand.
GCACAGCGTCGCATTTTTTCATGCTCCACCTTTTTCTGTTCCTAAGGAACGTCATTTGCTAGAGTGAGAAAGATAGCGGGTATGAGACAGCACGCGGCAGCACCGGCAGTGCTGCCACCTGTCTCGCTCTAGAAAATGACGTTCCTGTGCGACAGAAAAGGAAAGAACGTGAAAAAAATCGATTTCGTGCTGTTGAAGTGAGGCTCAACCCTTATACCTACTTCTGTATTTCATACTTTCTCAATAAATTAAAACCCTTCAAAATTGTTTCAGAATCTTCAAAGGAAAACACTTCGGGGCTCCGTCAATGTATCAAACTACAATACAATACTAAAGATTTGACAGATGGATAAAACTGAAATTGACGCGAAACTACATGAAGTGTGTTCACTTATTTTGTTGTTATATTGTATTATTGATTGTATTTTATAATGACGATTGTTGACGTCATGTTTTGCTGACGCTACTTTTTTTCTTTTGAATAAAATGATAGTTTATATTTAGTTGGTTTACTTCTAAGATGTTTAGGGTCGATACAGGCAAACGGGATCATAATTTATAGCGCAGTACCTATCGTAATGCCGTACAAACGTAATATTTTAACGCCCGTAAGTAATAATCAAGTGCAATCGTGCAAGACAATGTCTACTTTGGACAGACTATAACGTTCCTTACTAACATAATGCAGACGGTTTCATAAAAGTTTACTCAAAGTAAATGGGTTCCGAGGTGAAACCCTAATTTGTCTCCACTAATTATTAGGCATGTTTTATTTAGGCCCCAGTTATCTTCAGACCCTTAGTTCAGACCCATGTCACGACAACGCCATCTATTGTAGCATGTTGAACTACTTACATTTAAACTAGCATAGCATAGCGTATGCTCACGCCTTTATTCCCCGATAGGGTAGTCAGAGATATTCTGAAACCTCAGAACATCCACGTTTCACCAGTAGTACCGAAACTCTGTGACGTGTGACGGGGAGTGAGCCCGTCGCCACTTATAATGGATAGTGGGTAGGTATAATACATGCCTTGAAATTGAAGCATGCATGTTTCCTCACGATATTTACATTTAAACTAGCTGTCAGTAAATAGCCCATCGGATCTATTATTTATGCATTTAAATTAAGTACCTAGGTAACACTTTTGACGTTGAGGATTGGAATTGATACAAAAAAACGTATATTAGGCCGGTCATATCTTACACAAAAAATCGCTAAAATAACAAACTAACGTCTAGTTCTGAGTTTTTAATATGTTGTTAGGACCACTACCATTAGCGTATCCAAGTTTGCAGCTTCGAAAGACCTGTGCTAACTTTGCAGCACTCGAAAAACCATCCCGTTTTTTGGTTTTTTGCTTACATCTCGAAGTCTATAAGTCGTATAGAAAAGTTTTCTAGGTACAAATTAAACCTGATAACATTTCCTACAAAACGAGTAGTATGTACTTGTCTCATAGGACTTATCCTTTGATAGCTACAGGGCCAAGAAAGAAATAGCATTTTAAAAATTATGAAATTAGTATGGCAACCCTCACGAAAGTTGAAGATAAAAAGAAAATGATTTCATATTCTTAATCAGCGACCCCGAAAATCCCCGGATACAAATTTGCAGCTAATTCGGTGAACCTTTAACAACTGCTTTGGCGTTTTAAATTTCCATGGCAGCCATCTTGGATTTCGCAATTTTGGATTTTTTTTTACCGCCATCCAAATCTGACCAAGGTCTTCTATACATTTCTTCAAGATCCATAGCCTTATCTTTCATAGTTTCTGCGGGCTGTTGACCTCATCCATCAGGAGTCAACTTTCTGAGGAAGTCGAAAAATTCCTTTTATCACCAGGGCATCCTTATTATGATCTCCAAAATTATTTTACTATGCGTTCGTTGGGGGGAACTCGGCGAACAATTATCCGGGAATCTATCTACTTATCTATGCAAAGTGGGGATCGACCAGCTACCTCCTATTGATCTGCGGGTTCCCCCTACGGTACAAGGATGACATTTAGGGATCATTATATGGATTCTCTGGTGATATAGGGAAAACTTTGACTTCTTCGGAAGATCGATTCCTGACGAATGATGTCAACGGCCCGTAGAAACTACGACAGATAGGGTTGTGGACCTTGAACAAATGCATAGAGGACCTTGGTCAGATTTGGCTGGCGGTAAAAAAAATCCGAAATTGCAAAATCCAAGATGGCTGCCATGGAAATTTCAAACGCCAAAGCAGCTGTTAAAGGTTCACCAAATTAGCTGCAAATTTGTATCCGGAGATTTTCGGGGTCGCTGATTAAGAATATGAAATCATTTTCTTTTTATCTTCAACGTTCATGAGGGTTGCCATACTAATTTCATAATTTTTAAAATGCTATTGCTTTCTTGGCCCTGTAGCTCTCAAAAGATAAGTCCTATGAGACAAGTACATACTACTGGTTTTGTAGGAAATTTTATCAGGTTTAATTTGTACCTAGAAAGATTTTCTATACGACTTATAGACTTCGAGATGTAAGCAAAAAACCAAAAAACGGGATGGTTTTTCGAGTGCTGCAAAGTTAGCACAGGTCTTACGAAGCTGCAAACTTGTATATACGCTACTGGTAGTGGTCCTAACAACATATTAAAAAATCAGAACTAGACGTTAGTTTGCGATTTTAATGTTCGATATGATGGGCCTATATTGCAAGTAAGTATCTTTATTGCTCTCGGTTTTTTACAGTATTAGTACAATATGACCATCAAATTATTCTCTTTCAACTTGGAGGACAATTTCTTTTAGTTTTCGTCTATGCAACTTTGTAGTAGAAGTCAAAGGTAATTCTTTTAAGAACACTACACCACCCCTCAGCTGTTTCGAATCTGTTAGTGACTCTGTAAAGAAAAATTTGTAGTTACAATCAAATTTAAGATTCTGTCGTCTTTGTCGTTCACAGTCTCAGATAACGCCATCTAGCAACTTTAGGGATAGGTGGGATTTATCCTTTATTCATTGTTTTTCTATGAATATATTGGAATCTATCTAATCTATCGTGAATCTAGGATAATTATCGCATGTCTGGCAGCACTTGGCAGCACTATGGGCGACACTACTGGTCTGCGGTCGAGCGACAGTGAAGCTCGACCGCAGTGTCGCCCGCTACGCAGGGTATTTCATAGAACTACATACAAACCAGTAGTGTCACCGCGACACGCTCCAGCTGCACGCTTCATGCGGTCGGGTGCCAACTTGTTATAATCATAATCTTAGCCGATAGACGTCCACTGCTGGATAGGCCTTCCCCAAGGATCGCCATAACGACCGGTCCTATGTTACCCACATCCAACGGGTTCCCGCCGCCTTCAATAGGTCGTCTTCAATAGGCGCCTTCCGGTACACGGTCGCCACACGAGAACTCTTCGGCTCCATCAGTCATCTATTCTGCAAGCAATATGCCCCCCGCCCATTGCCACTTCAGTTTAGAAATGTTGTCGGCTACTCTGGTTCTTCTGCAAGGATCGCCACAACGACCGGTCCTGCGCTGCCCTCATCCAACGGATTCCCGCCGTCTCCACGAGTTCGTCGGTCTAGCCTGCCCAAGCTGCACCTCCCGGTACGCGGTGGCTATACGAAAACTCTTCGGTTCAGCCATCTATTCCTTGCCCCGCCCATTACCCCTTTAGTTCTTTGGGCAGGTCTGGCAGGAAAACTCTGAGCATAGTCCTCAAGATTTATAATGATTACCTTTAACCAAATCCTTGATCTCCTGCGCAGTAACGTAGTGTCCCTCGCGGCGCACGACGCACGCGACGATCAGATCGCCGCTCTCGAGGTCCGGTATACCTGTCACAGCCACGTCGGAGACGCCTGCGTGCTTGCGGATCACGTTCTCTACTTCTACCGGCGACACCTGCCGAAGTTTAGTCATGTCATTTAGTCTATAATATACGACATGAAGACAATGATGACATTTCCGACTCCTTAGGTGCTCTCCATCAATTTAATTCCTTTTTCTCCCCTCCGGTCGAAAAGCGTCAATTTTCGTCCCATAGCGCTAACCGAATTTGCCGCTTTCCGCCTCCGTCGAGGAGAAAAATAGTATATTAACCTCGGGCAGTAAATAAGAAAGCCTCAGATGACATGTTTGTGTTTTACATGACAATTACATGAGATCTGAGTCCTTTCTTACTTTCCTGCCCTCGCTTGGTCACGGACGTGAAAAAAAGATGTGAAGCATGCAAGGTCCTACATTTTCGTTTGTTCTACAAGGGACCTACACTCACACAGATGCACTCTAGGCGCAGGTCCTACAACCCGTCACCATTATGTACCGCGTGACAGCACGCACACAAAAGAAATGGGTGCTTCACTCGCGATTAGACGAGATTACGTCCGTCTTTTTTTCAACTCCGTGCCCTCGGTGTGTAATCTAACTATTCCTTGTCAATCTATTAGGATGCCTCAAACGAGGTCTACCTACTGGGAGATATATATTGCAATAGCGAAAAACTACACCTTATTCAGTTTTTCTTCTAAATACTCCAGTAAAGTTACGGGTCGCTTGTATGGCGAATGTAAATAATTTATAATAGCCGGTTTTTTTCTTTCATATTTTAGATTACTTATAATTCTAGTTATCATTTAGATTGAAAATCCCCCTAAAAATTTTATTAAATAATTAAGCAAAGTAAAAAAAATCATGTAAAATTGGAAAAAAATAGTATATACAATTTTTGTATGCCATTTGTTAAATTCATTTGTATTCTTTTATATTACAAGTAAATCCAACGAAAAATCACCTCGGAACCTTCTTTTTTAAATATGTTGAAATTACGAAAATTCAATTTTAGTACAAAATTTACACAGTATATGTAAACTCATAACCTAAAACAAACAATAATAATGAAAAAAGAAAGAAATCTGACACTATAAATAAAATATTTACATTTTAGTACTAAAAATTAAAAATACGAAATTTAGTGGGATTCGTTAATAAAGTATCTTAATATCATTTGTATAAACGATCTAGCGAAAAAAATTGCTTATTATAAATTATTTCCTTTCGACCCGTATTTTTACTGGACTATAAAACTAATTTTTTACTTGGAAATTCCCTTTTTTTTTTCTTTTTTAAATTTATTTAAGAAAAAATTCAAAAATACAATGGGTAACTACAAATTACTTTATATTTCGCCAAACTGCAGAACAGTTTGTTGGCGAAAAAACATTACACTCAACTTAATGAGTGAACAATGAGTCTGTAATCTTACCTATACCTACTTATACATCAAACTTATAACACCCCTCTTTTTGCGTCGGGGGTTAATAAATAAAAGTTAATGTACATTGACCTGCAATACCAAGTACTACACATTTAATATAAAAATTTTGTTATTTGTCCTACAAGTCGGTTGTTAGTTTTCGTACTGTTATTCTAAAATGCTTGGCAAAGTACAAACTATAAAACGTACCTGATGATTCTTATACTTAAGCAGGATCTTGATGCGGTCCACGAAGTAGAAATTCCAGTTCTCATCCCGATAAAACATGTCTCCCGTTTTAAGCCAACGGCCTTCGGCGAATGTCTCTTCCGTAGCTTTAGGGTTATTGTAATATCCCTAAAATACAAATAATAATCATCTTAAGTGGTTTCAATCACTGTTTATCATTCGAAATCTGAGTGCAAAAGTGCATTTTATCCGCTAGCGTGGAAAGAGTTTTTGAAATTCGAATCTGTCTATTCAATATTTTTCTATACCTACCGCTAATCCACTGAAAATGCTTAATAACTATTCCATGTCACTGGCCAGCACGAAAATGAAAACTTTTTCATATGTTCTTTTTAGCAATTCAATTTTTTTCCTCGCTGTTGTGAGGTGAAAAGTTGTGTGTTTCGCTCGGCTGCAAAGTTATTCTGCGTCTCGTACCTTTGAAACCTTCGCTGAGCTCAGGATTCAATACAAGTAGGTACTCGCGCCAAAAAGCAACTTTACAACCTAGCATAACAAATAACTATTTATTCGCTTCGCAAGGTTCAAAATATCAGAGCTCTATTTGTACCCATTGCCGTAGCCAATTTTGATGCGCGTCAAAATGTATTTTGATGACGAAATTGGTTTCAAACAATAAAGGTTTTCTTAAACTTCTTCAAAAAGAAAAAAAGGTAAAAGTAATACTTGGCCCAATGAGGCAAAATATTTAAAGGTTGGTGCTTTATACCCGACTGCGCTAGAAGGAGGGTTATTTATGAGATGAATCTCTGCATGGAATCGACGCGGCGGCACAGATACCTATATAGGGTCCTTCTTAATATGCTGACACTTTTTTAAGGGGATGATCCGACCATCCAACTGAACATTTTTCTCTATGGGACCAACATCGAAATCGCGAAAAAAAACAATCACCTGTTCCATACAAAACTGCAAACCTACTCGAGCCAAATGTATGGCACAGCTGATATTTTTTTCGCGATTTCGATGTTGGTCCCATAGAGAAAGTTTTTCAGTTTGATGGTCTGATCATCCCCTTAAAATAGTGTCAGCATATTAAGTTGGACCCTGTATACAGTATGGCCATAATATTTCAAGTCTATTAAATTGAACATTTACCTTGAAAACAGATGGTCCTTTCAACCACAATTCCCCGGGAACATTTGGCTCATTGATGTCTTCATTTGTGTCCAGGTCGATTAACTGAAAAAATTAAGAAGCCATGAGTACTATACTGATAGGTCCAAACAATTGTGATTTTAGCTATGGCTCAATCACAGTATCTCATCTCGAGTACCTCCGTGCTTCGAATACTGTCGTTAGACGGTGGCATTCGTAAAGCCACGTCTTCAGAGTCCTGTTAAGGCGGCTTGAAAATACTTACCTAGTTAATTTTTAAATTTTCCTCAATAAATCCGCCCGGAAGAGCTTTTTCCTCAAATGATTCACAGACAATTATTATATAGGGTCCTTCTTAATATGCTGACACTTTTTTAAGGGGATGTTCAGACCATCAAACTAAACAACTTTCTCTATGGGACCAACATCGAAATCGCGAAAAAAAAATCAGCTGTCCCATACATTTGGCTCGAGTAGGTTTGCAGTTTTGTATGGATGAGCTGATTTTTTTTTCGCGATTTCGATGTTGGTTCCATAGAGAAAGTTGTTCAGTTTGATGGTCTGAACATCCCCTTAAAAAAGTGTCAGCATATTAAGTTGGACCCTATAGGTTGATGATAAAACATACATACCTACATATACTCACTCTTATAATTATGTATTCCACTGGGGTATGCAGAGACACAGATCTCTCGCCTCTTCAACATCCATAAGTCTCTTCATACCTACACGCTCGTCGGTTAATGACGATGAAAACTATTAAGCTGCAATCGAAGCTTGTCCAGAAGAACTTGGCTTGGCTTGTCCTAGGGGTGCTACAACCGATTAAAACCGTTAATGTCACAAGTACTTATTATTATACAGGGTCCTTCTTAATATGCTGACACTTTTTGAAGGGGATGACCAGACCGTCAAACTGAACAACTTTCTCGATGGCACCAACATCGAAATCGCATAAAAAAATCAAAACTTCCATACAAAACTGCAAACATACTCGAGTCAAATGTAGGGACAGCTGATTTTTTTTCGCGATTTCGATGTTGGTCCCATAGAGAAAGTTGTTCAGTTTGATGGTCTGATCATCCCCTTAAAAAAGTGTCAGCATATTAAGAAAGACCCTATATTATTTTACGGTTCACGACGGTGTGTTGGGACCAACTTTAAGTATGGCAGTGAGAGTTGGGTCTGGCAGAAGAAGCATGAATCTAGAATAAATGCTGTTGAAATGCGCTCCCTGCGTAATATGTGTGGCGTGACTTTGAAGGACCGGTTACGGAACAGTGTCATTAGAGAAAGATGTGGTCTGAAAGAAGATGTAGTGACAAGGATTGAAAAAGGGATGTTGAGATGGTTTGGCCATGTGGAAAGAATGGGCGAAAGTAGGTTGACGTATGAAATTTACAAGTGTGAATGGAATGGTTGAAAGGAGTCGCCCTAGGCGCACGTACGCTGACCAAATCGGATGCGTACTGAAGAAGGACCAAATAAAATGTACCCGGAACCACTGACGGAACCGACGGGCTTCTATGAAGAGACGTATGGATGTTGAGGAGGCGAAAGGTGTGTGTCAGAATCGTAGCATGTGGTGATCTGTTGTCTCTGCCTATCCCAGTAGTGGGACATAGGCGTGTATGTATTATTTTTCTGGACAGGCTTGCATTGACTTACTCTATACTGTAAGTGTCCCATTTGTTTGCCAGTTACTCCTTTAGGCAGCGGTTGTATGTCCGCGTGGAAAGCCATGTGACAAATCTCACTTAATCCGTACATGCTGTACACATCTGTTTTTGGTGTTAGTCTCTGTAATATAGAATACGTTATTTATTTATTACAACAAACTATTCTATTAAACGAGCAATTCTTGTTTGTGACACGGTGATTTCGATTGAATTTTGGTCAGGAAATCGATGAAGCCAAGCGACGACGATGTTCGAATACCTCCTAACTAACAAAGGTAGTGGGTGTCAGTTAGGAGGTATTCGAACATCGTCGTCGCAAGATCTTAATTTCTTGTATAGCCCATTGAATAAATAAACGTGTAATGCCATCTAGCGTCGAATAGCAAAACAATAATATTACTGAGTTGACTGAATAAAGGCCTCCGCTCATTGCAGCGATTATCGCTGCGATTTTGCGATAATTGTTCTCAGTACATTTTGTATGGGGACGCGCTCGATCCTACACACTGCCGCGATATTATCGAGCGATAATATCGCTGCGATTTTGCGATAATTGTTCTCAGTACCTACATTTTGTATGGGGACGCGCTCGATCCCACACACTGCCGCGATATTATCGCAACCTGACGCAATCTCTTTGTACTACATTCAGTGAAGGGCGCATGCGTGACGCGAATCGCGGAATCGCTGCAGTGTGTAAGGTGTCGCGATATCGCTGTCGATAATATCGCTCGATAATATCGCTGCAATGAGCGGAAGCCTTAAAGCTTGTTAATCCAGGTTAACTAGGTACTTTATAAGAGTAGGGACTTCCATACTAAAAACTTGTCGTGACCGATGATGCCGTGATCCAGAATGTTTGAAACGTGCGCTAACGCTCAAAGGAATTTAATCATTAATGGCGTTAGTGCACGTTTCATATAACTTTTTTTGTTAGAGAGTTGCGCGAGCTTGGTCACAGTATAAGAAAGATAACGTATCCACATAAAGTACGGATACTCCCTGCAGCCTGCACCCTCACCAATTTTGCTCGTTGTTGCGAGAGTTGGACGACAGCTGTAGGTAATCATTGGTATTCCTCTCCCATTCGCTCGATAAACGCACGTTAACCTGTTGTCAGTGCGAATCTTTTTGTATGTGTCCTGGAGTGCGATTTTTGAATCTCATTTGGTGAGCTCAGCAGTTGTAAATGTCAAAATTGCTATGGAGATACGCAGCTTTCTACTGCTGATTTGACTTTCAAAAATCATACTGCAGTACCTAGTGCAATTTTTGAAAGTCAAATCAGCAGCAGAAAGACGCATATCTCCGTAGTAATTTTGACATTTTCAACTGCTGAGCTCACCGAATGAGATGCAAAAATCGCACTCCAGAGGGCCTACCATGAGTTTTCCCTGTAGGTACTTTTACTACTGTAGTTACGTCGCCAAGTCGTATGACAGAAATAAGTTCTCAACGTAACCACTAGGAGCGCTGTACGAAATTCAATACAAAATTGGTGACGTAACTACATTAGTAAAAAAGTACTGTGAAACTCATGGTAGACCTACAGATGTGTCTAATCTGAGCGTATATACCTTCTTATAACAAATCCTCAGAATAAGAACTATCGTAACTTCGTGTATTTTTGACTAAAACTAAGGAATAACTAAATCATAATCTAACTTTGCCTCATCTACGATCTCCGATGGTACTGCGCTGCCCCCTATAGCGATAAAATCGAAGCACGTGAAGTCACATTTGTCGCCGGCGCCTGGTTTTATAAGAGTTGCCACCATCGTTGGACTCATTATCGTTGTTGTGGGCTGAAATATTTGGAAAGAAAAAAGTAAAACCTGAATAGCATACATACGTTTTACGAAATTATTAATGATAGGTAACTATAGCTAAGCAAAAAAGTCATGATCGTGATGACAGGGTGGAACTAAAATTTTTGTATGGTGGTGTTGCCGGGTTATGCGTGATTTTGACGTTCTTGCGTTGAGGCAGCGCCCTCATTTTTTATCACGACTTTTTTGCCAAGCTGTAATTAGGTTCTCTATAAACTATACATCACAAATTTTTAATTACGAACATAACTTCAAGGGTGCGTTCAGACCATGAATCTTACTAACTTTCCCTAAGCAGCATGGGTGATTATTTAAATGATCAAAATGCTTGGGTCTGAGTGCCACTAACTTATAGTTTACTGTACCTACCTATAGGTGGGTAGCATCAATTATTTAATTAAATAGACTATGTATTACTGTATACATAACCTTAGCTCAAGAATTTGTATTGTAATAGTCATTAAGTCGTGTTATGCTTTAGTTTAGAGTTTCTGGCAGCATCTTCTCTACAGCGACAACACGTTCCGACGCGGTGGTAGCTTAAAAAAGAATTGACGTTTAATAAGTGTGCTTCAGGCTCCAATGAATAAATTATTTTGAATTTTAATTTTACCTCCCATAGATAGGTAATCGAACGGCCGATCAGCACTTTTGTATGGAAGGTCCAAAAAAATTCTCGTTTTTCGACCCTGGAGTGCGATTTTTGAATCTCATTCGGTGAGCTCAGCAGTTGAAAATGTCAAAATTACTATGGAGATACGCATCTTTCTACTGCTGTTTTGAATTTCAATAATCATGCTACAGGAGAGCTATTTTTGAAAGTCAAATCAGCAGTAGAAATATGCATATCTCCATAGTAATTTTGACATTTTCAACTGCTGAGATCACCGAATGAGATTCAAAAATCGCACTCAAGTTCTTTAAGGAAGGTTGTTTAGATTCATGGGCTGAAAAAAAATGGTTTGAAAATTAAAAACTAAAATCTAGTGGTGTGCGAATGTTATTGGAAAAAATACGGACTACATCTTCTTTTTAGTCTTTTTAAATATTTTTCCCTTTCTTTAGAGACTTCCCTATGGAACCAGTTTCGATGTGGTTTTCTCTGTTCAAAAGCTATAAAACTTTTATTCCCGGTATTCTGTCTGTATATCCGGTCCAGTTTGTCTTTCTGTTTTTGTATCGGCTTGATTACTGATTAAATTTGTTACAGATGAAGTCCTAGGAACAGCAATTAACAGCACTTTTTGTTCCATAAATAATCAGGTCAAACTGCGGGTTATCAGTTTTTTGGTTGGATGCGAAGTCGGAAATTTTGGCTAAAAAGTAACTAAAACATTCATGTCAATTGTCAATAGGTCAGAAGCTGCTACATTTTTACTATTTTTTTGTATTTCATCATCTGCAATGTCGCTCATCCATGTTTCGTCAACGCCATCTATCGAGCCAATTAGAGCAACTTTTTCTTTTTAATGGCTTTCGGAAAATCCCTCACTTTTTTTTTATCTTTATTGAAGACGTAGAAAGAGAATCAACTAGAAAAGGCATTAAAATAATAATAGTCACGAAAACGAGACAGCCTTATACGCTAATTACACAATGCGACAAAATCCATGTCGTTTGTCCCTTTCTGCGTATGCGATATTTTTGTTTGCCACAGTTGAAATTGCATACAAAATCTTGCAACTATGGCACGATTTCTCATACATTTTTGTCATATCTCTGTCCCTTTCGAGTATACGCTGTCAGGAAATCTATAGAATACTCAACCTACGATTGAAGAGCTTGGCCTGAGGCCATGTCGCTCTGTGGGTTTTTCTGTTGGGTAAGTTCACTGATTATTATTATAATATTGTAAACATTAGAATTACCTTGTAAGTGTTGATAAGATAATAGGCATGGTCCTGAGTCAACTCGCTAGTTGTCATGAGATTGGTGTACCTCATTATTGGAGCTCCAATTATGTTTATGACTGCCGATAGCCATTGAATAGCGGACACGATGAAAAACATCCTCATTGGTGTTGGGAATTCGTAGTATCTGTGCCTGATTGAAAAAAAAAAGTTTAAATTTTTTTTTTAATTTTTTTTTAAATGTGTTTGTTCTTGACCTCAATCTAGTCTTGAGGACAAAGATGGGGTCGAAGATGTAGCGAGCTAACCTAGAAGAAGCCGATTCACTCGTAGCTCGGTTGTAAGCGCTCTGAAATACTGACGCTGGCTGGGCATTCCACTCCTAGGACATGCAACTAACTACTATGATACTAGCATAAGCATATGCTCACGACTATATTCCCCGAGGGGGTAGTCAGAGATATTCTGAAATCTCAGAACATCCACGTTTCACCAGTAGTACCGAAACTCTGTCCAATGTGACGGGGGGTGAGCCCGTCGCCACTTATAATGGACAGTGGGTACAATACATGCCTCGAAATTGAAGCATGCAGGTTTCCTCACGATGTTTTCCTTCACCGAAAAGCCAGTGGTGTTACAAATCGTACATAAATTCCGAAAAACTCATTGGTACGAGTCGGCTTGGACGGGGATCGAACCATCGCCTCCTGCACGGCAGGCAAGGTTACTCGCCACAGGACCACCACGGCTGTCTATGATACTAAAGATAGTTAAATTATGTAGATAACATTGTATTTGCCCTCGGGGAATATAGTCGTGAGCATATGCTATGCTATATTGTACTAAGTGATTTTTCAGGGGTGGTTCAAACCATAGAACTGAACAACTTTTAATATGGGAGCAAACCTGAAATCGCAAAAAAAAATTGATGTTCCATCATCATCATCATCATCACCGCCTATATACGTCCCACTACAGGGCAAAGGCCTACCTACCCTCTAGGAGGGTGTTTGGGCGTTAGTCCACCACGCGTGCCCAATGCGGATTGGTAGACTTCATTAGAATTTCTTCTGTATATGCAGGTTTCCTCGCGATGTTTTCCTTCACCGTTTGAGAGCAGTCGGTAATACGTACATAAGTTAGAAAAACTCATTGGTACGAGGCATGTTGTCCGTGCGGATTCGAACCCGGACCTCATGATTGAGAGTCCACACCTCTCCGCAACGCGCCACCGAGCTCTTCCGAGATGTTCCATACTAAACTGAAATGCCTATTCGACTCAAATGTATTAACAGCTGATTTTGTTACTCACGTATTTAATTTTACACCCTTTCAAATTGTAGAACCGGTCCGCTGCGACTTTTTATATGGGATTTACAAAATCGGCAAAGATCAGCGTGTGGTATCAAGTTAGAGTGACCTGATTTTCAATAGAGAATAGGGGAAACAAGTCCGTTGACACAGAAACAGAGCATCATCATCATCCTGCTATTTAAATGCACACAACACATGCTACACAAGGCATGGACCAAAATTCTTACCAAAGAGAGTGCGCTGTGACGGCAAAGTTTTTGTGCGTGCCCGCAGCGTATTTCGGAAGACCAGTGGTTCCGCTTGTAGAAACTAAAATGGCGATAGCATCTTCTGGATCGAAATCGGTAGGTCTGAAAATACAAAATAATTAAAATTAACACTCGCATGCCACCCCCGAGAAAATCATAAAAATCTATGTCCGTATAGCTAGCGTACACATGAAAGGGATCTGGAGTGCGATTTTTGAATCTCATTCGGTGAGCTCAGCAGTTGAAAATGTCAAAATTACTATGGAGTTATGCATCTTTCTACTGCTGATTTGAGTCTCAAACATCTCTCTCCTGTAGTATGATTTTTGAATGTCAACTCAGCAGTAGAAAGATGCATATTATCTCCATAGTTATTTTGACATTTTCAATTGCTGAGCTCACGGAATGAGATTCAAAAATCGCACTCCAGGCTAGGATTCGTGCCAATAAATAGTGCCTAATTAGTACCCAGGTTAAATAAATCATACTAAGTAGGTATAGGTACCTATTGTTTTTTCTTTAAACTAAAAATAAATGCAATAATTACATACTTGAAATCCTCAATTTTCGTGTCCTCATGATTTTGCAGTAAATCAGCAATACTAGGAAAATTTGTTTCTTTATCGAAAGTAATGATATGGGGTTTTAAGTCTAACTGCTTCAAACTGTTTTGGACATCAGCTGTCTTCTCGCTCTGGCATATTATTATGACTGGTTCTATACTCTTAAATATATCTTGCAGTTCGTCTGTAATATTTACTTAGTTTAATAAGAGTTGCATACATTTCAATTTTAACCATAACATTTTCTTGAGGATACTTTTCGTACATATAGGTATGAATCATGGAGTCTGTAAGTGGCAATCATACATTATGTATTACGTTCTTACACCCGCGTTTAAAACGTATCATCTTTTCGATTCCCCACAGTGTTAGTTATAGCGGTAGTCAAAAAAATCCTGCAAAAGGTGTTAAAAGCATGAAAATCGGAACGGTTGATCTTTAGGCCATATAAATCAATTTGACCCGTAGCACCAAAAAAAAAAAGCCCTTTCATTTGCAACTTTTTTTCCCATTCAAAAAAAAAGATGACGTCATAACCTCCTCTCCTTCTTAATTTTTTTTTTTGGTGCTACGGGTCAAATTGATTTATATGGACTAAAGATCAATCGTTCCGATTTTCATGCTTTTAACACCATTTGCAGCAAATTACTGAATTTCGCCGTGTACCACTATGTGGCAGATACAGTAGTACCTACGCATGGGTAGCATGCCATCGATCACGATGGCAGGGAGGGATGGGAGGGTGGTGGTGAAGGTGTATCAACACCTTCGCTCTCTTTCTATTTACGCGCAAACGAACGAGATGAAAGACGTGATACAGCCGTATCACAGTCAGGCAGTGATTCATGCAGGTAAAGCCCGACCAGAAAAATAAAAAACCTCGCCATGTTGCGGAAAATCATTGGAACTAATATTTGTACTTGGAACACTGACATTAAAGGTTATAGTCGATTGCAGCGCCCCCAAACCAAGTGTTTTATATTTCTGGTCAGGCTTTATACAGGGTCCAACTTAATATGCTGACACTTTTTTGAGGAGATGATCAGACCGACAAACTGAACCACTTTTTCTATGGGACCAACATCGAAATCGCGAAAAAAAAAAACAGCTGTCCCATACATTTGGCTCGAGTAGGTTTGCAGTTTTGTATGGAGCGACAGATTTTTTTTTCGCGATTTCGATGTTGGTGCCATAGCGAAAGTTGTTCAGTTTGATAGTCTGATCATCCCCTTAAAAAAGTGTCAGCATATTAAGAAGGACCCTGTATAAGTTCCTCTGATGTACCTGCTCAGTTGACAAATTTTAAGGGTATATTATTCGGAGCGCGCTCCATAAAAACGTACTATGGTGATATTTTCAATACTAACCAATTAAAGTCAATGAAATTTTGCAGAAACAGTCTAGAAACAAATTTCTATGCTTGTATGGAGTCAGATTTTTGTTAAAATGTATAGTTTTCAAGTTATAGTGCCTCAAAGATTTCCATACAAATCTTAAATTAATCCTAGCATTGAAACTGTACATTTTAACGAAAATCTGACTCTATAGAAGCATAGAGATTTGTTTCTAGATTGTTCCTGCAAAATTTCATTGACTTTAATTGGTTAGTATTGAAAATATCACCATAGTACGTTTGTATGCAGCGCGCATTTTCGCTCTCGGAATAATATTCTCTTAATAACGCGCGATAGGATGTGCCACCTTCAATCCATTGTTTATTTTCCTGATCGTAATGTAAATACTTACTAGGATTCAAAGTTCTATCTATTGGTGCTACTATAACGCCGAGGTAGAATGCTGCGTAGTACGGGATGACCAGATCCAAATGATTAGGCGCCATCAAGACCATTACATCACCCTGCTTCAACCCTAAGGCTCGCATGGCATTCGCACATTGTACTGTTCTCTTTAGTACTGATTTACTTGTCTCTGATTGGCTGGTACCTCCATTAATCTGAAGACAAGAAATATTTACGAACTTAAACAAACATTTCTGTTATTGCCCACATATATCACTAAAATGTGGAATACTGACCAAACATGAGTTCGTCTGACGCACCCTGGGCAGTCATCCTCGATACCACCGTTGCTGACTAGCTAATCTTTCCACTACATCACGAGTGATTGCCATGCGATATAATATAACACATGCTGACACGAAAGAAGAATAATATCAAGTAGTTATGGAAGTCTTTAGTTGTATAAGTGATAAAGGCCACTCTCATAAAGCTAGACTAGTAGATGCTTTAAAAACGCTTTTATATCACTTCAGGTTGTACAATGGAGAAAGTCAGGGAGTTATAAATGTTAAAATTTAATGTGTTCTACTACTACCTATTTATTTATGGGTTCGAGCATGTTGTGGTAGGTATTCAAGCTCTTAATAAAATTATCGCCTTAGGTTGAAATATTGTTCAATCAGCTTACCTGTAGAACGAACTCAGGCGACTCTTTCAGGCTGTGCAGTATTAATTTGCCTAGATGGAACCTGTCTGATGTGTTTCCAGACTTGGCCACTATCTGAGATCCCAACTCATTCACGTACCATAGTGAGGCGTCATTAGGTCTTCTTTGTCGATACATCTCACTGTGATCACAATGAGCGTTTTTCTTTTTGTTTTCTTGGGGATCGATAGATGGCGCTACGGTCTGTGCGAAGAAACGTCAACATTTCAAAAAGTGTTTCTTTAAAATAATAAAGAGTGAAAAGATGATCAAGAAGATGCCAACGCACCTTTTAATGACATATTTCATTATTTACTAATCGTTTTAATCGGAAATTCGAAAGTTTTACGCCTGACATGGCTGTATGGGCTCGATCCCTTGGCATTCCAATAAAAAGGCAGGCACAGTCTTGACAAGATTTTGACAGGATCTCGCGTACGGCTCTATGGGCGATAAACATGCCATCTGTCGAGATTTTTAGGAACTAAATTTAAAAAAGAAAAGAAAAACGCTCATTAATTTAAAAAGATACAATGCAGAAGTAGTACAGTAGGTATTACAAACAATTTTAATTTATTTTCTTTCCAATTCGTTTAAAAATTCAAGGTTTTTAATAGTGCCCGATCCAGGGAGACTATCGTATTATTTTCATGGTTATTGTAAAAAAACTTACATAGGCTATCTACTCGTCTCTACAGACAATTAGGTACTAGTTACTGTCGGTTAAACTCCCAAATAAAAATTGATAAAGAATAGTGATAAGAAAAATGTCAGGGTCAGTCAATTACATATTGTATAATTGTTTGTATGTATGCAGAGGTATGCAGGTAGGTACCTACCTACTTATCTACATTTAGATTGAAATTATACCTAACTGATAAGAAAATTTAAACGACATTTTTTTATTTCCTTATTTATTAACTTTCATTACAATGTACTTACTGTCAGAAAAACGCCATATAAAATGTATTGTAAAGCCTGACTAGAAATATAAAAAACCTGGTTTGGGGGCGCTGCAATCGACTATAACCTTTATTGTCAGTTTTCCGTGAACAAAAATTAGTTCCAATGATTTGCCGCAACATGGCGAGGTTTTTTATTTTTCTGGTCGGGCTTTAATAAGAGGTACCTACTTATCTATTTATTGCTATATTTAAATAAACTAATTACTTTTTATATAAAAAAAAAGTATTGGAATAGAAATGATAAAAAGAAACTTATAGGAATTGCAAGTAAAATTTATCTTTATTGTTATTGGTTTTACAGTTTTATAAGATGATCATCAAATTATTCTCTTTCAACTTGGAGGACAATTTCTTTAAGTTTTCGTCTATGCAACTTTGTAGTCGAAGTCAAGGGTAATTCTTTTAAGAATACCACACCACCCCTCAGCTGTTTCGAATCTGTCAGTGATTCTGTAAAGAAAAAATGGTAGTTAGAATCTAAGATTCTGTCGTCTTTGTCGTTTACAGTCTCAGATAACGCCATCTAGCAACTTTATTGATAAGCCCAATTAAAGGAGATTCATCTCAGCCGATAGACGTCCACTGCTGGACATAGGCCTTCCCCAAGGATCGCCATAACGACCGGTCGTATGTTACCCACATCCAACGGGTTCCCGCCGCCTTCAATAGGTCGTCGGTCCACTTTGTCCTATCCACGCTGCGCCTTCCGGTACACGGTCGCCACACGAGAACTCTTCGGCTCCATCAGTCATCTATTCTGCAAGCAATAATATGTCCCCCGCCCATTGCCACTTCAGTTTAGAAATGTTGTCGGCTACTCTGGTTCTTCTGCAAGGATCGCCACAACGACCGGTCCTGCGCTGCCCTCATCCAACGGATTCCTGCCGTCTCCACGTCGGTCTAGCCTGCCCAAGCTGCACCTCCCGGTACGCGGTGGCTATACGAAAACTCTTCGGTTCAGCCATCTATTCCTTGCCCCGCCCATTACCCAGAGTTTTCCTGCCAGAACTGCCCAAAGAACTAAAGGGTCTTTGGGCAGGTCTGGCAGGAAAACTCTGAGCATAGCCCTCAAGATTTATAATGATTACCTTTAACCAAATCCTTGATCTCCTGTGCAGTAACGTAGTGTCCCTCGCGGCGCACGACGCACGCGACGATCAGATCGCCGCTCTCGAGGTCCGGTATACCTGTCACAGCCACGTCGGAGACGCCTGCGTGCTTGCGGATCACGTTCTCTACTTCTACTGGCGACACCTGCCAAGTTTGAGTCATGACGTTTAGTCTACTAAACTTACTATGAATTTTATGAAAAAATTTCCGACTCCTTAGGATTTCTCCATTATGTACTTTAATTCCTTTTCTCTGCTAATCTAGGATGCATCAAATGAGCCCCTTGAGAAATCAAAATTATACCTTACTCCTTATTGTGCTTTGCTATGAAAAACTACGCCTTACTCCGTTTTTATTCGAAACCTCAATTCTTTCTTGTATTGTTCACGGTCCAAAAAGTATTTTTGTATAAAAAAATACAATCTTAGCAGTTTCTTAAGTATTATTGTCATCCTGAAATGCAAGCCCTTTCCATCTATATTGAAATTAAAGTATAAACTATAAAACGTACCTGATGATTCTTATACTTAAGCAGGATCTTGATGCGGTCCACGAAGTAGAAGTTCCAGTTCTCATCCCGATAGAACATGTCGCCCGTTTTAAACCAGCGGTCTTCAGCGAATGTTTCTTTTGTAGCTGCCGGATTATTGTAATAGCCCTTAAACCAAAATATGATGGTCATCGGCCTGATAGATCCCACTTCTTCGGCGTCTTCTAACACGACTAGTAGTCACACCTACTTTACTATATTCTCATCCTCTGTTTACTAGATGGTCAAACTAAATTCAATCAATTGATGACGTTTGAATGTCGCATTGTCTACAGATTAGTGAATAGCTTCAGCATGCCACAAACTGGTGATAAATCACGTTTTGGCTACCTAATCCTTCGAGTTTTAGAGAATAAGACTAAATTAAACATTTACCTTAAAGATAGATGGTCCTTTTAACCACAATTCCCCTCTAATATTTGGCTCATAGATGTCTTCATTTGTATCCACATTGATTATCTGAAACATTGGAAGTAATGAAATCTTGCAACAAGTTTTGCCTAGTGGTGCGGATACTGCTATAAATAATAATTGACTTACTCTATATTGTAAATGTCCCACTTGTTTACCAGTTGATGCCTTGGGCAGCTGTTGTATGTCAGGGTGGAAAGCCATTTGACAAATCTCACTGATCCCGTAAATGTTGTATACCTCGGTATTTGGCGTTAGTCTCTGTAATACCAATGTAGTAATTAAATAAACATCGAGCAAGGTATGTTACCTTCCTATGATATACTTATTACTCAGAATTCCTTTAATCTTGTATATTTTGGCTGAGAATATCGTCTTAGGAATAGCGCCACCCTGACGGGTGTCTTAAGACGCCTGAAATAGTTTTAAGGCTTGTAAGGGTAACAAGGGCATAAAAAAACAGCTTTATACAAGCTCGCGGCGGCCAGTCCAGTACACCCCTTCATGCGCTGCAATGTTACTACCAAATTTCCTCTCGTTTTCGTACGTGAACGTTCATGTATTGCCGTACCTACGCTGCGCATGTAAAGGTATACCGGCGGTCGCCTCGAGCTTATAATATTAAAGCTCTTTTGTCTAGTAGGATACATATTCGGTGGCAAGGGTCTCTAGTATTGTGAATGGTCATCGTTAATTGATCTACGTTTCAGGATAGGTACTCTATAGAGCTCTGTTATAGAAATCAGAAATGAAAGCGTTATTTCTAAACTAACCTTCATTTCATCTATGATTTCGGGAGATACTGCGCTGCCCCCTATAGCGATAAATTCGAAGCATGTGAAGTCACATTTGTCGCCGGCGCCTGGTTTTGTAAGAGTTGCCACCATGGTTGGACTCATTATCGTTGTTGTGGGCTGAAATATTTGGAAAGGCATGGATTTGTCAAAAGTAAAACCTGAATAGACCTAATACTTACGAATTAAGAAGCATACATAAGCATACAATAAACAAAAACAACGGTCTAACAAAATTAGCTGAAACTATTTTAAGGGGATGATCAGAATAAACATACTGAACAACTTTCTCTATGGGACTAATATCGAAATATTTGGCTGAAATATTTGGAAAGACATTACCTATGTCAAAAGTATCACAAGAAAGGTTTATATACTCAGTATTATTCTAGGAAAGGGATATTATTTACCATATATCATGTACTGTAGTTATAAGAATTGTAAATGTCGGAATTATCTACCTTGTAAGTGTTGATAAGATAATAGGCATGGTCCTGAGTCAACACGCTAGAGGTCATCAAGTTGGTGTACCTCATTATTGGGGCTCCAATTATGTTCATGACTGCCGATAACCACTGAATAGCGGACACGATGAGAAACATCCGAGTTGGTGCCGGAAATTCATAGTATCTGTGCCTGATAAAAAAAACGTTTCTTGGACATTGTTACACAGATTATTTAATCCCATTAAAAGTAGGTACCAGAATCAAGCCCGGTCTTGTATTATGATTACTAAAAGTTGTTCAGTTTGATGGGCAGACTCTTAGTTTAAAAGGATGCTAATGATATCAATTTCACCCTGTATCGGATTCACATATAGGGTAATTTTTAATTAGTTGGCGAAACTCAACCAGGGCACTTGTTAATGATAACAGATTGCATTATCAATGTTTATAATTA
This sequence comes from Agonopterix heracliana, assembly GCA_963693445.1. Lineage (NCBI taxonomy): Eukaryota > Metazoa > Arthropoda > Insecta > Lepidoptera > Depressariidae > Agonopterix > Agonopterix heracliana. The sequence goes on from OY856327.1 coordinate 6,708,963, forward strand.
GTATTGATGATTAACAAAATTATAATCATCGTGCGTAAGGTACGCGCAGTGTATAAAGTATGCGGGCGCGGGCGGACATTGACCTCAGAATCATATGATCAAGCCGAAGTCATTACCCCACAAATTGTACTTAGTAAGAGATACCAAATGCGTTTCTTAAGTATCGCCAACTAATTAAATTTAACCTTATAAAGGGTGTTAGGAAAAGTATCATTAACCTTTAAACCACATACTCTACCCATCAAACTGAACAACTTTTACTATGGGAGCAAACGATCGGAGCAAAAAAATCTGCCGTTGTATACCTACATTTGAGTCTAGGAGGTATTGGACTTTTACCACCACGGCTTTTTGGGATACGTCTCATCTTACAATGACTCGTTGGTTGATGTTATTGTAAGTCGGAGACCACACGACATGTTGTTACACTAGAGACATAAAATCCTAAAATATATTCTTACCAAAGATAGTGCGCTGAGATAGAAAAGTTTTTGTGCGTGCCCGCGGCGTATTTCGGAAGACCAGTGGTTCCGCTTGTGGAAACTAAAATGGCGATAGCATCTTCTGGATCAAAATCAGTAGGTCTGAATGAAAAAAAAAAGTATAAACTACCACTCAGAATAAGCAGGTAGGTACATGCAATTACCAAATATCGATTTATTGACGACCCGGTTGGTGTAATGGTTACCACGCCGGACTGCCAAACCAGGGTCCTGGGTTCGAATCCCGGTTCGGTCATGGATGTTATATGTTCGTGCCGTTGTTGTATGGTTTCCATAATAAAAGCCTTTAGTGCTAGTTTGGGATCATTACAATGTATGTGCCTGTGAGCGTTATTTAAAATTTATTTAAAAGGTAATGTAGCGAAAATCTTATTATCACGGAAAGCCCAATTCTGATTGTTTCAAACAGGCATCCTTTAGTACCTACCTTATTCGCAAAGTTCTCTAATATAGGTATCCTGCCTTCAGAGAATGGTATCTTGTATGAATTGGATAAGTAACTAGGTAGGTACTTTTCTCCCCTCCTGGCGGAAAGCGTCAATTTTCAAAATTACTATTGAGGTCTTTCTACTGCTGATTTGACTTTCAAAAATCATACTTCCGGAGTGCGATTTTTGAAAGCCAAATCCGGAGTAGAAAGATGCGTATCTCCATAGTAATTTTGACATTTAACATTGCTGAGCTCACCGAATGAGATTCAAAAATCGCACTCCAGGCGCTAAACGAAGTTGGCGTTTTCCACCTCCGTCGAGGAGAAAAATAGTATACTAACCTCGAGCAGTAAATAAGAAAGCCTCAGATCACATGTTCGAGATCTGAGTGATGTACCTACCTATGAGATCTGAGACCTTTCTTACTTTCCTGCCCTCGGTGTGTAATCGACTATATCTTTGCGAAAATCACCATTTAAGTACATCTACCTAATCCATCAAGCTATTTGAAGTTTGTAAAGTTAGCCACATTTAGAAGCAACGAAAAAGCTTGAAAGTTAATTATTACTTAAAATCCTGAATTGTTGTGTCTTCGCTATGTTTTTCCAATAATTCAGCAATACTAGGAAAACTAGTTTCATTATCGAAAGTAACTATATGGGGTTTTAAGTCTATCTGCTTCAAACTCGCTTGGACATCAGCTATCTTCTCGCTCTGGCAGAATATTATCGCTGGTTCGATACTCTTGAATGTTGCTTGCAGTTCATCTGTAATATTTAAAACGTGTCAGAACTGTCAGATCAGGGGTAAGCATCGAAGATTATTATTATTTGCTGGGCTTTTGCAAGCAAGGTTCGTTATGTTACACTGCGCTGTGACCATTGCTGGTCTTGATCGAAGATTATCTGTAGGTACCGCAACTATCGCGATGCTGCATCGTTACAGTTGCGATGCAGATGACTCTTTCACGAATCGCGCCACTGCATCGCTGAAAAACGTCATCGCGAGCGATTGCTCCAAGCTATGTTATGTTATGTTTTTCTGAAAACTTCATCCGAATCTGTTCAGTTTCAGTAGCTACTTCACGTGATGCGTACACAATGATACAGAAAAACATATTTTTTTAGGGGGATAACTAAATCTATCGTAAGACACACAGGTCCACAAAGTACTAGGAAAGTTCAAAATGAAATAAACTTATACCTACGTGTTGAGATCACCTAGATAAGAAGTTATATTATAAGGTTAAATTTAATTAGTTGACGAAACTTAAGAAACGCATTTGGTATCTGTTACTAAGTACAATTGCGGGGTGATGGCCCCCCCGCTCGATCATATGATTCTGAGGTCAATTGTCACCCGCGTCCGCATACTGTACGCACTGCGCGTTCCTTACGCACGATAATAGTAATTTGGTTGATCATCAATGCCAATTATAAACATTGATAATGCAATCTGTTATCATTATAACAAGTGCCCTGGTTCAGTTTTGTGAACTAATTAAAAATGACCCTATGGATAGTTAGGTACATAGATACTTCATAGATAAAATCTATACTTATTACCTAATAAATATTTTAAGACACTCGCGTTAAAACATTACCCCACTTTTGGCATCTCCTCAGTCGGATAAAATACTTACTAGGATTCAAAGTTCTATCTATTGGTGCTACTATAACGCCGAGGTAGAATGCTGCGTAGTACGGGATGACCAGGTCCAAATGATTAGGTGCCATCAAGACCATGACATCACCCTGCTTCAACCCTAAGGCTCGCATGGCATTCGCACATTGTACTGTTCTCTTTAGTACTGATTTATTTGTCTCTGACTGGCCGGTACCTCCATCAATCTGAAAGCAACACATACAGGGTGAAATTAATATCATTAGCATCCTTTTAAACTAAGAGTCTACCCATCAAACTGAACAACTTTTACTATGGGAGCAAACCAATCGGACCAAAATCTTCGGCAAAATCTTGCCGCAAGTAGGTACCATGTAGCAAGGTACCATGATGACTTATGGTACCATTTTTTCCCCTTGTTCCTCCTAGCATCGGTGGCGTGTTGCGGAGAGCTATGGAAAGTTTTTAAAGATTTTTCATTTCATGGACTCTATATGGACACATGAGGGTCCGTCTTGGAATGAGCACGGATGACATGCCATGCAATAATGGGTTTTCTAGCCTATGTAAGTAATAACGACTGCTCTCAAACGGTGAAGGAAAACGTCGTGAGGAAACCTGTATAGGTACGCTGAAACAGAAATACTGATGCGTATTGTGTATGTAGTCAAATCGCAATCCGCACAGGGCACGCGTGTGGTGGAATACCGCCCATATGTCCTTCCTGAAGCGCTCGTTGGCGTAGTGGAGCTTCGGTATTGGAAACGATCACCGAAGTTAAACAACGTCAGGTCCGGTCAGTCTTTGGATGGGTGACCGTTTAGTGGTATTTCATCTCGAGCGTTTCCGTGCTTCAGAAGGCACGTTAAGCAGTTGGTCTCGGATAGTTCCGTCAGATGGCGTTGTAACTATTCGTTAAGCCAGGTCAGAGGCCTATTGAGACGGCTTGAAAATTCTCTGACAGCAAGTTGACCACTACCTTGCCTCCACCAACACGCACTGGGCCCGCGTGATGGAGTATGGCCCACTCCCTCTCACCCTTATTCGTGAGAGGAGGCCTTTGCCCTGCAGTGGGATTCTATAGGCTATAACTTACTTACTTACTATGCCCTTCCTGGGGTAGGTGGGGTAGGCCTGTGCCCTGAAGCGGGATGTGGGTATTATAGACTGATTTGATTATGACTGGTGTTCAAACAGGTGATCCGCTTACCTGTAGAACAAACTCAGGCGACTCTTTCAGGCTGTGCAGTATTAATTTGCCTAGATGGAACCTGTCTGATGCGTTACCAGACTTAGCCACTATCTGAGACCCCAACTCGTTCATGTACCAGTGTACGGCGTCGTTAGGTCTTCTTTGTCGATACATATTGCACTGTAAATAAGAAAATAAGATCCAACTCCAAAAGCAAAGTTTTAATAAATTTTTAACTAACATGAGGAGGAGGTTATTAATTCGGCTGTATTTTTATTTCCTTTTACTGTTCAATGGCGCTCTCCTCACAATATTAAAGGGATACAATTCGTAGCGCGCTCCATACAAAGGAAGTCTATCTGGTACTTTACTTGTATTATGGCGGATTTGCTAACAAATAATAAGAATGTAAAAAAGTAAAAATTAAGGGGGTCCTCATAAACTATGTTTTTTTCGACGTTTTTCTTCTCACTTTATCTTAAATCGGTAATAAGTATACAGGGTGTTTCATAAGTAACAATAAATATTTAAAACTCTTAAGGGGGTTGTTTAGACCGTCAAACTGAACAACTTTCTTTATGGGACCAACATCGAAATCGACAAAAAATATTATATCGTCTCGCGCTAATGGTCCCGAAGAAAACCAAACATTTTTCATTAGAATCAATTTCTAGAAAAACCACAATATCACTTATCATATCGTGTAGATGGCTCAGTTTATTTTTCAGCTCAAAAAGTGCCATAGTTAATGAATAAAATGGTTATATTACAAAGTTACCCAATTTCATGGCAAAACCAGGAGGTAGCCCCAGTACCTATAATTTCACATGCAGTTTCGCTACACGGCATTTTCTTTCACTAATACATATTCAATTTCTAAATTGTTTAAAAACAAATGCAAACTTACAAGCAATCTAACTACTCTTCTCTGCGTTCTAAAGATAACTAACCATATTCTAATACAGTCGGTTAAACTCCAAACTAAAGTTTGATAAACAATTTTATTGTGATAAGGTAAATGTACTCATAGGAAAATCACTAGGTGGTAACACATAACAGGAAGCAATTGTTATTTGTTTGGCGATTATGTAGGCAGGTAATAACATTAAGATTGTCTTATTTTAATTGTTAGTATAGAGGCATATACAGGGCACTTCCTAATATATGCTGACGGATTTTTTAAATAACGTTTTTTTGAGGCCTCTTGTGTTTTAAACATTTCCTAAAAACAAGAATGTCACATTGTAGCTAGAGCCTTAGACCAAATAACTAACATTGTATACTCTGAAATGAAATCTCTTTTGTTTGAATTTTTTTATCTCGGATTCCATTTCAGAGTAAGTATAGTCATTACTGATTTTTAATTTATCGAAACATTCATGACGAAATGGGATGAGGAGAGATTCCAATCCAATATACTCGTAGCAGGTTCGGGTTTCTCATAGAAAATATTCGTCTGACTCTGAACCTATGCCCCTTAAGCAGCGATAAGTACCTACACTTGCAGTTGGTCGGGACCGATTTCGGCGTACATTGCCTGATGTGTTCTCTCATATAAAGTGTTAGCAATCTAAGCAAGCAATGTACCTATGCCAAATCGGGCCCTGCATTTCGTCGCCTCAGAGTGAAGACCTCGGGAATGAAATCTTGGTATTATTTTAAAATCACGTTTCTGGAAAGAAAATCTCAAAAATCATGTCCTCATTACACTCAAAATGTAATCTGATATCTCGCAATGCCATCTATAGCGTGTAATAAGAACATCTCAAATAATCGCGAACTTACAAACTTGGACGCAGTTTTTTCTGCCTTCTGAAAAATTTTCTCTTTTGCACTTCAGAGTTCTTCACTCTAAGGCGTAAATTTGCACTCTTAGATATTCAACGCCTGCATATAGGGGTAATGTAATCGCTGATGCATAAGCATATCATATACTTACTTACTTTGCTATAATAAAAATACTATTCCTAGTGATAGGTTATCGTTATCAGTTAGGTAATAATTATTATCAGTTTAATATTAATAATTTATTGTACCTGCCTACCCCTGTATCCGATACTGGCGACCAAGCACGTAAGCAAGCAATGGTGTAACAAAACACCCTATACTCTGAAATGGAATCCGAGATCAAAAATTTCACACAAAAGAGCCTCTTTTGTTTGAAATTTTTGATCTCGGATTCCATTTCAGAGTATGTAAAAAAGGAAAAACTTTCACTATTACCTACTGCTAGTAAAATACAGATAATATATTTATTGTGAGTAAGGTATCTATTTATTGCTATATTTAAATAACCTACTAGGTACTTTTGATATAAAAGGTAATCAAGTATTGGAACAGAAATGTTAAAAGAAACTTAAATATTGCAAGTAAAATTTATGTCATTATTATTATTGGTTTTTACATTTTTATTCATCAAATTATTCTTTTTCAACTTCGAGGACAATTTCTTTAAGTTTTCGTCTATGCAACTTTGTAGTCGAAGTCACAGGTAATTCTTTTAAGAATACCACACCACCCCTCAGCTGTTTCGAATCTGTCAGTGATTCTGTAAAGAAAAATAATAGGTACAGTCAAATAGGATCTGTCGTCTTTGTGCTTTACAGTCTCAGATAACGCCATCTACCAGCTTTATTTATAAGCCCAATTAAAGAAGATTTATAATCATCATCTCAGCCGATAGACGTCCACTGCTGGACATAGGCCTCCCCCAAGGATCGCCACAACGACCGGTCCTACGTTGACCGCACCGCCGTTCCCGGCGCCTTCAACAGGTCGTCGGTCCACTTTGTCCTATCCACGCTGCGCCTTCCGGTACGCGGTCGCCACGCGAGAACTATTCGGTTCCATCAGCCATCAGTTCTGCGGGCAATATGCCCCCCGCCCATTGCCACGTCAGTTTAGAAAAATGTAGTGTATAGTAGCCGACAGGCTACTCTGGTTCTTCTGCAAGGATCGCCACAACGACCGGTCCTGCGCTGCCCTCATCCGGGTTCCCGCCGCCTTCACCAGGTCGTCGGTCCAATTTGTGGGGGGCCTGCCCACGCTGCACCTCCCGGTACACGGTGGCCAAACGAGAACTCTTCGGCTCAGCCATCTATTCCTCGAACAATATGCCCCGCCCCACTTTAGTTCTTTGGGCTGTTCTGAGAATCTCTTCATTGCTAATTAGGTAGATCTGGCCGGAAAACTCCGAGCATAGCCTTCAAGATTTACTAGTATAACGATTACCTTTAACCAAATCCTTGATCTCCTGCGCAGTAACGTAGTGTCCCTCGCGGCGCACGACGCACGCGACGATCAGATCGCCGCTCTCGAGGTCCGGTATACCTGTCACAGCCACGTCGGAGACGCCTGCGTGCTTGCGGATCACGTTCTCTACTTCTACTGGCGACACCTGCCAAGATTGAGCTATGACGTTCCTACTATACCATACCACAATCACAGTGTAAGAGAGAAATGAGAGAGTCTCATTATACAGACAGTACTGATACTCCCTGCCCCCCACCAATTTTAACCTCAACCCTTCTGGCAGGAAGCGTGACGGAAAATGTCGGAAGTGGCGTATTCCTGTCTCGCTCACACTCACACAGTATCGCGTATGCTTCCCTCTTATAATTTTTTCCCATTTGTATGAAATGAGAGCTAAAGTGTCCAAGGTGTGACTGTAATATAAATTGTGATGATATTTTAGACTCCTTTTCACTCCTTCTTTACTTTGTTTCCTTTAATCTGCAATATAGGATGGATCAAACGACCCGCTTGTGAAATCAAAATTATATTGCGGTAGCGAAAAACTACGCCTTATTCCGTTTTTATTATTCGAAATTTCAATTCTTTCTTGCATTGTTCACGGTCAGAAAATTCCGTTTTGGAGCTTGTACCAAAAAAATAGTCTTCGCAGTTGTTTAAGTATTACTGTCATTCTGAAATGCATGGCCTTTCCTTCTACTGAAATTAAAGTGCAAACTACAAACGTACCTGATGATTCTTATACTTGAGCAAGATCTTGATACGATCCACGAAGTAGAAGTTCCAGTTCTCGTCCCGATAGAACATGTCGCCCGTTTTAAACCAGCGGCCTTCGGCGAATGTTTCTTTTGTAGCCGCCGGGTTATTGTAATAGCACTAAAACCAAAATATGATGGTAATCAGCCTAATAGATCCCACTTCTTCAGCGTCTAAGACGTCTATTAGTCGTACCTACTATAGTCTCAACCTCTGCTTATGCTTATGCTACTTTCAAGATATTTTTCACAACTCCGTATCTTTGTGTAAACATTGCTTTTTGGGAGATTCCGTGCTTTGTTGATTCGATTTTCTTATCCTTCTTATTATCATTGTTTGGGAAAACGTATAGACTATATAATATACTTTTGTTATGTTCTGTAGGAACATTTCCAACATTATTCTGGCAAATTCTGGCTTTGTCCCATCCCTGGTACTAATCGAATAATATAACATAACATACTTACAAATGTTTGCGCTCTCGTCAATTGATGTCGTTTGAATGTCTGCATTGTCTACAGATTAGTGAATCGCTTCAGCATACCACAAACTGGACATAAATCACGTTTTGGCTACCCAATCCTTCGAGTTTTCACTAAATTAAACATTTACCTTAAAGATAGATGGTCCTTTTAACCACAATTCCCCGGGAACATTTGGCTCATAGATGTCTTCATTTGTATCCACATTGACTATCTGAAACATTGCAAGTAATGCAATTTTGCTAGAAGTACTGCCGTGTAGTGTAGGTACCTACTGCAATAAATCAAAATGGACTTACTCTATATTGTAAATGTCCCAATTGTTTACCAGTTGATCCCTTGGGCAGGGGTTGTATGTCCGCGTGGAAAGCCATTTGACAAATCTCACTTATCCCGTAAATACTGTATACCTCTGTATTTGGTGTTAGTCTCTGTAATACCAGAGACGTATTAAAATAATCATCGAGCAAGGTATGTTACCTTCCTTTGATATAGGTAGTAGGTACTTATTCCTCAGAATTCCTTTAATCTAAACTTTTATAAAACTGTAACTGAAGTGTGATATTTATTTTTGAAACTAACCCTTGTTTCATCTTCGATTTCCGGAGACACTGCGCTGCCCCCTATACCAATAAATTCGAAGCACGTGAAGTCACATTTGTCGCCTGCGCCTGGTTTTATAAGAGTTGCCACCATTGTTGGACTCATCATGGTTGCAGTAGGCTGAAATATTTGGATAGGCATGGATATGTCAAAAGCATCTCAAGAATATAGCGCTATGAATTCCTCCCTTTGGATGTGGAGACCTTAGGCTGTTGTGGTCCCGGCGAAACTTTTTCTAAAGTGCCTTTCAAGGCGCCTGGTTGAGGCAACGGGAGACAGTAGGGCTGGCAGCTATTTTGCCCAAAGGGTGAAACGTGGCCATTCAAAGAGGCGATGCGGCCAGCCTCCCACTCTGCCTTGGGTGCTTTGGTAGACATATTTTATTTATAACTTGTTTAGTGGTTTGTATGTAAGGTTTTAATACTTTTAATGATGCTCTGGTGCACTGTATGTTTGTTTGATAAATAAGAATATAGGTAATAATATAAAAACCATAACGCGCACTAGATTGATAAAGTATTTATGTAAGTGTTATATAGCAGATTTTAATTTGCGAGCTTTCGCACCAACGCACGCAGGTTCGCACGTTTTGGACCAATAAGCTTTTATTGGTCCAACGTATGTTGCCATTCTTTTTATCCTACTATTGTAGAATACAGGCCAATTCTCTAGGAAAAAATATCACATAATATTATAAACTAGCGACCCGCCGCCCCCGGCTTCTCACGGATGCAATGCACATTATAAACCTTCTTGTTGAACTACTCTATCTATTATAAAAAACAGCATCAAAATCCGTTGCGTAGTTTTAAAGATAGACAGACAGCGGGAAGCGACTTTGTTTTATACTATGTAGTGATGTCAAAGTTTGGATGTTTGTCACTCATTCATCATTTAGGAGATTTGGATGCAATTTGGCACACAGATAGAATATGTTCTGGATACATAGACGAAATCGCGGGCAACATCTAGTTAACCATAATTCAAATTATAGGTAAGTATTTATGAGAATTGTAAATGTCGGAATTACCTTGTAAGTGTTGATAAGATAATAGGCATGATCCTGAGTCAACGCGCTAGAAGTCATCAAGTTTGTGTACCTCATTATTGGAGCTCCAATTATGTTTATAACTGCCGATAGCCATTGAATAGCGGACACGATGAAAAACATCCGAGTTGTTGCCGGAAATTCATAGTATCTATACCTGATAAAAATAAACAAACATCCATGTCTCGTGTAACAAATATACATAATTCATCAAATACTTGCCTCTTGCTAGTTTCGAACCCGGGAATCTCAGATACCTTAATTATGCCTGATGGGATTAATCTCCTCTTTCAACAACCGACGTTGGTTGATGCAATGGGATGTCACTAGAGACCGTACGGCACTTCTTCTTGCAGTGCCATCTCCTGTCGGAGGTTGGAGGGCTATTCAGACCCTGCAACCCTGAACAGGGGGGTGGTGTTCATATCGAACTATACATCATTCTTCTACCAGGCATTTGTGTTCCCAAAAATTTCTGGAGAATAATCTGGAGAAGTTGATGTTTATCACTTCTGATAATTTGACCGAGGTACTGTACCTAATTTAAATTTAATTTAAATATAAGCGGAGCTACGGAGAGAGAGTACAGCCCTGTCGGACTACCTTTAATATGAGGCTGCCCTTATGTTATGCTATACCCTTATGTTTGAGGTAATTTCTTGCTCTACTCGAACGTTTGCATTCTGCTGCCAGTAGAGGTTCTGGATGAAGGCTAAGTCTTTCGTGTCAAGGCCTAGTTTCCCTAAAATCTGAACAAGTTTCAGGTGTTGTACCCGATCAAACGCCTTTTCGTAATCTATGAAACAAATATGTGCACAGACATGCATATCCCAGCAACGCTGCATTAAAACCTGGTAACCGAATACCTGGATGCGAGTACAAAGTCCATTTCGAAAACCAAATTGCGTGTTTGAGATATTACTTTCCACCTTATTGTATATTCTATTATGTATAACTTTCAAGAATATTTTCAATACATGGCTATTTTCAACACAAGGTAGGTGACCCTAGGGACATAAAATCCTAAACATTCTTACCAAAGATAGTGAGCTGAGATAGAAAAGTTTTTGTGCGTGCCCGCGGCGTATTTCGGAAGACCGGTGGTTCCGCTTGTGGAAACTAAAATGGCGATAGCGTCTTCTGGATCAAAATCTGTAGGTCTGAATTAAACAAAAAACAATTTTAACTACCCCACTCAATACGTAGAGGTACCTACATGAAATTACCAAATCGCTGTATTATTGGAGTAAAAGGTTATTTAGCGAAAATCGTATAATTTATCACAGAAAGCCCAATTCAAAATATTTAAACAGGCGTCCTTAAGTACCTTATTCGCACAATTATCAATATATTCTGCCTTCAGGGAAAGGTGTCTTTGTATGAATATGATAGGTATCTTGCGATAATTATCAGTATCTAATATCTAGGTACCTAATCAACCTCAAGCTATTTTTAAGTTTGTAAAGATAGCAACATTTAGAAGCAAAGAAAATGCTTCAAAGTTAATTATTACTTACTTAAAATCCTGAATTATGCTGTCTTCCCCATGTTTTTTCAATAATTCAGCAATACTTGGAAAATCGGTTCCTCTATCGAAAGTCACTATAAAGGGTTTTAAGTCTAACTGCTTCAAACTCGTTTGGACATCAACTGCCTTATCATTCTGGCAGAATATTATCGCTGGTTCGATAGTCTTGAATGTTGCTTGCAGTTCATCTGTAGTATTTAAAACGTGTCAGAACACTGGACGAAGAAGGGAACGGGACGGATGGGGAAAGATCGTGCGGTGAAGAGCGTATCTGGGGCGACCCTTTGGGCGTCGCCCGGTGGGCAGGCCCAGATATCGCTGGATAGACCATATCACCAAGGATCTCGAGGAGCTGGAGGTGCCCAACTGGACTGAGATGGCACAGAAAAGAGATAAAGGGCGTGTTTTGTTGTCGGAGGCATAGTAAGTAAGTAAGTAAGAACACTGGAAAAGCATCAATGATTATTATTATTGTTAGCTGGGCTATTGCAAGCACACAGTCTTCCTGCGCCAGACCAAATAAAATCTTTGATTGCAAGAAAGGTTCGTTATGTAACACTGCGACCAGTGCAGGTCTCGATCAAAGATTATTCTGTTCCGCTCTCAGATCACAAGTGATATTATGAGGTTCTGTTTTTTTTTAAAATGACTAATACAGCATTGCTCAGGGAGCAGTTACTGCTTTTTACTGCGGACTATTGGAGGGAATGAGGTTCCGCTACTATTGCGATGCAGCATCGATCCAGACGCGCGATGCAGCATAGCTACAGTTGCGATGCAGAAATGACTCGTTCACGAATAACGCTACTACATCGCTGTCCTGTCCTGGGTCCTGGCTCTAAACCGTATGTTTATCTAAAAATTGCATCCGAATCTGTTCAGTTTCAGTAGTTACTTCACGTGATGCGTACACAATGAAACAGATACAAATTCCTAGTTTTTAGCATAGCATAGTATATGCTCACGACTATATTCCCCTACGGGGTAGTCAGAGATATTCTGAAACCTCACAACATCCACGTTTCACCAGTATAGTACTGAAACTCTGTCCTGTGTGACAGGGGGTAAGCCCGTCGCCACTTATAATGGACAGTGGGTACAATACATGCCTCGAAATTGAAGCATGCCGGTTTCCTCACGACGGGGATCGAACCTCGCCTCCTGCACGGCAGGCAAGGCTACTCGCCACTGGACCACCACGGCTCCCCTACGGACCTAGTTTTTAGGGGGATAAATAAATCTATCGTAATTCCCAGTACCTACAAAATATTTTCAAATATTTTATTACAGGTAAGTAGGTATTATACTAAAAATAAATGTATACGTGTAGAGAATACCTAGATAAGAAGTTATAGATAATTAGGTACATGAATAGATAAAATGTTAAAATTTAAAACACCCGCGTTAAACATTACCCTTCTTTTGGCATCTCCTCAGTCGGATAAAATACTTACTAGGATTCAAAGTTCTATCTATTGGTGCTACTATAACGCCGAGGTATAGGGCTGCGTAGTACGGGATGACCAGGTCCAAATGATTAGGCGCCATCAAGACCATGACATCACCCTGCTTCAACCCTAAGGCTCGCATGGCATTCGCACATTGTACTGATCTCTTTAGCACTGATTTATTTGTCTCTGTCTGACCGGTACCTCCATCAATCTGAAGACAACAAATAGCATAGCATAGACATAGTGCCCTCTAAATTGCCATATATTTCTCTATATTACGTTATGTATTGCTGCATACGCTGAAAAAGAAATTCCGTGCGTCCACCAATGTCCAGGTCCAGTTTCTAGTCCACCAATCCGCATTGGGCACGTGTGGTGGACTACCACCCATTCGCACACCGGGTAGACCTGTGCCCTGCATTGTGACATACTTATAAAGGCTGATGATGATTAGGATCATATGGGATTTGAACACGCGACCGGCTTACCTGCAGAACAAACTCAGGCGACTCTTTCAGGCTGTGCAGTATTAATTTGCCTAGATGGAACCTGTCTGATGCGTTACCAGACTTGGCCACTATCTGAGACCCCAACTCGATCATGTACCAGTGTACGGCGTCGTTAGGTCTTCTTTGTCGATACATTGCACTGTAACCACAATAATTTTTATGTGACAAATAACAGTCAATTTTATTTTGTAGACATTTGTGTTGTATAAAAAACATTTTAAAATCCGTCGAAGTGTTAATTTTTTAAACATTTGGATTTATTTATAAGTAGTTAGGCATAATTTCACAGTTTCGCTACACGGCATTTTCCTTCACTATATTTTCAATTTCTAAATTGTTTAAAAAATTGCAAACTTACAAGCAATCTACTACTCTTCTCTACGTTCTATAGATAACTAGGTATCTGTATTCATTCATAATATACAGTTACAGTGGGTTGAACTCCAAACTAAAGTTTGATAACAGTTTTATTCTGATAAGGAAATTGTACTCATAGCAAAATCACTAGGTACCGTATACAAGGTGTTTCATCAGTAAAAATAAATATTTAAAACTTTTAGGCCCACTTGCGCCAACCACGGGTTAGCAATTAACTCCGGATAAAATGGCTCTTTCAGCTGTTTTTCTATACAAAAAATAATGGGTTACCAACTTAACCTGGAGTTTAGTGCTGACCCAGGTTGGCGCAAGTGGGGCTTAAGGGGGTAACTGTTTAGACCGTCAAACTGAACAACTTTCTCTATGGTACCAACATCGAAATCGCGAAAAAAAAACTGATATTCAATACATATTTTAGCTCTAGTCGATTTGTAGAGTAGGTACGGAACATCATTTTTTTTCGCGATTTCGATATTGGTCCCATAGTGAAAGTTGTTCAGTTTGATGGTCTATACCACCCCCTTAAAGGTTTATTTGTATTTTTGTAACACTTTGTATATGTAAGTATGTAACAGCAAGCAATTGTTATTTGTTTGGCGATTATTTATGCAGGTAATAAGATTAAGGGCCTGTTTCACCACTTTTAGATAAGTTCTTGTTAGCTTATCCGACAGATCTTTTGTCTTTATTAAAATAACTATGTCAAATGAGCTGTCGGATAAGCTAACAAGAACTTATCCAAAAGTGTTGAAACAGGCCCTAAGATTGTTTTATTTTAATTGTCGTGAATAGAGTATGTACCTACCTATATTTCCTAATTATGCTGTGGGTTTTTTTTGCGGCCTTTAATAGGTAGGTAATTAAATTTTTACTTTACTTTTCCAAAAAATAAAAATGTCACATTGTAGCTTAGACCATTAGTCATTGTTGATTTTCAATTTATCGAAACATTCATGATGAAATGAGATGAAGAGAGATTTCAATATACTCTTGAACAACAACCTAGACAAGACTTGTCTACATTAATCAGCGATTAGGTACTTAGTAGGTAGGTACACTTGCTGTTGATCGGGCCCGATTTCAGCATACATTGCCCGATTTGTTCTCTCTATTTTAAACTGTAGCGATGAAAGCAAGCTATGTATAGACGGCGTCTGCTCAGGCTACCCTGTTTGGACTTTGAACTATTAGAAGTTGAACGCTGCGAATCGTGCGAGAGGGTGCGGTATGTTGTTGTTGTTTCGTCTCACGGCACGCTGCGCCCGCGCCGGCAGCCGCGTCTATGCAGGCTCTCTACCGCACTATTTTGTGTTTTGTACGTAGTGTGGTTATGGGTATATAGGGTGCGTAACCTGATGTGTCGCCGTGTGTACCTATGCCAAATCAAGCTGCGCCCGCGGCATGGGGCGGCGCGATATATTGCTATGGCGCCCTAGCTCTTCCTTTTTGACGAAAGGAACGCGAACGAACGAGTTACAGGCGCGATAAAATGTTTATCCAGCATAGCTAGCATGCCGCAGTGATACAGTTCTATCACACCTTCGCTCTCTTTCTATTTGCGTGCGAACGAACGAGATAAAAGACTTGATACAGCCGTATCACGTGCTGCATGCTACCAGCACAGGCGCCATCGCCATACCGCGTATGTAGGGTATTGTAATCGCTGCTTTACATTTAAATCGGCTATAAGCATATCATATACTTTGCTATAATAAAAATATACTATGCCTAGTGATAGGTTATCAGTCAGCTGTAATAATTATTATCAGTCTAAAGGTACGTTCCGCCGGTTTCATTACGCCGACAGCGCTGTGAGTGCGATTATTGTTGTTCCGATTTTACGTGAGCGCGACCATAATCGAAAACGTAACGTCATCCATGACGTCACTACCGACGCCATCTTGCAATAACAGTGCTCACGGCTCGGAGCGTTAGCACCGTAGAAAGAGAAGGAACTAGAAGGAAGCACGTGTCTTGTCATATCACTCAGTAAGAGATGCACATAGCAAATTCGCTCTAGTTAAAAAAGGAGATCGCTACTTATTTCTGTCCTTATCGACGTAGCCACTTTTTTGTTCTACGACGGCTGTCTGACTCCGGAGTCAGACATCTATTTTCATACAAATTGTATAGGATTTTATGACTATCACTGTCTCATACGCGGTTACACTGATGTTTCGTCTATAAGCGTAAGCGAAAAATACTTCGCCTATGGTTAGCACTGTGAGAGAGTTGTCAAAAGTGACGTTTGACAGTTTTGTTATAGTAAATTTTTGAGTGATTTTTCAAAAGTGACGTTTAACAGTTTTGCTGTCGTACATTTTTGGTTTGTCTAAGTCTCGATTTAGGTTTCTTTAGTAGTATTGGGGTTGATGATGTTCTAAAAAAGACGAACAAAAGTTTAATAAGGATTAATGATGAAGAAAATAATATAAATATTTGAATGTTGTGATGTAAACGGTGTGAGCGCGATATCTAGTGTTCCGAATTGGAACGCTATCAGCGCTGTGGGCGCGCTAACGCAAATGGAATGGGGTGTTATCGCTGCAATCGCTCACAGTGCTGTTTTTATGAATCGGAACGTACCGTAATTTCATTATTTATTACACCTGCGTACCCGCATGTATCCGATATTGACAAGCCAAGCACGTATCCAGAAGAAGGGATATACATACATAAATTCACGCCTTTTTCCCAGAGGGGTAGAAACACTATGGATCACCACTTTGGCGGTTCTGTCACTTTCCACTGCATTTATTCCGCTTTCATTCTTCTGCTGCTCTTCTGAGAACCAACTTTCCCTCCCATACGTCAGAGTCGGAACCATGGATTTAAATCATAAAGGATGCCACTCCTCCTTACAAGCATTGAAACAAGCAAATTGGCAATGGCGTCGTCGATATTGCCAATTTTAGGTGTGTCCCTTTCTGTCCAATGACTTATGAAAATGACAGGAGAGGCGAGCTAACGTTTTTCACGTTGGATTAGAAAGGGACAAAGTTAAAGTCACAAAAAACGACGCGACGGAAAAGAACGATCATTACCGGCCACCAAGGAGTATTATCATGTTTCACCGCTTGTCGGCAGTCTGTCCTCTATTATAGGTAAGTATTCCAAACTTCTTGGTCGCAAGGACCTTTGGGATAGCCGAACGAGCTTTTGGAGATACGTTTCAGGTCGGATTTAGTAGAATCAATCGGAAAATAGTACAAGAAAAAATTCTCACAAGTTTAATATTCGATTCATTATCATTATTTTATTCTAACGATTTATAATTTACAGTTTTATTCTCTTTCCAACTGTAGCACTAACTCCTTCAGCTTTCTTCTATGTAATTTTGTGGTAGATGTCGTTGGCAGCGAGTCCATGAATATAACACCACCTCTTAGTTGCTTCGAATCTGTTAGAGTGTCTGAAAAAGAAAAAAAAAAGAATTCTATGCCCATATAATTTGTACGTCTACCTTACAAAGATACGGAGGGCCTGTTAGGAACGCTTGGGCACGCGTTGCGGTGTAGACTAAGTTGCTGAAAAGCTCATTAAAGCTAATCCTCCATTAAATCTCTTGCTGTCACTTTTTGTCTTGTTGACGTAGTAAAAGCTAGCAAGAGATTTAATGGAGGATCAACTTTAATGAGCGTTTCTGCAACTGAGTGTTAGACTTAGATCAAAGTAAAATTAATAGATACCTAGGCCTTACGAGAACATTTCAAACCGGAAAAATGAGGCAAAACAAATGAATGGTATACTTCAAATTAGTACCGAGATGACAGACAATTGCCCTAGTTTGTACGGGCCAATTGCCGTAGTTGTGTGCTTCAACTTAACGCGTTTTAGGCCTATCCATTAATTTGACTTTGATATAAGAATCTAAGGTGTTTGACGATAAAACTAGGGACCAATTTAACCTCGCGTTAGCATTGCTCTCTGCCAAGTTACACGATCAATTTATCATTATGCCTATCTCGTTTGGGCTTCACACTAGACTATTTTTAACAATCAAAATTAGAATCTAAAAGTAATGGAATAAAATCCAAAGTTGCGGATTTAATGTAAACCTAGCCTAAGTAAGTAAGTTATAGCCTGTAGAATCCCACTGCAGGGGTCACGAATAGGTGTGAAAGGGAGTGGACCATACTCCAGGCCTCTGAACTGGCTTAACGAATAGTTAAAACATCATCTTACGGAACTATGCGAGACCAACTGCTTAACGTGCCTTCCGAAGCACAGAAACGCTCGAGATGAAATACCACTAAACGGTCACCCATCCAAAGACTGGCCGGACCTGACGCTTAGCTTCGGTGATCGTTTCCAATACCGAAGCTCCACTACGCCAACGAAACCTAGCCTACTTAATTTAAATACCTTTAACTAAATCCTTGATCTCCTGCGCAGTAACAGTATGGCCAGGTCTTCGGACCACACAAGCGACGACCAGCTCTCCGCACTCTGGGTCCGGTATGCCGGAGACAGCCGCGTCCTGGACCCCTGGGTGGCGACGAATTACTTCTTCCACTTCAGCTGGGGATATCTGGAGAATAGGGACTCGAGTTACGTTATAGGAATTCTTAAGAGAATATTATGCCGAGAGCTTCGATCCTTAGATCAAAATAAAATTAATGGATAGGCCTAAAGCGCGATAAGTTGAAGCAAACTACTGGCGCACTTGGTCCATACAAACTAGCGCCATTATCTGTCAAATCTAGGGCACTTGCATACAAATTTGAAGTAAACCTTTCATTTGTTTTGCCTCATTTTTCTGGTTTGAAATGTTCGCGTAAGACCTATCCATTCATTTTATTTTGATCTAAGCTTCGATCAACAATATCCAACTAGATAACGCGTCAGCGCTCAAAACATGTCCCGGCAAATAACGCCTCACTATTGGAATGAGGTCTTATTTTGAATTAGTTGCGTTCGAACAAAGCCAACGTAAGCACGTCTCGCAATGCCGCAGTGTTCCTTTTTTAAATTACTAGGAATTATGGTTGCTTTGAGGTCGAAATTATAATGTATTCGGACTGTTTTCTCGGTTCGTTAACAAAAAATGTTGTATATTCACGAGGACAGAATTTCTCTTTGATTTTGTATGCGACCCGTTATCTAGTTGTATATTGTTGATCAAAGGCCGAGAGCGAAAATGCGCGCTGCATACAAACGTACTATGGTAATATTTTCAATACTAACCTATTAAAGTCAATAAAATTTTGCAGAAACAATCTAGAAATAAATAAATAAATAAATAACGCTCACATGCACATACATTGTAATGATCCCAAACTAGCACTAAAGGCTTTTATTATGGAAACCATACAACAACGGCACGAACATATAACATCCATGACCGAACCGGGATTCGAACCCAGGACCCTGGTTTGGCAGTCCGGCGTGGTAACCATTACACCAACCGGGTCGTCGAACAAATCTCTATGCTTCTATAGAGTCAGATTTTCGATAAAATATACAGTTTCAATGCTAGGATTAATTTAAGATTTGTATGGAAATCTTTGAGGCACTGTAACTTGAAAAATTTACATTTTAACAAAAATCTCACTCCATACAAGCATAGAAATTTGTTTCAAGATTGTTTCTGCAAACTTTAATTGACTTTAATTGGTTAGTATTGAAAATATCACCATAGGTTTGTATGGGGCGCGCTCCGAATAATATACCCTTAAGTTATCGAATTAACCAATTATTATTTATGAATATACCTAGATCAAAATAATATGATCAGGTTTTTTAAATTGTCCTTAAAAAGAATATCTTTGATACCTTATATGGAGAGGAGATAATATTTTATATAGAGAGGAGACCACAAATTTTAATTTTAAACTATTCCTACCAATTCCTACATGGGGTCCATGCTGACGGTTTTTTAAGGGCATAATCAGACCATCAAACTGAACAACTTTCTCTATGGGACTAATTCTCTAAAGGTATTTTGGGTAACCTACCTAAATGAAAAACAAACCCCTTTACTTTTTAATATTACTATGCAAAAATGTAATCCGTACTACAGAATAGTCCATTATTACAAACTCCATGATGGCTTTTAATTGTATTTTCTCAAACATGCTTGGAAATTTGAGCATTATTTTGACAACCTTTTTCGAGATAAATCGAAATTGCTGTAGGTACTGGCCAAGTACATGCGAGCAGTGGCCGGCAAAAGTTGCATAAAAATCCATATCTGTCGTGGTTTAGCGGCCAAATAAATTACATAGTAAACTCATATCAGTCTGTCTTGTAATTTAAAAATGGAACGATCTTTTACTCCGAAACATGGCAACCAAGGAGGTACTTATCAAAGGTTTTATTTAAATTTCGAACTGGCTTGCAAATAGAAAGCTTTATAATTAAAAAAAACGAATGAACACTTTCACCACAGATTAATAATAAGTTACTAGCTTTAACGCAGGAAAATTATTGTTGTTCGTCATTGATTTTGAAAAGTTGATTGATTTAAATTTCCGCGCATTGTTTGAGAAAAGCACTATACAAGCCTTGGCCACAACTAGGCATTGATGGACTTACGTATGTATCAATGCCTCTTTTGCTTGCCTCTGAGGTAAAGTACCTAGTTACTATAATTGTTGAGAAAGTAAAATATTTAAAAATGCTGCGACAGCATTCATTGTTAGAAACATACCTGATGATTCTTGTACTTCAGTATCAACTTGATACGTTCCACAAAGAAGAAGTTCCAGTTTTCATCCCTGTAGAACATATCGCCTGTCATGAACCATCTATCTTCTGCGAATACTTCGTCCGTCGCCTTCGGGTTGTTGTAATATCCCTAAAAGAAATTAAACATTATTTGCAGACATAAAAGAGTCTTAAATTCTATGTAGCCCTAAATATGAATTCCAATCCAATCTAGGACGTCATGTAAAAAAAAAAGGAAACCTGTTCCTTTAAGGGGCTACCTGCCGGTTTTGGGTAACTTTGTAACCATTTTATTCATTAACTATGGCACTTTTTGAGCTGAAAAATAAACTGAACCATCTACAGGATATGAGAAGTGATGTGGTTTTTCTAGAAATCGATTTTAATGAATAAAACCGAAGAAAAGGGACTCTAAAGTCACCCCTTTTTTTCCAGTTGTAACCATTTTACTCTTACATTTTGAATCGGAAGAAAATGAAAATTTACAATATTGTTCACAATACAGGGTGTAAGGGACAGCCCTCCGCAAACTGAAACGGTGAACTGAGACCATCAAACTGAACAACTTTCACTATGGAGCCTACCTCAGGAAACGCGAAAAAAAATCAGCTGTCCCATACAAAACTGCCGTACCTACCTGACTTAAATGTATGGGACAGCTGATTTTTTTTCGCGTTTCCTGAGGTAGGCTCCATAGTGAAAGTTGTTCAGTTTGATGGTCTGAGTTCACCGTTTCAGTTTGCGGAGGGCTGTCCCTTACACCCTGTACAATTTAGAATGATGTGGTTTTCTTTCTATTTAGAAATTAATAAAAAATCATCTAATTTTTCAAAGAAAACAGCTAAAATCTGACCGGAGCCACGCGCTCGTTCGCATCGATTAGTATGGAGAGTCGTGGCCCAGGGCAGATACGCCTTAATCCGCATCGGACACGCGGGGTAGACTGAAGCCCATACACCCTCCCTGAGCGTAGGCCTTGTGTCCTGCAGTAGGACGTATAATATAGGCTGTGATGATGATGACCTACCTAATACATCTCACTAATATTATAAATGCGAAAGTTTGTGACGATGTTTAGATGTTTGGATGTTTGTGACTCATCTCATCTCATCTCATCCTCATCTCATCTCATCTCATCTCATTATAAATGCGAAAGTTTGTGACGATGTTTAGATGTTTGGATGTTTGTGACTCAATCACGCATAAACGGCTGAACGGATTTGGATGAAATTTGGCACACAGATAGAAGGTGTTCTGGATTAAAACATAGGATACTTTTTAAAGGTTCTCGCAGACGGAGTCGCGGGCAACAGCTAGATCAGCTAGTAAAGCATAAGTGACTAGAAAAAGACTAATTATCTACTGATAAATCTATAACGTACCTTGAAAACACCAGGTCCTTTGACCCACAATTCACCTTGAGTATTTGGCTCGATGATATCTTTACCAGTCGTCGTGTCTATCAACTGAAAACAGTTTTAAATTCAGTTTGTTATCTTCGATTACAGGCAGCTTATCAAACAATCTTCCCTTTAGTTAGGTAGCTAAATTACCTAATAGTTAATTATACCTACCTAACATCTCCCTCGGAGCCTCGATGGCGCGTTGCGGAGAGCTATGGAAACTCAATCTTGAGGTCCGGGTTCAAATCCGCACGGACCAAATCTTATGTCCGTAATATTAAATAAATAAATAAATAAAAATTCTTTATTTCATATATTACATCCATATGTTGTTAGTATCACACTTAAATGACTATGTTATGTAGACCGATCCAGTGCTTTATAAAGCTACTGTCACAGTATCTACTGGAGACCATGTTCAGGATGCTGTTGGTGCTGGCGCGAACCCTCTGCAGCGCGGCGGCACACCGTTTGCGTTTGTAATATTGACTTTTGTCAAACAGTGAAGGAAAACATAGTGAGGAAACCTGCATACACTGAAGAAGAAATTCCGATGCGTATGTGAAGTCTACCAATCCGCAATGGGCACATGTGGTGGACTAACGCCCATACACCCTTCATGGGGGTAGGCCTGTGCCCTGCAGTGTGGGACGTATAATATAGGCTGTGATGCTGATACCTATAGAGAAATCATACTAGAGCGGCTGTTCTGTATCATCATCATCATTTTCAGCCTGTATCTACCCACTGCAGGGCATAAGCCTCCTCCATATTTTGCCATTCTTCTCGGTCCTGTGCCAGTCGCATCCAGGTCTTGCCTGTACTTTTCCAGATGTCGTCAACCCACCTGGCTGCCGGACGACCCACTTCTCTTTTACCTAATCTCGGCCACCACTCTGTTAAGGCTTTACTCCACCTGCCATCATTTCGTATAATGTTTATAAAATATAGGTAATTAAGGTACCTACCCTATATTCCAAGCATCCAAGTGGTTTACCACACGATCCTGGCGGGGGACTGTCATTTATGAATCCCATAGATATCTCCGACATTCCATATGCGTTAAACACTAACGCATTCACTGCGGCTTTCTGAAACATTCGATTTTACAGTTTTAACGTCGCCGTCGTAACTATCCTGTTGGAGTCACGTTGCAGGGTTTGTCTCGAACACTTCTCTCGCGTGGTGTTCGCGCGGTTCGCGTCTCAGCCTGCCACGTGGCTCCAAAATCCTTCTCAGCTGTTGTTCTTACTCAAAAACAATCCTCGAGATTGGATAGACACTGCCTCAAACTACTTGACACTGGCGAAATTTAACAAGGAAACGCCATTAAATAAAAATAGAATAGAATAGAACTATCCTGTCCTAAGTGTTTTACTGGCGTCAATATATTTATTGAATTATATTGTGTCACCTTGTATTGATGTGTACTTAACTATGCTATAATGTAAATGTTAATAAATGAATACTTTAAATAATATGGTAGGTACACGAACTTGAAAGAAATACGGACCGAATATTGCACTAAAAAGATGTGAAGCATCTCGTTCGTTCTACAAGGGACCTACACTCACACAGATGCACTAGCTCTAGGCGCAGGTCCGACAACCCGTCCCATTATGTACCGCGTGACAGCACGCACACAAAAGAAATGGGTGCTTCACTCATGATTAGACGAGATTACGCCTTGGGTAGGTAGGTACTCGTACACCAAATAATCCCATATAACCATTCAATCGCAGAATTACGAAGTAGTTTTACAACTCGTCGCAGACTGTGGTGTTGGATTTGGTTTCCATGTGTGGTAACGGTTCATTCACAATCTGACCGAAAAAGTTTCAATAGCTGTGTTTTGTCGTTGAATCTACACGTTACGTATTTTTTGTGATAACTGGGTGTACCTAATGTTGCCATACGACGGTGGTGTAATTGTCCAACCATTTTTTTCTGTGTCGACTGTCGAGGCTTTTCGTTTAAAAAAACGTTTCTAAACGAAGTCAGAGTTTACACATAGTGTCGAAATTTTTCGTAACGGCTACCAAAAATGGCTTTATGGTGATATCTTATTTATTTGTGAGGTAAATTTTTCAAAAAATAAAAATTGCTGAACTAAAGTTTTCTAAGGTGAGTTTGAAAGGTTTTTAAACCTCATACAAAAGCCTTCTCGTACCCATTAGTTCAACACGAGTGCTAAGGGGCTCTCGTATCGAACTCATGGGTATCAACCAGAAATCGGTGAATATCGGCCATTTATTAACTCAGCCGGTGACTTTCGGTGAATCGATTCCGGTGGTTTCGGTGCCGGTGAATCTCATTCGGTGAGCTCAGCAGTTGAAACTGTCAAAATTACTATGGACATACGCATCTTTCTACTGCTGTTTTGACTTTCAAAAATCGCTCTCCTTGAGTATGATTTTTGAAAGGCAAATCCGAAGTAGAAATATGCGTATCTCCATAGTAATTTTGACGTTTTCAACAGCTGAGCTCACCGAATGTGATTCAAAAATCGCACTCCAGATCTTACGGTAGGTAAATCTAGGTACTTACCTTTATTTCTTCAATCAACTCAGACGACACAGCACTGCCTCCAAGCAAGATCAGTTCGAGACTGGTGAAGTCGCATTTCTCTTTTTCACCTGCTTTTATGAGAGTTGTGAATAAGGTTGGACTCATCACTGTATATTCAGGCTGTAACAGAAATATCAACGTGCACGAATTGATTGCCATTTTTAGGAATGCCACTACACTTGACTTCAAGCGAGCGGTACCATATGAATAAATACGACTAGAAGTCAAGCTTCAACGGCGCTAGATTCGCGAAAAAAGTTGTAATCCATTGCTTTATGGATCAAAATGGCATATTTACGAGTCTAGCGGCTGTCTCCGGAGCAGCGTCCCGCTTGTATGAAGCTTCCGATCTGTTCTGAAGGCCTACCATGAGTTTTCATTGTACTTTACTACTGTAGTTACGTCGCCAATTCGTATGGCAGATATTCGTTCTCAACTAGGAGCGCTGTACGAAATTTAATACAGTAGTAAAGTACGGTGAAAACTCATGGTAGGCCTCCGGATATTTAATCATGTGGCGGTACCGTGAGAAATTTAAATTGGACGACGATATACCATACAGAAGGAGTATCACGCCTTTTATCTCGTTCGTTCGCGCTTAAACAGAAAGAGAGCTAAGGCGCGATATCGCTAATCACGCTGCCATATTACGGCCGCTGGTGACAACTTTGAATGCGTTGCATAGTTTATTAGGGGACGTCTCAGACCATCAAACTTAAAAACTTTCACTATGGAACCTATATTGTAATCAGGAAAAAAACTGCTGTTCCATAGAGGTGAATGCAAAATAGTACATACATACACACATATGCTCACGCCTATGTCCCACTACTGGGGTAGGCAGAGACAATAGATCGCCACATGCTACGATTCAGACACACATCTTTCGCCTCCTCCACATTCATAAGTCTCTTCATACATGTTCGTCGGTTCCGGGTACATTTTATTTGGCCCTTCTTCAGTACGCATCCTATTTGGTCAGCGTACGTGCGCCTAGGGCGACCCCTTTCAACCATTCCATTCACACTTTCCTTGTAAATTTCATACGTCAGTCTACTTTGGCTTATTCTTTCCACATGGCCAAACCACCTCAACATTCCCTTTTCAATCCTTGTCACTACATCTTCTTTCAGACCACATCTTTCTCTAATCACACTATTCCGTAACCGGTCCTTTAAAGTCACACCACACATACTACGCAGGGAGCGCATTTCAACAGCATTTATTCTAGATGCATGCTTCTTCTGCCATACCCAACTCTCACTTCCATACATTGAAGTGGAGACCTTATACAGGATCCTTTTTAATATGCTGACACTTATTTAAGAGGATGATCAGACCATCAAACTGAACAACTTTCTCTGAGGTACTTACCAATATGGAAATCGCGAAAAAAATTTGCTGTCCTATACATTTGGCTCAAGTAGGTTTGCAGTTTTGTTTGTATTTTTGGCGATTTCGACGTTGCTGCTATAGAGAAAGTTGTTTAGTTTATCGGTCTGATCATCCCCTTAAAAGTGTGTCAGCATATTAAGAAGGGCCCTGTATAGGCTGTGAGATGATGATGACTTACCTTAACAACAAAGGTACTTGGAACACAATCAAAGAAGTTTGTAATCTCACTACCCAAAAAAACCCTGCCACTGAACTTCTTAAACTAGCATCTACCCCGAAGGAATCCCTAAACAATATCAACAGCTTTTTCACAACAGTTGGCAACAAACTTGCAAAAGACATCCTATCAAAGCTAGGGAAGACTGAAGAAGAGCTTATTGGAGTGGCACAAACTGCAGCTGTTACTACACAAAGGTCCATGATGTTGGCCCCAACTGACCACCTGGAGATTAAGAAAATTATATGTAATCTAAGAACCAACAGTGCACCCGGTAACGATCGAATTACGACAAATTTTTTAAAACAATTTCACGAGATACTTTCCTACCCAATATCGGTCATGTGTAACCAGAGTCTGTCCACTGGAGTCTTCCCGGGAATATTTAAGAATGCCACAGTTATCCCTATCTACAAAAATGGAGACAAAAACACGGTATCGAACTATAGACCCATTTCCCTCCTAAGCACAGTAAGTAAAATATTAGAAAAGGTTGTCAACGCTAGACTTACTAACTACCTTGAACAAAATGGTCTATTATCAGACAATCAATTCGGATTTCGAGCCAAAAAGTCAACCGAAGACGCGGTCGTTACTCTCTCAAAACTGGTTACTGACTGCCTTGATAAGGGAGAGAAGTGCACAGGTGTATTTTTGGACTTGAAAAAGGCCTTCGATACCGTGTCAATACCAATACTCCTACGGAAACTGGAAAACGTGGGTGTCCGTGGATTGCCACATGAATGGCTCAAGGACTACCTGACAGATAGACAGCAGACGATTAGCATATCAGGTCAGACTAGTGATAGCGCTCAAGTTACTTACGGCATTCCGCAGGGAAGCACGCTGGGTCCAACGCTGTTTCTGGTCTATGCCAACGACCTTTGTAAACTTCAAGTCAATGGTGGACGCATTCTCGCATTTGCAGACGACACAGCTTTAATTTTCCACAGTCGTTCGTGGGAGCAACTTCAGGCTGTAACGGAGAAGGGGCTTAACCTGGTTACTCGGTGGCTTGAGAGTAATCTCCTCACTATCAATATACCCAAAACAAAATTCATCACATTTGGGATTCCAGCGCAACCAAACCACCTGTAGACTTTACGATACCAGTCCATGAGTACCCCTGCAGGGGGGAGTGGGCCGGCGGTGTCAGGTGTCAGTGTGCTCACCTCGAACAAACACCTGCAATTAAATACCTGGGTGTGGTCATCGACGAGAAGCTTAGTTGGAAACCACATATAGAATCGCTAGCCAAAAGAATAAGACGACTAATCCCAGTTTTTAGAAACCTTCGTGACATCGCGGACACTAGGCTCCTCGTCAACGTTTATACTGCCCTGTGCCAGTCACTGCTGGCCTACTGCTTACCTGTTTGGGGAGGCGCAGCCACTTCCCACCTCCTGGAACTTGAAAGAGCACAGCGATCAGTCATTAAAGTAATGATGCGTAAGCCACGTAGATACTCTACACAGGTGCTATATGGCGAAACAAAGCTTTTAACTGTGCGCCAACTATATATACTGCACACCACGATGCGATACCACAGTCACAACGCCCCCTGGGAAATCGTACAACACAAGAGACGACTGCGTTTCCCGATAGCACCTGTTAGAACTAGCTTTGCCCAACGTCAATTTGCCTTTTTGGCCTCGTTTCTCTATAGACATTTTAGCAAAGAAGAACCTAACATCAATAAAATGAGTAGGCACTCCCTTAAAACTACCTTAAAATTGAAACTTAGTGGACTAAACTATATCGATACGGAACAATTCCTGCGCATACCACAATGATATAATCCCTAGACATGACAAACGCGCGTACACACAGACACACCTCAACCCCCCCCCCCCCCACACACACTCACACACGCACACACATAATTCTAAAGCTATTTAAATAATTAATAATTGGCAAAATTAAATAAATAAATATAAATATTAGTTAAATTTTATAATGAAATATTGATACTGCATGCCTTGCTAATATTTAAGCAAGTTAATTATTGTAATTGTTATTATTATTGTACTTAAACTTTATTTCCACAAATACTGCTTTTGTTAAAAAGTTCTGTACTATGTATTGTTTCGATTTAATCATTGTTTGGGAAGGCACTAGCTCCTAGGGTTCAGGCATCTAGATTAGGAGCTAGGGTTTTCAATGTCATATTCTTATTGAGATTTAATAAAGCAAATTTAATTTAATTTAATTTAATTTATACGTGTTCAGGAGATAGTAAATGTGTTCGTTTGTAAGAGGCTGAGATGTTTGCAGACGCGTGTACCTCATGATAGGTGACAGAACATAGTTGTAGATGGCCGTCATCCATTGAAGCTGAAATACGACCAGAGACATGCGGATCGGTGTTGGAAAGGTTTTGTATATCGCCCTAGAAAAAATAAAATCGGTCAAGTGCGAGTCGGGCTACTCGCGCATCGAGGGTTCCGTACCACACCACCACAGAACACAACATATTAACTTAGAAAAAAACTTTTTTTTCTCCGGGACCTTAATCATGAGACCGACTCACACTTGACCGGTTTTTATTATTTGTTGTTATTCTGTAGAGTTTGCTCTATAATCACACCAAGTTTGACGCTTGTATGTATTACCGTTTTTACTGTAGAACGAGAAGAAAAAACGTCGATAAAAACCAGTTTCTTGTTGAGATCCCCCCTTAATTTTTAACTTTTTGAAATTTTCATTATTTGTTATCAAATCCGCCGTAATACTTAACGCATATTCTGTGAAAATCTAGCTATTACGGTTCAAAAGTAAAAGTTACAGCCCTAAATGGGTAGGACGGACGGACGGACGGACGGACGGAGTTGTGTGAGGTAGCGAGGACGGTTCGTTCGACCACGTCAATAGCACAGGTCCGGCACTCTATACAACCATTTTGATTTTCGAAATGGCGTTTGCACATGCGCACTTTGACTTAGTGCAAACTGCCTATGACATTGTTTATTGGGCTGAAAGACCTTATGAAAAGGTACAATTTTATATAGTCAAATAGTACACCGGTGCGTGCGCCTGACTACATTCCCTTGCTCTGTTCTCCTAAAGTGTCTCCAGAAAGTGTGAGGTGAGGTGAGGTGGGGTAGGTATTTGAAGCCAGAAAGGGGCGGGGAATGGCCGTTCTGTATGAAGAACTATACCCTACTATGTATTAGCTATTCTGTGTCAACAGGGAAATTGAAGCGCTTTCATAACATTGTTTACATAGTCACGTTGCAGGGTTTGCCCCGAATACTTCTCTCGCGTGGTGTTCGCGAGGTTCGTGTTTCAGCCTGCCACGAGGCTCCACAATCCTTCTCAGTTGTTCTTACTCAAAAACAATCCTCGAGATTGGATAGATAGGTACTCCCTCAAACCTCAAACCACTTGACACTGGCGGAAATGCGGTGCTAACGCACAAGCAAGAAGTCCATTAATTATAAGAATAGTTATTTGTTATGCTAGGCTGCAAAGTTGTTTTTTGGCGCGAGTACTTGTATTGAAACCTGAGCAAGCGAAGGATTCTAAGATTGAACCACGAGCGAAGCGAGTGGGTTCAAATGTAGAATCCTGAGCGCATCGAAGGTTTCAAAGGTACGAGACGCAGAATAACTTTGCTGCCGAGCGCAACACACAACTTTTCACCTCACAAAAGCGAGGAAAAAAAGGGAATTGCTAAAAAGAACATTTTAAAAAGTTTTTATTTCGTGCTGGCCAGTGACATGAAATTGATTGATGGATTGGCGGTATAGGAATAGGTATATTGAATAGACAGATTCGAATTTCAAAAACTCTTTCCACGCTAGCGGATAAAATACGCTTTTTCACTCAGATTTCGAGTGATAAACAGAATCTTTCCGAGCTTGTGAGGTGAAAAAAACATTGTTTACGAACTGAGCAACCACGCGTTTCAGAATTTCCACCTAAGGGATCTTACAGACAAGCGACACTTTGCGGTTGCCGTTGCCGTGGGTCGCAGAGGGTCGCGCTCATAGACTTTAAGGTCGCGTGACTGTCGTGCGACGTCGCGCGACCGTACGGTTAGATCGTGGCGAATACTTACATACTTACATAGCTTACATAGGTTGTTTGTTTATTAATGTACTTGAATAGGTACTATTGTTACTTAAACTTAATGTGTTTTCTTGTTCTTGAGCAATATTCTTCAATTTGAAAGCTGGTGTAACTATCTACAGTTTACTTACCAGATATAAGGCCATGATATGGCTAAGCTCTTGTGTGTCGTGGCTGCAGCTTTAGGCAGACCTGTCGTACCGCTGGTCGCTACTAGAAACGCGATCGTTTCTTCTGTGTCAAAATCCGTGGCCCTGCAAATTATTAATCTCTTAAAGCATGCATGCATGCAAGTGTATATGCCTTATTAGAGCCTCCCGCTTCTACCGTATAAAACTAAAGTGGCCAACGTTCTTAGGTTGGTGTGCGTGAGGTGCCATACAACTCATATCTATGTTGTATGTGCGTGTATACCACCGACACGGTTTATCACTCAAGAGCTCATTGATATTTTTTCTGTCAATTTTGCTTGACATGTAACTTATCTTGGGCTGACATAACCTCAGGGTTAAAAGCCCAAATATAAAAAAAAAAATAAACAAAGAAAAAGAATCAAGGGATAAGTTATATGTAAAGAGTGTCGCCAACGCAAAAAGAGGGGTGTTATGTTGTATACGGTAGAAGTGTGAGGCTCAATCTAGACATAGTCCTAGTCATTATCTAAAAGATAAACAGCGCTTTTTACTGTCAATGTGACAGGTTTATCAGCATTTTAATATTGCCATCTAGTGATTTTTCTATTTAGATAGGTACTAAGTATCTTGTAAAACGCCTCAATAATTAGATATCTAAGTACCTACTTACTTGAAATCATTCACGGGCGTATCATCAGAG
This sequence comes from Agonopterix heracliana, assembly GCA_963693445.1. Lineage (NCBI taxonomy): Eukaryota > Metazoa > Arthropoda > Insecta > Lepidoptera > Depressariidae > Agonopterix > Agonopterix heracliana. Next base: position 6,739,876 of record OY856327.1, read on the forward strand.
TACTTTATCACAAAATTGGAGAAACTGAAAAGGTCGTCTCCGTCGAAGGTCACGATCTGAGCATCCGAGCCCTGCGAATTGAGAGCCTGTTGGACGTCTGATGCTTTTGCACTTTGGCAAAACACTATTTTGGGTTTATCGGTCTCGAATGTTCCTGACAGCTCGTCTGTAAACATTAAAGCGTTGATTTTAGAACAGGTTAACGAAAAACTAACACATTTTTGGACCTCCTAAGACAGATGGGTACCTACAGACTACAGTCAACAATTTTTTTTGTCTTCGCGGCGCTCCTACTATGTTGTTTCCTTTTCTCGGCTATTTCGGCTTTTTATTAAAACTTTACATTAAAAGCACAAAAGTAAACTAGGATTTTCTTTATTTTATAATAAATTTAGTTTATAATAAATTCCTTATACAATACCACTCTAGTATCTAATATCACACAACACCTTCCCTATGCAGAAAATGTCGAAAAAAAAATCTGCCGTCTCTAAGACTAACATTTGACAACTTACTGCAGTTTTGTATAAAAATGCATTTTTTTTTCTCCTTGGCTTTTTAGTGAAAGTTGTTCAGTTTGATGTTCTAAAGTTTAGACCATCAAACTGAACAACTTTAAAGTCAGACTCTAAAGTTATAAACCATCCGTTGTCTGTCCGTCATTTGTGAAGCAAAAGTTGTATGAAACCGCACGTAGAAGCACACACTGTGACGCATTGACGCACCGTGTGTGGCAGGCTGAGACGCGAACCGCGCGAACAACACGCGAGAGACAAGTGTTCGAGGCAAACCCCGCAACGTGACTCTGGTCCTACTGACTGACGTCTGCCGCTCCGTCAATGCGTCATCACGTGTGAACGCACTTATCTTATTATGAGGGCTAGCAAGCCAGCAACACTTCGACCCAATAGGATCTTTTGTGTTGACCCCTACATATTTATTTCTTCACCCTTCAACAACGACCGACGTCCTAAGACAGATCGCTAGAAGCTGATGGATGAGGAAATTTTTGAGGCGCATCTTTGGAGAGACCTAACTATGTTCAGCAGTGGAAGATGGTTATGATTGGCATACTTACTAACACTCAATTCTTTATCAATAGCGGCCACAGCGACGCCAAGGCAGAGTGCCGCGTAGACCGTAATACCAAGGTCTAAGTGATTGGGAGCCATCAGCACCATGACGTCACCACATCGCAGCCCAAAGTTTCGCAGGGCTGTCGCGCATCGTACTGTCCGTTCTAGAGCAGATTGGTTCGTTTCTGATTTATTTGTTCCTCCGTCTATCTGCAGTAATAAAACAAAAGTACCTAGGTATGTATGCTAAAATTGTTGGCGTTGTAAAGGTTCCATTTAACGGCGGTATAACTAACTATTCGTTATGCCAGGTCAGAGGGCTGCTTGAAAATGCTTTGTCAACAAGTTGCCGGGCTGCCACGAATCGAGCCTAAAGGTTGAACCTCATCTGGCAACACGAAATCGAATTTTCTCACGCTCAATCCTTTTCTGTCTTTCAGGAACGTCATTTGCTAGAGCGAGAAAGATATCGGGAATGCGATTATGCGACAGCCCGCGGCCGCACCGGCACAGTGCTGCAACTTTTCTCGCTCTAGCAAATGACGTTCCTAAGCGATAGAAAAGGATAGAACGTGAAACAATGCGATTCCGTGCCGGCAGTTGAGGCTCGACCCTAAGGTAGCACGTGCGACTGCCGGAGAGCGGCGCGCACTTCCCTTCCCCGCTACACCACCCGTCCCCCGCAAACATTAGTGTACCTCGCCTCCCCCAACGTCTGTGCCCCGCGTGATGGTCGCGCGCTAACTTGTCTGACTATAACAATTCGCACTGAATCCGTAGTAGAATCTGTCCCATTCGCTCTCACACGTATTCAGGGAGGCGTGTCCTGCAGTGTGCCGTATATTATAGTCTGATGAATATAATGATTCTGTAATCGCGTGGTAGAGTACCTATGGCTTATACATATACAGGGTGTAAGGAAAAGTATCATTAACCTTTAAACCACATACTCTACCCATTAAACTGAACAACTTTTACTATGGAAGCAAATCGATCAGAGAAAAAAAAATCTGCTGTCTCATACATTTTAGTCGAGTAGACATTACAGTTTAGTATGGAACAGCTTTTTTTTGCGCTCACAGTTTTGCTCCCATAGTAAAAGTGGTTCAGTTTTGATGAGACGTGGTTTAATGTGGTTAATGATACTTTTCCTTGCACCCTGCACATCTCACACTTAAATTCGTGATAGCACGTGATTCGCACATGTGCGCTGACCATGTGCGTGAAAAGTTACATACACTTTCAGGAGACTTGTAAAAAAATCACACCAACCTGCATAACAAAGTCCGGTGCATCTTTGAAGCTCTGCAGTATCATTTTGCCGAGGTGGTACCTGTCAGACGGTCTCCCCGACTCTGCCACGATCCGTGACGTCAGCTCTCCCATGAACATGTGTACCGCGTCATTAACTCGCGTCTGACGATGCATGGTGCTGCTGTGGTACCTACAACGTTATTTAAAATTGAAATGTATAGCAACGGAGTAAAGTAGCTTATAATATGAAAATTTTCTCGTTTTTCGACCCACGTTCTTTAGGGAAAGTCGTTCAGATTCACGGTCTGAATACACCCTTAAAGGTTCGTTCATCATCATCATCTTATTTAAGAGCTACGCTCTTGTCGGTGGAGTATTCGCCACTCTTGTTTGTTTTCCGCTAGTGTCTTGAGTTCCTGGTACGACACGACATCAACCTTTTCCTTCACTTGGGCTAGATAACTCTGTCTGGGTCTTCCTCTGCCTCTTTTCCCCTCTATAGGGAAAAGGTCTATGTAAAGGTTCGTTACTAATTAAAAATTAGTGGTGTAAGTACTATAACTAAAAAAACACAAAACTACCCATTTAAATTATTCTATTCTCGAGAATCATAATCATCATTTACGAAAACGGACAGATAAAAATAAAATTAGTACTTTAAAATTTATATATTTATTTTTTACACAAGTAAACTAGATAGTACCAAAAACGTACCAAAAACTATTGAAAAAGCACTGCTTAATATTTTGTTGGCTTAAAACAATAAGTATCAGTATTATATAATTATCTTAGGTACTTTAATTTACCCTGAATTTACCTAAGTAAGTAAGGAAAAGGTAAACCACACTTATTTGTAGGAACGAACGCACGAGCGCGTTGAATCAAGAACAACTATCAACTAACTAGGTAAGTATACAAAACGATGCTTATAATATAATAATTTACCTACTACTATAGATCAATCACTAGGTACCTATTACGTAGACCTACTACTAAAGATACTACGGTCAAACTTGAAATCAGCGCGATCTATGCCGTATTGCCGTTTCGATATCGTTGAAATCACCGTTTCTGTAAGAAAATCTAGATCGCTAGGTAAGATAGAATATACCTACCTACTTACCTAACTCATTTAATTCATCGGAACAACACATTTTAACCAAATAACTTCGTTTTTAACTACCTATGCATCTTTAAAACGGGATTGATACTCTAGATCAGGGATGGGCAACCTTTGGAAAGTCGCGGGCCAAAATTTAGGATGTTAACGAATTCGCGGGCCGTAGATAATAGTTGTGAAAAAAAAACGGTCGGTTTTATACATGTAGGCAAAAAGTGTACTATCAAAATTACCTACATCAATCGGTATACAAGGTGTAAGGGACAGCCCTCCACAGACTGAAGTTGTGAACTGAGACCATCAAACTGAATAACTTTTAACAGTTGTTTCATACAAAGCTGCTGTACCTTCCCAAGTCAAATGTATGAAACAGCAAATTTTTTTTTTTTTTTCATAATTCATAATTTATTTATTTGTGATACACAGGTTAAAGTAATAACAAGTTTACAAATATATAGGTCTCACTGTGATCCGCCTGATGGCATACAAAATAATATAGTAAATTACACACACAAAACATTAAGCTACATAAAATCAATATACAAACAATAACCATATTAATAACAAAATCAATAATAATACCAAATGTCAACAATAATTATTTTACAAACAAATAAATAAATCAATTATACTGTCAACTACCTTTGCTACAATCTAAATTATGTCATTGTGGTTTAAAAAGTCACTAACTGAATAAAATGTCATATTAATTAAGTAGTCTTTTAAATTCCGCTTAAATACTGAAATGTCAATACATTCTCTTATATTTTTAGGGATTTTATTATAAATTTTAGGTGCCATGGCTAGACAACTCTTTTTAAATAAAGCTGTCTTGCAAGGTACGAGTCGCACTTCATCACAGCGGCGTGCACTTGTGACCTTGGTGAATAAGTTTTCATGACCTCTGACAAAAAGAGCAACCTCATATATGTACATTGACGGAAATGTAAGAATATTTAGTGACTTAAAGTACGGTCTACATGATACAAATCTCTTCAAACCACACATTGATCTTATGCATCTTTTCTGTGCACGAAATACTCTGATTGAATTAGTGCCATTACCCCAAAACATTATGCCATATCTTAATCTCGAAGCTATATATCCATGATACGCCATAAGTAGAGTTTGTTGGCTTACTTTCTTTGATAACATAAAGATGGCGTACGAAAACTGTGCTATTTTGTTACAAACAAATTCTATATGAGTCTGCCACTTCATGTCATTATCAATATGGAGTCCGAGAAATTTTGTTGTTGCTGAACACTCTATTTCTTTTCCGTTTATTTCAACATTATTCAGGAGATGCTGATCTCGTTTCTGTGTGAAATTCATTATTTTGGTTTTTTCAAGATTTATGTGCAAATTATTATTATCTAACCATTCAATAATCGAAATCAAATTGATCTTAATATCTATTTCGTTGTGGCCAATGAGGGTACAGTCATCTGCAAATAATGTCATATGATTTTTCGTTACTTTAGGTATATCATTGATGTAAATGTTAAAAAGCAGTGGTCCCAATACGCTACCTTGTGGGATTCCCGTAGAGACAATTCTCGGAGATGACATATATTCTTTCTCACATTTGGTCTGTGGGCAAATTCTTTGAAGAGAAGTTATTTGAATTCTGTTACTAAGATAGGATTTAATCAGATTCAACGAATTACCTCTCACGCCATAAATTTCTAACTTATTTAGAAGAATACTGTGCTCTACAAAATCAAAAGCTTTTGTCATATCCATGTAGAGTGCTAAAACCTTTTGCCTTTTGTCCATATTAGAATAAATAATGTTTATAATTTTTTTGCGTTTCCTGACGTAGGCTCCATAGTGAAAGTTGTATAGTTTGATGGTCTGAGTCCATCGGTTCAGTCTGCGGAGGGCTGTTCCTTACACCCTCTATTTTCGTATTTGATTCAGAATGTAATGTACTTACACACGGCGACACATCAAGCAACGCAAATCAAACATAAACTGGCCGCGCGACGTTATGCATTACTCTACCGACGCCCGGCCAGCTTATTTTAGTTTTGCGTAGCTTGATGTGTCGCCGTAGGTACTCGCATGTACCTACGTTTGATCTTGAGAAACAAGATAATCAAACGTTGTGTATGTAAAAAGTGCACAAAACCAGCAGTGGATATCTTTTATGATAAAAGTATCCGTTTCGTCGCCTGAATCTAGTAGTAAGAAGAACGAATATCATTCTCTTATTGGCGTGAACCGAGAACATTTAGGTTTCGCGCGCGATATTAAAATCCTTCGCGGGCCGGATTAAAATCCGGGGCGGGCCGGATCCGGCCCGCGGGCCGGGGGTTGCCCATGTATGCTCTAGATCAACATTCATAAGATCAACATTCAAAATATCAACACCATAAGGTCAGCAAATCAAATGATCAACAGTTCAAAATCTCAACACTTCATAATATCAACAGTTCAAATGATCAACAATCAAAAAGTCAACAATAGAAAAAAAATGTAAGTACATTTAATTTAGCAACAATCCGAGAACTTGAGCCCACTGCTGGACCTACGTAGCGAGTTTCGGTACTACTGGTGAAACGTGGATGTTCTGAGGTTTCAGAATATCTCTGACCACCCCCTCGGGGAATATAGTCGTGAGTCATGAATGCATGCATCTTTAAAACTATGCTAACTACTTATGTAAAAAAAGTGTTGGGTTTCGTGCAAATTAAGCCTGTCAGTGCAAAAGAAAATAAATATTGTACTTATAATACTTCCTGGTCAATGCAAGGTTAACGAGGTAGTCTATTCTATAATTTATTTAGAAGGTCAAATAGCAAGGACTTGGCAGTTTTTTTTTCAATGTTCCTTTTTAAACATAATGCTTGCGTCGACTCACAAACATTAAGTTAGGTAACAATTTGAAAAAAAAACATTCCCAGACCTTACTGGAGTGCGGTTTTTGAATCTCATTCGGTGAGCTCAGCCGTTGAAAATGTCTAAATTACTATGGATATATGCATAATATCTTTCTACTGCTGATTTCATTTTCAAAAATGTCGGAGGAGTGCGATTTTTGACAATCAAATCAGCAGTAGAAAGATGCGTAACTCCATAGTAATTTTGAGCTTTTCTAATGCTGAGCTTTTCTATCGTACTCCAGGTGGGGTAAGACAAACACCAGGGTAAGGCAAACACACTAACATAACCAGTAAAATACTGACTCAAACTCTAGGGTTGGATCAAAAACATGAACTAAATCAGACAAATTATTTCTTTTATAATATAACTGTCCCCATCCAACACTCATAAGAGAGCTGGTAAAAGTGTTTGTCTTACCCCGGTATAAAATAAAGTATGTTTGTCTTACCCCACCTGACCTTACCGAAGTATTTTTATAAAATTAATTTTTTAATGTTTGTAAGTATGCAAATATGCAAATCTTTGAGCGACTGTAACTTTGAAACTACAAATTTTTACGAAAATCTGACAAAGCACAGGCAAAGAGATTAGTTTCTTGGTCGTATAATTACGAAACGAAAAGATATAATAATTAACGACTAACCTGACTATGATGTGATGATAATTTAATCTGGAAATAACTTTTAATTCTTCTTGTATCAGTAATGAACACAACCAAATGATTTAATATCAGAATGCAAAAACATTCTGATATTAAGTTTGGGATTCCTCTATTTTATGCTTAAGTACACAAATTATTTTCGCTTCGTCACGATTACTCGCGAGAACCGAATAATTATAATCACATATGTACTCAGTGATAATTATTTTATTACGATTACATCATTTGTACTCTTATTTATATCTTTTTAGGGTTCTCTAGGCAGAATATAAAAGTTCAAACTAACTAACTAGGTACCTACTTACTTAACTACTGGGTTGTAACTACTTTCACTGCTGAGTTTGAAAATGGCTTTATTTTTTCCATGAAAAATTGTATTTTTTGCATGTTTCCATTAATGACAAGTGACATGAGTAGGTAGGTAGGTATAGTAGGTAACCTACAATCACCCTTTAAAAATGCAACTGTTTGCCTACACCTAACCTAATTATTATTACGTAGGTGTTAGAAGAATCATAAGTTTGAGTTACCTAGATACTTATTCCTGTTAGTCCAATCATTTGAGAGTTTCCTTGTATGGACACCCTAACAATAATTCATCTATCGCTGAAACTATGTAGTGTGATAAAGTAAAGTAACTACCTATACCGATTATGGTTGACAAATAATCTAGGACCGGAAAAATTAAAACCTAGATTATTTGTCAACCGTAATCTGTATATTTTACTTTATCACACTGCAAAGTTTCAGCGATAGATGAATTATTGTTAGGGTCAAACCCTAAAATGATTGGACTATGTGTAACTAATTTAAATGCATGTGTGACTTTTGCAATTGCATCGATCGGTTATGGAACCCAATTTTTTATCAACGTCACCTCAAAAATGCTAAGCTTCATCTTTTTGACCCTTAGGCAGGCAGGAACATAGATGTTCATTTATAGATCAAGATTTAGCGTATTGTAGGTAGGGGGGGGATGCACAAATCTTGATGAGTTTTCACTTTTGTGATAGATACTTTCGATTATATACAGAGTGTAACATAACACCGTAATACTTACTGAAGAGGGTGCTTCAGATCATCAAACTGTACATCTTTCACGATGGAGCCAACGTAGAGAAAAAATAAAAAAATCTATCCAATACATATTTACATATTTTGAGTCAAGACGGTCGTATTGAAGTTTTGGGTGAAAGGAGATTGTTCAGTTCGATGCACCCCCTTAAATATTACTAGTGTGTTTTGTTCCACTCTGTATAGAGAGGTAGGTATTTATTATGATCGAAGTTAGAGGTCAGTATTTAAAATAGTAGCTACGGAACCCTAGTATTTAGTGTTCAACGCACTCGTCGCCAGTTGTTTTCTTATCGGTTACGGTGCAGATAATTATGGCCCCAGGACGTGTAGGTACAAAAGCTGATAAATGATATGAGTAGGTAACTACGTTGGTTTAGGACATTTTTATAAGAGTATCTAAATTATACTTCAGTAAAGCCAGACCAGAAAAATAAAAAACCTCGCCATGTTGCGGAAATTCATTGGAACCTACGAACAAATTATTTGTTCGTAGATTGGAACTAATTTTTGGACTTGGAACACTGACATTAAAGGTTACTAGCGACCCGCCCCGGCTTCGCACGGGTGCAATGCACATAATAAACCTTCTTCTTGAATCACTCTATCTATTAAAAAAAACCGCATCAAAATCCGTTGCGTAGTTTCAAAGATTTAAGCATACAAAGGGACATATACAGAGAAAGCGACTTTGTTTTATCCTATGTAGTGAATAGTCGATTGCAGCGCCCCCAACCAGGTTTTTACCCGACTGCGACAGAAGGAGGGTTATGTTTTTCGAGCGTACGTATGTATGTATGTATGTTTTTATGTCTATTTCTTTGGCACGCCCTACAGCTTAAACGGCTTGATGGATTTAAACGTATGAGGTGTCGTTAGATTGGTAAAAATCGTGAGAGTGACATAGGGTACATTATTTCAATATGGCGTCTGCGAATTAAAAATAAGAGGGGGGAGAATCAAATTTTTTTCGTAAAAAATTACAATATGGGTATCAAATGAAAGCTGGCGAAGAGCAGATTCCAAATATATATATATATTATAGTACTTTTATGCTACCATTTTGACACAAGACTAAAAAGTATGAAATAAAATAAATTATTAAGAAAAACAAAAAACCCGACTGCATAAAAAACGATTAACTGAAAAGATAAAAACAAGCTCCTTAAATCAGCTATACCTAGTAACTTTGTTGAATTTGAATGTTATCATATTAGGTAGGTATTGCAGGCGGGGACAAACCAATAACCAAAAATAGGTCATTTTTCTTTGTCCCCGTTTGCGATACCTACCTAATATGATAACATTCAAATTGTATTAATTTGCTCAAACAAAGTTACTAGGTATAGCTGATTTAAGGAGCTTGTTTTTATCTTTTCAGTTAATCGTTTTTTATGCAGTAGGGTTTTTTTTAATATTTCTGGTCAGGCTTTACAATGACATTCTATACACAGGACTTCGCTATTGTTTTACATTACTATTTTGTGACCAAATACATTTGAAAGATTTGAAAGGATTGGAATGTCAGCGGTAATGTATGACAGCCGAGCATAACTGATGCATACAATGGTGACATTAGTGACATGTGGCATTTTTTGGTTCTGTTATTGAATGAGGTTCAGTATAATAAACATAAAGTTACAATAACTTTATGATAATAAATAATACAGACAAGTATATTGTGTGCAATTAATAAATAAGTTTTTTTAAGCAAATAGTTTATTTCTTATGTTCTATCATAGATCATTTTCAAACATTGTAGTTAGTTAACTATAAGTACAGGAGTGCGATTTTTGAAACTCATAGTTCATCATCAGCCTATCATCATCCACTGCTGGACATAGGCCTCTCCCAAGGCGCGCCACAAAACTCTGTCCTCGGCCTTCCTCATCCAGTCGCTCCCCGCTACTTTTTTTAGGTCGTCTGTCTAGCGGGCAGCAGGGCGTCCCACACTACGCCTACCAGTTCGCGGTCTCCACTCTAGAACTCTGACACCCCATCGGTTGTCAGTTCTTCGGCAGATATGACCAGCCCATTGACACTTCAGCTTGCTAATTTTCTGAGCTATGTCAGCCACTTTAGTTCTGTGACGAATCACTTCATTTCTGATGTGGTCCCTCAGAGAAACACCGAGCATAGCTCTCTCCATAGCTCGCTGAGCGACCTTGAATTTATGAACTAGCCCTATCGTCAGGGTCCACGTTTCCGCACCAAACTCATAGTTACCTACTTTGAATTCAGCAGTTGAAAATGTCAAAATTACTATGGAGATTATGCATCTTTCTACTGCTGATTTGATTTATATAAATAGTCAAATCAGCAATAGAAAGTTTCATATATCTCCATAGTAATATCGATATTTTCAACTGCTGAATTCAAAGTAGGTACCTAACTAAGACTATGAGTTTCAAAAATTGCACTCCAGGATGTAAGGAAAAGTATCATTAAACCTACCACATACTCAGTCAGAACAAAAACAATCTGCTGTTTCATATATTTGAGTCATGTAGGCATTGCAGTTTAGTATGGAACATCAGATTTTTTTGTTCTGACAGGTTTGCTCCCATAGTAAAAGTTGTTCAGTTTGATGGTGGTTTAAAGATTAATGATTCTTTTCCTAACACCCTGTATAAGGTTAACTTAATCAATAGAAAGAGAGAGACAAATAAACATATCACAGTTTGTATTGTTATCACAAAATAGGTGGAAGTAAACCGTTTTCAACGCGTCTGTCGTCCAGTTTAGCTTGGCATCTAACCGAGAGGGATTGCCTGCTCAAATAGGTGGCAAGTAATGCTGGACGAGGGTCGCATTGATGACTATTTACCAGTGAACTTCTAATAGAGGTGCGCACCTAAATAAAAATATAAGGTCCTTATTATGCAAATGGTTTTTTAAAAGGATGATCAGACCATAAAACTGAACAACTTTCTGTATGGGACCAACACGTCGAAATCGCGAAAAAAAAATCTGCTATCCCATACATTTCGCTCAAGTAGGTTTTGTATGGAGGAACAGATTTTTTGAAATCAACTGTTCCATGCAAAACTGCAATCTTACTCGACCCATTATGTATTGTATGGGATAGCAGATTTATTTTTTTGTGATTTCGACATCGGCCCCATCGGCTCCTTAAAAAACCGTCAGCATATAAAGAAAGACCCTGTATCCCCCCTGTACAAATAAACCCGGAATAATTTAAACCTAGTTCTTATAACTTCGGCGTAACTAACTGTTCTTATCATAGACAAAGGGGTTTGTTTGGGTAATACTGGCGTCTTTTTTTTTAAACGGCCAATTACCAAATGTGGTGGGTATTTTAGGGCTAATATTACCTTAAATTATAATTTAAACTTACTAATTCTGGGCTATAGAAACAAAAAAATAGTAAATTTAACTACCTATATGAGATTTGTAAGTAATTTTTTTAAAACTTTGAACCTAAATATCTACGAAACGTTACACCATAGGACACATTTTTTTTCATAAAAATTTAAGGTAAGTAATATTAGCCCTAAAATACCCACAACATTTGGTACCTGGCCGCTTAAAAAAAAAAAAGACGCCACCCTCCATACCCCTTTACACCCGAGACGTATCAAGCGTGCGAGTAGCATTTGAAAAATTCTGGCGACCGCGCAAATTCATTTTAGCGAACGCAACCGGCACTGATCGCTCGTGCGAGTGCTCCTCCCGCCTTCCACAGCACTTTGCATCAGTTTTGATGCTCCAATAGCCGGTGACTAGACTGACAAGGTGACTGCGCTTCTTGACCCTAGAAGGCGCTCTCGTAAATATTTAAATTTTTGTGTATTATGTTCTATACTACACATTATTTTTGTTTAGTTTTATTGGTAATATATTGAACAACACGACACTGGTAAATATTTAACGGTTACTAACAAAATTTCGGAAATAATTATGCCTAAAATTAAAGTCGCACGATCGTGACACCTCGGTTATAGCCAGAAAAAAATTATTACTGATGTCGGTTTCTGTCTCCGATTATTAGGTTACTAGATTGTTTAATTTAGTTTTTTATTAAGTTTTAGATGTCTCACTGAAGGATGATAATAAATTTTAGATAAACTGGGCGATAGAATCGAGTCTGATGTTTGATTTTCATGACAAAAACGCAGAAATCGAGCCGCAAGATCTCTTTGAGCTTGCTGAGGAAGACAATGGGTCTGAGGAGGACTCCTCAGATGATAAGGAGGATCCTGAATCTTTAAAAGAACTATCTACATTAAGATCTTGCCATCAAGGACGCATCTTGCAAAGAGCTTAGGCATCTTGGAGTCAGGTTTCACCACGAGGACGTGTATATGGGCGAGATTAATATCTTCCAGCGGACGTACAACGAGCCAGAATCTCTATAAAGGTCTTCGCTAGAAAGTATGCAATCGTATAGTGATATATATGGAAAGAGATTCCATTTGTTGATGTATCAAGTGAATATCCAGTGTCATCAAAGAGACCCATCCGATCATCATCAAATTACTTTCTGTTTATTTTTCTGACGACTTATAAAGTCTTGCGTGGATATTTATGCGAATAATAGGCAAAGAACTGAATATATGGAAGGCTGAGATTGCTAATTTAGACAATATTTGCATCATAATGGGATGCTGAATGGAGAATATTAGCAAGCTGGTACAAAGTTAGGGTTTGTTTGTGACAAAATTACGCGAGATGACTAAATTCTGGTACGAAACGCTAATGTCATTGATAATGATACGCCATTTGAACTAAAGAAAGCCAATATAGGCAATCTAGATAAGCAGAGTTCTGAATACCTGTAAGAATCTAGAAGGAAGGAGGAAAAATATAAGTATTTTGTTATTGATACGTTTTTAACAGTTTTTTAGGATAGAACTGATTCTACATAGTGTACCTAAAATTAATATACTCCAAATAACAATAAATAAATAAGTTCTATATAAATTTTGACGTAATTAATCTATCTATATACTAAAAAATTCGCACACTCACGATCGTGCGAGTTGCAAGTTGTTCCTAAGTCTCACGATCGTGAGGGCAGTTTTTCAGGAAAACTATTATTTCAGGAATTTTTTTTTAATTTTTTTGGGGCTTCCTAGTCAGACAAGAAAAGATCAAACAATGTTTCGCATTGATATGTCAAAACAATTTTTCTCGGGTGTAAAGGGATACAAGAATTACCCATAGGCCTTTCTATACATTTTGCCTATTCTTAGTTTATTCTTGGTAGTTATAACATTTTATACCACGTTTATTTGTACCAGAGTAAAGTTATGTATAAATTGATATTTAATACCTAAAGATGGGTTGATTATAACCACAGAATAGAGAAATATTCAGGTACAGCCTGCAGCTGCCCACTGCCCGCTACTAATAATGGACGTTTCATTTTCTTACATTTCGTTCACAACAATTTCATACCTACATAAAGTCAATATGACCACTTTATGAAGATTCATTCATTAAACTTATGTACATAAGGTTGTATTTAATTTGGTTCGTTTTTATTTTTTGGTCAAGCTAGTTCTCGAACTAAATAGTCCTATACCTAATGCGATTTCTACTAGATCTCCTTTCTGTGGTAAAACCAGCAATAATACTGCCTTAGGGTCCATACAGATTAGACGGGAAAATGCTCGAGTAGTGTTCATTGATTAATATTGATAATGAACTCAATTCCAATCTAAATAGAGTTGAAAATAGCGTGCAAGAGATAAATCCTCGCGGCGTGTGTTCTGCACGCCAATGCCTATCTCTTGCACGCTTATTTCCAACTCTACTTCAATGGCAATTGAGTTTATTATGAATTTATCAATGAAAATGCTTGAGCATTTTTCTGCCTAATCTGAATTGACCGTTAGGAAGCAACACAATCTGTCATTTTCAGGAAAGTGGATCATCATGTTCCACTTAGTAAAAGTACCTATGTTACATAGTTAATTATATTTTTCTAGATTACCCTAGCTTAAATATGTCAAAAATTAACAGCTATAGATTTAATTATAATCATTTTACTCTATTTCCATTTGTAGCACCATTTCTTTGAGCTTCCTTCTGTGTACCTTGGTTGTCGCTGTCATTGGTATTTCATCTACGAACACCACACCGCCTCGCAGTTGCTTCGAATCTGCCAGGGTATCTGTAACAAAATCGATACAAAAATTATTGCTTACATTAGTAAAGGATACATTACAGGTTGGTTAACTAAAGCTGACGCGTTCACAGACACACACAAATGCGTTTTTCCTGTCACTGAGTTCGTGCTTGATAGAGATAGAGATCCTTTTCATTATGCGTGCAGTGAGACAAAGGCATTGCGTAAATGTGTGGCACGCGCCAGCTTTAGTTAATCGACCTGTATCAGCCTATCATCGTCCACTGCTGAACATAGGTCTCTCCCAAGACGCGCAACAAAATTCTATCCTGGGCTTACCTCATCCAGTCGCTCCCCGCTACCTTTTTAGGTCGTCTGTCCAGCGGGCAGCAGGGCAACCCCCACTATGCCTGCCAGCTTCCACTCTAGAACTCTGACTCATTTTTTCTGAGCTGTGTCAACCACTTTAGTTCTCTGACGTATCACTTATGCAATAATAATTATGACATGTATCTTATTTAATTTTGAATTCTGTAAAAATGTAATCTCAAACTCTCTCTCAAATATTGCAGTGCACCCTATCGCACCCCATCGGGGGGTGCGACATGTCTAGAGGACTATAAATAATGTATTTAGTTCTAAGACAACCATGTGGCTACGCAATAAATGAATATGAATACTTCATTTCTCACGTGATCTCTCAGAGAAACACTGAGCATAGCTCTCTCCATAGCTCGCTGAGCGACCTTGAATTGATGAACTAGCCCTATCGTCAGGGTCCATGTTACCGCACCATAGGTCGTCACTGGCAGGACGCACTGATTGAACACTTTCGTTTTGAGACATTGTGGTGAGGAGAATATATGGCGGAGTTTCCCGAAAGCAGCCCATCCTAGATGGATACGCCTAGCGGCCTCCTTGTCGAAGTTGTTTCTACTAGTTCTAGTAAATGATACGGGTCTTTCTTAATATTACGGTTTTCAAAGGGATGATCAGACTATCAAACTAATCCACTTTCTCTATCGTAGGTATACTAACTAATATAGAAATCGGGAAAAAAATCTGCTCTTCCAAACGAAAGACTGCTGCTTAGTTTTCTCGATTTCGATATTAGTCCCTTAGAGAAAGTTGGTCAGTTTGAAAGTCTAATTATCCCCTTAAAACCTTTGATTTAAGGTCGACGGCACATTAACGCTTGCTGTCCATTTTGCACTAGAACCCGCAGACTGTAAGAAATTAGCCAGACGCGTATACGACGATTCTTATTAGTGCGTGGGATTTGCCGACAGAAAAATTCTTATAATGTGCGGCTGGCCTAAGACAGGCCCAATATTACGACTATGTTCCTTGAGGTTAGATATATTTTAAATAATAAAGCGTACCTACGCATTCAAATCAGAATAAGATCTACATTTCACTAGCAGTACCGAAACTCTTTTCAGTATGACAGGTAATGAGCACACTTAGCCGGTTTTTATTTTATGTTGTTATACTTCATAGTTTGCTTTATAATCACACGAAGTTTGACATTGTATTTCCGTTTTTACGATACAGCGAGATGAAAAAACGTTGTTAAAAACTAGTTTCTTGTATGAGGTATTCCCTTAATTTTAAAACTTTTTGATAATTTTATTATTTATTAATAAATCCCCCGTAATAACACATATTCTGTGAAAATTTCAACGGTCTAGCTATTACGGTTCAAAAGTTACAGCCCTAAATAAGTAGGACGGACGGACGGACAACGTACGCTTAGTAATAGGGTCCCGTTTTCACCCTTTAAGTAAGGAATCCTAAAATTAATTACCTTTAACCAAGTCCTTGATGTCATCAGCTGTCAGCTCGTACCCTGGACGGCGGACCACGCAAGCCACGGCCAGGTCCCCGCACTCTGGGTTCGGTATCCCGGTCACTGCCACGTCGTGGACCCCTGGATGTTGCCTGATCACTCCTTCTACTTCCACTGGTGAAATCTGGAGAAAAGTGTTTTCTGTTGTTTTTACACTTTGACTAGATTTTGGTTTCTTCGATTGGGACAAGTAATTTTTTTATTGGTTACTGTTATCCGGGACTTTTTTATTACACACACAAAAAACAACTAGATTTCGGAATCAGCTCCACCATCGACGTAACTATTTGTAGCAAAATTATGAGCTCGCTTCGCTCGATCCAGATTTAGTTACAGGCATGAATCGCCTTGATTTCGGCATGAGCTAGAAATCGAGTTATAATGTAACAGTGTGTAAAAAATCTCTAGCTCGCTTTGTTTGCACCTGTTGCTAAATCATGGTGCAATTGCAGTTAATTCTCGAGCTTGCTTCGCACGCTCCTGGTTTTTTATTGTATTGGATTCGAACTAGCGTATAGCAGAGTTCGGTACAGGTGCAGTAAAATCTTAAGTTCACTTCGTTCCCTCTAAATTTTATAATGTATGATTCTCGAGCTCGTTTTTCTCACTCCAGGTTTTAGATTTTATAACAGCGACCTACCTGCACCTAGCAGCCTAAAAATTGTTGCTACGCCCATTGACCCCTCCAAGTTATTATCACGGCTCGAAAAAAAATCGTAGAAATTCATTTCTGGGGAGACTGGGGGGACTTAGTCCGTCACTGCTCGATGCTCTAGGCTCAATTTTTAAAAAGTATATTTACTAACATGATGGCTCTTATACTTCAGCAGTAACTTATATCGTTCCACGAAGAAGAAATTCCAGTTGTCATCCCTGTAGAATATATCGCCAGTCTTGAACCATCTGTCTTCGGCAAACGTTTCTTCTGTCGCCTCAGGATTGTTGTAATATTCCTGGAATTATTTAAATAAATTCAATAGGTATTAATGTTTCTCTCCTTACTGCAGAAACCTATTAATGTATTTAGACATGACTAAACTAGAACAGGACTAAACCAGTACATGACCAAGCCAGAACATGACCAAGCTCGAACGTGGCCAAACCAAAATCATAAAATGACCAAACCAGAACATGACTAAATCAGAACATGACCAAACCAGAACGTGACTAAACCAGAACATGACCAAAACAGAAGGCGCGCCACAAAACTCTTATCCTCAGCATAAATTAGTGTAAATAAAAAAAGGAGTTGACAGCGCGGGAGTCGAGTGTTTTACCCCACTAGAGGGTAGGTATATCTGAACGACTGTCAATTCAGACCAGCTTGACAGCCGCTGGCTTGCTCTGAGGCGACTTTGGACCCCCTTTGGTAAAGAATGTGTTATTATATTAAAGCGGTTAGTTGCTTCAAACCATCAAACTGAATAACTTTCCCTATAGTACCTACAGCTAAAATTTAAATCGTGAAAAAATTGGTCTCCTCACCCGATCTAAATGTATGGGAGCTTTTTCTCGATTTTAATATTGGTCCAAAGCCAAAGTCAACATAAAGAACCTTTTTTTGAACCTACCACCGCGTCGGTAACTGTTTCCGCTGCAGAGAAGATGCGGCCAGAAACTCTACAACATAACACAATAGTCCCAATGAAAGTTAACCAGTTTAATAGTATAAAGTGCATGTGCATTATACACAGATGTTCTTTTTTTACCCTTCTGTATCTGATCTGCAATTTCATTGGCATAATTGTCAACTTCGCGTCGGTGGCGCGTTGCGGAAGGTATGGATGGACACTCAATCAGGACGAATCCGCACGGACGACATGCCATGTACCAATGAGTTTTTTTAACTGATGTACGTAATACAAGCGCGTTAAGTTGAAGCACACAACTAGGGCAATTGGTCCATACAAACTAGCACAATTGGGTAGGTACACCATTCATTTGTTTTGAATGCCTCATTTTTCTGGTTTGAAATGTTCGCGTGTCCGTATGTCCAGCGGGGCCCTCGGCCCTAGGGCTTTGAAACCTAGCTAATCATTTAGTGCTCATTTAGTGCTCTCTGAATATGTATGGCATATATTTAGTGCTTCAAAGATAACGGAGTTATATCAAATCTAAGCTAGAGTCCGCCCAGCGGGGCCCTCCTTTATTATGGACAAAAATGATTAAAATGTTACATCAATATTTAGTGCTCTGAATTCCTATTGAAACTGTATCAAAAGATTTGATCTAGCTGGTTTGGCTTAAAAGTTATTGCATTTTTAAGTTTTTAATTTCCAGCGGGGCCCTCTCTTGTTTGACTATATAAGTCGCTGTAATTAATGTCGCCATTTAGTGTTTGATGCCAGGTATCGGTCTGTATAGTTAATTTACACATTCTGCTTCTAATAAACCTGGAAAATGCAATAATATATCGCAATTTTGATTCATATTAGTTGACATTTCGTGGACAGTCGGCATCAGAAGTAGGTATACGAGAGCTTTACTATTTTTACTAGTCCGCCTAAAATTGTGCACCCGTATTTCTGGTACATTGTCTACATCTACGTCGTATTTTGTCCTGGTGACTCTTGATGTGATATTATCAATTATTCGCTGCCGTATGACTTCTACTAGTACCAACACGTTCATGAAACTATCTATTATTATAATATAATACCTACTACAAAGGTTTGTCTGATTGTTGGCGTATCACACTATGTCTAAATGTAAGTGAATCGTTCGGTTGAATACGCGTGCAACGCTTTTCCCTATACCTGCGACACACCAGTACGCACCATTACGCACCATATTTCCTTGTAGACACGTATTCAACCGAATGTTCGGCACGGAACGTTCCGCAGGTGTGTCCCTACACTTAAACTACCGGACCGATTTTGATAAAACTTTGTGTCTGAAAGCTTAGACCGTAGCGCCCTCTAGCGATCCCCTAGGAAACCACGGACAAGTAAAGCTCTCATCTACTTCTGATGCCGACTGTCCACGAAATGTCAACTAATATGAATCAAAATTGCGATATATTATTGCATTTTCCAGGTTTATTAGAAGCAGAATGTGTAAATTAACCATACAGACAGATACCTGGCATCAAGAACTAAATGGCGACATTAATTTCAGCGACTTATATAGTCAAACAAGAGAGGGCCCCGCTGGAAATTAAAAACATAAAAATGCAATAACTTTTAAACCAAACCAGATAGATCAAATCTTTTGATACAGTTTTAATAGGAATTCAGAGCACTAAATATTGATGTAACATTTTAATCATTTTTGTCCATAATAAAGGAGGGCCCCGCTGGGCGGACGCTAGCTTAGATTTGATATAACTCCGTTATCTTTGAAGCACTAAATATAAACCATACATATTCAGAGAGCACTAAATGAGCACTAAATGATTAGCTAGGTTTCAAAGCCCTAGAGCCGAGGGCCCCGCTGGGCATACGGACATGCGTAAGGGTTATCCATTAATTTTACTTTGATCTAAGCGTAATACCGAAGACTCTCAAACGGTGAAGGAAAACATCGTGAGGAAACCTGCATTCGCTGAAGAAGAAACTCTGTTATGTAGGCCACCATCCGCATTGGCCACGCGTGGTGGACAAACGCCCAGACACCCTCCTTTTGGGATAGGCCTGCCCTGCAGTGGGACCTGTATCGGCTGAATATGATGAATCGTAAACTCAAAACAATGTTCATGCAGGATCAAAAATGAATAAAATTGAGCCTACCTTAAAAATTCCAGGTCCTTTCATCCACAGCTCCCCTTGAACGTTAGGCTCTGTTATGTCTTCTTGAGTTTCTATGTTAACTAACTGAAATACATTAAAATTAAATTGTAAGTAACTATAAATAATATTCTAAGCATTTAAGTAGGTATCGTTTACCGTTAACCTAGTATAAGTAGTTTTCATAAGTAAAACAAGAGAAACAAAGCAATTCGCGTGCGGTCCTCTGTAGTTTTTCTGAAAGGACACGTAGGTTTTCGGTCGTCAAATCAGTTTAGACAATAAGAAAAAAGAGAAATCTATATATATAAAAACGTCGTTTGTCCTGACTGATTCATCATCGCCCAGCCCAAACCGCTAAAGCTACAACTATGAAATTTTGACGGACGTTCGTATTATGGCGTAAGCACCCGCTAAGAAGGGATTTTTGGAAATTCAACCCCTAATGTGGTAAAATGGGGGGTAACAGTGAGTATGGGAAAATTTTTTTTTTGCAGTCCTATCTTTTTGGAATTTTGTACGCATATTTAAAAGCAAAAATAAAAATAGTACCCCTGTTTCAGCATTTTTCAAGTAAGCACGCGGATGAAGTCGCGCGGGTAAAGCTAGTCTTGTCATAAGACGGTACTATGACCATATAGCATACCCCACATACACAAAGCATCGATTAGACGAAGCTTGTCCACTAGCGCGATTGTTCGAAGCTTTGCTTCTGTGGGGCGCTATCGCCAAATGTCAACTAGATTGTCAAATGTCAACTAGATTGTCAACTAGCACGATTGTTTGCTTCTAAGCGCAAGTCATAGCAACGAAGCCAATAGATGGCGCTACCCGTCGCACTCGCTAATGGTCACGTAAGACAACTTGCGACGTCACATTGGTAACCCGTCACCTGCTACACATAAGGTTCACAATCGTATACACGACATAAATCGCCCAAGAGAAATAATCACAGAGATTCGATATACATACAAGGTCCAACCATGTCCAACTAAGAACTGTTGGACCACTGCCAGTCCCCAGGCTTCGCACCTAGCTGCCAGTCTAGACTGGCGGACGATCTTGCCTTTTCAATGGTTCCTCAAGTTTGAGGAACCTTTCAAGTGGTTCCTCCAAAGGGGCAACAGAGGGCCTACCATGAGTTTTCCCTGTACTTGACTACTGCAGTTACGTCGCCAATTCGTATGACAGAAATTAGTTCTCAACTTAACCACTAGGAGCGCTGTACGAAATTCAATACAAAATTGATGACGTAACTACAGTAGTAAAGTACGGTGAAAACTCATGGTAGACCCTCAGAGCTCAGGATATTTTATCGTCTGGTTATTATCTACTTACGCGATACTGATAGCACTCGAGCGGCTTCCCACTAGATCCTGGTGGAGGGAAGTCAGCATGAAACCCGACGCCAGTTAACTCACTCATCCCGTACACATCGTGCACTTCCGTGTCCGGTGTTATCTCCTGTAAAAAGAGATGTCGTTTATTTAGAGATCCGACTCGTAGTAATAGGGTTTCTAACTAGACGTGTTTCCGTTACGTTTAGGACTAGCATACCTAATGAGATATTGTTTTCGTGTTTATAGGGTTCCGTAATCAACAAGGAACCCTTATTGTTTCACCATGTCCATCCGTCTTTCTGTCTGTCTGTTTGCCCGCGGCTTAGCTCCGATACTTTTTCCAAGATATGACTGATAGTATGTACATCTTTCTGATTTATGTATTTATTTATAAATAAATTATTTTTGCTTACTTATATCAGAGTTGGCCAGAAAGCTAAATAGGATTGGGAAAATCTCGTCGTCCTTATTTTGAATGCAGTATAGGTAAGTACCTTGTAAGTACTAAGTACTAACAACCTAGTATTTATAATCCAACAAACCAGTCAAAGTTCATTCTAAATTATACAGTATACCTCATTATAGTCAATTAACGTATAATCACCTTAATTTCAGTAATAAGACAGGAAGGGACTGCGCTGCCTCCGAGCATGATCAGTTCAAAGCAGGTGAAGTCACACCGGTCACGGTCCTCCGGCTTTATGAGCGTAGTCATCAGCGTCGGGCTTAGGATCGTG
This sequence comes from Agonopterix heracliana, assembly GCA_963693445.1. Taxonomy (NCBI): domain Eukaryota; kingdom Metazoa; phylum Arthropoda; class Insecta; order Lepidoptera; family Depressariidae; genus Agonopterix; species Agonopterix heracliana. Next base: position 6,761,695 of record OY856327.1, read on the forward strand.
AACGATGGCTGTAATTACGTATGAAACAAGGTGAACATGTGAACAAAACAGGGACGTTTCAAAATGAGCAAGTGCTGAGGATGGCCGGTTTAAGGGACCTGCGGGGCTAAACACATGAGGAGGATATTGGTGTTGGTGTCCAACGAAATTTAACAAGCCAGGCGCTCGACAGAGCGGAGGGATCAAAAGGAGCATTATCAAATATTCCGCATAACTTAATGCCGAGCTCGCTTCGTTACTTTCAAGTTTTAAATTTAGATTTGTTGGTTTAGTTCTATGAAGTTTCGATAGAGAAGTGCTAAAAATATGGAGCTCGCATCGCTCGCTTTAGTTAAAATGTTTAATGATTGTACCATTTCATACACAGGCCGCAAATTTTCTGGTCACAACCGAGACATATAGGCCATATAACTGAAAAATTTTGAGCCCACTTCGCTCTGATTTCTCTTTTTATCATATTGAGATATTTTGAGGTTTTTTTAACACTGCATGCATAGACCGACAGAGCTCGCTTCAAAGCTAGAAGCCAACTTGTTAAACAACAATTTTTTTTTAAGTTTCCATTGAGCTTCAGACTGCCCCATATTTTGGATTTTACGCAATACACAATTTAGATCAAATATCTGTCTTTCGAGCTAGCTTCGCTCGCTCCAGATTCAGATGAATGGAATTCGAAATATCTGTTGCTTTGTAGATGCAGCAAAATTTCTGACAGCCTTGAAAAAAAATGCTGTTATTAGTTTTCTCACCTTGTAAGTATTCACAAGATGATAAATATGTTCCTGTGTAACCGGTAGAGATGACTGCAGTCGTGTGAATCCTATTACAGGAGACAGGATGAAGTTAGCGATCGCCGTCAACCACTGCAGTGGAGAGCCTACCAACGACATGCGCACTGGGGTGAGAAACTTCGTCCATCGTCCCCTGAGGTAAAGAGAAGGAGAAATTCAAAGTATAATAACACAATTCATTCTGTAGAATTATCAACATCATCATCATCTTAGCCGATGACGTCCACTGTTGGACATATGCCTCCCGCAAGGATCGCCACAACGACCGGTCCTGCGCTGCCCTCATTCTATGAGTTCCCGCCTTCACCAGTTCGTCAGTCCACCTTGTCACCCACGCTGCGGTTTCCAGTACGCGGTCGCCACTCGAGAACTTTTCGGCCATTCGGTTCTGCGAGCAATGTGTCCCGCCCACTGCCACTTTAATTGACTGTATCGTCAAAAATACTAATTCTACAGTTATTTAAAAATGTCAAATTACCACCAATAAGGTCCAGTTATAGCAAAATTCTTATGAGTTGTAGCTGCAGCTTTAGGCAGTCCAGTGGTACCACTTGTTGAAATCAGAAGCGCGACTGTTTCTTCTGGATCGAAATCAACTGGCCTGAAAGAAAATATTTTTATAATTTTAGCGACATTCACAGGTTTTAGGACGAAAGGATGTTAAGTGATTTCGCCCACAAAAACACTGCAAACCTCTTTTTCGTCACATGTTGCGAATTTACTGAATGAATAGATTTCATACAATAATTATATTTCAAATTAGTTGCATTATATTCACAAGAGAGCTGGCAGCTTCCTCCGGCAGCGGATAAGCTTAGCTATCCAGAGGGGGAATGCTGCCAGCGTCCTGGGTACGGCGCCCCAAGGCGAGGCCTTAAATGAGGTGTTTTGTTTATAGGGTTTTTATTTTTTCTTTATCGTTGTATTTCTTTTTTTTTTACCTATTTTAATGTTATGTTAAGCTAATTATGTTAATAAATTCATTAATGTCACAAACCACAAAACTATCTACCTAGGTATCTAAATGATATTATGTATGTATGTAGGCATAGAGATGTAGGTACTTTAGTACAGTTTGTGTTGTGGAACAAAAGAGACCAAACGCGTGAGCCCATTAAAAATTCTAGACCGGACAAAAATTTTCCCAATAATGGGTCCCGACTGTTAAAGTCGCTAGTCGCGGAATTATAGACTGCTGGACTTGATGTTTTCTTTTCCGTTTTTATAGAATTGCCTTATGAGTTCCTTTTAATTACCTACTTACTTAAAGTCATCAACGGGTGTCTCATCTCCATAATTCTCAAGGAATTCTGGAAGGCTGCACAAATAATCTCCCTTATCGAATGTCACGATCTGTGCATCCAAATCTGAGTCATTCAGGGCCAGTTGGACATCTGCTGCCTTTTCACTTTGACAGAATATTAGTTTAGGTCTAGACACGCCGAATGTCCCTTGCAGCTCCTCTGGAAATGAGTATGGTGAAATAAACTGTCGATAGTTCGGCAACACTAGACCGCGTAGGTACCTAAAGACTAATGATTCAATACTCACTAACGGTCAGAGTTCTATCAACAGCAGCTATGATAACACCTTGGTATAAAGCAGCGTAGAATGGCACAGCCAGATCAAGGTGGTTGGGCGCCATTAGCACTATGACGTCACCGTACTGTAGTCCCATGTTCCTTAAGGCGATCGCGCATCGTACGCTCCTTTCTAACACTGAAGCGTTGGTTTCTGATTCATCTGTCCCTCCGTCGATCTATAAGAGTCAAGAGAAGTTTATAAGTAGGTACCTATACAGGGCGTAAGTGACAGCCTAGCAAATACTGAAACGGTGATTTCAGACCATCAAATTGAAAAACTTTCACTATGGAGCCACATACAGGAAACGCGAAAAAATATCAGCTTCTCCATACGTCCTGTGACGAGTAACCTTGCCTGCCGTACAGGAGGCGATGGTTCGATCCCGTCCAGGCCGACTCGCTGGTCACCCCCCGTCACACTGGAGAGAGTTTCGGTACTACTGGTGAAACGTGGATGTTCTGAGGTTTGAGAATATCTCTGACTACCCCCTCGGGGAATATAGTCGTGAGCATATGCTGATGAATTTCGTGTACCTACTAATATCCGATGTGTCATATGACGTCCGGAGACTGTATAAACATCACAGTCAATCTTCAATCAACATGTCTGTGTATACTAATAGATATTAGACATAAATGTTGAAAAGATTTATTCTACTCTAAGGACCATTACATCATTATTATAAGAAAGTCAATACCTAGTTATTGCTGATGTATGCAGAACTAAGGCAAAGATATCGATTGACCTTTGCCTAAATAAAAAATTCAGAAGTGGTGGGCAAGGTTACAACTGTTAGTGGACTCGTATGGAATACGTTCATGATAATAATGCTAACTGAATCGATGGCGAATTACCTGAAGGACCTAGAATTACACAACCTAAATAAGTGCACTTCAGGGATGATTACAAACATTTTCCACGACTTCTTCTTATCTTGTGGGCAAGCCCTGTTGTCAGAGATTTTTAAGACCGCGTAACGGCCTCGACGACAACTAGTGTCCACGACTGAAGAAGGTGTACCTCTACTTAGGTAATACCACAGAGTAACTCATCATTATCATAATCTCAGCCGATGGACGTCCACTGCTGGACATAGGGTCTCCCCCAAGGATCGCCATAGCGACCGGTCCTGCGCTGCCCTCATCCAACGGGTTCCCGCCGCCTTCACCAGGTCGTCTGTTCACCTACACAGAGTAACTACAGTAAGACAATAGATTCTAACCTGAGACACAAAATCCGGGGCATCTTTCAGGCTCTGCAGTATAATCTTGCCGAGATGGAAGCGGTCAGACGGGATCCCGGTCTCGGCGACGATCCGCGACGTCAGCTCGCCCATGAACCAGTGAACAGCGGCATTCGATCGTCTTGGCAAATGCATTTTGGGTTCTGCAATCATTCAATCACACATACCTAACTGATAATACTCCAGAGCCAAATTGTTAAACAATTGTCTGAACATAAATGCTGGAAAAGCCGAAAAGATACGTGAGCAGAGATGTTGTGCTTCATCGAAAAGCCGCAAATAAGAAGTCATTATATGAAGCCTATACTATACTGGACGGGACTTGAACCTACCAATCCGGGGCTGTCATCATCATCATCAGCCTACATGCGTCCTACGGCAGGGCACAGGCCTAGCCTCAAGGAATACGGGGGTTAGTCCACCACAAGTGCCCAATGTCGATCGTTAGACTTCACATACACATCGGAATTTGTTCTAGCGAATGCAGGTGTCCTTCCACCGTCGATAATGTAATTACGTACAAAAACAAGGAAAACACTTATTGGGACATGGCATGTCTTCCGTGCGGATTCAAACTCGGACCTCAAGATTGAGTTCCCATATCTACCCGCAACACGCGCCCGATGCATTGCATGCATGAATCAATCCGGGGCTTTCATCCAATTAAGTGACAGTACATACCACAGATGTGGTACATACCGACAGGTACTGAATTTTTCGATCTCTTGCATCTTAACGAGACTGGAACATTGGTTACGCGTACCTATCTGATATAGGTTGGGAATTTGGGATCAAATCATCATCCGTCCCTTACACGGAAAGCGACGTAGGTAGGTACTAACCACCAGATACTTCGCCTTTAGTGCCAGGGACGTATGATTTAAAATACCTAAATAAATACCGCAAGAAAATGTTGTAAAACGGCATATTTACTGACCTAGGTCAAGAACTGTTCATTTATGAAATCAATAAGACAATCACCTCTAAAAAGACTTATGACTCTTATAGTATTGAGACAAAGAGAGTAAATAAATTTCAGATTGACAGAATCTAAACAATTATAAAACTGTAACAGAAGTATGTCTGTAGGTACATGAAGATATAAGAAAAAGATTACGATATGGTTTTGGGTAGTGACTCCAAATCAACCTTTTTTTTTTAGAAATGTTGTCTTTCTGTTTGCTTGTTTGTAACAGCATCACGCAAAAGATACTGAACCGATTTTGGTAACACTTTTTTTGGTAACTTAAAATATGGTATATATATGATAGGTAAGTACCTATTTAATTTGTGCGGATGACATACACATATACATATTCTCACGCCTTTTTCCCACTGGGGTAGTCAGAGACAACGGAGCGCCAACTGCTACGATCCTGCCTGACAAACCTCTAGCTTCCTCCACATTCATTAGTCCTTTCATGCATGCTCGTCGGTTTCGGGTAGATCTATAAAGCACGTCGCCAATTTGGTCCGTAGGTTTATTATATACATCTAGACCTCCCCTTCCAACATTTCCACTTACGCTTGCCTTATAGATTGCACTCGTCAATCTGCTCTCATCCATTCTTTCCATATGACCAAACCATCTCAACATAACTTTTTCTATCTTTGTCGCTACATCCTCTTTCAGATCACAACTTTCTCCAATTACCCTATTTTTCAATTTGTCCATCACAGTTACATTACACCACACATACTTCTCAATGAGCGCAATTCCACAGCGTTAATCCTACTTTCGTGCGTCTTCTGCTATGGCAAGATTCACTTCCATACACCAATGTCGGGATTAACACTCCATTATGAACTGCCATCCGTGCCTTTTTTGACACATGTTGACTTTCCACAAAAGAATGCAGAGCTCCATTAACCCTATTTCCTGCTTTCACTCTTCTCTCAATATCACCCTCACACTTACCGTCTCTGGTAAACATGCACCCCAAGTAGGTACAACAAATTCATTCAAGTGCGGACGAAGTCGCGGGTAAACTCTGGTAATTTATAAGACTTACGTTACGAATGACAAAGCGTATAAATTAATTCTAGATTGCTACAATAATTTATAGGCCATTAACTTTATGAATGGAAACATAAGTAATTAATTATATGTAGGTAAACATGATCTGATCGTCATGTAAACAAAGTCATTATGTATTAGGTAAGACAATCTAACACACACACTCGTCACTTCATTGCATCAAACTCAATTACAGACAAACACAACATGCAAGAATCGAAATAACATAAAGAAAGATTGACATAAGCGAAGTTATCGCATACGCTGTTACAGATTGGGTATTGACAGAAGAAAAAGCACACCAAAAACAATAGATATAACTAATTGGCCCTATTTAAGGGTAACTACTTAACACTCGGTTACAGAAACGCTTATTAAAATTAATCCACCATTAAATCTCTTGGTGTCACTTTTTGTCTTGTTGACGTTGTAAAAGCTAGCAAGAGATTTAATGGAGGGTTAACTCTAATGAGCATTACTGCAACCCAGTGCTAGACTATCTCGATACAACAAGTAGCGGGTATACCTAACAAGCCTAACATGTCTAAATTGTATTTTTCCGGAAATTGCACAGCGAGTCAAAACCAGTTCCACGATTGTCACTGTACACATTATAAAGTCTGTATAAACGAGGGACAGGAGACCAGGAGAATTATTCAAATAAGTATCTCAAATTGTCTAGTTTCCTAAAATTACCTACTAGTGGGGTCCAGCTTCCAACACAACTACCGTGTGAGAATGTCCGTTGTACCAAATGTATATAAGTTTAAAGTACACATATTTAACATTAGGCACTTACATCAGCTGGTACCCTCCAACTACACTTTACCGAGTTCGCGGGCAATCTGAATTAGAAGTCGGTTAGTTCCACAGAATGATACGTACAGACATGACAATACTTTGTGTGACATTTATATAAGAATCGCTATAATGAGTTATGGTTCGGACACACTGTTCGGTTGCGTAACTTGAAACTTAATATAGATCTAGCCTTGTTTATCATAGAATGCATTTAAACTGGTATCTACAATAATTGGTTGGGATTCAATGTCAGTATTGCAAGTGTTGTTAAAGTATTAAACTATACTAGGTGTAAGAAAAAACACCCTAACTAATATTTAAATCGGTTTAATTTTAGGCAAAATGCGGCATAGTCAAATCGATTATTAGGTATGTAACCTTGAAATAGGTGTTTTACTAAATAGACCAATAAAAACTTAGTCATAATGACAAATAGTCTAATCTGGCTTAAAAAAAAAAATTTTTGCATGACGCGAATAATTTTCGACGCGTTTTTTGTTATACCCTGAACGATCATTGTGTAGATTCTACACATCTTCCACGCGATGTTGATGTTGTGTAGATTCTACACAATGATCCTACCGTCATGTCACTTAAGGTTCTACACTTTAGAACAAACACGTCTATTTGATACCTTAATCCCTTTCTTTTGATCACAAACAGAAAGTAATATATCGAATGACCATGTACATAGCTTACCTAAGTTATTTATGTAAATTATTTCAGAAGTGGGATAATTATAGCTACCTAGGTAATAATAAAAATAGTAAATTAGATACCATACCCTTGGTTAGGTAGGTAATATAATACACAAAACAGAAAAGCAATTGGAGATTAGCGTGTCCAATACCTATTTTTTTAATGGTTATTAACTAAATGTGCCATCTAAAATACCACATCATAATTTACTACATGTGCTATCCTTAATTTACTACATGTGCTATCCTTCGCGTGTACCTATATATTGTGAGGCTTTTATATCATAAAAATGTAATCTACTTACGTTACTGAAATTGTCAATTTATTTATAGGTAGGAGTGCGATTTTTGAATCTAATTCTCGGAGCTCAGCAGTTGAAAATGTTAAAATTACTTTAAAAAATTATACTTCAGGAGTGCGATTTTTGAAAGTCAAATCCAAGGAATATACTACTGTCAAATCATCAGTAGAAAGATGCGTATCTCTATAGTAATTTTGACATTTTCAACTGCTGAGCTCAGCCAATGAGATTCAAAAATCGCACTCCTTGATGGCAATGGCACTGAACGCGGGGCTTTCGAAAATTTCACATTCTTCTTCATTCCTTTGTTTCGCATTTGTTTGTACAGAATTCGGACACGGAACTATGTTAAAAAAGTATCTTCCTTACTGACCTTGTAAGTTTTTTCAAGACCCAACAAAATACAAAATAACAGCAATAAACAATTGATACATAAGATGGTCTCGAGTGTATGCAAGCTTTGTATTGCGTTGTTTCCACTTCAGAAACATCAATTGTAGCGAATTCATTATTTACGTCCGTAATGATAGGACAGTGTCTAGTTCCCATGAAAATGATAGGCTTGCCTGTAAAGGCTACCAGTTAATGGACCAAGTTTTTGAAATTTTAAACAGTTTTGCAAGTTAAAAATAGAATCGAATTAAGGTAATACGTTTGAGCGATTTTGTTTTTTGATAGAGCTTTTTTGTCAAGGTGGGTCAAGGCGAGATAATTTTTTAATGTAAGTAGGTAATAGGTCCAGTATTTTTGAAGGTACCTAAGTCTATGTACTCGTATCTAGGTACAGACAGTTAAAACCGCGCAGTTGTACGAGTATATATAAAAGTGCGAGGATATGACGTAGATATCAGGCAAAGACATTGAGGTACTATGATTAACTCAATGGGCAAAGATGACATACATTTTAATACCTATCCATTTAAGTGGATTAGGTACAACTTTTAAGTATTTCTATGTAATGCTAATGAAGTATTAACTGACAAAAAGTTAGTAGGACACGTAATTTAGGTGCTTAATAGTTTGACTTGTCGTTCTGTCGGTGTATGTGTGAAATATTTGTTACAGCCTGCGGTTTGTTTTCGTAACAAAGAATAGCAAAGAAGAACATAACATACATTCTGTTCCAGTAGGACTATCGCCTATCGGGCATTAAACAAAACTTCTAATGCTGGTGTGAAAATCTCTTCAATACGATACCTATACTTACATGACATGTGTTCTTATACAGAATGTAAAAAAAACCTTGTTGGTACCTGTTGAAACCTGTTGAAACCTTGTTGAAACCTGTGCTTCAGACCATCAAACTGAACAACTTTCACTATGGAGCAAACTTCGAAATCGCGAAAAAAAATCAGCTGTCCCATACATTTGAGTCGAGTTGGTAACTAACTAGGTAAGTACTGCAGTTTTTTATGAAACTGGTGTTTTTTTTCGAGATTTCGCTGTTGGCTCCATAGTGAAAGTTGTTCAGTTTGATGGTCTGAAGTACGCCTTAAAGGCTCCAACTGGATTTTTTACACCCTGTATCTAGGTAGATATGGTGGTAGGTAGTAATATAGGTAACTACTATTATTTAATCTGTGCTGTGGCCAAATAAAACTGACTCGACAGTAGAGAGAAGAGTATTAACTGAACTCTACAATTCAGAAGCATCAAACACAAAACATAGCTGCTTAGAAATGTTTGTTGGTGGTAGTATAAGCCGGACACCACAAAGCCACCACCACAATGGTTAAGAGCATTGGGCTCTTGACACGGAGGTCGTGGGTTCGATTCCCACGGGGGGCACCTAGTGAAATGTCACTTTATGCGTTTTTCCCCAGTTGGTTAGGACATTGCAGGCTGAGTCCCCTGATTGTCTGAAAAGAAAAATGATTCCGTGCTTCGGATGGCACTTTAAGCTGTTGGTCCCGGGTACTATCTCTGGTGGTAGTAGTCAAGCATAGCATATGCTCACGACTATATTCCCCGAGGGGGTAGTCAGAGATAATCTGAAACCTCAGAACATCCACATTTCACCAGTAGTACAGAAACTCTGTCCAGTGTGACGGGGGGTGAGCCCGTCGCCACTTATAATGGACAGTGGGTACAATACACGCCTCGAAATTGAAGCATGCAGGTTTCCTCACGATGTTTTCCTTCACCGAAAAGCCAGTGGTGTAACAAATCGTACATAAATTCCGAAAAACTCATTGGTACGAGTCGGCTTGGACGGGGATCGAACCATCGCCTCCTGCACGGCAGGCAAGGTTACTCGCCACTGGACCACCACGGCCTCGTGGTAGTAGTCGTTACATAAAAACCACGTCAGAGGCCGTAAGGCGGTTTGAATAAACTCTGACACCACTCTAACCCTTAAAATTGTATCCGGGGGTTTTGGGGGGACCACGAGAAAACGCCGAAGGTTCAAGCTAATGTGATGTCTGATTTGAATCGATTAAACTCTTAACTAGGTAACATTTTTTTACTGTTACCTATGCGGATATAGACTGCATGCGACGCGCGGAAGTAGTATTTCTTGCGTAAGGTCACCTATGGAAGGTGTGGTAAGGTTGCCTATGGAATATAAGTACCGTACCTACCTTCGTAACTACTCGTAAGTATCAGAATGCGTGTTAACCGCATTCGTATCCATGCATTCGCAGCTTCTTCACACATAGGTAGGTACTTATAAAAGTGAGAGAGGCGCTCTTATCATAATATTTAAGATTTCTTATACTTAATAAAAAGTGCCCAGCTTACTACAAAAGCCAAAAAACTATTTTGTTATTCATATAAAACTTTTATAGGTTCGAATCATACCACTTTAAAGGCACTTTAAAGGTACATTGCAACGATTTTATCGAGCGATATTATCGCTGCGATTTTGCGATATTTATCTCTAGTACATTTTGTATGGGGACGCGCGCGATCCCACACACTGCCGCGATATTATCGCAACCTGACGCAATCTCTTTCGACTACATTCAGTGGTGGGGCGCATGCGTGACGCGAATCGCGCAATCGCTGCAGTGTGTAAGGTTTCGCGATATCTCTATCGATAATATCGCTCGATAATATCGCTGCAATGTGCGGAGGCCTTTAAGAAAATCTGAGTTTAATAAATAGAAGTGGTAGCTTAATTGTTTCTTTTTTAAACCTATAAAAGTATTGTTTAAAATAGCTTTTGTAGTAAGCTGGCATTTTTCATTTACCTACGGTTTTCTTGATTTGTGATGCCACTGAACGGTAAAAGGTCTCTTAAGAACCATACATTAAAGGTACTTAGGCTTCAGAAAGGACCAACGAGGGCGTCGGTGGATCGACGACCTGGTGAAGGCGGCGGGAATCCGTTGGATGAGGGCAGCGCAGGACCGGTCGTTATGGCTATCCTTGGGGGAGGCCTATGTCCAGCAGTGGACGTCCATCGGCTGAGATGATGATGATGAAGCTTCAGAAACGAAAATAATAAGAGTTTGAGTTGAAACTCCCATAAATCAAAATCAATAGGTACGATTTGGACCCTATTCTGACTCAACTACTCACACTTAAAAGAAGTCTTTGAATCTCGGCCTAAACTAAGAGCGTCAGGTAGGGTTTTACCTTCGTGGTCTAATGGTTAAGAGCGTTGGGCTCTTGACACGAAGGTCGTGGGTTCGATTCCCACGGTGGACACATAGTGATACTATGTCAATTCGTACGTTCCCCAGTTCGTTAGGACATTGCAGGCTGAATCATTTGATTTTCTGAAAAGAAAGATGATTCCCTGCTTCGGATGGCACGTTGAGCCGTTGGTCCTGGCTACTACATAAAAACGACGTCAAAGGCCGTAAGCCGGTTTGAAAAAACTCAGATACTACTGGGGCTTGCTGCCCACACGATAAGTTTGGTTTTTTGTTATTGGTGATTATAGTAGACTCATTAGGCAGCATACACAAAAACATCGCGAGGTCGCGTAATTTTCTTAATGAACTCAAAATGATGTGTCCTTCAGGGGCGGATCCAGGATTTCATGTTGGGGGGGGCCCATCGGCCAACTCGGGCCACGTATTAAGATTAAAAGAAATTAAGAGAGCTCATTTCTTTACTCGGCCTCAAAATTCAGAGGTTCGTGGGGGGGGCCATGGCCCCCTGGGCCCCCCCCCCTGTATCCGCCACTGGTGTCCTTCAGTCAAAACCAAACATATAATTTTACAATTATACTTAATTCCGCAGTGTCATTATATTTCAATTAAGACTAACTTTGCATTGTAGTACTATAGTATAGTATGTTATATATAACAGGTATTATCTTATTATCTATCCACAAAATACCTAGGTACCGCCTGCGCGGATAAAAATTATGTAGTACATAGGGATTGTATCTATAGCTTGACGTGTAGCCGTGTGTAGGTAGGTACACAGGGCGATACAAAACCAAGATAAACTGGCCTCGCGACTTTATACTTTAACCTGCAGAGTAAATACCTTCCCCACAGAGGGAGAGCTTCGACACAATCGCGCTAGTGGATGAATCTATGCCAGATATTGGGCGAGCCTCATGTTGGGTACTAACTAAAGGGGCCCATTCACAGTAGTCCGTCTTGCAGTCCTACACCAATATTGGATCGTGAATGGTGTACTTATTAGTCCTAAAAGGCATCCGCCGACCTTGAGCAAAATGTATGAGTAGTCCTACTTGCAGGATAGTGTGTGGGCTCGTAGTCCTGCATGTAGGAATACAGTGATTTTTTTTTTAAATTAGCCCAATTCATCCCACTGCTGGGCAAAGGCCTCAAACCATCTCTGTCCTGGGCATGCTCTGGCCATGCATCATCGAAAGTATCCAGATCATCCCGCCAGCTCTTCCTAGGACGACCTGGACGCCGACGACCGCTTTCTGGGATCCAGGGCGTGACAATTCTTGCCCACCTGTTTTAGTGCAATCGACAGACATGGCCGGCCCAATCCCCCAACATCAGCTATTCGTGTTTTGGAGCGCAGTGCAGTGTTTTTGACACGATCCGTTCTTTTAACTCCTAATATACTACGCTCTTAAATGTTGTAAATTCCTTCTACGCCTCTAAAGTTAGTGTTGCAAGGAGACGAAATTAGTTCTAATGATTTTCCGCAACATGGCGAGGTGATTTATTAATCTGGTCAGGTTTTATTTAGTTACATAGGTGCCTATTTTTTCAAATAAGGTTTCAGCTTAGTACCTAACATATAAGATAACAATAAAGATCTATTTGAAATTTTTGACTTACTTTTTATACAGCTGCAAAACTTAGGTACTGACACTTTTCTATTTTGGTTCTTATTCTTCTTTCTATGGACTAATATAAAATAAATTATTAATTTATCGTATAATTCCTTTACTGCGTATAACTCCTTGTATTTGATTATCTATACTTGTATAATACTTCAAAATGCCTAATAATCTTATAACTCTTTTCATATCTCCATCAAAAAATGCTGTAGAAACTTGTTTTTGTAATTCTTTGATTTTGGTCCTATTTTCTTTGTTTAGAGACATTATTTCAGCTTCTGTTTCCGCGTTCTCGACGTCTTCATTCTTTTCCATAATTTTTATTAGAAATTCTTGATCCACTTCAGTTTTTTCTGGTATTTCTTTTCCTCTCAAGCGGAGCATGTAAATGCCTGAAAATTTTAATCATATTATAATATTTGTTCATGATCACAATCAGCTTTATAGGTCCCACAGCAGGGCACAGTCAGGCCAGGGTCTACTCCCAGGGCGGGTGTAGTACACCACGCGTGCCCAATTCGGATTTGTAGATGTCACATATGCATCAGAATTTCTTCGGTGCAGAAGAAAGGATATTTCTAATCTCACAATGTTTTCCTTCACCGTTTAAGAGCAGTCATGTTTTACTTTGAAGACATTTTACTAGTATGACGATTTTTTATTTCAGACGTTTTGCTAGTAAGTCGTTTTGCTTTTGTGTCGTTCACCCCACAAATACATTTTACTAGATTGTCTTTATGATACGGACCCTTTAAAACTCATTGGTTCATAATAAGTTGTCCATGTGCATGGTGTCCCATCCCATACAAATGAAATTTTAGTTTAAAAATTGCAATATATGGCGTTATGGTATCGATTTGTAATTAATGTTTACGTAAACGTGTAAATTGTTACTAAAAGTACATGATCTGACTACAAAAAAATCTCATGAGCCTCGGAAAATCAAGCAATTTACTTTGCCCGAAGACTGCCCGCGTTACGGCAGTCGCGTTTCATTGTTTGACGTTGGGCATCTGTCTGTATAGTATTATATAATCTGTGTCCATGTGGATTCGAAGCCAGACCCCCATGATTGAGTGTCCATACCTCTCCGGAACGTGCCACTGCCACTCTCTATGTATAATATTTGTTACGTGAACAACGGAAAAGTGTACTTTGGTTTCAGGTGCAAAGGATTTAGTCTGGGAATGTTTTCATTCTTTAAAGTAGTAAAATTTTGGTAAAATCACAAATGTTATAAAGTGGATTCCACTATAACATCTGATACACCACTAATTTTTAATTAGTAACGAAACTTTAAGGGTGTATTCAGACCGTGAATCTGAACAACTTTCCCTAAGGAACATGGGTCGAAAAACGAGAAAAATTTTGGACCTCTCAGAGAAAACCGAATGGCCGATCCGCACTTTTGTATGGGAGGTCCAAAAATGTTTCTCGTTTTTCGACCCATGTTCCTTTGATCAGATTCAAGGTATATACACCCTTAATAGTTATTTGTTATGCTAGTTCAAATAATAGAATCCTGAGCTTATAGCGAAGGTTTCAAAGGTACGAGACGCAGAATAACTTTGCAGCCGAGCGAAACACACAACTTTTCACCTCAGAACACCGAGGAAAAAATGAGAATTGCTAAAGAGAACAACATTTTAAAAAGTTTTTTTTTTCGTGCTGGCCAGTGACATGAAATAGTTATAATGCATTTTCAGTGGACTGGCGGTATAGAAAAATATTGAATAGACAGATTCGAATTTCAAAAACTCTTTCCACGCTAGCGGATAAAATACGCTTTTGCACTCAGATTTCGAGTGATAAACAGAATCTTTCCGAGCTTGTGAGGTGAAAAGGTTTGTTACTACTTAAAAATTAGTGGTGTAGAAGTAAACAAACAATTCGGTATGTCAAGTTTTTTTTTGGAGGGCTGAATCGAAAACCATTTCGAGATAATTGTCTCAATAATCATATTTTCTATGTCAGAGATTTTAAAATGAAAGGATTACGGATATTTTTAATAAAATAACGTCGTTTTTCGGTACGTCCAGTGACGTCACTGGCATACCTGTGAACTCCTTGTTAAACATAAAATCAACTCAATCAAACAAAAAATAACCGGCCATTAAGAAAAAACAAAACATTCACAATGTCAGATTTTGACATTTGATGTTGCCGTATCTGTTTTCAGCATAGAGTTAGAAAGAGGAGGCACGTTTTACTTTTTTTAAATATAGCAGTAGGTAATGTTTCTCCATGGAGTTCGAATTATTTTTTCTTCTCCATTTTTGCACTTAGAGATTACAGATCAAAATAATTTAAAAATTAAATTTATATAGATAAACTCGATGAATCGCAATAAAAATGAAATTGGTGTCTTAAAATTATGTCTTCTATCCGTAAAAAATATAAAAATGACGACCAAAAAAAACTTGACATACCGAATTGTATAGGTTAGCTTTAAAACTAGCTTTAAACCTATTTTTACCTCTTGCTAAAGGTTCTAGGAGTGTGTGATATGCTTCGTTGACTAAAGAAGAGTATTCTTCTGATATTTCCAGTTCCTTTGCGTCTCTGAAAAGAAGAATTTTCTGAATATTAATAAAACCACCATGGAACATTCAGCCTAAACCTTAAATCAAAGTAAAATAAAGGGATTACCCTTAGGCGCGGTTTATATAGAAGAGACGTGTGACGGTGGCCGATAGCCAAAGTAACACAATATAAACCTTATACTTATAGTATCTAGCATAGCATCGTTTTTGACATCGCCTGGAGGCGCGGGCGTAATTCTACAAACGACGCTATGCTACGTACTATAAGATTTTTTTTTTTTAAGAAAACTTTTTTTAAGAAAACTATAAGATTTATATTATTATAAGAAAGATGATTCAATGCTTCCGATGGCATGTTAAGCTGTTGGTCCCGGCTACTGTCTCTGGTAGTAGTCGTACATAAAAACCACGTCAGAAGCCATAAGGCGGCCTGAGAAAAAAACTCTGACACCAGCGCTTGCCCACAAGATAAGAAGAAGAATAAGTCACTAAGGTAGGGCATTGGTATTTTAAGGTAGGGCATTGCCCCACGATAACCTGTAAATTAATTTAAATTTTACTCTTAGAAAAAGTATGTGTCTAGAATGAGCCTCACTGTTTTACCGTATGAAACAAAAGGGGCCAAGTTTCATAGATTGGTGTGCGTGAGGCGCCATACAAATTATGTATGTGTGCGTGTATATGTACCTATAAGGTTTAGGAGCCAGTACTGGTTCCAATTTTTTTTCGACGCTTTCGTATCTTCGACTGTCAATCTTGACATATAACTTTATCAAACATTTAACTATTAAAATAGGAGGAGTTGCTCTGTGGGTCTGCTATCGCGTCGGTTGCCCCATCCCCGGTCCACAGTGGAACTCCAGTGGTGGCTCAGGATATTGTTCTTTTATAAGAACAACCCTTGAAGTCACCAAAATATCAATATAACCGTACAACGTCAAGCACTTTTGCTATAAAAACTCGACATTGGCAAAATCATCACATACCCAAGATGGCAGCCATAATATTTTAAAATATAGAATAGAATTAAAATAGGAGACACTAACCTGTTCGCGTATTTATCAGGATGTAAATATTTCTGCAGTTCCTTGTACCTGAATGAAAGGTCATTATCGTCCAAATCGTACGTCTCCTTCACACCCATGATTTGGAAGTAATTCTTTTTATTACCAGGGCTTTGTAGTGCTTTACAGTTAGAACAGAACAGATTTGAGACTAATGTTCTTGTATCTTTGCCACAAGACCAACATGTCGATAGAAATCGCACTTGACGTAAAAACGAATTTTTTATTGAATGGTTACGAGTTAAGAGCCACAAACTCATGATTTTGTAGCAAATTGAATTACGGAGCAAACGCAAAAGAATTGAAATAAAAGAAATTCTATAATGCTTTAAATTAAAGTAATTTTTGCGTGAAATTCAGCAAGGTTACGACTTTGTTGACAAGTTTAATTTGGCAATCAGCTGATTTTTTTCAGCCAAAGCCTGTGTCACTGTCACCATACCATGTTATCTTAGTACAAACTAATCGGAAATCTGAGTGCAAAAGTGCATTTTATCCGCTAACGTGGAAAGAGTTTTTGAAATTCGAATCTGTCTATTCAATATTTTTCTATACCGCCAATCCACTGAAAATGCTTAAAGCCTGACCAGAAATATAAAAAACCTCGCCATGTTGCGGAAAATCATTGGAATTAATTTTTGTACTTGGAACACTAACATTAAAGGTGACAGTCGATTGCAGCGCCCCCAATCCATGTTTTTTATTTTCCTGGTCAGGCTTTAAAAACTATTTCATTTCACTGGTCACGGGCCAGCACGAAAAAAAAAACTTTTTAAAATGTTCTTTTTAGCAATTCACTTTTTTTCCTCACTGTTGTGAGGTGAAAAGTTGTGTGTTTCGCTCGGCTGCAAAGTTATTCTGCGTCTCGTGCCTTTGAATTTGAAACCTTCGCTGAGCTCAGGATTCCATTATTTGAACCACTCACTTCGCTCGTGGTTCAATCCTAGTATCCTTCACTTGCTCAGGTTTCAATACATGTACTCGCGCCAAAAAGCAACATTGCAGCCTAGCATAACAAATAACTATTGTTATCAGAATTGGCCAGAAAGCTATACAGGAATCTGAATATCTTTTCGTCCTTATTTGGAATGCAGTATAGATTGGTACGATCGATAGTGCGCTACACCTCACCGCTATAGTAGTAAAAGTTTTCGCTCGTACGTCATATCAATCAATGTCTTGTTGGTCTAGCGGTCTAGACAACCGGCCCACGATCCGAGTAGCTGTGGTTCGATCCTCGTGTTGGCCAATCATCTTTTTCAATATTAATTCCATAATGTGACTCCCTCTGGTGCTAATAAGCGGCAATGAGAATAATTTGGACGTCCTAAAATTCAATGCGACTTACCTATCTATAACCAATATACATTTTTCATTGTTTTTGTTCAATTCAAGGCAAAGGGTTAAATATCCCATACAGCCGATGTCTCTAATAAAATTATCTTATTTATAGCAATTAAAACGTTGGTGTTCAACGTTTTGACGCTTCTTTGGAGTTTTTGAAGACAACCGAAAGATGAAGGAAACGCAGAGAAGTCCACAGGAAAGAGGTGAACCAACCACTTTGCCGCGCTACAAAAAAAAAAAAAAAAACAATTTATTTCAGACAATGTCCATAGTGTTTGTTGTTAGTAGATACATTAATGACTTAAACACTATGTTAGTTAGTACGCATCATTTAAAAAAAATTACAAATATTTAAATAAATAAATAAATATCTTGGACATTGTCACACAAATTATCTAGTCAAATTTTAAGTTCCAGAATCTAGCCTGGACTTGTATTATGATAACTAGACAATGATATAGAATACATATATAGATACAAACATCCATGACTCGGGTACAAATATTCATAACCATCATACAAATATTTGTCCCTTACGGGATTCGAACCCGCGACCCCCTGCACAGCAGGCAGGTTCACTACAGACTGTGCTGTTAAGCCGTCAAATGTTTAACCGTAAATAAGCTAAGCTGTTAAGCCGTAAATAATTCAAATGACGGAACACTTTTGCTGTTTCGTCCACCATCATATTTCACTGAACTGTATAAATTGTTCACTTGCACGACACCAATTTTACGAACCAAAACTCACTATTTAAACCACAGCTGCTATAAACAATAAAAATTCGATGAAATATGAGGACTCAAAACGTCAGCTACCATATCCCGCCAAAAACACTGATGGTTGATGATACTTTACCGCAAGGAAGGGGTCGATCAATGGAAAAACCAATGCGAAGTCAAAACCAAAAAAAAAAGAAAATAAAAGGAAGGGGTAAAAAAATGGTTCTGTCACATAGATTCATAATAATTCATAATAATAATAATATAATAATAATTCATAATAATTCATAATATAATAATAATTCATAGGTAATAATCCATTCTCTTTCTACGTTCTGTCAGGACTGGGGTGCGTTCAGAACCTACGCCCAGAGTGCGCCCAGAGTGCACCCCGAGTGCAACTTTTCGCACTAATGCCGTTCCGAGGCTCGGTGAAAAGCGTTCTACCCATAAGAGCGAGCGAGAAGAACAACCGCACCCAAAGGTTCTGAACGCAGCCCTGTCAGTCATTTCTGTTAACTGTCAAAGTCAAACTTTGAGGTTAGGTACTTTTCGGATGGTAAATTTTGTTTTGTTTGTTTGTAATTTTTCTTACTTAAAACCTGCTTAAAACAATAAGAACAAGAAAATGGTGTCGTATTTCACCATCGACGCAATTGGTGAAAACACTAACTTCCAAAAGGAAATTTCGAACATGATGCACGGCTTCGGTGACAATCCCAATCCAAACGCAGCCACTGTGGTCCTGGTAGAAAACATTGTCCTCCAACAACTACGCAGCATGCTCCAAGAGTCTTTACACTACTCTAACTTGAGAGGCGGGAAGGCTATCACAAACTACGACATAATTTATCTAATGAGAAAAAACAAGATGAAACTCAAACGCTTGCACGACTACCAAATCAAACTGGACCATATAGATAAAACCCGGCAAGTTACAGTCACTACACCCACAGAATCTAACATGACAGGAATTTTACTGGACGAAGAAAAAGACCCATTGATAAAAAAGCGAAGAACGCACGTTGACATTATAAAAGAACTGGACGAAGCAGACGAAGTGAGTCAAATAAAATTCGACGCTATAGACTACATAAGAAAGGTGAGAGCTGCAAAAATTACTGAGTCGATGTCGTTTGATAAATATGAAACGTACCACAAAGCAAGATGTAGCTCGTTCCGTTCCGGCTACGGAATGGGCAAAGGATTTTTAAAATTGGAACGCTGGATAAACCCTAATAAAGAATTAAAAATAACGCTCTCAGCTTTAGAAGTGCTTTGTTTCCTAGCTTATGAAACTGTTGCAGAATTGGTCGATGGAGTATTTTTAATTCGGCAGGATGCTAAAAAGAGGTACGGAGATCCGTTTGGGAAGTTTGAGGGTGGTCATTTCTGTAACCCTGTCAGTTTGAATAATGCGGTTTATATTAAGTCGGGTTATGAAGGCGTTCCAGCGATTACCGTGGCAGAGGTGAGGGAGGTATTGAGACGATATTTCAACCCTAGAACGGGTATGAACGGGTTATTCTACAGAAATATGAGTATGGATTTACCTGTTAGATTTATTACTATTTAAGCATAGGCCAATCAGATATAGACTGCTATTGTAAGGCAAGCATATTAAATTAAATAATTATATTTAATTGCAACGTATAAGTTAATCGTTTTTTTAATAAATTAATCTTTGATAAGTTATAAATGTCTAGATAGACAGTTGAAGCTGGGTGATAAATCATGTTACTATAAACACACACAGAGATAATTTGTATGACGCCTCACACACACCAACCTAAGAAAGTTGGCCACAGAAACACTCATAAGAGTTAATCCTCCATTAAATCTCTTGCTAGCTTTTTCTACGTCAAAAAGACAAAAAGTGACAGCAAGAGATTTAATGGACGATTAACTCTAATGAGCGTTTCTGCAATTGAGCGTTAATCTAGGCAATCTAGGCATAATATACTTTATCTAAGAAATTAATGTCTTCTGTCAATGTTGAGTGGGTTTTGTGAGTATTTGCAAGGATGGTTTTATATACAAAAACATTGGAGCTAATACAAAATAGGAGAACAATCCAGAAAGTACCCCATACAGTAGTATTAGTAGTAAATAATTACTACACAGGCCTATGTTTATATTGAACTGTATCACAATAATGTATACAGGGTGAAATTGATATCATTATCATCCTTTTAAACTAAGAGTCTACAAATCAAACTGAACAACTTTTACTATGGGAGCAAACACACCTGGGAAAAAAAAAATTCTGCTGTCCCATACA
Organism: Agonopterix heracliana; assembly: GCA_963693445.1. Classification (NCBI taxonomy): domain Eukaryota; kingdom Metazoa; phylum Arthropoda; class Insecta; order Lepidoptera; family Depressariidae; genus Agonopterix; species Agonopterix heracliana. The sequence continues at coordinate 6,782,315 of OY856327.1, forward strand.
TTTTCGTCGTGTAGGCAGCGGCGGCGGGTGCAGTTTAGTATGGAACAGCGGATTTATTTTTTGCTCCGATCGGTTTGCTCCCACTGTAAAAGGTGTTCAGTTTGATGGGTAGACTCTTAGTTTAAAAGGATGCTAATGCATTGATATAAATAAAAGGGAAGATATGGTACTAGCCTCCAGCGCATGGACCGTATAAAGCGAGTCCCCCGTGACCTACCCGACTCAGTCGCAATCCGACCGGCATTTGGATGACGAGACAGAGATATACGATACGTAAGTGTGCGACAAGCTAAGCTGCACGGCCACGTGTTGGCGCTACCCGCGTCCCGGTCATATTATATCGTCCTGCTTGCACACCATTTGTTTGCGTCATGCTGTCTCTTTCATTTTTGATGTATAATATTAAGCTTCGTTTGTGTGAATATAATGTACCTGCGTCAGTACGAGATCCGTTTTTCGAGTACGCAATATTAGAACGTACTGCTTCTTCCTCTATATTTATTCAAATTGCTAATGATATCAATTTCACCCTATAGTTAGAATAATTTAAAACACAGATTTTGATTTAAAAGATTGGACTGTTTATATTAAGTTTTCAATTGTAATTATGTATCAATAAGAATTCAAATAATTTTCATGAATAAAGTTGATTATTCGTGATTATTTTAAATGTTGTCATATTTTGTGCGTTCTAGTTTAACCCCGATACTAACTTCTTATTCCGACTAGTTAACACTGACTACTGAATTAAGGCAAAATTTATCTAATGCTAAACATGTAACATGAATCATGCTATAACCAAAGTAACTGTAAAATAAGCTGTGAACTGTATGCTTGATATATTCCGCGATGCTTGATGTCGTCTGTATGCGATAACAATGAAAGTTATACAGGGTGTTAAAGTAAACAGTTGCATTACTTTAAGGGGTGATTCTTCCCATGATACTGATAACTTTCCCAAAGAAACATAGTAAATAAGGCTTAAATACAGGATTAAGGGCCTGTTTCACCACTTCTGAGTAAGTTCTTGCTAGCTTATCCGACAGATAGTTTGACGTATTTTGTGTGAAAATATGTCAAAATATCTGTCGGATATGCTAACAAGAACTTACTCATAAGTGGTGAAACAGGCCCTAAGACTTCATAAACCTGTTAAAAGAGCGTAACCGGTGTCAATGTCACAGCACCGTTCGAGAGCCCTTTTCAACCTTATTGAAAAAGGAACTCTGTGTACAACAGAAGGATAGGAATAGGAAGGCTGACGATGACGACGCCATTCAGAATACGAAGTCAAATCTCTGTATTTCAGGCTATTGCACTGGTTCTAGTTTTAGGAGGTATTCATTAGAGCGACATCTTCTGAACACAATTCGTATTAATATGTTTAAATGATTTCGTTGTTCTAGAAACCTCGAAACTTGAATTAGTTTCGATGAGTATCATAGTGCGCAGGATTAATTCTAGATGGCGCTGAAACATATAGAAATGTAGAACGTGGTAGAACGATAATTATTTTACCACCTACCAGAAAGCTGGCAAAGGTATCGCCACCTACCTACTACCTAGCTACCCACCTCCTACCTGTCTGCTGTACCCAAAGTACCTATACCTACCTAGGTAGGTTACTTACCTACTTAGGATAGTAGATGGTTAGAAGAAAAGAAAAGTAAGTAAATCTCAAAATAAACACATTTAAAACCCTTGGAAGCCCAAGGGTTTTTAATCTGTTTATTTTGAGATTCTACTTTACCATTTGATATTTTATACGATGTAAGGAAAAGTATCATTCTACCAATCAAACTAAACAACTTTGACTCTGGGAGCAAACCTGTCAAAACAACAAAAATCTGCTAGTTCCACTAAACTGCAATACCTACACGACTCGAATGTATGAGACAGCTGATTTTTTGTTTGTTCTAACAGGTATGCTCCCATGGTAAAAGTTGTTCAGTTTGATTGGTAGAGTATGTGGTTTAAAGGTTAATGATACTTTTGCTTACAACCTGTATAAGTAGGTGCAATAGGTAGGTACGGCGACAGGACAAGCTACCCTGTTTGGACGTTGAACTTTTAGAAGTTGGACGCTGCGAAGCGCGCGAGAGGGTGCGTCATGTTGTTGTTGTTTCGTCTCACGGCACGCTGCGCCCGCGCCGGCACCCGCGTCTATGCAGGCTCTCTACCGCACTATTTTGTGTTTTGTACGTAGTGTAGTTATGGGTATAGTTATATTAAATTGTGATATTGAATGTCCCTCCCCTGAAATAAATGTTTCCCCCCGAAACAAAAGTCTGGTTACGTGCTTGACAGGGTCCTTCTTGATATTATGCTACATACAGAGATGTAGCGTAATTTTACCCCCTGTACAACAAAGCAGAACAATTAGGTAGGTACCTATACATACCTTACATTGAAAATTGTAGGCACTGCTCACATTATAATTCACTTTGTAGAGTAGTAAGTTGCCCGTAAATTTAATTTCGCATAACTAAGTTTCAGCGCAGCGCTCAATATCGGAAACTGATATTCCTTGTAAGAGAGTACAGCATATAAAAATATCACTTCAGAAATCAAATTCACAATTTCATTTTGCGAAAGTGGCAGTGGCTAGGCCATACGCTTAGAAAAAGTACCTACTCGTATACCTATGTCTATAGAATGAGCCTCACACTTGTTCCGTATAAAACAAAAGGGGCTAACTTTCTTAGGTTGGTGTGCGTGAGGCGCCATACAAAATATGTATGTGTGCGTGTATATGTATAGGGTTTTGGAACCAGTACTGGTTCCTATTTTTTTCGACGCTTTCGTACCTTTGACTGTCTATCTTGATAATCTAAGGCCATAGGCTTGATGATCACCCTGGATGGGTGATCACATAAAGTTACTAAAAGAGTGACTGATAGCTGAGAGAGCGAGATATACCTAGCGGCACCGCTGTATAATAGAAAGAGATACGTGACGTGAGGCAATAAAACCGTTTTTGGGGATCTTATCGCAGAGTAAAAATTCGGTTTCCGTGAAAAAATGCTAATCGAAAGTGAAATCGTGGATAATTTTGTGAAATATACTGACACTATTTCATTAATTTATCCACAATTTCACGTTAGACACAGAATTGGACGCAGTTCTGCAAAAATGATCCAACCCACTATAGAGCCCATAGTGGGTTGGATCGTTTTTGCAGAACTGCGTCCAATTATAGAAAGTGCTCGAATTTTTGCCTGCCGATAGTCTCCTGAAAACATAGAAAAACGGTTTCATTTGGCAACTCATGTCAGTTCCTCTACTCCAGTAGGGCTCGCATGCCACCCCCGAGAAAACGATAAAAATCGAGATGTGCCTTCATCCTTATTATTTTACGTATGCCAGAAAGAGCGCGCACGACGTTTTTCTCGTTTAAACGCTTTGTCGTGGCTGGCATGCTAGCTGTGCTGTAAGGTATAATAAGTTTATGGGATGACAGCTGGCACCCACTAAGCAAACGAAAGAGGGGACGCCCGATAATAACCTGGCGCCGCTGTGGAAGTAGAGACTAAAAGTCTAAACATGACCTGGGAGGATATCTACAGTGCTGCCAAAGATCGCAACAGGTGTAGAGCTGTATCCGTTCCCTGCTATATCCCTATATCCATATATGAGGGGTAACAGGAAGAGAATACGATTGTCATCATTCCATGGCTGAGCAAAGATATCTCCTTAATTTGGGCAACCTCTGGCCACTGGTTGTCAAATGCATCCACGCCCGCCAACCCCCCGCAGCCCCTTCCTAGGTCGACCTGAACGCCGAAGACCTTTTACAGCTCTGGCATCCTCATCATAAAATTTATGATTTTTACAATGAAATTAAAAAAGTGCAATCATTCTAGTTACAAGGTTACCTACGACCAGTATTTGAATAATTTTAGGGATTAATTAACATCGTTCGTAGGTGGTATGTACTTATACCTACATCTCTGTCAATAAGAGTGCTATATAGGTACCTATTCATTAAATTCAGTTTTTTCGACATTCTTGAAATATTCCACATCAACAACGTTCCCAATCAACTCACAATCCTATGAAATATACAATAGCGTTATCCCACTTTTGTCAACAGTCAGTAGGATTTATAAGTGCCCGGGTGAAGCTCGCAATGCCACTCAAAGTCTCTCCAGATCTCTCCGAGTGCCCTTAGAGTGCCACCCAGATCTTTACGATTAATCGAGTGGGCAGAAAAGAAAACTTGCCCAAATTGGCTTCGGACGTACGTATACTTACGTCCACATATTGTAACGTTTACCCTATGGAACTCCAGTCTAACAGTAGTGGATCTTTCTCGATGAATTTGTGAATGTTTGTAATTTTATTGCTGTTTATTTAGTTTCGTTTTAGGGTCCTATCTATACCCAATTGAAGCAACGTCAGGTCCGGTCAGTCTTTGGATGGGTGACCGTTTAGTGGTATTTCATCTCGAGCGTTTCCGTGCTTCAGAAGGCACGTTAAGCAGTTGGTCTCGGATAGTTCCGTCAGATGGCGTTGTACCTATTCGTTAAGCCAGGTCAGAGGCCTATTGAGGCGGCTTGAAAATTCTCTGATAGCAAGTTGACCACGACCTTGCCTCCACCAACACGCACTGGGCCCGCGTGGTGGAGTATGGCCCACTCCCTCTCACCCTTATTCGTGAGAGGAGGCCTTTGCCCTGCAGTGGGATTCTATAGGCTATAACTTACTTACTTACTTACCCAATTGACGGCCCGATAGCACAGTCGGTAGTGAACCTGAATGCTGTGCCGAGGGTCGCGGGTTCGAATCCCGTAAGGGACAAATGTTTGTATGATGAATATAGGTACCCGAGTCATGGTATGTAGGTATTCTATATAGTCGTCTAGTCATCATAATACATGTCCAGGCTAGATACGATAGCTACTTTAAATGACTAGATAATTTGTGTGAAAATGTCCAAGATATTTGTAAATGGTGCCAGCCAACGAGACCCTACCCATGAGCCTACGCTGTCTATCCGTCTGTCTGTCTGTCCTATCCATAAAAGGCAGTATATTTTGAACTATTATAAATAACTACAGTTTTCCAGGGGATGATCAGACCGTCAAACTCAACAACTTTCTCTATGGCACCGAGCTCGAATTCGCAAGAAAGATGCGTATCTCCATAGTAATTTTGACATTTTCAACTGCTGAGCTCACCGAATGAGATTCAAAAATCGCACTCCTGATCATCCCCTTAAAAAAGTGTCAGCATATTAAAGTCAATATTAAGTTGGACCCTGTATATACGTATTATTTATACATTATGTAGGTATTAAGTATCTTAAATGAATCAAAATTGTAAGCATGCAATACAAATTCATCATCAGCCTATCGTCGTCCACTGCTGAACATAGGCCTCTCCCAAGGCGCGCCACAAAACTCTGTCCTTGGCCTTCCTCATCCAGTCGCTCCCCGCTACTTGTTTTAGGTCGTCTGTCCAGCGGGCAGCAGGGCGTCCCACACTACGCCTACCAGTTCGCGGTCTCCACTCTAGAACTCTGACACCCCATCGGTTGTCAGTTCTTCGGCAGATATGACCAGCCCATTGCCACTTCAGCTTGCTAATTTTCTGAGCTATGTCAGCCACTTTAGTTCTGTGACGAATCACTTCATTTCTGATGTGATCCCTCAGAGAAACACCGAGCATAGCTCTCTCCATAGCTCGCTGAGCGACCTTGAATTTATGAACTAGCCCTATCGTCAGGGTCCAATACAAATTATTTTAGTTTAATAATTGTTGACTTGTAAATGATTTGCACAAGTAGTTAGAATAATGGCTAAGTATTTTATTTTATTTTAGTTGTTCAAATTTTCACTGAATATGCGTTATCCTTATCATGGCAAAATTGCTAACAAATGCTGTGTTTCTAGGGCACCGTACACAAAGGGTGCCAACGGGGCCTTATTCCTAACCCTACGCTGTCCTTCATAATAGGTAGAGAGTTGAAATTTTCATAGAATATGTTCTCCCATACTCGATCTACATCACGGTCGATACTCAAACCACAGATTAAAGGCTTCCGCAGTGCGGAATCCGCACATTGCAGCGATATTATCGAGCGATTTTATCGAGCGATATTATCGACAGCGATATTATCGACAGCGATATCGCGACACCTTACACACTGCAGCGATTCCGCGATTCGAGTCACGCATGCGCCTTTCACTGAATGTAGTAGAAAGAGATTGCGTCAGGTTGCGATAATATCGCGGCAGTTTGTGGGATCGAGCGCGTCCCCATACAAAATGTACTGAGAACTATTATCGCAAAATCGCAGCGATATTATCGCTCGATAATATCGCGGCACTGTGTAGGATCGCGCGCGTCCCCATACAAAATGTACTGAGTACAATTATCGCAAAATCGCAGCGATAATATCGCTGCAATGAGCGGAGGCCCTAATAATAAAATACTAAAACTGAAAATTTAAGTTTGTGCCTAAACGAACCGACTCGTACTAATGAGTTTTTCGGAATTTATGTACGATTTGTAACACCACTGGCTTTTCGGTGAAGGAAAACATCGTGAGAAAACCTGCATGCTTCAATTTCGAGACATGTATTGTACCCACTGTCCATTATAAGTGGCGACGGGCTCACCCCCTGTCACACTGGACAGAGTTTCGGTACTACTGGTGAAATCTCTGGCTACCCCCTTGGGGAATATAGTCGTGAGCATATGCTATGCTATGCTATGCTACCTAATCAACAAAGTTTTATTTGATAAAACTGCAAATTAACGATTTTCTAATTTTTTCTTTTACTTGTGATTGAGATCGATGAGATCTTGCTTCTTGCCGAATTTCATGATTCTAGGTCAACAGGAAGTACCCCATAGGTTATGATTTGCGAGTTAAGAGTATCAAAATACGCGAGGTAGAGGTACCTAATTGGTAGTATTTTCATTGCGTTGACTTGAGCTTGCATTTTTCTAAGGGACCAAAACCTTTTTATTTGGTATTGACTTCAAATTGATATTCCTTCTGTTTATTTATATGATATCATTAATGGACTATGCGTTAGCATCGCATTTCCGCCAATGTCAAGTAGTTTGAGGGAGTGTCCTATCAAATATCGAGGATTGTTTTTGAGTAAGAACAACTGAGAAGGATTGTGGAGGCAGCTCGTGGCAGGCTGAAACGCGAACCGCGCGAACACCACGCGAGAGACAAGTGTGTGTATTCCTTCTATTCATTCCTAAAAAAATGTTCTTGACAGACGGATACACAGAGAGAGGCAGATGGAAATCAACGTTATCCTCTGAGGATTCGGTTTTTTTACTTTTGATGTAGGAAGGGAACCCTAAAAACAATCAAAATCATTAAAAATTTACGGGTCTCGTCGTCCTCGAGAAGCCTTTCAATGGTATTTCGAAAATAGTATTATTTATTTATTATTTGCAAATGTCTCCAACCAATGTAGATAGGTACTACATCCACGCCTCTTTTATAGAAGATAATAAACAAAATGACACACGACGAAAACATTTCATTGAAAAACCCTTTTCAATCTTCATTTGTGATTAGATAATCTGGAAAAAAAAAACAAGAAATACTTATTTTACTTGCATTCAGTATTCTTCTGGTTTTGGCTATGTCACTCACTAAGACGAATTACGTTTTATAAGGAGTTTACACACTCTCCTATACAATAGGTAGGTAGGTACTTACTTTTCCTGACTGTTCTAAATGTTTTGCTATATGTAACCAAACGATAAGGAGGGGTACCTACTTAATACAGTATTGCACTGAAAAAAGGTTTCATTAAATTAAATGTAACCGAGCTTTTGTGACTTCCAAACTGTTCTGTAGCAGCACAAACATTTGGTTGTAAATAGCAAAACTTTACACAACACACTTTTTTAAATTATGTTTCACTATTTTTTTTAAATATTTTTTGTGAAATTTATATATCTATAATTAAATACACACTTTAGTTTGTCCACTACTGGACTTAGGCCTCCCTCAAGGATCGCGACAACGACCGGTCCTGCGCTGCCCTTAGCCACATGGGCCCTATTAAACAAACGTTCCAATTGTAATTTACAATTACAATTCTGGGTACATTGCTGAGAATGTTAGGCATATGTTACCTACTACAAGTTTAGCGTCATAAGTAACCGGCAATGTACTCAGAATTGTAATTGTAAATTACAATTGTTACGTTTGTTGAATAGGGCCCTGGTTCCCGCTGCCTTCACTATCAGCTATCAGCTACCGGTACTCTAGTTCTCCTGCGAATCTCTTAATTTCTTAGTATATCTCGCAGGGAAACTCCGAGCATAGAACTCTCCTTTCAGCCTTTTTATGAGGCCTTGAGAGAACGACCACGTCTCTGTTCCATATGTCGTCACTGGTAAAACACACTGGTCATTGAGACGTGAACTTACTTCGACTTAACCCATAGGTATTCAATGTACACTGTTCTTAAAACACTCACAATTCCACACGTTTCTGACATGTTGTACGTGCTCCTCATATATTTACCAACTTTCGCCCGACATACTGCGCCATAGCTGTCTAAATATAGGTGAAAAATTGGTCCGAATCGATCATACTTTGTAATACACGACCGGGTATGGGTAAAATCGTAGGTGGAATCAGGGGAAGGGAGGGTTTGGTTGCAACATCTCATTATCCCTACATTATTTTAAATGAAAGTCCCCCACTACTCTAGGAAATCTATACGGATTTCTGTATGGAGGTTGCATTAATTGCACTTTAGGTGATAATTTGGAATATAGTAGAGGTAGGTACATACCTGAAAAACATATAAATTCTCAATAATCCAAAATTTTTTATTGTGTACGTACCTATTATTAAATAATTCAGACATTTACAAAACATTAAATTTAGGTATGAACTGGTGATTTTGTACAGGACGGTTTCGCTCAATACGTTTTACTTATAATAATCCCCGGATAATATTATCGTAAATTTGAGTAGATATTTAATATTTTTGTAAGTATTCTAAAATTACAACCTCAACTTAATTATTGACTGCTTATTTGTACTCATAAAATTTTCCTTGTGATAATTAACTGTCTCTTTTGCTGGCATTCTGGAAGAAATATCTTTAGAAATAAGCTTGCTCTTTGTACATTTATATCGATTTTTAGGTATTTCTCAGGGTCCTAGCCTGCATAACCTCGAAATCTCGAAAAAAGTGGTATAAACTAATACAGATGTACATTCAAACACAATTTACAAAAGTGTCTTTAATGCAATCTCAAACCGTATTTTCCCCCGACTACACTGCGTTTTTCTGTCGTCCTGTCTGCCTGTGCACTGCGTATAACTAAACAACCTAGTAATATTTAAGGGGTGTGGTTTAGACCATCAAACTGAACAACTTCACTATGGAGCCAAATTATCATACAAATTGATAAAAAACTGCAGTACCTACCTACCTATTAATCGATTCAAATGTATACGACATAATATTATGATTAAAAGAAAGGCTACATCGTTTCGATAGTGAAAGTCGCAAATTGGGATGGTTTAAACTAAACCACCCCTTGCAATATTACTACGGTGTTTTGTTACAATACAACCTTTATAAGAGGTTCACAGATTATCACGCACTTGTGTGTTTGAAGTGCATTACTTTAGTTTAGGCAATGTGTCGATTTTATTGAAAAAATAAAGAGATAATATAGTCAGAGATATTCTGAAACCTCAAATCATCCACGTTTCACCAGTAGTAGTCCAATCATTTTAGGGTTTGACAATAACAATAATTCATCTATCGCTGAAACTTTGCAGTGTGATAAAGTAAAGTACCTACTTATACAGATTACGGTTGACAAATAATCTAGGTTTAATTTTGTCCGGTCCTAGATTATTTTTTAACCGTAATCTGTATACTTTACTTTATCACACTGCAAAGTTTCAGCGATAGATGAATTATTGTTAGGGTGTCCACACAAGGAAACTCTAAAATGATTGGACGGGCTCACCCCCCGTCACACTGTACAGAGTTTCGGTACTATATACCGAAACTCTGTACAGTGTGACGGGGGGTGAGCCCGTCGCCAATAAAAAACAAAAGATAGCAATATAGTTACCTACTTCAAACGCACATGCAGTGTGAATTTTGATAACAATACACTTGTCTTTCTTGAATCATTTACTATCAAAGTACAGTCACAATCGAAGAGCATTTAAAAACTTTTACTAATTTAATTACATTGGTGATTTGTTAAAATGTTTAATTATTAATTAATGCCCTTTCAAATCAAAGTCACACTGACTTCTAAATATTAGGTGAGGTACTTAGGTAAGTAGTTTATAGTTAAATGTTCTTTATTTAGTTTAGCCAAGGAACGTGTATTTCAGATTCGGAGACTTTATAAATTAGAAAGTTAATTGAATTGAAAGTTTGAAAGATGTCTTGAAATGCCTACTTATTTTCATTGGAGCCACCTAAAATTTTATTAAGGTGCTACATTAGTGTCGAACTTATGATTAAAACTAAGTTATGATTAAATATAAATATTCGGTATCTAGTATCTAATTACGTATATACCCTGTGGGATGAGATTAATAAAAGATAAATGTAACAAACACATAAACTTGCGACAATAATACCTTTCGGGTGGTGATAGTAAGAATGTAACATATTTTATTAATGACATTATAGGTAGGTAAGTAGGTATAGTATAGGTATACCGTTACAGAACATAAGCTTTTTTTCTACATGTGATAGCAAAAAAAAAAAGAAATTACATTGTTCTAAAAATAACATCAATAAATGGTATTATTATACGAATACTCATTAAATTAAAGAAAAATAACGACAGATAACTACATAGAAGATATGTAGGGGTGCAGTGCTCTGAGTACATAACCCTGTAAAACGAATATACAATTTAGTAAAACATTATAAAACACAAATCAAATGATACACTTTTATTACCATCTAATTCTATTTCACTTTAAAAAAAGCTTCTCATTTCATATACGTTTCAGCGGGGTTAAAAAGCTGTACGTGCGAAAGAGAGAGAAAATAAAGCCTTTCTATCGGCAAGCGTCGTGAATTTCAGGCAGTGTGAAGGACTGAAGCGTTCTGTAAACACGCGCCGTCGACGAAATTAAGAAATAATCTCGTAATCGAAGTGTAAAAAAATAAGTGAGTGTTGTGTAGTGTTCGAATTTTAATTGTGGTTGTGACTGTACTAGTTATAAGTGTTTTAAAGTTTGAGAGTAAAATAAATTTAAGTCTTAATAGTAAAGAATTAATGGTAATTATTCAGATTTAATGACCCATTGCATAAAGTTTGCCAATTTAAAGTTGGTTTGGACTCGTGTATATCTTCGATTGCGATCTTAGGTAAGTAACTAGGTATATGTATACCTACTTGTTAGGATACAATGTGTATACCCCGCATTATTTTTAATGCTCGGTTGTTATACAGGACGTCGCAAAGCCTCGTTAACTCGAAATGGGGGCATTATGTGGCATGGCTGTATTTAATATTGTACAATATGTAACCTCTAAAAATTTTGCGGATTTATTTTCTAATGAACGTTGTAAGAACGACGCTATCTAAAGTGCGGTTTTGGAAAATTTTGTTCTTAACAATGTCGTAAATTATTATTATTAGTATGTACTTATTACATTTAAAAAAATAGGTATGTTGTATTAGAATCAGACGAGTGGAATGGTATTAATATAGTTAAGTATTAGAATATTGTAAAAACATAGAAAAAAAAAACATAAGCGTATGCTCACGACTATATTCCCAGAGGGGGTAGTCAGAGATATTCTGAAACCTCAGAACATCCACGTTTCACCAGTAGTACCGAAACTCTATCCAGTGTGACGGGGGGTGAGCCCGTCGCCAAAAAAAAACATGACCCAATAAAATATTAATTTCTCTATTAGTATACGTAGCGTAAAAATTGGTTACGAATAGTTAATTAAATTTAAGTCTATCTGAAAAAATACTTTAGCATGTTTTCTTATCTAAATTGCAGTTTATTAAAATCTAATATAAATCAAACCCTGTAAGCTTTCAACTTGATGATGAAGCTATATTCCTATATTCAAGTTCATGTAGCATAGCATAGCATAGCATATGCTCACGACTATATTCCCCGAGGGGGTAGTCAGAGATATTCTGAAACCTCAGAACATCCACGTTTCACCAGTAGTACCGAATCTCTGTCCAATGTGACGGGGGTGAGCCCGTCGCCACTTATAATGGACAGTGGGTACAATACACGCCTCGAAATGGAAGCATGCAGGTTTCCTCACGATGTTTTTCAAGTTCATGTAATATCATAATTTCAAAACATAAAAATATTACAATATAACAAGAACGAGAAACTTAAATTTAGCGGAGTTATAACTTAAGGCGAAACGATGTAGTAGAGTCAAACTTAGGACGCTATCGTTGTATGTAGGTGTACTCTGTTGTATTTATCAAGTGTTAAAATGATGATAATACCAAGCAATATTAATTAATTACCATAAAAAAAAAATTTTGGACATTGACACACAAATAACCATACATAATATTTTGCAGTGAATGATGTTAATCAAACAGGTAGATGACACGATTGTGTCGAGACCTCCGCTTCTAAATACCTAGTAGACAAAGTTGTATTACGTTATGCAATACAACCTGCCCACCAAATAATTTCTACTCTACACGTGTTTCGCTCCTCCAAGGAGCATCCTCAGGATCATAATCACAGGATGTTAATCACTCTCTCTTACCGTTTAATTTATTAATTTTAGGCTGATAATGATGATGAAAATATAATAATAATAATAAAATAATTATTTTGGCGGATTCTACGTTGACGATATTGTATAAAGTTCGTAGATAGGTACCGAACCGAGCTGTTTTAATTACGAATTCATTTTACTTAGGCAAGGTCATGAAAGGTCAGCTATGTAAATATAAAAGACTAGTGTTTACCCGCGACTTCGTCCGCACAAATTATATACCAGATTTTAAGTCAGATCATAAGCTATCAAACAAAAAAGTTTCATCAAAATCGGTTCAGTAGTTTTTGCGTGATGCGCGAACAAACAAACAAACTAACAATTTTGTCAACAGATGGCGCTGCACGTTTTTAAATCGCGCTATCGAATGTTATTTGAATTTATATGAAGAGAACCGCAACTTTTTTATTCCTCATGATTTTACGGTTTTATAATAGTTAAGATAAATAATTAGCGTAGGTAATATTTTTATTCAGTGGTAGCACGTCTTTTTAAAACCTCCTTTATCGGCTGATTCTATTGCTTGTTACTGCGGACGGAGTATTGGAGGGACATCTCGGGTGGCGAAGGGTCCAGCAGAATCAACCGTACTAGGTGAGAGCTTAGCAATCAGCTTAAGAGGGACCGAGCCTCCAGTCGTGCCCTCAATCGTATTTTTTTTCATTTCTAACAATTGCTCAACATATCCAAAAAAACAAGAATGCCATATTGTAGTCATTGTTATTTTTCAATTTGTCGAAACTTTACATTAGTTATACGTTTACATATACGTCTTCCGTCGCGGGTAAAAAAAAACAAGATTCACAAAAAAAAAACTATTAACTGAAAAGATAAAAACAAGCTCCTTAAATCAGCTATAATAACTTTGTTTGAGCAAATTAATACAATTTGAATGTTATTACTTATTAAGGTAGGTAGGTATTGCAGGGGACAAACCAATAACCAACAAATAGGTCATTTTTCTTTGTCCCCGTTTGCGATACCTATATATTAATTTGCTCAAACAAAGTTATTATAGCTGATTTAAGGAGCTTGTTTTTATCTTTTCAGTTAATAGTTTTTTATGCAGTCGGGTTTTTTGTTTTTCTAAATAATTTAGTTTATTTCATACTTTTTAGTCTTGTGTCAAAATGGTTGCATAAAAATACTATAATATATATATATTTGGAATCTGCTCTTCACCAGCTTTTATTTGATACCCATATTGTATTTTTTTACGAAAAAAATTGGATTCTCCCCCCTCTCTTTTTTAATTCGCATACGCCATATTAAAATAATGTACCCTATGACACTCTCACGATTTTTACGAATCTAACGACACCTCATACGTTAAAATCCATCAAGCCGTTTAGGCTGTAGCGCGTGCCAAAGAAATAGACATACAAACATACATACATACCGTCATGATCGTAGAACAGTGACGGATCTGTTGTATGTTTGACATACAACAGATCCGTCACTGTTCTACGATCATGACGATACATACGCTCGAAAAACATAACCCTCCTTCTGTCGCAGTCGGGTAATAAGGCGAAATCCTAGGTTTTCTCACAAGAGTTGTATAAGTACTATTATTTTCTATTCATATTATGGTTTTGTTCTCATTTGATTCAGTTTAGTGCACAATATAGATCGGTTTATAGCGTTCGATTATCTAAACTCTATTCTTTTAGTGAAACACATCATTTTACATCACACAATCAAATGTTATCGTGGTAAAAATGTTTATACCTATCTAAATGATAAAAACCTTTTATTGTTTTTAGGCTATAACTTTCTTACGTTAAAGTGTAGGAGTGCAAACACGTTTTCGCTTTTTATATGGATGTTGGCTTTAGAGTTATCTTAAGAGGCCTATTACATGCTCAGTGGCGCCCTCATCGCAATAATAGTAGATTATGCACCAAGGGGATAAAGCTGTGCTTTTCGTCACGGGCGCTATATTGAATCCCGAGTAAAGCGAGGGGTTTAAGCTCGCCCAAGACGGAAACACGTTTATCCCCGAGGAGCATACTCTACTTTTCACACCTTCCGCGAGAAAATTAAAAGCAACACTATTAGAAACAAAGTATTTTATTAGAGTTATAACAAAGTATTCGAGTTGTTATTGAAGTATAGTATTTAGAATACATTATTTTGTAAGTTGGCAAGTTTACCAGCAGTAACTCATCTGAAAGTTTTTCGATATCTTCGCTTTTTCTAGACTATTATAAAACTGTAACTGGAGTGTGTCTGTACATTGAAAATATTTACAAAAAAAAGATTACAATATGGTTTTTAGGTATCCCTGACTCGAAATCAACCTTTTTTAGAAATTTGACCTACGGGTTATAATGAGATACAGTACAACATTCTGACCCGGCGCAGCGTAGGGCTATAATGACTTGCTTTAGGTTCGATATACATGACATAAATAATTGGCCATTTTCGAGCGGGTGGTGTGAAATAAAGATTTCTCAATAAAGAAAGCCTAAATTAAAAATGTGATACACTAATAAACTACAAAAGCCTTCAAGCTATTGTTATACAAATTTGAAAAAGGAAAAAAAAAACGGCCGCTTTTTTAAATTTCTAAATTCTTAAAAGTGGAACGTTTAGAACCTACAAAAGTATTGTATCACAATAGCTTGAAGGCTTTTGTAGTTTATTAAGTAAAGCAATTTTTAAATTTAGGCTTTATTTATTGGGATATCATTATTATTGTAATGAGGGCGCCACTGAGCTTGTAATAGGCCTCTTAACTTAAACAGAAAAGCTGATATCAACATTCATACAACCTGTAAAGTATTAGCCGCAACTCCTTGTTTAGCCTAACTATGTATTTTCGTGGTATACTTCCACAGAATATTAATAACTTATGCTCGTAGTTTTGCCCACGTAGGACATGTTTCACTTTCAGGAGAAAATATGAAGTTCGTCTTAACCTTTATGCAAAATTTTCATTGAAATAAGTTTTGTAGTTTGGGTGGAAAAATTTAACAAACCACTGATATAAATGTGGTTCTTTTTTGGAGAATCGACTGGCGTTTTAGCATAGTCAGATCTTGAGGAGACCGGAGGTCGGTACCTAGATAGTTACCTAATCGTCGCCTCAGTGCTTATTTGTCCTATCTACCAACAGTAACATTTTACAATAGAACAGTTTTTTCCTTTCTTTTATAATAAGCTATATTTTCTAGTTTTGAAGGTCTTTCTTAATCCTTGCCTTATTTGATTATTATAACTTTCAACTTTAGATGGTAATTAATCATACCTTATTTTACAGTTGATAAAAACAAAAGTTTATTTTCGATCAATTTTGTCGATAGGACAAATAAGCACTGAGGCGACGACGTAATGTCAAAACAGAGTATGCGGAAATTTTTCAAAAATAATTTTTTGACGAGATTTATGAAGATACGTACCTAATGAAAACAAGATGAAATTTCGTATTCCTGGCAACCAAAAGTCTAATATCAAAGGAGACAAGCTTGACAAATTAAGATAAATAACATGGTTACCTTACATACTTCCTCTTCGAATTAAAATATATTTCGTTGAAAATGTTACGCGAATTTCTGGAGTAATTGTGAGCCTTCATTATAAAGCTTGGAAATTTCATTTAATTATACTCTGTAAGTACTTGTTTAATGAATTTTACTGTAAATATTATCTCTTATTTTAACTAAACATACGTTTACATAACTCATAACATGACCGTATTAATTTTCTGAGCGGTCGAAAATACTAGTACTATACTTTTTAGGAATGTTTTCAGGAATGTGTCAGATATTAGGTTACTAACGAACGACGTAAGTTCTGTTTGTTACTTTATTATTTAAACTGTTACAGTCGATATTTTGCTAACTTGCTAATCTTGCCACTGGTACATGATTAATTGTCATGCAATATGACACAATGCTGATACGAAAGAAGACGTTGATATTTTGACTTAGTACCATCCTTACTTCGGCCATAGTATAAGAAAGAGATAACATACAGTTCAGTGGGGGACTCCCATTTGTTTGCTGGTGCTTAGGCTTTAGAAGAAGTGCGTTCACACACGATGACGCATTGACGCAGCGGCAGACGTCAGTCCGTCATTTGTGAAGCAAGGAGTTGTATGAAACCGCACGTAGAAGCACACACGGTGACGCATTAACGCACCGGGTGTGGTTCTATGGACTGACATCTGCCTCCGTCAGTGCGTCATCGTGTGTGAACGCATTAACCAGTAATGAAGAAAATGGCAAGACTTGCATGTTTATTGATTTAATTTATAGGCACTTATAGCCCATTATAAGTGGCGACGGGCTCACCCCCCGTCACACTGGCAAGAGTTTCGGTACAACTGGTGAAACGTGGATGTTCTGAGGTATCAGAATATCTCTGACTACCCCCTCGGGGATAATAGTCGTGAGCATTATGCTTATGCTTATGCACTTATAGCAAAGTATGTATCCTACCGGGATACATACTTGATAGAGATAGAGATCTTTTGATTAAATATTGATTGTCTATACTTGGTAATGTTTTACCATACAGATAATAACATGATTCCGATTTTTATCACACCTCATTCCATTACTTTACTACTCCATTACTACTTCGTTCCATATAAAACTAGAAATATATTCCGACTTATAATTTAATTAGGAACCCATAAAATATAACCTCAAGCTTCAATTAATGTTGGTTAGTAATTGTAGCGAAGTTCCTAATTAGCCCCAAAGGGTACCTATACGATCGTGAGTTAGTGTAGGTATTATCTAATAACATAATTCAATAGCAATATCACTTCTCTCTAACAAGCTAAATGTACCCTATTAGATACAAAAACATCGGCATCCTACCCTTTTCTACCGTCTCTCAAGGCAATAGGGTATCGTATCTAGCAGTTAATTGAATTATTTGAGAGTCTGCTATGTGTACACCTAAGTTACCCTACCTGAGTGGGCGATCCCCGATCGAGTGTGAAAGCCATTGAATTATTTACTTAGCTACCTTGTGGTAAGGGTATTTTCTGCAATTTATTTTAGTGTTTTTGTTTGGTTAGTTAGCCACGATCGTTCCTTTTCAGAGTGGTCAGAAATAGTGCTACAAGTTACCTGATAAATAGTCATATTAACTACTTTTATAAAGCCGTTAGACGTTTATAACAGCGCTACAAAATTATATGCCTTTTCTTCATTGACCAGAAATACTTTTCTTAGAAACAAAATGTAAATGTTCGGCTAGATAAATTTGTCGTTCAGCCACTCTTAATTACAAATACATAATATTTATTGAACCAACGTGTGATACAGGTTTTCATGACAGTTTATGATTATGATTAACAACCTTAGATTACCTATACCTAGCACATTGTATAGAAAATCCCAAACTAGACTCAGGGCCTGGTCGGACAGAATCAGCAACAGCATTAACATTTAGATACAAAATGAGCGGGAGTTATTTATAATATAAACCATGTCTTTACACAAATATTTGTAGGACGAATATGAATATTTGTACCCGAGTCATGGATGTTTGTATCTATGTATGTATTCTATTATCGTTGTCTAAGTTATCATAATACAAGTCCAGGCTAGATTCTGGAACTTTGAACGTGACTAGAGAATTTGTGTGACAATGTCCAAGATATTTATTTATTTATTTACATCTAAGTAGTTTAAATATGGTTTGGGTAATATATGTAATACTTGGCTTTGTTTTGACTTGGCCTATTAGTTTTTTTAGTTTATCATATCTCCATATAAGCGTGAGCATGCTATTTATTCTCACTTAATACAGATTTGTACAGTACAAATAATATCAGATACTCAAAGCATGTAAACATTATAGACTGAGTAAACAAGCTTTAAGCAAGCAGTTAATGTTTGAATCTATATATCCCGTTTTCTGTTTATCTGTTTAGATTGACGAGCGGTTCAGCACAGGATCTTGAGTTAACATATCAAATCCACATACATACAGGGTAGAATTGATATCATTAGCATCCTTTTAAATTATGAGTCTACCCATCAAACTTTTACTATGTGAGCAAACAGCATTAGCATTCAGAAGCATTTGCTCATAACTTTATCGATATTTTGCTAACTGGTTAATCTTGCCACTAGGTAGCGTATCATGGATTTAAATAATAAAGGATAGCACTCCTCCTTACAAGCATTGATACAAGAAAATTTGACGTTCGTCTCCGTCGTTGATATTTCAAATTTTACGTGTGTTTCTTTCTATTCCAATGACGTCACAATGGCATGAACGACAGTTGAGTGACGTCATGCCAAGACATAAGTTAGAAAGGGACAAAGTTAACGTCACTAAAACAACTACGGAGAAGAACGATCATTACCGACCACCAAGGATTATTATCATTTTTCACCGCTTGTTAGGCAGTCTGTGCTCCACTATAGAGGATTTCAAACTTCTTGGTAGGTATAGACGGGTGGTCGACAATGAACCACCAAAATTTTGAACGGCTCTGGTTCTTCTCCTTTTGACTCAAATCAGACAAGTTTTACTGATATAAGCATAAGCATAAGCATAACTATATTCCCCGATGGGGTAGTCAGAGATATTCTGGAACCTCAGAACATCCACGTTTCACCAGTAGATAAATCGATACTGCATCCGATTCGCAACTAACTATTTTCTAGTTTTGTATTTATTCATAAACTCGGTGTATACTTAGTCATATATCTATCTAGTCATCATTAATTCATAATGCAAGTCAAGATTCTGATACTTCGATTGGAACTAGAAGTACTGTTATATGGAATGTTATACGGAAATATGGAACCTCTCTCTTTCTGGCTTAACCATAAGCCATGACAGATAAGAGAAAAAGCAGCAAATAAATGCTGCAACTTACCTGGAGCCCGATTGCGCTAAGTAAAAACATCAAAGTTCTATTCTTATCCAATTTCTGTTCTAATCACATTGCAATCCAATTACTATTCAACTGTGCTGAATTCCTCGTCGCGCATCTGTCAAAACGGCTCAAACGGCTGTCAAGAGCAGTACCGCGATAATCGCAATACCAAATGTGTCAAAAGTTATGGTTCGTACCTAGTCCAATCACGGTTCAATCACCGAATATTTACCGCGATTGCAGACCGATTCTTTAAAAAACTTGTTGACCCATCCCAGAAACCCATTGTTTAAATAAAAAATCTGGACCAAACAAATTTTAAAAACCTCACGGAAAATTCTCAACGAAAATCTAGACAAAGTAAACATTTGAAAAATGTGACCAAAAATTTTCCACGTTTGAGTGTCGAAAAAGAGCAGAATCAAAAGAGCAAAATAGTGTCCAATTCTCACTTCAATCTAGTTTTTGATTCGAAAAATCCGGTCGATTCGATGTCGCGTTCGATTCCTGACAATACCCAAGGGACGCTCGGTCCGGTCTCTAGAAATAGGGTTGCCACATGATTGAAAAATTAGGTACTATGATTAGAAATGTCATATTAGGTAATCTAACAAGCATGTAGTGTGGTAGGTGAAGTTTCTACAGCTTTGCTGCTAATGGAAGCCACAACCGACTACTCGTATCCAGGCCAAATCTAACAGGCTTTCAGAAATCGTGGGCAATCTAGAAAAGCCAGGTAAAAACCGATTCAAAGTTGGCTATATGATGAAACGATTATCACTTAGCGATTACGGTTACGATTTCGATTAATGCCCCAAATTACAAATAACTGCCTCCGTGGTTTATGGTTAAGAACATTGGGCTCTTGACACGAAGGTCATGGGTTTGATTCCCACGGGGGACACCTAGTGATACGTCACTTTGTGCGTTTTTCCCCTGTTGGTTACGACATTGCAGGGCGAATCTCCTGATTGCCTGAAAAGAAAGATGATTCCGTGCGTGGGATGGCATGTTAAGCCGTTTGTCCCGGCTACTATCTCTGGTGGTAGTAGTCGTTACATAAAAACCACGTCAGAGGCCGTAAGGCTGTTTGAATAAACTCTGACATTGCCCACACGATCAGAAGAAGAATGCCCCAAATAATCGTCAATTACGATTATCTCAAACCCATTATCACTAGTTTCAATTTGCAATTACCGAAAACGGTAGAAAATATTTGTAAATGTGATCACTGTGGTGATACTGGTGATGGTTTGAGGCGTTAGAAATATTTTTGCACGATTATGAAGTGCGCTACATTCAGTTAATTCTGTTTAAAATTAGGATAAGTATCTAAATTAATATTTAAAATTAAACTAAACTAATAAGTAATACTTAAATAATAGCAAAGATAATCGAAACCGAAATCCTTATCGTTTCATTTCATCACTATACTGCATTCCAAATAGCAGCGAAAATTTAAGGCCATTTTGAATTACAGAAACATCGATTTGAGACACTTATTCTCACTTATTCTTAGAACAGCTTTAGTAACTACATCTTTCAGATAAATAAATTATATTAGCTTGTCACAACCAGAAAGCTATATAGTAATCGGAAAATCTCGTCGTCCTTATTTG
Source organism: Agonopterix heracliana (assembly GCA_963693445.1). Taxonomy (NCBI): domain Eukaryota; kingdom Metazoa; phylum Arthropoda; class Insecta; order Lepidoptera; family Depressariidae; genus Agonopterix; species Agonopterix heracliana. The sequence continues at coordinate 6,803,545 of OY856327.1, forward strand.
GAATGCAGTATAGTTGGCCACTGCAAAGACAACTCAAATAGGTGGGGCAACATTAGTAACACGAACACCAGCTGCAAATGCGGTGCCTCATAGCTCTTGCATTCTTGACCACCTGCACGTCGTATGACATGAGACAAACGAGAAAATGATTGAAGTAAATTTTTTCTACGCAAGAAAATGTAGCATAGATACAAGACATGCAATGTTTATCATCATCATCACAGCCCATATTATATGTCCCACTACAGGGCACAGGCCTACCCTCATGGTGAGTGAATGGGCGTTAGTCCACCGCGTGCCCAATGCGGATTGGTAGACTTCACATACGCATCGGAATTTCTTCTTCGGCGTATGTAGGTTTCCTCACGATGTTTTCCTTCACCGTCTGAGAGCAGTCGGTATTACACAAGTTAGAAAAAATCATTGGTGCATAGCTTGTGGTCAGACAATACATTTTTGTATTTCCGCGATTCCTCGCGCGAGTCCGCGATTACTGAGGGTGGCTCCATAGTGAAAGTTGTTCAGTTTGATGGTCTGAATTCACCGTTTCAGTATTTACTAAGCTGTCACTTAAACCCTGTATACGTAGGTATCAACGTTCACTTTTGTTTCCTTTTCCAAAACGCTCAGATAAATTAGGAAATTGGAACAAACTACGCTTTGCCAAACACGTCAACTAAATTTTCCCATGTTTCACAACCTCTCTGGCAACCATAGCTGTAGTGTTTGGGAAGCATCATCGATCGGAAGTGGTACTACGGGGTCAAAGCGTTCGACTTTCACACGCTCGGTTCACGAACGGGAAGTGATTGATTATTTTTATCTGATTGAGTACTAGGTGCTGTGCTAATGACAAGTAGGTATTTCATTAGGTAAAGAAGGGTAATTTTCAATAGGAATAGAAATAGAAAAAATAAATCAGCTGTAGCATACATTTCAGTCGAGTAGGTATAGGAGTTTAGTATGGGACAGCTGATTTTTTTTGCTCTGTCTGTTTGCTCCCATAGTAAAAGTTGTATGTGGTTTAAAGGGACAATTTTCCTTACACCCTGTAGAGGCATTGTCATAGTGGAGCTCCGGTATTGGAAACGATCACCAAAGTTAAGCAACGTCAGTTTTTGGATGGGTGACCGTTTATTCACCCCGAGCGTCTCCGTGTTTCAGAGGCACGTTAAGCAGTCGATCCCGGATAGTTTCGTCAGATGACGGTGTACTATTTGTTAAGCCTGTTTAGGCCTTAAACATATTCTGACCAATAACTTGCCTCCATCAATCCGCACTGGGCTGTACCTAGTATGGTCCATCCTTATCAGCGTTATTCCTTTGCCCTGTAGTGGGATGCTACATGCTATAACTTACTTCAATAGGTATAAAAGTAAGGTTTCGGATAAGGGCCCGAAAAAACAAAAAACCACTGAGATTTCTGGAAGCAGTTGGGATTTATAGGGACATGTAAAAGGGTCATTCATAAATCATAATAGGTTAGCGCTGTCGCAGTGGCAAAGGCACAAGCTTGTCAAGGTCCCCGGTACCCAAAAAAAAGTGCTATTATAGATGGTGCTGTTCTTTAAGCCTGAAGGTCATAGCGGTCATAGCTCATTTACACGACACAGGTCCCGTACGGTAAGAGAATTAGCATTCAAAGAAGTGTTAGTTAGGACGTCTTATAGACGGTCGGCATGCTGAGCGGTGTCGTATAAATGAGCTACCTATGTCTTTGTCTGATACTTTTTAGGTAGCTGGAAATAGGTATTTTCTATCCATGGTTTCACTAATCCGCGTTGTCAATTTTATCTATTCTCTTATGTAAAGAGGTCCTTGCCCTGTAGTGAGATTTTTTAACAGGCTGTAATGTCATAGAAAATTTCACGTTTCTGCTTACCCCACTGGAAAAGAGGGTCAAACTTAATATGCTCTCGGTTTTTAAGAGGATGACTAGACCATCAAACTGAAATACTTTCTCTATGGGACCAACATCGAAATCAAGAATAAAAAATTTGCTGTCCCATACATTTTAGGCGAGTCGGTTTGCAGGTTTGTGTGGAACAGCAGAAATTTTGTTTTTTGCGGGTTCGATGTTTGTCCCATAGAAAGTTGTTCAGTTTCATGTCTGAACATCATTAAGAAGAACCCTATAATTATTATACATATACTATGAGTTTGAACAGTACCTACAAAACAAAATGTGATGATGATGCATCATGGCCATGTTTGACCACAGCGACTGATTATGGCTATTGACTTTGAGAGCTTCGTTGGTGACTGATGTAGCCTATGTTTACTTTAAAAGCACAGGCTACAAGTCAATTTCAAAACAAAACATAGGTACGTAATACCTACAATAGAATTGAATATCATTTATTTTTGCGAATATGGGTACATAGACAAAACAGAGATGTTACATTTTAGTTGTTCCGTCAGTACATATTCTGCCATTTACGGCGTGCAAATTAAAAATTACAATGAAGATAAAAATTATGTTATTGCTTGTTTTCAGGATTTGCTTTTATATTATTAACAAAGTCGCCACACAACAAAAAAATTTAAACATCTCGCAACAAAGACACCAAAACTCATAACCTTCATCCTACCAGATCCTTGTCAGCTTAAATTAAAATAAGCCATTCCCGCAAACAGCCCGCTATCATCAAGGTGGCGGAATCACCCGAAATCACCCGGAATCACCCAACGTCACCCAGATTGTAATTGTGAGCACGCTCTAGTAATTTAATTCCCTTATCAGGCGAGGAGATCGTATCGCCCGGGGCTTATCCCTGTGCTACCAATTCCGGACTTGATGCTAGATTTTTTTGTCCCCTACGTGATGGCAAGAGGCCTTTTTGTCTAATACGGGACGTGTTTAGTAATGGCGGGATTTGGGCTGGCTGGTCATAAGGTTAATAGGACAGACATGGTTTTGACGTCACATTTTGTGCGAGAAAAGGTTTTGTTTGGCTTAGCTAGAGTTTTGGACATCTTTGTTCAAGTTTTATACATAAGTAGTTGATGTTCTAAACTTTTAACTGCCTTTTTGCTCTTTAAATCCACGTTAAGGGGCTCCCTGGTTTTAGGTAACTTTGTAACCATTTTATTCATTAACTATGGCACTTTTGAGCTGAAAAACTGATTTTAATGAATAAAACCGAAGAAAAGGGACTCTAAAGTCACCCCTTTTTTCCCAGTTGTAACCATTTTACTTTAGCATTTTTAATCGGAAGAAAATGAAAATTTACAATATTTTTCACAACACAATTTAGAATGATGTGGTTTTCTTACTTTTTCGAAATAAATAAAAATCATCTAATTTTTCAAAGAAAACAGCTAAATTGTGCCCGGAGCCACGCGCTCGTTCGCATCGATTGTCGTGGTCTAGGAATGATACGCCTTAAGATTGATGAAACTGTAATTACGGTTGTCTGACTATTTTTCAAAAATTAAACTCTTAATTCCAAAACTAAGTTTAATTGAGTTTGGCAGAAAGGCAGGTAAACAGTTTTGTGAGAAGATTTATAGGCTATTTTATTCCGAATTCTAAATAAATTCTACTCGTGCAAAGCCGTGGACAATAAGTTAGAAATAATATTTATGAAAACGCATTTGGTAGCAGATTCACAAATAAAAATTCGGATCGAAAAATATATTGTAAAACAACGAAAAAAAATTGTGAAATTCTTTGTCATTCGTACCTACTATAAATTTTTATTTACTTTTAGTTGAATGAAAAAAAAGACAAAAGGTAAAAAAATTTTTTTACTATTTACTTTTGTCTTTTTAATTTATAGTAGGTAGTATTTTTGTCTTTTTTTGTACGTAATAGGAACGGAATTAGAAATTGGAAAGTGATTTGCTAAAATCACACCAAAAATAAGTGTCTGGGGACCAAAAACAAATATGTGGGCACGCTTTATGAGTATTCGTGCTATTTGTTAGGCTTGTGCCTTCGTATTTGTGCTGATTAACGATAAGACACTTAATCATCGTACTGTAAGCCTTTTCCCAATTATTTGCGGCCGGCTTAACGTGCGCGCAAGGAATATACATTGGATGTGGTGCGAGTGATAGCGTGGAAATGCTATTCTTTGGTTAAACTCAAGAATGTTGAAGCTAAGGGTTGTTTTCTTTGACCACGTAGCACAGCATCGCATTTTTCCGTCGCTCCATCCTTTTCTGTCACTCAGGAACGTCATTTGTTATTATAATATATACGGAACGGAACAACGCGGAACTGCACGCCGCGTGCGTTCGCGTTCCGTCTATATTATATGATGGAGCGACGGAAAAATGCGATGCTGTGCTACGTAGTATAGTTAAACCCTAATGTTTTGTATATCAGAAGCTAATACGAGGTGTAACAAAGTACCCTAGCATTATTTGAAGAGGTGGTTTATAACGACAATGTTCGCATTAAATTTCGCGATGCCAGAAGAATTTATTCTAAATTAATACTGCTCAGAAATACTTGAACATCTTGTCAGTTATTATTAGGTAACTGCCTCCGTGGTCTAATGGTTAGCCATGGGGCTCTTGACACGGATGTAGTGGGTTCGATTCTCACGGGGGGCATCTAGTGAAATGTCACTTTGTGTGTTTTTCCCCATTTGGTTAGGACATTGCAGGCTGAATCACCTGATTTTCTGTAAAGAAAGATGATTCGTGCTTCGGATGGCACGTTAAGCTGTTGGTCCCGGCTACTATCTCTGGTGGTAGTAGTCGTTACATAAAAACCACGTCAGAGGCCGTAAGGCGGTTTGAATAAACTCTGACACCAGGTCTTGCAGCCCACTCGATAAGAAGAAGATTAGGTAACTAAAAAGAAGAATTTGATTATTTCAAGTCTTCTTTATTTCAATAGAAACTTCAACATTTCAAAATAAGTTTAAAACACACGAACTCCGCCTTTACGTATGTAGTATTTTATTGGTGACCGTAAGCTAACCCAGCCCAGACCGTTTCTAATTATACCCAAAGAGAAATATCATTCCCGTAGGAATGGAAATTTCGACACGATATAACATTATGATGTAAGTGGTTTGAGACTATTGAAAATCCTGTTTATAGTAATGTTCAGGGAATAAAAAAAATAGAGAAAACATTGAACAATGCATACTAGCTACTAATAGTAGAAGTGAGACGACAATAAATTCTTAAAATGATTTGAAAAGATGTAATAGTACATTACAAGTCCAATAATGTCTAGTTGTGGCCATGGCTTGTATAGTGCTTTTCTCAAACATTGCGCGGAAATTAAAAACAATCAACTTTTCAAAATCTATGACGAAGAACAACAATTTTTCCTGCGTTAAAGCTTGTAACTTATTATAAATCTGTGGTTAAAGTATCCATTCGTTTTTTTTCTTTATAAAGCTTTCTATTTGCAAGCCAGTTCTAAATTTAAATAAAATCTTTGATAAGTTACCTCCTTGGTTGCCACGTTTCGGAGTAAAACATTGTTCCATTTTTTAATTACACGACAGATATGAGTTTACTATGTAATTTATTTTGCCGCTAAAACACGACTGATATGGATTTTCATACAACTTTTGCCGGCCGCTGCTCGCATACCTAGTACAGCAATTTCGATTTATCTCGAAGAAGGTTGTCAAAATAATGCTCACATTTCCAAGCATTTTTGAGATCTACGGGATTACGGGATTTATGTACTGTATGAAAAACAAAATGTATTCTTATTTATAACTTCAGAAGTCTGTGCTTATAACACAGCATGGATACGAGTATTGCCAGGTATATTTTCCAGTTCCCATCGAAGTACCAGGATCTAGCCAAAATTGTCTTGCTAGATTTTTACTGTTTCCCATTTTCAAACTAACAATTATTTTTCTTTAAAGATAATGTGATTAAATGAATTAGTAAAGTATAAGCAAGTCTTCTCTATCCGACTATTGGAATATTCGCAATCGAAACCAGACAAAGTTTGATATTATCCCGTTCTACAGACTGGTCAAATGTCTGTTGTACGCCGACGATCAAGTTCTACTTGCATCGTCGGCGAATGACTTGCAGGCGATGGTGACATGCATGAATGAGTCTTTTAAAAAGAAAGGAATGAAAGTGAATGTAAGTAAAACAAAAGTTATGGTGCTAGAGAGGAATGATGATGACGAACGTACTGTATGCAGTATTAAGATAGGTGATGAAAAATTGGAACAGGTGAATGAGTTTGTGTACTTGGGATGCATGTTTACCAGAGACGGTAAGTGTGAGGGTGATATTGAGAGAAGAGTGAAAGCAGGAAATAGGGTAAATGGAGCTCTGCATTCTTTTGTGAAAAGTCAACACGTGTCCAAAAAGGCACGGATGGCAGTTCATAACGGAGTGTTAGTCCCAACATTGATGTATGGAAGTGAATCTTGGGTATGGCAGAAGACGCACGAAAGTAGGATTAACGCTGTGGAAATGCGCTCATTGAGAAGTATGTGTGGTGTAACTGTTATGGACAAATTGAAAAATAGTTTAATCAGAGAACGTTGTGGTCTGAAAGAGGATGTAGTGACAAAGATAGAGAAAGGTTTTTTGCGATGGTTTGGTCATATGGAAAGAATGGATGAGTGCAGATTGACGAGTGCAACCTATAAGGCAAGCGTAAGTGGAAATGTTGGAAGGGGACGGCCTAGACGTACATATTCGGACCAAATTGGCGACGTGCTTAAGAAGGGCCAGGTCAGATCTACCCGGAACCGACGAGCATGCATGAAAGGACTAATGAATGTGGAGGAAGCTAGGGAGGTTTGTCAGGATCGTAGCAAGTGGCGTTCCGTTGTTTCTGCCTACCCCAGTGGGAGACAGGCGTGAGAATATGTATGTATGTATGTCTACAGACCATCATCATCAGCCCCTTACTTACTCAATGCAGAGCATAAACTTTCCCCCACAATACCGTCTTGTGCTAACCACACCTAAGTTAGACGGATAAAGTAAAACAATGAAGCTCCTCTGAATGCTACGCGCAATAAAGAAGTGAAAAGTTAAATTTATGAACATGGAAGTACTTAACATTATTTTGGTTTTAATTAATTATAATAATAAAAGTTGTACACTTTCGAGGTTTGTTTACAACTTTGCATAATTTAAAACCGTAATCCAACAAGTAAGTGTACAGTCAACATCAAAAGTGGAAGAAATATGAATAAAATTATCTTCTGTTTTAAATTGTAACGTGTAAAGAAAAGATTCTGGAAATTAATTGAATGAAACTGATAAAAAACTTGGTGCAATTTTTTTTATTTTTATTCAATACTGACATGACTGTTTACTGTCTATATGGTGCGATACGTGGTGGAGTCGCGATGCAACTCTGTTAGTGGGCGGTCGCGTATCGGGTTCTTTCCGGCTTGCACGTGGCTCATTATGTAGCTCAAAAATGTGTTTTTGTACATAAAACCAATTCTTGAGATTACGATATTTCCAAAGCCGATATTGGTAGAAACCCAGTGCTAGACACTCAAAAAATTTCACCAATTTATAAATAAATAAAAAAGCACATGGTGCCCTCAGATATTCATTTATTTGAGTGCCCTTCTTGTTGCGTCATATTTGGAAAATCCAATTTTATGGTCGAGTGATAGACACTGCGACATTAGAACAAACAGGACAATTTTACTTATGATAATTTTCGTCGTTATTTACTTTATAATTAGAGATCAGATATTCGGATCCATATTTACCTTAACTTTATTTTTGGCTATGAAATTATGGAAGTGGCTTCCTTAAATGATCTTTTTTGAGTATTTCTCAGGATGTCAGGAAATCCGAGGATGCATAAGGAAGCAACTTCTTAAAACTATTAAATTTTAAAAAGAAAAAAAATTTTTTTTTTCGTTTAAATAAATCCAGGGATGTCAGGAAGTCCGAGAATATAACTAATCGAATACATAGTATGAAAGCGACTTCTTAAAATTATTAAATTAAACTAAACACATTTTTTTACGATACAAAAGTGCACTTCATAGTAGCCAACTTTAGGTAAATATGCATCCGATTATCTGATCTCTACTTATGACGTTGACAGTACATTTGAGGGTAACTGTACGTCGCCACTACGTTTAAATTTTCCTCTGAAAAACCGTAAACTTTGTCTAACGAGAGCAATGAGAACTAATTTGAGAGTTTATAATTTTTGACGGCCTTTGATGCTGTTCGCTGATCTACAGCAGAACAGAAACTCTAGATTTTGTTTTGACCTCTGAACTGTTAATAATATTGTAAAAGTCTAATACTAAATTGTATTTTTGAAATTCATCGTTGTGTAAAAACGAAATTTTTAGACTACGCTTTGTTGAAAAAAGTTTTAGATGCTACTGGAATTGTTCATTAAATTATAATTATGTTTTTGAAAGTTTCTTTATGAAACATTGTTAGATTTATTTTAATGGATATGGATGGATGGATTTTTTTTTTTTTTTCATGTATCATGGAACTGTTTCATCTTTTACTTTACATTACTGGTGTGTGTAAATAAACAATTTTTAATAATTTTTTTAATTAATTATTAATGTAAATATGCGCTATTTTTTATCGACTTACCTAATTAATTGAATGAAACAGAAAGTGAATGAATGTTCAATGCATGCCATTTATTTATATTCCTACGTAAACCTATACTTCTGTGGTAAACGTACTAATTTTAAGCACAGAAGTTTAACCTACCTAAAATATGACATAATATTTTTTTCAACATAGGTAGGTACTTGATCGCAAAGTGGCTCTTATTGCACCGCTTAGGTACATAATGCAGCTTATAGAACACGCGTGCGAAAATGATTATATTACCGCACTAGCGCGGTTTTTTTTCTATTGTTTGCTTTTTAAGCTCAGCAAAGAGTCTTCATTTATAAAAAAAAAAAAATTCTGAATTAATTAATCGGTTTTAGTTAAAATATGATAAACAAACGCTTCATTTCATCAAACAATTAATTTTAGTTACAAATTAACATTTAATTTGTGTTATAAATACATTAATATTATGTTTGCAACGTTTTTCATATCAGGTTGTTTTCAACAAAATGTCGTTGGTTGAATGACGGCTATAGTCAATCACCTCTTTATATAAAAAAAAGTCTAGCTCCATTTTCAAGTATAACTTTTTCTATGGCCATTTTTCTCAAACATTTGTCTATGTTTGAGGAAAAATTCAATCCCGCATCGTCTGTAATGACCAACTTTGCTCTCTTGTAATGTACTATTGCTTCACACATTAATCAAAATTAAAACAGTTTAGATTCCAAATTAATGCCATTATGAACCTGCGTAAAATTATACAAGGAACATTAATCTATTTTTATCGCACTTTAAAGGGGGACCTCCTAATTTGACCATTATTATGGCGAACTAAGTATTTGTCTATGCACGTCATTTTAGAAAATTGCCCTTTTCTTGTCAGGACATTTTCTTAGTAGATCTTTTTCTAGGTATAACGGTAGCACTTATTAGTTGAAATAACGTTGAAATAGTAGAATTCTCAAACATCAAATTACATAAAGTTTCTCAAATATGTAGCAAAGATGCTCTTGCGTTCATGCTAAGATAGCAGACGCTCCATTTCATATTTCATGCTGCAGAAATGCATTAGTGTAAATTAAAAATATGTAGTCTCCCCATTCACGTAAAATACGCGTTGCAACTCCATAGAAAATCTTCGTCTTGTTCATACGCTGCCAAGTCAAAGAGTTTGTTGGTTTACTTGAAAAGTTTTTGTAGACGAGGCTTTTGAAATAAGTCACTTATTACGTGAATGCTTTTCAATGAAAGCGGGTCTCGAGGTATTGTTGATTAATATTTATGTATGTACCTAGTTTTTTAAACGTTCACAAAGCATATACCTGACTTATAATATAAATTCATGTAAAGTTACGACTTCATTTAGGTGTTCTTTCGGGGTGGTTAGCAACATCCACAATAATCATGATAATATCATAGCAGTCGAATGCTGCGAGGCCAAAGCGATGCTGAAAGCGCTTGGTGAGAAAGGGCTCATAAATTAGCTTTTCCATAGTAACTGCTGCAGCCTAATAGTTGCAATATTACAACGAAGCTCCAACTGTATGGTGGCTCAAGGTTGTTTTTTTTTCCAAAAAACAACCCTTGACGTTACAAAATATGCAGCACTTTTGCTATTTACTAAAATAAGAACTTTAGAAAAATCACCAACACTATGATAAAGCAAGTTTATAGTCCAATCATTTTAGGGTTTGACCCTAACAATAATTCATCTATCGCTGAAACTTTGCAGTGTGATAAAGTAAAGTATACAGATTACGGTTGACAAATAATCTAGGACCGGATAAAATTAAACTTAGATTATTTGTCACACTGCAAAGTTTCAGCGATAGATGAATTATTGTTAGGGTGTCCATACAAGGAAACTCTAAAATGACTGGACTATTAGAAATTATATAGAAGAATCCGTAATAATGCTCAACTTTAGCTAAACATTGCAGATTTAGTACATCCACTATATAACCCTAAAACTCCGCTACCCATCTCCATCTCTGTCAACATGTAGGTAAGGTTATGTAGCTGTCATCAGACGAGCGTATGCTTTATGTAGGGCGGGACAAAGAGCGCCGATGGATGAGTCTCTCTTACATCTCTTTGTACCTCCGTAATCAAACACTACATGACTTGGCTATAAATGTCTTGCTGTGTTTATGGTTTTTTTGTTAGTTATACAGTTTTTACTGTATTAGGTTTGAATACAGAACAATGTTCTGAGGGTCTGAACACAAACTGTGGATTTGAAACTCAAATAGAAATATTAATTTACTACTTTGAATTACTATGGAACCAAATCGTAAAGGTGTAGGGTAGTAATTGTTTAAAATAAGTAATTTTAAAGATTTAAAATAATCAATGTCTCTTAGCCCCACTTGTGCCAACCACGGGTTAGCAATTAACTCCGGATAAAATAGCTCTCTCAGTTGTTTTTCTATACAAAAAGTCATGGGTTACCAACTTAACCTGGAGTTTATTGCTAACCCAGGTTGGCGCAAGTGGGGCTTAGGGTCAATTCCCACTGAAAGAACAGTAGCCGGCAGCGCGGAATTTTACATGGCATACCTATTGAAGTTTATCTACAATGAAACAAGATAAAATGTGAGTTGATATGACAGAACGGGTATCCACGCCTCGCAGTTGAACTGTCATTTTAACCCGTCAATTGAAATAATCGGCAGTCGCTGCTCTTTCAGTGGGAATGGACCCTAAAAGTTTGAATTCAAAAGTAAATCAAAAAGTCAGTCAAAAAGCAGTAGCAAAACGCAACCATAAAGTACCTAGTTGTCTACTCTTCTTTGTGAAGTCCTCAGATAATTTATTGAAAGGCTATGTCCCTTCATACATTATTAACAACCTCAACTAGTGGTCAGCATAAATAACTATAGTTTATGCTGTAAGAGAAGCACGAGTTAACTAGCATAAAATCTCTGTGATCTTGATAAAATTATGAAGGTCTATAGAGTTTCCGATTATATCGTTTACAAGATCGTTGACTTAAAATGACTGTATTAATTATCAATTGTCTAAAATAGTCTGAAATGAATTAATTCTAAATATTAAGAGAATTTTATTCTGAGAGCGAAAATGCGCGCTACATACAAACGTACTATGGTGATATTTTCAATACTAACCAATTAAAGTCAATGAAATTTTGCAAAAACAATCTAGAAACAAATCTCCATGCTTGTATGGAGTCAGATTTTCGTTAAAATACTGTTTCAATGCTAAGATTAATTTAAGATTTGTATGGAAATCTTTGAGGCACTGTAACTTGAAAACTATACATTTAAACGAAAATCTGACTCCATACAAGCATAGAAATTTGTTTCTAGATTGTTTCTGCAAAATTTTATTGACTTAAATTGGTTAGTATTGAAAATATCACCATAGTACGTTTGTATGGAGCGCGCTCCGAATAATATACCCTTAAGAAACAGAATCGCTAAGAACTGTCAAAAAATGCCGATTAGATGCCCATTGAATCTGGTAGTTGCACAATAAGACAAGTTGGCGTCACGTTGCAGGGTTTGCCCCGAACACTCTCGCGTGGTGTTCGCGCGGTTCGCGTTTCAGCTTGCCACGAGGCTCCACAATCCTTCTCAGTTGTTCTTAATCAAAAACAATCCTCAAGATTGGATAGATACTCCCTCAAACCACTTGACATTGGCGGAAATGCGGTGCTGACGCACAAGCAAGAAGTCCGTACGACAAGTACCTATACAATAACTTTGTCTGTTTGTACGATAAAGTGTTATAATAAGACCCTTGAGCAGCGTTTATTTCGGTATTTCCTCAATATTACGATAATTATTTCCTGCAACGATTGATGAAGGCTAATGAATCTCAATTTTGGGCGGTCTTAACCTTTATACTTCCCTCATTTCTTCTAGATACCTTTTCATACATTTCCGTTTGATTCTTGAAATTTTCCATCGACGATTTCAATTTGGTCTTGATACGTGCTCTGAGGTTTGTCCTTGCAAACGCATCCATGAACATTTACCTTCTACGACAAATCTTAAAATTGTGGCTCCAACACAGTGTTAATGATTTTAACAAAGTCTTGTTTAAGTAGCAAAAGTGCTTGACGTTGTACGATTATAAATATTTAGTAACTTTATAATCTTGAGTCGTACTTTATGTTTATGCCTGCAAAGGTAGTCTTCAGAGCAAATAATCAATGCCAGAACATCTTCAAAAGTTTGTACCTACACCCTACACTTGAATCCATACACAATTTTAATTTGTAGTTAAAATTGGAGCTTCGTTGTAGACCGGAGAGCGGGCAACCAACACGCTAACAGGCCTACAACGCAACTCCACATTCACCTTATAAATCTGTTTTGTAAATTGACTTTTGTTCTTTTCATTATACCAAAGCATCGAATCATTGCTTTTCTCGCTGCTTAATTATAGATAGAAAACTGACCTGACAAAGGCCTGCTTATTAACATTCAAGTTCATTTCCAATTCCTATTGACTGTTACTTCCGAACGGGCCATTTATCAATAAAAAGTCCTTCGAGCGGATTTAGCTAAAGTTAAAAGGAAGCGGGGCTAACAAGATAAGAGGGGACTCCCCGATAATGGGCTTTTTGTTGCCAACCACGTTCAAGATTAAATTGCCGAAAATGTCCGAGACACAAATTTGGTTAGGAGCGCGTACATTGCAGCTTTGTGAGAGTTCTAGCGTAAATTGTGCTCGTTTTGTGCTATAATGTAGCTCAAAGTTTGCTATTATAACACGTACGTTGCGTTCGTTATGGGAGTGAGGCAATATTGTATCGGGACTTAGTAATAAGTGTTGTAAGTTTACTGGTGCAATATACAATATGGTTGAAATCGAGTAAATTCATGCTTTTGCTTGGAATTGTTCTGTTTCTTTGTTTTAGCGTACTTATTTTGTGTAGTAGTAGGTATTATAGGTCTTATAGAAAGATATAGGTAGATATTGGTATTTTATTTTATTTATTAGGTGCAGTAACAGGAAACAGATTACAACAATACAAATAAACAGCGTAAATTAACAGACTTAATCTGAAGCCCAATAAAAACTGTACACAGCTAACTTAATAATAAAAAAAATATATATATACTTTATTCTCTCCACAAGTAGTTTACAGATCTTAAGAATAAGTTATACATAAGAAATAATAGTTTAACTACGTATCTGGAGACTGGTGATGTTAATGATTCATATCATATATACATACACGGCTTAAAACTGATTGTAGTTGCAATTATATTATGAGTATAACAATAACAGACAGCTAAAATGTTGTATACATTTAGACAACACATCAAGGCAGGCATACATAGAAGAGAATAAAAAAATTTTTGTCACAAAGAGAGGCAAACAGATAAACACACTAAGCACTCTAAATCATATCCAAACATTGGTACACAGATTTTTTAAACGAAATAGAGCTATCACAGAATAGGTAAAACAGTATAGGTAGGTATGGGAAGGTATAGGTAGAAATAGAGAACATCTTTCTTCTTGATGACTAGAACGACGGTTTATGTGGAGTCCGTAAAGTTTTGGTCCTCACCACGGACTTGAAAGAAATACGGACCGAATATTGCACTAAAAAGTTGTGAAGCATGCAAGGTAATACAATCTCGTTAGTTCTACAAGCGACCTACACCACACAGATGCACTAGCTCTAGGCGCAGGTCCTACAACCCGCCACCTTATGTACCGCGTGACAGCACGCACACAAAAGAAATGGGTGCTTCACTCATGATTAGACGAGATTACGTCTGGTTCTTCTTTTAAGTCTGTGGTCTCCACATTAACAAAATAAACCAGATCTTTCTAAAACGCGAAAAAAAACAGCTGGTCCATACATCAAATACAACTCGATTGAAATGTATGGGATAGCCGATTTCTTATATCGTGATTTAATTTTCGATGATAGTACCATAGAGAAAGTTGTTTACTATTATAAACTTATCGATCGTTCCCTTAAAAAATATCTGCATATTTTTCTTATCGTGTGGGCAACAAACCCTGGTGTCTGCGTTTTTTCAGACCGCCTTATGGCCTCTGACTAGGTTTTTATGTATCGACTACTACCACCAGAGATAGTAGCCGAGACCAATGGCTTAACGTGCCAGCCGAAGCACGTAATCATCTTTCTTTTCAGACAATCAGGTGATTCAGCCTGCAATGTCCTAATCAACTGGGAAAAACGCACAAAGTGACATATCACTAGGTATCCCCCTTGGGAATCTAACCCACGACCTCCGTCTCAAGAGCCCAATGCTCTTAACCATTAGACTACGGACACAGGTAGTTCAAACTAAAGAACCCTATAAAGCATCAGCATATTAAGAAAAACCCTGTACATTTTTTTTTTCAACACACTTGCCCATAAAATGGCTATAATTTCACCGCAATTAGGCACATAATGACACCTGTAATCAAACTGTGACTATTTCATTACTATTATTCAAAAGTGAGTTATAGGTTTTTTTTATTGGTTGATTTGCTTTGTTCTTAAAAAAGTTTCGATACAAAAATATCGTGTCCAATAGTACAAAATAAACTTTTTATCTACTAAATAAAATTATTATTTTCTTCACAAGTGTGTTGAAAAACGTCGTATGATACACGTGTGTATTGATGATTACCATCCTCGGCTCTCTTAAGACCTTCGCCTGCCGGCTCGGGTCTCAACGGCGCCGCAGTGGTAATCACCAACATTACACTCTTGTACCATAACGACCCTTTTGGCCTCAAAGGTCGTAAACGCCACTTTTGGTCAAAATGAGTTAAAATACAGTTTTGTTTATTTTTTTCGCTCTACCGATCGGTGTATTCCCCTATTTTTGGCGTTTACGACAATTGAGGCCAGAGGGGTCGATAATATACTATTATTTTCAGTTAGCCTCGTTCAAAGTATAAATATAATATACTAACGGAGCTCAGTTGATAAAGTTTGTTCAGTTTATTTCCATCGTTATTTACCTTAGAGTGTCGATGTCGCAATTGAGTTATGGGTCTGTTTGTATTGACAACAAATATCTTCGGGTTCGGTTCCGTCGGGTAGCTGTTATTGCCTGTTTCGTATCTTAATAGTCTTTTTGTTACCTGTAGTGCTTTATTTACGTTAAGAGAATTTTATTCCGAGAGCGAAAATGCGCGCTGCATACAAACGTACTATGGTGATATTTTCAATACTAACCAATTAAAGTCAATGAAATTTTGCAGAAACAATCTGGAAATCTCTGTGCTTGTATGGAGTCAGATTTTCGTTAAAGTATACAGTTTCAATGCTAGGATTAATTTAAGTTTTGTATGGAAATCTTTGAGGCACTGCAACTTTAAAACTATACATTTTAACGAAAATCTGACTCTATACAAGCATAGAAATTTGTTTCTAGATTGTTTCTGCAAAATTGCATTGACTTTAATTGGTTAGTATTGTAAATATAACCATAGTACGTTTGTATGGAGCGCGCTCCGAATTATATCTCCTTAAGTCAAACAAGGTGTAATAAAACCGGTCAAGCGTGAGTCGGGCTACTCACGTACTGAGGGTTCCGTACCATACCACACAATGTAATTAACTTACAAAAAAAAGTTTTGTTTTCTCCGGGTCATTTAGGTTAATACAGATATTTGTACCCAAGTCATGGGTGTTTCTATTTATGCATTATTATCATTGCCTGGACATCATAATACAGGGTGTAAGAAAACACCCTAGTAAACTGATCAACTTTCACTAAGCTAAGCCTGAGCCACAATCGAAATCGCTGTAACATTGTCCAAGATAAATATAAATTTCTTCTTTATTTGCTGATGGTTTTCAAGGGGATGAACCTAGAAGGATGAACAAACACACCATCAAACAACTGTCTCTATGAGACTAACATTTAAATCGCAAAATAAAGTCAGCTATCCCATTTGAATCGAGTAGGTTTGCAGTTTTGTATGATATACTAAGCTGATTTATTTCGCAAAATCTATTGTTAGTTCCACTCATAGAGGTAGGTATAGAGGAACTTACAGCTGAGAGAGCGAGATGCACCTAGCGGCACCTCTGTATAATAGAAAGAGATACGTGACGCGAACCAATAGGACCGTTTTTTAGTCACTAATCAATTTTTACAATTCAGTTTTCGTGAATAATTGGGAATCTAAAGTGAAATCGTAGATAATGCCTCTATTCCTGTAAGGTATAATAACTTTATGGTTCCACTTAACTGTCCCATACAAAACTGATGTATCTACCCGACTCAAATGTATAGGACAGCTGATATTTTTTCGCATTTCCTGAGGTAGGCTTCATAGTGCAAGTTGTTCAGCTTGATGGTCTGATTTCACCGTTTCAGTATTTGCTAGGCTGTCACTTACACCCTGTATAACTCTAAGATTGAGTTCTAATTACGGGCACAAGAAATAATGCTCGAAAATTCATTATTATTAATTAAGGCATTTAATACGTTTTGCCATTATGATGCTTCATGCGTCACCCATATTTTAATCACCCCAGACTTTTGTTAAAAACCACGGACCTGATAAAAACCGGACGTAATCTCGTCTAATCACGAGTGAAGCACCCATTTATTTTTGTGTGCGTACTGACGCACTGTCGCGCGGTACAAAATGGTGGCGGGTTGTAGGACCTAAGCCTAGAACTGGGGCATCTGTGTGAGTGTAGGTGCCTTATAGAACAAATGTTTAGGACCTTGCATGCTTCACATCTTTTTAATGTCACATTACGTCCGCCTTTTTTTCAAGTCCGTGTTAAAAACGTTTCGTTTTGTTAATAAAAAAACTGTTCAAAAAGTCATGCCTACGACGCCGACGTAGCACTAAGCTACGAGGCTACGAGCGTAGCAAATGTCGTAGGGCACAGCCATTAGGGACCGGGCGCATTTTGTACGAGACCGAAGTAATTAATCCTTCATGTAAATTAGTGGAGGTGTCTGGACTCTCATATACTTTCATTTTTAAAACTTTTATGAATATTCAAATAGTGTAGGAGATGTTGTATAAAAAATTGTAGCTATAGCTGTTACTACACTGAAAAATGAAAAAAATCGGCCAAGAGCGTGTCTTACTCGCCTATGATAGGGTTCCGTATCCATTGCATAAGTAGTATAAGAAAATAGTACTAATGTAGATTCTCTTACCTCAAAGAAAATGGAACCTAACGATAGCGCGATTTAATGTCATGCAACGCCGTCCAGTTTGTATCAGAATAGTAGATTACACACCGAGGACAGGAAAGTAAGAAAGGTCTGCCGAGGTCAACAAACATATGATCTGAGGCTTTCTTATTTACTGTCCGAGGTTAGTATACTATTTTTCTCCTCGACGGAGGTGGAAAGCGACAACTTCGTTTAGAGCAGCGGGACGACAATTGACGCTTTCCGTCCGGAGGGGAGAAATAAACATTTATGTAGCAGGTTTTTTTCAGAAACTGGTTGGACTACAGCAT
Organism: Agonopterix heracliana; assembly: GCA_963693445.1. Lineage (NCBI taxonomy): Eukaryota > Metazoa > Arthropoda > Insecta > Lepidoptera > Depressariidae > Agonopterix > Agonopterix heracliana. Next base: position 6,821,507 of record OY856327.1, read on the forward strand.
CTTTCGAAAGCTATATTTTATAACTTTGCTTCACCTCGGCCCACATTTACACGTTCGTCCATCAATGCCTCTTTTGCTGGCCACTAATAATGTACTATATCTAGTCAAAGTACACATAAGATCGCAGCACCTATAGGCATGCACTAACAAGATCGTTTTAGCGCCATTTTCCAGGCAACCTATTTCACGGAGCGGGATGTAGTGCACATTGTTAAACAAGCTCATTTTGCGCATCAGTGCTCTGATTCAGATGTTATCAGCTTTAAAGGTGTCCTAGTTAGGGAGGCCTCGACGTTTTGAAGGCGATGGCATAGTAGGAAAACCCGGTCTTGTGCTAGCAGGTGTAAGTTTAGATTAACTAGTCATTGACCTCTTAAGAGAATATTATTCCGAGAGCGAAAATGCGCGCTGCATACAAACGTACTATGGTGATATTTTCAATACTAACCAATTAAAGTCAATGAAATTTTGCAGAAACAATCTAGAAACAAATGTCTATGCTTCTATATAGTCAGATTTTCGTTAAAATATACAGTTTCAATGCAAGGATTAATTTAAGATTTGTATGGAAATCTTTGAGGCACTGTAACTTGAAAACTATACATTTTAACGAAAATCTGACTCCACACAAGCATAGAAATTTGTTTCTAGATTGTTTCTGCAAAATTTCATAGCCTTTTATTGGTTAGTATTGAAAATATCACCATAGTACGTATGTATGGAGCGCGCTCCGAATAATATACCCTTAATACTTTGTGTGTTCCAGCAATGGGAACGAAATAAAGAAGGCCTGTAACTGCTAGAAGATATTTATTTGCAGGTTATCTATGAGAGCCGGTCGGCTGGTGAAAGAGGGCGCAGCCTCCCTGGAGAGGCCTTATATTACGCCTTGTCAGCGACATCTATCCAATTGCAGATGTATTTATACTATGTCATTATAGGATAAATATCGACTGGAAACTAATCCTTGCTAGAAAGGGATCCATCGTAGTGTTAGCTGGAGTGGATAGATGTCGCTTTACAAATATATTAATTTAAATATAGTTTATAATGTGTCATATAAAATCTTAGCAAATTTTTGTCCACATTGACGCAAAAACCCGCACAAATTAAGTATGCATGCTGCTGGTTGTCTTTAATACGTTGTATTTGATTCATAAACAGTCGTATTTCGCTTGTTTACTATCAGCTAGTACATGTTCATCAGTTGATAATAAGTCCCAATCTCAGGGATTGTTTATGATCAAGAACAAGAAGAGATTGCGAATTGCGAAGCCTCGTGGCAGGCAAATACGCGATCCGCGCGAACACCACACGAGACATGTGCTCGTGTTAGAACCTGCAACGTGTCTCACCATAGGTTCTTATTTTAACATTCATCATTCGTAAAATGTTTTTGAGCGCTCCAAACATGTCATGAAAAAATAATTTCTAAAGAAGAAACATGTGTATTTTTTTGCCTACCCTACGTGAAAACATTTTTTTTTCTATAGTGAAGCGACTTTGAACGAACTGGCGGCCTTTTAAGTTGTATTGTCAACTACCATGAATAGAGTCTACCTATCCTGTAGGCTGTCCACACTTTTATGTTACAATGAGACATTCTTACTGTTGGCAATTCAACATTAAATTTTGATTTATGTACCGAAACACCACTGGTCTGTTAGTGTCAAACGTCAAAACTGGCTGCGCTCACTCTATGTGTGGCAGTGTCTGTGGCTAATTAAAAACTAAGTAAATATAAAAGAAGATTCCTGCCGTTTATTTTCTACTGTGTAATGGCCTGTATTTCAAAAATTACGTCAAAAATAATAAAAGATTCTCGATATGCGTCAATTCAATTCAATTTTTGTTTAATGGCATCCGATGTGTTATCACAATTCAGCCAACGTCTCGTTATGTGAAGATTATACGTATGAAAATTATCAGTATTAACTTAACGAGGTCTAGTGCCACACTAGACTAATTTAAGTGGTTTATAATCTCAAGTGATTGTTCTAAGGTTAAAACACAAAAGAGTTCACAAAATGGCCGAGCCGCATGGCCAATTAAATCACGAGCCGAACGAAGACGTCCTCCCGGGAGACATCTAGCCACGCGACTCTCGATATGCGTCTTTCATTGCAACGAAATGTACACGAAAAATTAATGACATACGAGTACAATCGTTTAGAGGTACCCACCATTCATCGAGGTTTTTTTTCTACATTTTAACCCTCCAAGAATTAAAATAAAACCTTTGCATTGAAATTTCCATTAACATCAACTATAACTAAAAACCTAAGTACCCACTGAAATAAAAAAATAAAATGAAAAAAAAATAAAAAAAAATCTGTTGTATTATACAAGGTGTTACAAAAATACAAATAAACCTTTATCCACACCATCAAACTGAACAACTTTCACTGTGGGACCAATATCGAAATCGCGAAAATAAATTGATGTTCCATACTCTACAAATCGACTAGAGCTAAAATATGTATGGGATATCAATTTTTTTTTTTGCTATTTCGATGTTGGTCCCATAGAGAAAGTTGTTCAGTTTGAAGGTCTAAACAACCCCCTTAAGAGTTAAAAAAATTTATTCTTACTTAATTTATGTAACACCCTGTATATAGGTAATAGGTACCTATAGGTACTATACCTGAAGCAGTTTTTAATGATCATATCGTTTCATTTAAGACTGCAATAACTTCGATAAATTTTAATTTGTAACTTTTCTAATTAGTGAATTAAATTTAAAAAAAAATTCAACCATTAAACAATGTTGCGTCAATAAAATATAAACAGGGTGTTAGGGTAAACAGTTGCAACACTTTAAGGGGTCATTGTACCCATGACACTAAACAACTTTCCCTAAGAAACCTATAAAATACGCAATTTTTTTTCGACTTTTCATACAAACGATCAAACAGCTGGTATGGAATAATAATAAAAATATGAAATGGAATAATGAATAGTATAAAAAATAATGAATAATGAATAATATAAAAATGCATTTTCCATACTAAAGCTATTTAGTATGGAAAATGCATTTTTTTTTTTGAGAATTTCCTATAGGTTTCTTAGGGAAAGTTGTTCAGTATCACGGGTACAACCACCCCTTAAAGTAATGCAGTTGCATTACTAACACCCTAACACCCTGTATAAAATAAAAACAAGAACGACGTATTATAAGTGATAGCAAAAATAAGGCAATTACAAAAAGACACTAACATACCCATGTCCACAGAACCTAATTATGTTAGCAATGTTATTTAATTCATCTGTGTCTCGGTAACCATTATGTTCATTGGTTGTCATCGGTAAACAAAGTCAGTCAGGTTCGGTTACCAGTTCGAATTAATCATTGTTTGGTTTTAATTTGTGGAGTATCAGGCTGACTACAGATGTTTTTACCTTGTTTTAATTGCTTTTGATTATTATGCCGTAAACGAAATTTTTTCGTGCTCTCAAACTATCTAATTTACTTTTAACAATTGTTACCTACTATACTTTTGTTGAGAAATAATATAAAAACAATAGAAACCTGGTAAGGAAAATGATTGGGCACTTGATATGACACGACAATTTCGTTAAAACTACACTGGAAGGGAAACTAGAGCGGAAGAGAAGCAGAGGAAGACTTAGACAGAGTTATCTAGCACAAGTGAAGGAAAAGGTTGATGTCGTATCAAGAACTCAAGAAACTAGCGGAAAAGAGATAGGATTAGCGAATACTCCACAAAAGCATAGGCAGCATAGCTCTTCAATAAGATTATGTTAATGACTTATGTTAATACTTTTATTGAGTTTGATCTACTTTGTTTTTCTTTATAATAAGGTAAGTTTATTCATAATTAATATAGTAACAAAATGATAAACCAGTCATTATTACATAGGTATACAAAAATTGCCAATGAAACAAAAATTACCAACGCGCCTAATAACAGAAGCGAACTTCAATTCTTCATGGTGAATTTATGGCAACACTAAAATAAATGGAAAAAATAGGTTATTATTTTAAAACCTCTTCGATAGTCAACATCGCTATAGTCTGATTTAAAAGCATCTCAAAATATCCTTGCTTGTCCTATAAATATATTAAAATATGTGGCCCCTACACCTTCTCTCCTATTTGTAACGGCCTCGGCTAGGTCAAGCTATTCAATGTGGAATGCTTTCGAACTTTTTTTCTGCCGTCAATCCACCTATTTAATGTGAGTAAATGGTGATATTATTATGTATTTCAATACGAAAGGAGAGATAAATTCAGCCCGAATTTTACTTACTTTGTAATATAATAGGTTTCTAAGAAATATTTATGTGTAGATGAAGTCCAGGTCATCGCGCACTCGCAAAAGCTTTCTGGACATACACGGCATTCGGCATTATGCCAATTTTATAAGATCATCATCAGCCTTTTATCGTTTTCGTGCTATGACAACTGAGTTTCTGTAAAGCATGGGCGTAGCAATGATTTTTTCCCAGGGTGGGCCAGGCCCCGGTTCGTTCGGTGCAATAAAATCTAAAACCTGGAGCGAGCGAAGCGAGCTCGAGATTTAACTGAATTCTGGAGCGAGCGAAGCTATGTGAGCTCGAGAATTTACTGCAATGCGTCTAGGTCCTTGTGATACAATTGTAGCCAGGAGCGAGCTCGAGATTTCACTGAATTCTGGAGCGAGCGAAGCTAAGTGTGCTCGAGATTTTACTGCAATGTGTCTAGGTCCTTGTGATACAATCGTAGCCAGGCGCGAGCGAAGCGAGCTCGAAATTTTACTGAAATATAGTGAGATCAGTGTAATAACATTAAAAATCGTTGACCGAGCGAAGCGAGCTCGAGTTTTTACGACCTAAAATCTGGAACGAACAAAGCAAGCTCAAGATTCAAGTAGCTTTACTATGAAAAGATAGAGCGAGCGAAGCGAGCACGTGATTTTGCGTAATTCTGGAGCGAGCAAAATGAGCTCGAGATTTTACTGCAACGTGTCTAGCCAAGAGCGAGCGACGCGAGCTCGAGATTTAACAGCAATAGAGATCAGATCAGTATGTTCTAAAAACAGGAGCAAGCGAAGCGAGCTCGAGATTTTGCTTTATTATAGCTCGGCTTTTCTAGCTCATGCCAAAATCGAGGCAATTCATGCTTTAAACAAATAGCTGAAACGAACTTATATGCTTATGATTTCGCTACATAATAACTCGATTGTAGATGTCCTATACAGTAGGTAGGTAAGTATATTTGTGTATAAAATAAAACCAGAGCGAACGAATACTACCAAGATTATGACTCGGTTGTAGCAAGAACTCAGATTAAAAGCATATAATGCTACCAAAAATGCCGAGCGAGCGCAGCGAGCTCGAATTTTCGAAGTACATTCTGACCACATTGATTTTTCAAGAAAGCTTAGTGGACATGAGAAATGAAATTGTGTTTATTTAGATGTCTCTTATTGTTAGTAAGTGATTCATTTGATTTCTGGGGTGGGCCAGAAGGATTCTGGGGTGGGCCGGGCCCACCCGGCTCCCCCCCTTGCTACGCCTATGCTGTAAAGAGGATATTTTAGTCGTTCTTGGCTACTAGTTGCGATGGAAGAGTGTTTTTCTTTAATACGCAACCAGGTTGCTAACAAAGAATTCTTTCGCCAACATTTTCGCATCCGGTTGCAATTAGGGAGTTTTTGATGTGAAACGTTTATTATCACGCCTTGGGAGTAAGATCGACTCGTAATAATGCCGTGACGGCAAATGGCATGACGCTCGCTTATGCCGTCATGCCCCCGGATTCTTTCAATAACCAATTATATTTCCATGTTTCGCATCTGCCTGATCCTATGACGGCCACATTTTTTTTCTTTGGTTGCAACCTAAACTAGGTCTCTTCCAAGTTACGTAAATGCGTTTCATAATCGTGTAGTGCGGAATGAAAAACACGTGGAAGATTAACGACCATAACAGAGAAGCCCCAGCGGGGACGTATAGAGCCTAATTGATAATGATGATCAGTTCTTATTGTATAACCTATCCCATTAAAAACATTTAATGTAAAAAGTAGCCAAGATTCACGACCTTTTTTACTCTTAAAAAGTTATGAGAGCCAAACGGCCTCGTTCAAGGAGACGCGGGGCGTCAGGCGCCGCGGTGAGCAGAGCGGGCTGCCGGGAACACAAATATACTTCGCAAAATGACAACTGTTTGCAAAAGGTCCACTTCGCACAATGTCACTTTCGCAAAACGTCGCTTTCTCACAATGTCACTTTCTCACAATTTCGCTTTCGCAAAACGTCGATTTCGTAAAATGTCGCTTTCGCAAAACGTCGCTTTCGCAAAATGTCGCTTTCACAAGACGTCGCTTTCTCACAATGTCGCTTTCGCAAAATGTAGCTTTCGCAAAATGTCGCTTTCACAAAATGTCGCTTTCGAAAAACGTCGCTTTCACAAAATGTCGCTTTCAGATGTATAGAGCGTTCACGGAGAAGCGTTTTTGCACGCGATAAATTGTCATAGATTTTTTGCTCGCCCAGCGTGCCTCGGGTCGCCCCGCCTGTCGCCCCGCGTCTCCCTGAACGAGGCCTAGTGTTCATCTTGGTCTTATAAAGAAACAGCTTGGTCAACATCCTCATCCCGTTTAGAGCCAATGCTCATCTTGGTCTTTATTTTGTCATTTAGAATGTGCCCCCAGATTTAAAAACAAAGTTTTTCTTTACAGGTGCCGAGTCACATCTTGAAGTGCAAAATATAACTGAGGTAAGCTTATAGATTATTATTATTTAGCTATAAAACAAAACAAGGACTGGCAGCTACCTCGGCCAGCATATCCGTCTGGCCATACAAAGAGGTAAAGCTGCCAGCCTCCTGAGCACCTTGCCATCGACCGGTTGTTTAGAGGATGTTTTTTATTTATAGCGTAAGTTTTCTCTCTTTATTTTAGTTTCAGGTTAAGAATGTTTACTCGGTGTAAATTAAAATATTACTGAGTTTTTGTTTTGAGTGAACATTATTATTTTTAATAAGAAATCTCAATTCACTCTCCAGCCATGAATGCGTGCGTCCCTTTCTGATATATTGTAACATAAGTATGTTAGAATGAGATTTGTGGCCCTAAAAAGAAATCATCTGTTTGAATATTTCTTATAAATTCATTATAAAAAGATTAAATACTGCCTCCGTGGTCTAATGGTTAAGAGCATTGGGCTCTTGACAAGGAGGTCGTGGGTTCGATTCCCACGGGGGACACCTACCTAGTGATATTTATCACTTTGTGCGTTTTTCTCCAGTTTGTTAGGACAATGCAGGCTGAATCACCTGATTGTCTGAAAAGGAAAATGATTGCGTGCTTCGGATGGCACGTTAAGCCGTTGGTGCCGGCTACTATCTCTGGTGGTAGTAGTCGTTACATAAAAAACCACGTCAGAAGCGCAGTTAAGGCAGTTTGATAATCTCTGACACCAACATAGGTAGCATGATACAGCACTATCACACCTTCGCTTTCTTTCTATTTGCAAGTAAACGAATGAGATAAAAGACGTGATACAGCCGTATCACGTGTATAGCATGCTACGAGTGCAGGGCTTGCCCACACGAAAAGAAGAAGAAAAGATTAAATAAAACGTTTTTCGATGTCAAAAGACATCATATAGCTTGTGCCATAATAATAAATGCTAAAACGGACAAGTACCAACAGAATAAAGCATTAGTTTTTTTTCACACTTTCAATTTGGACCAAAAATGAAACCTGGATTATATCCTTTATCAGAAATCATCCAGGTTTTATAGTATAGCTAATATTTTTTATAAAAATAGTAGATTTACTTCCATTTATGTGGTTTTATGACTGTCAGTTTGACGCCATAAGGAAAATGAGGGTGGCGTGACCCATTCTTTGTCATGGACAAAAACATGTTTTATGATTATGAGTTATGGATCTACGTCACCAGAGTTAGAATAGTTAGATAATTTACTGAAGTGAGCATATTTTTCCGTCCGTATATTATAAGTGAAACTATCTACACGACCTTCTGGTAACTCACTTCCCTCACTTCCTTCCCTAATTTACCTATGTGAAGACTATCAATCCGCATTGGGCACGCGTGGTGGACTAACGTCCAGGGTGTATAGGCATTAGACCACCACGCGTGAGGGTAGACCTGTGCCCTACAGTGGGACAGTATAGGCTGTTATGATGATTTGGTGTGGTGTGAAAAATTATAATCTAACTAACATATATGGCGTCAATAATTCAATTCAATTCAATTCAAAATAATTTATTCAACATAGGAGCCTGAAGCACACTTATTAAACGTCAATTCTTTTTTAAGCTACCACCGCGTCGGAACGTGTTGTCGCTGTAGAAAAGATGCGGCCAGAACTTAGAGTATACAGTAATAGATACTCTAAGGGCCAGAAACTCTACAGCATAACACGACTTAATGACTATATAAAAATAAGATAACCAAACAGTGCGAAACGTGGAAGTTCACAGAAATTATCCTACATTTACTTAGGATACTAGAACCTTTCAAATGCTATTCCTGTGTGACATTACTTGGACGGCTTTAAGTTAACTTGCTTACTTAGGTCACTTAGAAGTACTTATAACCGGCGGTCACGCAAAGTTCAACAATCTGCCCACACGAGTTTATAAAGGGTGTAACGTGACATTTGTTTATACTTATTTCACTGAAATATAATTCGATAAATACAGGGTTCAACTTAAGACGCTGTTATCCGGTCGAGGCCGTTTTTTTAACACGAACGAAAGTGTTTTAAACTGTGTTTTAAAGTCTGAAAACCAATTATGTCTTAATTAAGGATCTGGCTAATAGGCGACCGTTCTCAATTACACGATTATATTAAGTTTAATAGATAGAAAAAAATCCCAAAGTTACCCCGTTTTTTCAATACTATGATTAAACTGCTGATATTTAACTTTTTATTCTTGTACTTAACTAAATACATTAAATATTTCTAGTGAACTCCGTAGAATTTTGAGCTTAGAAACACCCATGAGCAAAGATATTGATGAAAAACACGTTATTTTGCGATCCTGCTTTCAATTGGCGCGGGATGGCTAATTGCAAACTTATGCTTGCCAGAAAGAGACGCTTGCACTTGGATAACCTGGCCTTAATATGTTTTTCCATACAAAACTGCAATCCTACGCGACCCAGAATGAGACATGAGACAGAGAAGAGACTTCGCGATTCGTTGCTGGTCCCATAGAGATATTTGTTTAACGGAATGGTTTGATCATCCCCTCGAAGAACCGTCAGCATATCGTACGCATAACACGTCCGTATTCCTTTTTGGGGTCGGCTAAAACTAGACTAGGTCCAGCAACGTACCTTTTGTAAGCAACAGTGAAAACCGCATGAAATTGTTTTCAGTACTTTTGTTTGAAGAAACAAACTTTCTTTTTTAGGGTTCCGTACCCAAAGGGTAAAAACGGGATCCTATTCATAAGCCTACGTTGTCCGTCCGTCTGTCCGTCCTACCCATTTAGGGCTGTAACTTTTGAAACGTAATAGCTAGATAGTTGAAATATACACAGAATGTGCGTTATTACGGCGGATTTGCTAACAAATAATAAAAAATGTGAAAAAGTTAAAAATTGTATTATACAAGAAACAAATTTTTAACAACGTTTTTTCTTCACGCTCTAACGTAAAAACGGTAATACATGCAAGCTTTAAACTTGGTGTGATTATAGAGCGAACTCTACAGTATAACAACAAATAATAAAAACCGGCCAAGTGTGAGTCGATCTCTCGCTATAGGTCCCGGTGAAAACAAAACCTTTTTTGTAATTTAATATGTTATAAGTTATTTTGCTTTTTTTTAAATCTATAAACATGAAATTTGCAACATATGTTTTTCTTAGCTTTTTCGAAACACAAATCCTGATAAGATGTTGCAATGCGAATAAAATTGTATGGGAATTTGTACTGAAGCAGACACTAACCTATAGTTTACATCTAAAGACTTTTCTAAGGGAACACACTGTAGGAACATTTGTGTGACATTTACTAGGTCAGTAGACCGGGAGTCGGGGAACATTTATGTTCTAATGCATTGTTACATTATTTTATAGGTCACCAGTTGATACTATAGCGGTTTTAATTTTTCCTGTGGGAATTGTGAATTTTCCCGGCATATCATGTAGGTTATAAATTAGCCAAAACATAGTCTAGTGGCCCCTTCGTGGGCAACTCATCCCACACACGACTCATCCCGCGGGCTCAGTTGACACCTTTTATTTTGTCGGGGGTGACTCGGCCCATTCATTTCCCAAGGGGTCTACTCATCCCGCGGGCTTAGTCGACACCAGTTCACCGCTATATGGTCTACTCATCCCGCGGGCTTAGTCGACACCAGTTCACCGCTATATGGTCTACTCATCCCGCGGGCTTATCGCTTATCCTCTATATATCGCTCAACATATACCTACTTGTTAAGTTTGGCGTAAAACTCATAGTGTGAGAAAGTGAATGTGGAACAAAATATATTTTGACTACAAAATACCTGGCTATACGCATTAAAATCTGGTGAGTGATAGTAAAATGCAAGAGGATGCACACTTGCACAGTCAAGTGCAAAAATAAGTATCGAGTGAGTTGATAAATATGTTACGAAGTTCCTATTTCAGAATTGGGACATTTTAAGGGTTCTGTATTCAAAAGATAAGAAAGGAACCCTTATGGCATGCACCGCGAGCTAGTAAGCTATGAGCTATCGGCTATAAAAACGAAGAAAAGATAAGTACTCCCGTGTAACTAAAAGAGACACGGCGATGTTTATAGTTACTCGCCCAGCGTGTCTATTTTGTTAGTTTTTATAGCCGATAGCTCATAGCTTACTAGCTCGCGGTGGGACCAGTGCCTTTCTGTCTGTCTGTCTGTACAATTGACTGTACCGACCTGGAATATCTTTCAAATGGGCTGAGTTGACAGTGGTCAAACGAGCCCGCGGGATGAGTTGACCCCATAGCGGTAGACAGTGGTCAATCGAGCCCGCGGGATGAGTTGACCCCATAGCGGTGAACAGTGGTCAAACGAGCCCGCGGGATGAGTTGACCGAGTGGTCCGAGTCGCCCCCAACATAAAAAGTAGCGGTCAACTGAGCCCGCGGGATGAGTCGTGTGTGGGATGAGTTGCCCACGAAGGGCTAGTGGCGAGTAGGCTCGACTTCCGGTTCAAGGGTGACGGTTCGATCTCGGCCCAGGCAGACTACCAATGAGTTTTTTTTTAAACTTATTTACGATTCGTACACTGAAGTAAAGATCGGCCAAGAGCGTGTCGGACTTGCCCATGATAAGGTTCCGTAGCCATTGCATAAGTAGAATAAGAAAATAGCACTAATGTCGATTCTCTTACGTCTAAAAGAAAATTTGGTGTCTAACGACGATGGCGCGATTTAATTTCCTGCAACGCGGTCTGTCATTGCCATAGTGACGAAGTGAACTCCGGAACATCAATCAGCTCCCGCGGCATGGTGCCTCGATAAACGTTTTATCACGCCTGCTAAGGGACGAGAAAGGGAGCTAGGCCGCGATAGAGCTTTATCGCGCGATCATGCCGCGTTCAAGTGGAACATGTTGCTTCTATGCAAGGGCAAGTCTATCGCTAGTGTTTAAGTCTTTGGGTATACGGCGTTCACTTACACCCTGTAAGTGACAGAACACTGAACTCAGACCATCAAACTAAACAACTTTCACTTTGGAGCCTACCTCAGGAAACGCGAAATAAAATCAGCTGTTCCATACAAAACTGCTGTACAGCTGGACAGCTGATTTTTTTTCGCGTTTCCTGAGGAAAGCCCATAGTGAGATTTGTTCAGTTTGATGTTCTGAGTTCACCGTTTCAGTATTTGCTAGGCTGTCACTTACACCCTGTATTTATGTTACAGGTTTTTTCAGATACTGGTTGGGCTACAGCATCCGTTATAATTTTCATTAAAAGTACTTACCGAAATCTATATTATTTTATAAAAAAAATTCAGATTTTTTACTCCAGTATTTTAGAAGTTTCCTTAAATTTCAATGTGAGTTTTCTCACATCCATAATTAATAATTTTACCGCCTCGAACCATTTTGCGGTTTTTGAAACGTAAATTTAAGGAGTTTAATATAATTAACTTGTTATTGGTCTAAGGATTTAATGCTATGTCTACACGAATAAAATTTCCGATGGGAATTTCATGAACATTATTTGTTTTCGTTAAATACGGAAAATGATGTAAAAAATACAAAACTTTTGTAATTTCGTTGGTTGTAATTAAATAATCACCAATTCGTGGCGAGTCATGGGCGGACTTGTTTCGGTGCGCGGGTTTGGTGGCCACGGGGTAGATGGGATATGTGGTGGAAAAAAAAGGTTCGCTGATAAAAATTCTGCGACATCTATGGTACGAAATAATCAATCTTCACCGCAATTTCTTAGAATATAAGTAATAGGGATGATATAACTGATTCTGGAAATTTATATCTTATACCGAATTCCACTAAGGCTATAGTAGATTACACACCGAGGGCAGGAAAGTAAGAAAGGTCTCAAGTCTCAGGTGATCTGTGATCTGAGGCTTTCTTATTTACTGCCAGAGGTTAGTTATAGGTACTATTTTTCTCCTCGACTGAGGTGGAAAGCGACAACTTCGTTTAGCGCAGCGGGACGAAAATTGACGCTTTCCATCCGGAGAGGAGAAAAATTTAATAACACATTGTTAAAACGAAATTACAATCGAATAGAAAATAAAAATTATAAATACGTTTGTTATCGTTTTCTATTTGTTTCATGCCAAACAGGTTGTTTGTATGACACTTCGTTATTATTTGTATAAAAATGCGAGGTTATGACGTCACTTCCTTTATATCTGCCTCTCGCGAAACTCTTATATTTCGGTTATTTTGAAAGATATTAAAAAATTCATTTCACTTCAGTCAAGATATCAATCAGTTTTTAAAAAAGAAATAAAAAAATCTTTCATCATCCGTATTCTACAGGAATCTACGCCATCTTGTTTCTGTAGCATTACTGTTCAAGCATCGTGAAATCGTTGTATGGGGTGCCTAGAGCTAAAGGGTAGAACTTAATTTACCTACCAGTTCCAGGAATTCAAGTTTCTTACGAATTCAAGGTACATAAACTGAACCGCACTTGGGAGGTCAAACACCGCGCTACATTTCTAACAAAGTTCGTATATTTAGAGACCTATTTTCTATTTCGAATACCACAAGAACTGATGATTGAGACTGAAGATTTTTTTTACGATGTTGGCTCCATAGTGAAAGTTGTTCAGTTTGAGGGTCTAAACACCCTCTTAAAAATTATCTTTTCCGAAAAGGACAAGTGCGTAGCACCCTCAATCGACGGAAGTGCATGAAGAGATGTATGGATGTGAATGAGGCTAAAGAGGTGTGTCAGAGTCGTAGCGTGCGGTGGTCCGTGGTCTCTGCCTACCCCCATGGGACAATGGCGTGAGCTTATGTATGTATGTTTAAAAATTATTTTGGTTTTTTGTTATATTAACCCAGTATAAAAAAAAAGATATCGAGTTTCACATTCGTAAAATTCATTTAAAATTTCCTATCAAATATAATATTCATTTGTTGGATGATGTGGATGCCATTCGATTTGGCATCATGAAATAAAAATCATTTAGTCTTTTTTCCAATTTTCAGAATTCATCTTCAGTAATTTGACAGGCTGACTTATATTTCGACAAAATCTCATGAAATATTGAGACTGGATGTGACATTGTATTGAATCAGACTTTTTAAAAATTAACTTAAATGAACAACTTTCTTAAAACTTTTTTCAAAATAGATGAAAATAGTTGAAATTCTTAGTTGCAATCTTAAAATAGTTTTAGCTTATTTTTACACTGCAGACCAGAAGCCTCTCAGATGCAAGGGTGAGATAGCACTGCATTTCTGCCAGTATCAAGTAGTTTGGGGGAGTATTGGGATAGCCCAATCACAAGGTTTATTTATTGAACAAAAACGCAGTTGATAAAGAGATGGCGGAGCCTCGTGGCAAGCTGACACCCGAACAGCGCTAACATCACGCGAATGACACTACCGCTCGCGGCAAAAGTTGCGAGGTACCGAGTGTATCTAACTCATTGGTAGAGACAACATAGTTTTTAGGGTTCCGTACCCAAAGGGTAAAAACGGGAGCCTACGTTGTCCGTCCGTCCGTCCGTCCGGCCTACCTATTTAGGGGTGTAACTTTTGAACCGTAATAGCTAGATAGTTGAAATTTTCACAGAATATGCGTCATTACAGTGGATTTGTTAACAAATAAAAAAATTTCGTAAAAAAAGGGGGGTCCTCAACAAGAAACTAGTTTTCGGTAACGTTTTTTCTTCACGCTCTATCGTAAAAACGGTAATACATACAAGCGTCAAACTTGGTATGATTATAGAGCAAACTCTACAATATTATAAGAAATAATAAAAACCGGCCAAGTGTGAGTCGGTCTCCCGCTAAAGGTACCGGAGAAAAAAGTTTTTTTTTAAGTTAATATGTTGTGTTCTGTGATGGTGGTACGGAACGCTCGGTGCGCGAGTAGCCCTAATCGCACTTGACCGTATTTATTAAATTGATGTCAGAGCGTGGATGAGGAAATGTTGTTATATCTTAACTATTATAAAACTGTAACTGAAGTGTGTCTGTACATTGAAGATATTTACAAAAAAAGATTACGATATGGTTTTTAGGTATCCCTGACCCGAAATCAACCTTTTTTAGAAATTTTGTCCGTCTGTTTGTCTGTTTGTTTGTGTGTTTGTTTGTTTGTTTGTTCGCGCATCACGCAAAAACTACTGAACCGATTTTAATGAAACTTTTTTTGTTTGATAGCTTATGATCTGACTTAAAATCTGGTATATAATTTGTGCGGACGAAGTCGCGGGAAAACACTAGTCTGTCATAAATACGATATTGCTATCTATCAACAGTATCCAAGACGAACTGCTTCAAGTGCCTCCCGCATCACGGAGATGTTTGAGATAGCTCATCCAGTCTTTTTATCGAGTGGGCTGCAAGCCCTGGTGTCAGAGTTTATTCAAACCGCCTTACGGCCTCTGACGTGGTTTTTATGTAACGACTACTACCACCAGAGATAGTAGCCGGGACCAACAGCTTAACGTGCCATCCGAAGCATGGAATCATCTTTCTTTTCAGACAATCAGGTGACTCAGCCTGCAATGTCCTAACCAACTGGGGAAAAACGCACAAAGTGACATTTCACTAGGTGCCCCCCGTGGGAATCGAACCCACGACCTCCGTGTCAAGAGCCCAATGCTCTTAACCATTAGACCACGGAGGCAGTTAAGCTGGAGGAGACAGTTAAGGAGCTCATCCAGTAAATATTATGCATACATCAGAGACTTTGAATAAAATTCTTTTTGCAGCTACCGGAGTGAAATCGTTTGCCCTTAACAGTTTCATTTCGTTAACGAAATTATTCGGTTATATTTGAAGGAACATTTTGTACGTTCGTCTTTATTGAAGGATTCGGTTTGGAGAAACGAATAAGTTTTTACGTTCTTTGAGTTGACAGTGTCTCTATTTATGACTCACGCTGAGTCTGAACGTTTTTAGTTCAATCAAGTTTGTTGAGTTAGGTATTTTAACTTCCAGATAGTAAAATCGGGTCGCGTGGCTGAGGGGGTGACAATTAGTGGACGTGTCGTCGGCTTGCAATTTTGACAGCCACGTGGCTCCGCCGTTTTATGGCGGTTTCGAGTGTGTGTTTTTGTTAAAAACGGGGCTTTGAGATCGCCATATTTTATTCTATTACCGTACAATATCTAATGAGTATATCCTCAATACTTGACACTGGCGAAATCTAACAAGGAAACGCCATTAATTAAGGATAGAAATAGAAATAGATAGTAAAATCTGGCAAACATTGGGTAAAACACGCTAGTCTTTATTAAGACTTACCCAATAAATAATTGCTCGCTTAAAGTATTCTTTAAGAGCCAAGACGTTAATATTATTTAAAATAATTTTAACTGGATCAGACTTTTTTATACATCAGAGATAATAAGTTGGACCCTGTTTGCGTTTTAGGGCTCGTCCGCATAGCGATTTTTATTCGCGCGAATGATGTGACATAGGATGACTTCTGTCAGGACACTTATGTCAAGACAATAAGTACGAAAATTGCTTGTTGCACGCGTCTTCCTATGTAAAAGTAGGGTGTGGGAGGTCGTTTTAGCGGTAAACAGCATAGGAAGACGCGTGAAACAAACAATTTTCGTACTTAGTGTCTTGAAATAAGAGTCTTGTCAGAAGTCATCCTATGTTATCTCATTCACATCATTCGCGCGAATAAAAATCGCTGTGCGGACGAGCCCTTATACAAGTTACATACAGTCAGCAGCAAAAAGATGAATACACTTTTACTACGACGTAGTAAAAGTGCATACATCTTTTTTGCTGCTGACTGTACATACGTACATAAACTCACGACCGTAATCCGTTTCGGGGTGGTCAGAAATATTGCTACAACTACCAACATTCTGTTTATTTATTATAATTATTTTTAGTACATATTATTATAATAAGCTAAACTGCTGCAGTCGCACGTCTTAAAGATAGTTTGTAGTTATAGTTAAGTTTCTGATTAACCTCAAAAGGATTATGGTCGTGATTTGATGTGTAGGTATGTATGTCTATAAATACAGAGTATTTTATGTACGCATACACGGAGAAAAAATATCTACCTAGTAGTAGTAACAACTATAATATCAGACTTTACTAGAAAATTCGTTGTTATAAATTGAATTCTAGTAGATTTAACTACTAGTTGAATATACCAGAATTCTATTTATTATAACGAGTAAAGTCTACTAACATTTATAGTTCTCTTTTTATAAACAACTAGATATTTTTCTCCAACAACTCCAACAACAACTAATTACGACGTACCCTTCACCTAAGTAACAGCGTGAAATGTAGGTATAGGCAGTTTATTCCAAACAATTTCCTACGTTTTCCCACGGACACCTTAACATAATATATTATGTATTTAAAGGGGACAAACGGTCAGAAAGGGTTTTAACACATCAAAGGTATGAGGTATTCCTTGAAACCTGCTATCAGGCTTTTCTCAAAGCATCCGTGTCCTTACCTTTAGAGCTTTGTGTTAACAAAAAATAGAACATGAAAGGATGGAATCTTATTTCTGAATTTAATCCGCTTTTTGAAGAATTAAATGAAGATTTTCTGTAAGCAGATTAAGTAACGTTTTAAATTTGATTACGAGATTTGAAATTTGTCTTTTTTATAACACTATTAACAACAGGCTGTTGATCGTGACTTCATCTCAGTTAGCTTTCAAAATGTGTGATATATGTTAATCTAGAACGTATTCTACCTGTGTGCCTAAGCCGTGGTGGTCCAGTGGCGAGTAACCTTGCCTGTCCTGCTGGAGGCGATGGTTCGATCCCCGTCCAGGCCGACTCGTACCAATGAGTTTTTCGGAATTTATGTACGATTTGTAGCACCACTGGCTTTCTGGTGACGGAAAACATCATGAGGAAACCTGCAAGCTTCAATTTCGAGGCATGTATTGTACCCGCTGTCCATTATAAGTGGCGACGGGCTCACCCCCCGTCATACTGGACAGAGCTTCGGTACTCCTGGTGAAACGTGGATGTTCTGAGGTTTCAGAATATCTCTTAATACCCTCTCGGGGAATATAGTCGTGAACACATGCTATACGCTTATGCCTTATTTAACCAAAATTCTTACAGCCATATACAGGGTGTAACAAAACACCCTAGTACGTCAATGCAATTCAGTCTACATACATACATACAATACATACATACAACCATACATACATACATACATACATACATACATACATACATACATACATACATACATACATACATACATACATACATACATACATACATACATACATACATACATACATACATACATACATATTATGTAACTTGTAAAAACGCAAACACGGGTCCAACTTATAATGCTGACGGTTTTTTAAGGTGACTATATCAGACCATCCAAGTGAACAACTTCTTCTATATAATATATAATAATAAAATGTAAAGTTGAACTACTTTCAGGTTCAATTTGACAGTCTGATCATCCTTGGTCAGGGGCCAGGGTCAGACCGTGAATCTGAACAAAGTTTCCTAAGGAAAATGGGTTCAAAAATAATAACATTTTTTTTCACCTCCCATACAATAGTGCGGATCGGCCGATAAACCAAAAAAAATCTCGTTTTTCGACCCATGTTCCTTAGGGAAAGTTGTTCAGATTCACGGTCTGAATACATCCTTAAAGTTTCGTTACTAATTAAAAACTAGTGGTAGATACAGCACTCGTTTTAAGTTACTTACAAAATGTATGCTCTGTTTTGGTTTACAATGACGGCCCGACAGCATAGTGAACCTGCCTGCTGTGCCGGGGGTCGCGGGTTCGAATCCCGTAAGGGACAAATATTTGTATGACGAATATGAATATTTGTACCCGAGTCATGGATGTTAGTATCTATATATGTATCCTATATCGTTGTCTAGTTATCATAATACAAGTCTAGGCTAGATTCTGGAACTTTAAATGTGACTAGATAATTTGTGTGACACTGTCCAAGATATTTATTTATTTATTTATATTTATTAAGTATAACTGAATTGCATTTTTGTCGGACTTCCCAATTCCCATACAAAAGTGCAGATCAGCCGATCAAGTTTCTATAATACCAACCATCTTTGGTATCAGTTGTAGTAGTAGCGTGGCACACTTTTACAATCGGTTATTAAATTAACCAATTAGTCACAAAATGACATAATCGAGATGAAAGAACGACCTTTTTAATAAGCCTACCCTCGTCTTCCTTAATAAGGCCCTTAAAAGGCCTTCGGCATTTTTACACAAAGCGGCATCAGGTAATACAAATCAATTATTTATCGCAATCAGTCAGCAATATTCCAGTCAACAATTCAAGCGCCTTTTATTTGCCAATAAACTGGGAAGCTTGTTATTTCCAAACCTTCATCAAATAAAATCAACATTCGAAGTAAGAAGGGGACTTAATTTGTCCTTAGAATTTCAAGTCTTTTTTCGATATAAATTCGTACTTTTGTTGAATCAATTTGTTTTGATTGTCTAAACGTTGACAGTGGCTTTTTCAATTCAAAATTCGAATTTTAACGCTACAATAGAAATTCCTGGATTCTATTCTATTCAAGAGCCAAAAAGCCATTTCGTCTTTCTCAGGCTAGACTGAAGTAAATAAATGAATTCAGAATAGAAAGATCAGGTTTTTTTTCATTTTGTCGAAGATTATAAATACCAATGATATCTACATTCACTTCAGTGGAAAACCGAATAATGGCACAACGTATTTCAATAATACATTCATGTTATATTAAGACGTCCACTGAAGTGGACAGAATTACGATTTCACCCATTGTAAACTAGAATCCGTGTAATCATTATATCGAAAACTAATATGACCTGAAAGTTAGCCCTCTTTTGTTGCTGGTCGAGTCAGGTATTCAAGTCTTTATTATCTCAATACTCAATACTTTATTGCGTTTTACTATCTATAATTTTAGTTTCCTATGTGTCAACTTAAATGCATTACTTACAGATGTACTTTAGATGTGCTTCAGAACATAACTTAGACGGAAAAAAATAAAAACATATATAAAACTGAACCTAATTTTATTAATATGAGACGCATTTAATTTGTCAATGAAGCACGTACATAAAACAGCACTCTAGGAAAACCGAGTTGGTTTAACCTTAGGCCCTTATACGTAGCTTTGGATTGCATAAATCTGCAATATCTCTTCCGCGACTTTGCTAAAAGTATCCACGCTATGCGCATTTTTATGCATTGCGATCGACATCGCAGGGCCCTTACCTCTACACACTCACTGATTGCTTCACAAAAGAAAAGCTAAGAAAAAATGCGTCGTCAATTCCGCGAATGGAACAGACCAATCTTTCAGACTGAATTTATACGATCTTGTTACCAGTCCATTGTTCGTATAAATCGTCCCATCCATAGTGATGACTGAACAACCCCTCGCCACATAATATTCTTGTATGAACATAATCTTTTATGGTCACTTTCGTATCTCATATCTCAGTCTTTACTAGATATTTGACCCAGCTTTGCACGTTTACAATTTCTATTTGATGGACATTGCTATAAAAAACTCGTAGAAATAAAATGTATATTCTTATAGGACAATCCTAAATAATATTTATGAAAATCTATAATTGTTTATTTCAAAATCACGTATGGAAAACAAAACATTACAAACCCATCCCATTAGACAATTGACGAAACTACAGCAATAGTAGATTACACACCGAGGGCAGGAAAGTAAGAAAGCTCTCAGATCTCATGTAATTGTTGACCGAGGCGAAGCCAATGATCTGAAGCTTTCTTATTTACTGCCCGAGGATAGTATACTATTTTTCTCCTCGACAGAGGTGGAAAGCGGCAACTTCGATTAGCGCAGCGGGACGATAATCGGAGGATAATCGTCCAAAAGGGAGATTTGGCTAAGATCTTCCACCCTTTTCTATCCTGTACCATTATTTGCCAGTCTGCTTCTTGAGAATCCAAATCGTAGCGCCATTGGATCACGATCGTTGCCTACCGCTTTGTATGCATACGAAAAACATGTCCGGCTCAGTCTCACTTCAGTTTGCAACCTGCGTCAGCTATGCGGGTTTTGGAGTGCAGTTGGTTGCTGTGGTGTTGCTGGCATGGTCAATGAAGGCAGACAGAAGATTTGTAATATAGGTTTGAACTTGCTACCCACAGTCATTTCAAAAAAGCCGCAGTTGGCGCATGACCAGGTCTTCATTATAATTATTCATAATTGTAATTTAGAATATTGTCCATAGCATTTATCTATAATAAATAATTGTCCATTTGCACTAAAATCCCTAAATTGAATGTCGAGATAAGATTCTACTGACATACTCTTCGATCACACGGACTTTCTTACTATGTTTATACGTAGTGATTGATATGTACCGCCCTGACCTCTTACATCCGTAGTGCCTTTTTATTATTTATTTTCGCTGCTGAGACAAAGAGAGAAAGAAGGTCAATCGCGTAAACTACGACACTGAACTATCTAAATATTACTTGTTACATTTCTCGCTTTATGCCTTTACTTATGTTTAGAAAACACACCAGTTTATTAACAAATCGATTAGGTACTGAACAACATTTGCTACTATTTTTATAACTGTTTTAAAACAAGCAAAGATTTTGTTTCTTGTTAACTGCTCTTACGTCGTTTCTCGAATAATAAAACAAGCAAAGATTTTTTTTCTTGTTAACCTCTTACGTCGTTTCTAGAATAATTAGAGCATTGCATGGACACTCAATCATGAGTCCAGGTTCGATCCCGTATGAACGACATACCATGCACCTACCAATGAGTTTTTCTAACTACGTAATACCGACTGCTCTCAAACGGTGAAGAAAAACATCGCGATGGGAACCTGCATACGCTGAAGAAGAAATTCTCATGGTATGTGTAGTCCACCAATCAATGTTGGGCACGTGTGGTCGACTAACGCCCTTGAGAAAGATGACGATTTTTTGCAAAATGATTTCAAGATTATGCGCTTATAGTACTCGTATATAAACACTTTTATAAAGAGAAAGAAAAAGAAAGCTCATGCGAAAATATTAAAAGACAAATTGAGCATCGTTTCTGTTGTCCGTAAATTGAACAAAAAGTGTAAATTATAAACAGTTAATTGTTTGGAAGCAAGTTAAAAGTGAACTTTGTCCGCGCTTCAAAAGGTTATTCTCTTCGTTATACTGTGATAGTTGTCTGACCATGCGAGAAATATGGTCACGAATTATTATTAGGTGAAAGTTCATTTTATCATTATGATTTTATTATAATATGAGGTAACGAGTCACGTACCCTTAAGACGCAACAGATTGAAAATTACGTTCTCTGGGTAGTGGGCTCGGTGGCGAAATTGGATAACGCTCTTCCCCGGATTGGAAGAATGCGGGTTCAATCAAGTCCCGTCCGAGATAAAATTTTCAATCTTTAAATTGAATATGAGTTCAGTCACAGAATAAACATATAACTACCACCGTTACAAGGTGTA
The DNA here is from genome assembly GCA_963693445.1 of Agonopterix heracliana. Lineage (NCBI taxonomy): Eukaryota > Metazoa > Arthropoda > Insecta > Lepidoptera > Depressariidae > Agonopterix > Agonopterix heracliana. The sequence goes on from OY856327.1 coordinate 6,843,630, forward strand.
AATTTAAATGCGGTGGGAGCTTCAGACATTATGTTCCAAGGGACAATATGGAAATAGCAAAAAATCAGCTGTTCTATACTACACTGCAAATCTACTCGAGCTTAATGTATGGGAAAGCTGATTTTTGTTTTCGCAATTAAATTGTAGCTCCCACAGAGAAAGTTGTTCAGTTTGATGGTCTGATCATTTCCTGAAAAAACCAATGTCATATTAAGAAAGACCATATCCCTATATGTAACTTATTGGACTACCTATAATATTGGATTGTACCAATTTAAATACTTTAAAAAAAACTGGAACAATCATTTTAATTAATTCGAAGTTCCAATTAGCGAAACAAAAGACTTGTTATTTAAAGCATCCTCTTTTGAGTAACAGAAATACAAACAAACGTGTTTTAAGTATTGATTTTGTCGGGTTATTCTTTGTCATTTCGTGAGTCGGCCCACGCTATGTGAATGTTTGCTCAAAGAACTGAAATTACATTTGACCTACTTGTCATTCCTGTGTCGGATTTGGGACATAATTTTTTGTAAAGACTAAAGGTTAAAGTAAATATGGCGCGGTGACCTGGATGCTCATGAAGTAGAATGCCAAGTGACGGTATCTGATGGAGAAGGATGGAAGTGCTTGGGAGAGAAGAGACCTTTTCCTAATAATAGGGATGATGCCTACCTAACTTTTTTTTCATAATTTTTTTAAAGCGCTCGTTGGCGTAGTGGACCTTCGGTATTGGAAACGATCACCGAATTAAGCAACGTCAGGTCCGGTCAGTTTTTGGATGGGTGACCTTTTAGTGGTATTTCATCTCGAGCGTTTCCGTGCTTCAGAAGGCACGTTAAGCAGTTGGTCTCGGATAGTTTCGTCAGATGGCGTTGTAGCTATTCGTTAAGCCAGGTCAGAGGCATAGGCCTCTGACCTTACCTCTGACCTCTGACCTCTGACTCTATTGGCGGCTTGAAAATTCTCTGACAGCAAGTTGACCACTACCTTGCCTCCACCAACACGCACTGGGCCCGCGTGGTGGTGAGCGGAGGCCTTTGCCCTGCGGTGGACAACATAATTTTTTTTTGCTCCGATTGGTTTGCTCCCATAGCAAAAGTTGTTCAGTTTGATGGGTAGACTCTTAGTGTAAAAGGATGCTAATGATATCAATTTCACCCTGTATACGTAACACTTTAGTCTAAAATATTATACCTAATAATGCTTGCGTTTACTTTATACTTGAACTATAATTGTGTAGCAGACCATACAGACCGCTAGGGTTATTAGTTTATCACGATAGCACAATACAAATTGTCCAGTCAATAAAATTCTCGTTGGAGTAACCAGAATTTTTTTCCCGTGATACGTATGTTGATTCTATCGACTTTTCATACAAAAACTACAAACGTTCGGTAGCTAATAAATAAAAATCTTGCCCCATATTTTATAGAGTCCATTGTTAGCATTTTAATATCACAATCTTGACTATAGCAATGAATTTCACAGACACATTGACAGGATACATTATTGTGCAGTCGATGTCAGTGGATACTGTAGCACGTAAATGTATGCGACGCCCATTAATTTGCATGTACAGGAGATTCATAAATAGCCTGCTAGCACGATGCAATGTAATGCCTTGGTCCCTTAGACTATTTATATATGGACAAGTTACGCGTGTAATTCTACTAACAAACTTTTCTGACACTTTTTGCGGGGGGCAGCATAACATTAAATCCGCAACTTTGGACTTTATTCCATTACTTTAGATTCTAATTTTAAATGATAAAAAATCATGAAAAAGTTGGATCACACACGATGACGCATTGACGGAGCGGCAGACGTCAGTCCGTCATTTGTGAAGCAAGGAGTTGTATGGAACCGAACGTAGAAGCGCACACGGTGCGTCACAGTGACGGCACTGTGTGTGCTACTAAGTGCGGTTTCTTACAGCGCCTTGCTTTTATAATGACGGACTGACGTCTGCCGCTCCGTCATGCGTCATCGTGTGTGATCCCACAAACAGTGTCATGTGAACCCCAAACGTGATAAGATCGTAAGATTTCTTGATATTCTACGTTGGAAGAGGGGAAATGCTAACGTGAGGCGGGTCCCTATATAAATCGTCTAAGCTTTGTAGGTACGTGGTCTGTACCAATTGCATCGTGTTTTATAAAAAGTGCTGTTTAATCTTCATAAATCTACAAACGCTTTTTCTATTATGATATTACAAATGGAGAAAAATATACAACTTATAGTTCATGTATACCTACGCTATTTTTCAACGAAACGCAAATACTTTCCTATTTGCGTTTGAAATTGTGATGTTCAAGTTTCTAACTACCTACCCTGAAAGAGATTGTGTGAGTAATTGAATGTACTATGTTACTTTTTCTTCTGTACGCATTTCTTTTCAAATTAATTTTGTATTGAAGCAGATTATTTATTTAAAGAGTTTGTTCAACACAATTATGACTACAGGATAAATTTTCAGTCAGTGCGATAACGTTAATCTTATGAAACCAACATCAAAATTGCGAAAAAAATACAGTGTTTTCGAAGTTGGGTCATTGTCATATAAGGGGTGCAAAGAAAGGAATGTGAAAAGATGTTAATTTTTACCACTTTTTCATTATTAACCGAAGTAAAATAGTAAATATAACATAAATAAATTAAAAATTTAGGTCGTTTTTCTTCCTTTATCAAATAATTACCAAAAAACGTTTTTTTCTGACCACCGAAAAGGTGCAGATGACCACCAAGAAGACATCAATTGCGCTTTATTCATAAAATTAAACAAAATTCAACATACATTAATCTCAAATAAAATTTCTCTGTTGTTACATTTTATTATACTTTGTCAGATATAGGGAATTGTTACGAATTTTTACCATAAAAATATAGTAAAATATGGACCACCAAAACGACATCTTTTCGGTTCTCGTTTTTTTCATTTGACAATATGAGTATCTTCCGTGGTTTCAGTTAACGTTTCTTGATAATTTTCATCCGGTTTATTAATCTTTCATTCTCTTCTATTTATGCTAACTTAATTTTGATTCTAACTCCATTAATAATAAATAAACCTTTCTGTTTTCAAATTCCCTTTCAAAGCTCTTAAAGTGTGTCTCGAAGCAGATGAAGGAGGAGGATTTAGGGGAAGATTATGCCTATCATCCATCATTATCATCAGTTTTCGTAAATTTCACGGCAGAGGGTTCAGGGCCTATCCTTAGGAAGGGTGTATGGGATTGTTCGCCAGTTCTATTTACCACATGCTGATTGGTAGAATCCAATCAGAATTTCATCTCAACCTTCAACTCTGCAACCTGCATCCTCACAATTTTGTACTTCACCGGTTGAGATATGTGTGTGAAACAATTGAAGAAGCCGGAGAAGTTGGTGGACTTCTACTACGACCTTATTTTTTTGACTAATGCGTTTCGACTTTTTTAGTATCTCTCGTCCCTGCTTCTTCTCTAAGTTTCGGTTGTTTATTAGGCATCCTCTCATAAATAAGGGTGGCAGCGAGTGGACCATATACCACCTAAGCGGGCTCAGTTCATATTGGTGGAGAAAAGTTAAAATAACGTTGTTCCTGAAGTCGATTTGTTGGTCAGTGGTCACCAATGACCACCAAAAAGATGACCACCGAACGGAAATTTCACATTCAAATTCAGCTATCCTGAAACTATAGCGGGCTGGCTAGCCAAATATGATGCGTTTGTAAACTAGACATTAGTATGTACTGCGCTATAACGAAAATTTCACTTATTCAATAATACTTACAAATTTAATGTAGTAACCGGAAAGACGCTATGAAGTTTGACAAAAAAGTATTTTTGGGTAAACGAAAAAGATTTTCCTCTTTTTTGATGAAATGTGGATCAGGGATGCATCAAGGGATATTGATGACTTTCCTTAGAAAGGAACTATTTGTTTTTGGGATCGTTTAAGCATAAAAATGTTGAAATGTTTGGATAAAAATATGGACCACCGAAAAGACATACAACTTGTGTAACATGTGACAATCGTATTTAAATAAAAAACCGACCCACTTTTAGGATTCATATCAATAGCACATGATTTTTGAGGATTGAGAGAACTAATTAAGCTGAACAGGGCGAACATTAAGTGCAGTTTACATTTACTTTTTGCATTGCATTTTGCATTTTTGTATAATATAATTGTTGATTCTTTTTGCAAAAAGAAATTAAATTAAAGCATTATTTAAGAATTTACGTGTCTTGAACAATTTTTTGTCACTATATGACAATGACCCAGTTGGAACCATAGTGAATCAAAAATAACTTCCGCACTGAGAAAAAAATTAATTTTCAAAGATTGCTTTTTTACAGAGTATGCTAGGATAAACAGTTTCACTCATGATACTGAACAACTTCCCCTAAGAAACATATAGGAAATTAGCAAAACAAATATTGAACTTACCATACTAAATGCAATAAGCTGATCGAATACGTTTGTATGAAACGTTGAAAATGTGTTGTGCGTATTTCTCCTTGTTCCTTTGGTAAAGTTGTTCAGTATCATGGGTACAATTACTCTTTAAAGTAACTGTTTACCCTAATACCCTGTATTGCCTGTATTTCCATCAAATTCAGGAAGATTCAATCTGTACCATCTGTGTTCAATGCACATAGTTAGTAAGTAAGTTATAGCCTATAGACCCACTGCAGGGCAAAGGCCTCCTCTCACGAATAAGGGTAACAGGGAGTAGGCCATACTCCACCATACGGGCCCAGTGCGTGTTGGTGGAGGCAAGGTAGTGGTCAACTTGCTGTCAGAGAATTTTCAAGCCGCCTCAATAGGCCTCTGACCTGGCTTAACGAATAGTTACAACGCCATCTCACGGAACTATCAGAGACCAATTGCTTAACGTGCCTTCTGAAGCACAGAAACGCTCGAGATGAAATACCACTAAACGGTCACCCATCTAAAGACTGACCGGACCTGACGTTGCTTAACTTCGGTGATCCTATCCAATACCGAAGCTCCACTACGCCAACGAGCGCTTCAACGCACATACATTTAAAAAATATCCTGCCTACTTGACAGGTCTAAATAAGCAGCAGTCACTACTGTATTCGAAATCAGCTTTAGATTTTGACCTTGTTATTTTACTTAGTTGGGATCTCATGACCTCAGTTTATGCTCTGAAATATGATCTCTTGTTCATATCACTTCGGCATGCCAATATTGTTATTTGGTCAGCTCGTTGGTCCCGTTATAGTTTCATCAATAAATCTGACCTATCATTGTGCTTGTAATTAATATGATCAAAATTCCCAGTTTCAATAGCTTACGATTTTAAGCTTTATCACGAACGAGATTAATTTTAATTTCTAAAGCAGAATGTTCACAGAATTAGAATTCTAGGCACAGGCTTATACCATTGTTTTACAAGAATAATAAGAGCGAAAACGCCCTTCAGTGAATTATTATAAAATCCTTACAAAAATGCAAATTTCGAGCTAACAGAAGTTGTAAGAAGGGAATTTGCTTACAAGCGACGTGGCCATGGCTCTATAACCTTTATTGTTATATTCTGCGGACTGGACGGAGGAAAACCTTGCAAGTTTTACAGGAGAGAGCATTCACGGTTAAACTTTCAAGCTTCCTATTGTCGTAAGGGAATTTTTACCGCATCGCAAGTGCAACGACAGAATAAAAATTGTACATTGTTATAAATGTTGTTGCACTTTCGGATATACCCCTGATGGTTTTTGGAAGCATAATAAAATTGTTAAAATCTTTTGTAATTTTTTTACATCAAAGAAATGAAAAAGGAAAAAAGCAATGTTCATTATTTAATTCGAAATCTCAATTGCGCTGGAAAGCAGATATTAAGGCACCGGACTCGTAAAGTTCTTGCAGAATTATCAGAAAAGATTTTTTTTTTAGGTTTTATTGAAAGGAATTATTGAAACAAAATGCGTTAATTTAGATTGTGGGCTTTGAAGTTTCCAAAATATATTATTTTAATAACTTTGATGCTACTTTTAATATAAGGTTATTTGAACATACCTTTATTTACGTTCCACTCGTTCACATTCATGCCACACGACAAAAACACGAAATGCATTTAGATAACAATGATTATTGTCAGGTTTTCTCCCCTCCGGACGGAAAGCGTCAATTGTCGTCCCGCTGCGCTAAACGAAGTTGTCGCTTTCCACCTCCGTCAAGGAGAAAAATAGTATACTAACCTCGGACAGTAAATAAGAAAGCCTCATGATGACCGAGGTGAAGCCGAGGAAGCCGAGAATGTATTACTTTCCTGTCCTCGGTGTGTAATCTAATATACTTTTAGTCATGTTTTTTTTCTTTTTATTTATAATTAATGGACTTCTTGCGTTAGCATCGCATTTCTGCCAGTGTCAAGTGGTTTGAGGGAGTATGAGTATCTATCCAATATCGAGGATTTTTATTTAGTAAGAACACAACTGAGATGGATTATGGAGCCTCGTGGCAGGCTGAAACGCGAACCGCGCGAACAACCACGCGATAGACAAGTGTTCGGGGCAAACTCTGCAACGTGACTCCCGAGAAATGCTTTAGTCTGCAGTGGAAAGTTTATAGGTAACAATGAAAAAAAAGTAGGGTCCTTTAAATGTACAGGAAGTAAATTGTCCAAACCAAATTTCTTTTACAGTTCATCTGTAATGTGAATGCTGTTGAACTGTCTTCTATCCAATGCCAGACCTCAAACGTGAAATATTTACAGTGGTTTTAGTATACAAAGTAGGAATCCGAACCCAAATCCAACGATACAAAGGTTACTCCTTTACATCTACGAGTAGCCGAACCTCGCGCGTCCAAAATAAGAATACAACAGAAAAACTTTTGCTACATTTTCGATTTACATAAAGTTTGCCGGGAATCAAACTGCCGGGCTTTGTAAGGCTTTGCCTTATATTTCGGACTAACTTCGACTGTGTCGACAAACGGTAGTTACTATTTTTGTTTATGTGTCTCTGTATTTGGATTGCATTGAATTTTTTATTGTTATCTCTCTTTTTGATTAAGTTAAGTGAGTTTGTGGGCAGCACGTAACATCCTGAAACCTTGAGTATGCTTAACGTCACGATACAAGTCTGTTAGTCGACGGTCGTATATTGGGTACTATCAGGCTTACCACGAGGCTCACCATCTCATCTCAGTCGATACTGTAATCGAAATCAGCTTTAGATTTTGACCTTGTTATTTTACTTAGTTGGGATCTCATGACCTCAGTTTATACTCTGAAATATGATCTCTTGTTCATATCACTTCGGCATGCCAATATTGTTATTTGGTCAGCTCGTTGGTCCCGTTATAGTTTCATCAATAAATCTGACCTCATCATCATCTCAGTCGATGGACGTCCACTGCTGGACATAGGCCTCCTGGATAACGACCGGTCCGGTGCTGCCCTCATACATGTTCCCGCCGCCTTCACCAGGTTGTCGGTGCACCTTGTGCCTTGGGCCTATCCACTCTGCGATTTCGAGCGCTTTCGGCCCTATTGGCCATCGGTTCTGCGAGCAATGTGCCTCGCCCACTGCCACTTTAATTTAGCAATTATTTGAGCTATGTCAGCTACTCTGGTTCTTCTGCGGATCTCTTCATTTCTGATTCGATCTCGTAGAGAAACTCCTTGCATAGCCCTATAAGATAAAATAAGTTAATTAATCACTACTGATGCTTTGACTGTGCATTCTACTCATCAAACTGAACAACTTTCACAATGGGGCCAACTTCGGAATTTAAAAAAAAAATCACATGTTGCATATGAAACTACGTGAATAAACATTTTATAAAAAACAGCCGTTCCACGTTTTTTTTTGTAATTTTCAATTTGGTTCGGATCGTTGTTCAATTTGGCAAGTAAAATGCATGGTCAAAGAATCCGCACTGACTAAAAATGGATCCTGTATAGTAAACGCCGTTGCATACCTATTTGTGAACATACAACAACACTTTGTGTTTATTCTTTTCGAAATACTATTGTCTGCCAATATTGTTGTACCGATTATCTAGCCAAGATCCAATTTCTATCCAAGTCCCAAGTCATATTTTTAAATTTGTTTATTGAGCTGGAAAATAAATTCCTATCGGGTAACCCTGACTAGGTTCTTGAAGACAAGTATCACATTGCCTTACAATACCAATCGGGCTCAAACCTAAGCACGTATCTGAATTTTCAAGTGAGGATTTATTCCGCCGGTGGAAAATACGAGATCTTCTCGAGAATGTAAAATAGAGAAACACTTCGGTTCGGAAAGATAATAAATACCAATTAAATTCGAGCCTTCTTATCTTGTTGTGGGGGCTGGAAAGCCAGCAACACTTCGACCCGACTGGATGTTTTGTGTACACCCTTAGACATTTATTTTCTTCACCCTTCAAAAACATGGTAAATGACGGTAATACCGTTTAGGGGAAGGAACCGGTAATCTCCCGGTTTTGGATTTAGCCGCCAAGACATCGTATTCGCACAGGATAATATTCCTTGGTTTCCTACACCTCTCCGCACGCTCAGCAGCTGGGGTCTAGCTTGAGCATCATCGTGCTTCGGGCAAATTCGAGCCTTATCATCATTTTGGGCACAGGTCTCCTTTCACGAATAGGTGTGGGTGAGAGGAGCGTCTTATACTCCACCAGGGGCAGTGTGGTTTGGTGGAGGCAACAAAGCTGGTCAACTTGCTGTCAGAGTATTTTAAAGCTTCCTCGACAGTGTACTGACTTGACTTAACGAATACCATCATTTAGCTGATAGCTACGCAATCTGGGATCAAAGGCGTACAGTGCCTTCCGAAGCACGGATGTTCTCAAGATGGAAGGTCGCGGCATTAGCAAATACTAAAGCCACATTATGCCATACAGGTAATTATTTAATAGTTGCCCATTACCTTTACGGGTTTGGCTTTTGAGTCGAATAAAGTGTTTTTTTTTAGAATCTGCTGATATATTTTGTATGGAAGCTCTAAAAACTTTTTTATTATTCGACCCATATTCCGTAGGGAATTTTGTTAAGTTTCAGTATCTGAATAGACCCTTAAAATTGTTTGGTAAAATGCCTCCCAAGCACGTATCTGAATTTTCAAGAGCGGATTTGTTCCGCAAAAACCCCGAGATCTACTGGAGAATGTAAAATAGAAACCTAAGGTCGACAAAGAATTTCAGGTGTTCTACAAAGCCTGATGGTACTCGTGGTTGCAAAGAAAATGTGCATAATTATATGCGATACTTAAGCATGTGTGCTCGTAAAAAACGGCTTAAAGCTTCAACTGTTTGACAGAGCGGCAACAGGTGATGGATGTAGAATTGTAGATGGAATCAGCGTCTGCAGAAACTTTTTCGTTGGCGTTTCTGAAATAGAATTTAATGCCTCCGCACATTGCAGCGATATTATCGAGCGATTTTATCGACCGATATTATCGACAGCGATATCGCGACACCTTACACACTGCAGCGATTCCGCGATTCGCGTCACGCAGGCGCCCCACCACTGAATGTAGTCGAAAGAGTTGCGATAATATCGGGGCAGTGTGTGGGATCGAGCACGTCCCCATACAAAATGTACTGAGAACAATTATCGCAAAATCGCAGCGATATTACCGCTCGATAATATCGCGGCAGTGTGTAGGATCGCGCGCGTCCCCATACAAAATGTACTGGAAACAATTATCGCAAAATCGCAGCGATATTATCGTTCGATATTATAGCTGCAATGAGCGGAGGCCTTTAAAGGGCAGATCTCAGGTGAACAGTGGTTTTTGATGTTTCAAGGGCGGGCACCGTAGTTGTGTTAATTGAATTTCTATGTTATTTCAACGCAAGCAAAGTTGATTTCAGTACAATCCGTCTTTTTAAGTTGACCAGTACGGACGGTCACGCACGCACGCACGTCAGAACTCATATCTTCATACAATACATTAAGTACCTATCTTATCTTAACCATTATAAAATCGTAAAAATCGTGAGGCATAAAAAAGTAGCGGTTCACTTCATATAAACTCAAATAACACTCGATAGCGCGATTTAAATGACGTGCAGCACCATCTATTGACAATTTTGTTTGTTTGCGCATCACACAAAAACTACTAAACCGATTTTGATGAAACTTTTTTTGTTTGATAGCTTATGATCTGACTTAAAATCTGGTATATAATTTGTGCGGACGAAGTCGCGGGAAAACCCTAGTTACATCTAAAACGGATACCTGAAAAGGTTACTATGGAAACCTGAAATTGATAATAAGGTATTTTAGATGGGTATAATGAGTAGCTACTTACATAAATATAATGAAACGTTTTAATACTGACTTAAACATCTCCGGTGTCAATTAACACAAAAAGTCAATTTAACTTTTGATTACTTCGCCCAGGGAAAATAACATAAATGGCCCTTAATTGGGTTCAGATATTTTGTTTTCAACATCCGTATTTTGTTAAATTTTCGGGTACAGGGTGTTAAAATTACGTCGAATATTCAATTCAATTATAGTTTATTGCACACCAAAACAGAACATACATTTGAATAAATATAAAGAATTAGAAGAATATTTTCAATAAGTATCGTAAAGAAAAAAACTATTGTTTTTCTGTCTTTTTTGAGTTCAAATTACCTACATATTGCTCCAGACAAAGTTATTCTGAAATTCAAATTTTTTGTCACTTAATTTACCTATCTAACACCATCACCTGATATGAAGACATTGATTTTTGACTTTGTCGACAAAAGAAAAATATACAGGGTACTTCTTAATATGCTGACACATTTTTAAGGGGATGATCAGACCGCCAAACTGAACAACTTTCTCTATGGGTCCAACATCATAATCGCTAAAAAAACTGCTGTCACTGTATATTTAACACTCTGTATAAATGAGTACCAAGATTAATGAAAACAGTAGCAATATCAAGCAAATAAGGTAGAAAGTATAATAGTATAAATAAGGGAATGAGCAAATAGTACTATTTGATATTTTTCTCCGTCTACAACCAACATTTTATTTTTAATTTGCTTATTCTAAGTTAATTATAATTTGCTCATTCCCTTAAAAAATAAACAGTTGTCACAAATCGGTACCTATTTGTGACAACTGTTTATTTTTTCAAATATTATAAGGAAATGATCTTATTTATTTGACATAATTTACTATAAAAATAAGTTAAATCGAAAATAATTCGATTTCCTAGCAGTTTGCTACCTATTACTACTACTAGAAATTTTTCTCCGTGTACCGGCTACACGGATTAGTGGATGAGACAGGACCATTGTGGCATTTGAAAGAATAATCCTGTACATAGCAATGAGAGTTTTAGAGTTTATGATGATTTATGTAATCTTCTCTACATCGACAACACGTTCCGACGCGGTGGTAGCTTTAAAAAGTGTGCCTCAAGCTTCTATATTGAATGAAGGCCTCCGCACATTGCAGCGATATTATCGAGCGGTTTTATCGAGCGATATTATCGACAGCGATATCGCGACACCTTACACACTGCAGCGATTCCGCGATTCGCGTCACGCATGCGCCCCACCACTGAATGTAGTGGAAAGAGTTGCGATAATATCGCGGCAGTGTGTGGGATCGAGCGCGTCCCCATACAAAATGTACTGAGAACAATTATCTCAAAATCGCAGCGATATTATCGCTCGATAATATCGCGGCAGTGTGTAGGATCGCGCGCGTCCCCATACAAAATGTACTGGAAACAATTATCGCAAAATTGCAGCGATATTATCGCTCGATAAAATGGCTGCAATGAGCGGGAGGCCTTAAATGATATTGACTTTGACTTCGTTGCTGCGTTGGGAATAAACGCGTATTCGATCATCCAGCATTAAATAATTATTGAACTATTCTACTCTGCAAATCGCAGACTGCCATTACTAAGATATCATAACTCAGATTATATATTATAGTCCCAATGGAAGTCCTACAATCTTGTCTAGACTTGAATAATGCAAGATATATCGAGCAAATGTAGGTACTTCTAAATATGATATCTAACAAACTTTGGTACAAACATTAATTATACAAATATCTCTCTGTTACAGGTATTACTGACATGACAACCTTCGGCATCACAGGTTCATGCAATATATTTAATTTTTCAATAATTTATTGCAATTATGTAGTCACAAAAGATCTTAAAAATAGTTTACTGATTCAATATGAACCCTGGTAAGGTGTAGCAATTTACAGTTGAATAAAACCAACATATTTTAAATTGTTATAATATCTATTAAGTAAGGACCGTCGGAACCATTGCTGCAACTACCATTTTCACTTATAGCACAATACGGCCGCCTTAAACATGTGGAATTATTCCGGACGGAATTACAATTTAGTATGGATTTGAAATTCAGAGCCGAATTCCGGAAAGGGAAATATTCATACGACATCCTAATACTGATTCGGAATTCCGTTCGTGTGTGGCTTGCCACATACAGGAGGTAGACAACAGTTTGCGTGGTATACGTTCGTATTTCCCTCTCATTGTGCGAGAGCGTTTGTATAAACTGTCCAGGAGTGCGTTTTTTGTATCTCATTCGGTGAGCTTAGCAGTTGAAAATGTCAAAATTACTACGGCGATATGAATCTTTCTACTGCTGAGTTGACTTTCAAAAATCATACTACAGGAGAGCGATATTTGAAAGTCAAAACAGCAGTCGAAAGATGCGTGTCTCAATAGTAATTTTGACATTTTCACCTGCTGAGCTCACCGAATGAGATTCAAAAATCTCACTCCTGGATGTGCTTTTAGTAAGGTGAATCTTCTTATAAGGAGTCGATAATTATCATCTCATCAAGATTGCCATCAATCAATCAAATCAGCCCACATAAACCCACTGCTGGGCATAGGCCTCCTTTTTATTGCGCCACTCCTCACGGTCCTGTGCCAATCTTATCCATGTCTAACCCGCAACCTTTATAATATCGTCTGACCAAAGCATCTGTGGTCTACCCACGGACCTCCTCGCCATAGTGTTCAAGAAATGAGACTGGGCAACTTTGTATGGAGGCCTATGAACAAATAGGGATGAGCATAAGCATGCATGCATATGCTCCCGACTTTATTCCCCCAGGGGGCAGTCAGAGATATTCTGAAACCTCAGAACATAAACGTTTCACCAGTAGTACCGAAACTATGTCCAGTGTGACGGGTAGTGACCCCGTCGCCACTTATAATGGACAGTGGGCAATACATGCCTCGAAATTGAAGCATGCAGGTTTCCTCATGATGTTTTCCTTCACCGAAAAGCCAGGGATGAGAGTGTGGTATATATTTGTTGGGAGACCTTATACTCATAGAAAGGCGCATCAAAATCTGTCCTAGGATTGTGAGAAAACCACCCTGTCTCATTTGCAAATAAACATTAGATGGTTGACTGGTAATTAGTAAGGTTAATTACTAAGTAGTAGAGCCAATAGTAAATCATGGATGTAATTAGCGTCAATCCTCATTATCGAAAGTATCGACATTTATTTTAATGTTAGCTTAAGGTTGTTGGAGAGCTGTCAATTTCATAAAAAACGTTGTCGTATAACACTCGTAGACGGTGTTAATAAAAGTATTGTTTTATATATGGAAAAATAGCTTAGAAAATCTAGTTTGCGCATATCAAATAATATTTACAATTTGTAATATAATTACGAAGATATAAGGGTTTAAAATTTTGTATGAATAATTTCAAAGCGTGATATCTTCGTAATAGTATTATAAATTGTAAATATTATTTGATATGCGCAAACTAGATTTTCTAAGCTATTTTTCCATATATAAAACATTACTTTTATTAACACCGTCTACGAGTGTTATACGACAACGTTTTGTATGGACGGAAACCAACTTAATGATGGCAAACTGTCGTCCACAAGTAAATTCTTTTGTACGATTTATTAAACATTTAGTTTGTCCACAATATGTAGTATTTTTGTAAACTTCAGCATATTTTTTAATCTTCTGATTGAGTAAGACGATTACGTAGAAAGAAAAATGAAATGTTCCTCGAAATTATGTCCTTTGTTTTTATGTGGTGCATGCACAAATTAACGGACAAACAGACAAAAAATTAAAATTAAAATGCCGAAATAAGCCTAACTCAATATACTTAACAAAAATGTAGACACGGTAGTTTACCGTTTACTAGTTTTTCGTTCGTTTCGTTCGTTTACATACTAGTTTACCGTTTTTTATAAAACAATATAGATTAGATCTCTTTATCTTTAAAGTTATAGATTAAGTGCCAGTCAAATACCTACATTGTCCATAATTTCATTACATTTCTAAATCAAAAAGAAACCCCGTGTAAAAATAGGTCGAATGTGTAATTACATGAAACGTTGTTTATAAAGACCGTGACCCATAAAACTTGGGTCGTCTAAAAACGCGACAAGTTCAGACGAGTTCCCGCCAGTCATCTAACTCATAGACTGTTTACATCTTACGGTCTGTTTGCACGAACTGCTGGATCTTACAGACTGATAGAAACGTGATTTTAAAGGACCAACATTTTAAAAATGTAACACTTGATGTCCCCACTTCTGCCAGTTTGCGGTCTCAACTCTCAGTTCACTCCACTTGTCAGTTCTTCGGCAGATATGACCAGCACATGCAAATTATATTGCATAATTATTACTATGTCAATTTTAGTTTCAATTTAGTTCTCTGACGTTTCATCTCTTTCCTTGGAGTTATTTCATAAACATGGCAATTGTAATTTACAATGACAATTTGAGACACATTACTGAGAATGATGAATGATGAATTTATTAGAAATTAATAGTAGAAATTGTCTATGTTTATTAAATAGGTGTGTCTCAGTTGTAATTGTAGTCACCTGACCCTCTAGCATACCATGCCTCTCGCGGCAAGCGCGACTTGCGCTCTCCGAATAGCGCAGGAACAGGTTATTTCGTATGCAGCGAAGGCGCGTCGCGCGCGTGTCGAGAAATCATACTAGACATGTTGATGAGTTTCATGATTTGCAAACGCTTATGTGCTGGCAGCTCTTGAAGCCAAACGCCAAGACCGCAAGACCCGTCTCAAACCAAAATGTAACTACTCGTACAATTGAACTGGCAAACTGTATTGTGCTGCGTATAACAGATTATTCAAGACAAATCTCTGTTTCTGCGACCAAATCCGAACTCACGCCAGGAACCAATGAGAGTCGCAGACGCATACGTCGTGGAGACATCATCATCAAAATAGTGCGCATTCTTGATAGCCACGAGCTCCGCCATTTTGTATTTTTGTCATACTGTATTTTTTTAACTATGTATTCAGCCCTACCACAGATTACTATAATAAAAACTTCATAACAGATAAATCACTTCCTTAGAAAACTTACGCTTAGATTACCTATTGCCAGACAGTAGGCGCAAAAATGTACCTAGTGAAGGTTACCACAGCGTTTTTAATTACTTTGCACTGAGTGCAACGTATGCGACGTCACTGTCAGGTGCGAGTGGCACAAATCAAGCATGTTATGCATCGCTTAAGATGCGCCATAGTGTAGGTACCTCTCTTGGAAGCTACGGATGAGTGACGAAGACCTGCATGGCTAGCATGGCAGCGTAATATAGCAATATCACAACTTCACTCTCTTTCTATTTGCGTGCGAACAAACGAGATAAAAGGCGTGATAAAGCCGTATTACAGTACTTCAAGGAAAATAATGGGCATCGACTAACTTCGTGTTCCCGAAGATGACCGACAGAATCTAGGCAGTATTGTATAATGATATAGAGCTGCTTTTACGATTATTTTCGATGTTTTGCGATGTCCATTATTTTCCTTGAAGTACTGTACGTGTAACATGCTGCGGTGGCTGGTCCTGTTTTTGAGTCGACTCAAAAAGTAGCAGTTGTGTCCGGGGCCGAAGTCTGCGGCATCTTAGGGCGAATTACTTAATGCCCTAAAAGGGTTCGCTCCCGTCCATTTCGCCCCTTGGCAATTCCATTCTCTTAACGAAATTATTCAATTAGGTACTTGAGTTTTCCTCATTTAAGATTTACTAGGTAGTCGTTTGAATTTTCAGTTTGAAAGGTCAAGTTTCTAATAATTAGTTTTATAGTAGGTAATAGTAGTAGTGTTTTTATTTTGGATCCACAGACTTAAAAGAAGAACCAGACGTAATCGCTTCTAATCATGAGTGAAGCACCCATTTCTTTTGCGTGCGTGCTGTCACGGGGTACATAATGGTGACGGGTTGTAGGACCTGCGCCTAGAGCTGTCATCTGTGTGAGGGTAGGTCCCATGTAGAACAAACGAGATTGTATTACCTTGCATGCTTCACATCTTTTTAGTGCATTATTCGGTCCGTATTTCTTTCAAGTTCGTAATTGGATCACGAGTGACATTAAAACTGAATATACTTGCCTTAATTTTGTTCTGTAATGAGGTACTAAAGGTTTTAATGCTCATGGCATTGGCATTTGGCATTCATCACCAGACTATACAAGGTGTTACAAAAATACAAATAAACCTTTAAGGGGGTGGTGTAGACCATCAAACTGAACAACTTTCACTATGGGACCAATATCGAAATCGCGAAAAAAAAAATTATGTTCTATAGGTACCTACTCTACAAAATCGACTAGAGCTAAAATATGTATGGGATATACATTTTTTTTTTTCGCGATTTCGATGTTGGTCCCATAGAGAAAGTTGTTCAGTTTGACGGTCTAAACAACCCCCTTAAGAGTTTTAAAAAATTATTGTTACTTATGAAACACTCTGTATATCCCACTGCAGGGCACAGGCCTACCCTCAGGAAGGATGTATGGGTGTTAGTCCATCTCACGTGCCCAAAGCGGATTGGTATACTTTACATAGGTACGCATCGGAATTTCTTCTTCAGCGTATGCAGGACACACGACAGACGTTTTTGGAACTACAATGATCAAATTAATATCTGTTTTTGTTTAACATTGTAAATCATTGAACTATTATTGTAGGTACTACGTACTAGAACTGACAAGACAAACAAACATCATGTCATGCACCACATGAGGGTGGTTACTACCTACCTACTACTACCGTACCTTCTATCTTTTAGGTATTATCGCATACTTCGAAATAAGAAAATAGAACTGACTTTGATACGAACTGAAATAATGATAAAAGAAAAAAGAATTGTTATTTATAAAAAAATAATCCGCGTGAGAAAAAGCGATAAACATCTGAGCGATAAACAGACTAATCTTTAGGAGTTTATTATTTCACAACAAATTGAGTTTCAGATTGTAAGACACGATTAACTTGTTAATCGTGAAACTGAGTAGGAAAGTCTTATTTATTTTTAATAATTTGAGTAAAAGAGGGTAGGTTCTTTTATTTAACAAACATTTTTAAGAAGATTTTAACGTTTTGTATGGAAGCTTCAAGTTTTAGGTACAGAATTAATACTACGACAATATTTATGACGTGTAATCGTTATATAAGGATAATTATTAGTTTCAGACATACGATTTTATTTAACTATCAAAATAAATGATTTTTTATCATGCTGCCAACCCTAATGCGCAACGCGCGCGCCTCCGACGTCCGCCCGGCACGCGCGCGGGCGCGATGACGCGAAATAATGTTAGGGTCAGTCATTGTAACTATTTACGTGAAACTCTGATAAGCTGTAACTTTAGAAAGGTTGAAAATTTTAACATGGTCCTTGGAGCCGAATTTTGTACGAATGCTATTGTGACATTTTCGGAAAAGTCCCTCGTTCAATGTATAAATAAACAATTGAAAGAAGTCTACAAGTTCTTCAGGCTTACTGAAATAAGTGTATTGCAACGGAATGAAAACAGTTTACTAGTCAATTCCGAGTACAGTGCTTGAATTTGAATGAGCTGGGGAGAATACGAGATATTCTTGCTTTCCCCATGTTTTCCATCTTGTGGATACTCTGTGATATCAAATCACATTTCGTTTAGTTGTAATTCTAATTTATGCTACTCTTCTTCTACCTGTAGAAGAAGTTGAGGCACAGTTCTTTTATACCCTGGTGTAATCAAATACAGGGTGTAAGGGACAGCCCTCCGCAAATTGAAACGGTGAACCTTGTATTTTAATGGGGTGGTTTAATTAGACCATCAAACTAACAAAATACAATTTAAAAATCCACTGTTCCACACATTGGAGTCGAGTCAGTATACGACAGTTTTAGTATGTAAAACTGCATACTTTTTTTCGTTGTTGGCACCGTAGTGAAAGTTGTTCAGTTTGATGGTTTAAACCATTCCATTAAATATTAGGTAGTAGGGTGTTTTGTTCGACTTTGAGTCGAAAGTTTGACTTGCCATCATGTTGAAGAGATTTGCCAATCAGCGTAAGAGGCTTCCGGACGTATCAGGGTTTGCTTTGCACCCGTATTTTAGTTGCTTCCTCGAAACCTCCACTCTACAGAGAGTACTGATTTCAAGGGAGAGGTAACCACTAACCTTGACTGAGGTTGAGTTGAGGAAGTTTTTGAGGAAGCAACTGATAATACGGGTTTAACTACATCATTCGGGGAGGTTTTCGTCTTTTTCCCATTTTTATGCATAAGCATATGCTCACGATTATATTCCCCGAGGTACTCAGAGATATTCTAAATTCTCAGAACATCCACGTTTCACTAGTAGTACCGAAACTCTGTCCAGTGTGACCGGGAGTGAGCCTGTCACCACTTGTATTGGACATTGAGTACAATACACGCCTCGAAATGGAACCGTTTTCCGTACCACCATACAATATTACCAAAACATGTGTTTCTCCGGGATCTTAAGCGCAAGCCCGACACACACATGACCGGTTCTTATTATTTTTTGTCATACTGTAGAGTTTGCACTATACAAGGTGTTTCATAAAGTAACAATAAATTTTTGAAACTCTTAAGGGGGTTGTTAAGACCGTCAAACTGAACAACTTTCTCTATGGGACCAACATCGAAATCGCGAAAAAAATAATTTCATATCCCATACATATTTTAGCTCTAGTCGATTTGTAGAGTATAGAACATAAAAATTTTTTTTCCCGATTTCGATATTGGTCCCATAGTGAAAGTTGTTCAGTTTGATGGTCTACACCACCCCCTTAAAGGTTTATTTGTAGTTTTGTAACACCTTGTTTTCATACCAAGTTTAACGCTTGCATGTATTACGGTTTTTACGATAGATCGAGAAGAAAAAAACATTGATAAAAACTCGTTCTTATATGGGGACCCCCCCTAAATTTCTTCCTATTAGTTTTTTTTATTATTTGTCATCAAATTTAATCCCATTTCCTCCCGTGGGTGTCGTAAAAGGCGACTAAGGGATCTACCGGAGGATGGGCAGCAGCATCCTCTGAGTACACACATTCAATCCAACTGCGATCGCCAACCCGCCTGCCAAGCGTGGCGATTATGGCAAATCCCCCATTTTTGGGGAGGCCTATGTCCAGCAGTGGACGTTTATCGGCTGATATGATGATGATGATGATGAAATTTAATCTGGCTGCCTACTACGGTTCAGAAGATTCAGCCCTCTTAAGCTAAGACGGACGGAAGGAGGGACAGACAGCGTAGGCTTTGGAATAGGGTCCGTTTTAACCCTTTGGGTACGGAACCCTAAAAAGACTATCGGACTGTACATCGAGAAATAGTAACAATTCTCAGCATAGCTCAGGGAAATCCGCACAGATCTAGGCTAAACCTTTGTTCGTACCCTCTGGTAAATAGATTGAATCAAAGTCACTTTGAAAAATGAAAGCACCGAGTCTTTCTTTGTCGAAGCGGCAGAGACAATGAGCTCTACTATTCTTTAAGAATGAAATGTACAGTTTCTTGGAATATTTTTACGCTTTGCTGCATTCTTACTTGTGTCTACAGTATTTTTCTAAATAATAATAGGGTTTGTGCACAAAAAAAGGAATATTGCATTGTTTTTATTCAAAGAATAGGATGGGACATTTAATTTGTTTTTATTAGTTCATTTCATAAACAACGTAACTATGAACGAATATCTTACTTTAAAAAAAAAAAAAGGGAACCGCCTTCAAAAAACAGACCCACTGAAAAGCACAAAATATTTTTTACCTACCATCCGTATGCAGTCCCTATCTCGTCGCTATTCCTACCTCGTAAAGCAAATTTCTGCCAAAAACGAATTAATACCTAATAAGGTCAGAAGAAGGTGAAGGAAAACATCGTGATGAAACCTGCATGCTTCAATTTCGAGGCATGTATTGTACCCACTGTCCATTATAAGTGGCGACGGGCTCACCCCCTGTCACACTGGACAGAGTTTCGGTGCTACTGGTGAAACGTGGATGTTATGAGGTTTCAGAATATCTCTGACTACCCCCTCGGGGAATATAGTCGTGAGCATATGCATATGCACAAAGAACTAGAGTTTACCCGCAACTTACACTCAGTTGCAGAAACGCTCATTTAAGTTAATCCTCCATTAAATCTCGTGCTGTCACTTTTTGTCTTGTTGACGTAGTAAAAGCTAGCAAGAGATAATGGAGGATTAACGTTTTCTGAGTGTTATCGTAAAAATTATACAGGGTCCTTCTTAATATGCTGACACTTTTTAAGGGGATGATCAGATCATCAAACTGAACACCTTTCTCTGTTGGACCAACACCGATATCGCGAAAAAACAGCTGTCTTATACATTTGGCTTTTTTTTTTGCAACGGCAGATTTTTTTTCGCGGTTTCGATGGTGGTGCTGTGCTGTAGAGAAAGTGGTTTAGTTTGACGGTCTGATCAGATATTAAGTAAAATCATAAGCTATCAAACAAAAAAAGGTTCATCAAAATCGGTTCAATAGTTTCTGTGTACAAGTAAACAAATAGACTGACAAACATTGTTTGCGATGAAACAAGGGAAATAATAAAAATAGTATTGATTTGAATACTAATTTACTTGATTTATAAAATCTTAGAAAAATCGTTACAAAATTTGAGTTGTCGGAATGGAGGCGGATAGGCAAGTGTCGGTGTTGCCACCTTACAAATTTGACATAAGCTTAGTGGCGTAGACATCCTCCCGGGGCTTGAAAGCTATGTAGCTTTCAAGATTGTTGGTCATCAGAGGTAGGTAAAAGACATATTCGGTTGATGGCTCTCCTCACGGTCCCTTGTGATGTAGAGACGTCAGCGACGCGGGGAACGCCGTCGGAGCCGGGGAATAGCTTGCTGACACGTCCTAGGCGCCAGCATAGAGGAGGTACACTCTCATCCTTCAGTAGTACTAAGTCGTCGACCTTCAAGTCCCTGCATTTAGTACGCCATTTCGTGCGTTGCTGCAACTCTGCTATGTACTCGTTGGCCCAACGTTGCCAAAAGTGCTGCTTCACCTGCTCTAGGCGTTGAAACCGGTCGAGACGATTCGTGTTGGTGTCCATGAGGCTCGGCGACGGAAGAGACGTTAGCGGCCTACCGATCAAAAAGTGAGCCGGGGTAAGAGGTTGAAAGTCGTGGGGTGAAGGACTGAGAGGACAGAGGGGGCGGCTGTTTAGGATAGCTTCAACTTGTGCTAGCAAAGAGGATAGTTCCTCAAACGTTAGGTGTGAGTTTCCTAAGACTCTATGAATATGGAATTTAGCTGATTTGACTCCGGCCTCAGCTAGACCGTTGAAGTGAGGAGCGTATGCGGGGGAGAATCGAAATTCAATGCCCCGACGAGCAGCAAAGTCACAAATAGAGTCGTGATTTGACTGTAAAAAACTACCAATTTCTTTGGCTGCTGCTACAAAATTACGACCGTTATCGCAATAAATTACCTTAGGCATTCCTCTGCGAGCGATGAACCTTTTTAATGTTAATAGGAAGGCATCTTTTGACAATTCACTGACCGCCTCTAAGTGGATGCATTTGTAGCGCAAACATACAAAAACACACATGTAACATTTTGTTATTTTGCATCCGCGACCCTTACGGTCAGTTATGTAGAACGGTCCAGCAAAATCAGTTGCAGCCGTACAAAATGGAAAGTCAGGTTCGACACGCTCAGCAGGTAAGTTACCCATTATATTGGATAGGGTTTGACCCTTAAATCGGCGACACCTTAGGCAGTTGCGAGCGACACTTCTGGCTAGGTTGCGACCGCCTATAGGCCAGTACCTATCTCTAATTGAGGCGAGAATCTGTTGAGGTCCAGCATGCAAGAGGCGTTCGTGCTCGTTTGTGAATATTAGTTTGGATAATGGGTGTTCAGCCTTTAATAATATAGGGTGTTTTTTATCATAGGGGTGATTAGAGTTGCTAATACGACCTCCTACTCGAAGAAGTCCTTTTGAATCAAGGAACGGACTGAGGGAAGATAGAGACACTTTAGCTAGTAGGGGTTTATTATTTTTTATTTGGTTTATTTCGTTGGGAAAGGACTCTTTTTGAGCAGTAGCTATGAGAAATTTTATGGAATTATCGAGTTCATTGACTTGTAGGCTTCCTGTACATTTATTATTGCGATTTTGACAATTATTTAAAAATCTAAAAACTGTAGCGTAAGCTCTTTGAAGTTTAGTTAATTTTGAGAATTTTTTGAAATCTACTATAGGCACCAATGGTGCAACCTCCACCACCAAAGCAGAGATTGCTTTCACTTCCGGTAGATCAACAGTGACCGGCTTAGACGACGGCCACGAAGATTCTGTCTGCGAGAGGAAGGAGGGCCCGTGCCACCAGAGGGAAGATTGTTCTGTAGAGTTCACCATTTTAGATAGCTCTACACCTCGGGAAGCGAGATCAGCAGGGTTTTCGGATGTTGGTACGTGCCGCCAGGAAGATGATTCGGTAAGTTCATGTATAGCTGCAATCCTGTTGGCTACAAAGGTTTTAGACTTATTAGATGAATTAATCCACCCTAAAACGACACGTGAGTCCGTCCAGTAGACATGACGACTGATAGAACAACGTAGAGATTCAGCCACAGCTGAACCTAGTTGAGCTCCCAGTACGGCAGCGCAAAGCTCTAGCCGAGGGATAGTTGTGGCCTTTAAGGGGGCTACGCGTGCTTTAGCGCACAATAGGTTAACATGAGAGTTACCTTCAACGTTCGTTGATTTTAGATAAATGCAAGCCCCGTAAGCTTTCTCGGAAGCGTCAACAAAACAATGCAGCTCAATGACGGTAGCGTCATCAATTAAAATATGTCTTGGAACTGTTAGGGATGATAGAGTGTGAAGATTTTGTGAAAAACCTTGCCAAATAGAGTTAATATCATTGGGTACTGGTTCATCCCAGTCTAATTTTTGAGTCCATAATGTTTGGAGAAGAATTTTAGGCTTTATTGTATAAAGAGACAGTAATCCAAGCGGATCAAATATTTTAAATATAGTGGATAAGATAGACCTCTTTGTAGGGACTGCAGGGGTTGAGGGTTCGACTTGGAAATGTAAGTTGTCAGATGAGGGTGACCAGCCTATACCTAGAGTGCACGTGGAATTGCTAATGAGAAGATTGCCTTCTTCGGGATTTAAGTCTGAGGTTGAGAAAAGCTGTGAAAAGTTAGATCGGTATTTGCGAAGATTAAAACATCCCTTAGCCAACTCTTGGGAAACTGAGCGTTGAATGTAACGTAGTTCGTCTTCAGTATTGCAGCCAGTTAGCAAATCGTCGCAATACATGTCTTTTTGAATTATTGTTTTTATTTTAGGGTCGCTACATTCCTCGCCCAGCTGCCAGAGGCACCTAGTGCTAAGGAAACTAGCGCTAGCAAATCCGTAGGTGACTGTATTCAACTGTAGAGTTCGAATTTCCTCATTTTCGTTATCTCGCCATAGTATTAATTGTAAGTTACGGTCCGACTCTCGTAGAGTCACTTGCCTGTACATTTTCTCTACATCACCAGAGATGATATACTTGTAGAGACGAAAACGAATCAGAATGTTAAATAGCGTATCCTGTACAGTTGGTCCTACTATTTGGAGGTCATTAACTGATATACCTGATGTAGTGCGAGCTGATGCGTCGAAGACGACGCGAAGTTTTGTAGACTCGCTCTTTTCTCTTATTACGGGATGATGCGGTAAAAAATAGGAATCTATTGGCCTTTGAATTGTAGAGTTAGATAGATGGCCGAGATCGGCGTATTCGTGGATAAATTCAGAGTAGAGTTTTTTAAGTTCAGGTTGCTTTCGAAAACGTGCCTCTAGGTTCAAGAACCTCTTTTTGGCTAACAGATACGAGTCACCTAAGCAGTCTCGATCGTCACGAAGAGGGAGACCTACACAAAATCGACCATCATTTAGACGTGTAGTGGTTGAAAGAAAATGCTGCTCACACAGCTTTTCGTCTTTGGTATAGGGTGATGCTTGAGTGAAGCTTTCCAGCTCCCAAAATTTGGCCACTTGGCTCTCAAGATTAGGTATGTTTTCTTCCTTTAGTAGAGCGTGACAAACAATAGTTTTATTTATTGAATTTGGTGTGCGTGCAATAGACATGGGACCCGCGATGAGCCAACCGAGTTTTGAACTGCGAAGAATAGGATTTTGGCTTCCTAGAGAATGCTGTCTGGAACCTATCAAGTCCCAAAATAGATCAGCACCAATCAACATATCGATAGAGGAAGGTTCATTGAAACTAGGATCTGCTAGGGTGAAATTAGATAAATCGAGAGGCTTGGAATCAAAAGCTACTTTAGGTAGCTCATCCGATATTTTAGGTAGTACTAGGCAGGTCATTGTGACATTGAATGAGCTACCATTTGATTTTAGGCGTAGCGCACATCTCTCCGTGTTTAGGGTAAGTTGGGTGTTTCCGATGCCAACTATGCTGACATCAGAAGGCTGGGGTGATAGACTTAATTTTTGTTTAATAGATTCGGTTATAAATGACGATTGACTACCGCAGTCGAGTAAGGCTCGAACTGTTATTGTTTCATTCGTTATAGGGTTCGAAACGTGTACCTTAGCGGTGCACAGCAATACTTGTGAGCTATGGGATAGGGCAGACATGACAACAGCTGTTTGTGGTGGAGAATCATTCGGTGGAGTGTCTTCTATTGCCTTGGTGACATGTAATAAGGAATTATGACGTTGTTTACAAAAACGACACGAGCCAGGTAGCCTACAAGTTTCAACTGTGTGACTGGGTCTAAAACAGTTTTCACATAAATTGTGAGAAGACACTATGGAGTTCCTATCCTCCGGTGCCTTGGCCTTGAACGCTGAGCATTCGAAGAGACGATGGCTGCCTTTGCATACTACACACTCGATGGAAAACTTAGGGGGGGTCCCATTGGCAGTGGCAACGAATGATTTAGTATGAAACTTGTTAGGTGGAGGCATAATTGCCGATTGTTTTGGCTTGTCTTGTCTATTGTTATTTACAGTTTCAAGGACATCGGCGCGGTTTTTTAAAAACGTAAAAAAATTGTCTAATGTAGGTATCTCTGGAAGGACATTTCGATGTTCCTCCCACTTGAAACAAGTAGTGTTGTCCAACCTTGCCGTGACCATGTAAATTATAAGGACATCCCATTTATCAGTGGGCAATCCTAACGTACTGAGAGCCCGCAAATTTTTAGTTACGTGGTCAATAATAAATCGCAGTGATTTGTAGGTCTCTCGCACGGTTTCGATATCAAATAATGATTTTAAGTGGTTGTTAATAAGCTGCCGTTTATTGTCATAACGTTCGCACAGGAGTTGCCAGGCTTGGTTATAGTTTTTGTCTGTGACCTCAAAATTGCAAAGAACGCGAGCAGCTTCACCTTCTAAGTAGGAATTTAGGTAGTGAAACTTATGTATATTTTTTAATCTCTTGTTGTCATGGATCAACGAACTGAATGTTTCCTTAAATTCCAGCCATTTATAGTAAGTGCCATCAAAATTTGGGATTTTAATCACTGGCAGCTTAAAGCCCAAAACATTACTGTCACCGTGATCGTGGCAGTGGCTAGAACAAGTAGAATTGTTGGAATGGTATTCAGAATTTGGATTCTCATTAGGTGAATTTGCAGCTATCATACTCTTAGCAATTGAAATATAGTGGTCAAAATCTTGTTCAATACCGTCACGAATAGTAAGTTCACTATCTAAATTATCCTGATTTAATGACTCTAGTTGAACCTGCAACTCGTCGAACTCAATGAACAACGATTCCATTCTAGACGACCTCATCGTAAGTTTGCTGATATCTAACTCCGATATAGCCTTTTGTGATTGCAAAGCTTCAATATGGTTTTTAAATTTAGTAAGACGACCTTTAACATTACTGCGTTTATTAGTAAGGTCTTTAATCTTAACATTTTCCGAATCGGAGGCCATTACGATGAGCTGTCTAGTGCAAATGTTTTAAATTATAAAAATAATAATTGCATACGATACGCTCCTCGCTTCGTAGTATAGCTGTGCAGTGATTAGCCGGGCAGGGTCGATCAGCTGATGCGCTTAGGCCGCCGGTCAGGTCGGGCTAACGGAATGCAGCGTGCACAATGGGTGACGTCACGCGCCGCACAGCTGTGAGTTGACCGGTACTCGATGCGTACTGGAATTGATAATTATATTTTCTATGTTAACTATTTGCTTTCAAATGAATTTAAATGAGGGAAGCGAGTGCACGTTATAATTTGGATGCAAACTTTAGTGATAGTGAAACTAGGTATTTAGTTGAGTTTAGAAAGATGAAGTGAATTACAATGTGAAAATGTGAATTTGTGCTTGAGATTCTAATTGGGATATGCTAATTAAGGTAAGGTGCTTTGTTTTAGTATAAAGAAGAGATAAAATGCGGATGGTACACTAGTTTTTGTATAGGTACGTAAATTTGGGGGTAGGCAGGCTAGCTAAACGAAGCTTAGAAATTTAGCTTTAACTGCAGTGATTAGATGGAATAAACAACGAATTTATGCAATTTGGCTGAAGAACTAGTTGTCTCTTTTAACTAGGTAGGTACTTAGATAGAATGGGCTTAGACAGAAAAACACCAACACTCTGAAACTAAACTCGATGCTAGCACAAATTAAAGAGGATAGAAAACTAGGAATATAGATAGGAACGGGCTCACAGTTAGATAGGTAGGCAGGCGAATGCTGAGACGAAGAATGTAGTTCCGTCCGCTGGCTGCTGGCTACTGTGTAGGCGTGAAGTCCCGATGGATGAAGTTGATGCCGGAACTAGTAGGCGAAGGGAAGTTTTGATGCACGTTGCGCGGTGTAGGGCTCAGCTGATTCGTCCTGGTTGTCTTCTAGGTCGAAATCTAGGCGCCGGGCAATGCAACGTGTCGATGTCCTCCACTTGACCTTTGCGGCTAACAAAGGAACCTGCGAACTTCGTGACTGATTAAAAATTGCAGGTCCTGTCACGGTCGCCAATTTTGTTTGCGATGAAACAAGGGAAATAATAAAAATAGTATTGATTTGAATACTAATTTACTTGATTTATAAAATCTTAGAAAAATCGTTACAAAATTTGAGTTGTCGGAATGGAGGCGGATAGGCAAGTGTCGGTGTTGCCACCTTACAAATTTGACATAAGCTTAGTGGCGTAGACAAACATTCTCAAAAATGGCAGAAAAAGGTTGATTTGGAGCCAGGGACACCTAAAAATCATATTGTAATCTTTTACTTGTAAATATCTTCAATGTACAGACACCCTTCTGTTACTAATAGTACGAGTAGGTAAACACACACCGCTAAAAAGGTGTATGTGCCTCTACACAAAATATGTAGGCGTCAAACAAAGCCATGATATTTAATATCGAGTTTGATCCGAAATTAAAAGTTAAAAGAAAGATAATCATTTTTGTACATTATTCATAATTGGCCTGTCTTTGTTCGGAAATCAGTCCACGGGCCGGCGCCGTCGATAACGAGTCGAACGTTCGTCGGCGTTTAGCCGATAATGAAAAAAAAAACTGAAATGTAAAGCTAGAGGTCGGGGCTTCGATTCAAATTGGGCTCTATTGTGATAGATTTATAAGTGAATTTAGGTTTGCTATTTTAGAGACAGGAGCAAAATTATTTTTTGAATATAAGTTGAGTTTTTAAAGAAGTTTCGAATGCGTCGTCGACATAATTTAACAGAATTATAGTGAGAGGCTATAATGGTGAATGGAGTATAGACAAACTGTAGAGAGAGATGCAGAGAAAGAACGGTTCTCTGAAAAGTGAGAGAACCTATCCTCCTATCCTATAAAATTCAAATGAAATGAATACGACTGACTTAGAAGGCTTACAGCCCGAGCCGTAAAACAAATTTAACAAAAAAAAAACAAAAGAAATGAAGCCGACTTTGACATTTAAAAATAACGAAGTGTCTAGTCGTCACTTGCATGCCTTGTGGATGTCAAAGATGTCACATGTTGTGACCTCTTAATTGGCCCGACATTACTTTTTTTTTTTTCAGTTTCACAACAATGTTAGTGAACCTCGATTACACCACCTTTATTCGATAAGTAATCGATAAAATGTCACAACCATTTCTAGAAGAAATACATCTCACGAAAAGCACCGAAGCAAAATGATTAATAAAGATAAGAAGACGAAAGACTGAAACGACGGGAAAAAATTCGGAGACCATCAATTTAATAAAGCAGTTGAATAAGTCGAGCAACCTATTATTTTTTCTTAAAATACAGCCTCCGCTGTTGTTAAGGCGCTACCCTTAGTAATTTGGGTCAACAGAATATTTATCACTAATTATAATTTCGTGCAGCGTAGGTAGGTCCCCCAGAATCTGGACCGACGATCTGGTGAAGGTAGCGGCTTCTGTTGGATGAGGGCAGCACAGGACTGGTCGTTGTGGTGATCCTTCGGGCAGGCCTAATGTCCAGTAGTGGACGTTCATCGGCTGACGATGATGATGTATTACGACTATGGATTGTGAGGTAGCTGTTTCTAATACCTATATCAACATTGTTATAGGCCTGTTTGTCTATTGCAGACGATTTAAACAGCGTCCTGAGAAAAAAGCTTTCACAACAGACGTTAAATAGCTAATATAACTTCCTTCATACTTTTGAGGTAAGAATATTGTTTTAAAACTTCACGTATATGCGATTCCTAAAGGATCGCCTTTTCGATATAATTAAGATGCCATCCGACTAACGTCAAAAAAATTGTGTTGTAATAGGATAATTTATATTTTATTTTATAGGTTTTAAATTAAAATTTATCCCGATTATCTAAATTAAAACTCATTCCGAAAATAACTTCATTATTTATGTTTAGGTAATATAATTTAAAATCATTATTTAAGACAATTTTTATTTTATTTAATTGATATATGACAATACAATGCTAGTGTATGTATTTGAAATGAATATAACGAATGTTATGGTAGCTTACCTTAGGTAGCACCTTAATACAGCCTTCGCTGCTTTTAAATGAGGTCGGATGATTAACCCCTCTCTTTCGCTTACATTTTTAGGATTCTGTTTATCCATCCGATGAACAAAAAAAGTAAATTAAGACCGAAAAGATTTATCGGCGTTTTGAATATTTTTAGTATAAACAATTTCTTTGTTGATTGTTTTGAAATTTAGGCCTTCAACAATTTTTGTTTTTTTATTCGTTAGGTAAACAGCTACCTAAGTTGGAGAGAGATCTGAAATAGTTATTTTCACCTCACAAGCACGGAAAGATTATTTTTATCATTCATTATAATAGAATCCTGAGCTTAGCGAAGCTTTCAAAGGTACGAGACGCAGAATAGCTTTGCAGCCGAGCGAAACACACAACTTTTCACCTCACAATAGCGAGGAAAAAAAGAGAATTGCTAAAAAGAACGAATTTTAAAAAGTTTTCGTGCTGGCCAGTTCAGTGGATTGGCGGTATAGACAAATATTGAATAGAAAGATTCTAATTTTAAAAACTCTTTCCACGCTAGCGGATAAAATGCACTTTGCACTCAGATTTCGAATGGTAAACAGAATCTTTCCGAGCTTGTGAGGTGAAAATACTATTACTGCGCAGGAAAGGCCGAGGTGTACCCTCATGCCAACATGAGAGAGAGGATGATGCTGTGTTGGTGATGACGATGATGTATTTTAAGACAAAGAGCTTAAGAACATTCCATGCTTAGGAAAATTTTCAAACATCTTAAATTCTAAAGAAACTTAATTTTCCATTGCAACTACAAATTATGAATTAAGTCTTAAGTAACGTTAATAGTAAAGCAATGGGGGATTTTCTGACCGCTAGTTTAAATGTAGTTCAACATGCCTCGATAGATAGCATTGACGTGGAGTCTCGTGGCTGAGGGGGCAACAAGTAGACTTTTCGTCGGCTTGCGATTTTGACAGCCACGTGGCTCCGCCGTTTTATGGCGGTTTCGAGTGTGTGTTTTTGTTTAAAAACGGGGCTTTGAGATCGCCATATCTTACCGTACAATATCTAATAAATATATCTTCAACACTTCACATTGGCGAAATCTAACATGGAAACGTCATTAAATAAAAATAGAATAGAAAAGCATTGACGTGACATGGCTCCGAAGATTTGGCTAAAATGTAAGCCTAAAAACATGCATGACACTGCGTCTGAGGTAGTTGACGAAGTATATATGTTTTCCTTCTTATTAAAAAAAAAACTATTTTCACTGTTTTATTTTGTACTAGAGGTTAACCTGTGACTTCGTCCGCATAAATTATGTACCAGATTTTAAGTCAGATCATAAGCTATGAAACAAAAAAGTTTCATCAAAACAAAAAAATCTCTAAAATAGTAGTTTTTGCGTGATACGCGAACAAACAAACAAACTTGTCAATAGATGGCGCCACACGTCATTTAAATCGCGCTATCGAGTGTTATTTGAGTTTATATGAAGTGAACCGCTACTTTTTTATTCCTCATGATTTTTACGATTTTATAATAGTTAAGATTTTTCGACGGAAATGTATGAAGAGATGTATGAAAGTGGATGAAGCGAGAGAAGTATTTTAGAATCGTAGTTAGTGTGTCGCGCCTTAGTCTCTGCCCATACCCTTGGCCGCCTGCCATTGTCCCATAATGGCGTGAGTTTTGTTGAGAGAGTTTGTATAGAAGGTGTAAGGGACCGCAGACTGAAACGGTGAACTCAGACCATCAAACTGAACAACTTTCACTATGTGGCCTACCTCAGGAAACGCGAAAAAAAATCAGCTGGTTCATACAAAACTGGTGTACCTACCCGACTCAAATGTATGGGACAACTGATTTTTTCGTGTTTCCTGAGGTAGGTTCCATAGTAAAAGTTGTTCAGTTTGATGGTCTAAGTTCACAGTTTCAGTTTGCAGAGGGCTGTCCCTTACACCCTGTATATTTCGTATTTTAATAACAGCATAGTTGCACAATTTGCACAACCATATCGCATCAATGCCATCTATCGATCCATTTGGTACTATTTTTCTTATTAATTGGCTTTCAGAAAATCCCCTATAACATTTTAACTAAGATACTATTCAAATACATTTTACGTACTACAAAGTTAAAGAATAAAGTTAATTAGAAATAACTACTCAGTCTATTATTGTTTAGTTAGTTAATTTACTTTTATGCTGACCGACAAAAGAGCTGTACCTGTTCACCAGCCATCTCCCCAAGTGAAGCGTGTGTAGAAGTTTTACTTAAAAAATGTATGACAACTGTTTTCAACGCCATCTAAGAATGTAGAGATTGCAGAAGGCTGAAATATGCGTGCTATCTGGCTGTTAAGCCAGCACGGCTAGCATGCCACCCACGACAAAGCGTTTAAACGAGAAAAACGTCATGCGCGCTCTTTTTGGCGTACGTAAAATAATAAAGATGGAGGCACGTCTCGATTTTTGTCGTTTTCTCGGCGGTGGCATGCTAGAGGGGCTGGTCAGCCAGGCCGTCTGCAAACCGACTTGCCAAGCTACTCTTTAAATTATTATTCGAAAACTATTTGTTTTACGTAGCCTGTTCAATGTCCCACTACCGGGCAAAGACCTCCCCTTTCACTCTCCAATCCTCTCTGTTGTGTGAAACTTCTGGCCAACTCTCCAAGAAGGCATCCATGTTGTCTCTTCACCCTTTTCTGGGTCTACCTCGACGCCTTGACCACATCTTTCCGAATGCATGCGAAAGACATGTCCAGCCCAGTCCTACTTCAGCTGAGTTGTCATGCCAGTTCTGGAGTGTAATTCCGTGTAATTTATAAACAAAATATTTGATGAGATATCATCTATAAAGGTGACATAACATCACCCTAATATTAAGGATAGTTTAATTACTATCATCCAAACTAAAACTGACCTCGGTACGGTACCCTTTAATGATCAAAGTTCAGTTGATAATCAAAAGGCAGACCCACGTTACACGTTGTCACATTCAAGCGAAATGACTCGTAAAAATTCTTTACACAGGGTGCTTTGGAAGGAAGTCAAAGAAAATTATTGTTGGGTGCCTTTTTAGGTTTATTGTGACAGTGACGTTACAAAGCGAAGAAGAGATTTTAGGAAAATACGACGACATTTTAGTTCCACTACATTTTATTCGCCAAACCAACGTTATTTTTATTTTCAAAGTTTTGGGAATTCGTGAAATATAAATACGGTTCCTAATAGCTAGTCTAAAAGATCGGTTGACATATTTTTGATGTCAAATTTATGTCAAACAATCTGTCAGATAAACTATTAAGAACTTATCCAGAAGTGGTGAAACAGGCCGTAGATCTTTAGTTTTGTTTTTTGTTAAGATATCGTTGTATTGTAATGTGAACACCATGCCTGCCTCAATTTGAAAACTCTCTGTCTCTGGTCTGATGGAAGAAATCTTTCCAGAGACAATCTCACCTTTTTGTACTTGTTTATTATGCATTTTTCATCTGTGACGAAAAATGACGACCCGGTTGATGTAATGGTTACCACGCCGGACTGCCAAACCAGGGTCCTGGGTTCGAATCCCGGTTCGGTCATGGATGTTATATGTTCGTGCCGTTGTTGTATGGTTTCCATAATAAAAGCCTTTAGTGCTAGTTTGGGATCATTACAATGTATGTGCCCGTGAGCGTTATTTATTTATTTATTTATTTATTATTTATTATCTGTACCTATTTCTGTTTGTACAAAACTCTGTTAAATTGGGCATTCAAAGTGGTCAAAAATCATCATCATCATTCTCATCATCTGATGATGGGTAGGCTAATGCCTACCCTCAAGGAGGGTGTATGGGCGTTAGTCCACCACGCGGATTGGTGGACTACACAAAGGCATCAGTATTTCTTCTTCAGCGTATGCAACTTTCTTGACAATGTTTTACTTCACATTCACCGCCCAGAACATGGCTACAATTGCCAACCTAGTTTTTAAAGCATGCAGTTTTTAAGGTATCTTATTTATAAGGTCTAACAAAATTAGCTGAAACTATTTTAAGGGGAGTATCAGACCATCAAACTGAACAACTTTCTCTATGGGACCAATATCGAAATTTCGAAATAAAAACAGCTGTCCTAAAAAAAATGCCAAACTAAATCGACCCGATTGTATGGGACAGAAGATTTTTTTTTTCGCGCTTTCGATTTTGGTCCCATCGAGAAAGTTGTTCAGTTTGATGGTCTGATACTCCCCTTAAAATAGTTTCAGCTAATTTTGTTAGACCTTCTATAACGATAAGAATGCAAATTTTCTGTCTTTTATTTGATAGATTATTTAAAAAGAATCAGACCTTTTTGGTCTCCTCCAAAGAAACTCCCTGTATTAAGACCTATCTGTAGGAAGCTAACTCCTCTATCAAATGATTCGTGAACTCAAAGGACCGGGATAAAATCGCTAACCTGCAGTTAAATAAAAGTTAATTGAAACGCCCGGCCTTTGTGGCGTGGTGACAATGATATCAGAGGAACGGAGGTGACTACATTCAAAAGGATGATAAAAGACTTTTCTGACATTTTTTTGTACAGTTCCGATTGGATAGGAACGTTAATTCTCAAGGTATTTATTTAGGTCGTTTCCGTACCTACAGTAGTAGCACTTTTGACATTTTAATGGTTGTTTAACGTTAAGTATATTTGATTTAGTTATAAGAAATTGAGTGGTCTTTAGGGTTACGGGTAGACGGAACGCGATCGCACGCGGAGTGCTGTTCCGTGCCGTTCCGTTCCGTCTATCTTATATGCTCTAGCAAATGACGTTCCTGAATGACAAAAAAGGATGGAGCGACGGAAAAATGCGATCGCGTGCGGCCATGTGTAGTTCAACCCTTATAACAGAACAATACGATAGTAGTTCTAGATTCCGTTTATGACGTAAAAGACAATGCCCGAAACCAGGCTAAAGATGCGTCATCATTATTTATTAACAAAAATATTTGGTCTGAGTTATGAATCCCATTAAATTTCATATTTGGCCCTATGGGAATGGGGGTTTAAAAATAAAAAGCAATTATAAGGATTTTTTTTTGGTTAGGAATGAATGCTTTTGTTACGGTAGTCCTGCGCCCTGCAGTGGGACCTATACAGGGTGTAAGGCATTGAGTTACACTCTAGCGATAAACAGGCCATTTCATAGAAGCAACCTGTTCCACTTGAATACGGTGGGCGCACCGCATTGATGTACCCGAGTTCATTTCGTCACTATGGCAATGACAGACCGCAATGTGTCATTTTGTGTGACATGTTGTTTGTTTGAACGAGCTTGTCTATCGCATCTCTCTATATTATAAGTCAGATGTGTAAGGAAAAGTATCACTAACCTTTCAACCACATACTCTACCCGTCAAACTGAACAACTTTTTCTATAATAGCAAACCTGTCGGAACAAAAAAGAAATCTGCTGTTCTATACGTTTGAGGCGAGTAGGCATTGTAGATTAGTATGGAACCTTAGATCAAAATAAAATTAATTTGATCGAAGTATGGAACGATGATATTTCTTTTGTTCTGAAAGGTTTGCTCCAATAGTAAAAGATGTTCAGTTTAATGGGAAGAGTATGTGGTTTAAAGGTTAATGATATTTTTCCTTACACCTTGTATAGGCCGATGAATGCGTTACGTTTTGGTGCAATTCAATCAAAGACCCATTATTCGTAACAAAATTATTTTTTTGACCTATTTCTATTGTTTTTCAAAGTTAAAACTGATTGCCAACGCAGTGTTTCTATTACAACGACACAATGCTGTCACAAACAGCTTGCAAATACTGTTCAATAATTGTCGCATTCTGTATTTCCTTTTGTCCACGTCCAAACGAAATGTGTATTGACTGGACTGGACACCCATTCATTCCAATAGATATTGGACATTGGTGTCACGTACGGTGTCACGAGAATCAAGCTATTTTCCTATTTATTCCGTAGCAGAAAGGGTGTTGACAGGGTATTTATCACGTGGAATAAAGACTCTATATTAGAATTGGACATCGATTCTTGGACCTTCATACTATAATGTCCCTTTAAATGGGTTAAAGTGAAATATAAGTTTAGTTAGTTAAAAAATTTAAAGGCATAAAAGAATGACGTGATTATATGAAAGGGTTCAAGCTAGGGTTCAAGCCTTTAATACGCCCACTGCTGGAGCTCAGGCTGACTCTCTTTTATTGCCTTTAGTCTACCATGCGAGTAAAATGCGGACTGGGAGGTAGGTACGTATACAATTCACGATTAACAATTAAAAAGTTAAAGCAATTAAAAATTCCTTTTGTTTATAGCTCTAAAAAACTTAGGTACCTACAATAATTGACTTTTTTCGGACAATACTTTGTTCCAGATAACAATAGAATTTTACGGTTGATTGGAATCAAAGAAACTAATATTTCGAACATTTTCTCTCACTAATTCTCGTTAATATCTATGAATAAACCCTGACGAAATAAATGTAATTGTTAATGCGAATTGGTCAGAAAATAAAGAATCGGTTCACAATGGAATTTGAAAAAAAAAACGTGTTTGTCCTTCTTAAGGGTATATTATTCGGAGCGCGCTCGATACAAACGTACTATGGTGATATTTTCAATACTAACCAATTAAAGTCAATGAAATTTTGCAGAAACAATCTAGAAACAAATTTCTATGCTTGTATTGAGTCAGATTTTCGTTAAAATGTATAGTTTTCAAGTTATAGTGCCTCAAAGATTTCCATACAAATCTTAAATTAATCCTAGCATTGAAACTGTATATTTTAACGTAAATCTGACTCTATAGAAGCATAGAGATTTGTTTCTAGATTGTTTCTGCAAAATTTCATTGACTTTAATTGGTTAGTATTGAAAATATCACCATAGTACGTTTGTATGCAGCGCGCATTTTCGCTCTCGGAATAAATTCTCTTAATATGCTGACAGTTTTGTAAGGGGATGACCAGACCATCAAACTGAAGAACTTTCTCTATGAGACCATCATCGACATCATGAAAAAAAAAAACAGCTGGCCCATACATTTGGCTCGAGTAGATTTGTAGTAGGTAATTGTAGTTTAGTATGGAACAGCAGATAATTTTTTTTCGCGATTTCGTTATTGGTCCCATAGTAGAAGTTGTTCAGTTTGATGGTCTAAACCATCCCCTTAAACGTTTATTGGTATTTTTGTAACACCTTGCACTTGGCAATATTACCACAGAGGATCCTCTGTGATATTACTAAGTACATTATCTGATCTAAGTGACAGAGGAGGGTAAGAACTCTATTCGCTTTATCTCGACTGTGTCTTTTTCAGTTCTTTTATGCACGTTTCAAAACAATAGAGAAATAAAACGAACCTGCCCGATGAAGCGAAATCGACAAGCTGTCGATCTATTGAATCTAGTCTGAATAGAATCTCTCTTTTAATAAATAGATACAATATTTTTCATCGATATTTTCAATAAAAATGCATAGGTTTTATTAGAATTTTTCTACGTTGCAGGCATTGAAATTAAATTATAATCCAAAAATTGAATATTTAATAGACACAATTTATTTCAGTTTTAATAGAAGATCCAAAATAAATTTTGGAGTATCTACAGAACACCAGATAAAAAAGAAAGATAAGTACTTACTTACTATTTCTTAATATATAAATATTTCAATTTTATTAACGATGATGGCGACGCTGATACGATGATGCGATGGGCTCTAGTGAGCCCCTGAGCTACAGTACAGACTTTGGGCAGTCATATGTGGATATTCTGCTTATAGGAGGGTTGTCAGCGCGTTCCGGCCGACCGAGCATGGAAGGCAGGGTTCCCTGTCAAAAAACACAAATTACGTGGGAAGGCAACAATTGCTTTTTATTTAATTCAGAGTGCCGTGGAGTGCATTAAAAATACTCTTACAGCAAGTTGGCTAATACCGCATAGCTCAACAAACCCGCTCATTAGAAATGAATCTTTTGCCCTGTTGTAAGATCCTACAGACACCAACTTGCCTAGTATCTACATAAGTATAATATGTAACATATTACACATCACCCATATTCCATAACAGAACAATCCCAAGTTACAATAAGTTAAGTCCAAGAGTTGCTCAAATGCAGGTCGACGAAGTTTCAAGACACGAGGATATGCAGTTATCCGGCCGCGAAGGACCAAGTTTGTCGATCAACTAAAAGCTGCTCTCGGGAAGTACAATTTGTCGTCGTTGTGTGCTCTGGAATTATTAGTTGGAAATCGTGTGTGCAGTTATAGAAGTATGACAGAATGCCGTGCTGCACTCACTAATAGGATCGCTTAGCATTATGCTCACGACTATAATCCCAGAGAGAGTTAGTCAGAGACCTCAGAACCTCAGAACATCCACGTTTCGCTAGTGGTACCGAAACTCTGGCCAGTGTAGGGAAGTGAGTCCTTCGCCACTATTGTAATGGTTATTGGGTACAATACACAGAACAGGGGTTAGAACTACAAAGTAGGCGTGGAGCGCGTGTCATGCAATGATTTGCATAACACCGTAAGGCGCGCGGCGTGGTGCGAGCGAGAGGGCATGTGTAGCAGCGTGAGCGGGAAGACAAGTGGCGACAGCCGTATCCGAAGCAAAAGCGCTAATTTGCATTTCTAACCCCTCTTATAATGTTCTGTGGTACAATACATGCCTCGAAATTGAAGCATACAGGTTTCCTCACGATGTTGTCCAACGCCGAAAAGCCAGTGGTGTTACAAATCGTATATTTTAGATAAACTCATTGGTTCGAGTCGGCCTGCTGGGGATTGAACCATGGCCTCCTGCACGGCAGGCAAGGTAATAAAGGAAAACTAAATTAAATTAAAATATTTCAGAAAAAAATCCATAATTTTGTTACTTGGACAGTTTTACACAAATTATCTAGTCACATTTAAAGTACCAGAATCGAGCCTGGACTTGTATTATGATGACTAGACAACGATATAGAATACATACATAGATACAAACATCCATGACTCGGGTACAAATATTCATCATACAAATATTTGTCCCTTACGCGATTCGAACCCGCGACCCTCGGCACAGCAGGCAGGTTCACTACAGACTGTGCTAGCGAGCCGTCAAAATTGGTATAATTTGTTCTTTCTATTTTGGTGGAATGATTCCTACCTCACGTTTATTTGCTCAGATCTGATAGATGACAGCGCTCATCACATACAGGGTGTAAAACAACCCTTTTGGAGCCTTTAGGGGATGCAGACCATCCAATTAAACAACTTTCACTACGGAGCCGTCATAGACATCTCGAAAAAAAAAAAAAAAAACACCAGTTTCATACAAAACTGCAGTACCAACTCGACTCAAATGTATGGGACAGCTGATTTTTTTGTCGCGATTTCGAATTTGGCTCCATAGTGAAAGTTGTTCAGTTTGATGGTCTGAAGCCCTAAAGGCTCCAACGGGGTTTTTACACCCTGTATAGTTCGGTGCATAGATGGACGGCGCCGGCGCATAACTGCACTGCGTTAGGGTGTCCACGCTTTTGCCTGGCTACCCTAAGCCTAGGCTTATGTTTGACGATAACGCATAAACGGTCCGAAATATTCCTGCGTGGTATATTCAGTATGTTTGTACAGGATGGAAGAAAACACCCTAGTAATATTTAAAGGGGGGTTCAGACCATCTGAACAACTCACTATTTACTTGGTGATTTCAATGTTGGCTCCATAGTGAAAGCTGTTCCGTTTTATGGTCTAATCATTCCCCTATAAACCGTAAGCATTCTGAACTGAAAAATTAAACAAATAACTTTAGCAAAAACGCGGTCCACTATAATGACTCTTTTCACTGAAGACCGATCAAGTTTTGAGTTCGTAAAACATACTTGAAATACTGAAGTTTGTGTGTCTGTACATTGAAAATATTAAAAAAAAGTTACTAAGTTAAGTTTTTAGGTGTCCCTGATTCCAAACCACCAATTTTTGGATTTTTTGTAGATCTGATTGTCTGTTTATTTGTTTGTTCGAGCAACACGCAAAAACTACTGAACCGATTTAGAGGAAACTTTTCTTGTTTGATAGCTTATGATTTGTCTTAAAATCTGGTATACAGGGTTCTACTTAATATGCTGACACTTTTTTAAGGCGATGATCAGACTATCAAACTGAACAACTTTCTCTATGGTACCAACATCGAAATCGCGAAAAAAAAATCAGCTGTCCCATACATTTGGCTCGAATAGTTATGCAGTTTTGTATGGAAGAGCAGATTTTTTTTCGCGCTTTCGATATTGGTCCCATAGAGAAAGTTGTTCAGTTTGATGGTCTGATCAACCTCTTAAAAAAGTGTAAGCATATTAAGTTGGACCCTATATAATTTGTGGGGACGAAGTTGCGGGTAAACTCTAGTACCTACTTAATATTAGAGCTATCACATGACCAGACCACGTACGAAATTGTAGTAAATATCCTTCACAAGATATCTCCGACGTATAATGGGTACGTTACCTAACGTAGCTCGGACTTGCAACTAACATTCATCTGACGTAAATTGTATTTAAAGCGCACCACTAGAGCGACGTAAGGGTGACCAGCTTTTATAAATTTACGGCTATGCTTAACATTGCAACGGGGTTTAGAAATACATCTTCCTAAATTAACCATGGCACTATGCAAGACTTACTCCTACCTTACCGTTATTGGTGAGACCCTTTCCCTTTGTGACTTTGTGCCTTTGCCCTGCAATGGGATCCTACAGGCTATAACTTACTTACTTAACTAACTATTCAAGACAACTAAGTTAGCAATTTTTCAAACGGGAAACAGCAATAAGGGAAATACATGGCTATTAGAAACCTAATTCCAGATATCATTTATGGCAGAGTTGAAGACCCTACCGTAAAAGCACCAAATAATAAAAATATAACATTATCAACAAACAAACAAACAAACAAAAAACGAAAACAAAATAGACTAACAATGTACTGAAACTATGCCTTATTTTGCTTCCAGTTATAAGTGGAATGTGTGGTGGGCCTACAATTAACCAGAAAAAAAATCTCAAGTATGCCTCTATGCCAATTATGGTTAAAAGAAGCGTACAGCCTTGGAGAAATGTCGCATTCGATACAGGTACGAGTATGTCGCAGGCAATAAATATCTTGGACAGTGTCACACAAATTTTCTAGTCACATTTAAAGTACCAGAAACGAGCCTGGACTTGTATTATGATGACTAGATAACGATACATATATAGATGCAAACATCCATGACGCGGGCACAAATATTCATATTCATCATACAAATATTTGTCCCTTACGGGATTCGAACCCGCGACTCTCGGCACAGCAGGCAGGTTCACTACAGACTGTGTGTGAACGGGCCGTCAATGTTGTAGGTAAATGAGAAAATATAATGAGGTATTTTCAGAAAGCCATTAAAAAAGAAAAAGTAGTTCTTAATGGCTTGATAGATGGCGTTGACGAGACAGGGGCAAGCGACCTTGAATTTAATAAAATACAAATAAAATAGTAAGAATTTGTGTTTTTAAGTAAGTAGCAAAATATGGGCGTATGTTTCGTCAACGGACGCGTCTGACTCAGTGACATGCATGTTTACTTTTTAGCCTAAAATTTTTCGTCTTCGGCCCCTCTCTGGTCAACGTCATCTATCGTCTAATGAACTACGTTTGAGTAGCTGTCAAAAAACTCCTCATTATTATGAAATACTTACAGAACGTTTGGTCAACCTAAGCCACTTGAGAGGTGAATCGCAAATGCAACGCAAATGCATCATACGTCTTACCTTACGTCAAAGCTAGCTTGATATAGTTTAATGACATTCACATACTGCATGGAGCATATTGACCCACTTGTCAGAGTCGGATTTAATACGAATAAATTAACAATGTCATAACATTTGCATAATGGTAAGAAATGAATAGTACATTACTGCAGTGGCCAGCAAAAGAGGCATTGATGGATGAACGTGTAAATGTGGGCCTAGGCGGAGACGAGGAGCCAAAGGATCCTGTAGAGTTATTATTCGAGTCACCGACGCAGAGCGTGTCTCTTCGAAAGGCTTTTAGTAGAATTAAAACAAAGCTTTTTCCAAAGACACGAAATATTGACACAATTTCCAATATTTTTCTGTTGTAAAATCGAAAGGTCCTCCAGTTACTCGTTAAAAGAAATTCCCGATTTTAGGCACCTGTCCCAGTGCGGGCGAGACTGAAAGAGTAGGTAAATATTATCTCGCCTAAGAAATGGACAATGTAGTTTAACTTAAATGGTTTCGACTAGAAATTGTATTGATGATAATTGTATGACCATTAATGATACAATTTATTTTCATAGAAAATTACAAAACGTCGATAGCTACTGAAACCCAAGCAAAGAAAATATACCTACACTATGGTATGGTAGGTATAGTGTAGGTATGGAATAGCAGATCATATTTTTTCGCGATGGCAATGTTGGTCTCGAAATAAAATTCAGTTTGATAGTCTGAAGACGATTACACCCTGTGTTTAATATTGATATTTAAAATAAAAAAAATGAAAGATTTCACCAATTTAAGACTTTTCTGTATCTGCATGATATCATCCGAGATTTAAAACTACCTATACCAATACCTGATGAAGCATGATAAGCTAGAATGATGATAAGTTTTTCTCGCGGAAGAGTACGTATAGGTACTTAGTAAATAGACATTTATAATTACTTTTCGTACAGAAATATTTATAAATTTTCAAGAAACCATATTTCGCTAATCGTTAACAGTGGGAACTCTGAAACAGCGACGGTAAAGAAAATAATACCTTCGCTCCTATTTAACAGCAATTTATTCTGCAGAAATTTTCATTGCAACAAGATCCTTTTGCTAAGGATTATTATATAAACTGATGTTATACTTAATGGGTCTCAAATGGTAAGTGTTTCTGTAACTTTTGTTTCAACTTTTGTTACCTGGTACTTTTGAGAACGTGTTGATGTAAAATTTAATTATAATCGTTTTATTATGCAAACGGTGTTATACAATTGTGTAAATTGAAAATACGATAAAGTTTCAGAGTTTTTCTTAAAATAAAGGTTAAATACAATACATACAAACATATGCTCACGCCTGTCCCACTACTGGGGTAGGCAGAGACAACAGATCGCCACATGCTACGATTCTGACACACATCTCTCGCCTCCTCAACTCAACATCCATAAGTCTCTTTATACAAGTTCGTCGGTTCCGGGTACATTTATTTGGCCCTTCTTCTATACGCATCTGATTTGGTCAGTGTACGTGCGCCTAGGGCTACCCCTTTCAACCATTCCATTCACACTTGCCTTGTAAATTTCATACGTCAACCTACTTTCGCTCGTATAGGCTCAATAAAGGTTGGCATTAAATAAACAGTAAGGGAGGCATAAGTCTTTAGAAAGCTTTCTTTAGAAGGTACGGGGTGGTCGGAAACCTTGCTATAACTATCAACTACATATATTTTCAAGCGTGCCATAAAACTGTTTATAATAATCTTGTAAACATTGTGTTGGCAAGATTTTGCTGATCCCGTAATTAGAACTTATTC
This sequence comes from Agonopterix heracliana, assembly GCA_963693445.1. NCBI lineage: Eukaryota > Metazoa > Arthropoda > Insecta > Lepidoptera > Depressariidae > Agonopterix > Agonopterix heracliana. The sequence goes on from OY856327.1 coordinate 6,886,433, forward strand.
AGAAACAAGTTTTAGCTTCTTATGTCTAATGTCTCTGAGAAAAACGACAGACAGACGAACAACGAAATGATTCCATATGGGTTCCGGCAGTGCCGGACTGGGACCTGAAATCGGCCCGGGCATTTTAGAGACAGTCGGCCCTCCCAACGGTACAGTAGTTTTGTATGGGACAGCTGTTTTTTCTCGCGATTTCGATGTTGGCTCCATAGTTAAAGTTGTTTAGTTTCATGGTCTGAAGCACCCATGTGATGACAGCAGTACTATCTAAGACGAATTGCGAGCGAAGCGAGCTCGAGATTTCACTGCAATATAATGTGATGACAGCAATACGATCTAAGACCAAGAGCGAGCGAAGCGAGCTCGAGATTTCACTGCAATATAATGTGATGACAGCAGTACTATCTAAGACGAATTGCGAGCGAAGCGAGCTCGAGATTTCACTGCAATATAATGTGATGACAGCAATACGATCTAAGACGAATTGCGAGCGAAGCGAGCTCGAGATTTCACTGCAATATAATGTGATGACAGCAATACGATCTAAGACCGAGAGCGAGCGAAGCGAGCTCGAAATTTCACTGCAATATAATGTGATGACAGCAGTACTATCTAAGACGAATTGCGAGCGAAGCGAGCTCGAGATTTCACTGCAATATAATGTGATGACAGCAATACGATCTAAGACCAAGAGCGAGCGAAGCGAGCTCGAGATTTCACTGCAATATAATGTGATGACAGCAATACGATATAAGACCAAGAGCGAGAACGAGATTTTTGGCAATATTGTGAATTTGTTGTAATACTTTTATTTCAAACACTTGATTTTGGCGCCCCCTTTACCTGCCGCTCTTGGGCGTGGACCGGTATCCAAAGGCGATGGGCCGGCCGTCCAGAGCGGCGACCGGCCCACCAGAGCCGCGGCCCACCGGGCATTTGCCCGGTACGCCCTAGGGCCAGTCCGGGCCTGGGTTCCGGTGTTCCGATTTGCAAAAGCCAATGCCTTAAAACGGTGCCTTTTTCTTTTTTCTAATTTTTTGGCGCGGCCATCTAACAAACTTGAATAATAAAGTACCCAAAAAAATTGCTACCTCAAGCCTTTATAATCTCCGTTCGGACTGAATTTAGAGATATAAGTACATCTCATAACAACTTTTATTTGTTACTTTTTGTGATGCCCGCGCCAAAAAAAAAAGGCGAAATAAAAAGGCGCCACCTTCCTTACAAAAACCCGCAATGTCTTTTTGGTAAGAACAGTAATAAAAGGACTCTGTATTATTTCACGTCAGATAAAATTCACCCCAAAACCACCGAAAGTTCGACAACCAATTATCATAATATCACAGGCCCTGCTCGCTAATTATTTGTTTACGTGACACATTTTAACGAGGCGTGTAAATGACGTGTGGATTCACAAGGTTGCTTTTATCAGTTCGCTTTGGACATTTTGGGTCCCTAATGGGTTTCATTATAACGTATTTTTAATATGAGATGTTTTTTCTTGTTACGTATTGTTAAATCTAATCTAAAAACTGTTATAATTAATCTCGAAGTTATAACTTTTACCGTGAGTATGTAGTTGGAAATGTTGTACCTAGTGATTTTACCAGAAGACATTTTGAATACTTTTTTTTTGTAACTACGTTTGTGTAATCTTTATAAACAATAGTTATTTGTTATGCTAGGCTGAAAAGTTGTTTTTTGGCGCGAGTACTTGTATTGAAACCTGAGCAAGCGAAAGATTCTAAGATTGAACCACGAGCGAAGCGAGTGGGTTCAAATATAGAATCCTGAGCGCGACTAAGGTTTCAAAGGTACGAGACGCAGAATAACTTTGCTGCCGAGCGCAACACACAACTTTTCACCTCACAACGGCGAGGAAAATGCTGGCTGGATGAAAGAAAAAAAAAGAAAAAAAAAGCATGTTGGCGATGTTTTGGCGCAATAAGGCGGCATAGACAAATATTGAATAGAGAGATTAGAATTTTAAAAACTCTTTCCACGCTAGCGGATAAAATGCACTTTTGCACTCAGATTTCGAATGATATATAGATTCTTTCCGAGCTTGTGAGGTGAAAACAACATTATAAACAAAGTGTAGATAAACAAATATAAAATTTACCACTGGATTCCTGGGTATTCGTCCTGTCTACGCGAATAACCCGCCCCGGATCATGCCTGTGCCAACCGAGGCATTGCAGATTTATGGAACAGCAGATTTTTTTGCTGCAATCTGTTTACTCCCTTCATTGACGTAGAATACTATGGACGCTGGGTCTAGCACAAAATTCTCGAAAAAAGTGTCCGAGACTAACCTACACAAACGCGGCAAGGCGTGCAACGCACGCGCTCGCGTGCGCGTCATCGACCGTGCAAACAAAGACTGTCACGTAATCAGGTCTCTTTATACGTTTTAAGTCTCTTTTGGTTCGGACACTTTTGAGCGCGGACCCTTCGTCTAGTAGAAGTCAATGGCTCCCATAGTCAAAAATTAAGTTCAGTTTGATTGGTATATTCTAAAGGATTCTAATGATTGATATCAATATCACTCAGGAGTGCGATTTTTTGAACATCATACGATCAACTCGGCAGTAGAAAATGTCAAAATTGCTATGGAGATTATTTATGCATCTTTCTACTGCCGAGTTGATCGTATGATGTTCAAAAATCTCACTCCTGAAGATAGGTTCTTACAATACGAAAGGGATGTAATCATTCGACGTCATCCAACTAACATCACCTTATCACCAAGTAGATAAAATCGTATTAAGTAAGTGCATGCATTGATGATAATCTACATTGATTGGATTAATCTGCTAGTCAAAGACTAGATTGCGATTGATTGAGGACAGTGAAGGGTGGAATGAAAGGCAGATTTAAGACCTTCATATTAAACGTAAATTAGAACAAGTCAATAATTTTCAATTTTGAGTGATAAACAGAGTTATAATCATAAATTTAATATACGTATACAAGGTGTTACAAAAATACAAATAAACCTTTATGGGGGTGGTGTAGACCATCAAACTGAACAACTTTCACTATGGGACCAATAACGAATAGCGAAAAAAAAAATTATGTTCCATACTCTACAAATCGACTAGAGCTAAAATATGTATGGGATATCAAATGATTTTTTGCGCGATTTCGATGTTGGTCCCATAGAGAAAGTTGTTCAGTTTGACGGTCTAAACAACCCCCTTAAGAGTTTTAAATATTTATTGTTACTTATGATTCTTATGAAACACCCTGTATAAAGATATTCCAATGATACAGGGTGCAATTGATATCAATCGACAAATTTTCAAGGGGGTTGGTTCAGACCATCAAACTAAACAAATTTTTCTAAGTGAGCAAACCTCAAACACAAAATAATATCTTAAGAGGATTTATAATAGTTTGCGCGCTGCATACAAACGAAGTTTAATAATAAAAGGTGTTAAGAAAAGTATCATTTACCTTTAAACCACATACTCAAACCAGTCAGCGCAAAAAAGAAGTCAGCTGTCCCATACTAAACTGCAATACCTACTTGACGGAAACATAATTATGGAACAGCTGATTTTGTTTTTGCTCTGATCGTTTTGCTTCCATAGTAAAAGTTGTTTTGTTTGATGGCTAGTCTGTGGTTTTGTTTTCTATTAATGATACTTTGAATATAATAACTTAATCCAATTTAATTCAATGTAATTTTTTAAACATGATCTAGTAACTAATCTCAGTGCGTGTTGTTTATCAGATTCGTTAAGGTAAATATGGATCCGATCCGAATATCTGATCTCTAATCATAAAGTAAATAACGACGAAAATTATCATAAGAAAAATTGTCCTGTTTGTTCTAATGTCGCAGTGTCTATCACTCGACCATAAAATTGGATTTTCAAAATATGACGACGCAACAAGAAGAGCACTCAAATAAATGAATATCTGATGTATAGTTTCAATGCTAGGATTAATTGTTTTTGATAGTAACACAACGAAATCATCCATGAATATTCGGATTTGCGCTTGTCAATAACTATAAAAACACCAATTACAAAACATATTCCAATATAAAACATAAACAAACATAATATTGATGACTACAGCAGAAGGAGAAATTGTTTCCATTTTACGACCAGAAAACAAATTGAATAAATTATACCTACGTACATAAAACAAAAACAGCGCATAAACCTAACGCAAGATAAATAATAAAGTCGATCGTGTGGAGGGCACTTATTCTGGGTTCTGACTGAAATTCATGTAGCAATTCTTCTAATGTAACTCTTTTTACAAGCTTTTTTTTATTTCTAGTGTTCATTTTTATTCCGGTCTAAACCACCCTATTAAATATTACGTCCCTCTTTTGTTACACTCTGTAGACCAGTGGTTCCAACCGGTGGTCCGCGGACCATAGGTGGTCCGTGAGAGCCTCGGGAGTGGTCCGTGGGAGTGTCCTGCCTGGCAGCACATTATGAAAGAATTCGGTATGTCAAGTTTTTTTTTGGAGGGCTGAATTGAAAACCATTTCGAGATAATTGTCTCAATAATCATATTTTCTATGTCAGAGATTTTAAAATGAAAGGATTACAGATATTTTTAATAAAATAACGTCGTTTTTCGGTCCGTGCAGTGACGTCACTGGCATACCTCTGAACTCCTTGGTAAACATAAAATCAACTTAAAATAACCGGCCATTAAGAAAAAAAAATACTTTCACAATGACAGAATTTGACATTTGATGTTGCCGTATCTTTTTCCAGCATAGAGTTAGAAAGAGTAGGCAGGTTTTAATTTTTTTAAATACAGCTGTATGTAGTTTTTCTCCATGGAGTTCGAATTATTTTCTCTCCACCATTTTTGCACTTAGAGATTACAGATCAAAATAATTTAAAAATTAAATTTATATTGATAAACTCGATGAATCGCAATAAGAATGAAATAGGTATCTTAAAATTATGTCTTCTGTCCGTAAAAAATATAAAAATGAAGACAAAAAAAAACTTGACATACCGAATTGCCATTAATTTGAGATTTTGGCAAATGAAGTCTTTAAAACTTTAGATTCTTGAACTTTGTGGTCCCTGCTAACAACAATCATTGGTACGTGGCATGTTGTTCGTGCGGATTCGAACCCGGACCTCATGATTGAGAGTCCATACCTCTCCGCAACGCGCCACCGTGCTCTATGCATGCTCTCATGCGTTTTGTATGGAAAGTTCAAAATTTCCTATAGGTTTCTTAGGTAAAGTTGTTCAGTATCATGGTTTCAATCACGTGCCTTTAAGTAATGCTACTGCGTGTAATGTATTTGTCATTTAATAAAAATTTCGGGTCTCAGATAATAAAGTAAATATAAATTTACAAATTATATAACGGTTTCACGCTAAATGTAATGTCAAATACTGATAATTAATGAAGTGTTAATGAAAATGTTAATTTCACATTTAATAGTTCCGCATTTGTGACAGCCCTAGAGAAGAATTACGTCACTCATTAAATGTTCATAGCAACGTCACAAGTGCCTACATTTACGTTAAGAGCGTAATTGTGTTCAACCATGCATAGCCTAACTATAAACGATATGATTAAACGTTCATCATAGTTCGACATAATATACGTTCGTTTGAGTGAGTCTACTAATCATATTTCTGGATATTATGTCCCGCGAATCGAGTTATTTTCACACATATCGCGAAAGCATAAGAGTCATGAGAAGGGATTTCTCATGTAGAATGAAATTAACGAGTGTATGAACTAATGTAATTACGTTCAGTTACATATGAGAGTAACACTGGAGTAGTGACACAATTAACTTAGTAAGTAGGTACCTATAAATTTTATGCATTTAGATTTATTGTGTAGGGGTTTTAATTTGATGTTATTGGAAGTTCATAGAACTGCCTCCGTGGTCTAGTGGTTAAGAGCATTGGTCTCTTGACACGGAGGTCGGGGAATCGATTCCCACGAGGACCTAGTGATATGTCACTTTGTGCGTTTTTCCCCAGTTGGTTAGGACATTGCAGGCTGAATCACCTGATTGTCTGAAAAGAAAGACGATTCCGTGCTTCGGATGGCCATTTATAGCCGTTCGTCCCGGCTACTATCTCTAGTGGTAGTAGTTGTTACATAAAAATCTCGTCAGAGGCCGTCAAGGCGGTTTGAATAAACTCTGACACCAGGGCTTGCCCACACGATAAGGAGAAGAAGAAGTTCATGCTGTTTATACGTCCCACTGCAGGGCAAATGACTACCCTCAGGTAGGGTGTATCGGCGTTAGTCCACCACGCGTGCTCAATGCGGATATGTAGACCTTCCTCACGATCTTTTACACCGTTTGAGAGCAGTTGGTATTACGTAGATAAGTTAGAAAAGCTCATTGGGCATGCTGCGGATTCGAACCCAGACCTCAAGTTTGAGATTCCATACCTCTCCGCAACTCGCCACTATGCTCTGCAACGATTGTTTATTTAATTAGGTAATAGTTATTATGTACACAGGGTGTAAACTTGACTAAGCTATTTAAGGACGTGCTTCAGACGATTAAACTGAACCATTTTTACCATGGGACCAAATTAGAAATCGCGAACAAAAAAAGTACTATTGAGTTCGTTGACACTTAAAAAAAATGTCCAGGCTCCATATTGGATGATGTTCAGTTTCATAGTCTGAAGAAGCATCCCTTGACCTCTGAAACACCCAGGTGAATCACATGAGACTCACTTACGTGTGATTAGGTGAACAATGCCCTCGCCTTTTGTACATGTTTTCTCAACTTTGTATATTATTATGTCTTTGTGTACAATAAAGTGTTATAACAATAGATTGCCAATGGGTGACATGGGTGGGTGGGTTGACAATACAGGGTGTTAGTGTAAACAGTTATATTACTAAGGGGTGATTGTAAACTTGGTACTGAACAACTTTCCATAAGAAACCTACAGGAAATTCGCAAAAATAAAGTTTCTACTTTTCTCATAAAATGTCCGATCATCTGATTGCATTCAGATTTTATTTTTATTAATGATGGGTTTGCTCTTGAGCTCTGTCTAGTCCTCAAGACAAAGATGGGGTCGAAGATGTAGCGAGCTTACCCAGAAGTGCACTGGCACTCCTGCACACTGACGGAACGCAGCAAGCTGCTTGGCGCCAGACTCCGGCAGGAGGGTGTCGCGAGCCAGGCGGCTCCTTGCAGAGCCTACCACACCGCTGTAGAGGATCGTTCAGCCGCCACCACAAACTTGGTAGCTTGTGATTCCGTTGCCCGGGGTGGACCGCTGGGAGGTAGATCCCCAATAACCCCAGTATGGAAAGTTAAAAAATTATTTTGCAAATTTTCTATAGGTTTCTAATAAAAAGTTGTTTATAGTATCATGAGTACAATCACTCCTTAAAGTAATGTAACTGTTTTCCCTAACACCCTGTATGTCTACGGTTCTAAAGATAAAAGTTGAGCCTAAAATTTTTTTCACATTTCTACAAGATATATAACACAATTTTGACTGAAATTCTAGAGTGAATTCATCTCTATTTGTTAAACTCTAACGGCCAGAACGGCACTGTTACTGCTGACTTTTGGCAGACACATTATCTGGGTGCCGGAATAAGTTAACAGGCTATGTTTTATTGCCTCCGCTTTAATGTATGAGCTCCAAAAGCCATTAGTTGCATTTTACTTAAGCAACTCGTTTCATACGGTGCTTCATATTTTCAAGATAACTGTTTTAAAGAAAATGTTATATTATAATTGACAATGGGAAAGTTACTGGGAATTGAGCCCTAGGGAAAGCGTTAAGGCCTCCGCTCATAACAGCGATATTATCGCTGCGATTTTGCGATAATTGTTCTCAGTACCTACATTTTGTATGGGGACGCGCTCGATCCTACACACTGCCGCGATATTATCGAGCGATAATATCGCTGCGATTTTGCGATAATTGTTCTCAGTACATTTTGTATGAGGACGCGCTCGATCCCACACACTGCCGCGATATTATCGCAACCTGACGCAATCTCTTTCTACTACATTTTGTGGTGTGCGCATGCGTGACGCGAATCGCAGAATCGCTGCAGTGTGTAAGGTGTCGCGATATCGCTGTCGATAATATCGCTGCAATGTGCGGAAGCCTTCATTTTGCCAATGTTTTTGTAATCATTACTTCTCATTATTCCGTCATAAAACCTTAAATAATGCTAAATGTGACCCTAACTGCGACTGTTAGGTGTAGTGTTACAGTTTATGGCCACTTCTTGTCTACAACTTAGCCGTCACGGGACGCCCGGCAGATTGGAAACCTCTTCCGATTTAAATTTCGAACTTCCGCTCCCGATTTTAATTTCGAACTTCCGTCACACAAAAAGGTTGCGGATCAGAATTTTAAAGCCTTCTATAAGAAGTATCACTTCAAAACATCAAAGCAATCCCTAAGATATCACTTCAAAAACTCATTTCTTTTCTTCTTAACTATTAAACCGTAAAACCATAAGGAACAAAAAAGTAGCGGTTCACTTCATATAAATTCAAATGACACTCGATAGCGCGATGTAAATGACGTGCAGCGCCATCTATTGATAAAATAGTGTGTTTGTTTGTTTGTTCGCGCATCACGCAAAAACTACTGAACCGATTTAGATGAAACTTTTTTTGTTTGATAGCTTATGATCTGACTTAAAATCTGGTATATAATTTGTGCGGACGAAGTCGCGGTAAAACACTAGTAAATAATATAAAAACTATATTGTTTATTGAACAACATCAGTGTAATATCAAAGAACTTAGTATACTCGTACATAATTAAACCCGAGTAAATCAATTCTCGTTCGGAATAAGGAATTAGAGGACGACAAAAAAAACAGATAACGTATTTCTAACAATAAAAACAAACGTTTGGAGGGGAGAAAACATTATTTTCTTCTGTTTTACACAATCTAACCTTACACCAATAAACAGTACCGTCACTAAGCTCGCGTGATTGGGATGTCTACTTCGTCTGATACTGTTATCAAACTATAGATTTTTTTGTGATATCGTGTACATGTCATTATTCGTCACACATTCGTGACTTTATGTGTACAGGATGCACTTCTATTTGGTAGACAATAAAAAACTAGTGAGAGTAATTTGTTGCATTAGGTGCCATGATTAGTGAATAAAGAAACTACTTTACTCACACAGGCGCGCACATCAACGTCATTGCTCTTTGAAATATTCCACTGACAGCTGTAATAAATACATACGGCACCGGCGCCGCGTATCGCATGAGATAACAGGCTGTCGTACGCGCGTTTTATTTCGCCGTTCGTCGCAGTTGGCTGTTAAAGCGCGCGAAATCGGGAAGAGTGCAATATCTGTTACGTTAGTAACTATTAACTAATCTGTGGTATCGTTGACAAAGCCAGCTGCAGTTGTCACTTGTCACCTACGACTGGTTGCGTAGACAAGTTTGCTTTGTCGAAGACATAGTGTCGTTCATCTGTAAGCGCTATAACGCGTGAATCTGTGTGCATTGTGCTAGGTTCGAACGTGTAGTTGGTGTTCTCGTTACTGTTTGATTGATGCACTGTGTCATTGGTTTGCATGTGTTCTAAATGGGATCTAATTCTGTCCAGTTTGAATGCATTTAAATTGGTAATGGGGATTTGAATACATTTGGTTTTGCTGTAACTGTTTCTCTATGGGTATCATAGTGTGTTATCTTATTCGAAACAATACAATTATCCAAATTTTAATTAATTTACTTTGTCCAATACTGTTTAATAAATGATTTTGTATAGTACTAAAAGAATATAGTCTATGCTGTCAAAATGTACAATAACTGTGACAGAGCGTGATTAAATACGACTTTGGGATAAGTCGTGGTGGTCCAGTGGCGAGTAACCTTGCCTGCCGTGCAGGAGGCGATGGTTCAATCCCCGTCCATGCCGACTCGTACCAATGAGTTTTTCGGAATTTATGCACGATTTGTAACACCATTGGCTTTTCGGTGAAGGAAAAACATCGTGAGGAAACCTGCATGCTTCAATTTCGAGGCATGTATTGTACCCACTGTCCATTATAAGTGGCGACGGGCTCACCCCCCGTCACACTGGACAGAGTTCTGAGGTTTCAGAAGATCTCTGACTGCCCCCTTGGGGAATATAGTCGTGAGCATATGCTTGGTGTAAGCCACCTCAAGAATGGATCTCGGATTTTTACCCGATTGCGCCAGAAAGAGGGTAATGTACATAGGTATGCCCATTTTTTTGACACGTATGGCCAAAACGGCTTGATAGATGTGTTATCATAGAGTATGGCGTCTATGAATGAAAAAAGAAGGGGAGAAAAAATATTTTTTTTGTAATCACGTACTTAAGTTGGTAAATAACCGATGGGGATTACCTATGTAAAGTTTGTTTTTCTCTTTTCAGATGGCTTATGAAAATAAAATAAAATAAAACTAAACAAAAAAGGACAAAGTATGATCGATTTTGCTAGAAGGCAGTTGGTATCTTTGTCTGCTAAAAACATTTTGATTCAAATTCAAAATCTGGAATAAATTCAACGTAGAATACTGCAGTAACCACTGAATCTGATTTAATTCAAGAATTCCGGTAAGATTTACGTTCACGCTGCGACCACCTGCCGGACTGAATTTTTGACTAGCCTATCTTGGAAATCCTCTAACGCCATTTTTCTTTTAGACTTGGAAATGTAGTGAAATTTTAATGCTTGGAAAGTCTCTTGGAAAATGTAGAGGGACGAAGACATTTCGATATACAGGGTATAACGAAACACTCTAGTAATACTTAAGGGGGCGCTTCAGACCATCAAACTGAACAACTTTTACTAAGGAGCAAACTTCGAGATACTGACTCGACTCAAATGTGTGGGATTTTTGCTAGACGTGTTTCCTGAGGTAGGCTCCATAGTAAAAGTTGTTCAGTTTGATGGTCCGAGTTCACTGTTTCCGTCTGTTATTCGATCGGTTGTTATTGATGATGATGCTGGTAATGGGGCTAATAAAAATGAAGCTATTCTATCAATAACACCTAACCCATAAAAAAATATAGAAAATTCCATCAAACAACACACGAATTTTAAAATACGGGACAAAACAGAAATTAGTTTTCAGCATCGTCCTAACTTTTTCCCAATTATTTTGGGATCGGTTATTTTCGGTTTTATGAGCATTCTCTGTAAGGGATTTTGGAAAGAGTACACCCGGTAGGGATCTCGCTGAGAGGATGATCAGACCATCAAACTGAACAACTTTTACTATGGGACCAAATTGAAATAGCGAATTTTGTTCCATTGAAAATTTATATTTAGCTACTCGACCCAAATGTATAGAAAAGCTGTTTTTTTCTTCAAGATGTCAATGTTGATCCCATAGTGAAAGTTGTTCAGTTTGATGGTCTGAAGTATGTAACGCAATTAATTTTACACCCTGTTTATTATTTATCCTAACAATTCTTTAAAAAAAACTGTCAAAACTACATTTTGTATCTTTGTAAGCATTTTAGTTAAAAGGTATAACTGCGATACAGAGGAAACCTTGGAACTTGTTAATCCCTGGGGTAACATAACCTTGAAAACATTTTCATTACAACTAACTATTTTGTAAATCTCTTGTTAACACGTATACGTTGCTTGTAATGTAATAAAACCCAACATTATGTAATTATTACCGATTTACATACGCATTTGTGGTCGTTAAATTTTGTCTTCATTATAATTATTATGTTAGTAGCTGCTATATTTAATAATAACTATTGAATTGTTACTTGAATTCATTCTAAATTATTAAGTATAGCACCATTTGTGCTTCTTATAAATCCCACTAATACTGAATGAATCAACACGTTTAATGCAATGAATGAGAAATATAATAATATTTACTACCTAGATAGACTAACTGATAGTTAGAGCCAGCTATCTAGACGAAAAGAAATTTACTGCTAGATAAAATGAGAACTAGCTAGGTCAACAGTTAAATCAATTGCTAAAAATCTAGAGCTAGCTGGAGACACTAAAACGAGAGTTACCTAAATCAATGGCTAGCTTGATCGATAGCTAGCTAGATCAATTGCTAACTAGATCAATAGCTAGCTAGGTTAAAAGCTAGCTAGATCAAAAGCTGACTAGATCAATTGCTAACCAGATCGATAACTAGCTAGATCTATTGCTAATTAAATCAATTGCTAGCTACAGCGAGCTAGCTAGATCATTTGCTAACTAGATCAAATTAGCTATGTAGATCAATTGCTAACTAGATCAATAGCTAGCTACGTCAATAGCTATTTCGATCTAATGCTAATTAAACCAATAGATAGCTAAAAAGAATTATCTATCTAACTACTGAGCTAGCTAGATCAACAGCTAGCAATATCATTGCTGGTCTTAGCATACTCTAATAATGTATAGACGTAATAACACAGTTTGGATTTATTTTATCGTCAGGATTGACTACTGATATCAAACTGAAGTACACGAACCTCATTATTTTTCCAATCCCATTAATTTGCTGCAACAGAGAGAATATCAGAAATTCCATGTTTCATAAGAGGCCTACAGAACCTCGGTCCGAATTCCGATCGTTGCTTCGAGTGATCCCTAGTGGTCAAACATAGAATGGAATGCATGGGGTCAGGCAAAGTGACCTTGTTTACCTATTTACTGGATTCCCAGCCAACATTTTGGACCTATTTAATGTTTGAATTTGGAATTCGTCAAACGGTGAGATGGTGTGTCACAAGGATTTCAAGGATTAGACTACGTATGTTGTTTTAATGAAATAAAAGAACCTCCTCTTTTTTTAAAGTCGGTTATAGAGGTGGAAAATGAAATGACAAAGTTTATCGTACTAATAATCATTTTGTATTGTTCCAGGTACGATCTCTTCAGTGCAGTAGAAGTTATTACAGCGTACTGTCATCATCATCAGCCTATATATATGTCACAATCAAGGCACAGGTCTACAACGCGTGTCCAATGCGGTTTGGTAGAGTTCATATACGCATCAGAACTTCACGGTGTTTAAATTCCTTCGACGTTTGAGAGCAGTCTATATTACGTACTTATGTTAGAAAAAATCATTGGTGACTCAATTGTAGCCAAAATTGTAGCGCATTGTGATTGGATTTAATGTATCCAAAGACCAAATTATTGGCCGTTTGTATAGAGGGTCCTTCTTAATAATATGCTAACACTTTTTTAAGGGGATGGTCAGACCATCAAACTCAACAACTTTCTCTATGGCACCAACATCAAAATCGCGAAAAAAATATCATCATAATACTTACAAGGATTACAAGGTGTTACAAAAACACAAATAAACATTTAACCCTGTACCCGGGGGGGTTTAGACCATCAAACTGAACAACATTCACTATGGGACCAATAACGAAATCGCGAAAAAAAAATCGGATGTTCTATACTAAACTAAAAATCTACTCGATAGGTATATTTTTCTTCGTGATTTCGATCTTGGTCCCTTAGAGAAAATGGACAGCCCCCATCGGGCTGTTGACACGAACGTCTTGGGTTCAATTCCCACGGGGGACACCTAGTGATATGTCACTTTGTGCGTTTTTCCCTGTTGCATTTTTCAATGTTGGTTAGGACATTGCAGGCTGAATCAGGATTGTCTGAAAAGAATGCTGATACCGTGCTTAGGATGGCACGTTAAGCCGTTGGTCCCGGCTACTATCTGTGGTGGTAGGAGTCGTTACATAACAACCACGTCAGGGGCCGGAAGGCGGTTTGAATAATGTCTGACACCAGGGCATGCCCACACGATAAGAAGAAGAGAAAATTGATAATGTTGATGGTCCCCTTTAAAAAATGTCAGCATCGTGGTGAAGGACCCGGAAGATACATACATACATCAATAGATGAGTATTTACACCCGTGTTAAAAATACTTCTCTCATTTTAGTTTCGCCGCACTACTAGAGCAAACAAAGCTGTTCGTAAATAAATCAACATTTGTTGAAGTAAACTAAGTACCTCGAGTCGAGTAAATACCTAGTACTGAAGAAGTTGGCACTAAAATAGCACAAAAGGACTCCGCAGAGAACTCAGTGAAAGTTTTATTGACATCCTTTTTACTTTAACTGTATAGACCCATAAAAGTAAATCGTAAAATTTAAATGTTTGACCGAAATCGTAAATTGCAGTTCTTTCAAGTTTTTTTTATTGCATTCCTTTTATCGATTCCGTTTAGAACAGATAAAATCGAACTTGTGCGATGTTTTATAAACAAATTGAGCTTGAGCTAGCGTAAGGTCGACTTATCGGATATGTCCAAAGGAAATGGGACCCCGGCCATAGAAAAAATTCCAAGGGTTGTATACGGATGCATATTATTTTATAATGTAGGTATTATTACATTTATCATGAATGGACCCTTGAATAATTTTTTTCATGCTTATTTTATGATTTTTCTTTTTGAAGTATACAATATTTGGCATTTATCGGCGGATATCCTTTGTGAATTTACAAAATAGCGTAGAAAGAGAAGGAACTAGAAGAAAGGATGTGTCTTGACCATAGAGAAATTACACGCTCCCCTTGGTAGAGATGGTGTAACAAAGTTGCACTGTAGCCACCAATTGTGCACTAGTTTGTACTGCGACCATAGAGAAATGATACGCTCCCCTAAGCTTTTTGTCTCCCCTCGCCCGTCCCTCACCCCCTTTGTCGGCGACATAATTTTCTATAGAAACAAGCCGATATGCCATCTCCTCTTACTCCATGGTCTTGACATATAGCTCAGTAAGAGATGCACATAGCAAATTCGCTCTAGTTAAAAAAGGAGATCGCTACTTATTTCTGTCCTTATCGACGTAGCCACTTTTTGGTTCTACGACGGCTGTCTGACTCCGGAGTCAGACATCTATTTTCATACCAATTGTATAGGATTTTATGACTATCGCTGTCTCATACGCGGTTACACTGATGCTACGTCTATCAGCGTAAGCGAAAAATACTTCGCCTATGCAAAATAGTCACCTGTAAGTTTGTGCGTTCACACACGATGACGCATTAACGGAGCGGCAGACGTCATTGCAGTCTGTCATTTGTAAAGCAAGGAGTTGTAAGAAACCGCACGTAGAAGCACACACGGTGACGGATTGATGCACCGTGTGCGCTTCTACGTCCGGTTTCATACAACTCCTTGCTTCACAAATGACAGACTGACGTCTACCGCTCCGTCAATGCGTCATCGTGTGTGATCCCACTAAGTATTTACATCTGTTACAGGCAAATTCTGCAAAGCGGCATTGTAAACTATGTTTTTACATTCAAATTAAAGATTGAAAAATTTGTCTCGGGCGGGACTTGAACCCACGCTCTTCCAAACCGGGGAAACGTGCTAACCAATTACACCACCGAGTCCACAACCCAGAGAACCAGAAGCGAACCCAGAGCGTGGGTTCAAGTCCCGCCCGAGACAAATTTTTCAATCTTTAATTTGATTCGAAATAGCACAACATGGCTGTAACATGTTTATAATCAATAATATGTTTTTACATTGTACAGACAGTGTGTAAAGTCCGCAGAGATAGCTTATTGCGGACTTTGTACTGATCATATTGGGCATTTAATAGTACAAAATTTATTCGTTCAATTTATTGCGGACTGAACCGACGACCTGGTGAAGGTGGCGGGAATCCGTTGGAAGAGGGCAGCACAGGGTAGGTCGTTGTGGTGATCCTTGGGGGAGGCACCTAGAGCAAGCATATTCGACAGTGTATAGCTGATGTTAGACCAAGTCCGCAATAAATGGAAATATCCACTTTGTAGGTACAACCCCGGCTTATCAGCGCTGGCGATGCCCAATATGATCTCTCCTAAGTCCGTGAAAATCTATTTTTAAGGACTTTGCACGAAATGCTTGTGCAATGTCGACAATGTACAAGCATTGCTGACAATGCCGTTTTGTGGACTTTGCACGTAACACATAGACATCTGTGTCATTTTCTTCGATCATCGGCTGTAAGCCGTAGAAAGAGAAGGTACTAGAAGGAAGCACGTGTCTTGTTATATTCACTTAGTAAGAGATGCACATATAAAATTCGCTCTAGTTAAAAAAGGAGATCGCTACTTATTGCTGTCCTTATCGACGTAACCACTTTTTTGTTCTACGACGCCTGTCTGACTCCGGAGTCAGACATCTATTCTTATACAAATTGTATAGGATTTTATGACTATCGCTATCTCATACGCGGTTACACTGATGTTCCGTCTAACCAGCGGAAGCGAAAAAAATTCGTAGTCTATGTTTACGGCATAGCGTAGCAATCAATACAACCTCAAAATGTCATGCAGTATTCAATCAACAAAAGAAGTAAAACTAGAAATAAGAACCATCTATAAAAAGAAACTTCACATCTTAATACGCAAATCGTCACTTTTATGTGCCATCGTACTGAAAACTTTATCACTTTCCCTCATAAAACTAAACTGCTTTATACTTTATACTGTGCATAATGTTATGGTAATAATAGAAAGAAACTATTACTAACTCACTTCTACTTGTGTCATACATATCATACAGTATACTTGAGGACTGTAAAAGAGCGATTTAATGAAATCTTAGATAAAAAGGACCTATAGAGCTATTATGTAGAACGATACGATATACGATATCTAAACTATTATAAAACTGTAACAGAAGTGTGACTGTACATTGACGATATTTGCATGAAAAAGATAACGATATGGTTTTTAGGTATCCCTGACTCCAAATCAACCTTTATTAGAATTTTGTCTGTTTGTTTGTTTGTTTGTATGTTTGTAAAAGCATCACGCAAAAACGACTGAACTGATTTTGATGAAACTTTTCTTGTTTGGTAGCTTTATGATCTGACTTAAAATCTGGTATATAATTTGTGCGGACGAAGTCGCGGGTTAACTCTAGTTCGATATAAAAGTCAGTGTATTCGTTTTCGGTTTTATCGGTTGAGCGCTTTTCTGGTTTCAAATTCTACTGATAGTGATGTTTGAGCAGGTCAATTCTATTTATTGTTACGAGTAATTTGTTTCTATTCATTTCTGATGAAACCTAACCTAACATTTAAAAAAAACATTTTACACAGCATAGTGTTAGACAATAAGAGTATTCTGTATTCGATACACGGGTTTAACAATACCCTTTTTTGTGTGGTTAGTGTCTTTAGACCAACAAAGGTTGGTAATAAAAAATAACAGTCTTTGACTATCCTTTATTAGTGAGCAAGAAATTTATGAAAAAGTGTTAAAGAAATCGGACAGAGAAAATTTACTGTACCGTGTATTATGTACTGCGTACTAAGGGTGCCTCACTTCACAAAGGCTCATTTATTTTGTAAGAAATGTAGTCATTGGCACAGAAAAAGTGGCAAATAATAGAACCTAGAAATATGCGATTAGAACCTATAATGTGCCACTGTCCATTATAAGTGGCGACGGGTTCACCCCCCGTCACATTGGACAGAGTTTCGATACTACTGGTAAAACGTGGATGTTCTGAGGTTTCAGTATATCTCTGACTACCCCCTCGGGGAATATAGTCGTGAGCATAAAGCTAAGGATAATGATCGCGAGTTTACGTCCGTGTTTGTGTATGCATACGAACATTTTATCAGTGCACTAGAAGCAAAAACACATAAAATATTACGCAATAACGAACTGAGATACATCTTTCAACAGTCTCCAAGGAATGTTCCACTAAGTAATTACATAAAAGGTGTTGTACAATGTTTGGGCCGGACCACGGCTCTTAATGAAGATTTATACCAACCTTAAGAACACTCCAGCTAAATTCACGTGCAATTAACGTGAAACCGTGAACACTGAAGTCCAACGCCGAAGTCCCGTAAAACGAGCAATTTTCACTCTTATATCTTAGGCGCAAAAACGTTATAAGGATACTTTGTATGTAGACTATGGAGGTGCTCAACTTTTAACACTGAATAAGTACGTAGTTGTTTTTGTTTGGAATTTTCAATAGAGAAGAGCCTTAAGAGTCCTTTTACGGTTTAATTGCGCCAAAGATCACACCTAAAGGCATATAGTCCGCATCAATTTACGATTGTAGTTAGTCTCTTTTGTCTTATGATGTACGTTTAATAGTAGAAGGAAATGGAACTATAGATATTTGTTTATGCGGTTTTTTCACTTTTTTGATAGTTTTTGGATTGCCTTAGATTAAAAACTTTTCGCTTACGCTAAAAGATGAAGCAAAGAAATGAGAGAGCGAGATAGCCAGTTGTGCGCTCTCGGAATAAACTTCTCCCAACAGAGCGCTGATGCGAAGTTCTGAATGTCATTGGTTGAGACCTATAAAAACCTATAGGTAAACGTGTTTTATGAAAAAGTAGTTTAAAGCTTTTGTAGTATACAAGGTGTTACAAAAATAAAAATAAACATTTAAGGGGGTGGTTTAGACCATCAAACTGAACAACTTTCACTACGGGACCAATATCGAAATCGCGAAAAAAAAACTTTAGAGTTTAAAATATTTATTTTTACTTATGAAACACCTTGTATTGGAGTAGCACTTAATAAATAATATTAAATAATAATAAATACGTTTTCTTTCTTTGACTTTTTTAATTTAAGCTTTCCTGATTGATAAATCTTAAATATTGTGATAAGGGCGCCACTGACCGGTAAAAGGACTCTTAACACTAGCAAACAATGTTGCAAGGAAAATTATTAAATTGCAAGTTTAGAGATTTTATAAATATGTATTACAAACTATGTTATATTATGAACTAACAATGTTTTGGTGTTGTTTAATTTGTTCCATACTTTACGCTTTGGTTAATTATATGTCAAGATAGAGACTCACGCTTCTAACGTAACGTACTAAAACAAATGTGTCACTTTCTTTTGTGGTGTGCGTAAGGCGTCATACAACCTTATCTCTGTGTGATAGTGACAGTGTTTATCGGTCTTGACTGGTTGAATTTTTTTAGACGTGTTCGTATCTTCGACTGTCTATCTTGGCATACATAACGGTAAATTTAGACCATCAAACCAAAAACTGAACAACTTAATAGTAAGCTTATATAATACAAAACTTTTTTTTCCATATTTATAATTATGTAATTGACTTCTTGCTTGTGCGTTAGCACCGCATTTCCGCCAATGTCAAGTGGTTTGAGGGAGTGTCTATCCAATCTCGAGGATTGTTTTTGAGTAAGAACAACTGATAAGGGTTGTGGAGCCTCGTGGCAGGCTGAAACGAGAACCGCGCGAACACCACACGAGACAAGTGTTCGGGGCAAACCCTACAACGTGACTCTGTACAAAACTTAGGGTTTGAAGAAGATGAAAATACGACGGTAGGATATTATAATTGTTATTATTGTTCACTAACACAAACAACACAATTTTATTCACATTCAGGGACAAATAGAAACCAACCTAAATTGAGTTCCTCTGCGGCATTCGACGCCATTTTCTGTAATCCTTCCGTCCTTGACTGAAAGCCGTCGCTTGATTAGTTCAGCCCCTAGAACTTGTGCTTATAATTAAGGTTAGATCGAGACGTGGTTAACAACGCGTAACGAAGTCCGTATAGATTTTACTCTACGCATGTAGGGTACACTTGTACTGTAATATAAAGTACTTATAGTTAAGGTGGTTGCAGAGTTGTCAATTTCATACAAAACTGTGTCGTAGAACACTAGTAGAATATTATTAAAAGTAATGTTTTATGAATGGAAAAATAGCTTAGAAAATCTAGATTGCGCGTATCAAATAACATTTACAATTTATAATATAATTACGAAGATAAAAAGCTTTGAAATTATTCATATAAAATTTCAAAAACTTATTTATTACTTTTATTAATACCGTCTACGCGTGTTTTGCGTCAAAGTTTTGTATAGACTGAAACCTTTATAATTTTCTGTGTTAAATATTTTTGTACTATATTTTTGGTAAATAACATTTACAATTTATTATAAAATTACGGAGATATGAGGCTTTAAAATTTTGTATTAATAATTTCAAAGCTTGATATCTTCGTAATTATATTATAAAATGTAAATATTATTTGATACGCGCAATCTGGATTGTGTAAGCTATTTTTCCGTATATAAAACATAACTTTTATTCATACCGTCTACGAGTGTTCTACGACAAAGTTTTGTACGGACGGAAACCACCTTAAGACGTAATAGTAGGTGGAAATACCTCGAAGGCATCTTTTATTTTTCATTTTACGACTAGATTTATTATATATAGACCATTTACCGAAACTAAAGTCATACCTCAGTATTTTTGGATAGTTCATCAACTGAATACACGATTGGAATTACTTCACTCGATAGAAAATCGTCACAAAGATGACGTATTTTCATGCATTTTTAAACATTTTTCTCGGTTTAGAAGAACTTAAAATAGTTTCCGATTGTTGGTATTTATACTCACATATTCACCATTAGTTTAACTAGTGCAATCATAAATAAAATCTAGAAAAAGTAATTTGGTTAGTTGTTTTTAATCGAAAATACGGCTCACGCACACACTTTTCGGAGCGCTCGGCAATGGCGTTTCTCATAGAAAATATTCGTCGGGACCTATGGCCCCTTAAGTCGCAAAAATAAACAATCTGTGGTTGTGCGTTCTGATGTCGCCACGCCCCAATCGCAGAGAGTCCAATTTTATTCAACGGTTGTCGAAAAAGAAACAAAAGAGGATTATTACAAAAATTTACGGATACGAACACTCCTCTGTGGGGTACACAGTAAACAAAAAACCAATAAATCCACAAAGAAATCCTTTAAATTTTTCGTTGCTAACTTTTCAATAGTCAGACTTTATTTTTTCCTTTCATCCACGATTTCTCACTTCCATATAATTAAAAATGCCCGACGCCCACTAACGAGCACTTTCTATTTGATAGTGAAGTTTGAGTTCCTTTTTTGAAATAAACTTTTTAATTTTTCGTCTGGTAAGGTTAAGTAAGGGATATTGAGGAAATCATATCTCAGATTCGGATATTAAATTTTAAAGATGAATTTCGTATAGCACTAGAGAGGAGATGGACGCTATTAATAATATTGTCAGCTTTATTTTTTTTTTAATTTTATTTGGCGTTTAAATTTATTTTAAAATATTTAATAATAATAGCAGCCGTGTTGGTCCAGTGGCGAGTAACCTTGCCTGCCGTGCAGGAGGCGATGGTTCGATTCCCGTCCAGACCGACTCGTACCAATGAGTTTTTCGGAATTTATGTACGATTTGTAACACCACTGGCTTATCGGTGAAGGAAAACATCGTGAGGAAACCTGCATGCTTCAATTTCAAGGCATGTATTGTACCTACTGTCCATTATAAGAGGCGACGGGCTCACTCCCCGTCACACTGGATAGAGTTTCGGTACTACTGATGAAACGTGGTTGTTCTGAGGTTTCAGAATATCTCTGACTACCCCCTCGTGGAATATAGTCGCGAGCACAATTATGCTTATGCTTATTTAATAATATGGTAAGGCAGTAAATCTTCAAAAAAAATATTTTTTGCTGAAAAAATATTTGTTTATGCATAAGCATAAGCATAATGCTCACGACTATTTTCCTTTGTTCTCATTTGTTTATGCTATGTAACAAATCATTCAAGTAGTATTCAATGGTAAATTTTGTGATGTCCAGTCATTTCAAATCAAATAACGGATATTTTAAAGGAAGGATCTGTAAAATGTACAGTGGTGATGGTATTGAAATGAGGTTTTATTTCTATTTGCATTAGGTACTTGAATAGTTTATTGATTTTTTGAACAAAATAAACAATACTATGGTGAAAGCGATAAACTTTGAGATCTATTTATGAAATAAATTTATCAGGAGTCCTCAGCAGGTAAGCCTGAAACCTGGGGAACCAAATATCTGTTTAATTAACTTTTTAAGATAACTCCTAGGTAAGTAGGTATTTAGGTACTATTAAGTTAATCCCCCATTAAATCTCCTGCTAGCTTTTAAATAAGTGACTACGTCAACAAGACAAAAAGTGGCAACAAGAGATTTAATGGAGGATTAACTTTAATGAGCATTTCTGCAACTGAGTGTCAAAATACTTCATTTTGCGATCTCTCTTCTTTACAAGTAATGTTCAAACCGCAATAATTAGCATTGACAAAAACAACAACCGTAACATTAAACTGAATTCGATTTCGGTTGTGAATAGTCAGATTTCGGATGTATCAATCCCAAATGCGGTAAACCAATAACAGATTCTGAAAATATATTTAACATTTACGATCTTGTTAAGTTGAATGGAACCTTTGGAGGCAAGCAATACAAAATGTTACTGTTTGGAAATCTTTGAAAGAAGCCAAACATTTTAAAAATGATAACTTTTTACTTATTTTTGATAAATTTTTAAACCTTCCCTACATTTTTTATGAAATCCAAACCATAAACATGAAGATTTTTTTCGGATATTGAATTATGATTCAGATATTGTCGTTTACCGATACGGAGTATCATCTCATCCCTAATATGGATTCGTTTTATAAGTGCCCCGAGGCTGTGTGAGCAGTTGAGAAGGCAAATTATATTGAGGGTGAAATCTTTTCATTTCGGTTTCGTACCAAAATTGCTTTAATACATTTTTATTAGGTTACATTTTTATTTAATGACTAGTGTTTTCCCGCGACTTCGTCCGCACAAATTATATGCCAGATTTTAAGCCAGATAAGAACAAAAAAGTTTCAGCGTTTTGCCCCAGTTGGTTAGGACATTGCAGGCTGATCACCTGATTGTCTGAATAGAAATCTGATTCTGTGCTTTGGATGACGTTAAGCCGTTGGTCCCGGCTGTTATCTCTGGTGGTAGTATAAAAACCACTTCAGAGTCCGTAAGGCGGTTTGAATAAATTCTGACAAGGGCTACACGATAAGAAGAAGTCAAGATAGCTCTATTAGGAACCGCATTTCGATCTAAAATATTTCTTACTCATACAAAGTACAAGTACACTTTTAAACCATATTAGAAACGAATAAACAAAGCGATCTCATAAACATAAACAGATTTAAGATAAAAATTTGTCATTTACATGTAAAAACTCGGTAATTTGGAAAGCATGTCGCCCGCAGATTATCTTGGATTTCCAACTGCTTTCCAACCCAGGCCCAGCTCCGAAGTCTTTGTAAGAGGCTTACAATGGCGATCGCAGCTTTACGTTAACTTCAAAACGTGCCAACAGGGAAACATAATTTGAGGGGCTAATACTTTTTTAATGTCTTTTTAAAAGTGTTGGTACTTATTTAGTTTCAAAAGCTTTTAGTACCTAGTGAAATTGTTTTATATACAAGGTGTTACAAAACTACAAATAAACCTTTAAGGGGGTGGTGTAGACCATCAAACTGAACAACTTTCACTATGGGACCAATATCGAAATCGATAAAAAAAAAAATATGTTCTATACTCTACAAATCGACTAGAGCTAAAATATGTATGGGATATAAAATTATTTTTTTCGCGTTTTCGATGTTGGTCCCATAGAGAAAGTTGTTCAGTTTGACGGTCTAAACAGTTGAGAGTTTGAAGAGTTTGAAATATTTATTGTTACTTATGATTTGATATCCCATACATGTTTTAGCTCTAGTCGATTTGTAGAGTATGGAACATCATTTTTTTTTCGCGATTTCGATATTGGTCCCATAGTGAAAGTTGTTCAGTTTGATGGTCTACATCACCCCCTTAAAGGTTTATTTGTATTTTTGTAACACCTTCGTTCTAGCCGTTCGCGAGATCCTGTCAAAATCTTGTCAAGACTGTGCCTGCCTTTTTTTTTGAACGCCAAGGGATTGAGCCCATACATCCATGTCAGGCGTAAAAATTACGAATTTTCGATTTAAATGATTAGTAAATAACGAAATATGCCATCAAAAGATGCGTTGGCATCTTCTAGATCATCTTTTTCCTCTTTAATATTTTAAAGAATAACTTTCTGAAATTTTGATGTTCATTTGCATAGACCGTAGCGCCATCTATCGATCCCCTAGAAAAGCAAAAGAAAAACGCTCACTGAAAGGTAAGAGGTGTAATACAATAATATATACTCGCGACCTTCATATATTTCGGGGAGGTAAGAAACTTTGTATGAGTAGAGTTATAATAGTGGAAATAAACATTATACAAGTTCGCAATAACAATGTTGTTACTACGAGTTGAGTGCTACGAAAGTCGTAGTCTCACGTAGTAAATTGCTACGAGCGTAGTCAAGTGTTTCAACGATTTATTATATTTCTTTTTTTCTACCGATTATTAAATCAATACCTTAACTATTGTAAAAATGTATAAAATAAGTGTCTGTACATTGACGATATTTGTAAGAAAAAGATTACGATATGGTTTTTAGGTGTCCCTGACAACAAATCACATGTTTTCTTATATTTTGTATGTCTGTTTGTTTCTTTGTTTGTTCATTCGAGTATCACGCAAAAACTACTTTTTTGTGTGAAAGCTTAATGATTTGACATAAATCTGGTATATAATTCGCGGGTTAAAAAGGTCGTTATTTATAAAATTGTAAAGCACAAGAACAGCAGATTTTTTAAATTTTTCCTAGTTGTTGGCTCCATAGTGAAAATTGTTCAGTTGGATGATCTAAGCACGGGTGTTTTATTACACACTGTATAAAGATTAACAGTCGCCGTAGTAGAAATTGACTAGAAGCCCATCATCATCATCATCACATTCGTTTTTTTTATAATAATTATGTTTGATAGGTAAACATTTGACCCCAATCTCACTTGATGTTAAGTGATGATGAGGCCGAAGATGTACCAGGGTTACCTAGAAAAATGCCTGTTCACTCTCGCCTTGAATAGGCCCAGGTTGTATTGCTCAGGGAACAAATCCGCAGGCAGTTCGTTCCACTCCTTAGACGTGCGCATTATAAAAGAAGAAGCATACTTCTTCGTGCGAATGGTTGATAGGTCAACAATATAAGGATGGAAACGCAGCCTGCGTCTCGTCCCTCGCAGACGAAAGGGAGATAAGCATAAGCATATGCTCACGACTATATTCCCCGAGGGGGTAGTCAGAGATATTCTGAAACCTCAGAAACATCCACGTTTCACCAGTAGTACCGAAACTCTGTCCAGTGTGACGGGGGGTGAGCCCATCGCCACTTATAATGGACAGTGGGTACAATACAAGCCTCGAAATTGAAGCATGCAGGTTTCCTCACGATGTTTTCATAGCATATGCATATGCTCACGACTATATTCCCCGAGGGGGTAGTCAGAGATATTCTGAAACCTCAGAACATCCACGAAGGAAGGAAAACATCGTGAGGAAACCTGCATGCTTCACTTTCGAGGCATGTATTGTACCCACTGTCCATTATAAGTGGCGACGGGCTCACCCCCTGTCACACTGGATAGAGTTTCGGTACTACTGGGGAAACGTGGATGTTCTCACGATGTTTTCCTTCACCGAAAAGCCAGTGGTGTAACAAATCGTACATAAATTCCGAAAAACTCATTGGTACGAGTCGGCTTGGACGGGGATCGAACCATCGCCTCCCGCACGGCAGGCAAGGTTACTCGCCACTGGACCACTGGAGATGGAGGTATTAATTGATGTAATTCCATCGCACACTCTTCGAAATGTATCCTTTAGAAAGCAGACAGACATGCTACCTTGCGACGATGTTCAAGACTTTGTAGCTTCGCCACCAAGGTTGGATCACCTATGAGCTTCCTGGCACTCCTGTCGTTAGAATCTAGCGTGGCCAACTGGTATTTGGCAGACCCGTCCCAGTGGTGGTAGCAGTACCCCATACACGATCGGACTTGTGCTTGATATAGTTGTAGAAGCTGTCCGGGTGTGAAGTACCGTCTGACCTTTGAAAGGACGCCCAGTTTTCTCGCTGCAGCTTTCACCATGGACTCAATACATCGTCCGAAATTCAAATCGGACGATATGTTAATGCCAAAGAGGTCCAGGCGATCAGCTATCGGTATGGACACATTTCGGAAAGTTGGAGTCAAAGCGAAGGGACTCCGTTTTGTGGAGCAAAGGCACGCCTGTGTTTTGCTTGCGTTGAAACTGACCCGATTAGCGTCACTCTAGTCGGACACAGATTCAAGGCTTCCGCACATTGCAGCGATATTATCGACGGCGATATCGCGACACCTTACACACTGCAGCGATTCCGCGATTCGCGTCACGCATGCGCCCTTCACTGAATGTAGTACAAAGATATTGTTGTGTGGGATCAAGCGCGTCCCCATACAAAATGTACTGAGAACAATTATCGCAAAATCGCAGCGATAATATCGCTGCAATGAGCGGAGGCCTTCAAGGGCCAAGTTTATTCGCTGCACCTCGTTCGTGCACCAAACTCAATAGTTTCAGTACGGAGGGAAGAAAAATAAATTAAAATTAAGTTGCATAGAACTCTTGCGCCATTTCCCAAATATTTACGCTGGTATTAAAATATTATTTCACAAACCTTTTCGGGGCAAGCACCGGAAAATAATCCCGTTTAATCAACTTTATTATATTTACATTTTGGCTCCTCTGCAAGTTTGTCTTAAACCCAATTTCCATTACAAACATTCGCTCTTTTTGAATTACGTTTTTGATCCAAAACAACGAAATTACCAAACTTCTTCTTTCGATCACATAACCGCAATATCGAACTACTGAGACTATACAGGGTGTTTGGTGTAACAAAATACCCTAGTTATATTATAGGGGGTTCACACTGAGCTGCAGAAACACTCATTAAAGTTAATCCTCCATTAAATCTCTTGCTTGCTTTTATTGAGTCAACAAGACCAAGTGACAGAAAGAGATTTAATGGAGTATTAACATAAATGAACGGCCCGACAGCACAGTCTGTAGTGAACCTACCTGCTGTGCCGGGGGTCGCGGGTTCGAATCCCGTAAGGGAAAAATATTTTCATGACGAATAAGAATATTTGTACCTGAGTCATGGATGTTTGTATCTATATATGTATTCTATATCGTTGTCTAGTTATCATAATACAAGTCCAGGCTAGATTCTGGAACTTTAAATGTGACTAGTTAATTTTTGTGACACTGTCCAAGATATTTATTTATTTTATTAAATGAACGTTTCTGCAACTACTTGTTAGACCATCAAACTGAAAAAATTTCACTCATCATATTTCAACTCAAATTTCTAAAAAAGGTTGATTTCGAGTCAGGGATACCTAAAAACCATATCGTAATCTTTTGATTGTAAATATCTTTAATGTACAGACACACTTCAGTTACAGTTTTATTATAGTTTAGACTGATCGATGAATCTACTCGTTCAGCCTTCGTTCTGCTAATAAATTATCTCGTACACAGAGTTTCCCGATTGCCAAAATTAATGTTGACATTTTACTGATTGCCAGTTTAATGGTCATTATGCAAACTGGGTCTTCTATTTCAATTTGAAATGAATATCATTAATTCTCTGATTCTATAGTACTGTAGCTACGGGACTATTTAAATACCAAAAAGGTTACCGATTTTTGTTTTTAATTGTTGTAATGTACATCATTACATAAAAACATAAGACATATTAAGATGAAAAGCCGTAGTAACAAAAAAACAAAAAAATTGTCTAATAATGTTAAACGAGGTTACAGCTTTATTTCTCTACTGTCATTACTGTTCATCTTAGTTCAATACCCATACGTTAAAGTAAGACTATTGAATAAAGAAATAAAGCGTACAATGTTTTAAGACCGACCAAAAAGGACGGTTTGTGATGTGATTATTTTCATAATGGTCTTCAAACTTTGCACGGCAACTTTAGATGTCTCACTATGTGACATTGTGTGATTCTCAAATTATTAAATGGAAATTTAAATGAGATAGCTTTTGACGACCCGATTGGTGTAATGGTTACCACGCCGGACTGCCAAACCAGGGTCCTGGGTTCGAATCCCGGTTCGGTCATGGATGTTATATGTTCGGGCCGTAGTTGTATGGTTTCCATAATAAAAGCCTTTAGTGCTAGTTTGGGATCATTACAATGTATGTGCCTGTGAGCGTTATTTATTTATTTATTTTATTTATTTACTGTAACGATTGGGTATTGAACTAAGGTGTAGAATATACAAATTGAGAAATAAAAAATTTATCTTTAAGACTTGTTTTTTTGTACTAGTAATGTCGTACTTTACAACAATATGAAAACAGCAATCGGTAACCTTTTTGGTAATGAAATAGTCCCGGGGCTACAGTACTACTACGTCCACTTCAATTTATACGTGGAACGAATAAAATATTGTTAGCAAAGTAAATTGGATGGTTTTGTTTTCACCTAATTAGAATTTCTAATTAAGTATCAGGAAAACAACCAGGAAACTTGAAATTAGTAATTTAATACATTTGAAATTGATTGTAACAGAAATATTATGCAAAAATGATATTTTTGATCAATGTTTGTTTTCCTCGTTCCGTGAGAAAAAGGACTAATTGCACTCTGAAGGTTTTAAAATCATAATGAAACCTTTTTATTTATTTATTAAGAAAACCATAGAGGTAGGAATAGAGGAACATACAGCTGAGAGAGCGAGATGTACCTAGCGACACCACTGTATAATAGAAAGAGATACGTGACGCGAATCAATAGGACCCGTTTTTTAGTCACTAATCAATTTTTACAATTCGGTTTTCGTGAATAATTGGGAATCTAAAGTGAAATCGTAGATAATTTTGTGAAATATACTGACACTACTTCATTAATTTATCCACGATTTTACGTTAGACTCAGAATTATAGACAGTATTAGAATTTTTGCCTGCGAATAGTCTCCAAAAAACATCCAAAAACTGTTTCATTTGACAATTCATGTCACTGACTCTATTCCTGTAAGGTATAATAACTTTATCAAGAAAACCAACAGCGTTACAAACATAATTACATCAAGGTTAATTTCAAAGGTAGGTACTTACAGCTTTTACAGATTTCCACATAATACATAGATTGACGTGTCGTTAGGACAAAACATTGTTAGTTATCTTCAAAAAGACTTTATTTCTTAAAATAGTGCTTACTTTATGTGAATTATAAAGAATAGTTGGTACAACTCGCTCAATAGTTTACAAGTTTAGTGTTTACCTTGAATGTGCGGAAATATTCGGTTTTATTGGCCCTGTCAAATGGCCGATTCCTCGAAGCAGGAAGTGGTGCCATTCCCTGCTTCTTTCACCGAGCGCTCATAAACCCTTTTGCGACCTTTAGCGGTTTGCTGAAACGTTTCAGGATCATAATGCCAACTTCGCAAAATATCAACCGCTCACAAAACGTTAACTTCTCATTGTGCTAACTTCTGAAAATTATAACTTCTCGAAATGATAACTTCTTGAAATTATAACTTCTCGAAATGACAACTTCTCAATGAAGTAGGAATATTATGTTTCACATAGGAAGGGTTCTAACCGGACTTTTAGGCCATCGTAATAAGCGCGACAATTGATAGTTTTACGCACCATCCCTTAGAAAATATAAAATAGAACATGACACAAAGCCTTGGTTTTAAATTAGTGTTTCCTATTTATCACTTGTTTTGTCTGCGTAGGATTTCTTTTCTTATAGTAACTCGGAATAATTTTAAAGTAGGTACTCGAAAAATTACCATTTTGAATTATTGTCTATTTGTTCGAGCATCAAGGCAGAAATCAGGAAACCGATGTTGATCCGTTTTTTACTATTCAAAGGTAATATTATATACCCAACTGCTAAACGTAGTTTCTCTCATCAATTTCAGGCGAACGAAGTCGCGGCCAAAATCTAAAGTAATAAACACATTGATGGGAAAAAATTAAGCACTTAACAATGGAAAAAACACTGAACGTATTTCGCTGCAAATTTTTAAAGCCGTCGTGAATGAATTTGCATGAATTAAACGTGAAAATTAAGTATAGTACCAAACAAAATAGCGTTTTCCTCCCTCATTTTAATAACAGTCGAGTTCTTGAGTGTTTTGGACCTGAAAAATAATTGATGTTTATGGTGAAATTGCTTTTGCTCTTGGCTAAAAATAGCAACTAAAAATGTTCATTCATTTAATTTCATTTATTTACCTTACCTCGTATTAAACCGTTTTAGCTTACGTACGATAATAGTACATTACTGCAGTTGCCAGCAAAAGAGGCATTGATGGACGAACGTGTAAATGTGGGCCGAGGTGAAGCCGAGGCACACCTGCGTAAGTCCATCAATGCCTAGTTGTGGCTAAGGCTTGTATAGTGCATTTCTCAAACAATGTGCGGAAATTAAAATCAATCAACTTTTCAAAATCAATGAAGAAAAACAATATTTTTTCTTGCGCTGAAGCTAGTAACTTATTATGTTTATGCATTAAAGCGATTAAGACAAACTATTTCTAAAGAGGCAGCACTCACGGCCTACCATGGATACCTACGTATCATCTGTACTTGGCTATGGTTTATTACTTTGGGGAAATTCTGTCGAAATAAATAGAGCGTTCAAACTCCAGAAGAAGTGCATCCGTGCCATCAGTAACGCATGATTCCTGGAGAGTTGTAAACCTCTGTTCCAAAAGTTGAATGTTCTTTCTCTGCCCTGTATGTACATAAGAGATGTTTGTTACTTTATTAAACATCATCCCGAATATTATAAAAAGCGTTCAGAAGTCTACACTAGGCAAGCTAGATCACAATACTTACACCAATTATATCGGCCTTCTTGTCATAAGTATATATACAAACATAACGTGTATAATATGAGCATACTTATATATAATAAACTACCCAATTGTATAAAACTGTTACAGGGAAAGTTTTTCAAAACCAAATTAACGAAATGGCTGTGTGAATTGTGTTTTTATAGCGTAGAGGAATATTTGAATTATGACGAATAAGTAAAAGTAGAAGATAGGTAGTAGGTAAACTATATTAGATTTAGTAAGATTTTCATCGACAAACTAAATTTGCACGCCTGCAAGCAGGCTAAATACAGCTACTGAACAATTTTGTAACACCTTTTCAACAAAGTATTTTGGCAAATAAACTATTTCTTTTCTTCTATTCTATACTATTTGATATTCACTATAGTACTTTGACTACTTATATGAGGACTGGTAACGCTTGTAATTCCACTAAAAAACATTTCTGCCACTTTTTGAGGGGGGCGAGGTAACATGCAATCCGAAATTTTGATTTTATTCCCCATAACTTTAGATTCTAATTATGAATGTTAAAAATCATGAGGAGTAGTCTCGTATGAACCCCAAACGTTCTAAGTTCGAAATTATTGTTTCGCAATTATAGGCTGTCTCGTTTAGTAAATGCAATAAAATTTTATGTAAATGCACATTTTGGAGGAAAAGGGAAGATCTTCCACGGGCTAGTTGGAATGCCTGGGACCGCGGTCCAACAGTTCTTAGTTGGATGTTGTATATATGCAAAGTCTCTTGATAACTTCGATAGTGCGATTCAGGACTCGCCATATGATTGGTTGTTATTCGTAATGAGCTGTGATGCGTTGGACAGATCCATATTGTGATTGGCCGTCTTCCGTGTGACGTGCTAGGTCGCTTGCGCTGACCTAGATAGATCTCTGTTTACATCGACTTGATCGATGTGTTCGGCATTGTTGCTTAGTCAGCTCTCGTAGCTCCGCTACACACATGATCAATTGATCTTATACCGTGGCAGAGGGGAAATGCTACCGCAAGGCGAGTCCTTATAATAAATAGTCAAAGCATCCCATCGGGGAATATAGTCGTGAACATAGAGAATGTAACTCGTACGTTAAATGAGAACACATGGTGTACGGAAGCAACCCGCTATTTTCCGGGTTGTCACTCACCACTCGCAACGTTCAAAAGGGAAACAAATAAACTGTTAGCTTCTACACGGTATACAAACACGGTGTTCGGTTAGAGACCGGATAATATTTATTTTAGAATGATTCTAGTTCGGTGTCATGTTCATCGTTTTCCGGTTTCTTTTGTAGTGTTTTTCTGTGCGTAAAGCT
The DNA here is from genome assembly GCA_963693445.1 of Agonopterix heracliana. NCBI lineage: Eukaryota > Metazoa > Arthropoda > Insecta > Lepidoptera > Depressariidae > Agonopterix > Agonopterix heracliana. The sequence continues at coordinate 6,918,370 of OY856327.1, forward strand.
TTCTATAATTTTCTTGCTCTTTGTTCCGTCAAAGCTGTAATATAATCATTTTTAACATTATAATAGTTACTGTGAAAAAAAATCTCGATTTATACTCCGTAGTGAAAGTTGTTCAGTTTGATGGTCTACACAAACCCTTTTAATATTACTAGGCGTTTTGCTAGGGAGGTTTGTCAGGATCGTAGCAAGTGGCGTTCCGTTGTTTCTGCCTACCTCAGTGGGAGACAGGCGTGACAATATGTATGTATGTAATTATGTATGTATGTTTTGCTACAATATCGTATTTTTTCGACACAATTAACTGCGTATACTAAGGTTAAAGAATCCCATAAAAAATTACGTGTTGACAATAACACTATTTCTGAACGTTTTAGAATTCCTTTCTGTAAGTTCGTTTTATTATGAAAAATACAAATAAGTGTAAATTTATTGCGTAATTAAATTGTCGTGCTTAGTCTAAAAGTTGCCGCGATAGAAAACGAGTAACTTTTGTCGTTCATCGCTTCATTACTCACCACTTTGTTACGAAAGAAAATACGACATATTTATTTAAGAGAGAGGAACTGTTTTCAAACTCATCGTACCACAGTGGTCTTGAATTTTTTAAAAGTAAAATGGGAAGCATTGTCCACCGCCTTCGCTTGTTTATTTATATAACAAGATTTGCGTTTCCGCTCTCGTTTGGTTCGCGAAGTGATGCGCAACTACGAGTTCTCTATTTAAAATTTAGATGAAAATGTAAATAATTATTCTGGACCAATGACATTCTACAAACATGGACTTACCACGTCATACAATAACAAAATTCAAAATGGCACATGTCTCCTAAGTAGGCTTTAGGTGTGCTCTGCTGACATTCCAGTCCTTTCAAATGTCATCGGTCACTAAGCAGTAATGTAAAACAATTAAGCACACTTTTGCGGTCATGTTAAGACGCTGTTATCCCGTCGAAGCCGTTTTTTGAACACGAACGAAAGTGTTTTAAACTGTGTTTTAAAGTCTGAAATTAAATTATGTCTTATTTAAGGATCAGGTGGATGGGCGACTGTTCTCAATTACACGATTAGATTAAGTTTACTAGATAGAAAAACATCCCGAAGTTACCCCTTTTTGTTATGTTTTTTCAATACTATGATTAAACTGCTGATATTTAACTTTTTATTCTTGTACTTAACTAAATACATTAAATATTTCTAGTGAACTCAGAAGAATTTTTAGCTTAGAAACTCCCAACCATGAGCAAAGATATTAACGAAAAACACGCGTTTTTTGCGATTCTGCTTTCAATTGGAGCGGGATGGCTAATTGTAAACTTATGCTTGCAAGAAAGAGACGCTTGCACTGGGATAACCTAGCCTTAATAGCGTGCTGATGCGAAGTCCTTGAGTATAGAATATCATTGTTGTGGTCGATTGGATGATAGATTTCATGTTTGATTTTGTGTACGGGTGTTATGAAAAATGTAAGAATTTAGAGGGTTATAAGTTCAGATTATTCATCACTCATGCCGTCAATCATTGTATTTTTTTCATTTCTTAACTATAGAATATAATACATATTTCCAAAAAACAAAAATGTCACAGCTGATTTTCAATTTATCGGGTCATTGTGTATTTGTTTTTATAACGTTTGTAGTTCATAGCATAGCATAACTATATTCCCCGAGGGGGTAGTCAAAGATATTCTGAGGCCTCAGAACATCAACGTTTCACTAGTAGTACCGAAGTACCGTTTGTAGTTACTATCTTTAAAACCCGAAATAACTAAAAACATAATACATATAGTTCTGTAATGTTTCGATAAATTGAAAAATGATAATGCTTTACAATGTGACATTCTTGTTTTATTGAAATGTTGTATAATTGCTTAGAAATAAAAAAAATACGATTGAGGGCAGCACTGGAGGCTCGGTAGGTACCCTTTTAAGAGTTTTCCTGATTTGGACATAACACATTTTCATCTTAGATATATGTTCCAAATCAAAGATTTGATAGCTTTTTCAAGCCTTTCGGATCATGTTCCCTATTCGTTTTAATTATCTACTGGTTTTCCCTAACCCCAGCAATCTAATGTTTTATCGAAATTACGTTTATAAGATGGCGATATTTAGTAGTAAGGGTGACTTTAAGTGAGTTTCAAGAGTTCGAACAAGATTCAGAGAAGACAACAGTAGCTGTTCCCTGCTTTATTTAGACAATATCTAATTAAACGAAGCTCGACCTCTAAGGAGTAGGTATTTAAAGAATTTAATTTACTTAATTGTTAAGGAAGCCCGGAGTAGTTTCTTGATGTTTGGTTTGTTGTTTTTTAATTTTTTTTCTCATGGCAGACAAAAGATGTTAAGTGCATTTGGATTATAGCTGAGATGATAGTCTAGGAAAAATAAGGTTTGAGATTGCATTAAAGACACTTTAGTAAATTGTGTTTGAAATAATGTTACTGTTAGTTTATAATACTTTTATCAAGATTTCGTGGTTATATAGGCTCAGGACCCTGAGAAATAACAAAAAACCGATTTTAATGTACAAACGGCTAACTTATTTCTGAAGATATTTCTTCCAGCATACCCGCAAAAGAGACAGTTAATCAACATAAGGAAAATTTAATATGTACAAACAAACAGTAAATAATTGAGTACTTTGAGTTATAATTTTGGTGTACTTACAAAATATTAGGTACTCGTACCATATCTACTCATATTTACGATATTAACCGGGGATTATTATTGTTATAAGTAAAACGGATTGAACAAAGCCGTCCTGTATAAAATCACCAGTTTTCCTTAAACTTAGTGTTTGTAAATGTCTTTATTATTAAATAATACACAATCAAAATCGGGCGTTATTGTGAATTTATGTTTTTCATGCATTTATCTACTAAGTGATATAGTGATATAGATACCAGAGTGCAATTAATGCAACCTACTCCATAAAAAGATCCGTAGATTTTCTAGACTATACCTAAGTCAAATAAGAAGATTGATGTTTTTTTTCAGTCACATCGCACTACTGTAACTCCTGTAAACCTGGATCAAGTTTAATTAAGAAATTACAAATTGTCCGTTAATGTCCCTACTCAAACGAGTTAAACAACTCTATTTGGTGTGTATTTGAATGGATGACTTGTTATTGGCATTTTATCTCAAGCACTGCCGTGTCTCGGAAGGCACTTTGGTTTCGCTCCTGGCTAGTGACGTTAGAGATTGGCGAATTTGTATTTTATTTTTAGCAGTAAAGTTGTAAGAATTTACGTAAGTATACAAATTAAAATGAATTGACCATATTTTTTAAAGGGGAGGCCTTTGCCCAGAAGTGGGATGAAATAGGCTAGTAAAAAAAAATTTAGTTTCAAATTATTTTTTGAGGCTAGTTTCGCTCAAATAAAAAAATCCTTGCATTTCATCAAATTTGTAATTCAAGCCTTAAAACTGACAAATAGAGACCAATATTTCTTAGAGATTTATCGAAACTACAGTATATTCCCACATGTCACAAACATAACTCCCATGTCACTTCTATAAGTAACAAAAAAATGGTTGTCGACAAAAATAAATCACGGACAGAATGAATCGAAAGGGATAAAGATTAATGACTCAAATAAGTTATCCGATACAGATTCGAGTGAGAAAATCTCAAAATAAGCGTTCTCGATGAGATGTTGTTATTCACGATGTTTGTTTTCCAAATATGAACCGATTTCCATACAGACGCTTTTTAACGCTGCGTTGTACAGTAACGTATGAACGTTACTTAGTTAGTTACGTCAATGATAACGTACAGTACGTCAAGGAAAATAATGGGCATCGAAAAACATAGGATATAATCGTAAAAGCAGCTCTATGTTATCATTATACAATACTGCCTAGTTTCGGTCGGTCATCCTCGGGAACACAAAGTTAGTAGATGCCTAATATTTTCCTTGAAGTACTGTAAATTTTTTATGTACACAGTCATAGTAAAGTATAAGAAAGTGTACCCAGTACTACAGTAGTGCGGAACCTCCACGCGCACCACGAATTTTAACCTCTATCGGTAACGTGGCATAAAAATGTAGGTAATGGTGTATTCCTGTCTTGCCCACACTCACTCAGTATTTCCTACCCCTTACCTCTTGTCAGTTGTTTCCATTTGAATGAAATGACAGCTAAGTATCCAAGGCATAGGACGTAATTATATTCCTTGCATAGGACTAAGATTTTGTTTCGCTTACGCTGGTAGACGGGACATTAGTGTATAACCGCGTAAGAGATAACGATAGTCATAAAATCCTATACAATTTGTATGAAGCTAGATGTCCGGAGTCAGACAGCCGTCGCAGAATAGGTATTGAACTAAGGTGAAGAACATGACAGTATAGAAAAAAATACGGTAACCTCGAAATTTAAAAATTTCAGACAATGTTTTTTAATTTTTTTTTTCTACGGCGTGTTGTTATCTGTAACACTTAGGTTTTTATATTAGTCATTTAGTACCTTACAACAATTTCTAAACGGCAATCGGTGATCTTTTTGGTAATTAAAAAGTCCCCCGGCTACAGTACTATTTTGTATGGAAGATTGGCGCCTTATTTTTCGCCGTTGTTTTTGGCGAGTTGGCTATCAACCAAACTTGAATATTTTATGTAGTTCAAAATAAAGTAACAAACAAAATTTGTTGTTTCATGCCTAAACTCAGTCCGAAGGGGAGGTGTAAAGGCTTAAAGTTGATAATATTCATAAAGTACGTTTACTTCAACACATACTCAGGCTGAGATTCAGAGACGATTTTTTCCGTCTTAGCTCGAGCTAAGTAGGGTCGAAATGTATGGATTTTGACATACGGGAGTTCGAACTATGACTTAAGAATCGTCTCTGAATCTCGGCCTTAGAGTATACATAATACAGTAGTATACTCTAAGAAGCCATATCTCCGTTCGGGCTGAGTTTAGAGATATACTTGTCATATTATTTTGTTTGTAACTTTATTTTGAACTATAATATTCTAGTTTGATTGATGGCAGCCCTAAAAAAAAGGCGTAAACAAAAAGGCGCCATTTTTATGCATTGGCTTTTGAAAAATGAATTACACACTGTACCTAAGCTTTACGTTAAAAAACGTTAGTGTATAAGCGACCATAAGATACGTAGGCGTGAGACCTTCAGCCATATTTTATTCCTGAAATACAGATTGTGGAGGCATGTTCTCCATTTGTTATTTTCGATCGCATAAGGCAATTGATGACCTACGTCATTGTGTTAAAGTGGATATTTGTTTGTTTTCTCTGAGAAGACGAGACCAAGTACGAGTATATTATAGGGTGTGGAACAAAAAATCCTTAACAACTTGCTTTTTACTTTACGTGAGTTCCATTACAAGTTGGGGTGTTGTTTTAAAGAGGGGGATGTTCTTGAAGCCCCTCCGGTACTTATCAAAGTTTTCTTTACTGTCAAAGTAATTTCGTACAAATGTACACACACTTTTACTTAAATTTACAAAGCTTTTTTAGTACCTACAATAAATATAAATGTATCATAATTATACTCACGCCTATCTCCCATTGGGGTAGTCAGAGACTACAGATCGCTAATTTCTAAAATCCTAAAAGATCCCGTATGTCCTACATTAAGATTTTAGGCTAGTTCATCAAAGTATATTCTGAAGTAATAAAAACACACATTTAGTGTAATTTTAGGCTTTTAAATTTATAATATTAGAGTCGAAGGTTATCGATGTTATGATTATTTTTAAACGTCACTTTTGTATCGATAGCGTAAGTAAAATTAATAAAAAATATTGACTAAGGGTAAACTTCATTTTAATCGAGTCTCTTCAAAGACCATTGAATAAAATGATATTTTCCTTTCACTTATAGATACGAATAGTTAATGAGACAATCCTTTTTATTTTCTCAAAAAGAGAGAAAAGATCTTAGTATTTCCGACATTCTCATTCTTTACTTTTCTTTTAATTCCTTGTTCCCAATGGACGTAACACAAACTCGTTGGGTTTTACTGCCTTAGATCTTTTATAGGTCTGTGGTGACTACTAGGGCAAAGCAATTCGTAGTACTCGTAGCATAATGTAGACAACCCTAGAAACGACTTAGCTCACAATACTTTATAAAGCATAAGCATAAGCATATCATCATCATCAGCCTATGCAAGGTGTTACAAAAATACAAATAAACCTTTAAGGGGGTCGTGTAGACCATCAAACTGAACAACTTTCACTATGGGACCAATATCAAAATCGCGAAAAAAAAAAAAATGTTCCATACTCTACAAATCGATTAGAGCTAAAATATGTATGGGATATCAATTTTTTTTTGCGATTTAGATAGTCCCATAGAGAAAGTTGTTCAGTTTGACGGTCTAAACAATTCCCTTAAGAGTTTTAAATATTTATTGTTACTTATGAAACACCCTGTATACGTCCCACTGCAGGGCACAGGCCTACCCTCTAGGAAGGTGTTTGGGCGTTAGTCTACCACGCCTGCCCAATGCGGATTGGTAGACTTCACATATGCATCAGAATTTCTTCTTTTGCATATGCAGGTTTCCTCTCGATTTTTTCCTTCACCGTTTGAGAGCTGAGAGTTGAGGTAATATTACGTACCTACATAAGTTAGAAAAACTCATTGGTACGTGGCATGTTGTCCGTGCGGATTCGAACCAGGACCTCTTGATTGAGAGTCCATACCTCTCCGCAACGCGCCACCGAGCTCCTCATAAGCATATGCTCACGACTATATTCCCCGAGAGGGTAGTCAGAGATATTCTGAAAACTCAGAACATCCACATTTCACTATTAGTACCGAAACTCTGTCGAGTGTGACGGGGAGTGAGCCCGTCGCCACTTGTAATGGACAGTGGGTACAATACATGCGAAATTGAAGCATTCAGGTTTCCTCACGATGTTTTCATTCACCGAAAAGCCAGTGGTGTTACAAAACGTATAAAAATTCCGAAAAACGCATTGGTACGAGTCTGTCTGGACGGGGATCGAACCATCGCCTCCTGCACGATAGATAAGGTTACTCGCCACTGGACCACCACGGCTTTGGCACGTTATAAAGCTCAATCAATTAAATTACGAGGGCTGAAAGAGCCAGGCACTACAACGAAGCCTGAATTGCGCTATCAATCTGAACCTATAGCTATTTATAAAAATCCAACAAAATAGCGGCCGGTTCTATGACACCTACCCAGCCTACCGGAACATTTTCTCTTTTCCGTTCGGAGCTTCACCATCCATACATCAACGTATCCACCCTTCGAAGGTACAGTTTTTTTCTAGCTAAAAAGATAAGGTGAAAAATTGTGTGTAAGTATCACATTTAGTATTCACTACCTATTATTATTCATATGATACTAATGTATAAATACGATATAATACGATATAATACTAATTATAAATAGAAATACGTTAACAAACAGTAGAATATTTCAAAATCGTAATCTTAATATTAAATTAGGCCTCTAAATTCTATTATCATCATTAGTAGGGTACACCTACCCTTCAAAGAGGGTATATAAATAAAAAATATATATATCTTGGATATTGTCACACAAATTATCTAGTCACATTTAAGACGCTGTTATCCCGCCGAGGCCGTTTTTTGAACACGAACGAAAGTGTTTTAAACTGTGTTTTAAAGTCTGAAATTAAATTATGTCTTATTTAAGGATCGGGCGGATGGGCGACTGTTCTCAATTACACGATTAGCTTAAGTTTACTACATAGAAAAACATCCCAAAGTTACCCCTTTTTGCTATGTTTTTTCAATACTATGATTAAACTGCTGACATTCAGCTTTTTATTCTTGTACCTACTTAACTAAATACATTAAATATTTCTAGTGAACTCAGAAAAATGTTTAGCTTAGAAACTCCCATGAGCAAAGATATTAACGAAAAACACGTTTTTTTGCGATCCTGCTTTCAATTGGAGCGGGATGGCTAATTGTAAACTTATGCTTGCAAGAAAGAGACGCTTGCACTGGGATAACCTAGCCTTAAAGTTCCAGAAGAATAGGATAACGAAATACGAATCACAATTTCTTCTTCAGCGTATGCAGGTTTGATACACCTACAAATAAACAAATTATTGGTATTACTTAGTCTAATGTTTTATGAAAACCACAATATACACTACTTTTAATTAGTGAGATGTTGTATTCTCAATAAGTGGATAGGGATGGATACTAGAACGATTAAATCGTTCTAGGGACCGATATTAATATGCATTGGCTATCGGAGTTATTTTATTTGGTTCAAATGGAATTTTAACATTATTTCAAAGAAATGTTTTTGTTCGATTACAATACGATCTATCTAGAAACAAAAGTATCAGTCCATTTTCAATAGGCTCCGAAAAAAAAAAGATTTTGTCGATACGAAGTTATCTGAATGTATTACAATATCCTAGCTCCGGCATTTTCAGACCGATCATGATTATTAGTTTTAAGAGAATTGAGGCTTTGTTTAAAAGGGAAACTGCATAAAAAGTTTAAAATATTGTACCATGATTTTGTATCGCATGGTCTAACTATATAGTACCTACTGGCGGTTAACTTCTGAGGAAAGGATGAGACATTATAAATCAATTCCAAAAATATATAAGGTCTAACAAAATTAGCTGAAACTATTTTAAGGGGAGTATCAGACCATGAAACTGAACAACTTTCTCTATGGGACCAATATCGAAATCGCGAAAAAATAATCAGCTGTTCCATACAAACCTACTCGACCTAAATGTATGGGACAGCAGATTTTTTTTTCGCGATTTCGTTATTGATCCCATAGAAAAAGTTGTTCAGTTTGATGGTCTGATCATGCCCTTAAAATAGTTTCACCTAATTTTGTTAGACCTTATATAGGTAACCGGTCTTATTAGAGGAGCAATGTAAACAACCCTAAAAGAAAAAACAATTAAACAATGTAGGTATGTAAAGTTAACTTAATTGATTATTTATAGCTTTGTTTTAATTGGTAGGTAATACAAACAAACAAACAACGTCTCACCCTAAACGCATACACGTTCTCCGTTCCGTCGCGGGTAAAAATAGCATTTAACAATGAATTTTATTATTAAGCGCAAAGTCTACAACCTAACAGGCGATTTTAATATTTGTAAACTTAGATGTAAGATTCAGAAACAAATAAAAAACCTAAGTTATTTGCTGGCCTCAAACTGAATTCACAACAAATAAACTACGCCTATTTGCAAAACGGCAAAACGTGACGGTTTGACATCGACTTCAAAATAGCAAATGTACAATTCAATTCGAATTTAAAAGACGTTTTAGTTTCATTTCTAAGTCGATTTTATTAATTACTTACTTTTAAGTCCGTTATCATTATCGTGCCATTTAATTTTGATTGACCATTCAACTTGGTTAGAAAGTTTGTTAGTAACTTGGGAATCGATCAAACTATCAAGGGATAAGTTGCTAATCCAAGGATTCTGCGTGTGAAGACGGTCTGAACAGAAACTGATCTATCAAAATACTCAATATTTTTTTGACTGACCAATTCGTAAAATAGATTGGCTTACCATTAGATTGATGAAGCACCATTTGAGTAATTTCTTTATTATCACGAATTATATATTAGAGTATTACATCCGCAAAAAATTTTGATCATAATAATATCACATAAATAGCTTTCTGACGTCATTATGGCATCCTGAAAGCCATTGTTGAAAGTAACTAGTGTCCACTGCTACGGCACATGTCCCAAATTACGAGTTCCGTTTTTGTAATTGTTTACTAACTATAGTTTCATATAAGTCTTATTGCTACTAACACTTTTGGATCTTTGTTGTCCTTAATAACATTTTTTTTTAGATTATTTTGACTTTACCGCCGCGTCGGAAGCATAAAGTTATTATTTATACCTTACAGGAATAGAGGCAGTGACATGAGTTGTCAAATGAAACAGTTTTTGGATGTTTTTGGAGACTATTCGCAAGCAAAAATTCTAATACTGTCTATAATTCTGAGTCTAACGTAAAATCGTTGATAAATTAATGAAGTAGCGTCAGTATATTTCACAAAATTATCTACGATTTCACTTTAGATTCCCAATTATTCACGAAAACCGAATTGTAAAAATTGATTAGTGACTAAAAAACGGTCCTATTGCTTCGCGTCACGTATCTCTTTCTATTATACAGTGGTGCCGCTAGGTACATCTCGCTCTCTCAGCTGTATGTTCCTCTATTCCTACCTCTATGGTTGGAAGGTGTTCCGTTACAGACTAGATGCTCACCGAATGAGATTCAAAAATCGTACTCCTGGCTCCGTTTAGTTGCTTATTCGTGATTAAGTCACAAATAACAATATTTTCACATTGATTATATTAGTATGATGCTACTTGAGCTTTTATTACTACCAAGCTAAACTCGATTTTAATTAATTAATTGTAATCTCACAGAAAAGCAAAACAGAAAATCATCCAACGTGTCAGATCCAAGAATTCAAAAACGTCTCAACAAGTATCCTTCGCTTGAAGAGTATTCTGTTTATAATTTACACTTTAATTAACGTCTTTTTGATTTCAATTTGTTGACCTTTTCTTTTATCTCGAGTTTGTATCGAGTGAGAGAATTCTTTTAGGAGCAGAATGTTCAGCTTCACAGATTCAATTAAGCTACACGTTTAGGTTAAGTTGGCTACGAGACGATTAAAGCTGGCTTCATGAATAGACTGGATTGAAAAGACTTGAAAGAAACTGTGTTTGAGTTTAGTGTTGCCGATCGATACTGGACTATCGATAGTTTAGCGTGGACCCTGACGATAGGACTAGTTCATCAATTCAAGGTCGCTCAGCGAGCTATGAAGAGAGCTATTCTCGGTGTTTCTCTGAAGGATCACACCAGAAATGAAGTTATTCGTCACAGAACTAAAGTGGCTGACATAGCTCAGAAAATTAGCAAGCTGAAGCTTGGCAATGGGCTGGTCATATCTGCCGAAGAACTGACAACCGATGGTGTGTCAGAGTTCTAGAGTGGAGACCGCGAACTGGTATAGGCGTAGTGTGGGACGCCCTGCTGCCCACTGGACAGACGACCTAAAGAAAAACTGGTGTTTTTCATCTTATCTATTCTCTTACTGATAAGGAACTAAAGCCTCTATGAGGTCAATCGAGGTCAAGGTATTAGAACTCTCAGAAAATGAAATATTTGATTCCATCCAATACCAAATCCATTCCAATTTAATTTTACATTTAGTAGGATTTTATAAACACTTTTCAAATTTTGAGGGGTGGTTCAGAGCATCAACTAAACATCAATTACTATGGGAGCAATGAAAATTATGAATGAAAGCACTAACGTGTTCATGGATCCATTTTAAGAATCTTGTTCTCGTAGTAAGGGGTGAGCGTGCCCGTGCGGCGGGTTGAGATCGAGTTCAGTAAATTTTAAATTTACCAAACGAATTAATATTTTGAAAAAAGTTACCTATTTTGAAACCATGATAATTCGATTCTACTCTCGATCCTAAACAAAATGCTTTCTAGTTTTTTCGTTAATTTATTAACACGTTGTCTATACCTAGTATTATTTGTTTCATTCGTCATTAGCAGCAATACGATACGATAGTATCCATAGTATTGCAATCCGTCATTAGTATCGCCACAAATCGAGCGATCGATAGTATCGATTATAAAACTATCGATAGTTTGGCAACACTAGTTTGAGTCACGTTGTTCAAGGATCAAGTTATATCGGTCACTCGATAGTGCACCGTATCGTTTTACGTCTAGTCTGATGAAAGCAGAAAAGTTTTGTGAAATCCGGGAGCTCATTTTACACTTTTGTGTTTGTGAGTTTTGGTAGCTGCCATTCTTAATACTATTGCAGATGCAATGATAAATATTACCTCTATTGATAAACATAATATTGTATTTTAGAAATAAATCTCAATCCATGTATCCATCCATATCCATTCATACACCATATTAATTAACTACGCATACCTTTAAGAATGAATAATGTATCTAACATATTTAGGAATATTGATTGAAAATTGATGCATTCAACCTTAGATCAAAGTAAAACTTTTACTAAACTAAACTAAACTTTTTACTTTGATCTCAGCATTTAACAATCAATTAAATAGTTGTTTAATGCTATTATTGAATACTCTTACCTAATACACTAATACAGACATGGAAAATTTTTTACCACTGTGGATAACTTCAGCATGTATTCTACTCATCAAACTATACCACTTTCACTATGGAGCCAAATTCGAAATCACGTAAAATACTGCTGTCCCATACAAAACTGTTTTCTTTTTTGCGCATTCAATGTTGGCTCCATAGTAAAAGTTGTTCAGTTTGATGAGTAGAATACATGCTGAAGTTATCCGTAGTCATATAAAATATACCCTGTATTTAGTGTATTTATCCGAACTTTTCTCTGAACCTCATATCAAAACTCACCCTTTAAAACGTAAAGTTTTAATTTTACCACACAAAAAAAGTCAATAAATAAAGAAAGTAGTTTTAAGTAATAATCAAATCTAAATCCAAAGCACTAAAATCAGTTAGATTTTGTATGAATTGTATGGTACTATAGGCATTTTATTACCTATTAGATCTATACAATTTTCCCTATTCAATTCGAATGCCTTAATTGAATATTCCAGTTCGGCAAAATAAATCTATAAAATACTTATAAAATACGAATTTCCATTTAGGGAGAAACAGCCTTCAATATTCTTTACCACGTTTCAGTTAACATCATTGTATTTGAAACACGTATACTATAGCTTAAGATAAAAAGTAGTAAGTCAAGAAATACAGTTTTTCAAAGCAATTTTAGTTTTTATAATTGGGTACGTGTCGTCTGTGCTTGCTTCTTCTTATAATACAAAGATATTAAATGAAACTTCGATATCAAAACGTTTAAGATTTAAAAAAAAAGTAAGTATATCAAGAGAAAACAAAAAGAGAGAAATGTGAATTAACAAATTTAGCTTCTTCTATAATAGACGAGACAACGAAGGCAATTATTTAGATTAACGTAGAAGGTACCTCTTAGCGTAATGATCATCATTTTAACCAATAAATTACTTAGAGCTGGATGGAAATCGTTTCTTGAAATCGTTATTTCGTATCATTGTAAAAATTATGAAATCCTCAAATGTTTTGTTGCGAATGATTTGGAGTGTATGATTTTTTTTAAAGTTACAACATCAAATTTCATTTTTCAAATGATTGGTTTTTTACTTATACAAATTACAAATTTTCTAACTTCTATTAATGTCACACTGAGGTGCCAAAAGGTCTTTATAAAAAAAACGTTCTTTTGCCTAGCTGAATTTAGTCTTCTTATTATTTATTTATTTATTTTATTTAACACTTTATTGCACACATAAATCGTTCTTCTTATCGTGTGGGCAAGCCCTGGTGTCAGGGTTTATTCAAAGCGCCTTACGGCCTCTGACGTGGTTTTTATGTAACGATTACTACCACCAGAGATAGTAGTCAGGATCAACGACTTAACGTGCCATCCGAAGCATGGAATCATCTTTATTTTTAGACAATCAGGTGATTCAACCTGCAATGTCCTAAACAACTGGGGAAAAACGCATAAAGTGACATATCACTAGGTGTCCCTCACGGGAATCAAACCCACGGCTTCCGTATCAAGAGCTGCATTTAGTAAAAACTGTAAAAGTTGTTTCAGTCCCAGGAATAGCTTAGTAAAAAAATAAGTCTTGTTTTATTAATTTATCTATCTTAAATACGTAATTTAATGAAACTGTAGACTTTAAAATACAGGGTGTTTCATAAGTAGGAATAAATTTTTAAAACTCTTAAGGGGGTTGTTTAGACCGTCAAACTGAACAACTTTCTCTATGGGACCAACATCGAAAAAGCGAAAAAAAATAATTGTAATCCCATACATATTTTAGCTCTAGTCGATTTGTAGAGTATAGAACATCAATTTTTTTTTTCGCGATTTCGATATTGGTCCCATAGTGAAAGTTGTTCAGTTTGATGGTCTAAACCACCCCCTTAAAGGTTTATTTGTATTTTTGTAACACCTTGTATACACACAGAAAAATATCTTAGTATAAAAATCAAAATATTGATTATTGACCACAAACATACAATCAAGCAATCCTATTACTTGAACAGGTTCATACAATGATTATGTTTGTGAAGACTGGGGCCTGAAAAAGGCTTTAACGGCTGTAAAACCTAGTATAATGTGACAACTACATATAAATATTAGCAGACTTTACTTGAAAACTTGTTGTTATAAATGTAATTCTGGTAGATTTACCTAAAGTCTATCAAATTTCAGTTAAATAAACATAAGTAATTAGATTTATATAACAACAAACTTTCTGGTAGTCTACTAATATACCAAATTTCAATTAAGGCAAACATAATTAAATTTGTTACAACAAACTTTCTGTTAGTCTACTAATATTTATAGTTGTCATAAGTATACTAGACATTTTTCTCAGAGTACGAATGCCCTAATTTTTATTTTTCGCGAGATACACCAGTGTGCCTTAGATTTTACTACATTCGATTTTACTTCACATCTCGTTTGGGATTGCAACGCCATTCCTAAGATCGAAAAAATCCGTAGCTCGTTGAAAAAATACCGTTGGAGCCGCGGATTTGGCGGTAAATCTAAAAAAAGTCGGCTAAAGCCAGTTATCTGTTGAAAGCTGTGCGATGTTCAAAGAGAATGCTTTCTTTTGTAGAGAGAGAGGCAATAGGTTGAACAGCATTGAAACTTTAACGCGTCAGACAAGGTTTTTTATGGCAACTTTGTGAAGAAATTTGGATTTTAGATTTTAGCATGGTCTTAGATTTTAGCCAAATTACTAGTAGAACTGTCGCTTTGATGGTCTGTCCTTTTTTTGGTTTATGACAAGAATAGATAATAACTACTTTAGAGATTGTACAATTTAAAAAAAACAGCCAAGTGCGTGTCGGTCCACGCGCAGGGTAGGGTTCCGTCTCAATATACGGACTTAGAAGGTGGCTTTTTGATTTATACTACGATTTAACGGCTAATAAAGTCGAATAAGTATATTTTGCAAGTTGATCGACTATTACTATGACAACAGTTTAGCTGGCAGGAACGGGGGACACTTGACTCTAACAAAAATTTGCGCTTAATATTTCGCTAACGGATCCCTTAATCGAAAAATGATTTTCCCAAATTTTTAAAGACCTAACCAACAATACCCCACACCGTGGGATAGACAAGAAAAAACCTTTCGTGTAGGGGAGGCAACCTAAAATTTTTTTTCAAGTTTTTTTTCACCACTTTCTCGGAGTGATTAATTATGTATACCTTCTAATAGAATTTTATTATTTTACATGTATGCCATGTTAGCTTAATCAAATTAAAGATTGAAAAAGTCGGGCGGCGAGCGGGATTCGAACCCACGACCTGCCTATCCGGGCATGCTCTACTCCAACAGAGCTGTCGTCGCCCCGCAAGCCACGGCGAAATTTTCAATCTATAATTTGATTATTGCTTTCTAGTTCTAAGCGTCTGAGCTAAACCGCGTATAGATGAACAGACGGACGGACATGGTGAAACTATAAGGGTAAAAGTTTTATTACTATCTACAAACTGCAGTCAGGCGACAAGCGTAATCTAATCTTATTTCACACCTTCGGTAGTCGACCGGCATTATCCATTCGTATCCATTTCAAATGCTCTCTCCCTTTTACTCGCAGGATCTGAGGGAATAATCGCTTTTAACATTCGAAAAGACTTCAAAACGCTCAGTTAACTGGAGATTTGTGGGCTGAAGTATTTTACGAGGTACGTTGTGTAATCATAATAAGACGGGTTGATGGGTTTTTCATGTATCGGCTTTTGTATTTTTATTTATTTTTAAGTGGTTTGACGATTTAGCGACGCAAAAATTTAAATTATTTTTGTTAAGTCGGTCTTAGGTTTATGAGAGAATATTTAATGTTGATAGATTACCGGGTGTAAGGAAATGTATCATTTACCTTTAAACCACATTTCAGGGTAAGTCGATTATAATTCATTGAACAATTTTTTCAAATCAAAAATTAAAATTCAAATCTATTTAATACATTTTTTTATTTATTTATTTCATATTTTCACTTTTAGACGATAACAACTTTACGGTCGTTTGAGTTCATAGCACGCGTGGCTTGTTGATGGAATATTTTATTGAAAAATTATTTTATCCGATTTAAAAAAAAATACAAATTAATTCATTCAACAACTTACACTAACAGTACAAACACTACACATGTAAGTTTTGTCATTTGTTTGTATTATTATTGTATTCGATTTCTGCTATAGTGGCGAATAATATTGAAACTGGCAGATTAAACAGTCTTAATTCAATGATAGTTCATTTGATTGGTATTCTGAAGTAAAGGAATTTAATTAAATATTTATTTCTCCCCTCCGAACGGAAAGCGTCAAATTGTCGTCCCGCTGCGCTAAACGAAGTTTCCGATTCCGTTTTTTCCGTTTTTTAAAAGATATTTCCACCTCTGTCGAGGAAAAAATAGTAAACTAACTTCAGACAATAAATAAGAAAGCCTCAGATCACATGTTTGTTGACCTTGGCTTCGCCTCCGTCAACAATTACATGAGATCTGAGACATTTCTTAATTTAATTATTTTATACACCAATTAGAAATGACCCATAAAAAACTTGTTTAACGTAGTCGTACGAAGTCTGAGATTCGAATTTTCAGAAAGTGGTTAAAGTTTCTCAGACCACTAAAATTCCAAATACGAATTAGCTAAATTAATTATTGAAGACATTCTATCAAACATTTCTAGAAAACAATAATATTTGCTGCTAAAATTTGTACCTAAAACAACATTTATTAGAGTTCTTTTCAACTGAAAAGTGTCTGGAATATTTTAGACAACCTTGATAGTTTCCCAAAGGAACAGACGGAGCTTGTTCGTAAATAACACTAGAAAAAGTTTAGATAATATTTTATTTGAACATGTATTGTTATAGCCATGTTTTCCTTTTATCAAATTAAACCAATTTCTTACTTTTATGAAGTAGGTACGTAATACAAACTTGAAGGCAGAAAATAGAGATTCTGGTGTGTATGTTAAAGGCTTCCGCACATTGCAGCGATATTATCGAGCGATTTTATCGAGCGATATTATCGACAGCGATATCGCGACACCTTACACACTGCAGCGATTCCGCGATTTGGGTCACGCATGCGCCCTTCACTGAATGTAGTAGAAAGAGATTGCGTCAGGTTGCGATAATATCGCGGCAGTGTGTGGGATCGAGCGCGTCCCCATACAAAATGTACTGAGAACAATTATCGCATAATCGCAGCGATATTATCGCTCGATAAAATCGCTGCAATGAGCGGAGGCCTTTATACAAACTTGAAGGCAGAAAATAGAGATTCTGATGCGAATGTTAAATCTTCCAATGTACGTATTGTAAACGCGTGGAAGACTAACGTAACGCGCGCTCCATACAAACGTACTATGGTGATATTTTCAATACTAAGCAATTAAAGTCAATGAAATTTTGCAGAAACAATCTAAAAACAAATTTCTATGCTTGTACAGAGTCCGATTTTCATTAAAATGTATAGTTTTAAAGTTACAGTGCCTCAAAGATTTCCATACAAATCTTAAATTAATCCTAGCATTGAAACTGTACATATGTACGAAAATCGGACTCTATACAAGCATAGAGATTTGTTTCTAGATTTTTTCTGCAAAATTTCATTATCTTTAATTCGTTAGTATTGAAAATATCACCATAGTACGTTTGTATGCAGCGCGCATTTTCGCTCTCGGAATAATATACCCTTAATCTTCTTCTTATCGAGTGGGCTGCAAGCCGCCTTACGGCCTCTGACGTGGTTTTTATGTAACTACTACTACCACCAGAGATAGTAGCCGGGACCAACAGCTTAACGTGCCATCCGAACACCGAATCTTTTTTCTTTTCAGACAATCAGGTGACTCAGCCTGCAATGTCCTAACCAACTGGGGAAAAACGCACAAAGTGACATTTCACTAGGTGCCCCCCGTGGGAATCGAACCCACGACCTCCGTGTCAAGAGCCCAATGCTCTTAACAATTAGACAACGGAGGCAGTTAAGCAATGTTAATATAAATATCATAGAGTTTTTGGCATCTTCTTTACAGCGAAAACACGTTCCTTAAAAAAAACAGGCGTCTAGTTCATCTATGTAGGTATTGAATAAATTATGTTGACTATAACATTGCACGACATACTATTTCGACAGAAGAAGATCAAACTATAGATTAAAAAAAAACTGGCCAAGTGCGTGTCGGGCCACGCGCAGGGTAGGGTTCCGTAGTTGCCCGTCACAATATACGAACTTAGAAGGGGGCTTTTTGTTTTATACTACCTTTTTGACGGCTAATAAAGTCTAAAAAGTACATTTTTTAAGTTGGTCGACTATTACTCGTTAACTTGTAAAGCTAACTTAGCGGTGATAGTTTTCCTTTTAATTTCATTATATACACTACTGCCATGCATTTTTTCACATATCTAGAAACAACCGTTTAGCTGGCAGAGGGGGGGGACACTCGACTCTAACAAAAATTAGCACCTTAAAGCTCAATATTTCGCTAACGGATCCCTAAATCGAAAAATGATTATCCCACACCCACCGTATTTTTAAAAGACCTATCCAACGATACCCCACACCATGGGATAGACGAGAAAAAAAAATTGCATCCCCACTTCACGGGTAGGGGAGGTACCTACCCTAAAAAAAAATATTTTTCTAAATTTTATTTTACCACTTTCTCGGCGTGATTAATATGTGTACTCATGCCAAATTACAGCTTTCTAGTACTAAGCGTCTCTGAGCTAAGCCGCGGACAGACGGACGGACGGACGGACGGACGTACGGACATGGCGAAACTATAAGGGTTCCTTGTTGACTTCGGAACCCTAAAAAAGAGATGACGTGTGCCGGAGTGAGATTTTGGATCAATTTTGTATTTTTGTTCATATTGTAGCTATGTGTAATTTATGCGAACTCTCTGAAGTAGACACAGATCACGGACTTGAAAAAAAACGGACGTAATCTCCTTTAATCATAAGTGAAGCACCCATAATGCATAATGTACCTTATAATTAATTTATAAGAAATTGTACCTTAATTGGACCTTGCATGCTTCACATCTTTTTAGTGTAGACATTACGTCCGTCTTTTTTCAAGTCCGTGGCACAGATGACTAGACTTGTTGTTACTGCTTTGCTATACCATTATCTACGCAGTGTGAAAATTAATACATCAAAAGAGTTTACTTTTTCTTCACAAACTAAGAATTTTGAGAAACAAAATAGAATTGGAAATAACCTTCTAAATAAGATATAAGTACAAAAGAACTCGCATTTTGTTGGACTTTTATTATTTGAATTTCGTTAAGTTGGTCCCATGTCAAATGGCAAAGAGGGTGTGACACATTGGTGATTGTGACCATTCCGCTCTTATAATCCGTATCGAAAGGTGATTTTATTTTCTAGGCACACGTGGATGTGACAAACTAGGACATTATTTGAATCCGTTTATAAGACCAGGTATAAAACAAAAGTTTTATTTAAAGTCGGGCCAATTTAATAGATCACATTTGACATCTATTGATGTTTCATCAAACGTAACCTTGTAACAGCGGGCATAGAATATTGTTCTTCTTTTATCGAGTCGATGGCATGTCATTTAAAATTTTTCCAGCCCAGTATTCTGCCACACGGACGGCATCACCGGCCGCGTCCATAAGCTCCATTCGCGTGCAAGTTTGCGGGCAGGAAGGACAAGATGTGAGATGGGCCATAGTCTGAGGAGCAACACCACATTCACACCTTAGGTCCGATCCATCGATAAAACCCCATTTGGACAGGTTCTCCTTACTCCGGCCGACTTGAGAATATTGTTAATTTTATCGAAGTTAGAACTGCACAATTGCTTTACTTTTTTAAATTACGATTACATATTTATGACCACAGAAGGTAATTTTACAATTTACTTTCACTAATAAGTAAACCATTTTAAACATAATAAACAATTTCTGTTCTAGAGAACTGAACGTCATTACAATGTTGCGTCAGTCAATCCTTTGTTGTGTAAGGGTGCCACTTGGCATCGTGTGCGGGGACGCACACGTTGTCAGGACGGACGATTGTAAGGGTTTATTATTTCCCGGTATTTGATTTGAGAATCGAAATCGGAATCGATTTGAAAACTGATCGATTCGAATCGATTTACTCTTTTTCGTTTTCCAATGCTGGCAACTCGCTCGCTCGCGGGCTCGCCTGTGATTGGTAGACGGGTTGCTTGCATGTGATTGGCCGACCAATCCGGTAACTTTATTTTTCCCGCCAAACTACGAGACTGATCGCGGAGGGAACTCTGGCCGGTTGCGACATTCTATCTTTGACTGCGATTCGACTTGGTTATTCAATAAATACTGTGAAACTGTGCTGAGTGGTTTCCATCCAAGCCCCCAGGGTCATCAGGTCTACAGTTGTTTTGATGTTTGTTACCCAAAAAAATCGATGTTAAACGTAGTTCCAACAAACCGCGATATTCACATATAAATCAATTCACCTATGTTTGAAATCTGTATCGATTCATTCACTTTAATCGATGTTCTTAAGCAGGTCACTATATAATTGTTCTTTGATCATTCTCATTCGTTAGTTGTGAAACGATTTGTAACTAATACATTTCGTCACGTGGGCAATGTCTTTTACACGCATAAAATCAAGACAATTATTCCTATCGGGGTGGTCAGAATATTTGTGACGACTACCTATCCAAAATCAAATGCAACTGCATTCATATTTAAAATTGCTAAAATTTAAACACGAAACGTAGCAAAACAAAATGGCACGCAATTCATTAATATTTGCAATCACAATACCGCGATGTATCACTCCCCGGGGTCTCGTCACATCTGCCTGCTTTGACGTATGTTCTCCTGTTACCATTTACATGATACATGGACATTTAGGTGTCAATACATACAGGGTATGTGGTGGTCCAGTGGCGAGTAACCTTGGATGCGATATGGTTCGATCCCCGTCCAGGCCTCGTTTCAATTAGTTTTTCGGAATTTATGTACGATTTGTAACACCACTGGCTTTTTGGTGAAGGTAAACCTGTATGTTTCAATTTCGAGGTATGCATTGTACCCACTGTCCATTAAAAGTGGCATCGGGCTCACCCTCGTCACACTGGACAGAGTTTCGGTACTACTGGTGAAACGTGGATGTTCTGAGGTTTCAGAATATCTCTGACTACCCCCTCATGAATATAGTCGTGAGCATATGCTACTGCTACATACAGGGTGAAATTGATATCATTAGCATCCTTTTAAACTAAGAGTCTACCCATCAAACTGAACAACTTTTACTATGGAGACAACTTCGATAACACGAAAAAAAATCTGCTACATTTGAGTCGAGTAGGAATAGGCAATTACAGTTTAGTATGGAAAAGCAGTTTTTTTTCTCCCATCGGTTTTCTCCCATAGGGAAAGTTGTTCAGTTTGATGGGTAAACTCTTAGTTTAAAAAAAGGTTGCTAATGATATCAATTTCACCCTGTTTACCTAGATAGAGATATATAATTTTCGCTTACGATAGGTAATATTATAATTTTCAATTTTTATGTTATGTTATTAACATCTTGTGTCAACTTTAAATATCATCTTTACCATAATCTCAAAACCACAACTATCACTTACACCTTTAGAATACCTAGGAACCTATGACCTCAGCTATGTATGATAAAGTCTGCGGCTACGTCATCAAATTGAAGTAACCACGCGAATACAGCGACACCAAATATTTATAATATTAAGAGGATAATACAAGTGCAAAGTTCGAAATTATTAAGATAATGATTTTCTTTGATAATGGGGGAGGAAATAATTTTTTAAACAAAGGTAAGGATAAATAACAATATAACAATTACAACTAAAAATGTAACTATAAGTACCTAACAAAAAAAGACCGGACGGCCTGTCCCTCATACCCTGGTACCGTGGAAAGTGTCTGGTTTGGGACGCCACTTGCGACGACACTTTGGCACCCTCTCATGTCCGAGCCTCTTCCTATGGCGCAGGTGTGGCTGCAGCCATAGCAGAGTCGGAAAAAAAGAGGTTGTACCAGGCATTGGGTGATAGCTATATTTTCCTGCCCTTCGCCGTGGAGACCCTAGGTTGCTGGGATCCTGAGGGGAAAATATTTCTCAAATGCCTCTCAAGGCGCCTATTTGAGGCCACAGGCGACAGGAGGGCTGGCAGCTATTTTGCGCAAAGGATCAGTCTTGCGATCCAAAGAGGCAACGCTGCCAGCCTCCTGGGCACTCTGCCTCGAGTCGGCGCCTTAGAGGACATTTTTTACCTTTAAGTAGCCTAGGTGTTTTCATTCATTCTTTGATAATTATCGGTTAATTATCGAAGCTGATTCTTAGTTTTAAGTTCTCAAATTGAAGTTTTTGCTTTACGGCACTCATATCCCGATATTTTAACGGAAATGTGACAAACCACAAACACTATGTTAGTTTCTAGATCGCGTTAAAAAAAACATTGACTTTAATCGGTATTAAGTACCTAATGTAAATAATTATAATCAAAATTCGTTTGTATGAAGCATGCTGCAAAGAATATCCTTTTAAGTAAAGATTTTCGAGATTTCAATATACAAAGGTAACATTAGGCAACTAACATTCCTAACGGTACAGTTTATTACCTCATTTTCGTGTCATGAAATAAATTTAACAGCCAATGGCATGGCTAGAGGTACAATATTTAGGTTAATTTCGGTTGAAAGGCGAGACAATGTAACTTCCAAATGTTAATTTAAATCAAAACTTACTCGGTAGTCAGGGTTGGTGGTTTTCTCCCTAAAGCTTTGGTTTTGTTGTCACAACGAATTGTGTACGATAAACGACTAGATCTTTTGAGCTATTTAAAAATGTTCTTTAGGTACTTTGTTGTTCTTTCAGGTCAGAAAATCAACAAAAATACTGTTCTAAAATAATATATTGTTACCAACAGGTTACAAAGTTGTGTTTTCTGTTTTGTAGTTGAGAAATACTAAAAAAAACAGAAACAGCATAGCTAAGTAAAAGTAAAAAGTAATAAATTAGCACTGCGCGATTAGGATGCGTGCAGAAGAAAATAAATTGGTACCTGATCTGTTCTAATCAGATATAAAAATAAGTGTCTCAAAATCAAACCGACTTATTTATTTATTTATTGATATATGACAATACAATGTTGTAAATTAACAAATAATGGGAAAATTAACAGATAACAACTTGAGTTGATGATAAAAATGTGTCATTTAGAACGTCAGGTATGAATAGACGATGGACTTTATATCGAATCAATTCTTCTAACCCACGGACTTGAAAGAAATACGAACCGAATATTGCTCTAAAAAGATGTGAAGCATGCAAGGTACTACAATCTCGATTGTTGTACAAGGGACCTACACTCAAACAGATGCACTAGCTCTAGGCGCAGGTGCTACAACCCGTCACCTTATGTACCACGTGACAGCACGCACACAAAAGAAATGGGTGCTTCACTCATAATTAGACAAGATTACGTCTGTCTGTGTTCTAACCATCGAATCGGACAGAGTCACTATTATCTTTTAAACAATGCTACAGGCCTAAGGTTGATGTGATGAGTGTTATGAGACCGAACGAGGAACGAGGAAAATGCAGCCTACAATTTCGGTGGACTTATTCCTTTCTCACCATTCCTTTCCTCAGTCAGATCTGGTGGGCATACAGACCGCCTAACTCAGTCGCAAAAGAAACATAATTAATTATCATAACACATTCAAATTTTTTGGCAGATGGCGGCACTGGTAAATAGTCTCTGTGACAGTTATCTCAAAGTTGACAATAGCGTTTAGTTTCTGATTTGGATTTCTGCCAACAAAAGTTGGGTGACCCAATTGTAGGTATGTCTCGTAACAAGAACTTGATAAAAAAATGTGGTTTGAATGAAGTTTAGAAACTGAAAGCCTTGTTGTAAATCATTATGTTAAAATAAGAAGAAAGGAAAGTACGTTGCCAGTATTAAAATGTATTTAATATTGATGATAAAATCCATATCTGTCGTGGTTTAACGGCCAAATAAATTAAATAGTATACTCATCATATCTGTCGTGTAATTTAAAATTGGAACGATCTTTTACTCCAAAACATGGCAACCAAGTAGGTAACTAATCAAAGGTTTTATTTAAATTTCGAACTGGCTTGCAAATAGAAAGCTTTATAATGAAAAACGAATGAACACTTTAACCACAAGTTACTAGCTTTAACGCAGGAAAAATTGATGTTGTTTGTCATTGATTTTGATTAATTTTAATTTCCGCGCATTGTTTGAGAAAAGCACTATACAAGCCGTTGCCACAACTAGGTATTGATGGACTTACGTATGCGTGCCTCGGCCCACATTTAAACGGTCGTCCATCAATGCCTCTTTTGCTGATCACTGCAGTAATGTACTATAATATAATGGAGAATTTTATTGGTTTGGTCACCTACTAGGAAAGCGATGAAAAAAGTCTTAAAAGTTCGGTACCGAACTACAGAGATAAATAATCTCACAAAAGTTTGCTACCGAACTAATAACCGGACAACTTATAGGTACTAAATGATTGGTCCTGGCTGGTAAAGAAATAGGATCTAAAACATAGGGTGCATCTTATACGGAAGGTTTTTTTGGGTAAACGTATAATTCGGGATAAAAATCAGCTGTTCCATGTAATCCTACTTGACCAAAATGTATGAGAAAGCAGATTTCTTATTTTGCGATTTATTTGTTAGGCCCACAGTGAAAATTGCTCAGTTTGATGGTCTGTTCATCATCTTAAAAACGATTTATTATAATTTATTAGTTTCTGTAAATGTATTAAATTTAATGGAATTAAAATATTTAAACAGTTCCTATTGGACGAAGAATCTAAAAAACACGGCAGTGTGTCAGCCAAGTTCTTGAAAAACAGATTTATTTATGCTTATTCAATCACCCTTTTTGTAAATACAAAATACTGATAAACAAAATTTATCAAAATAAATCCTTTGCGTTATACAAAATGTCTTGAGCCCAAACATGATTAAAATTTATCATCGTCAGTTTTCTCGGAAACGTTTATAAGACGCGACTAATCCGATTCCAAAACATAAATTCATTTGGCATATGAAAGATCTGCGGATAATTAGGGATGCTCCATACGAAAATATTACCTCAGCTAAAGCGGCTAAATTAAAATATTCAAAAGGATTTAAGCCTGTGCAGAGCGAGTCGAGTTAAGCTGCTATTTAGAGCGTAGGCGGAGGCGAGAGCGGATTTGTACCTCTTATGAAAGGTTGGATACTCGGACAAAAATAGAATTATCTCTTTCATGCTAAGCGTGTTTTCGCATGAAGTTATTTTTACATAGCGTCGATAAGTATTCTGATCATTTCGTTAAGTAAACTAGGTACTATACGAAATACAAGGAAGGCATCACAGACTTAAAAGAAAAACCAGACGGAATGTCATCTAATCATGAGTGAAGCACCCATTTCTTTTGTGTGCGTGCTGTAACGCGGTACATAAGGTGACGGGTTGTCGGACCTGCGCCTCGAGCTAGTGCATCTGTGTGAGTGTAGGTCCCTTGTAGAACAAACGAGATTGTATTACCTTGCATGCTTCACATCTTTTTAGTGCAATACTCGGTCCGTATTTCTTTCTGGTCCGTGGAAGGCATATCAAAGCGTGCTATAGCGCAACCAGTGTCAGAAAAAAAAACCTCTACTGGGAGTTATTACATGGAAAAGGCAAAACATAGTTGATCAATCTTTATGGCTATTGAATACTATCATGGACATGTCCGACACGCTCTTGGCTAGTTTGGTTGTAAATTTTTGCGAGTGTGACATTTTGCGTCAAGATGGCCATTTGCGAATATGACATTGTGCGCCTTATCCCTTTTAGTTGGCACCATGTGAATGAGCCTTATGCAAGTTTGGGGATCCTGGTGAACTGATGCGTTTCACCAATATCCCCTGGTGGGTCCTGGTGGCCTATTTATTATTTATCGTATGGCTGATTCTATTACACTCAAAAATCATAAAATTAAAAATCAAAACACTGAATACAAAAAGAATAACACTAAACAATTTAGAGCAGCGAGTCATCGAGTCGATCCAGGTACATCACAGCTGCCGGTGTCAGATCGTTGAAGTCCTCCATGATGCCACGGTCAAAAAAGTCAAAAGTCGAAATTTTTATTCAAAATAATATCACATAGATAACTTTCTGACGTCATTTTTGATTCTACCACCGCTTCGGAAGGTGTTCCGTTGTAGAGAAGATGCGGCCAGAAACTCTACAACACACAAATATACAAAGTACAAATATTGAATTACATAGTGTAACATTGTCAAGACCAGACAAGAGGCATTCGGATACAATGTGTTTCACGGTGTTTCCTGGTGGCCTAAACCATTCCTAAGACACTCATGGAAAAAGCAAAAATATGTAATCAATCTTTATTGCTATTGAATCCTATCATGGGCATGTCCGACTCGCTCTTGGCTTGTTATATTCCACGTCTTTTCTTCTTTTTTCGTCCATAATGGGCATGCGCTTGGCTTCAGCACATCTGATGGTTAGTGTGGATGAAGCCGAGGAGGTAACGTGCTCATCCACAAAAAGCCTATTCTGATTGTATTTGCTTCCAAAAACAGATACCTACGTTACTCCATCCTATAAATAATTTCAAGTGTGTCATTGTGTGTTATTGTTTGTAATTGCAGTAAAATTCTGATCACCGCTTAGGGGATGTATGTTTCGGAAAAAATCCTACAGTAAATTATTGCATGTTAAATACTTACGTATTTAAATATAGACCCGCTCGCTCGCACAACATAAATCCATCCCAAAAGCGTTCCCACCTCCCCAACTCTCGCAGCCCCTAGATTAAAATACAAATTTACTCATTGAAAACGCTTTACAGCCAGATTACCTCCAATATTTATTCCTCTACCAGTGTATTCATTTCGCGACATTCTAAGCTCTGTACCAAAGAAATTTATTTCGGTTTGCCTTTTATAAAGAAGCTAGCCCGAATCGTTTATTTGCCTTGCTTATCTAAATACGGTTGAAATATTAAACTCGTTTATTTCAAGGTATTTCATGTTATATCTTACTTTATAAGGAGATAATGTTTGTGACTCATAGATTTATTTCTTTTTTACAGGTACGAAAAACAACCAACTAAACGAAAAATTCTGTATTCAACATGCTAACAACAAGATAGAAGAGAAGTTGTGTTTGGGCATAAGGATAATTCTAGCAGATGCCCATTGACTGGATAAGATTGCCTCAATGATACTGTGTTAGGCCAGGAGAACTATAAAGGGGGTATATTGCAGGAATTTATAATAATAGCTTGATTACTTCCTAAACTATAACTTGTACATCTTGACTTCAAACAATTGTTTACCTAACCTCTATAGGACCTTTCAATAAATCAACAATACGCTCTCTGTATCAATACCCTCCTGTACCTATACTAATTGTAAAGATCTGCTCTATTGTGGATACTTTGAATATGCTATATTTAGAATTACTCAGAAATTCCATCGGGGAATATAGTCATTAATTAAGTCATGAGCATATTACGTGATATGTTTAATCGAGTATTACCTAACAAACAACCAGCTTGTTGCTCGCTTTTTCGAATTACAAATACTTACATTCATTTCACCCTTCTTGGGGGCTAGATTTTCGAAAAATCCTTTCTTAGTGCATCTTCATCCTGTTTTTATCTTCAGCAGTTTTGACTGTGTATTTTTTTTTAATCTTTATTAAAGAGCTTGGCCTGAGGCCAGTGCCTGCTTGTCGCTCTATGGGTTTCTCTATTGCGTAAGTTCACAAATATTATAATAAAAATACCAGTAACTACACATTGAAAAAATAGAAAAATAAATAATCTGATTGTCAGGAAGTCCGTTCAGAACTGAGTTTTATTATAATTCTGGTCAAAGAAAACAGTCGCATCTACCCATATCTACCAGAATTACAAAAGCAATGAAAAGTTTTTTTTTTTTTTAAACCAGTTTTAAACTCTTTTAGAGTTAAGCTCGCCTTTGTACATCATGATTTATTGTAATTTTTCATAATTATGATTGTTTTGTGTACAATAAAGAATCTAAGAACGTCTACAAAAATGAATAGAGATGGTGTATATCTATAGACGTACTACAATATTCTAGTAAAAGCATCTTGATATTTTCTTTCTATTTTTCTTTATTTTATTTTTGTATTTACTTATATTTCACAACTCAAAATAACGTTCTCAGTAATTGATTCTCAATCATGTAATTGACGGACCAATGGTATCTTACAAAAAATATATATTTCTGCAAAAAAAAACTGATTACTTATTTCTCAAGACGTAGCTAATTCAGTACTTACCGTCACAACAATAGATAACACTTTTAGAATCTTGTTCAATTTCGTTAAAGGCTTTCAGAACATTTTACTTGAATTATTTAGGACTAAACTGATTTGTAAGGCGTAATTTGTAATTTATCACACAATAGGTAAATATCTTGGCTAGGTACATATTTTTTTTAACAGGAATGATGATGGAAAAACGCATTGCTTCGTAACTAGTCTCGAATAATGCACGGACCTGAAAAAAAAACCGGACGTAATCTCATCGAATCACGAGTGAAGCACCCATTTATTTTTGTGTGCGTGCTGACTCACTGTCGCGCGGTACTAAATTGTGGCGGGTTGTAGGACCTGCGCCTAGAGCTAGTGCATCTGTGTGAGTGTAGTTCCATAGTAGAACAAACGAATATGTAGGACCTTGCATACTTATCACATAAAAAAAAAGCATAAACATAAAAAAGCTGCCGAAGGGGCATTTCCTAGTCGATTTCGACTACGGCAACTGCTAATCTTTACATAAAAGCAGTCAGCTAATTATCTACTTCAAAACACAAATGCACTCTCTGGTCCTTACCCTCCTAGTCCTGAATCCGATTGATCGGGAGACCGATACGATCAGATTCCAATTTAATATTAAGTTACAATACGAGGATTAATTTAAGATTTGTATGGAAATCTATGAGCCACGATAACTTTGGAACTGAATATTAGTTTCCCAAAATGTTTTTGGACAAACTAGCTTTATCAGGTTAAAGGTAGTTATAGGTTAAAAGGATTTTTTTTTGCTCCGATTGGTTTGCTCCCATAGTAAAAGTTGTTCAGTTTGATGGGTTGACTCTTAGTTTAAAAGGATGCTAATGATATCAATTTCACCCTGTATATCTAGGCCCTTGCAAATTTCCACGTATACTTGCCTTGTAGATTGCACTCATCAGGAATATCCTCTTAAATAGTTGCAAATTAATCTATTATACCAAAGAAAGCTGATTCAGTGATAAAAAGCTCACATACAAATGTACCTAAATACAAAAGAGCGCACTTCTCATTTCTCTCATATTGTTCTGTTAAAACATACCATTTTGTGTTCAACTTATAGTTATTTCCACTTTACAAATCTCGAAAATCAAGCCATTTTTATACTTATCGTGTTGTCACAAGAGTGCTATGAGGGGACTTTTAAGGTGGAATGAGCCATAAGTGGGAGCATAAGATATTTTCAGTAAGCTCTCTACACATTAGTACGAGCAGAAGGAACGATTTTCTTTGAAAATGGTTCCAATTAACTCGATAGATGGGACTAATTGAATAGGTACGTTCTTATTGTCAACGTGGGTTCGATTCCCAACGGGGACACTTTGTAATCATGTCACTTTGTGAGTTTTTCCCCAGTTGGTCAGAACGTTGCAGGCTGAATCACCTGATTGTCTGAAGAGAAAGTTAATTCCGTACATCGGATGGCACGTTAAGCTGTTGGTCCCAGCTACTATATGTGGTGGTAGCAGTCGTTACATAATAACCACATCAGAGGCCGTAGGGCGGTCTGAAAAAACTCTGACAACAGGGCTTGCTGCCTACCAGTGTTGCCAGATCCAATTTTTAGAAATCCGTAGGTCCAGGTTGAAAAATCCGGAGAAATCCGTAGATGACCTCTTGAAAAATCCGTAGATCTAGACTTTTTTTTAATGCTTTATCTATTTTGAAGTGGACTCAAAACAATGCTCTAATTTGGCCATGAAAATGGAAACTTAGATAAGTGTAAGCGAGAACAATGCTCAGACAGCGTGAAAATCAATCTGAGTCAATCTTTTTTTCATACATGTCACAGTTAAATATTTCCGTCGTGTCTATATAGCGACAGAAAAGAGATGGAAAAGAGTAGGGACGAGCCATATTTTACAAAACACTGTCAAATATACAAAAAAGTAAACATTAATTCGATTTTTTTGCGGCTGATACCCATTTTATGTAGCAAATTGACATTTTAGGAAGGAATTCAGAAGATTTCTAAAAATCCGTAGATTTGTCATAGAAATCCGTAGATCCGTAGGTCAGGCCAAAAATCCGTAGATCTACGGATAAATCCGTAGGTCTGGCAACGCTGCTGCCTACACGATAACAAGAAGAATGATTGTCAACGTGTGTCATTCAATCTCTCGAGTGGGTTCGCGAACAGTCGTGTCGGTTGTGCGACTCATGTGGTTTTTGGCTTGCTAACTGACTCCGCCATTTGGTATTACCCGTAGAAAGAGAAGGAACTAGAAGAAAGCACGTGTCTTGTCATACCACTACAGTACACATACAGTAAGAGATGCACATAGCAAATTCGCTCTAGTTAAAAAAGGAGATCGCTACTTATTGCTGTCCTTATCGACGTAGCCACTTTTTTGTTCTACGACGGCTGTCTGACTCCGGAGTCAGACATCTATTTTCATACAAATTGTATAGGATTTTATGACTATCGCTATCTCATACGCGGTTACACTGATGTTAAGTCTATCAGCGTAAGCGAAAAATACTTCGCCTATGGTATTACCTCAAATGTGTATTTGTTCATAAAACAATAATTGAGTTGAGAATACGATACGATACTCCCAAATTCCATTCGACATTAGCAGAAAGGCAGTGCTTAGGCACTAGCAAAAGCCCATTAATTATAAAGGCTGTAAACTTAAACCCATTACACACTTCGTGCTTCAGACCATGAAGGCCTCCGCACATTGCAGCGATATTATCGAGCGATTTCATCGAGCGATATTATCGACAGCGACATCGCGACACCTTACACACTGCAGTGATTCCGCGATTCGCGTCACGCATGCGCCCCCCGCATCGCGGCAGTGTGTGGGATCGAGCGCGTCCCCATACAAAATGTACTGAGAACAATTATCGCAAAATCGCAGCGATATTTTCGCTCGATAATATCGCGGCAGTGTGTAGGATCACGCGCGTCCCCATACAAAATGTACTGGAAACAATTATCGCAAAATCGCAGCGATATTATCGCTCGATAAAATCGCTGCGATGAGCGGAGGCCTTTAAACTAGACAACTTTCTGTGTGGGACCAACGTCAAAACCAGCTGGTCCATACAAAACTGCAATGAGTCTGATGAGAAGTCGTGTAAAGAAATCTCGTTTTTCGACCCATGATCTTCAGGAAAAGTTGTTTAGTTTTATTATCTGAATGCACCCTTAAATTAACCCTAAAATGTATATGGTAATAAAAAATGGGGGTACCTACCTAATACATATTATTGTTGGCTGGGCTATTGCAAGCAAGGTTCGTTATGTAACACTGCGACCATCGCTGATCTTTTGTGTTCGCCCCAAGCTCACCCATATTTTAAACATACATCCGAACTAATTTTTTATTATTCTCGGGTATGCAGGTTTCCTTACGATGTTTTCCTTCACCGTCGAGCTAGTGATAATGTTAAATACAACCGTACATAAATTCCGTAGAACTTAATGGTACAGGCCAGGAATCGAACCGCCGCCTCTTGATTGAGTCGCTAGCTCTCTTCCGTATGGACTATCATAGCTCTTTACCTAATACATAAGTTTTACAGCCTAATTACGATTGGAATTACGTCCCGTGTCTTTATGCACATACCTTTACTTACAGTGCCTATGTTGCTACAAGCATTTCATTTTAATGAGCTTTAAAAGGGTCCTACCCTCAACTTAATTAGTTTCAGGCTTATCTGACGGACAAGTTGTGCATGTTAATTTGGTTTCTATACGTGTATTAATACGCATGAATTTCATTTGCGCTTCAGATTTCTGAGAAAATTGTAATATTTGAGTAATTAAGGTTTATACAGGGTCCAACTTAATATGCTGACGGTTTTATAAGAGGACGATGGGACCATCAAACTGAACAACTTTTTGTAAAAGAGCAACGTTGAAGTCGCGAAATCAAAATTAGCTGTTTCAGCATGTTTACATTAATTCATCCATAATGAAAGTTGTTCAGTTTGATGGTATGAAGCACAGGTAACGAATTTAATTATATATCTTGTATTTTATAGTGCGTCAGCATATTATCTTGTTAGTTTTGTTTTCGGGATAAAAGTCACATTGTGAAATGAACGTTCCATTTATGACAGATGTCAGTGTCACTTGTCAATTAGTTTTTCAATTGTCATTGTTTTGTACGCTTGCTTGCGAGTTTAAATAAATCAACGTTTTAATAATCTACAGCATTGTTCGAATTCACTTTACTACATACATTTGAGAAGGGATTTCAGTCCAGCAACCATGTCTTTTCTCATATCTACATTAAAAGTGTCTGTTCGTTTAGCCCTGTCATGTTACTTGTATATTCACATTTATTTCCATATTTTAAGTTAGTATAAGATACCTACCTACGTACGATTTTAGAGACAAAATACTAAAACAGTTTTGTATGGCATTCTACCATCATTACTTAATATTTATTACTGTGATGTTTGTTGTAATAAGATAAATTAAGACAATTTTACAAAAGCGATGTTCAAATTATAAATTATAATCATACCTAGGCAGACCGGGGTTTGCTCGGCATCTTCCTAGTAAATCTTTGATAGTTTTTTTATCCTTGAGTAACTCCATTTTCACACAACAATTTACTTCCATAGTAGAAAAAAAGTTAAAACAAATTTTTTTTTTGTGATAACGGATATCTTAGAAATGAAATTTATCAAGAAGAACTTAAGGCTGCGTTTCCACCAGAGATGTGTGAGGTAGCGAGGCGATGAGCGAGGAAAAATCTACCAATGAGACAGCTTCAATTTCCCAATGACGTGATAGAGCGAGCGCGCTATTGGCGGATTGTTTCCTCGCTCACCACCTCGCTACCTCGCACATCTCTAATGGAAACGCAGCCTTGTTTGAAGAATAGTTATAAAAATAAAAATTGTATTCAAGTCGTTAGAGCTGTTTCCAAGAAACCAAGACCTATACAAGAATAACTCTTAGATAACTCTTAAAAAGAAAATTAAGCTGCGGTTTTATTCATTAAAATCTATTTCTAGAAAAACCACATCACTTCTCATATCGTGTAGATGGTTCAGTTTATATTTCAGGTGAAAAAGTTCCATAGTTAATGAATAGAATGGTTACAAAGTTAGTTAAAAACCAGGAGGTACGAGTAGCCCCTTAACAATAACCCTCACTTCCCATTCTTTACCGCGTTAACAATTTAACCTACACAACCTTGTATAAACGATGTGAACTTTAATATTACAATTATAACCGCAGTAAGTTGTCATAACGTCCTCACACCTACACCCGAAATTTATCTTCACACATTTAATTAAAGGAGAGGCATAATTACAAGGAATGGTTACAGCCAGGCGAGCGTATGCGAAAATTAAACCGAACTCGAGTGCAATGTAAGGTACGTGTACATTAGTGCTGCCTGATGTATCGTATACGGGACATTTTGGATGTAATTTATTATGGTTACGTAATCGTGTTTGTTTGTATGGCATGCAATTATAGAGTCCTTCTTAGTATGCTGACAGTTTTTTAAGGGGATGATCAGACAATTATACTGAACAACTTTCTCTATGTGGATTTACATCGATATCG
Source organism: Agonopterix heracliana (assembly GCA_963693445.1). NCBI lineage: Eukaryota > Metazoa > Arthropoda > Insecta > Lepidoptera > Depressariidae > Agonopterix > Agonopterix heracliana. Next base: position 6,952,404 of record OY856327.1, read on the forward strand.
CGAGAAAAATCTGCTGCTCGATGTAAAACTGCAAATCTAATTCAACCCAAATGTATGGGACTGCTGTATTTTTTGGCTATTTCGATGTTGGTCTCATAGGGTAAGTAGTTGTTAATTTTGATGATCTTCTGTATCCTTATTAACTAAATCGAAATCGTTTTAAAAATGTTTTTTTAATGTGCTATAAACGGAGTTGAGGAAAGGACTAATTTCAACGAATTTTCATAATACTTAACTCGTTAATTTAATAACAAAAATGGATTTAATGTAATTATTCGATAAACGATATCCAAGTCCTCTATTGATTGATCAATATTGCAATAATGACTGCTATTTCATGAATATTTCTTAATGTCGGACAATAGGATTTCCCACAAGCTATCAGACTAGATTTAAACTGTGAAACGCGCTGGCCTCTTGATTTTCAACAAAATTGGTGTCCACAATTTTGGACAACCTTAGCATATTCTACAAGCGAACAAGGCTTCTCGTCTACTAACCGCAGAGTCCCATTACCGCGATCCCGGGACAAATATCGTACTCCAACACGTATATTTTGGAGACAACTAATGATTATTTCGTTCTACTGTCAACTATCGTGGACTTGACCTTTTGTTTGTACCTATACTCCATTCCAAATAGCAACATAATTTAAGGCAATTTTTTAGGGTTTGTAGGTTGATAATTTATGATTTGTTCTCAATTACATTTGATGTTCTACTATTTAACTTTCGGTGTGATGTACTAAACCCATTTTTTGAATCACAGAACTTAAGATTTGAAACACTATAAAGGCCTATTTCACAAGTTCTGAATAAGTTCTCGATAGCTTATTTTGACAGATCGTTTGACAAATTTTTCATACAAAACATGTCAAACGACGTCAGATGCGCTAAAAAGAACTTATACAAAAGTGATGAAACACTCACTGTCATTTAATCTTAGAACAGCTTTAACGTCCGGATATCTTTCCGATGAATAAATTATATAAAATTTTCTAATCAGAATTGGCCAAAAAGCTAAATAGGGATCGGAAAATTCTTTCATCCTTAGAAATGGAGAAATTCTTTGTCGGCTACTCTGGTTTTGGTGCTTTCTTAACTTATGATTGCATTGCATTACTATAGATGTTTTCGAAAGTAAGATTAATGTTGGTAAAAGTTCTCTCAACATCACAGACATATCTTCAATTTCAATGGCAATAAACGTACGTCTCACACGTCCTATTTCGTTTATGACGCAAAGTTAATTGAGTTGTCGACATTCAACATCAAAATGCTATGAACACTTCCTTTTAAACGTTTCAGTGGGAATTGAAATTGAGAAAAGTTTAATGTAGCTAAGTTATTAAAAATAATCATGTTGGCAACATTTATGTCATTTGTAACATAGGGTCAAATTAAATAACTAATTAAACAAGCATCCACTTACTACTTTTCAAAAAAGTATTAATTTATTACTAATTATTATTACTAATGTAACAATGAATATTTATCTCTAAATAAACGATTAATATTAATTAATTTTAGATGAAAAGACATAATACTATTCTTTATAATTAAGATGCGTCTCCGATGCGATACTCAGATTGGTTGAAATAGTTCAGTAAGTAGTAATTGGTACTGTGTGGACCCAACGATCAATATTAATTTGACTCTGGGTTTAAGAGGCTCCCCATAAGTAAACGCAGGGCCGGACAATATTTTACTGGTTTTTAGAAGCTAGGTATCTTCTCGGTACTTGAAAGACATACAAATTATTGAAAATTGTAGCAATGATTTTCAATATCTCGGCTTTATTTGCTATAGATCATATTTCTTATTTTTCTATAAAAATACATATGAAACCTGTGTTCAAAGGAAAGCCAAAATATTTGAAAAAATCTGTATCATGTGCATCTGCTTTTTAAGTTGAAGTCACTTTAAATTGAGACACACACCTTTGTGTAGACAATATTAAGATCTAAAATAACTATAAAGCAAATTCTTTTTAGGACCAATATTCATGAGAGTTTAGTAGATGTGAGGCGGCTCTGAATGAGTCAAGGTCGTTCAGTCAGGGAAACCTCTTAATATGCTGATGGTCAACATTGTATTTGAGCAAATCGAAAAGACCAGAATTTGATATTTCCTTTCTTATTTTCGTACATTTGCCAGTAGGTAGGTAGGTATACTGGAAAACTGACGCGGCCCACTTGTTTGAAGACTTTTTTGTGGAAAAAAGTGAAAATCAAAGTTTCAGTTACCTAACAATTTTGCTGAGATCGGATCCAGATGATTTTCAGATTTTGCATTCGTTCGCTAACTGTTTTGCAGTAAAACCGATTTTTGAAAATATTTTCAATCTTTTTAAATGTTGCTGCTAACTGTACTAAGAGCAATAGATTTTTTCCGATGTCGTCAACCTACCTCTATTCCTTCGAGACTTTCTTACAATCTAGGAAAAGAGGACGTGACCAGACCGGACGTTTAATGGCGCTGACGCTGGAGTTTTCACTCGCATAACTATAAGCAAATTGGATACGTAGTCATATAGGGTCCAACTTAATATGCTGACACTTTTTTAAGAGACTGATCAGACCGTCAAACTGAAAAACGTTTTCTATAGGACCAACATCGAAATTGCGAAAAAAAAACAGCTCTTCCATACAAAACTGCAATTCGATGTTGGTCCTATAGAGAAAGTGGTTCAGTTTTATGGTCTGAACATCCCCTTTAAAAATGTAAGGGTATATTTTCGTTTGTGACGTCATCACTTGCTGTCAAATTTCAATAAAAAATGTTGATAATGTTTTGTAAGTTTTCCGTGACCTTTTGTTTGAGCTCCCACCATCGATAAGAAAAGTGTTAAGTATTTTTTGTGAAGAATACCTAGTTAGTAGGTAGGTTTTTTTTTCACACAATAAGAAATTCATTACTTGACTAAAACATTTTAAATTAACCAAAGTGGGAAGTTTCGGTTAATTTAAAGTGTAACCTACATACATACCACTTTTTTCAAACTAAATACGATCATCACTGTGGGCAAAAAAATTGTGTATAGAGATACAAAAATTATGATTTCACAATATGTAGAGGAACGGAATATGCCTACATAACTAATTAAATTTATTAAACACTAATTTTTTTAAATATTTTTATAGTTTCAAAATTACACATGTAATATTTTTTACTAACCGACAAGGAGGAGATTCTATGTTATATATACCGCCGGTATTCTAATTTTGAACATACTGAAAAAAAAAATCACCGACATTTTCGTCAATTCGGTATGTCAAGTTTTTATTTGGGAGGACAAAATGGAAAACCATTTCGAGATAATTGTCTTAATAATAATATTTTATATGTCAGAATATTTAAAATGAAAGGATTAAACTAACTATCAACTTAAAATAACTGGTCATTCAGAAAAAAATATGTTCAATGTGTCAGAATTTGACATTTCATGTTGCCGTTTCTGTTTCCAACATGGAGTAAGAAAGAGAAGGCAGGTAATTTTTATTTTTTTAATTAAATTTTTAAACAACAAAATTAACAACGTGGAGTTCGAATAATTTTTTCGAGCCCACTTTTGCCATTTACAGATAAACTTCATGAATTGAAAAAAAAAATGTTTCTTATAATGATATCTTCTATCCGTAAAAAATATAAAATAAAGACAAAAAAATGCTTGACATACCGAATAATTGTGTGAATAATATAGTAGATTACCTACACACCGAGGGCAGGAAAGTAAGAAAGGTCTCAGATGTCATTTGATTGCTGACCGAGGTGAAGCCGAGGTCAACAAACATGTGATCTGAGGCTTTCTTATTTACTGCCCGAGGTTAGTTTACTATTTTTCTCCTCGACGGAGGTGGAAAGCGGCAACTTCGTTTAGCGCAGCGGGAAGAAAATTTACGCTTTTCGTCCGGAGGGGAGAAAACAACATTTTCTATGTTAGAGATTTTAAAATGAAAGGATTACGGATATTTTTTTTAAAATATAAGGTCGTTTTCGACCAGGAGTGCGATTTTTGAATCTCATTCGGTGAGCTCAGCAGTTGAAAATGTCAAAATTACTATGGAGATTTGCATCTTCCTACTGCTGATGCGACTTTCAAAAATCATACTTCAGCAGTGCTATTTTTGAAAGTCAAATCAGCAGTAGGAAGATGCATATCTCCATAGTAATCTCCATAGTAATTTTGACATTTTCAACTGCTGAGCTCAGCGAATGAGATTCAAAACTCGCACTCCAGGGCACTATTCAATAAAAGCGACAATTACAAGTGAAAGGCGACAGGCGAAAATTCGACAATTATTTACAGTTCAATAAAAATGTACATTGACAAAATTGTCAAGAGCATTGAGTTCTGCTTACGTAGGTCGTGGGTTCGATTCCCACGGGGGACACCTAGTGACATGTCACTTTGTGCATTTTTCCCCAGTTTGTTAGGATATTACAGGCTGAATCACATGATTCCATGCTTCGGATGGCACGTTAGGCCGTTGATCCCGGCTACTATCTTTGGTTAGGTATATAAAAACCACGTCAGAGGCCCGTAAGGCGGTCTGAAAAAAACTCTGATACCAGGGCTTGCTGCCCACACGATAAGAAGAAGTGTTTAATAAAACAAATACTTATGTCAAGTTTTTCAGGACAAATTGTCATTATTTCTATTCTATTTTTATTAAATGGCGTTTCCTTGTTAGATTTCGCCAGTGTCAAGAGTTGAAGATATATTTATTAGATATTGTACGGTAATAGGATATGGCGATCTAAAAACCCCGTTTTTAAACAAAAACACACACTTGAAACCACCATAAAACGGCGGAGCCACTTGGGCAATCAAATCGCAAGCCGACGACACGTCTACTTGTTACCTCCTTAGCCACGCGACTCCTCTGTCACATGTCACCTGTCAAGAGAAAAATTATTGAACAGAAATATGTCAAATTGTCGCTACAATCCGACAAATTTCTTTTCTCAAACATGCTTGGAAATTTGAGCATTATGTTGACAACCTTCTTTGAAATAAATTGAAATTGCTGTACTATGCGAGCAGTGGCCGGCAATAGCTATATGAAAATCTATATCTGTCGTAGTTTAGCGGCCAAATAAATTACATAGTAAACTTATATTATGTCGTGTAATTTAAAAATGGAACGATCTTTTACTCCGAAACATGGCAACCAAGTAGGTAACTTTATCAAAGGTTTGGTTTAAATTTTGAACTGGCTTGCAAATAAAAAGCTTTATAATGAAAAAAAAAAACGAATGGACACTTTTACCACAGATAAGTTATAAGTTACTAGCTTTATCGCAGGAAAAATTATTGTTGTTCGTCATTGATTTTGAAAAGTTGATTAATTTTCATTTCCGCGCATTCATAATTCATAATTCATAATATTTATTGCATAATCATAATAATAACATAATAGCATTGTTTGAGAAAAGCACTATACAAGCCTTGGCCACAACTAGGCATTGATGAACTTACGTATGTGTGCCTTGGCTTCGCCTCGGCCCACATTTACACGTTCGTCCATCGATGCGTCTTTTGCTGGCCACTGCTGTGCAGTAATGTACTATAATTTTCCACCATGACATTTTGACGAAATTATCAGATTTTCCACCTGTAATTGTCACGCTTATTGTCACGTTTATTAAACCGGGCCCTGTAAACTCCTCGGTAAATTTGAAAAGTACATAAAATAACTGGCCGATAAGAAAAACAAAATTATAATGTCAGAATTTGACATTCTAGGTTGCCGTTTCTGTTTCCAGCATCGAAGTAGAAAAAGAGGTGTCTTTTTTAGATTAGCAAAGTTTTTTCTACATGAGTTCGAATGATTTTCTTGTGACCACTTTTGCATTTAGAGATTACCGTTCAAATTCATTTAAAAATGTATTTGTATTGATAAACTAGCTAGCTTTTACGGTTCGCTTTCATTGCAACAAACTATCTTTCATAAAAAATACTTATTTTATAACTATCTCCCATAATCTGTATATTCTTCTGTCTAGCCCCACACCAAGAAATGGTGGTTGGGCAAAAAATCTCGAGAGAAATATATCTCAAGACAATAATTATATTACTACTATTGTATTGTATGGTATAGTCAAAGTTAATTTACGCTATGGTATGGTGCTAAGGGACCCTCCGTACGTGAGTCCGACTCACATTTGGCCGGTTTTCTTTAAATATAGTAGTTTACTTAACAAAATTTTAAAAATATTGCTTTTATGACTAGTGGAGAAAAATTAGCCGTGGAATTTAAATATTCCCATTGTTTTGGCAGACGTGCCTAAACCACTGAACCGATTTTGATGGTTGAGATGTCATTTGACTGCAATTTAAGTCTGTGATTGAGTCATAATTGCAAACATGACGTGGATGTACATTGAAGATATTTATAAAAATGTTAATTGGCGGTGTTTGGAATAGGTACCTACGTAATTGAATACATTGAGACCATTTTTAGAATTTTTGTCTGTTTGTTTGTGCACACGTTATTTTAAAACTACTGAACAGATTTGGATTTCACGAAAGCATAGGGCTTAGTTTGGATTGGCATCAAACTAGTACCTACCTAAGTAATAAAATCTTTTCTGTTCAATTATTCATTGAAATTGGTAGGAAGCAAGTTTTTAGTTGTTTTGATATTATTTGCAGTGATTTAATTTCAGAAGTAAATAAAAATTGCATGATTTTCTTATCAAGAATTTTATACTACGTAGGTAATTTAATCTTCTTGCTTAGAATTTATTTGAAACTGTGCGCGACTGTATTGGTAATTGTATATTGAAAAGCCGACCAAAGAGAATGGTCATAGATTTGGTATACGCTACTTAGACGACACTGACATAATTGAAGTCATTTCAATTTGATTGAACAATATGACGAAAATTATCCTAGAATTCGTTAATTTTTTTTGGAATACAACATAATTTTAGCTTTAGAAAAATACAAATAATGAATTATTCCATTCAATTACCTTTGTGTTTCAGTCATCCACAGACGGATCGAGAAAAAAATTGTCGTAAATTATTTTTAAAACATTTGACGCGGACGTGCTCCAGTAACGGCATTTCGCCGTACAATGAAAAAAATCAGAAACAAGGATAATTTTGCAGTTGTCACAGGATGTCAAAAGCTTGAATTTGTTCGCCATTTTGTATGGTAATCACAATATTTGATTTTAAATAATATGTTTTCAAAAATATTAGTGTTTCAGACTGGTATTTCAAAAAATCGATTCATTATGTTTTTTAAATTTATATAAACTTTCTTTTTACGTAAACTGTAAATTCAACCGTGTAACGTAACCCTTCTAAAAATGTTCCTAAAGTAACCCCATTTTTAGCAATATTTCGACGAACAGTGTCCGGATTTTATGCGATTACTAAAATAAATTATATGAAACATACAAAAAAACGATTCATTACATTTTTAAGTAAAGGCAGTTCTTTCATAATAAATATAAAACACTGGATATGCAATAGCATATCACTGAAAACAATGTTCCTAAAAGTAGGGGTTTTAGAAAATATACCCTTCTTGCTTTAGCGCAAAATGTCTCTTTTGCAAAATGTGAACTGGTAGGTAGCAAACGTCCCTTTCTCAAAAGGTGCAAGATGGAATACAGTGTCATATAGCGACAAGTAATAAGCCACAAAAATCTTTCATAAGAGACAATTTCCCTTAATCGCTTCATACAACACCAACGGAAAGAACTGGGCTTTGTAGATGATATTTCACAGAATGCAAGAGCCTATTATGTAAAGACGGTATAAAGACTATTTTTCAACACACTTGCTCATAAAATGGCTCTAATTTCACCGCAATTATGCACATAATGACACCTGTAATCAAACTGCGACTTTTTCATTACTATTATTCACTAGTGAGCTAAAGGTTTTTTTTTTTTGGTTGAGTTGTATTGTTCCAAAAAAAGTATTGATACAAAAAAGATCGTGTTCAATAGTACAAAATAAACTTGTTGTCTACTAAATAAAAAAATAGTATTATTTTCTTCACAAGTGTGTTGAAAAACGTCGTATGATACGTGTGTATTGATGATTACCGTCCTCGGCTCTATTAAGACGTCTCAATGGCGCCTTAGCGGCAATCACAAACATTACACACTTGTACCATAATTGTACTATTAATAGGCCTTTAGCAATACCATATCGCAATAAAAAAAGAATAGAAAAAAAAGTGCAGCACCAGCTTACTACTAAATGCCTCTAAAAGATATTTTTATACACTAAGCCCCACTTGCGCCACCCACGGGTTAGCAATTAACTCCGGATAAAATAGCTCTCTCAGTTGTTTTTCTATACAAAAAGTCATGGGTTACCAACTTAACCTGGAGTTTATTGCTAACCTAGGTTGGCGCAAGTGGGGCTTAAAGTTTAAGTCAAATCAAAATCGGAATAAAGTGATTTTATATATATTTTTTAATTCTTCGAAACTTACATAATATTAAGTAACTACTTATTAAGGACATTGTTGCTTAATTTTCACTTCTGTTTAAAGTGTCAAGATTTCAGTGAATTTATAATGTAGTAAAACTAAATTTATGCCTCTAACTAACCTTATGAATTATAAAATGACAAATTTTATGAGTCATATCAACTGAAGAATCTGTTAATTAACTTATTGCGTGATATAATGATAAAATGCTGCAAAACTTATGAAACAGCGTTAGGTACATTAATATCGAACAAGGTGCTTCAGGCCATCAAACTGAACAACTTTGACTATGGAGCTTTAATAGAAATAGCGAGAAAAAATATGCTGTTCCATAGAAAATGTCAATAGCTACTCAGCTAAAAATGTATGAAACAGCAGATTTTTTGGGGTTTCAATGTTATTCCCATAGTGCAAGTTTTTTAGTTTGATCATCTGATGCACCCTGTTCGATATGTAATGCATTTAATTTTACACTCTGTATAATAGATGTGAAATCGCGTCGAAATTGGTTTGATTATCGAGTATAGATACTTAAGTATCTAAACTAATTAATTGTAGATTATTAACCAAGGGGATAAAGCAGTGACTTCTGTCGCGGGTGAAGATTTAAATCGCGAGCGTGATGAAGGACTCGAGGTTTACTCCCGAGCGCAGCGAGGGTGTTAAAAACTTAAATCAAGAGCGAAGCGAGGCGAGCTAGAGAATGAAATTCAGTACAATTTTCTTTCCCTGTTTTTAACTGATTTAAAATGACTATTGTTATGTTCGCTTTTTGTAGCATAGAATGTCACTTTTTTGTACAAGTGGTACGAAAAACTAGTTACACCTCTTAGGTCGGATTCGACCAAACTTAGATTTATAGAAGAGTAACTATACAAGGAACTAGGTAATTAGGTTTCTTTTTATTAATTTTTTTTAGTTACATGATATTGACATTTCCTTAGTCTCGGTACAAGCTTTACACTGTCAAAACTGGCCGTGTAAAATTTACTCTCAACTTATTCATAGATTAGGGTTAGTAAAACGTAAAATCAGTTTACTCTAGAGTGACCGGCGACTTAAGGCTAGGTTATCCCACTGCAAGCGTCTCTTTCTTGCAAGCATAAGTTTACAATTAGCCATCCCGCTCCAATTGAAAGCAGGATCGCAAAAAACGTGTTTTTCGTCAATATCTTTGCTCATGGGAGTTTCTAAGCTAAAACTTCTCCTGAGTTCACTAGAAATATTTAATGTATTTAGTTAAGTACAAGAATAAAAAGTTAAATATCAACAGTTTAATCATAGTATTGAAAAAACATAACAAAAAGGGGTAACTTTGGGATTTTTTTCTATCGAGTAAACTTAATCTAATCGTGTTATTGAGAACAGTCGCCCATCCGCCCGATCCTTAAATAAGACATAATTTAATTTCAGACTTTAAAACACAGTTTAAAATACTTTCGTTTGTGTTCAAAAAACGGCCTCGACGGTATAACAGCGACTTAAATTATAATACAATTTACTCGAATCGGGCCTTAAAGTAAGAAAACAAATGTGTGTCGGGCTGGCGCTAACGATCACAAAAATATAGTTTTTGGGTAAATATAGTGGTACCTGCGGAACCATGGGTGCGCGAATGCAACTCGCACTTAGCCAGTTTTTAGATACCTTCACAATCCCTACACGTCACCGCAGTCGGTCAAACTAGACCTGCAGTTCAGTATCACATTCCATGTAATCTGGCCGCGTGAAATAGGATCACAATCTTATTACGTTTACCTGGAATGCAGCAGCAATTTAATTTGGTTGTGTTACAAAATAGGTACCGAACGAGCTATGAAAGCTCGGAGTGCAAGCGGAGGCTTAATTCCTCCAGGAATATTCATTATGTTCCACTATTCAGTGTCATGGAATTTAGGTTAATTTAAGTAGAGTGGAAAAATGTAGACGCTTAGGTAATTAAAAACTTAATTTATGAATGGGAAATTATCTTGGAAGGTTATAAATAGAACAATTTTATTTTCTTTGCAAGGTAAGTAAACTATAACAGTTACACTTTTAACAACTATTGTGACTAGTAGAAGAATATAGGGTTGTATAAAATGGTATAGTGGGGTTTCGGTATACAAATCGTCAAGATTTCAAATCATCCCACTATATACAATACAGGGCGTAAAATTCAATGCGTTACATATACAAGGTGTTACAAAAATACAAATAAACCTTTAAGGGAGTGGTGTAGACCATCAAACTGAACAACTTTCACTATGGGACCAATATCGAAATCACGAAAAAAAAATTATGTACTATACTCTACAAATCGACTAGAGCTAAAATGTGTATGGGATATAAAATTATTTTTTTCGCGATTTCGATGTTGATCCCATAGAAAAAGTTGTTCAGTTTGACGGTCTAAAAAGTCTACTTAAGAGTTTTAAAAAATTATTGGTACTTATGAAACACTCTGTATTTAACAGGTTGCTTCACACCATCAAACTGAACAAAAGACATTGCCCAATCCCGTTTCGCATACAAAACTGGTAAATTTAAATTTTATCAGAAATCCCACTGCAGAAAAAGATAATTTCCATATAATTGAGAAGTATGATATTCCTCCTGTTTTGTGTATAATTTTAGCTATCATACTCTTTGTATTTGTTCTTTGATTATACTCATTCGTTAGTTGCGCAACGATTTGAAACGGATGTAGTTCGTCACGTGGGCAAGTCTTTTTACTGTTAAACCAAATATGGAAAAAAAATATTTGTTCCATAGAAAACGCCGATAGCTACTCAACCCAAATATACAGAAGCTATAGATTTTATATCTTATTTATTACACCGCCATAGCAAGTTTTTTACTTTCGAGTTCTTCCATCCCATGGTTGTCTGGAAGAAATCGCTTTTAGTGATATGACCGCCATTTGTACCCTTAAGTTCTTTTTATTCTATTTTGTTGCTGTATGTTTTTGGTTAGCACATAAAGAATGTTTATGTTATGTTAGGTTAACGCTTATTTTGAACAGCAGCATTCCGAGTCTCTAAAATTATAGCTGAGGATAAATCGCCCCACCACCGCCGTGTAATGCGCTCTACTCGTATTTACCTTGAATCTGAATCAGCCCTAGAAGCAACAAACGCTCTTGAATCTTATACCGGCTTTGTACCAACGCAACGTTGCAATTCTGCATTTGAATTTGAAATTTTGGCTGCGATCCGGTTCTTTGTCTCGTTCTAATTGCATGCTGAAGTTTCGTTGTCAGTAATGCTATAACAACGTTTAAACTTCATTGAAGAGATTTGAAATTAAGGTTTTTCGTCAACTTACACAAATTTTAACGTAAAGAAAAAGTTTCTAATAATTCATCATTCACAGTATAGTACTATACACGTCCCACTGCAGGGCACAAGCCTACTCTCAGGGAGGGTGTATAGGCGTTAGTCCACATCGCGTGCCGAATGCGGATTGGTAGACTTCACATACGCATCGTAATTTCTTCTTTAGCATTCAGGTAGCATTTTAGCAGGTTGTTTGTCAAATAATTATGATCTTCTTAAGGCCAGGTTATCCAAGTGCAAGCGTCTCTTTCTTTCAAGCATAAGTTTGCAATTAGCCATCCCGCTCCAATTGAAAACAGGATCGCAAAAAAACGTGTTTTTCATCAATATCTTTGCTCTTGGGTGTTTCTAAGCTCAAAATTCTACGGAGTTAATTCACTAGAATTATTTAATGTATTTAGTTAATTACAAGAATAAAAAGTTAAATATCAGCAGTTCAATCATATTATTGAAAAAACATAACAAAAAGGGGTAACTTTGGGATTTTTTTCTGTCTATTAAACTTAATCTAATCGTGTAATTGAGAACGGTCGCCTATCAGCCAGATCCTTAAATAAGACATAATTGGTTTTCAGACCTTAAAACACAGTTTAAAACACTTTCGTTCGTGTTCAAAAAACGGCCTCGACCGGATAACACCGTCTTAATTATGATTATCTTTGTCGAATGTATTTTATTACCCCGGCATGGCCTGCATAACAATGTAACGCACAAGAATATAAATATTTCTTCCTCTTCTTTCGTGTCAGTATGAGCTATATCGTATGACTAATAACAATCACTCATGCTGTAGTCTATATTGATATTTCATAATTTCTTGTAATTCACAGTTAGTCATATTGTCCACACGGACCTGAAAGAAATACGGACCGAGTATTGCACTTAAAAGATGTGAAGCATGCACGGTAATACAATCTCGTTTGTTCGACAAGGGACCTACACTCACACAGATGCATTAGCTCTAGGCGCAGGTTCGACAACCCTTCACCTTATGTACCGCGTGACAGCACGCACACAAAAGAAATGGATGCTTCACTCATGATTAGATGACATTCCGTCTGGTTCTTCTTTTAAGTCTGTGATTGTCCAAAAACATTTCCATAATATACAAAGTTTTGTTGCATTTATAATACCTACACTTAAAACGTCGTACATAAGTGTAATACAGCGTTTATTGGACTATTCGAGTAAAAAGTGATTCTCTCTCTAAAAATAAGCGAGGAAATATGAAGAAGGAATTGAAAAAGCAATTACTGGAAAACCCTGTGTTACTTTATTTCTCTAGCTGGAGTCAAGTAAGGTTCGATCAATACAACATACTCCAATGCCAAATTAATTCAATAAATCACTTTAGCTTTCAGAATTAGGTACTTATATGGATTCGTACAGGTTTCTTCAAGTATTTTCTTCGATTCCAAGTTACGCAATATGAGGCCTTCATATCGAGGTTGATTCGCTCCATTCAGCCGGGACACGTATTATGTACAGAACAGTATAAGTTATAATGTATAACTTATGAAATAATGATCTGATTATGGGCTGCTGAGTGCTGATCTATTATTGGACAAATGGATATGGAAACACGGACGCACGGACAATATCATGCCATCTACCAATCCAAAATACATTATAATCTATGCTATCAATTCCAGTATCTATGTAGAACCGACTGCTCACATAGGAAAAACATCGTGAAGAAACCTGCATACGCTGAAGAACACATTCTGATGCGATACCTAAACAGGGTCCTTCTTAAATAATATGCTGACACTTTTTAAGGGGATGATTAGACTATCAAAAAGAGCAACTTTCTCTATGGGTCACACATTGAAATAGCAAAAAAAAAACCAACTGTCCTCGCCCAATTTGGCTCGAGTAGGTTTGCAGTTTTGTATGGAAGAGCAGATTTTTTTTTCCGTTTTCAATGTTGGTGCCTCTGACATAGTTGTTTAGTTTTACGGTCTGATCATCCCCTTTAAAAAGTGTCAGCATATTAAGAATGACCCTACATGTAAGAAGTCCACCAATCTGCATTGGGCACGCGTAGTGGACGTATAAACATAGTCCCTACCTGAGGGTAGGCCTGCGCCCGGCAGTGGGACGTATAATGGCAGATGAGGATGATGATGATATGGATTATACATTGAAGTATTTTTTTTTAATTCACTAGAGGCCGGCCATGTCGTTTCAGAATTTATCAACCCATCTCTTCCCGTGATTGTCGTTGATGTACCTAAGAGATGAGGTTTTTTTTTGATTCTATTCTTTTTGGGAAAAGCCAAGCCACTCAACAGCTACCTGACACACGTTATTTCGTCCTAAAAACTAAAAGCGCTAAACATTACACCGTAAGACGCTGTTATCCCGTCGAGGCCGTTTTTTGAACACGAATGAAAGTGTTTTAAACTGTGTTTTAAAGTCTGAAATTAAATTATGTCTTATTTAAGGATCGGGCGGATGGTCGATTGTTCTCAATTACACGATTAGATTAAGTTTACTAGATAGAAAAACATCCCAAAGTTACCACTTTTTGTTATGTTTTTTCAATACTATGATTAAACTGCTGATATTTAACGTTTTATTCTTGTACTTAACTAAATACATTAAATATTTCTAGTGAACTCAGAAGAATTTTTAGCTTAGAAACTCCCCATGAGCAAAGATATTGACGAAAAACACGTTTTTTTGCGATCCTGCTTTCAATTGGAGCGGGATGGCTAATTGTAAACTTATGCTTGCAAGAAAGAGACGCTTGCACTGGGATAACCTAGCCTAGATGAATTAAAGTCTATAATATGTCCACCTCGAAAAGGATTATGTCGTGAGTTTATGTAATATATGACTTCTCAGTTAACACTTCTATTTCGTGTACATAATCCATTGTATATAAGTACCTAAATACATTACATTCGGCTCTGTACCATGTTTGATTTGAAAGGGTCGTCGGTTCAATTTTCGTGGCCCTCAAATATTTGTATTTGATAGAGATATTTGTTTCGTGTCTGTTCACATTGGATTCGATTTAATTTTATACGGTTTTGGTCTAGACTAAGTACACTATACGATAACGAAGATTGGACATTGTAGGGTGGCGCTATATTGGTATAACACTTGATGCAAAATTTCGGCATCTTTTCCCAACACTATGTTGTACCTCATGGCCTGCCACGAAGTCATATCAAAACTCTTTAAACTATATTTATTAACATTTATTATTACTTTGCATGTTTTTATTAACATCTTGTTGCTAATAAAATATCTACCACGGTTGCAATGGTAGAAAGTATTTCGTATATAGATTAGGATAGTGAAGAAAGATTTCGTGCCCCGGAATCGTTAAATTAATTAGAGATAAAATTTAAGGCCGGGTTGAAGCGGTAAGGCCTTTTGGCAGCGGCCTCAGTGAATTAGTTTGATTGATAGATCGCATCGAGAGTGCGCGCGGGCGGGGAGGGGGTGGGTTTCAAAATATTTTAAGGCTTGATTTTTTTTTAAATGCTCTATTTTCGGAGCATAAAATCTCTTCACTATCGTTATCTACAGGGTTTTAGGGTCAACAGTTGCGTCACTTTAAGGAGTGATTCCCTAAGAAACCTATAGAAAATTAGTAAAAAAAACATTTTGGACTTTCCATACTAAATGGAATCAGCTGATCAAACGTAACGATCGTTTCTATGAAAATACGAAAAAAAAAACTAATTTCCTATAGGTTTCATAATGAAAAGTTGTTCGTATCATGGGTCAGTACAATGTCTCCTTGAAGTAATGCATCTGTTTAGCCTAACACCCTGTATAGATAACGATAGTGAAGAGATTTTATGCCCCGAACATGAGCATTAAAAAAAAATTGAAGCCTGCCTGAACTGAGATTTTTTTTTTCTTTAACTGTAATATTGTCTTCCATTGCAACCGTGGAATTTTATTAGCAACTTATATATTTAATTCGTACTAACATACATTTCTACATCTTCAGTCAATAAATTCCTAACGACTTCTACTTTCGTTGAAATATAAGAACGATGAAATAAATGCTTCGATTCCTTGTCCGCCACATTATAAGTCGTTATTTCGTTGGAATTTGTTTTTATAGGCCATTAAACAAAATTTTATGAAAGTTCTTATCTATGTAGGTACAGTTTATTTAGATATTAAATATATACAGTACACTGAAACGGGGGAAAGATAAAAGCTATTACGAGATTCTGGGTCAGTTTTGGCCATGACCGTCAGTTTGAAAGAGTCATTAAAGGAAATACCTCCTGAAGTAGTCTGTGAGGCAGAAAACTTCCAGTAAAGACTACTGATCTACTCACTATGTAAATGCATGCGCTTTTTTGGAATAAATAAATGTTTAAATGTTTGTTTTAAATGTTTAAAATGACCTTAATACATACAACATTGATGACAAAGAACTCCACAGATAGAGAAAGAAACCTATTTCATATACATCATCATAACTATTTTAAAACCGTAATAATCGTGAGGAATAAAAAAGTAGCGGTTCACTTCATATAAACTCAAATAACACTCGATAGCGCGATTTAAATGACGTGCAGCGCCATCTATTGACAAGTTTGTTTGTTTGTTAGTTTGTTCGCGCATCACGCAAAAACTACTGAACCGATTTTGATGAAACTATTTTTGTTTGATAGCTTATGATCTGACTTAAAATCTGGTATATAATTTGTGCGTACTTTGTCATTTTCTGTAGCTACTGTCACCTTAATAGTAGGTACTAAAGTGGCTATCCAAATAATGCAAATCAAATAAACGGCGATCAGGTGACCAATTAACTAAAATGGTTAATAAACACTTGAATTGTCCACTCTCTAACTGAATCTATAGTCTAGACTAGAACTAGTAGATCTGCAGAGTATTAGGCAAATAACGTTAATACCTATTTAGACACAAAAGTATCTGCTTAAAGCTTTCCACTTCGTGGTCACGATGGTAGTTTTTTGATATTTGCAATTTTTTATGAGGTAAGTACCTACTCATGAGAGCCTAGGCCTGGAGAGCTGTGGTGGGCCACCACAGCTCTGTGCCACCACTGGTGGCACAAGCGGTCCACGACGGTCACGTCACTACCAAGAAGAAGAAGACCTACTCATATATTACTCAAAGAAAAGCAGCTGATTATTTAATTTTAAATGCTATTAATTTTATTGAAAGTTAATGCCTGTACGAAAATAATGGTTTCGACTATTTTGCTAGTTGGGTTGTTTTGTATGAAAAGTACATAATTTTGTTGACGAACATCATAAAGGAAGCTTCCCTTTAAAATTTAAAGGATAATATTGAATTGTGTACATTTCAAATCGAAGTATAGCCTACGCCATTTGATAGTCCCACTTTAGTATTCCAGTTAAGTAATTTATTTATTTACATTTATGGTTACATTTACTAAAATTTATAAAGGGGTTTTAAATTTCATATCATGCATAGTTTGGTTAGTTCTATTTATCTCAAACTATTTTCGGGTAAAATCTTAGACCATATAACTAGGGACCAACCTTGCGGTAACATTTTCCCTTTGCCTCGTTACAAGATAAAAAAGACATGAGTTTTTATACACAATTTTATACGTTATCACTAAACGAGACAACCTATAATTCCGGAACAATAACTTTAAAGTAGTCGTGTTTGGGTTTACACGAGACTATTTTTAACAATCAAAATTCGAATCTAAAGTAATGGAATAAAATCCAAAGTTGCGGATTTCATGTTATCTCGTCCCCCGCAAAAAGTGTCTGAAAAGTTTGTTAGTAGAATTACACGTGCATAAGTCGTCCAAGGGTAATATATTGTTACACATCGATACCAGAAGTATCAAGTAACGTAAGGGACATTTGGTCGAAAATGACTTTTTTATATGACTGGATTCCAAATTTTCTGCTCTATCGATTGGTGTATTCAAAATATCGAAATCTTGAAAAAAATGTCCCTTACGTCACACATTTTTGACAAGTGTAGAAAATTATTTTCCAAAAATGTTAACGTAAGAGACAGTTAAATTAAAATTGTACTGTTATTTAATGTATGTCTCAGTGCTCGAACAATTTGTCCCATACGTCATACCAATTTGAGAATTTTTTTACAAAAATGTACCTTACGTTATTATAAACCTTGATCGTTTTTGCATGCTGTCCCTTACATTAAACGCGTTTTATTTTATTTTACTTATTTAGAACCGCTTACAAAGTATACACTATTATGTTCTAGATCAGTGTGACCACTTTTATTATTTTCTGTACTAAATACGTAAAATTGAGGCTCTAAAAACGAATTTAATATTTTCTTTGGTATAAAATCAAGTTTCAGTATAATCTTAGCATAATTATAATGACTTTAGTAGGCATATTTTTAGTTCTTTATCTGAAAACACCCCAAATAAGAGTAATGGGAAATGGGCAAGGGAATGATGAACTGAAAACACAGCAAAAGGGCTTAAAAGTCTATTAAAAAAGCCAATAAAGTATTGTAGTACATTTTAGTCTTACTTCTTTTTCTTTTAAGTATTTTTAGCACTGGAAGTACAACACAATCCATTAGTTATACATACATTACTGAATTTGGCAAAAGGTAATTTTTATCTAGATCCATTGTCATGTCATGATGTCATGATGTATATTATAACATTGGTCAAATGCCCGTATGAATCAGTGACTACAAACTAAGACTCAAAATTAAAAGCTTTTACTTCTCTGCCCTAACCACCACTGTAACTTCCTCTCTCCCTACACTTTCCTTCTCCCAAACTGATGACCCCGAAGAACGAACACGCCAAAAGGGCACCCAAACTGGTGACCCCGAAGAACGAAGTCCTACAAATAAAAAAAAAAAAATGAGGACTCTCCAGCGGACCCAGCGATGCAACCATCAGTGATGCAGCAGCGACCAAGCATACGCTATCCTAAGTTATCTCGTCCTGTAACCTAATGCCTTAGCTCCAGCTTGACATCACAATCTACACGATATTGAATCCCGTCATTATCGCAACGAATACCAATTACAATTCAAGCACAAACCTTCTTGGCATAAAAACCTAGCGCAGCAAATCCCACCACGCTTGCTTGTTACAACATCATCACCGACCAAAATGGGGAAGATTTTCCATATAAAGCGGGAATGGACGATTCCCGCTTTTCCATTTCTAAGCACCATCTCAAACTAAATATAAAAATTCGGAGTCTCACGCCAACCTTTTTTCATTTCGTTGTCAAATTATGGTAAAACTAGCTTTAGCCCGAGATCCATATCGAATACAAACTTTGTTTGATTAAACCGCACCCCTAATTGAAAGAAAATTTAAAATGAATTGTCTCAGTACGATTTTCTATACGAACAATTTATTACACCCTATTTCACCCCATAGCAAGGGTTGGTTTTGGAAAAATCCTTAATGCGCTCTTAATCTTCTTCAGAATTATTTATGCTTAGATCTTCTTATTATTATGTGTTATTAGGTACTTATTATAGATCTGGTCTTCATCGCTTAAGACTATGAGTTGTCTGTCACTGTTAGTATATCAATCAATCAGTCAGACATCGAACTGATTTATATGTATAGAAGGAGATAGTTTAGCTGACGTGTCATGTATTGTACATATACATTAGTAGAAAACGTACATACAAAAACACACGATAATAATCCCACTCGGGGTTTAATATATATCCCACAGTTTTACTACAACACCAACAATATTTTTAGTTGTAGCAAGGCTCAAGTTGAATGATTCTGGACAGAATTCTGTTTAAAGTGGTACAAGTCATGAACCCTAATATGATAGCATTAAGGTTGTGAATGCTATACTTTTAGGTACAGATACAACAATCGCAACACCAGTAATGAATGACCCTTACATTAAAATTACCCGTTATTTCCATTTTCTACATGTAACTTACATCATCGACAGTTTGCCTTTGTTTATGAATTGTGCAACGTAACGTACAACTTAACTGTTTTCTTTAATGTAAGGGACATGCTATCTCTGGAATGACTACGATTATCATAGTTTTGCCTATTTAGTGTGAAAAACGCAAGAATTCTAAGTTACTTTGCTCTAGGAGCCATAAAAAAAGGACAACAAGATATAAAGATATGGGCAGTTTTCTAAAAAAATATCTTATTTTCGCTCTACTGAAAAACTGAGTTTTGTCCCTTACACTAATTGATACTTCTGGTATCGACATGGTAAATACGAACAAAATGTTTTAGATGTAGCCAATTCACCCCAGAGCCAGAGGTATAGGTATATCTTCGACGTTTCT
Source organism: Agonopterix heracliana (assembly GCA_963693445.1). Lineage (NCBI taxonomy): Eukaryota > Metazoa > Arthropoda > Insecta > Lepidoptera > Depressariidae > Agonopterix > Agonopterix heracliana. The sequence continues at coordinate 6,972,452 of OY856327.1, forward strand.
AATTACGCAAGTTACTAGGATATCATGAATGGAGTTAAGTAGTCTGTACAGGATGCAGCTACTGAAGATGATCAACCAACTTTAGTGTTTACCGCAAACTCAGCTCAATATACTAGTCAAACAGTACAATTCTACGTTGGAATAAACTAATATCTGTAGTATTCCTACTCATCAATATTCACTGAGTAGGTATGTAGAATATTCAAAGTAAAATCAACTAAATAAAAATTGGACAGGCCGTGTCATCTATATCGTATGAATTCCAGTTGTAATACTGGACTTACGAGTTGGTTAGTTTGTAATAACTGCCAGTAGATGGCGCTACGTCTTTTAAGATGGAATAGATTGAAAATTTCGTTCTCTGGATCGTGGGCTCAGTGGCAAAATTGGAAAACACAAATCCCCGGTTTGGAAGAGTGCGGGTTCAAGTCCCGCCCGAGACAAAATCTTTCAATCTTTAATTTGATTTGAAATAGGACAACACAGCTGTATATTTATGATCAATAATATTTAAAATCAACTAGTTAAAATTGAAAGAAAACGCCGTCGTGTGTCAACTACTCGGAGTAAATGATTGACCACGTAGATATGCGAATTTGTCGTTGAGCATGGACGCTTTTTTGACAACGCATTAATACCTGTGCTTGATATAGTTGCCAATTATCGATGCTAGAACGAACATACAAACAGTCATACCCATTAAAGACTGGATTTGGAGAAGTTCCTAAATGCCGAGTAGGCCCTGTCACGTCTGTATAAGCGATAGTTGGATAAAAACGCGTATGATAGTGGGATAGTCATCATTCAACGGGTTCCCGCCGACTTCACCAGGTCGTCAGTCCACCTCGTGGAGGGCCTACCCACGCTGTGCTTTCCGGTATGCGGTCGCCACTCGAGAACTTTTCGGCCCCATCGGCCATCGGTTCTGCGAGCAATGTGCCCCGTCCACTGCCACTTTAGTTTCGCAATTCTTTGGACTATGAAAGCTGCGAATCTCTTCTCCGAGCGTAAACCTCTCTATTGCCCTTTGGGTGATTTTCAGCCTTTTTATGAGGCCTTGAGAGAGCGACCACGCGTCTCTATTCCATATGTCATCATGGTACATTTTATAAAGTACCTATGTACATTTTTATACACCAGAAAAATTTCAAGGGTATATTCAATTTTAATGGCCTTATAATGAAACAGAAACTTTTTCTGAGGAACATGAGTTGAAAAACGAAAAAAGAGTCCTGAAAATTGATTTAGTTTTTCAATAAATAAAGTGGTTCAGTTACAGTATCATTGAACAATACCTTAAACATTTTCTGTTATATAAAAATAGGGGTGTATATTATCGCTACTGTAGGTTTTGTGTATTGTATGAACTATTAAACCCAGTCACTATTAAGAGGACTACTAAGCACTCAAGTAGGTAAACTACCGACTGAACTGTTGGTAATTAAGAACTACTCCAATTATACGGATTCAAATAGAACTTGTGACAAGCTTAATTAAAATATTGATGGATTTCCGCATGTGTAGCTTCGGAATGTTTATGTCCTCCAAAACAAATGCCAGCCCAAATTACGAAGTATGGAATTCATATTGTAATGTTTAACAATTGAAAGTTTTACGTTGCCTGTTTAGATTTTTATTTCATTAATCATCACACCTTTTTTCTCTTCAAGGGATGTACTTTCTTTTACTTCGCTCTGACATCTTCAATATAGAGCTCGCTACTACCGATATTTCTAACTCATCATCATCATCATCACAGCCTATATAGGTACGTCCGTCTGCAGGGCACAGGCCTCAATGCGGATTGGTATATTTCATATGCGCATCGGAATTTCTTCTTCAGCGTATTCGTGTTCACGATGTTTTCCTTCACCGTTTGAGAGCTGCAGTCGGTATTACGTACTCAAGTTTTTGACTACCTTCGTCAAACTATCTATGCCTTCCTGCACTATAAAATATAGAAAGAGATTGTTTATCAAGAAAGAATTATTCTCATCCAGAATTTACCAAAACATTCCCAAAATCTACTCACAAAAACCATCACAGGCACTCAAACAATTTGTAAAACAGGAAATAGAGTTTTGAGTACATTAAGTTCAGGAAATAGGATTTCTAACTTTACAAGTGGACACGACAAGACTGAATGAAATGTTTCGTTTTGTCGCCTTTCATTAACTAGCATGTTTCTTCCGTTTTGATAAAACGTTTTGAATAGTTTGCACATGGCCAGAAACGTTTTCGGAAGTTTAATAGTACGCGTACCCAGCTTTTGGCCTAGGGGAGGGCAAATGTTGAATTTCCTTTCTAGGTTACAATGTGGCGTATTTCCAAATGATGCGCTCCTGGTAGTCATAATGTGATCACCCCCGTAAATAGAATAGTCTGTTAGATCAGTGTGTTAAAAATATTTCTTTTTTCAATCAAAATAAATAAAAGTGAATTTTCAATGTTAAAAAATTGTTAGCCATGATTTATGCCAGCGAAGGCAGCATACGAGTACCCAAACCATACCCATTTCATACCTTAGAGAGGTGATTTTTACAAAATCCTTTCTATGGATTTTTTGAGAAATCTTCAATTCAATTATACTTTATTGCACACCAAAACATCATCATCTTCTGCAGAATATACTATAGTTTCCAAATTGTGTTTACATTTAAAGACATTTCTATTAGAGTAGAGTATACACGTACCCAACAATTCGATTGAATCACAGTACCCGCGGGAAAACCAACCCTTGAAACCGTTCCCACTTAAATATTAAACGACTGGACTGTTAACTGAACATAAATATCGGACTGATGTGTCCACGTCCGTATCCGGACAATTACCGTTCCTCTGAACTTGTCCTGGGACTAACGAGCCACTCTACATGGTCTCCCTTGTGGTTACATCTAGAGATGTATCGCGTCCGACGACTCTGAAAACAAAAAGAACCGTAGGTATCCGAAAAAAATACGAAAAACATCCGTTTGTTAATATATCCGGTAGGTTTAATCATAGAGTAAAAGACAAGAAAAGCGTTCTTAGCGTGTATTGGCAATTCATGTACTCGCGGGCAAGGAGTCAGCGCCATCTATGATGATATGACGGTCTTTTGAGCTTTTTCCGGTGTACACCACTTATTATGGAGTATAGCACTATTCTCTTTTTTATTCTATGGTATAATAAATTCATCTAATTTCGTTTATTGAAAACGACTTATTTTTATCGGTAAAGTTACACTTGGGATTTACGTAGGCTAGTTATAATTTTTTTAAGCGGGTAGTGTCAAAAGCGCCACATTTATGTATCCCAAATCAATTTCTAAGACAATACCAATTTTATTCATTCAGTAAAAACTGTATAATCATATCGATTTTTAATTCTCACAAACTGCAGTCATTAGAACTGTCCAACCTGTCCAAATTGAAAATGTCCGAATTTGAATCCGAAGTTCATATCATTACCATCCTTAGCTAAAACGGATATAAAGTAAATGGAAGCGTTACGCGAGATACGGAAGGGACAGAAACAAAAAACAAGGGTTTATGGTGCCATGTCAGCGGTTGTGGTGAAGGAATAAAATGTCGTTACACTTTATGGCAGTTATCTTTTGAGATTTGAGTACTATTACTTTGAACTGTTTTTGAACTAAACGTTTTTGTGTTTTTTCCTTGGTTGGAATTTTGTTGTTCATTAAACCAAATGAGAACTCAAACTCAAAACTCAAACTCAAAATTTTTTATTCAAATTAATATTACATAGATAACTTTCTGACGTCATTTTTGATTCTACCACCGCTTCGGAAGGTGTTCCGTTGTAGAGAAGATGCGGCCAGAAACTCTACAACACACTTCTTTTAAACAAAACAAAATATACAAAGTACAAATATTGAATTACATAGTGTAACATTGTCAAGACCAGACATTTTAGTTTTAGTTAGACATTTTAGTGTAGAGATAATGATGAATGGGTAAGTTAGGTACATCTGTCACAGGGGCAACCCCGTCTACTTTAAATATCAGAACATAATATTTTAGGTAAGTAGACCTACATTAAAAAAGCAACCTTCTCGAGCTCACACCCCCGCACCAGGACTTTTTAATTTCTTCAATCCTATGTACCAAAGGAACGTTTAACTAAGTTCCAGTAATTTGTTCTCCTGATTTATCTAATTTTCCCCTGCTAATTTCTTTATGGGCACTAAAACATTAATAAATATTATTTATTAAAACCTAAAAGGTTTTATACTTCTGTTTTTTTAAGTAATAAAACGTACCTATCACATTTATTATAATTGCGCCGTCTGCCGCCGACTTAATAAAATATGTAAATTTATTTTGTGTTCGAATTTACAGACAAGTGGTTTTAAGATAAATTGAGTTAAACGCTTTTAAATAAACAAGCTTTTAAGCAAATTGTTTTAAATGTCCATCAGTGTGTTAAAATATCGACTGCCAACGAACTTTACGAATAATAATAAAGGCAAATATATTTTCTTGTAATATGTCTTACATTAAAAATTAATTAATTGTTTCTTTAGAATATTCAAAGGGTCTTTTTACAAATGATTCGTTCGCTGAATCATTAAATCATTTAGATACCTAATGATTTCAGGCTCAATCACTGTTAATCACTGATAAACTTAATGATTTCAGGCTCAATCACTGTTAATCACTGATAAACTTAATGATTTCAGGCTCAATCACTGTTAATCACTGATAAACTATTGCAAGAAGCGTTCTAGGTCTAGCATGCTTATGTGGCAAGCGCGTGGACTGACGCCCATAGACCTTTTCTGAGGTTATGCCTCTGCCCTGCATTGGGACGTATGTACCTACTTATTAGGCTGATAATGATGGTGATGAATGGCTAGTGATTGTTGAAAAACTAACCTAGTTTTATTTCTTATATCTTAATTTTTCAGCACCATCTTTGTCTGTTCTATCTTTAGGTCTATGTCAGTACTCGGACCATTGAATCAAAGTTACACAGACTTAAAACTTTGCTCTAAGACTGCATGCTAGTTAGACATACGATGTATATCAAGATATTAACAACGAGACTTTTGATCGCAACTTCGTCCGTGTGGTTTATTTAACAAGCAATTAGCATCTATGGAGGAACTACTGAGAAAGTTCCTCCAGTGAAAAGGGAAGATCTTCCGCCAGGCTAGGTGTGTGTGATGTCTGCGGACCAGCCGTGGTCCAACGGGTCTTATTTGGACCTTGTATTTATATCGAATCAAAGTGATTATTTCTCTTGCTCGATTTATGTCTCGCATTCGATTGTGAACCTTATTTGTAGTAGGTTACGAGTAACGTATTTACTGTGAACGTTGTCTTTGTATGGAGCATATTTCTGAGAGCGACGGTATCGCCATCTGTTAGCTTCTTTGCTATAACTTGTGGGTGTTGACATCTATGGCAAGTCCCCACAGTACTCCCCCCTCAGACCGGAGGTCGTTGAGTTGTTCGAAGTGTGCAGTCTGTATCCATGAAGGTGCAGGGCTCCAGTCAAGTGAGTCTGACGAGCGATGTGCTGCGAGTGTGTGCATCTGTCAGGGAGACAAGTCCTGATGAGAAGGCAAGCAGAACTGCTTACGGTTTACAAGTGTGTCATCTCAAGTTGTCTTGTGTGAACATTTGCGGGTGCGACAGGTAGCTCCATTTGTTTTTTAAATCTGCTGTTTTTTTACAAAACTACAGTATCTCGGTCATTCTCCGAGCAGGTTTTTTTGCGCGTCCTGGCTTATAAGACACACAAAAACTAAAATTTTCGCATGTTTGATATTTTTTAACATTATAAGGGGTCTACAGCTAGGTGTACATGAGATTTTATGCTCGTAATTTAAAAACTACTGGTTGAAATAAATTTTTGAAACCCCGTTCTCTAATTTCACCGACGTGTCCCTTTGCCGAAATCATTTACAAAAATCATTCTCCTCGCTAAATTCCAAGAATTATATCAGTTTACTCCTATGATATTTAAAGCACATTAGATAAGTATACCACACCAAAAATATGAGTCGTATGAACCAGATCGTTTCCGAGATATAAAATGTTTTTACCTTGTCCTGAGTTAAACTCTAATTTCACCGACACGACAAATACTTGTGCATACAACACTATATAAAAGTTTGTGGAACATCCGTAGAAAGAGCGAAATACTTGGCCTATGGGAACATCACAATCGCTTGATCGGCTAGCTCTTAGGGTCTCGCAGGTGTTCAAGCAAAACAGTAATGTGTATGCTGCATAGATTAGCGACTACGAACGTATTTACCTAATTTCACCGTCGATGGTTTTCAATTTTCCTAATTTCATCTTGCTCATTTTTAAATTTACGTGGCTAAGTTTGAGTTCTGTAATTAATTCTAGGGAAAAAGGGTACCAGCCTTAACATGCTGTTATACCCTGTTAACTATTTTTATCCTATCGTAAAGAGCTATTTGCAAAAAATCACGAGTTCCTAATTTCGACCACCTAATTTCACCGACGAACTTGACTGTGAAATTAGAATCTATCGACTGACTCGTTGATAGTCGGTAGTCTCAGCCTACCCCCATGGGAGATTGGTGTGAGCTTATGTATGTTTGTATGTATTATCAAAAAAGGAACAATAAAAGTGATCATCATCAGCTCCCAATAGACGTCCACTGCTGAATATCTGGAATATAAGTTTATGACGAATTTACAACGATTAATATAAAGAAATTGTTACATGTAAAAATTATAAAAAATGAGTAAAATTTCGAATAAAAATAGAGCAAAACCTAATTTCACCGTAGCCTGTCTAATTTCACAGTCGCGCAAATATTTCAAACCTCAATATCTCTGCAACTGCTAAGTCAAATTAAGTCCCACTTGGACTAAATAGTTTATAATTGGATACTCTTTTATATGATACCGATACTGACACAAAATAATAAAGAAAAAAAAACGACGGTGAAATTAGGCTGAGAACGCCGATCCTGAGAATGGCCGATCTACATGTTCAACTCAACTGTATGGGACACATATTCCATTTTGTCTCCATAGTCAAAGTTGTTCTGTTTTATGATCGAAGAGGTGATCCTTTTAAATATTAACAGGGTCTTTAGTTACATCTTGTTAATTATGAAGAAAGTATAGATCATAAAATAATACCTGAATCGCAACGGTGGCGACGAGCTCACTACATCACATCATTCTCAGCTAATGGACGTCCACTGAGGGCCTCTCCCAAGGACTACATTACATGCATAAGAATAATTCTAAATGTCACACTGGCTCGCAGAATTTGGTCCATGAAATGTGGAAATTATAAATTATCTTACTTTCTCCAGGTGAAATAAAAAATGCTTATGCTTATGAATGAATACTATGTAGGCTTAACCGCAAGCAAAATATAGTACCTAGAAGTTAAAAAACACGAACTTTTGGAGTATTTGTTGAAAAAAAGGGACAGATTTTATTAGAAACGTTTTTTTAGAGTGATTGATTATAAAACACCACCACAGCTCCTAATTATTCGATATGAAAATTGATCGAAATATAGGGTACAACAAAACTTGTATCCAGAATCTATAACGAAATAACTTTTGAAAATGACGTATCCTATTTCTTAATAAAAACAAAACATAAAATTGTGTAGCTTTTGTATTAAGGTAGTCGCAAAAAATTATAATTTCTTAAATATGTTATTGATTCTGTAAAATTTTTTTCAGTTTTTGAGAGCTCAAACATTGAAAAATTAGCGATATGAAAACCGAACAGTACTTATCTATCCCAAAATTTAAGACATTTGATATATAGTCACAAAATACTGACCAAAAATATGGTTTCATTTGAAACAAAAAAAAAAATATAGAAAAAAAACGTCTTATAAAACTAATATCGCTCCCAAATCATATTCTGAAGCACTCTCCACCGAAACCATTTCGCTTTGACCTCCCCTTACTCCCAGATAGTCTTAAAATAGATATCTTAAAAGAGATATGATATGAAGTATCAAAGGTCTTAGTAAAGTGAACGTCGCAAGGATATATGGTCGAATTGATTACACAGGGCGATAGAAAATGATGGTTAGATCCATCATTGTTGGTAAACAGATGTGGGAGAATAGCGGGTGTGTTTAATCTTGTCCCCTTATATGAAATGGTTTTCTAAGAAGGGTCTGGACTGGATGACATGAAAATGTCATCTCACTTTGAAATATACGTTAACTTTCCAAATATTTTTTGTTATTATTATTGTATAGATAGCCATGTTGTGATGATATTTTTTTTTAAATTAAAAATAAGAAATACCGTTGAGCTGATTGAGGCTCTACCGCCCGATTTTACCGTAAAATTGGATAACTTTGTAACCATTTCATACAATTAACTATGGCACTTTTAGCAGAGAACAAAACTGAACAATCTATAGGACATGAGAAGTGATTTGGTATTTTTCGAAATCTATTTTAATTAATAAAACAGAAGAAATAGGAATCTAAAGTCACCCCTTTTTTTCGACTTGTAATCATTTTAGATTGATGATCGAAAGAAAATGAAAATTTACAATGTACTTCACAATACAACATCAAATGATTAGATTTTATTATTTTTGGAAATTGGAAATATAAATTATACCTAAGCGAAATAAGGATATTTTTTTTAAGTGATCAGGCGGAAAAGTCCGCGATAGTCTAGTACATAAGTTAGAAAAACTCTTTGGTACATGGCAAGTGGTCCGTGTGGATTCGAACCCAGACCTCAAGATTGAGTTTCCATAGCTCTCCGCAACGCGCCACCGACGCTCTCAATAATAATTAGAAAATGTTATTTTATTTAAGGAGTCACGTTGCAGGGTTTGCCTCGAACACATGTCTCTCGCGTGGTGTTCGCGCGGTTCGCGTCTCAGCCTGCCACGAGGTTCTTACTCAAAAACAATCCTCAAGATTGGATAGACACTCCCTCAAACTACTTGACACTGGCGAAATCTAACAAGGAATCGCCATTAAATAAAAATAGAATAGAATATTTTATTTAAACGACATAATCATCGGAGGGTTTACAAAAACAGGCCTTTATTCGGTATTCATAACCTGACACAAATTCCTTTAACATAAGCGTACACATTGGTAATAGCCAGTAAACCAGGTATCAATCAACTTTTTGTGCAAAGGGAAATGTACTCACATCCATCATTCTATGGCGCTGTCATTTGCGATCGTTATTGTAAAATGGCTTAAGTTAGAACCAGATGGCGTGAAAATGACGCCGTCTATTTCTCAATTCAGTCGCAAATAATCCTTAATTAATCCATTTTTATTTGAAAGTTATTGCGCAAAACATCGGTTGGAAACCTACATGCTTCAATTTCGAGGCATGTTTTGGACCCACTGTCCATTACAAGTGGTGACGGGCTCACTCCCCGTCACACTGTACTAGTGAAACGAGGATATTTGGATGTTTCAGAATATCTCTGACTACCCTCTATATATCCCTCTACTACCTCTCATATTCTTCACGAAATATAGTCGTGAGCAAATATAATGCTATGCTCATAGACATATTACTCTAGCGATAGACAAGCTCGTTCAAACAAACAACATGTCACACAAAACAACACAAAATGACACATTGCGGTCTCGCATTGCCATAGTGACGAAGTGAACTCGGGAACATCAATCAGGTGCGGACACCTCATTCAAGTGGAACATGTTGCTTCTATGAAAGGGCAAGTCTATCGCTAGAGTTTAAGTCTATGGCTATGCTTTATGCTTATAACAAAAAATCATTTTAATCCGTTTTATTTGAAGGTTTTCTATCTATTATATTGGTGGTCCAGTGGCGAGTAACCTTGCCTGCCTATTCTATATTGTGCTATTTGGCATACTATGGTTCAACTTATTGCTTACTCTTATTGGTTAAGCATCAGCATTCAGCGTGATGACTGCAGCTGTTGTTTCTGCATTCTGGGCAAACAAAATTAATTAAAAATTAAATGCATAGCGTTCTAACAAAAGAAGAATAAATTTAACCGTAGACGAAAAGTATTATTAACATTTAAACCAATTTACCCATCAAACTGAACAACTTTTACTCTGGGAGTAAACCTGTCAGGACTAAGAAAAATCTGCTGTCACATACATTTGAGTTGAGTAGGCGCTGCCTTTTTTAGATTTTTTACGCTGACAGGTTTCCACCCATAGTAAAAGTTTTTCAGTTTGATGGGTAGAATAATTATGTGGTTTAAAGGTTAATGATACTTTTTCTTACACCCTTTAAATTCCTTGTATTGTATAGTAAAGTTTTGTCTGAATTGTAAAAAGTGTTGTTATTGGGTCAGGCATATTTTAGGAAATTCATTTATTAACAAAAAAATGGTGGGTTGAAGACATCTGGAAAAGTATCAGCAAGACCTGGATGCGACTGGCACAGGACCGAGAAGAATGGCAAAATATGGAAGAGGCAGTGGCTAGATACAGGCGTAACTCGTAACCTACTACAAATAAGGTTCACAATCGAATGCGAGACATAAATCGCGCAAGAGAAATAATCCCAGAGATTCGATATATATACAAGGTCCAACTAAGCACTGTTGGACCACGGCCGGTCCCCAGGCTTCACACTAAGCCTGGTGGAAGATCTTCCCTTTTCAATGGAGGAACATTTCCAAGTAGCACCTCTATGTAAAAACAGGTAAATAGTACCTACAATAAAAAAATCTTGTGGTTAGTATATACCACAGTAGTGATTACACATTATTAGTCTAAATGTGTTTGTGCAATGTGTAAAGTCTTTTCTTGGCACCGAACAGAAAGTTGGCAAAAGCAATTTGCTAAGAATATAAAAATTGTTTTCATGATTTAAGTATTTCGCCTTCCGCTCTTAACTTGCTTAGGTCGTGTCACTCGTTGTATTTCACATTTTACTACTGTTTTTTTTCGAACCATAAATTTTTATTGGATACACGTGATCATAATGCCTCCGTAATATAGCTTAGGGCAAATGAGTTTCTTTTGTTTGTTTTTATGAAGTTATACAAGCATTAGCTGTGTATTTTTAATAAATATAAAATATTCAGATATTCACATTTTTTTGGGATTATTTTAGTTCGACACACTAACAGAATTGGAAAGCGAGACGATTACAGCTGACATATTTTAAGTACCTTAAATCTTTTTAAAATGAATGCTGATTACCGGCTGTTGTGTTACGATTGACGAAGCTTGTGCTGTTTATTATTATCAATAAACTTTGAAATGAAGTCATGCAAAGAGTTGAATTAAAACAAGGTCACATTTCGCCCCATCTGCCAAAGAAGAATGTAATGAAGAAGCCTGACAACCTCTGACTTGCAGAAGAGTAACGGGAACAAAAAAGAAGATAACAGTCAGAATAAGAAGGTAAAGACAGTCTCCAAGCAGATTTTCAATCAATAAACTTTGAAATGAAGTCATGCAAAGAGTTGAATTAAAACAAGGTCACATTTCGCCCCATCTGCCAAAGAAGAATGTAATGAAGAAGCCTGACAACCTCTGACTTGCAGAAGAGTAACGGGAACAAAAAAGAAGATAACAGTCAGAATAAGAAGGTAAAGACAGTCTCCAAGCAGATTTTTGTGGCGCGCCTTGGGAGAGGCCTATGTTCAGCAGTGGACGATGATAGGCTGATGATGATAATGATGATATTCTTCTTAGTCTAATTCTGAGGGACATTGACTATCGTCAGTCGCTTGTGTATCACCACAGCTCTCCAGGCCGCTCGATCTTGGGCTCGGTGTATATTGGCCTGTAGTGTTGCCTTGGTAATTTTTTTCACCAGTACATTACGTAGGCATGCGTCCTCTACCTCTTTTTCCCCATCATCCTTCAAGTAGGTACAATAAAAGAAAATTAGACGCAGTTCAAATAAAAATGAGTAAATTTGGAAAAATTACAGCATTCTTATCTCTTCCAGCGAAACCCATCAAAAGAAACCCACCGAAATTACAATAAATCATTATTTGACAACGATTTCGGGATCATTACGCGGCAGTTCGTTCCGAGCCTAATTTGACACATCCCATATCAGAGCAAAGGAAGTTACTCCTTTGTGTGTGGAGCATCAATCATTTTACAGTTCATTTCAAATAAGAAGTCCTTTGATGGAACTCTTGCACCTACAACGTAAGTTCGAAAATGCCTTGTTTAGATGCCTTCTAAGGTTAGACGGTCTATAGTGACAAAGTAGGGATCGCATCTATCAGACTATGACGTTCCATGGTCTTGGGGCTTAATCACAGGATTTATGACGTATCGTGAGATAGTTTGAACTAGTATCTTCCTCGAAAATCTTTTGATTAAAAACTTCTAACATGTGAACGATTTTCTTGGTCTTACTCTTAATCAACGAAATCAACATTATTTATTTCTATTTGGCGCAATTTTTTGTTACTATTTGTGATAGTTTGGCTGTAAGGAAATGGATACAACAGCACATCTCTAAAAAGTCAATATAAGATTCTACATTTATATACAAAGCTCAAAATAAATTGTAGCATTGAATTATAATGTGAAGTAACATATTCAGGACTAGACATTTTTCAGTTAATAAGCTGTAGAAGCCTATTAAACTTTTTATCAATAATGACACTCATCAATTGGGGCGAGAATAATTATTTTTTTGCTATCTCATTTATTCTTAATATTTCTATTGAGAATTAAGAATGTGTCTGATCACTCTTTGAAAAGAGAAAAAGTCAACGTTAATAGTTATTTGTTATGCTAGGCTGCAAAGTTGCTTTTTGACGCGAGTACTTTTATTGAAACCTGAGCAAGCGAAGGATTCTAGGATTGAACCACGAGCAAAGCGAGTGGTTCAAATAATAGAATCCTGAGCGTTTAGCGAAGGTTTCAAAGGTACGAGACGCAGAATAACTTTGCAGCCGAGCGAAACACACAATTTTTCACCTCACAACAGCGAGGGAAAAAAGTGAATTGCTAAAAAGAACATTTCAAAAAGTTTTTATTTTCGTGCTGGCCAGTGTCATGAAATAGTTATTAAGCATTTTCAGTGCATTGGCGGTATACTAAAATAGACAAATTCGAATTTCAAAAACTCTTTCCACGCTAGCGGATAAAATACACTTTTGCACTCAGATTTCGAACGATAAACAGAATCTTTCCGAGCTTGTGAGGTGAAAAATAATTTATTCATCAATACAGGTACCTAATATAGAAACTATCAAATACAATGCCGGCCAAGTATGCAGGGAACGACTAAAGTGTACATAGGAAGGTATTATAATCGTAGTAGCACGTCTAGTAGGATTTCTCTGCTTACTTGTTACTAGGATTTTTCTATGAAACACGTGATACAGCTGTATCACGTCTTTTATCTCGTCCGTTCGCGGGCAAATACAAAGAGAACGAAGGTGTGATAGCGCTGTATCACGGTGGCATGTTACCCATGCAGCAAAGGCACGTCGGGCGCGTGTAGACAAATCATACTAGACATGCAGTAGGCCTCGCATGCCACCCCCGAGAAAACGATAAAAATCGAGAAGTGCCTCCATCCTTATTATTTTACGTATGTCAGAAAGAGTGCGCATGACGTTTTTCTAGTTTAAACCCTTTGTCGTGGGTGGCATGCTAGCCGTGCTGGTCTGGGATCTTTTGTCTATGCCTACACAAATCTCCTATATCATTATATTATCGTGATTTTCCAACACAATACCCCACAATAATTCAATATTCTGTTTTCATAAGAAATATGGTACACAATCTCAAGTTTAAATAAAATATGTCGGACCAAAAAATTGTTATAGATTCCATCCCGTACGAGAACGACCCAGATCTTGGCAGAGGCAAGCGATACACAAACTTTGGCACGTGACAACTATTCCAGCGCCTTATACTTGTGCTTCGTCTTGAATTTTCACAAAGGATTTGTTTTTGCTTGCTGTTAGATGCGGTTTTGCTCTTAACACTTCCTTATGGTGGGATTCCTTATTATTATAATATAACACTTTAGCGCTTTCACACATGATGACGTATTGACGAAGCGGAATACGTCAGTCCGTCATTTGTGCAGCAAGGACCCGCAACAGAGACAAGAATTAAATGAGAGTCACTACCTTGTAGATTTCGACTACGGCGGCTGCTGTATATGGCGTAAAGAAAAGTATGATTAACCCCACCCATCAAACTGAAGAACTTTTACTATGAGAGAAAACTTGTCGGTGCAAAGAAAAATCTGCTGCCATATTGAACTTCTACACGACTAAAATGTATGAGACAACTGATTTTTTTTGTTCTGACAGGTTTGCTCCCATAGTAAAAGTTGTTCGGGTTTTATAGGTATACTATGTGGTTTAAAGGTTAATGATACTTTTCCTTACTCCCTATAAATACTACTTTACAATAAAAGAACTCAGGTACACATCAGGATATTTTGAAGTGCATAAATGTTCTCGCTAAACGCAGATGCACCCTCCTGTGTCTGATGGAATAGGACGCCTATACGATCAGAGGGTGGGGTCAGAAGCAGTGGCTAATCGGCAGCCATGTCTGGGCACGCCTTGGGCACCTGAAAAAAAAATCGTTTATTATTTCTCTACAGTTCTCTAAATTATACGCCACGATTCCTACCAAGTGGGGGTGAGGTTAAAATTGGTGTGGGTTAAAGTATCCATACTTTTTGCAGTCTGTCTGTTGTCTGGAGAGAGCTTTGCTCGGTGTTTCTCTGAGAGATCTAATTAGAAACTAAGTGATACGTCAAAGAACTAAAGTGGTTCACATAGCTCAGAAAATTTGCAAGCTGAAATGGCAATGGCTGGTTATATCTGCCTAAGAACCAGTGGGGTGTCAGAGTTCTAGAGTAGAGACCGCGAACTGGTAGGCGTAGTGTGGGACGTCCTGCTGGCCGCTGGACAGACGACCTAAAAAAAGAAGCGGGGAGCGACTGGATGAGGAAGGCCGAGGACAGAGTTTTGTGGCGCGCCTTGGGAGAGGCCTATTCAGCAGTGTAAGATGATGGGCTGATGATGATGACTGTCTGTAGTACTAGATACTCTTTCTTGTACTGTGGTTGGGCGTCAAAGATGTGCATGACGCCTGAAGGAATTAGTGTCATCTTGTAACACTCAACTGATTTGGTACTTGGTTCTATTAGAAGCTGGACACCATCATAGCACCATTCCTTACAACCTACATACCGGCATACATATTATGGGATTGACTAGCCTGTGACGAACAAAAATAGTCTTATAAATAAATATCTTGGACAGTGTCACACAAATTATCTAGTCACATTTAAAGTTCCATAATCTAGCCTGGACTTGTATTATGATAACTAGACAACGATATAGAATACATATTATTATATAGATACAAACATCCATGACTCGGGTACAAATATTCATATTTGTCATACATATATTTGTCCCTTACAGGATTCGAACCCGCGACCCCCGGCACAGTAGGCAGGTTCACTACAGACTGTGCTGTCGGGCCGTCTTCAAAACCAAAAGTGTTATCACAGAACATAATATCACAAACTAAATTAGTCTTACTATCTTTGAAATTAAAATTCCAGTAGACTCTTCGTGAACATATATTATTTTCTCTGTTCCAGGTAAAAACTTTTGGCTGCCATCCAAGAGACGTAAATTTTTCTACTTTTAATAAGTAAGTACCCTAAAGGAGACAAGTCGAAAATTAACAATCGTAAATTTTATCTTTATTTTTCCTAGGAATAACATATTAGCTCATTTAGAAAATTTTATTAAGAGAGGAAGTGTCTTTACAAGGTCTTTTTAGTGTTCCGTACCAAAATTGGAAAAACGGAACAGTTATGGAATAATCTCGGCGTCTGTCCGTTCGTCCGTCACATGCATTTTTGTCGGAGTCCGAATGTCACAGGAAACTGAAACTTGGTACAGCCGAGACGATCAAGTGCACTTGACAAGTCTACTTGATTGAAGCTAATATTGATCGTTTACCACATTGACTTGACGCGATCTACCTACAATAACGTGAGACTTTATTGTAGAAGTGCACTTGTCAAGTCACTTGATCGTTTCGGGGACCCATTATATCACATAATGGTCCAATGGTATAAATGAGTCAAAAAAGCTTAATGTTAATATTGAGGGGCAGAAAGAGATACACAATGTTTTTTTCTATAATATCTTGTGGGGTGTCAAAAGAAAGCTTATGAAAATATGAGTCTAAAATATTTATTCCTATTTTTCTTTGGAACTTTGTTAAACAAATGTTTCAATGAACTCAGAAGAACTGCTGAATACCGGTGGGGTATTTTAAAAACTATAGACAAATAAAACTAAGTGTAGATGGCGTGAAAATTATCAGGCTCGAACATACTTGAATGGTTTTACCAAAAAAGTACTACCTTCGTAAATTGACCTTCAGTTATTATGAGCCTACACTTAGTAAATATCATTGTATACTGGTACGACCCATGTAAAACAACTTGTAGTACGGAACACTAATTGCCCTCAGTTTTTTTTAACCATTATTAAATGGAAGAATGAGGAAAATAATGGATAAGAGAAAACATAATGAGAACGCAAATACATTTCATTTTATAGGGATCCGTAAACAATGTGACCAAATGGGGCTCCATTTGAACACTGCTCTTCGTCCTTATTATAAGTCTGTATTTTCTTAAATTTTTATGTTTTCCTTATCACCTCTGCTCGCCTCTGCACTTTTTATGAATCTTTCTAATAAAGGTATATAATGTTTAAGAAAATGGGAAATGTTTCATAATTCGTAGACGTACATTAAAACGCTGCTCTACTAACACGTTGTACTTTATAATTACGTTTGACTTTTGACCGAGCGTCATTGCGACCTTAGCCTTATTGGGCCTTAGCTTTTCCCCTCGGGCAACGTGCAAGATCAAAAAATCTTACGCATTTACATACAATTTTATACCAGAAAAGTTTGTTAGTTGAATTACACGCGTAACTTGTCCATATATGTATAAATAGTCTTTTGGGACCTGAAAAACCTAATGCATCTAATAGGTACTAAAGGTATTATCTTCAAGACGTAGGAACTTTCTTAATTTTAATTTTAACATTTCCCAAATATTTAGAAATCTACAGTAATACGAACTTATAAATTGGTGTCGTACGTCGTATGTACGAACTCAATGTACTCACAGAAGAAAAATAGTATTAGTTATTAGTTCACCGACAAAAGCGTAGCTCTAAGTATGATGATGATTGGAATGGACATTATTAACACAGGGTCCTTTTATATGGGGATGATCAGACCAATAAACTAAACAACTTTCTCTATGGGACCAACATCGAAATCGTGAAAAAAAAATCAGCTGTCCCATTTGGCTCGACTCGGTTTGCAGTTTTGTATGGGACAGCTGATTTTTTTTTCGCGTTTTCGATGTTGGTACCATGGAGAAAGTTGTTCAATTTGATGGTCTGATCATCTCCTTAAAAAAGTGTCAGCATATTATGGTCAAAAGCTCCTCGTAGTTTGACATGGAGAATCCACAGGGTTGTGAAGTGTAACCAAGAAAGAAAAAAAGCACAGAACCCACGATAATTGAGCCTGACTCGAACTTGGCGGGTTATTATTTTAAAATTGAAGTAATTTTATGGAGTGCTCGTTTGCTAGGGGATGGACGTCAATTAAAACAGAAACGACGCTTATGTTTTTGTTTTACCTTTTCTGATTGATATGAAAACATGACTTAAAAATATTTTGCTTAGCGTACTTAACTATTATACAACGAACAACATGCAATAGCTAGATGACGTAAGAAAAGTCGATAGCGAAAATGGTCGTAAATTTGAAACTAATCCGAAGCGGTGGTAGAATCAAAAATGACGTCAGAAAGTTATCTATGTGATATTATTTTGAATAAAAAAAATTGAGTTTGAGTTAATAATTAAAGACAATTCGGTATGTCAAGTTTTTTTTTGGAGGGCTGAATCGAAAACCATTTCGAGATAATTGTCGCACTAATCATATTTTCTATGTCAGAGATTTTAAAATGAAAGGATTACAGATATTTTTAATAAAATAACGTCGTTTTTCGGTCCGTGCAGTGACGTCACTGGCATACCTGTGAACTCCTTGGTAAACATAAAATCGACCTAAAATAACCGGCCATTAAGAAAAAAAAATACTTTCACAATGTCAGAATTTGACATTTGATGTTGCCGTATCTTTTTCCAGCATAGAGTTAGAAAGAGGAGGCAGGTTTTAATTTTTTTAAATACAGCTGTAGGTAGTGTTTCTCCACGGAGTTCGAATTATTTTCTCTCCACCATTTTTGCACTTAGAGATTACAGATCAAAATAATTTAAAATTTATATTGATGAACTCGATGAATAGCAATAAGAATGAAATAGGTGTCTTAAAATTATGTCTTCTATCCGTAAAAAATATAGAAATGAAGACCAAAAAAAACTATACATCCCGAATTATAAAAATAAAATCGGTCAAGTGCGAGTCAGTCTACTCGCCCACCGAGGGTTCCGTACCACACCACAACAAATAACATATTAACTTACAAAAAAGTTTTTTTTCTCCGTTACCTTAAGGGTTGAACTACATCAGGAAGGACAGCATCGCATTTTTCCGTCGCTCCATCCTTTTCTGTCACTCAGGAACGTCATTTGCTAGAGCATATAAGGTAGACGGAACGGAACAGCACGGAACAGCACGCCGCGTGCGATCGCGTCCCGTCTATCTTATAGGTATGCTCTAGCAAATGACGTTCCTGAGTGACAGAAAAGGATGGAGCGACGGAAAAATGCGGTTCCGTGCTGTCTGGTGTAGTTCAACCCTTAACGCGAGACTAACTCTCTCTTGGCCAGTTTTTACTATTTGTTGTTATACTGCATAGTTTGTTCTATAATCACACCAAGTTTGACGCTTGCACGTACTACCGTTTTTCGACAGAGCGAGAAGAAAAAAACGTTGATAAAAACTAGTTTCTTGTATGAAATTTTTATTATCTGTTAACAAATCCGCTGTAATAATATACCGCATATTCTGTGAAAATTTGAACTGTCTAGTTATTACGGTTCAAAAGTTACAGTCCTAAATAAGTAGGCTGGACGGACGGAAGACCAACGTAGGCTTAGTGATAGGGTCCCGTTTTTACCTTTTGGGTACGGGACCCTAAAAACATTGCACCATGTAGGATCCTACGGGCTTCTGTCGAGTCTTCTTTCTGTCCTTAAATATCCACGTGTTATAATTACAACTCGTATGTCAGGGAATTCAAAATGAAAGGATTACAGATATTTTTAATAAAATGACGTCGCTTTTCGGTTCAACGAGTGACGTCACTCGCTGGCAAAAATCAACTTCAAATAACTGGCCATTAAGAAAAAAAAAATTCGATGTGCCAGACTCTGACAATGATGTTGCCATTTCTGTTTCCAGCAAAGAGTTAAAAAGAGAAGGCAGGTAATTTAATTATTTTTAACTAAGCAAAGATTTTTCTCCATGGAGTTCGAATAATTATTTCGCGGCACTTTTACCATTTACAGATTACAGTTAAAAGTTAAATTTGTATTTATCAACTCGATGAATTGCGAAAAAAATAAAATTCGTTTCTTAAAATTATGTCTTCTATCCGTAAAAAATATAAAATAAAAACCAAAAAAAACTTGACATACC
Organism: Agonopterix heracliana; assembly: GCA_963693445.1. Lineage (NCBI taxonomy): Eukaryota > Metazoa > Arthropoda > Insecta > Lepidoptera > Depressariidae > Agonopterix > Agonopterix heracliana. The sequence goes on from OY856327.1 coordinate 6,992,069, forward strand.
CAATTATGGCTCAGTGTGTGTCAGATATTTTCAAACCCCAAGAGATAGAAAAAATTTGATTGTAACAAAACAAAATCTAACGCAGACTCAGAAATAACAGTGTGCAGAATACAATTTGCTACATTCTACGCTTTTCTGTCAGGCGAGTTGACATATGAAAAAACAAAAGAGCTACGAAAAACTGCTAAATACGAATAAAGGAATATGAAATTTTGATAACCGACCTGCGTACCCTTGAAATGTCTTAGTTCTGCGGTTGCTGTTTCATGGTTCCGTAATCAAAGGGTTCCACTGTTCGTCTTTCCATTCAAACTGTAACGGGCTGTATCTTTTGAACCGTAATAAGTATCGAGTCATTATAGTAGTTTACATAAAACATTAAAAAAGCAAATAGTAAAACATTAACGAGATTTTTTCAATGTTTTTGTTCTTTCCCTATTGTAATAAAAACGGTACTACATACAACCTTCAAACTTGGTATTATTATAGTGCAAAGTCTACAGTATAAACTACCATGTAGGTAGGTACATTATGTCCAATTCCCAAATGGTCCAGAGAATTCAAACGGAAACGACATAATAAAGTCAGGGTTTCACATGAGACCATAACTGTATATTTGTAACATCTACCTATAAAACATGTGAAAATGATTATGATTATGATTAAAACCGGTCACGTGTGAGTCGGAGTCACGCTGAGGGTCTTGGAGAGAACAAATTTTTTTTTTTGGCAATTGAATATTGTGTTTAGCTTGTGGTACGGAACCCTCTATTTGCAAGCCCGACTCGCACTTGGCCGTTTAAAAATAAAGTAGGTAAATAAACGGAAAGCCTGAGATGTGAATAAAAGAGCAAAACGCTGTAGGTACAGTCGGCAACAAGACCTACGACGTGGAACAAAATTGTATACATATTTTCTGTTACTGACTGTAATTGACAAGCATGTGCCCGTTATATTAGATTCATGCACAATAGAAATCATAAACAAAGAATAATGAATGTTTTTTTTTGTACAATACTGTATAACTAAGTGGTTGTTTGCTTGCGTTGAAATGTAGTTTTCTCTTATCGCGCATGTCCAGTGGACTTACATTGTCTACCGAAAACTGTCATGCGCGTGCGCTGTCGCATACGCAAAGTTGTAATGGCAGAAGAACGTCTCGATTTTTGTCGGTTTGTCGAGTGGCATGCTAGGCTCCCTAGTGGTGTAGCATGACCTTCTACTCCTGCGTCCACGGCACGACGGCGCGATAAAGCGCTATCGCGCCCTAGCTCTCTTTCTTTTTGCGCGCGAACGAACGAGTTAGCAGGCGCGATAAAACGTTTATCGAGGCGCCATCGCCATACCGCCGGCACTGGACCTTTTAGGGTTGAACTACACCACACAGCACAGCACAGCATCGCATTTTTCCGACGCTCCATCCTTTTCTGTCACTCGGGAACGTCATTTGTTGGAGCATATAAAATAGACGGTTCAACCCTTATAATAGCGCTAAAAAATAATATACTTTTTCTATATACACTATATTTATATTATATTCTTTTATAAACAAGATGAAAATGTTCGGCTAGATGATATAGTCGTTCAAACGCTCTGAATATTCACCTTCTAAAGGTAAAAATGCGTAGTTAACCGCAAGTATCAGCAGCAGACGACGTATCGCTGCGACACTACTGGTTTATTTGCATTTTTATGAAATATCCTGCGTAGCTAGCGACACGTCGTCTTACGAGCTGAGCGGCGGACGACACTGTCGCCCGACCGCAGATCAGTAGTCTCGTAAGCTTTATTAGTCGGGTGGCTGCAGAACAATTGGTTTCGATACTATTCAAATCTGCAAATTTTAAATAGTATATTATAAGGTAGGTATAATTATGATGTAGAGTTATACTCCAAAAATTATAAAGTAGTAGTAGTACTTGCTTTTGATAATAGTTCGTAACCTGGTTTGCCGATATCTAACCTTTATAAAAACTGTATAATCTAAGCTAACAACACAAGTGGTCAAGTGTGTATCGGGCTTGCACTAAGGTTCCATAAAGAAACATTATTTTTGGTAATTATAATATTATATCCAGAGATGTGACTTATATCTAAGATACAAGTATCTGAAATACAGATACAAGAAACAAAATACGTATTGTGAAATTTGTGAATCTACCTACGAATAAATATTTATTTCTTTATTCGTAGATACCTACTCAAAATATCATTTCACTAACAGTGTCCAAACTCTTATACTCAGGTGCAGAAACGCTCATTGAAGTTAATCCTCCATTAAATCTTTTGCTGTCACTTTTTTGTCTTGTTGACGTAGTAAAAGCTAGCAAGAAATTTAAAAGAAGATTAACTTCAATGAGCGTTTCTGCAACTGAGTGAATAATGACGCCTCTTGAGCAGAAACGCTCATTAAAATAAATGATATGGCGATCTCAAAGCCCTGTTTTTACACACACTCGAAACCGCCATAAAATGGCGGAGCCACGTGGCCACTTAATTCGCGAGTCGAACGAATCGACGTCCACTCGAGAGCCCTGCCACGCGACTCCGAAAAGTAATTCACCAAACTATTTCCCAATATCCTATGAAGACAAAACGTCATTTAAACTTTTATACTCATTTTGTATTAAAACTGTACATTCATTCGTACCTTTCATTTATAAAGTTGGTCATACTTTTCATTCTCTACCTGTACCACTTGAGGGAGGCTCGGATCGAATGGCTCGAATCGGAACAACTTTTCTAATTTTCCAATAGAACTTATACATTCCGATTGAAGTCGGTTGAAGCTTTCGCGATGACGGGACGTGCTAGTAATTAAAATCGTTTAAAAACTGTTGGATACTTTTGATTGGAGTTCTTTTTTTAAACGCAAACTGTAGTTCAACAGTTTCTGATTGGATAATTTAACTTTTACTGGGGCTTTGTTTGAAGATGCTGGCGTCTCAAACATAGTTTTTAGTTTGAGAAACAAGACGCGTCTTATATTGTTCTAGTTGTTTAAGATAAAAATAAAAATTGGTCAAGTGCGACTCGCAACGAAGGTTTCCGTACCATCATACAATAATACAAGAGCGTCGGTGGTGCGTTACGGAGAAGTATGGACACCCAATTATGGGAGTCCTGGTTTGAATCCGCACGGACAGCATGCCATGTACCTATGAGTTTTTCTAACTTATGTACGTAATACCGACTGCTCTCAAACGGTGAAGGAAAACATCGTGCGGACACCTGCATACGCTGAAGAAGAAATTCTGATGTGCATGTGAAGTCTACCAATCCGCATTGGGCACGCGTGGTGAATTAATAATCATGTCCCATACACCCTCCCTGAGGGTAGGCCTGGGGTGCCCTCTGCGTCGCATAAAGACTTCAGTCATAATTTTGGAAGTCATAAAATGTTCAGCATAAAGTTTTTGCGCATAAAAGTATCTTCCCATAGTTGTTTCTGGGCATACTGCTTTGATTGGCATAACTGTTGTCTGCTCTAATGTTAACCAGAATAATTTAAGTAACCATAAATTGTCAAGTCATATTATTCAAACTCATAACTAACATTAAATCTAATTTATTAATCGCATAATAAGACGTATAAATTAATATTAATAATAAAAATATAATGATATAAATTTTATTACAAACAATTAATTAACTACTCAACTGTAGGTTAGGTTACGTATTGTGACCACTTATAGAGCGAGTGAAATCAAGCGAAGCTTGCGAAAAACAGACTATTTTTTTTTAAATTTATGTTTAGGTTAGGTTAGAACATGTATTACGTTTAGCAGAGCGTGCAAAGCGAGCGGAGCATCAACATGCAAGCTTGTATGCATGCTTGCTGCATGCTTGCTTGCTTACTGCATGCTTGCATGTTGGGGGGTGGGGGGCTGCGCCCCACAAAACAAACTGGTGTTTATAAAATTGTAGGTTAGGTAAGGTTAGAACATGTATACGCTTAGCGGAGCGAGCGGAGCATCAACATGCTTGCTTATATGCTGCATGCTTGCTTGCTTGCTTGCTGCATGATTGCTTGCTTGCTGCATGCTTGCTTGCTTGCTGCATGCTTGCATGTTGGGGGGTGCAGGGGGGCTGCGCCCCCCGCTCGGGGGGTGCGGGGGGCGGAAGCCCCCTGCCTGAGAAAAACAAACTGATGTTTATAAAATTGTAGGTTAGGTTAGGTTAGAACATGTATACGCTTAGCGGAGCGAGCGAAGCGAGCGAAGCATCACCATGCATGCGCATGCATGCTTGCTTGCTTGCTGCATGGTTGCTTGTATGCTGCATGCTTGCTTGCTTGCTGCATGTTTGCTTACTTGCTGCATGCTTGCTTGCTTGCTGCATGCTTGCTTGCTTGTTGCTTGGTTCGCCAAGCCAAGGTGACCTTACTTAGTCCTTCGCTTACCACTTCCGACTCAGTAGGTTAGGTTATCGAGGAGTGACCGAAAATATTTTTATTTAATTTCCATTTTTAGGGCACACAGGGTATCAACAGATAAACTAATTAAATAAAATGACTAGGTACGAAATAATTAATTTGAATTATTATTATTATAAAATATAATAAAATATCATGCAAAATAAATGAGCGTTACAATAAAAATAAAAATAAAAATAAAAATAACGCTCACAGGAATATACATTGTAATGATCCCAAACTAGCACTAAAGGCTTTTATTATGGAGACCATACAACAACGGCACGAACATATAACATCCATGACCGAACCGGGATTCGAACCCAGGACCCTGGTTTGGCAGTCCGGCGTGGTAACCATTACACCAACCGGGTCGACAATGTCGCTTAGAATCAGTTATTTAGTTTAACTATTAAACCAATATTATTATAAAATTATAATAATCATGTAAAATCTATAAGTTTATTACATTTAACATACATATGTTTTATGACGGCCCGACAGCACAGTCTGTAGTGAACCTGCCTGCTGTGCCGGGGGTCGCGGGTTCGAATCCCGTAAGGGACAAATATTTGTATGACGAATATGAATATTTGTACACGAGTCATGGATGTTTGTATCTATATATGTATCCTATATCGTTGTCTAGTTATCATAATACAAGTCCAGGCTAGATTCTGGAACTTTAAATGTGACTAGATAATTTGTGTGACACTGTCCAAGATATTTATTTATTTATTTAATTAGTTACTTGTATGAATTAATTATGACGTTTTAGGTTTATGTCAACAAATGTTATGCCTTAATATAATAATGCGTAAAACGTTTATGCGTTTAAGACTTATGGGAACTGACAATTATACCTTCAGAAATTAGTAAAACAGAAATTATGCCTAACAATTTAGTTCCAGTTAACGTTATGCGAAATGATGAATATGTCTAATTTAGTTATGCGACATTAAATTATGTCTTTGAATTTTATACGACCCAATATGGACCCGTAGGCCTGTGCCCTGCAGTGGGACGATTATATGCTGATGATGATATAATGTATATCATCATTTAATATAATTATAACTTATACCATCTTTTTAAACTAAGAATCTACCCATCAAACTGAACAACTTTTACCTTTAAATTATAATTATATTAAATGACGATATAAATTATATTATCATCAGCCTATAATCGTCCCACTGCAGGGCAAAGGCCTACCCTCAGGGAGGGTGTATGGGACATGGGTATTAATTATTAACAGTAACAGCTTATTTGTTTTGCTGCTCCGATCCGTTTGCTTCTATGGTAAAAGTTGTTCAGTTTGATGGGTAGACTCTTAGTTTAAAAAAATGCTAATGATATCAATTTCACCCTGTAAAGCCGGCTTGCAATAGCTCTCCCGGAATAATAATAAACTGATTGCCGTACCTATTAACGCGATATTCAATTAATTTTACAGCTCAGCAAACCTGCTAATAAGCCAACTGACTGAGTACGTGAACCTACCAATTAAGTGAACTCAATAATGACGAAGTTCGAGCAGTAAATGATGTACATTTTAAATCGTGAATATTTTTTATATTAATCAATTTTCGTGTTGAAATATTATCGAGAAGCCTACAACAAGTATTGAAGTCAAACTGAATAGGTTTTAGGAAATGAAATTACTTACTAGAACATTTTTCATTAATTTGTATGAATTAATCCATACATTTAAAAAAGCACATCACGAAATCTTCAAAACTATAAAGCCCACAAACTTTAAGTTTGGTAGGAATTTTAGATGCTTGCTATTGAAATTATTTTTTCAAAATTCAACACCGAGTGTGAAAATAGGTGATATTTCGTATGGGAACTACTCTTCTAAATTAATGAAATGAATCTTTTAGGCGCATCCATAAGTTGAATTGACTTTATGAGATGCCTTAATAATAAATGCATAGACCAGGGGTGACCAACCGGTCGATCGCGATCGACCGGTCGATCGCGACTATAATTAGTCCAGTCGATCGTGGCAAGGCAAAAAATATAAATAAGTAGACCAGACTGCGCAACGTAAATAATTACCAACTACTGCTGCAGCATCAAATCAAATCAAATATTCTTTATTTTACACCAAAATAGAAACAGTAAAATACAGATAAAAATAAAACAAGAGGCACAAAATAAGGCGGTCTTATCGCTAAAAAGTGATTTCTTCCAGACAACCTTAGACAACGAAGAAGCATCATCTTGTATCATTTTTCAATCGCTGTTCCGTCACGGTATTTATCCTCTATTCTACGCAGTATAGTCTTAAGTCTCTAAGACTGGTCAGACTGGTGGTTTCTCTATGGATCTATGATCTGATGCAAAATAAATGAATTGAATTGAATTGAATAAAAAATACTACATGATTTACTAAACTATGCTGTTTCATTTAAGATTTCAAGAAGTATGTAAGTGGTAGATCGCACATGGTTTCGTTAGTAAACAGTAGATCTTATGTCTAATCACGTTGGCCACCCCTGGCATAGACGAACAAGTATAAGAATAATAGTAATAGTTTTATTGACCCGGTACTTTCATAATTTTGGACCTAAAATATATGAAACGTGGATGATGTCCATTGTATACTTACTTGTTATTGTTTTCACATTTGGCTTTTAGGTTTATTTGTTTATTTTGATTGTTGTTTAAAAAAACTGTTTTCTAAACGAAGGGCCCAGTTGCAGAAGTCCCTAAGTCCTAAAAATGCATTTAAGAATAGAGAGAGCAAAGTCTTTAAAAATGGCTAGAAATATTCCATATGAGAAAAGGGTTAAAAAATGAAACGTCAGTGTATTAATGAATAAATCAACGTATATTTGAGATCAGGCAACAAATTAATAATCACTTAATTTCTCACGTTTGTAATATCAGATCAAAAAGTCCCTAAGTGGACTTAGGGACTTTTGCAACTGGGCCCTTCAAATGTTGATATTTAACACTTACCTATCAAAAGTTATCAAACGGTTTGGGTTAAAATAATTTGAACTTTTATTGCCAACGAAAGAGCCTAAAAAATAAATTAAAACCACTTTAATTAAACGGCAAGTTTAAATTTATGTAAACTGAAATTTCTCAGGCAGTTTCCACTCGGTCTTATTAGATAGGTAGGGCTTAGGAGGCATTAAGTTGGCTTAACACTTAGGACGGATTTACATTAGGCTGTGACCTTCGAACCAGCTTGCAATACTCACAAAAAAACGGGAAAGGCTTTCAATTGACACATTGAAATAGTAGTCCAATAATTTTAGAGTTTCCTTGTATGGGCACCCTAACAATAATTCATCTATCGCTGAAACTTTGCAGTGTGATAAAGTTAAGTAGGTATACAGATTACGGTTGACAAATAATCTAAGACCGAAAAAAAAAACAACCTAGATTATTTGTAATCCGTAATCTGTATACTTTACTTTATTTACAGCAAAGTTTTAGCGATAGATGAATTATTGTTAGGGTCAAACCATAAAATGATTGGACTATAGAAGGTATACGAGGAAATAACTCAACCTACAGGATGTAACAAAACACCCTAGCAATATTTAGGTGGTTAAAACCATCAAACTGAACAACTTTCACTACGAAAACATCAACAAAATGGCGTGTTTAGATTTTTTAATAATTAAAAAAGCCAAATCAAAATGTATCTGAATGTATCTGAATCTCGAAAACGCGCTTTCTTCTACTATAAATGTTGTGGAGACGAAAGGGTTATTTCGATCTATGCATGTATTATCTCTGCCTGCAATGGGATACAGGATTGAATATTATTACCTATATGTTCCTATAAATGTTTTTTGTAGCTAAAGAAAAAACATCATCAGGCAGGACTTCTATAAAGGAAAAAAATAATCAGTTAGATGAAAAAACGAGATAATCATACCTAAAAATGGGTAAATCAACCCTCCATTTCGAAAACCAAACTAAAGTTGGCGATCCTTGTGCTATATCTCATCGTAAACCAACTGGGTAGCAAAATTGGAAAGTATTGCTTAACCAGTAGTAACTGTAAATTCAGGATATCCCAACTGCAACTTAAATCCCGTTTTATCCTTCCTGGACCCATCTAAAATAGAGCACAGCAATTTCCAGTGGTTTCTACCCCTTTGCAATGTTTATACCTTTTTGAGTATCACCGCATTTAAGTCTGTCGAATAGAAATTAAGTACCTACCTGCATTGTTATACGTAATTTGTGGTTTATTTCGTCTCTATGCAGTCTAAAATGTTCACGTGTTTGGTAATTTAGCTAACAGTTTGTCGTTTTACTAAATCGATTAGTTTTGTCATTCCATACATTTTTTGCATCAAATTGAATATGTTATGGGTTTAGCGACGTCGGTAGAACGTTGCGTTCAGAGGGGTCCTGGTTCAAATCAGCATGGACGACATGCCATGTACTAATGAGTTTTTCTATCTTCTGTTCGTATTTACTGACTGCTCTCAAACAGTGAAGGAAAACATCGTAACGAAACCTGCATTCTGATGCGTGTATGAAGTCTACCAATCCGCATTTGGCACGCGTGGTGGCATAACGCCCATACACCCTCCCTGAGGGTAGGCTTTTGTGCCCTGCAGTGGGACGTATGATGATGATGAATTATGGCTTTAGCTAGGGAATGTTTAGACCATCAACCGAACAACTTTCACACTGCAGAAACCGCAAAAAAAAATCGGCTGTTTCATACTCGACTCAAATGTCCGCAGCCGTCTTTTATACCCTTGTTTGTGTATGTTGTTTTTTGTGTATTTGCTATGAAAAAAAAAAAAGAATATTTATATTATCTCAAGTATCAATATGTTGTCTGTGTGTACAATAAAGTGTTAAATAAATAAATATGGGACAGCAGATACTTTTTTCGATTTTGTCTCAATCGTGAAAGTTGTTCAGTTTCTTAGATTAAACCAGCCCTTTAAATATAACTAGGGTATACTGTTACACCCTCTATAGTTTGTTTCTAACACCCCAAAAAACGAGACCATCTGTTGTATTGTCAAACTTTATGACACGTCGCGTTCCTACAACGATATACCTACATATTTCAGCACAATGTCAAGCTATAAACAATGGTCACGTTTCGAGAACATTTCGTGAAACATTCCTGTTTTTTTTAACCTTTACAAAATTTCGGTTCATGAGGTTCATGACCACTTATTTAACACAAATTTTTGACACAGTAATTTATATTTAAACAAACATAACATATAGGGTCCTTCTTAATATGCTGACACTTTTTTAAGGGGATGATATCAGACCGTCAAACTGAACATCTTTCTCTATGGAACCAACATCGAAATCACGAAAAAAAAATCTTCTCTTCCATACAAAACTGCAAACCTACTCGAGCCAAATGTATTGGACAGATGTTTTTTTATCGAGATTGCGATGTTGGTCCCATAGAGAAAGTTGTCCAGTTTGATGGTCTAATCATTCTCTTAAAAAAGTGTCAGCATAATTAAGTTGGACCCTGTATGCAAGGCCTAATAAACTCAGCTGAAACTATTTTAAGAGGAGTGGATATTTACTACCATTAAACATGATCTACCTTAATATGCTGACAGTTTTTTAAGATGATTAGACCATCATACTGTAATACAGGGTGCTACATAAGTTAGAATAAATATTTAAAACTCTTAAGGAGGTTGTTTAGACCATCAAACTGAATAACTTTCACTATGGGACCAACATCGAAATCGTGAAAAAAATATTTTAGCTCTAGTCGATTTGTAGAGTGCGGAACATCATTTTTTTTTCGCGATTTCGATATTGGTCCCATAGTGAAAGTTGTTCAGTTTGATGGTCTAAACCACCCCCTTAAATTTTTATTTTTTATTTTTGTAACACCTTGTGTCTTATCTACTCTCTACTCTTAGATTGTGTTGAAGAAATAGCTTTTATTTATATTCTGTTTGTTTGCAATGGAGACAGGCTGACGAACTTGTTACTTATTGCAAAGTCTCTGACCATTCAGAAAAGAACTACGGTTGTGAATTTTTAAATGTATGCTTACAGACTTCAAAAGGAAGTCAGCTCTCAACTTTAAATATTTGTATTTAATTAACTTCTGCAAGTGGTTTCTGTAATGTAAAACTCGTTGGAACTTTATAACACCTCTTTTTTTACGAAATGGAAATATATCCGACTTACCAATAATCAACTTGAAGGCTTTTACCAGTAGTTAGGATTCAAGACAACTTGCTAGCTAGGGATAATGAGATCTGTTTTATGGCCCTAATAGCTCAGTTGGGAGTTAACCTGCCTGCTGATTCGATGGTCATGGGTTCGGAACCCGCAAGGTGCAAATATTAGTGTCATGAATATGAGTAATTTGTATCAATGGGTCCTTCTTAATATACTGACACTTTTTTAAGGGGATGATCAGACCGTCAAACTGAACAACTTTTTCTATGGCACCAACATCGAAATCGCGAAAAAAAAATCAGCTGCAAACCTACATTGTATGAGAAAGCATTTTGTTTTTTAGATTTCGATTTTGGTCCCATAGAAAAAAGTTGTTCAGTTTAATGGTCTGATCATCCCCTTAAAAAAGTGTCCGCATATTATTAAGAAGGATTCTGTATATTTTATTTGTCTGTGTATTTTGTCTCGGATGTTTGCTTGTGTTTTTATTTTTCTAGCCATCAAAATTCCAGTCCAGTTCCGGTTTCAGAATATCTCTGACTACCCCCTTGGGGAATATAGTCGTGAGCATATGCCTATAATACCAGTCCAGGCTAGATTCTGATTCTTTATTTGGGCCTACATAATCTGTGTGACAATGACCAAGATATTAATATATTTTATGTTTTTTTTCGCTATCTATCTCGGTGTGTTGGTTTCTTAGAGGATCATTTTCAGGTTTATGCTCTGATGATCGCCGTAAAAAACCATAAGCTTTAAGAAGGACCCTATATAAAATCTCATCCTGTCTAGAGTACAACGTGACATGAACATACATAGATATCTAAGTACATTGTTTCAACGAAGAATGTCATAACAAACCACAATGCAATGCTGCAAAGGACGTTTTAATTTAATAATTTAAATTGCGGAGAGCGAGCTGGCTCACACTTGTTTGTGACACGACGACGCAAAAAAGAGCAACACTACATCGCCGAAAAGTGGTAACGCAAAAAAATTTATTCACATTTTCTTGCTCGTTCTTGGAAAATGTATGTTGGAATGATGAGGTAATTTTAGTACTGAAGGAAATTAAAATTTCCGTAAATACAGTTACATAGCCTTTTTAAGGTTCCGAAGTCAAATAAGGAACGTTTATTCTTTCGTCCAAGTTGTGTGTTTGTGTGTATATCTGTTATGTATGCCCCGCTTCACCGCATTACTCCTTCATTTTTGAACGTATTGAATCGAAATTTGTCGGGGAGATAGATAATTATATCCCAAAAAGGAAACACATTTTTTTCAACATGACAATTTTTCATGCAACTAAAAGGGGTTCGGAATTTTTTTTTTCTCAATCGAATGAGAGGTCATTGTATAGCTCTTAGTACATGTGACAAAACACCCATATAAACTAAGTCGTTACAATGCTTGTGTCTCGAGACACATACGCTCAAAGTCAAAACCAGAGCGTAACCAAAACGATGATAGCGATACGCTAAACAAAACTCAAAACTCGAGATAATAAAAAAAGGCTCAAATAAGGGGTGTGATTCAAGAGCACGTAAGCATTAGAGTTTGCTGTATTAAGAGAATTTTATTCCGAGAGCGAAAATGCGCGCTGCATACAAACGTAGGTACTATGGTAATTTTAAAGTCAATGAAATTTTGCAGGAACGATCTAGAAACAAATCTCTATGCTTGTATGAAGTCCGATTTTCGTTAAAATGTACAGTTTTAATTCTAGGATTAATTTAAGATTTGTATGGAAATCTTTGAGGCACTGTAACTTTAAAAGCATAGAGATTTGTTTCTAGATTGTTTTTGCAAAATTTCATTGACTTTTATTGGTTGGTATTGAAAATATCACCATAGTACGTTTGTTTGGAGCGCGCCAACGGTAATATACCCTGAATACGAGCCTTTTGCAAATAACATCTGGTGAAATAAAACACAATTTTCGTGACCTATCGCGTTTTGGCTACGCATCCGGAAGAGTTTCAAACAACATTTTCATTCAAGCCTCATACTTTGAGGCGGAGAGTTGTGGTGGAATTGATTAAATTAATGTTAATAACTTTGTTTCTTGCCCGTAACTCATAATAATTAGCTATGCGGAATTAATACCGACCCAGTTTTAGTGGATGAAATTAGCCCATGATCAGTTTTTCGCTTATGTTGATGAGACATATAAAATGCAAGATGATTATGATGCAATATTATGCTAATACGTGAGCAAGAGGCAATAGGGCTATGCTTGGAGTGAAATTGAATCAGAAGTAAAGAGTAGCCGATATAGCCCAAAGAATTGCTAAACCAAAGTGGTAAAGGGTGAAGAACATTGCTCGCAGAATCGATGGCGGATGGGGCCGAAGAGTTGCGACCGGGTACCGGAAAGCACACCGTGGGTAATCAGGTGGACCAAGGACTTGATGAGCCGAAGGGAACCCGTTGGATGAGGATAGCGCAGGACTAGTCGTTGTGGCGATCCTTGGGGAGGCCTATGTCCAGCAGTGGACGTCTGTCGGATGAGATGATGATGATGATATAATACCCACAATAAACAAATTAAAAATTTGTTTATTTCAATCTTTTGTCCTTAAAAGTTTTCCTGCAAAAGATTATTTCCCACCAGAATCCCATTGGGCCTTTTATATTCTGAGGTTTTCAACAAATGAAATTGTTTTAAAAGTTAATGGAATTCCCGTGTTACTTCTGTTCTGACCGACGACGGATGAAATCACAACAATCAATTAAAAACCACAATCTTAATTCCCTTAGAGACTATTATTGGTTAGCAACAATTGGACAATTGTGGACCATTAAAACTCAGAGAATTCTCTGTGGATTAATTTAGTTGTGTTTCTCAAATAATATTGTATTACCTATTTTATCTTCTATTTATTATAGAAATGTACTTACTTATTGTACCATGTTAATTTCATACGACATCATCATATATTATTATTATCCTATTGGTTTGATGTAGGTAGTTATCTTCTATTCTATCTATGATTGGAAAGAAACTGTATTTCATTTTCGTGCCGTGGTGGTCCAGTGGCGAGTAACCTTGCCTGCCGTGACGGACGGACGGACGGATGGACGGACGCTTTATGAACAGGGTCCCGTTTTCACCCTTTCGGTACGGAACCTTAAAAAAGATGAAAGGTAGATAAAAAATATAAAACATAGCACGATACCATTCTTCTTATCGTGTGGGCAAGCCCTGGTGTCAGAGTTTATCCAAACCGTCTTACGGCCTCTGACGTGGTTTTTATGTAACTACTACTATCACTAGATATAGTAGTCGGAACCAAACGGTTTAACGTGCCATCCGAAACACAGAATCATAATATCTTTCTATACGTTACTATTCTTACGATACAATTGTAGGATCGCGTTCCAGCCAATATAACGTGTTAATGAATTAAAGCAAAACTAGAAAGTTATAGTTTGTTTATAGAATCGAGAGCAGAATCAAATTATCATGGTTCCATCATCGGTATTTTTTTTTTCAAAATATTAATTAATATGTTGTCAAATTTAAAATTTACTGAACTCGATCTCAACCCACTGCACGGGCACACTCACCCTACTTAGGTACTACCAAAACCAGATTCTTAAAATATATCCATGAACATAGCGCTTTCATTCATTGCTGAAATGATAACAAATCATTTTAGCCTCAAAACTTAAAATGCGAATAACTTAAAATTCTAACTATCAAAATAATTAAATTATTGTTTACATACATACATATACTCACGCCTGTGTCCCATTGGGGTAGGCAGAGACAATTGATCGCCATCGGCTACGATCCTGACATACCTCTTTTGCCTCTTCCATAGTCATAAGTCGTTTCATACACGCTCGTCGGTTTCGGGTACATTTGATCTGGCCCTTCTTAAGTATGCTGCCAATTTGGTCTGCATACGTACGTCTAGGGCGACCCCTTTCGACTTTTCCATTCACACTTGCTTTATATATTTCATACGTCATTCTACTATCACTCATCCTTTCCACATGACCAAACCATCTCAGCATTCCCTTTTCAATCAATTATTGTTTCAACCTAATTATTTTGTTATAAATCAGTTGGGGTGTATAAAATTTTGCGCTTATTCTTTAACACATTGTACACACGATACGTATAATTATTTATTCAGAATACGCCTTGGAGGTTCCTATCCAGAACCCAAATTCCCGGAACACCTATTTTTATTTTCGAAAATTTCATCACAATTTATGTTGCCTGAGATCCGAGTAGGGGCTAAACTTTGTTAATTTCGCTGAAAGTTGTTCACTCAAGGGGGTTATTACGTACGCGAGCTAGAAAGTAGACACGAGAGGGAATTATTCTAAACTCAAAGTTGTTGCCAATCGGTTTAGACGAGATGGTAAATAATGGACGTTCGTTATTGGATGCTAAGTCTATAGTTGAAACTACTTCGTTTAAATATTGTTGATGCATCGTACAAAATATTATCTACTAATAAGAAATTCTTATACAGGGTGTAAAATTAAAGGCGTTACTAATCGAACAGGGTATTTTTGACCATCAAACTGAACAACTTTAACTATGGAGAAACACTCGAAATCCCGAAAAAAACCTGGACCTAATTGAATGGAACAGCTGATTTATTTCGCGTTTTCAATTTTGGTTCTAGTTAAAGTTGTTCAGTTTGATGGTCTGAAGCACCCCTTTAAGTATGTAATATATTTAAATTTACACCCTGTATATTATGACCAGCCAAATAGTCGGAGTCATTGGAACACTGGAACTGGAGCATCGGAGGTGCGTTGCAGAGAGGTATGACCACTAAGTCATGAGGGCCTGGAAGACAATATGCCATGTACTAATGTGGTTTTCTAACTAATGTAGGTACCTACGTAGGTAATACGACTGCTCACAAATAGTGAAGGGAAACATCTCTGAAGAAGAAGTTCTGATGCGTATGTGAACTATACCAATCCACATTGGGCACGAGTGATGGACTTAACGCCTATTCCTTTAGGATAGATGTCTAGGTGCCCTGCAGTGGGAAGTTTATAGGCTGACGATAATGTCACTGGAATCGGCCGTCAGGTATTCAATAAAAGCCCTTTATATCATTTTATATCACTGCGGATAACTTCAGCATGTATTCTACTCATCAAATTGAACAACTTTTACGTACGTCAACATCAAAATGGCGAAAAAAAATCATCTGTCCTATTAGACTAAGAGATAAGTGTACTTTTTGCAACCATCAGCAGCAAGGCTGATTCAGTGTTTATGTGGTATAGAGCATCTGTGTGATGGTGATGGACCAGGTCTGCCTGCATAACTTCAGTCGGTTTAGGAGTTACAGACGTTTAAAGGTCTGGAAAAAAATTACGATCCACAGCAAGGCTGATCGTATGATATTATTGTAGTATGCACTGTAGCTATGCGAAAAGTACAAAAACTGACATGAACTGCCAGTCGGTTTAGGAGATACAGCCGTTCAAAGGTCAGACCTTTGAACGTCAGTAACTCCGAAACCGACTGATGAACCATGTCAGTTTTTGTACTGTTCACATGGCTACAGTGCATACTACAATAATATCACACGATCAGCCCTGCAGCTGTTCGTAATTTTTTTCCAGACCTTTAAACGTCTGTAACTCCTAAACCGACTGAAGTTATGCAGGCAGACCTGGTCCATCCCCATCACAGAGATGCTCTTCACCACATAAACACTGAATCAGCCTTGCTGCTGATGGTTGCAAAAAGTACACTTATCTCTTATAATATATACAAAACTGCAGTGCAGTACCTATTCGACTCAAATAGGATAGCTGTATTTTTTTCGATGTTTGCTCCATAGTAAACGTTGTTCGATTTGATGAGTAGAATACATGCTGAAGTTATCCGCAGTGATATAAAATTTACCCTTTATTTCGAACTATTTCTCATTGCATAAAAAAAGCTCACAAAATATAAATCCGTCCAATATAAAATATTCACACTACCATAACGGAACTCTATAAATATAAGTAATGTTATGTTTCATGGGGCCATCACGAACGTCCCATAACTTCCGAGATTTCCTCTAACAAAACTTTAGTAGGCTTCATAAAAATGGTCACTGACTGACCTACTAATCTAGTAACCTAAGCTGTTTTGTGCCCTGCTGGACACGTACAAAATACATTTTGTGTTTGATCTCGTCATAAGAGCTCATATTGTGAATAACGAAAGAAAATTGTATGAAACTAGCTTCTGGCTGCGACTTAATCCGCGTGGATTACTAACTTTTACATAACATTATTTTAGTCTTTATGATTTTCAGAAATACAAAGAACAGAACAGTTATCCTAGGCTGATGATGAAGCTATCTAGTAAGTTCTTCTATCAGAGGATCATATCAAGTATCGTTCTGTAGCCTACCCCAATAAGAGACTGGCCTGTGAATATTTAAATCGAAAAACAACGATTTAGTAGATAATTTTAATTAGGAACAAAATAATACATTTAAAAATAATTATTGAGCTTTGAGGACAATCAAAAGAGGAAAATATATTTCAATTACAATTTTACCATTATTTTGAACTCTTCCTCATAATAATACTATAATTATATAAAACATCGATGGTTTTTTCTCAATTAAAATTATCTACCGTCAACGTTTTACTTATTGAATTATACTTACATGCAGGATGTAGCAAAAGCAAAATTTCCCCTGCTATTATTGGGTAAAGAGTGTCTGTCCTATGTGTTTTTTATCTTTTCACCTGGAATTTGGTAGCTTGTACCCTGAAAACAGACATAGGCAAAAAATTCAACGCAAATGAAGTCACGGGTTTAAAAAAATTATAAAATCTTTAAATTGGTCATAAGATTTTTATAACAAATATATAGTACATTACTGCAGTGGCCAGCAAAAGAGGCATTGATGAACAAACGTGTAAATGTGGGCCGAGGTGAAGCCGAGGCACACATACGTAAGTCCATCAATGCCTAGTTGTGGCCAAGGCTTGTATAGTGCTTTTCTCAAACAATGCGCGGAAATTAAAATCAATCAATTTTTCAAAATCAATGACTAACAACAATAATTTGTCCTGCGTTGAAGCTAGTAACTTAATTATTAATCTGTGGTTAAAGTGTCCATTCGGTTTTTTTTTTCATTATAAAGCTTTCTATTTGCAAACAAGTTCGAAATTTAAATAAAACCTTCAGTAAGTTACCTCCTTGGTTGCCAGGTTTCGGAGTAAAAGATCGTTCCATTTTTAAATAACACGACAGATATGAGTTTACTATGTAAATTATGTGGCCGCTAAATCACGACGGATATCGATTTTCATACAAATTTTGCCGGCCGCTGCTCGCATAGTACAGCAATTTCGATTTATCTCGAAGAAGGTTGTCAAAGTAATGCTCAAATTTCCAAGCATGTTTGAGAAAAATTATAAGGTGACACTTTTGAGATCTGTGAAAAAGTACTGATATTATGAATCGTTGACAGTCCTCTACGGCATGCCAAACATTCATACCAAAACCTTTTAATTAATCGAAAATTTTAAAATGAACGTTGTTTAAAAATCGACTCAATAGTGTATAAAGCCGACTAATATTTTCAGTTGGGGCAAAAGGCAAAACATTGGTCAGATATTGTGTTTTAGAATTCACGCTGTACTTCTACCAGTAGCGTCACTGAATTTACAGCTAAATGAACTGTGGAAGTATCATTCACTGCTTACCAGTTAACAAAACAACATACAGTTAAGTGTGATAAAAATAATTAAATGTTTTAAAAAAAATGAGATTTATTCTTATCGTGTTAACCGTCATGGTAATGATTGTGGCGTTAGAGTGCTATGAAGATGAACAAAAACATAGAAGTGATAGAAAAGTGAAACACAAACACAAAATACATCATATCCCGGAGTACATAAAGAAGAAGTACATACATTGGCTTCATAACAGAATGGACAATAACCACAAACATATAAACAACATAGAGTTTGAGAAAAATATAAAAATGGCAAAACGCTATAATTATATGGTAAGAAATTCATCTAAAACATTTTGTCCAATTGGTTTCGAAAAGATTGGTTCATATTGCTTTAAAGAACCGGATGACTATTAATATATTATAAAACATGTTAACTTTGACTCAATGTTTGCCTGAACTTTCATTGTGGACAGAGTACTGGGACTAGAATTAAAACATTTTTCATAACCTGACTTGCTTCGAAAGTCGTAATAAGGAGCTCTCCCATTGATACTGCAACCGTACGTTCACTCGCATCGCACCTTCACTCTTTGAAAAAATTTAATCCACAAGTTACAACAGAAGCTGCTCATATTGTCATGTGTAAGAAATGTAAATAATTATGACAATAATAAAACTAATATTATCCGTGGATGCATTGATGATCATCAGATTTCAAGGTATCCATCGCGATCCTTTGCTACTCTTGTAATTATGAGGACTGAATATGGACCATTGGCGTTCAGAAGCAGAAGCCAGTTTCCCCACATGGAGAACAGATCAACAGATTTCAAGGTGTCCATCGCGATTCTTTGCTACTCTTGCAATGGTGAAGACTGCATATGGACCACTGGAGTTCAGAAGCAGAAGCCAGTTTCCCCATTATGGAGAACAGATCATCAGATTTCAAGGTATCCATTGCGATCCTTTGCTACTCTTGTAATTATGAGGACTGCATATGGACCACTGGAGTTTAGAAGCAGAAGCCAGTTTCCCCACATGGAGAACAGATCATCTGATTTCAAGGTATCCATTGCGATCCTTTGCTACTCTTGTAATTATGAGGACTGCATATGGACCACTGGAGTTCAGATCAACTGATTTCAAAGTATCCACCGCGACTACTCATGTGATTATGAGGTCTGAATATAGACCACTGGAGTTAATAATAATAATAGTAATTTATTCATTTGCATTTCATTTAGTCTACTTACATACACACATTGTTTGTTTATTATATAATATGACACAAGTAGGTAAGTACAAGTAAAAGAGGCAGATAAATTTTTTGTTTGAAACTCTGACCCCTAAACCAAAAATCAGTTTGATGGTCTGATCATCCTCTAGTCCCATTAGAAAACCGTCAGAATATCTATTAAGAAAGACTCTATGTACATCATACACATATAAAAATTAAATTTTAAGTAATTTGCTGTTTGATAACCAATAGGTAAAGATAAATTGAATCTCCGTTTTTGTTCCACCTTATTATTATTTTTCAAACATTTTCTTACGACTCAACGGGAATATCATAATATTTTGTGTACACCTACTAAATAATACTTAACTTAGGTACCTACATATATAATAATGGAAGATTACATTGTTATTTTATCATTTGTTTTTTCCTGAAGAAATACCTACCTATACGTATGAGTATGTGTCATGTATGGTGATTTGTACATTATGTTTAATCACCTAATTAAATAAATTAATTTGAATCATTTGTGAATACGTTTTGTTTTTTTAATATTATATTAGATGCATTTTGCCTGTGCATCTGCATTTTGGCCAATGTGGAGTGAGTTTTGGGAATGTTACGATATTCCCTTCACATCTCCAGGATTTTAATAAACAAAAACAACTTTGAGCTTATAAAAACCACTCGAAATGTGCTTAATTTACAAACCCACTAACCCCGAATCTATTATAATAGGTAAAATTATTGCGATGCCTAGTATTATGTTAGATAATTTTAACTAGATTGATGACAACACCAAAGTGATAAATAACGAACAAATACATTAATTAACTTTTGTAAGGCGATCGAAAAATTGCATCTTTCTACTGCTGATTTGACTTTCAAAACTCGCACTCCTGGATTGTGATTTTTTAAAGTCAAAAATACCACTCTAGATCCATAAATCCAGATTGACTAATGAAAGGACTTGTTTCAATCCAGGCCAAAACTATGTAGGTAGGTATCCAAAAAAATACGCACATTATGATAAAAATAATCGTACTTATAATTTTTATTTTGGCGACACAAGACGGTATACAAAAAAATTTCATGAGCATTAATCTAAGTAATTAGCGTTTGTAAAAATAATTTTTCACTGACACCAAATTAACATGAGGCAACCTACCTAAGGTACTTAATTATTGAGATCATTTTTGTATACCTGTAAAAAAACTTAAACTGTGAGAAATGAATAGGTGAAAATTTCATTTTATGTCCTGACCTATGATAAGCCGTACGAAGTCGTGGCCCAAACTCTATACATTTTTGAAAAATAAAATTTTTTTGACAAGTGTTTGTGGAAAATGATCATTTAAACAAGTTTTAGCTAGTGAAAAATGTTGAAAGGGGACGACCTAGACTGATCCAATTTGAAAGGGTCAGGTAAGATGTATCCAAAACCGAGACGACTGATGAATGTTGAGTAACCGAAAGAGGTTTTTCGATTGTTTGATCGTATAGCATGTGGCATTCTATTGTCTCTGCCTACCCTAATGGGAGACAGTCCTGAGAATATGAAGAGCCAAAAACGACGAATTAAACAATAAATTGTCCTCTTTGACAATAGTCAAAAAATTATTAGTTCCTAACTCAAATTATCTACTGTAACATCCGTTATCGTATTAGTTGTCATATACAGCATGTAGCTAAAGCATAGTATCCGTACTAATTTTAGGTATACACGGGAGAGAGTCTGTCTGCCTGTTTTTGTTACCTTTTCTTTTGCAGATGTTGTCCTGAAGACAGACAGGCATATAAGTTCTACACAGATGAAGTCACGGTAAATAGCTATTAAATTTATTTTAAAAAATTTGCCCTGTTAAAATGAAACTTAAAATACGTAATAATGATTTTAGTAACAAATAAATAACAAGGTGATACTTTGATCTACAAAAAAGTACTGAACGCCAAATACCAATTTCCAAAGGAACAATGTTCTGCCATGTCAGAATCAATTAAATAGTATTAACCACAGTTGTAACAATATGAAAGAGAACAGAGATCTTGTACTACGTACAGTAACCAATATTAAACTCACCCCCACTTGGTAGGAAGCGTAGCGAAAAATTTAGGTAATGGCGTATTCCTGTCTCGCTCGCACTCTCTCAGTATCGCACATGCTTACCTCTGCTTATAATTTTTTTCAATTTATATGACACTAGCGACCCGCCCCTACTTCGCACGGGTGCAATGCACATAATAAACCTTCCTCTTGAATCACTCTATCTATTTTTAACCCCCGACGCAAAAAAAGAGGGGTGTTATAAGTTTGACGCCTATGTCGGTCTGTCTGTCTGTCGGTTTGTCTGTCTGTGGCATCGTAGCTCCCAAACGGGTGGACCGATTTCGATGTGGTTTTTTCAAGTTGAAAGCTAATTTTTGCGAGAGTGTTCTTAGCTTTGTTTCATGAAAATCGGTTCAGCAGTTTTGAAGTAACATTCAAAATTGCGACAAAAGAAAAGAGGGGTGTTAAAAGTTTCTGTCTGTCTGTGGCATCGTAGCTCCCAAACGGGTAGACCGATGTAGATGCGTTTTTTTTAATAGATTGCTTATTTATAAATAAATCAAAAAAGTCCTCTGTAAAAAAGCATACTATAAACTGGATGATTATTTAAATGATCAAAATGCTTGGGTCTGAGTGTCACTAACTTATAGTTTACTGTATAGTATCAATTATTTAATTAAATAGACTATGTATTACTGTATACATAACCTTAGCATAAGAATTTATATTGTAATAGTCATTAAGTCGTGTTATGCTGTAGAGTTTCTGGCCGCATCTTCTCTACAGCGACAACACGTTCCGACGCGGTGGTAGCTTAAAAAAGAATTGACGTTTAATAAGTGTGCTTCAGGCTCCTATATTGAATAAATGATTTTGAATTGAATTGAATTTGAATAAATATCTTGGACAGTGTCACACAAATTATCTAGTCACATTTAAAGTTCCAGAATCTAGCCTGGACTTGTATTATGATAACTAGACAACGATATAGAATACATATATAGATACAAACATCCATGACTCGGGTACAAATATTAATATTCGTCATACAAATATTTGTCCCTTACGGGATTCGAACCCGCAACCCCCGGCACAGCAGGCAGGTTCACTACAGACTGTGCTGTCGGGCCATTTATACGAGAGTGTTCTTAACTTTGTTTCATGAAAATCGGTTTAGCAGTTTTGAAGTAACTTTAAAAATTGCGACAAAATACGACGGGTGTTATAAGTTTCTGTCCGTTCGTGGTTTTTTAGCTCCCAAACGGGTGGACCGATTTCGATGCGGTTTTTTTAAGTAGAAAGTTAATTTATGCGAGAGTGTTCTTAGCTTTGTTTTATGAAAATCGGGTAGTTTTCATGTAACTTTAAAAATTATGAAATAACATTAAATTACAAATTTAAAAAACCCCCAACGCCAAAAACGAACATTTAAAAAGTAAAAAATAATGCGGTCACCTATTATTTTTGATGTAAGCAAATGTATGTTTTACTTCTTTACTCTCTTTAAGATATTTTAGGTTAATTAATGTGTCGGGGACCGCAAGTGATTGTAAAAAAAATCAATGGTCATTTCATAGCGGTCCCCTAAGCATTAATTAACCTAAAATATCTTAAAGAGAGTAAAGAAGTAAAACATACATTTGCTAACATCAAAAATAATAGGTGACCGCATTATTTTTTACTTTTTAAATGTTCGTTTTATTAAAAAAACGCATCAAAATCCGTTGCGTAGTTTTAGATTTTAAGCATACATAGGGACAGACAGACAGCGGGAAGCGACTTTGTTTTGATGACAGCTTAGTGTCCAAAACAAAAACTATTAAACAAATTTTTTATGTTTTAAATGCACCCTGTACTTCTAACATTATAAATTCGTTGAGTATACAGATAAGAGGCCAATGGTATACAGCTAAATGAACTTTGGGAGTGCCATTCGCAGATTACCAGTTAGCAAAACAACATACAATTTAAATTACAATAAAAACTAAGTGTTTTAATAAAAAAATGAGATTTATTATAATAATATTAATAGGCATTATGCTTATGATATTAGAGTGCTGTGAAGGAAAACCGTATTACGGAAGTGAACGTCAAGTGAGATACAGACATAGAGTATACATCCCGAATTATATAATAAGGAATTACATACGGTGGCTTTGTTACATATGGAACAAAAACCATATAAACCCTATAAAGGCATATGGAAAAAATATTAAAAAGCCTAAATGGAAAAGAGCCATAATTATATCTCCTTGTACTAATGGTTTCGTATTAGTTGGTTCATATTGCTTCAGAAAAGAACCGGATTACGACGATTATTAATCTATATAAATAAAACAAAGTCGGGTTTGTTACACCATTTATAACTTGAGCTATAACCCGACTTCGACGTATGGAAACGGACACGGAAACGAACGGCTCGGCTGGACCAATTTTTTTCCAGTGCTGGATTTTTCTCCGCCCCGAAAAGCAGAATAACTATTAAAACATGAGGGAATAAATTAAAGAATACAACATATATGAGCGGATTAACTAATTCTGAGGTAGGTGGTACGAAGTTAGATAGAGATGGATAAGTCATTTATTTCATCAGAACAATACGAACACTATGAAGTCCGTATAAGGATTATGTCCGTTTACGTTCACTGGGCCAGAAATTTTATAAAACAAAGTAGCCTTGGTTCAAAGTCTGCCTGCATTTTCAGTATGGACAAAATAACAACTAGAATTATAACATCTTTCATAACCTCAAGACCTGCTACCAAAGTCTAATAAGGAGCTCTCCAATTGAAACTGCAAGAACTGAATAGAGCTCAATTTGCTACTCATGAAAAGCTTTACAAAAAGGTATGTAAAAGCTACAACAAAAGTTGTTCATATTGTGAATATAACAATAATAAAACTAATAGTATCCATGGAATGCATTACCTATGCCTGGCTATAATAACCTTGAGCATAGCGTTGAGTTGAAAAGAACGCGAAGTGCATACTGATGTTTAGCGGCCCTCCCAGCCACCCAGTTTACCCTTCTGAAGAGCGGTTCATCTGATTTCAAGGTTTAGAAACATCACAATCCTTTGCTACCCGTGTGATGATGAGGACTGAATACGGACCGCTATGGAGTTGTGTTCAAAAGTGAAAGCCAGTTTCAACTCCGGAGATCATTTAATCTGATTTCAAGGTTACCTTAGCGTTCTTTTGCTGTTCATGTATCAATGAGGAATTAAAACCCAAAGTAAAGCTCCCAAAGTGCAACAAAAAGTCGTAGATTTACTAGACTAGTTGATGAGATAGTGAGTACAGTCTTTTAAAACTATCGACAATTAAACAAGGTGTAACAAACAGTAATATTTATAGGGAAGGCTTAGATCATCAAACTGAACATCAACTTTCACTATGGAGAAAAAGTAGAAAAAAGATTTAAAAAATCTGCTTTCCCATACGTTTGAGTTGAAAATAACTAGGTACTCGAAATAACAAAACAACAACACTTCTTGAACCGCAGTTTTTTTCGATGTTAGCTCCATAGTAAGTATAGTAATAGTTGTTCAGTTTGATGGTCTGATCATCCCCTAATCCTAATCCCCTTAGGCCCACTTGCGCCAACCACGGGTTAGCAATTAACTCCGGATAAAATGGCTCTTTCAGTTGTTTTTCTATACAAAAAATCATGGGTTACCAACTTAACCTGAAGTTTAGTGCTAACCCAATTTGGCGCAAGTGGAGCTTAGAAAGCCGTCAGCATATTACATCATATACTTAATAGATCGCACATATTAAATATTAAATAAATAAAATTATAAAACTGTTACTGAACTGTGTCTGTACATTGAAGATATTTACAAAAAAAAGATTACGATATGGTTTTTAAATATCCCCGACTCGAAATCAACCTTTTTTTAGAAAGGGCTTTGAACATTTTGGCATAGTGGTAACCATAATTTTGCAGGAATTTCGGAAATTTTTCAAAAATGCGGCGTACCCTGAAACCTACGTATATCGATAGAGGATGTATAGACGAACATAAAATGTCCTATAATATATAGTCCTAAAGTGCAACGTTTTCGAGATAATGCATGTTAAAGATCTTGTGTATACAGGGTAAAAATAAATATTTAAAACTCTTAAGGGGGTTGTTTAGACCATGAAACTGAACAACTTTCACTATGGGACCAACATCGAAATCGCGAAAAAAAAACTGATATCCCATATATTATATTTTAGCTAGAGTCGATTTGTAGAGTATGGAACATACATTTTTTTTTTCGTGATTTCGATATTGGTCTTATAGTGAAAGTTATTCAGTTTGATGGGCTAAACCACACCCTTGAATGTTTATTTGTATTTTTGTAACACCTTGTACCTATACTATACGCGAAAAAAAATCAGCGGTCCCATACAAAACTGTTATACCTACCTGATTAAAATGTATGGGACACCAGATTTTTTTTTTTGCGTTTCCTGAGTTAGGCTCCATAGTGAAAGTTGTTCAGTTTGATGGTCTGAGTTTACCGTTTCAGTATTTGCTAGGCTGTCACTTACATCCTGTATAAAATCCTAACACATCCCCCCCCCCCCCCCCCCCCCCCAATTACCTATAAGATGCAATCATATATCAATAGAGTCGCAACGCTCCGTCGTTAGCGAGTTGCAGAGAGCTATGGAATTCAATCTTGAGGTCCCGGTCTGAATTCGCACTACCTACCAATGAGTTTTTTTGACTTATGTACCTACGTAACATCAACGGCTCTCAAACGGCAAAGGAAAACATTTTGAGGAAACCAACATACGATGAAAAAAAAATTCCGATGCGTATATGAGGTCTACCGCACCGCATTGTGCACGCGTGGTGGACTATCGTACATACACCCTCCATGAGGGTAGGCCTGTGCCCAGCAGTGGGTCGTAGGTCCCGGTCTGAATTCGCACTACCTACCAATGAGTTTTTTTGACTTATGTACCTACGTAACATCAACGGCTCTCAAACGGCAAAGGAAAACATTTTGAGGAAACCAACATACGATGAAAAAAAAATTCCGATGCGTATATGAGGTCTACCGCACCGCATTGTGCACGCGTGGTGGACTATCGTACATACACCCTCCATGAGGGTAGGCCTGTGCCCAGCAGTGGGTCGTAGGTGGTGGACGTTTGGGGTGGTTAAGGATCTACCTCCTAGCGGTCCACCCCGGACAACGCCGCCACCACAGACTACCAAGTTTGTGGTGACGGCTGAACGATCCCCCACAGCGGTACTAGGCTCCGCAAGGAGCCGCCTGGCTCGCGCCCACCCTCCTGCTGGAGTCTTGCGCCAAACAGCTTGCTGCATTCCGTCGGTGTGCAGGAGTGCCAGTGCCATTGGGGAATGGGAGAAAGTCAGCTGTGCTGTTCGGAATCGGTCTTGGCCTCTGAGCAACACTGTACCGGGAAACTCATTCTGGAGGGTAGCGGGATCCAAAGCACGGTGACAGTCGTGGGCCGACCGCAGTTAGTAGGGGGCCCAAGTAGTGCGCTCGCCACGTGTGAAAGGCTACCCCACTGCAGCCTTGGCGACTGGAAGGGAGGACCCGGTGGCCATTGCAGGGGGGTTCGGACTTCCCTGCAGTCTACAAGTGAGTTTCCCATCAGTCAGTCGAGCCCAAGGGGTCCATCTGGGTATCTGAGGAGCGTATCTCGGCGGAGCGGAGCTTATTTTTCTGGGGGACTTAAATGCCCACCACAGCGAGTGGCTGTTCCTGTTCCAGAAAACTAACCATGCTGGCAGAGAGACGCGCAAGTTTGCGTTATCGCTAGATATCACCCAGCTGGTGAATCAAGCAACGCGGGTAACGGATGTCGATGGCCATACGCCCAATTGTTTGGACCTTCTGCTGACATCAGATCCAGACAAGCACTCAGTATCGGTCTTTGCACAGACTGGCATCCTACCCTTCTGGTAGTAAACAGTTTCAAGTTAATAATTCACTTTCAAAATCGGTCGAATCCAATTTCTACCGTCCCCCTTTGCCTCCCGTGCAGAAACCTTATGGGCCCTTTGCCTCCCATGCAGAAACCTGGTGGGTTGCTGACTGAGAAAGCGAATTTATTTGCTTCTCTGTTTAGAAGCAATTCACGTTTGGACGCTCGTGCCAAACAGCCACACATGCCGGAGATGACAATAAACACGAAAGAGGTCCGCAAAGCATGGCGTAGCCTGCATGTGAATAAGGCCAGTGGTCCTGATGGAATACCTGCAAGAGTGCTGAGATTTCATTTCATTTTCATTTTCATTTATTCATAAACAATAATAATTATCGTGTGCGAATATAACACAGGCATAAAAGATAATAAGGACGCTATACATTTCACAAGATAGATAGATAGATACAGCAATAAAGATATTATACAAAGCATGACTTAAAAACTTGAGACATTATGCGCCTGAGTTGTCTCCTGTTTTAACACGCCTGTGTCGCCTCTCTCTCAGAACAATAACGATTCCGAAGAAGGGCATTCGTTCCGACCCCTGAAACTACCGACCTATAGCCATCACTTCCATTCTCTGTAAAACTTAACAGTAAGTTGCGGACATACCTAGAAGATAATGATCTACACAGTGATCGTCAATATGGCTTTCGCCGGGGGCGATCGACTGGGGATCTTCTTATGTCAAACTCAAACACAAAATAATTTATTCAATATAGGAGCCTGAAGCACACTTATTAAACGTCAATTCTTTTTTAAGTTACCACCGCTTCGGAACGTGTTGTCGCTGTAGAGAAGATGCGGCCAGAAACTCTACAGCATAACACGACTTAATACTATTACAATATAAATTCTTACGCTAAGGTTATTTAAACAGTAATACATAGTCTATTTAATTAAATTAATAATTGATGTATGTCACGCACTGGTGGGGCGAAGCCATCGAGAAACACAGCGAAGCACTAGTTGTGTAACTTGACATCGCGAAGGCCTTTGACAGGGTATGGCACGCTAGATTGCTGAGCAAGCTTCCTGCTTATGGCATCCCTGCTGATCTCTGCAGCTGGATATCTGATTTCTTGAGTGAACGGTCGATTAGAGTTGTCATTGACAGCTGCTCAGAGATCGGAAGACCTCATGGCAATTGATGCTGGGGTTCTTCAGGGGTCTGTTCTCACTGCGAGACTTTTCCTGCTACACATCACTGACCTCTTTGTGTCAGGTATTGTTGGGTATGCAGATGACAGTACTGTCACAGAGAGATATCTATCCGGCGTTGGGGCCAGTGGAGATGAAATACGTTCGCAGAGGGAAGCCATGGTGGAGCGGACAAACATGACTTTAAAGTCCCCAGTAAGTCTCCCAGTGGGGTGACAATAATCTAGTCAACTTCAACGCCACCAAACCACAGGCTTGTCTGTTCACCGCCAAAAGGATTCTGGCTCCTACTTTCCGGGGTAGGTAAATCTGTTCCTGTTTCCGACAGTCTTGAGCTTCTGAGCATGGGTTGACTACGAAACTCAACTTCGGCGCTGACATCGAGTCTAAGGCTCAAAGTGCAGCCAAAAAGCTGGGCATCTTAAACAAGTTGAAGCGGTACTTCACTCCTGGACAGCTCTTAATGTTGCATAAAGCTCAGGTCCGATCGTGTGTGTATGAAGTATTGCTGCCACATGTGGGATGGCTCAGCTAAGTATCAACTAGAGGCTCATTGGCGACAGTAATCTGGTTGGTGGAAACCAAGCTTCATAGCCTAGCCGCCGCAGAGTAGCCTGCTTGTCGGTCTTCTACAGATTGTACTTCGGTGAGTGTGCACCAGAGCTGCATGAGCTCATCCCGCCTTCCCCTTTCTACTATCATTGGACTTCCAGACGCACCGCGGGACACCACCCCTTCTTGGTTGATGTTTATGATACCTACCTAGGTACACGGACCTGAAAAAAAAACCTGACGTAATCAGCTCGTCTAATCACGAGTGAAGCACCCATTTATTTTTATGTGCGTGCTGACGCGGTACAAAATGGTGGCGGGTTGTAGGACCTAAGCCTAGAACTGGTGCATCTGTGTGAGTGTAGGTCCCTTGTAGAACAAACGAATATGTAGGACCTTGCATGCTCATGCTTCACATCTTTTTAGTGTCACATTACGTCCGCCTTTTTTGTCAAGTCCGTGCTTAGGTATAAAGGTTTTCTATTACACCTTTCTCTTTTTGGTGGAAAAATACAGCGGTAGGTACTTTATTTCGAAAAAAGTTCTCATTCAATTTTTGGTTATTTTAATTAAATTGTAATTGCAATTAAGAAAAACATAGACTAGGACATGATTAAAATATATTCCATATGGACATAGCCCAAACAAACATTTATTTCATCTGTTGAGGTACAATAGCAAATACAACCTGCACGACGACGCACTACACACTGCCAGTATTTTTTATTTTTTTTTTTGCCTCTTACACTGCCAGTATAAGTTGACCGCGAAGTATGCAGCGCGTCGTGTGGCCTATTTGTACTTACACACAGCGACACATCAAGCTGTTCAAAACCAAAATAAGCTGGCCGCGAGCAGGTTTAGGTTGCATGACGTATGAGTCGTTGCGCGGCCAGCTTATTATTTTGGTTTTGTATAGGTTGATGTGTCACCGTGTGTACGTGTATACCAGCACAGATGAAATAAATGTTTGCCATTAATACAGGAACTTTTTTCGAAATAAATTATCATCAATAAGTACCTACCTACCTCGGTATATTTCTCATACTGGGTATTACAGAAAGGTGTCATAGAACTTGTTTATGCCAAAAACATTTTCTATTCCATACATCTTCTTCTTATCGTGTGGACAAGCCCTGGTGTCAGAGTTTTTTCAGACCGCCTTACGGCCTCTGACGTTGTTTTTATATAAGGAATAATAACCACCAGAGATAGTAACTGGGACCAACGGCTTATCGTGCCATCTGAAGCACGGAATCATCTTTCTTTTCAGGCAATCAGGTGATTCAGCCTGCATTATCCTAACCAACTGGGGAAAAACGCATAAAGTGACATATCACTAGGTGTCCCCCATGGGAATCGAACCTACGACCTCCGTGTCAAGATCCCAAGTCTTATAACCATTGGACCACGGAGATTGGTATTGGAGGAAAATGTGTTAGGATTTTTATCTATACAAGATACTTAACATGGATTATCTCGAAAACGTTGCACTTTAGGACTATATGTTATATGACATTTTATGTTCGTCTATAGATCCTCTATCGATATACATAGGTTTCAGGGTGCGCCGCGTTTTTGAAATTCCCGAAAATTTATGGTCATCACTATGCCAGCCTCCCATACAAAGAGGTTCAATGGCCTTTGTCTGTCTGCTTGTGTGTTTGTTTGTGTGTTTGTTTGTTTGTTTGTTTGTTCGCGTATCACGCAAAAACTACTGAACCGATTTTGATGAAACTTTTTTGTTTGATAGCTTATGATCTGACTTAAAATCTTGTATATAATTGGTGCGGACGAAGTCGCGGGAAAACACTAGTATTAAATAAAATTGTAATTTAGATAACCGATAAAAAGAAACTTTTTTATAATTTGTTAAACATTGTCCTATAACTCAACGGAACAAAGATAATATTGTGTACCTAATTAAGTAATAATACAGTAACATAAAACATTGTATTATAATAGAAGATAACATTGTTGTTTTTTAATTTGTTCTTTTTTGTCTACTGAAATACCTATGGTATGCGCAGAATGTGTCACATAAAGTTGCAGAATCTAGCCTTGTATTTTGATGATTCGACAACGATATAGAATACATAATCTAATCTAAACTATTATAAAACTGTAACTGAAGTGTGTCTGTACATTGAAGATATTTACAAAAAAAGATTACTTTATGGTTTTTAGGTATCCCTGACTCGAAATCAACCTTTTTTAGATATTTTGTCTGTTTGTTTGTTTGTTTGTTTGTTCGCGCATCACGCAAAAACTATTAAACCGATTTTAATGAAACTTTTTTGTTTGATAGCTTATGATCTGACTTAAAATCTGGTATATAATTTGTGGGGACGATGTCGAGGGTCATCATATCAGCCGATAAACGTCCACTGCTGGACATAGGCCTCCCCAAAAATGGGGGTATTTGCCTTAATCGCCACGCTTGGCAGGCGGGTTGACGATCGCAGTTGGATTGAATGTGTGTACTCAGAGGATGCTGCTGCCCATCCTGTAGTCGCCTTTTACGACACCCACGGGAGGAAATGGGATGGTGCTACTCTTAGCCGACACCACACGGACGGACGGATGTCGCGGGTAAACACTAGTAATAATTAAAGATATAAAAACCATGAGTCTAGTACAAATATTCATATTCATCATACAAATATTTGACCCTTCCAGAACTCGAACCCGCGGCCCTCGGCACAGCAGGCAGGCTCCCCTACCGACTGGTATATCAGGCCGTCAAAACAATATTATTAATAAATTAATTGTTTTGTTCCTAAATAAAATTATCTGCTGTAACATCCGTCATCTTGTTAGTCACTGATGTATACAGCATGTAGCGAAAGCATAAGTAGGTAAACGAAAAACTTTTTAGTTTACGATAGTACAAAACTTTAGGTTTCAAATACAAATACAAAAAATACAAATACAAATAATTTTTTTTTTTTTTTTTTTTTTTTTTTATTTATAATAAAAATAGTTAAGTAAAACTTCCTACCTTGAGATTATATACAGTAGTTTTACTCACATTTGTGTATTGAATTACGTACAAGGCTCCTAGTAGTTACGTTGAGAACTAATTCTGCCAAGCAAAATTGGCAACGTAACTACAGTAGTAAAGTACAGTGCAAACTCATGGTAGGCCTACTTCTGACTAAGCTGAGATTCAGAGACGATTTTTTTTTGCTTAGTTCGAGCTAAGTAGGGTAAAAATGTATGGATTTTGACATACGGGAGTTCGAACTATGACTTACAAATCGTCTCTGAATCTCGGCCTGAGTGACTAATGTTGACGATAATTTTGTACTTGGAAATACAAATTACGAGTACTTATACATGCAAAAGAGTGAAAGGTCTGTCTGCCTCCGTGATTGTTGCCATTTCATTGGCAGCTTGTATCCTAAAGACAGACATAGTTATATATATTCAACGCGGATTACAACGCAGGTAGGTAAGCCAAGAGTTTTTTTTTTAGAAAAACAAATGAGAGACCTATTTGACCATGTTGACGCAAGTTCAACTGGCTATGGCTCGGGTGGGCCTTATCGCCGGAAAACCTGGTGGACCTTGTCTCCGGGATCAACTGCCCACCACGCTTCGGCACTGCGCGGTGTGATATAACCATCGTGTCAAAACCGAAAGTATTAAACTGATTTTATGTTTTAAAATTCAACCTGTACTTCGAACATTAGGTATCGTTGAGTCAACAGCTTATTGTAGGAGTGTCATTCACTGTTTATCAGTTAGCAGAACACCGTTCATATTCTAATAAAACAGTTGTGTTATAACAAAAATGAGATTTATTATCATTATAATATTAATAGTCATGCTAATGCTTATGACATTAGTGTGCTGTGAACGAAATGAAAAATATGAAAGTGATCGTGAAGTGAAACACAAGTATAAAGTATACATCTCGAAGTATGTAATAAGGAAGTACATACGGTGGCTTCATAACAGACTGAACAAAAAGCACAAACATTTAAACCATATTATCAAATTTGGGGAAAATATTAAAATTGCTAAACGAAAAAGAGCTTTTATTGGGAGTAAATCTTGTCCTTCTGGTTATGTGTTCATTCGTCCATATTGCTTCAAGAAAGAACCGGATTATGACGATTATTAAATATCTTATAAAACAAATTAACCATGGCTCAAAGTCTGACTAAAATTTTAACATCTTTTACATCCTCAAGACCTGATTCTAATGTTGTAAGAATGGGAGAGCCCATTGAAACTGCAAGAACTAGAATGGAGATCTATTTGCTACTCATGAAAAGCTTTTCCAGTAGCGCGAGAATAAGTTGCTTTTCACGGCATCTACTTTCCAAATACCTTCATACTGTTTGAAAAATGTATATCAATAAGCTACAACAGAAGCGGCTCATATTGCCATGTGTAAGGAATGAGAATACGACAATAGAAAAACAAATATTATCCATGGAATGCAAGTAAGTTAAACGCTTACCTACTCCTACGCCTGGCTACAATAACCTTAAATGGAACAGAGCTTAAAATTTATGCCTGATGGCTCTGCCTGCAGCCAGCCAGTTTTCCTTTCTGGATTGTGGGTTTCAAGGTATCGAAACATCGCGATTGTTTGCTACTCATGTAATGATGAGGACAAAAAATGAACTGCTGGAGTTGAGACTCAAAAGCCAGTTGTTTCCTCTTCTGTAGGACAGGCAGGACATCAGATTTTAAGATATCTATCGTGATTTTTTGCTACTCATGAGGACTGAATATGGACTAAGTACTGGAGATGGAGTTGGTGTTCGAAAGCTTTAGGAAAGTGAAGACTAGAGACTGTATCCGAGCTGATGTGATTAAACCAATAAAACCAATAACGCTCACAGGCACATACATTGTAATGTTCCCAAACTAGCACTAAAGGCTTTTATTATGGAAACCATACAACAACGGCACGAACATAATAACATCCATGACCGAACCGGGATTCGAACCCAGGACCCTGGTTTGGCAGTCCGGCGTGGTAACCATTACACCAACCGGGTCGTCAAATTATCTTGTTATATTATGAAATTAAAGTATTACAATGATTTATTTCTAAATGTTTTTTATTATTAACAGATAATGTATATTGATAAGACATGAGGAAGTGGAACAGGTTGAAGAATTTGCATATTTTGGGTGTATATTTACCACCTATGTGTAGAGGTCAGTCAGGGACAGTCACTGAGTTGACTGAACCCACAGAGAGGGTGGCGCTTCGGATGGACAAGCTTGAGTTTCCTTAAAAGCACCTTCAAGTCACCCGCAGCAGCTTGCTGCGCGGAAAACCACACAAACCACACTGGCAGTTTACCAGTTATAAGTTCGCACATATAGGCGCAAGTGCGAGCTGGTCAGAAACGTGACACAAGCCATAATGCTGTCACAATCTCGCCTTCATCCACCAGCGGCGTACAATTCTGTTGTAGAGGCAGTGTACGTATGCAGATCTGGTATTTTATTTTATTTTCTTTGGAAGACCAACAGCTGTTAACACGATACAAATATAGATGGCTAACAAAAAGCCAATTATAGGTCTCCGCTGATAGAAACAGAATTTACAAAATACAAAGCATATCTTAGGCTAAAGATACAAAGTGGGTAACAAAAAGATAACGAACGTAATCAAGTTACAACAATCGACCGAATAAGAAACAGTCTTCCTATATAACCAAAAACCAAATAACCAAAAACGTTGCTTAAATCATCTGCAACAGATGTAATGGTGATGATGACGAAGAAGTGTGCTGAAAGAATGAGAAAACAACACTGGCATTTGTTGTGAGAACACGACCGCGACCGATATAAAGTTCAGTGATACTTTAGTTTAACATGAGCTTACCTTTCAATATATTCCCAAAGTCTACTTTAACAACTCTACCCACTTAAGGGCCAATATTATTGAGCCCACTTAATCTCACTGCCGCTGTTTAGGCAACTTTGGTGATCCGTTTACCATTAAATTGATTAAGAGGGACATACGATAATGGACATTGTAGATCCATCTTCCCTAGTTAAATAACTTATGTGAGTTGCCACTCTGTTAAGTTTATGGGTTGTTATAAATAATTTATGTTTTAAGTGGTGTGCTTCACCTCTGCAGCATTCAAACTAGGGAAACCAATTATTAGACTTTGGAATTGGAATTTATGGGGATTATTTTGTTGATGAAGCAAAAACAATGGTAAGTAAGAATTATGGAGCGGTTTCATCGTGTTTAATAGAAGAACAAGGGCGGATCATGCTTAGCTCGGCGTCTTTCCAAGCAAATATAGAAATAAAGACACGTTTAATCCATGAGAAAATCATTTTTCACACATAAAAAATATTTTCTTTTTCCACTGTCATCTATGTTGATATTGCAGTAGGGGGAAAATAGACGAAAAGCTTTTTTAATTCAATATTCATATATATTCTTCTTATCATGTGGGCAAGCCCTGGTGTCAGACTTTATTCAAACCACCTTAAGGCCTCTGACGTGGTTTTTTATGTAACGACTACTACCCCAGAGATAGTAGCCGGGACCAACGGCTTAACGTGCCATCCAAAGTACGCAATCATGTTCCTTTTCAGACAATCAGTCGATTCAGCCTGCAATGTCCTAACAAACTGGGGGAAAACGCACAAAGTGATATATCACTAGGTAGGTGTCCCCCGTGGGAATCGAACCCACGACCTCCGTGTCAAGAGCCCAATGCTCTTAACCATTCGACCACGGAGGCTGTTTTACACCTCGGAGGCTGTTGCCAATATTCATATTATCTCAGGAAAGAAACATATCTCATATTTGCTCCTATATATTGCTTTCGAACGAATTATTTGTTGTCAGTATTCGAACTTTCCACTTTTTAGGCTTCCTTTAGACTTGGATTTCTGTGCTCCATAAAAGTAGCCCCACAAAAACCTCGAACCGCAAAAACTTTATAATGATAAGAAAAGACCCAAAGTAATTAGCAACAAGAAAGATTGACTTGTTAGAAACTTCTACAAAGCTTTGATTGTGTGAAATTTTAAGGGTCAATAAAGCTGGGAATCATAAAAAGGGAGGGATGTTAGATGGTTGGACGGCTTTCGTGTTTTACGATTTCGTTACGAAGTTCAATAGGCAATTTCTTTCTTCCCTTAACAGCTTTAAAGGCGACTATTCACTGGAGCGGTTCGTTGAACCGTCACGAATTTTCGTATTACAACCAGTATTTTATCGACCTCGTTCCATTAGTTTCGATTAGTCTGCATTCTACGCATGTCATTCGATATTGGTGACTGTTTGAACATTTGGTATGTAATGTAATATGTATTGTGGCTATTTACTAATGAATTGCGTCTAAATTTGATAATAACAAAACAGACATTAGTGTTGCAGATAAAATGCGATATGTATGTATAATATGATTCATGAGTAAATGATGAAACTTGATTTTTTTTTAAACATGACAAGGTTTTCTTCTTTCGTGACAGCATGAGCTGAATCGCATGACAAATACTAATGCTGTAGTAGAATTTTATAAAGTTAAAACCGTATTTAGAGTACAACTCCATTTTGTATTTACCTTTGATTTGGATGGTCTTTCTATAGAGTCATAATCATGGCGAGAAAAGATGATAACGGCTATTTCTCAAAAAGTTCCTACCAATTTCAAGTCATGTGATATCTAGTTAAAGTGCGATATTATCACGCATGTCAATTATATTATGTAGGCAGAGACAACAAAATGATCAATTAAAAATTTTCCCAGAAAGAGAAGTGGTCCTTCCGGCAGTCATCTGGACGAAAAGTCACGACACTGATGTCTCGCCGTCTCGCTGTCTCGGTGTCTATGACGAAAAGATACAGTGTCTCACTACCTTTAAAGGAAAGTCTGAATTTAATGGCCTTAATGCTAGTTGGATGGATTCTTTCTCGTTGCGCGATAAAAGGTCCAATCAGGATACTTATGGCCCGTTTTTAGAGATCTTCATAGTTGTAACTTTATTGTGTATTGGTTCCATAATTTATCAAGAACCGCCCCTTTTGTCAGCAAATAGAAAGGTCAGGCTGACGGACTTTGTTGTTTTCGCCTTTTTCATACGATTAAAATGGCTGTCGTCTTCTTTTTGTCACGCACTACACACACGCATCTGTTTGGTACCTACCTACCTAGGACATAGATAATAGATAGGTATATAAAATCTTTCTTTACAAACTGATGGTTTTTAAAATGCAAGTGCTTGACTGTGAACGCTGTGAAAAGACGGCCTTAAACTATTACGTGTTTCGGAATGGCGTATGTATTTCCATACAACATACATTATTGTTTACATTTAAGACCTGATGGTTCCAACGACCTCTGATATTAAACAGGCGCGTACCTCGCTGCCGGAGTCTGGCGCCAAGCAGCTTGCTGCGTTCCGTCATTGTGCAGGCAAGAGTGCCAGTGCACTTCTGGGTAAGCTTGCTACATCTTCGACTCCGTCTGTGTCCTGAGGACTAGATAGAGGTCAAGAGCAAACCGATCGACCAATAATAAAAAAAAAATTTACTAACTATTAACTTTATTAACTTGTTTTAACAAAATAACCAGTCAAGTTGGGATCAATAACAAGTTGGGAGTCAGTTGCCTCAAAGGTGGACCGATTGCTGTCAAGCTGGCCTTATTTGACAGTCAGTCAGATGTGCCCACTTGTGGGGCAAAGAAGCCATGTTAAAATTTTGAGTTTGACAACTAATTGATTTTCTTCCACTTTTATTTTTAATTCGATTAGACAATGTAATGGAAAACTAGAACGATTATGGAAATGTAAACCGATCTCAACCTTGTACGGTTCTCATTAATCAGAGAAATGGAAACTAGACTGTTTAATATGTGAACATGCTTCTGCGTTTACACAAACATAATAAAGATATAGATAAAGTAGGTACTTGCATAAAATTTATCATACCAAAATTTTATACCACGTAAGTAAAAAAAAATCTGTATTGAACTCCTTAATGAATAAATATTGTAGATTTTCTTATTAAATGCAATAGCAAAATCTTTTCCGTCGTTTGGTGTCAATGAAAACCTTTAAAACATAGTAGATTACACACCGAGGGCAGGAAAGTAAGAAAGGTATCAGATGTCATGTGATATGAGGCTTTCTTATTTACTGTCCGAGGTTAGTATACTATTTTTCTTCTCGACGGAGGTGGAAAGCGGTAACTTCATTTAGAGCAGCGGGACGAAAATTGACGCTTTCCGTCTAGAGGGGAGAAAAATATATATTTTACATCGAGTAAAGTCTTGTCGATACTTTTAAAAGTACTGTAAATAGTTGATTAAAAACAAAACGATAATAGTGTTCGTGAGTTTATCTAAGGAACATAACAACGATTCTACAGATAACTAAAACTAATTCAAAATGACTGGCTGATAAAAAAGAGATAAGTATAAATATTACTTATTAAGCCTATTAATTCTAATTCACTACGATCTAGTACTTACCAAGTCTGAGTCTCATTTATGACTCTTATGATGATTGATTACCTCACTCTTAATCTAGAAGTTAAGAAATGAGGCAGTGAATAATAATATCAATTTGTTAAGAGCTTAACTGATGTGGTGGTAGAGGGTAATGTTCGGACAAAGAGTGACTGTTGCCCATTCGCTATCTCAATCACAGTTAAAATTCATAACTGCTTCGTAGCGTAGTTAAGGGCAGGTTATTCGAGTGCAAGCGTCTCTTTCTTACAAGCATAAGTTGTCCTAGAACAAAAAAGTGGCTACGTCGATAAGGACAGCAATAAGTAGCGATCTCCTTTTTTAACTAGAGCGAATTTGCTATGTGCATCTCTTACTGAGTGATATGACAAGACACGTGCTTACTTCTAGCGTGAAAGCCATTTATACATCGTCGTTCGAAAACTCTACGCTATTAGCAAGGAGGTACTAATACATATCACTACATCTCTTCCGTTCGCCTTGCCCGAATACTTTTCGTAACGCTCTCGCATTCACCAGCTTACTCCCCAAGTCAAGCGTGCGTAAAGAAGTTTTACTTCAATAACAAATTTGGAGCGAGCGAAGCGGACTCGAAATTTTTCAGCACTATTTTTCAAGAGTTTAAAAAGCACTGCAAAAACCGCGAGGTCGTAGGTGGTCGCCCACGCTGCCCACTCCTTCCGCCATTTCTATGGTACCATGAAATGAAAGGGCTTCATGAGCTGATTCCAAAAATATACTACATCATTACATTACATTTCAGCCATTAGTCGTTTCCAAAATAGAGACAGCAACATTTGATAAAATTTTAATATAATTATTTTGTCGTCATTTCAGTTTTACTGTCACCCTTGGTGTCAGTGTCGCTACAGCGTCATTCGAAACTAGGTACCGGATCCCACGACAAAGTGTCACTTTTTCATTCCCTTAACAAAATTAACAGCGGACAACTTTGAATGTCCCGTAAACAAAAACTTTCGGGACACAAAGGGGGCACCGCAAACTAGGCTCATCAATCAATCACTCGCTGACACAAGAATTTGTACCTACATAGCGAACAGGCTAAGTTCAGTTTTGCGCGACAGCTAAATAACTTGGCCGTAGTTTGGAGCTCAGTATTTTTAGATGGATCGCTTCGTAGTAGGTCAAGTTACTAGTTCCATTTTTAGGAAGAAGTTATATAAAGTTGAAGTGATTTAAAGTATGCTGAACTACCTCTTGGCTCTTGTATTTTGAAACGGAAGTTTCTCAGATTTCTTATCTCCGGTTTTGCTAAACAATCACAATAGCAGCACGAGGTTTCTAAATTATTGTCTTTGAATGAAAGACTTCAAAACAACACTATTTGTGAGATAAAAAAGTTTGAAGCCCACTATCACGCTAGACAAAGGTTGTGGTGTACCTACAGTTCAATACTGAAGATACGAATATGGTATACCTATTTAGAATAGTTATCTCCGACTACACGGAAAAAATATCAATTGAAAAGATTTAAAAAAAAAATTTACTACCTATCTCTAATTATAAAAAGACTTACCGTCTCAAGTTTGTAGCAGACCATACCGCGGGGCACAGACGTTGGAGGAGGAGAGGTAGTGTCCGTATACCTAGCGTGCCAATAAACTTCCCTATGAAGCCAAAATAGATATCGCAAAAAAAAAACAGCTGTCCCATACATTTGAGTCGAGGCGGTCGTGCAGTTTTGTATGAAAGAGCGGATTTTTTTCCCCTATAGTGAAAGTTGTTCAGTTTGATAGTCTGAAGCACCCCCTTAAGTATCACTAGTGTGTTTGTTACACCTAAACACACGTTTAAGAGCGATGATAGTCCATACGGAAGAGAGCTAGCGACTCAATCAAGAGGCGGCGGTTCGATTCCTGGCCACCACCACCACCACCACGTACCACTAAGTTCTACGGAATTTATGTACGGTTGTATTTAACATTATCACTAACTTGACGGTGAAGGAAAACATCGTAAGGAAACCTGCATACCCGAGAATAAAAAAAAAATAGTTCGGATGTATGTGTAAAATATGGGTGAGCTTGGGGCGAACACAAAAGATTAGCGATGGTCGCAGTGTTACATACTCGTAACGAACCTTGCTTGCAATAGCCCAGCCAACAATAATACACCCTGTAGAAGATATTAAGGAACCAAACCAATAAAGAACCATAATGTCACCAACATTTGTATCAGTAAAAGCTTCTCCTGATACAGGTGGCTCTCAAAATACCTTAGGTATTCCATAATTCATAAACATTAGTCCTCGTGAAGGTAGCGTAAGACGCTCAAATAAATAACCCCGCTGTAATATCTCAGGAGAGGTAAGATGGCCGCTGTGCTGGTAATAAAATTATAGGAAGCGTGGATCTGATATCTGGTTAGTGATATTGGTATGAGAGTGGTTGTTAGTAAGGATTGGTATGCTATTCAATTACACAACGTATAATTACGTTAGACATTAATGCTTTGTAGGAGATCCAAAGTTATAGATACCTAGTTATTAGTTCAATATAACGGATGTAAACTTAAATGCGATTCTTATTTCAGGTTCA
Organism: Agonopterix heracliana; assembly: GCA_963693445.1. Lineage (NCBI taxonomy): Eukaryota > Metazoa > Arthropoda > Insecta > Lepidoptera > Depressariidae > Agonopterix > Agonopterix heracliana. Next base: position 7,033,310 of record OY856327.1, read on the forward strand.
GATCATAAAATTGAACAACATTCGCAATGGGACCAGAATTGAAATCACGACAATTCGTGATTTCAATGTGACTCTACAGGGTGTTACATAAAGTAAGAATAAATTTTTAAAACTCTTAAGGGGGTTGTTTAGACCGTCAAACTCAACAACTTTCTCTATGGGACCAACATCGAAATCGCGAAAAAAAAAATCAGTTATCCCATACATATTTTAGCTCGAGTCGATTTGTAGAGTATAGAACATAATATTTTTTTTCGTGATTTCGACATTGGTCCCATAGTAGTTGTTCAGTTTGATGGTCTGTATTACATTAAAACACAGATGACAGTAGAAAATTATCAGTTTTTAGTTCATTAGATATCAATATCATGTCGTAATTATGAGAAGAATTAAATGGTTAGGTAGTTTCATTTGCGGAATAGAATAGAATAGAATAGAATAATTTATTGTAACATTTGGTCTTATGCTAGGTTAGTAAGTATCAAACATGAACCCTGTAAGAGCACAGCAACATTTAGATATCAAGTTAAATCAAGACCCATGCAAAATTAAAAAAAAATTAACTATCATAATAAAATTAAAACAAACTTAAATAAAAATTAAGTATAACATTCACATTATTCACATTGCAAATTCAATACGACTCGGGCCAATTAAATACGATTTTTAACATAAAATTAAAGGCAATCTCATGAAAAAATGAAAACGAAAAATTCAATACAGGTACATTCACATTTTTAAAATTACAAAATCAAACTAGGGCAAATAAAATTAGATAAATAACATAAAATTTTAATTAAAAAAAAATACAAATAGAAATAATAACAGGAATTCAAAAAACATCTCATGAGCTATCGCTATCGTCAAAAAACTCTTAGAAAATTTGTAGTAGTAGAAAGTAGTTAGTGGTGTAGTCGTAGTTTATAATAAACTAACAATAATTAGGTATATTGACTCATTTGATAAAATGACGATATGCGTAATAACGAATACTCTAGTCTCTGAATATGGATTAACTAGTAACCATTTTGTGATACAAAAATGTCGTGTAACGTGCAATTTAAAAATAAAGATTTTCATTTTCCAAAAAACAGAAAAGAGTTACCTACACGAGCGCCATCATAGTTAAAAGCTTTTACGGCATTTGAGTTTCACTATTTAATTAAGGCAACCTTTATCGAGTGGTAGACGGTAAAACTTTTTTTAAATGTAAGCTTTTTAAATACAAAATCCATTACAACGCTTTTAACGCAGTTTTGAGAGCTTAACAAATATATGTTGCAGTTGATATGAATCCGGCAAAATGTCTGTTAAGCTTCAATGATAATCAGTGATGGCTTGTCATCTTTTTTTTTAAATTCAAAATGGGCTTGCGCTTGGCTTCAACTCACCCGGTGGAAAGTGAAGATGAAGCCGAGGATGTAGCGCGCTCACCCAGAAAAAGCCTATTAAATCCGGTTCTTTACTAATAAAATGTTACTGATTACTGATTAAACAAAGTCAGTGGCATTTTTTTGCTTAAACGGGAACTCTTCAGCTCCATCGGCTATCGGTTCTGCGTACGATGTGCCCCGCCCGTTGCAGCTATAGTTTCGTTTCGGCTATGTTGGCTGCTTTGGGCTGGTCTGGTCTGCAAATACCTTCATGCCTGATTCGATCTCACCGGGAAAATCACACTGTTCAAAGACTTTCGTCTTGAAACACTGCGGTATTCCACTACTGAAAACCAAGATCAACATCAGTGACTATTCACAACATATAATATATCCAGTGAGCCCGGGGACGACCAATCAGTCTTGGAGCTTTGCAACGAATTTGATAAAGTCAAAGTTTCGTTTTGAATTGCTGGCAAATACTCTCACAATAGGTTAACCACTGAAGTGTACGAACTGTGCCCATGTGGTGTTGGTAGTGTCGCTCTCTCCATCTCATTCTCAATATATCGTATATCATCGAGTAGGGAGCGACAAATTATATTGATGTTAATATAAATTATTAAAAAAAAAATAAAAAAAAAATAGGTAGGTACCGTATGTGCCCGTGCGGTGGTTTGAGATCGAGTTCAGTAAATTTTAAATTTTAAAAACAAATTATTTAATATTTTGAAAAAAAAATCCTATGTTGAAACTATGATAACTCGATTCTGCTCTCGATTCTAAATAAATAAATAAATAAAATAAAATAAAATAAAATAAAATCAATTTATTTCAGACAAATGTCCATAGTTTTGTTAGTAGATACATTAATGACTTAAACACTATGTTAGTTAGTACACATCATTTAACAAAAAAAAAAATTTAATACACAATTTTATTACATAATTTAAATCAATTCAATTCAATCCAATTCAATTTAATTTAATTTAAATATCGGTGACTCTCTGGAACACCGGGCAGACACACGTGTGCTCGTACCCAGTGTCGCAATATAGGGCAGTCAGGCTTTTCACTGATGACCTTCAGGATGGTGTTGGCGCTGCCCCGCACCCTGCGCATGAGTGAAGCGACGCGGCGCCGCATCACCGTTGCAAACCCGTCTGTGTGCGCGTGCGCGAACATCGCTGACGCACTGCAGTAGCGTGGGAGCCCCAACAACACTCTGAAGGCATTGTTATATTGTACTCGGAGAGCGTTAAAGGCCCGCTGCGTATAGCTAACCCACAGATTGCACGTGTACAAGGTTTGGCAAAAGGCTTTAAAAAGAGTTAGCTTTACCTCCATGCCACATCGTGCAAATCTGCGTGCCAGCATATTACAGCGGACCGCCATCGCCCTCCTCTCTCTTTCAATGTCTTTGTCATCTTTCAAATCCTCAGTAACCACATGGCCGAGGTATTTGAACTCCTTCACCCTACCAAGAGCAACGCCATTTAGTAGCACAGGTGCCACACTTTCCAGCTTGCGGCTCTTGGCTTGAAAGATCAAGAGTTCGCTCTTTTTGACATTGTATAAGAGTCCATGCAATTTTGCGTACTCTTCACACACTCCTATTAATTTTCTGAGCGCCGCGATTGAAGGGCTGAGCAACACCATATCGTCTGCATAACTGATACTGTTGACGCAGTGACCGTCAATCGAGCAGCCGACTCCGGTGTTGCTCAGCTCCACAATCAGCTGGTTCACGTACAGGCTGAAGAGCGAAGGTGACGTCAACCCCCCCTGCCTCACTCCGCACTCCAGCCTGTACTCATCAGAAAGTTCACCCAACCATTTGACCCGGTTAGTTTGGTGGCCATACCAATATTTGAGAATATTGATCAATTCACCAGGCACACCAGTGTCTTTTAATTTAGACCAAAGGATGTCGTATCTAACCAGGTCAAATGCCTTGGAGAGATCAAGGAAGGCAGCGTAAACTGGCGTATTCCTATCTGTGTAGTACCTAACGGTATGCTTGAGAGACAGGATAGCACATTCAGTCGATAGTCCAGGTCTAAACCCGAACTGAGCGTCGTGTAAATGAAGATGTTCTTTTAGTTGTCTCTCAAGCAGGCCGTCAAGCACCTTGGCTGCGATTGTAGCCAGTGAAATTGGCCGGTAGTTGCACTTGTCGGAAGCATCTCCAGTTTTATTTTTAATAATGGGCACTACAATTGTTCTCATTAGCTCCTTGGGCAGATAGGAATGCCTAATGCATAGTGTGAAGAGCAGCCCCAACAGCCTCGGAAGGTGCGGTCCCGCATATTGAAAATGTTCGATGCTCTTCTTCTGATGCACTTCTGGGTAAGCTCGCTACATCTTCGGCCCCATCTTTGTCCTGAGGACTAGATTGGGGTCAAGAGCAAACCCATCAATAATAAAAAAAAAAAAAAAAAAAAAAAATGCTGAGGCCGTCGTGTCCGGGCGACTTGCCTCTTTTCATGCCTTTTATTATTAGAGCAACATGTTTAAACAAACTGCTTTCTAGTTTTGCGTAAATTCATTAACACGTTGTATACTGGGTGTAAGGAAAAGTATCAATAACCTTTAAACCACATACTTTATCAATCAAACGGAATAACTTTTACTATGGGAGCAAACATTGAAAAGCAAAAAAAAAATCTGCTGTCTCATACATTTTAGTAGAGTAGGCACTTTAGTATGGAACAGCTGATCGCGATACAAAAAATCTGCTGTTCCATAGATTTAGGTTGAATTTACATTTTCTATGGAACACTAAATTATTCATTCGCGAATTCAATATTGGTCCCATAGAAAAAGTTGTTCATGTCTGAAAAAACGTATAGTCTAATGTGATCGTAGTTAAAATATTCAGTCACTCATTTCGAATGATTGATAAAGCGACTTTCAGAAAAACTGAAACCATCTGGCCTCAAAATTACTTTTCACAATGAACAAATTCTTAAAATGTATCTAGGTACAGATATAGAGTTGATGTAGCTACATTTCCTTTCTCCATAAAAAGGCTAGTGTAAGTAATTTTCGTTTACTACCCAGCTTACTGTTTATTCAGTTCTTTCATCATAATAAATTTCAGCTAATTTTTCTCTGCATTATCTCCCTAAAAGAAAAATGTTTTAAGGAAGTGTTTTCACTGGATTGAAATATCCGAATATTTGGGAGTATAATTTGCAATATCATAAAACGAGCGTAAATTGTCGTGATATTTTAATGCTTTGTTAGGAAAACTTGTTACAAAATATCCCTTAGTCTTGTTATCTTTTAAAAAACCTAAGGAATATTTATTAACACAGAACAAATAAATTAGGGTTACAGTAAAAATAACTGAAAAATATAAGAGACTTAAAATAAATATTATTGTTGAAGGACTTGAAGGTAAACCTTGCTGCAGGCTGCAAAACTGTTGGTTGAAAAACGGTACATTTGACAGTTTTGTCATGTCAATAAGTACCATTTCTTCCCATGGCAGTCTTATGAGTTGACACAGGGATTGGTTTCTAATGTAGTGTTTTGTAGACGAAAAGGAAACCTTGAACCCTTCTACACAAGGTGTTACAAAAATACAAATAAACATTTAAGGGGTTGGTTTAGACCATCAAACTCAACAACTTCCACTATGGGACCGACCGCACAACTTTCACTATGGGAACTTTTACCATGGGACGAAATCGCGAAAAAAAATTATTATGTCTACAAATCGACTAGAGCTATAATATGTATGGGATATCAGTTTTTTTTTTCGCGATTTCGATGTTGGCCCCATAGAGAAAGTTGTTCAGTTTGACGGTCTAAACAACCCCCTTAAGAGTTTTAAATATTACACCACCTGTATACTAAAAATGAGCCTTGCAGTTTCAGTTTAATGTTTTTTATTCTCGCTCGATCGTAAAAACGGTAATACATAGGTACTAGCGTCAAACTCTATGTGATTATAGAGCACACTCTACAGTATAACAAACAAAATAATAAAAACCGGCCAAGTGTGAGTCGGTCTCGCGCTTAAAATCCCAGATATTTTTTGTTGTTGTAATTTGTGTCTTTGTTGTGTGGTGGTGTGGTTCCGAGGGTTCCGTACCCTCGGTAGCCGTTCTAACACTTGACCGATTTTTACTAATTAATTTTCTCCAAACAATAAATTATTTATCATTTATACAACAGCTTTGCTCACCAGCAAATGCTTCTTACAATGAGAACTGGCCTTAAGACAAAAATGTACGTTAGATGGAAATATTTTGCAAGAATTATTATCGTTTACTCAAATAATATTTATGTGAGGTAAACCATACATTTCCGGCGTCTTGGCGTCTAGCACATTAGCAGTGATTTACTGATAGCATTTATCAAAAAGCCATCCCTTCCCACCTACCGTCCATCCGTATTCATAAATGATGCGATCCCTCATATCTATGAGTTGATTTCTAAAGGTACCTTGTGAAAAATACCGCATTACTGTAGTTTTGAAGATAAAGTTGACTTTATAATCTATGCGCATACAATTTCATGGTTCAGATCTTCAGATATTTGTAAATTATCAGAAACGGATGATATTTTGTATTTAGAAAATGTTTTGCTTTCTAGGTCAAACATAGGTGTCATCCCTGAAAAAAACATTTTTTTTATTTTAAGTTTTATTTTTTATTACGGGCTGACATTACGTGTTAAAAGCCACAATATAAAAATAAAGAACGATAAAAAAAATACACACAGAATAAATTTATTTTTCAGCACAACTATCATTTCCAGCATAACACAAAAGTGTCAATCTAAAATCAATCGGCAACAAAAACCTCAAAAGCACACAGAGAGAAATATAAAAAATTCATTGTTGAACGTTGTGTAAATAACTCCTGTAAAACGTATAAAAGTCACGTCCCAACGCTAGATTGCAAAGTTCGTTATAGAAATTAGAATGCCACGTTTGGTTTTCAATATTTACTTACCTACCTCTGGGACACACGAGCTTTGTGACTAGCAATTAGTTGAACAAGCATTTGTACAGAACTGATTCATAAAAGCTTTGAAGTCCGATTTGAATTGTAATTTTTGCTAAAAATGTAGAATCTTTAGTTTAGTACGAAATTTTATATTTTATTTTGTTTCACTTCTGTTTTTATTTAATCGTCTTCGTGTCGATTTAGATTCTGATTCAATAGGTGAATTGAGAGAAACAGAGAGGTACAGATAGATAAAGAGACAGAATAGACAAAAGTATAATAGTAGAAGCATATGCATATGATCACGACTATATTCCCCGAGGGGGTAGTCAGAGATATTCTGAAACCTCAGAACATCCACGTTTCACGTAATATTTATTTGCCAGCCAAAGATACATTGCATAGTATTACATGGACCACTGCACGAGGATGGACTATAAGGATTACATAAAATGTTTAACTAAAAACTTAAACAGAGTTCAGTGTAATATAATATTAATTTATTTTATACAAGGTGTTACATAATTAACCAAAAAAAAAAAATCCTTCATCGAAGCCAATTATTAAAAAATTCCAACACTAGTGTGACATTTGAAACATAGACTATTTTTTCAGAAGGGTAGTGTTTGTAAGTCATTTGTACCTAAATGTCAGTAAGAGACGAAGAAGCTTTCTTTGTCGAAAAAACTAATTGTAAGATGCTTAAATTATCTTACATGATGACGAATGTGAATATTTTATTGAAATTATTCTTTATTTTTTATTTTCGTACCAATAATTTAAATTTTTTGTCAATTTGTTATTTGTTGTTTTTTTTTGCAATAAATAGGTCTTAATATTCAAGTTAGCTTTAGTAATAAAGATAACTTAGAGAAAAATCATCTTTTAAAATAAGTACTTACAAGATAGGTACTGACATCGCGGTGACCTTATGACGTATCTACTGCCGTTTAGTCTTTGAACAGTCGGCCGTCGGTAAGATAGTGCTGCGAATTTTTTATTATTTTATTATCGATAATACGTTTTTTGGTAAAAAATAATATTGTACTACGGCTGTCATACATTGTCAATAGACTCTTTACAAGGGACCCTTTAACACCCTTTTTTCTTTAGGGGTATTTTTGTAACACCCTGTATAATATACTGTCCTTCTTAATATACTGAAAACTGAACAACTTTCTCTATGGCACCTAGATCGAAATCGGAAAAAAATCTACTGTTCCATACAAAACTGTAAACCTTCTAATGCCAGCCCGTACGTCCCATACGTATTGCTGATATTTTGATAGTTTTTTCGTTGTTGGTGCCAATGAGATTTAACTTATGACTACTTAAAGAGAGGACATTTTTTTTTCAATATGAAATCTCTTTGGTTGGTGCCACAGAGAAGGTCTGATCATTCCCTTAAAAACCGTCAGCATATTAAGAGGCTACCTCCTGGTTTTGGGTAACTTTGTAACCATTTTTTTCATTAACTATGGCACCCCTTTTGAGCTGAAAAATAAACTGAACCATCTACACGACATGAGAAGTGATGTGGTTTTTAAAGAATAAAACCGTAGAAAAGGGACTCTAAAGTCACCCCTTTTTTCCAGTTGTAACCATTTTAATCGGAAGAAAATTAAAATTTACAATATTGTTCACAACACAATTTAAAATGTTTGTTACTTTTTCGAAATTAATAAAAAATCTTCTAATTTTTTAAAGAAAACAACAAAATTCTGACCGGAGCCACGCGCTCGTTCGTATCGATTAGTATGGAGAGTCGTGGTCCAGGGATGATACGCCTTAAGATGGACCTTGTATGAACATGCATGCTATGACAATGGCCGTGTTCCTAATCGACAATCCCTATAACCTTGTGTCACAAAACACTCGCAAATATCCCGGTGAGTTAATTGCATTGGCGCCATCAATTTTTCACGCCCCTTTTCCCCGTTTTTTTTTCCACTTAACCGACATTTTCATCGGAATTTTGTTCGGTGTGATGCGTCATCATGCAAATTGAATGAATCTTAGTTTTTTTCTTGTTATGAAAGGTTTGGTTTTAATATTTCGCTTCGTAATGTTGGGAATTTTTAGGATGCCTTCATAATAAATGTAGGTACCTAATAGACAAACATATTATGATAAATTATAAAAGTAATATTCATTTATTGTAAACAAATGACATGTCATGTAATAGACAACATAAATGTTTTCAAATTAGAGTTTTTTCAGTGGTTTTGAGGGGATCGAGGATTGATAGATGGTGCATCCGTCCTTGTGAATAATTACCAAAAATACAAAACGTGTTTCTTTATATTATCAAAGAGGGGAAAATACGATCAAAAAAATATCAACACATCCTTTTACGGAATATTTCATTATTTACAAATTATCTATGAAACGATGATACTGGACACTTTTCCAAAAGGAAAATATGAAAATTAGCAACAAAAAACGAATTTTTCATACAAAAGTTATACGATACTTTACTATTACTTTGCTGATAACTCGAGCGAGCCGATTGCATTTTAGTATGGAAAACTCAATTTTTTTTCGCAAATGTCCTATATGTTTCTAAAGAAAGTTGTTCAGTATAATGGTTACAATCACCCCATAAAGCAACTGGTTACGCTCAGTAAGCATTATATTACATTTGTGTTGTATATTAAAAAGAATCATCCTATACCCTGGACAAGAGCATTTCCTTAAACTTAACTATAGGTTTATTACTATAACAGGAAAATTACTAATTTATAGACAACATTCTCTAAGAATCAACCAATATTGGACCCTTACTTCACTGTCTTCCAAAACCACGCCGCAATTGTATCTCCAATAACGTTTCAATGGGTCTTAAATGCCATTGGGATCAACAGTACTGTCCAATTATGCAAATATCAAGACCTCCGTTAGGATTCAATCTTGCCCCCTATTCTGTTGGCATTAGTTCTCATTGCGTCTAAACGGCCTTTGGGCCAAATCGTCCCATTGGCCTGTACATATTTATGGCATTTGAGTTAGGAATAAAGTCAGAGGAAATAAAACAAAATCGTCAAGTGCAAGAAACTCTCGCAATTTTTTGTTCCGCATCAGATGGCAAAAAAAAACTTTTTTTGATGAATGGAAGAAACCCTTGCTTATTTGGATATGAAGCTTCTCCCCTACATGTGAAGTATAAATAAAGGTTGATAGTGACGATAGAAGAAAACTGTGAAAGGTTCACATTCTAGAACTAAAATGTATACCTATGAAAATACTGACTATGTTAAAGTTTATTTATTTGATGAATAAAATAATAATAAATAATGGATTGTGAAAGATAAACTTGCTTTAATTTATAATTTTTATTACTCTTATTTTGTTATAAAGTGTGTGAATTCATAGAATACAAATAATTTGGTTTCCATTTACGAATCTGGTATTCTGGTATTTTAGAAATCTGGTACGAAGACGGACAGGTTAAGTTGCCTTTGTACAACTTTTTTCCCAAGGAGGTTTTAGGATGAAAATGTTCATCAATTGAATTCATTTTAAACGAAAAGGAAATGAAAATTGCTCTCTTATTAAGTTTAAATTGATGATGTAATTAATCTCCTATTGCAATTAAATAAGAAGCAATGAAATTATTTCCAATAAGTTCGAAATTACTTCGGTGGAAATGAGATGAAACTATTCAAAGGTAAAAAATATTTCAAAGGAAAAGTTCCATGGAGAGAAATCGCAATTTCCTTACACTTTAGTTATTTACAAGCCGTACCAACCTGTTTTTAATTCTGATGGACTTTATATTGCGGCTAATGCAAGAGTTTGAAATGTAAGCCCGTTATGTTTATAAAAAACGATATTGTAAATAAACATCTTTTTGTACATAGATAGGTACAAGGGTACACGGTTTTTCTTAATATGCTAACGGTTTCTCAAGAGGATCCGATCACACCGCATGTGGCATGTGGGGACTTGCCGCAGATGTGAACACTCACAAATTGTTGTTGATCCTGGTTTACAGGAGTTACAGTGTTGGGAATGTGTGGTGGGCCTATGCCCGAAAAAAAACACCCACAAATTATAACAACGAAGCCAACAGATGGCGATATCGTCGCCCTCGGAAATATGCGCCATACAAAGATAACGTACACCGAGCATACGTAACTCGTAACCTTCTATTCATAAGGTTCACAATCGAATGCAAGACATAAATCGTGCAATAGAAATAATCTATAAGCAATACAAGTTCCAACTAAGAACTAGCTGTTGGACCACGGCCGGTCCCAGGCTTCACACCTAGCCTGGCAGAAGATCTTCCCTTTTCAATGGAGGAACATTTCAAGTTATTATTGTTAACATTGAAGACGCGATATAAATCCAGTTACTAAACGGTCGAATAAGTGGTTTTCGACGAACTATAGCTACCGACTCATCGAATAATATGACACTCAACCGGAAATACTGTTGTTTAAGGAGATGATCAGTCTAAACAGGTTTCACAAAATCTGCTGTTCCATACATTTGAGTAAAGTAGGTAGGTACTGCAGTTTTGTATGAAACATCTGATATTGTTTAGTTTTTTGATGGGTGTAAAAACACCCTGATAACACTTAGATACCACCAATCTAAGTATTATCAGAGTGTTTTTACACCCTGTATATGCACCTTTTGCTCATGTAGAACAGTTTGTGAACTTCTTCAAAAGAAAAGAAAAGAAATATATGCCACTTACAAAACACATAATTCTAACATAATATGAGTGAAATCTTAAGTATTAAATAAATAATGGTCGCAAGAGAATCCTAAATTCCCTCAATGTAGAGAAAACAGGCAAGAATTTCAGACGTTTGGCATAATAATGGCAATTTACGAGCGTAACCCGCAGAAATCACTGTTTCAAAATATTCGTACGCGGATAGTTTGTGCGTACTACGAATTCTTGTAGTTTGTACCTATACTGTATGCTTTATATATATACTAATAATAAGTATTATAAAGAGGAAAGATTTGACTTTTTGTTTGTTTCAAACAAAATCAATTCATTACAATGAATAGGCTCCGAAACTACTGGACCGATCTGAATAACTCTTTTACCATTAGAATGCTATATTATCAGTGATTAACATAGGCTATAAAAAACGGCCAAGTGTGTGTCGGGAAGATTCTAAGCCAGTACGAAGTTCGCAGCGGTCCTCTAGGTTTGTATAAAATATTACGAAGTATTCTTGTTATTTCTCAACTAAAAATTGCGCTTAAAATATAGATACTTGTAGAATCGGTGGCACTTTGCTTAGAGGTATAGACACCCAATTATGTGGGTCCAGCCTAGGTAGCATGACACCGTGATAAAAGCGCTATCACACCTTCACTCTCTTTCTATTTGCACGTGAACGAACGAGATAAAAGACGTGATACAGCAGTATCACGTGTAGCATGCTACCAGTGCAGGTTCGAATCCGCACGTAATTTTTTATCGTGCAGGTTATGTTGCAGATAGTAAAGTCAAGTCTAAAATAATTTATCGAATAGAAGCCCACTTATTAAATGTTAAACTTTATTTGGAGCTACTACAAAACTACGTGAACGTGTTGTCGCTATAGAGAAGATGTGACCAAAAACTCTATAAAGGCTTCCGCACATTGCAGCGATATTATCAACAGCGATATCGCGACACCTTACACACTGCAGCGATTCCGCGATTCGCGTCACGCATGCGCCCTTCACTGAATGTAGTAGAAAGAGATTGCGTCAGGTTGCGATAATATCGCGGCAGTGTGTGGGATCGAGCGCGTCCCCATACAAAATGTACTGAGAACAATTATCGCAAAATCGCAGCGATATTATCGCTCGATAATATCGCGGCAGTGTGTAGGATCGCGCGTCCCCATACAAAATGTACTGAGAACAATTATCGCAAAATCGCAGCGATAATATCGCTCGATAATATCGCTGCAATGAGCGGAGGCCTTAATTATACATACCTGCTGCATACTTATCTGCATTAGGTACATAACAAGTCTTAGTAAACTAAATTAAATTCAATCGTCAGGAATCAGACCCAGTTCGCCAACACTACCGTACATCGCGTCGGTTTGGGGCCGTTAATCGGATTCGGTTCTCTCGTTTACCAATTAATTGAAAATTTCAATTATGGATTAATGTATTTAATAAAGCGTCCAATATCAGCATAATATCTCTCGGTACTTCGCGAATCCCGGCTGTAGTTTTTGTTACCTGGGTTGCATTTTGTTAATTTAAGGGGCTACCGCCCGGTTAGGTAATAGGTAGATAATTATATCAAGTGGTTACAAATTGGGTAACTTTGTATCCATTTTATACATTAGGTACCTATCTATAGCACTTTTTAAGCAGAAAACTAAACTGAACAATCTACAGGACATGAGAAGTGATTTGGTTTATCTCGAAATCTACTAATTAATAAAACTGAAGAAAAAGGAATCTAAAATCCTTTTTTCTTACTACCTTATTTCCAGTCGTAACCATTTTACTCTTACATTATTGATCTGAATAAAATGAAAATTTACAATATACTTAACAATAAACATAGAATGATTTGGTTGTCTTATTTGTTGAAAATTCATTAAAAATCATCTCATTTTTCAAAGAAAACGTCTAAATTCTGACCGATGCCACGCGCTCGTTCACATCGATTAGTATCCACTCATCTGACCGGTTTTTTGACCTTGACTTCCTTTTGTGCACCCGGGCATATTTTCATACCGGAAAAAAAAACCGTTGTTTGTCCGGGGTATATTTGTTTCCCAACAGCCCTGCTCTTTAATATTTATCTGTCCTTGTTTTTCCTACAGAATAATCCATAAGCTCTATATTTCTGTCTCTAACTTACAAAATTACCCCGACGTCTTTTATAGAAGTTCAGACCCCCAGTTCGATAGTTTTGTCGGAATATCAGTTTGAATCCGCGCGTCTCAAGTATCGGTCGGTTTCATGTTTCAAGTGGGTGTTTTGTGAAGTGATTTATTGTGTTTACTTGTTTAAAGTGGCAGTGCTAATCATGTCTATGGATAAATAAACCATTCTGGATGCCGAAAACCAAAACATACGTGAGTCTTTTGTTCTTATTTATAAATAATCATTTTTATTTGAAGCCGAAGCCGTTTGTGACTCATGTTTTCCGTCCTAATTGTTTAGACTTATCGTAATACGACACCACTTGATATTTTGGAATGAACTAAGTGGATTACGAAAATAGATAATATTATCTGCAAATTTTATCAACATTTGAAGTGCTTCAACCATTTTAATGGTTGTTTTCGTCGTTTTTTCGACTCTAAGTGTGTGTGCCGCTGGAACAGCTGGAGCTGGTCAAGATTGACTAGATTTTTCAAGATGGTGGTCACAAATAACATATTTTTTTGGGGAGTTTTTAATGACCGAGGGCATATAAGTGGGTATGGAGAGTCATGGTCCCGGGCACTACGCCTTAAGTAAAATGCAATCTGTTTCTTGCAGAATAAAAAATCATTACTTATGTGAAATATTCGATTGGCGATATAACTTTAAACATTGTAACAAAACACCCTATAGTAATATTTAAAGGGGTTGTTTTACTACGTTGAGTTTGATGTTCTAAACTTTAGACCAGAATAAAACTGTTGTGACATACTAAACTGTATAGATTTTTGAATGTCATTCGTTGAGCTCAGCAGTTGAAAATGTCAAAATTACTATGGAGATACGCATATTTCTACTGCTGATTTGACTTTCAAAAATCGTACTCCTGAAGTATGATTTTTGAAAGTCAAATCAGCAGTAGAAAGATGCGTGAGAAGGCTTTTGTATGAGATTTAAAAACCGTTCAAACTCACCGATGACATTCAAAAATCGCACGCCTGTAGCTCTAAATTGGGGTCAAATAAGTCACTATTCCGCAATGCTAGAAACTTACTGGAACTACAAGAATAATCACAATTTTGTTTGTCAAGGCAAAAGAAAAAACAAAATTTTTAATAGTCTTAAAAAACATTAAGGGTATACTTTGTTCGCATTTACTTTGTTTTGTTATAAACTTGGCAATAAGTATAATACTTTTCGACTGGAATAGTAATCAAATATTCATAAGCATGATAAAGTTTTGGAAAATTAACAACTTTGTTTTTTTCTGTTGGGTGTTATTGAATTCATCAACAGTTATTAAAAAGTAAGAAAATACATTGTATTGAGCATCTGAACTTTGTAGCGCGTAGCAATATTCTGTAGTATAATATGTAGGTCGCGGCGTTTCATGATCATCATCATTAGCCTATAAACGTCACACGGGCATAGGCCTACCGTCAAGCACTGTGTATCAGTCCACCACTCATGCCCAGTGCGGATTGGTAAACTTCACATGTTCATCAGAATTTCTTCCTCAGTGTATGCAGGTTTTATCACGATGTTTTTCTTCACCGTTTGGGATAAGTCGGTATCAGTTACATAGAAAAACTCATAAGTATACGGCATGTCATTAGTGCTGATTCAAACCCGAACCCACATGATTGAATTGCGATCACAAATTACACGTTTTAAAGGATTAGACTTAAGAAGATAGGCGGGCTGAAATGCTAATTTGGAGATTAGGTACGTCACTTTTCTAACTGTATACCTACATATTTGTCCGATCGGCCCCACCCATACACCCCACCGACTAGAGTGCGAAAGAGACAACTGCAGCTCGGAGCGATTTTATCTACATAAAATTGGCGAACTCAGCATTTCGTATTCCCCTGTTTCCTCCTCCAAAACTAAACCGATCTTAATAATTATTTCAAGAATAATATGAGAAAGACTTTGGCTATGTCTGTATGTTTTGCTTTTTTTGTTTATTAAATATTCGTCAAATTTGTTTGCTGGATGTCTGAAAACCGGCGGTACAATTGGTAATTTTCGAAGGTCCCTAGTTCATACAATAATTAGTTAATGCAAACAAGCAAAACATACGGACATAGCAGAGGTAATATAGATAATAATGTTTGCTCTAGTGTCATTATCCAGGGACGAAACAGGGGAATACGTTTGCATGAAAAAAACGGTACTCGCCTATCCTCTTAACAGGTTAAAAAGTGAATCGAGCGATGAATTAAAAGCCCCCTTTTTCTGTGCATATCATTGAATTAGAATTATTGTCATCTCGTGGTGAAAAAATAAAGCAGCAAAGTCATACTTCTCCCGCTTCTACCTGATGAAGGTAGAGGTAACAAATCGCCACCTCTACCTTCATTACGATCCTGACATACATTTTTTCTACTGTAACATTCATTAGCCATGAAAGCTTCCAGGCCTCGGGAATTTGAATATACATAAGCCTAGTCAGGGCAGGACTGGGACCTGATACCGGCCCGGTCATTATAAGAGAGTTGGCCCTCCCTCCCAATCTTGCAAATTCCAGGCAGATTGCAAGAATACGATCTGAAACCAGTAGCTGAGTTCGAGATTTCACTGCATTATAACTCTATTGAAGAGTTTATGCCAAAAACGACTTGCTTTCTGTAGTTGGCCCTCCCTCCCAATCTTGCAAATTCCAGGCAGATTACAAGAATACGATCTGAAACCAGTAGCTGAGTTCGAGATTTCACTGCATTATAACTCTATTGAAGAGCTTATGCCAAAAACGACTTGCTTTCTGTAGTTGGCCCTCCCTCCCAATCTTGCAAATTCCAGGCAGATTACAAGAATACGATCTGAAACCAGTAGCTGAGTTCGAGATTTCACTGCATTATAACTCTATTGAAGAGCTTATGCCAAAAACGACTTGCTTTCTGTAGTTGGCCCTCCCTCCCAATCTTGCAAATTCCAGGCAGATTACAAGAATACGATCTGAAACCAGTAGCTGAGTTCGAGATTTCACTGCATTATAACTCTATTGAAGAGCTTATGCCAAAAACGACTTGCTTTCTGTAGTTGGCCCTCCCTCCCAATCTTGCAAATTCCAGGCAGATTGCAAGAATACGATCTGAAACCAGTAGCTGAGTTCGAGATTTCACTGCATTATAACTCTATTGAAGAGCTTATGCCAAAAACGACTTGCTTTCTGTATCCCGTCTAAAAAGATAGACGATATTATCTTATGCAAAGCATGCTCAAGATTTTACTACAATGGTGTTAAGTACCTGTTTACTAAAACTTTTACGGGCGTTGCATTAATATGCAAAAACGAGAAGCGAGCAAAGCGAGCAAAGCGAGCTCGAGCTCGACTTTATAAGACATTATAACTCGAATGTGTGTTCGTTTCTGTTCCCTGTTTACATAAGGACAAGTTTAAAACACAACCACATTCGCTTTAAAACAATATGTTTTATGTCGATTGTATGTATCTTGTTTTTAATAAGTAGGTATTTCCTTTTAATTTACGCCCGGAATGACTGTATGGCAAGTCAGGGCCTGCGCCTAGTACGTCCTTCCAGCACTACCACTTAGAGCTATAAAGGCTATTAAAAAAAATCTTCTCTCGAGTGAGAGGACGATCAAAACGTATCCCTAAGAAATAGGAGCTTCCAATGTAAGAATATCTGCAGCCATTAGGTTTGTTCGGAATCGAAGAATCAGAAGCACAAAAGGAAATATCGGAATAAATAATGGATTGAAACGAAACGAATGGTTGTAAGAAAGTATTTATTTGTGCTGTTATATTAAGCAGTAAGTTCACTTGTTTGTTTTTCATGCCGTTTGAAACTAAGGAGCTTTGTATTTCAACAATGGTTTTATTTTGTTTGGTGGTTGTTTATTATTCGTTACGGGAAGGAGTAACAAGTCTTAGAACAACATTTTAAAATTACGCGATATGGTAGTTGTATTATAGTACATTATGGTACAAGTGTGTAATGTTGGTTATTACCGCTGAGGCGCTATTGAGACCCAAGCCGTAGGCGAGGGTCTTAAGATAGCCGAGTGCGGTAATCATCAATACACACGTGTATCAATACGACGTTTTTCAACACACTTGTGAATAAAATAACTGGCCAAGAGCGAGGTGTGTACTCGCACATAGAGGGTTCCAAACCTAATGTTACCGTAAGAAAAGATGAGAACAGTGTTACAATATTATTATGTTATCTTTGAAATACGAAAACCGCCGCTGTTCGGAAGGTAGAAAGTGGTCTATCGAGCACAACATAAAAAAGTGCAACGATATAATAGATAAACTATGTCATGATAGTTTAATAGCTTACAGCCGTTTAAATATTGTCATATTACTTAATGATGTATTGTGACCATGCTCACAAGAAGTGGCAACGGGCTCGCTACATGAACACTTACATCGGACAAGTTTGAGTACCTACTGCACGAAAAATGTTAAGTGATATTTGGAATTCAATATTATTACGAGTACCTACTAAGAAAATCCCTGAATATCCCAATTAGAGAATAGGTAGGTATAGTCTTAATGTAAATTATGTAGGTAAAGACATCCATTTTCTTTAACATATTTATTTTTCAAGCGTCTGCGTGGGTCATGATTCATGAATTGTTTCCAGTGAAAGAAAGTGGATGGATAATAGTCAAGTATTTTTGTTAACAAATGGATGGGTACACGGTACACCTAACACCCTCTAATGACTACCAACTGTATTTTAAGTTCACCAAGAAGTTTATGCGTTGCAATCTCATTCAATCATGATGCAATCTTTTTGAACTATGATTCTATTCTAGAACATGGATATAAACCATGGATTTAGAACGTAGAAAGAGAAGGTATAGAAGGAAGCACATGTCTTGTATATTCACTCAAAAAGAGATGCACATAGCAAATTCGCTCTAATTAAAAAAAAGGAGATCGCTACTTATTACTGACCTTATCGACGTAACCACTTTTTGTACTACAACGGCTGTCTGACTCCGGAGTCAGGCATCTAGCTTCATATAAATTGAATAGGATTTTATGACTATCGCCGTCTCATACGTGGTTACGCTGTGGTTCAGTCTATCAGCGTAAGGGAAAAAAATTGTTTATGATTTAGAATGATAATGGATCCATCATAACCTCCTTACAAACACAGAAACATGATAATTGGCCATGGCTGTCGGTAATTTTCAACCTTCTTTCATACGTCGATGTTTCAAAGTTTAGGTAAACCCCTTTCTATCAGAACGAAAATTTAATAGTAACTGTTTTATTTTTATTTTCGTCGTTGGATTAGAAAGGGGCCAACCAACAACGACGATGAAAACGTACGAAAGAACGTTTAACGAAGTTTAGAGAATTTACATTTTTCACCGCTTGTACAGTCTGTAGTCTGTACTCCAGGTATAGACAATACCTATTTCCAGCATCCTTATACAAACCAATGGATACAATCCTCCTTACAAGCATGGAAATACAAAAATTGGCCATGGCGGTCGGTAATGTTCCACCTATTTCGAACGTTTTCATCGTCAATATTTCCAACTTTAGGTTTGTCACTTTCTATCAGAACAAAAATTTAATAAAAACTTTTTTTTATTTTCATCTTTAGATTAGAAAGGGATAAACCTATAGTTGGAAAATCAATGATGGAAAATTACGAAAGAAGGTCGAACAGTACCGACCACCATGAGTATTTTCATGTTTCACCGCTTGTTTGTAATGAGGCGGGTTATTGACGAACAGAAGAACTAGGTATGTCTTTTTCTCACATTAGTACTAGCACCCGAGTTGGATAGAAATACAAGACTGAAGTTTGTCTTCTCTGTATGAAAGTCTAAAACCAAGAATTTTGATAATTCAATCTTCTTGCCTACAACACGTAGAGCGTAAGCGAAATACTTGGCCTATGCTACAACACTAAATGGTGATAAGGTGCATCAGCTAGCGTAAGCGAAAGTTCATGATCAAGAAGGTTGTAAGGTAATATCTCTAATTTCATTGCATGTTGATAATCAAGAAGCTTGGAAAGCGTTGATTGAGTATTTTTTAGATTCGTATATTACTGGAAGGATAGAGATATGACAAAAATATACGAAATCTCGTACCTTAGCCCGACTAAGTTGCATGATTTTTTTAGCAATTTCAACTTCATCAGCATCAGCATAGCGTATACGCGTGTCTCGTTTCCGCGTTTACTATTATTTTAATTCCTTTTTGAGTCATTCTATTTCTACGTTGGAATGGTAGGTATTGATCAGTATCAGTAAGGTGGCATAGGTATTTTCTATACATTGGTTTATATCCATGTCTCACAGGAAGATACCATACGATATGATGATGACAGGAATAAGGATCTCCTAATTCTAAAACATAAAGTCCGCATCAATTTAAGATTGTAGTTTGTCTCTTGTGTCTTATGGCATACCTTTAATAGTAGAAAGAGATGGAACTATAGATATTTGTTTATAGACTAAGAGATAAGTGTACTTTTTGCAACCATCAGCAGCAAGGCTGATTCAGTGTTTATGTGGTGTAGAGCATCTGTGTGATGGGGATGGACCAGGTCTGCCTGCATAACTTTAGTCGGTTTATGAGTTACAGACGTTTAAAGGTCTGGAAAAAAGTTACGATCCACAGCAAGGCTGATCGTATGATATTATTGTAGTATGCACTGTAGCTATGCGAAAAGTACAAAAACTGACATGAACTGCCAGTCGGTTTAGGAGATACAGCCGTTCAAAGGTCAGACCTTTGAACGTCAGTAACTCCGAAACCGACTGATGAACCATGTCAGTTTTTGTATTGTTCACATGGCTACAGTGCATACTATAATAATATCATACGATCAGCCCTGCAGCTGTTCGTAATTTTTTTCCAGACCTTTAAACGTCTGTAACTCCTAAACCGACTGAAGTTATGCAGGCAGACTTGGTCCATCCCCATCACAGAGATGCTCTACACCCCATAAACACTGAATCAGCCTTGCTGCTGATGGTTGCAAAAAGTACACTTATCTCTTATAATATTATGCGGCTGTCCACTTTCCACGTTTTTTGACACTTTTTGACACGATAGTGTATGTAAAGTTGTGTAAAGTAGTAACTTTTTGTGCCTTTTGTCCTACCACAAGACACAAAACGTAAAAAAAACAAACTTCAAGAAAAGTGGACCGCCTTGCAAAAGGTATGGCTCCCTCTATGCCTTCAGGTATAATCTCTTTGATCTATGTCCATGATTCACTATTGACGTAAGATTGACGTGCAACGATTTTATTCCGATTTGTCCTATCATTATGATGCAAAATATTTCATTTGAGAAAATAATTATTTCAATCCATCTTAATAACGTAGCTGTTAATATGGCTTAATATTTTGTTACTTTCCGTAATTCTCTTATATTATTATGTTAGGATATTTTCAATTATGAAATACGGTTTGCTGTATAAAGAAATAATTTTTCAGTTTCCTGCATTGTGAATCGGACTTCACATCCTGTCATTCAAGCAAAAGTTCAAATGTTCAAAATACTGTTACCGTCTCGAAATTAGTTAAATATTGTTAATTCCCAATGAAATAGTGATTTTTCACAGAAATCTTAAGCACCTACCTTTTATGCTATCTATGGATGTAGATAGGTACTACTAGGTGTTTACCAAGTTTCGCCGACACCGGTAAGTACCCGTTCTTGCATGAATCCATACAAATCACACATCAAAATATCGAAACAATTATTCAATAATTATTATAGTTTTTTTCATCTTTGCTCATTTTCATGACTAAAACTGGTGTTAATTTAATGGATTTTATTTAAAATGTAATATTAAAAGTTTGTGTCTATGCTCATCAACGAAAAACATCAACTGCAACCCTAAGTTTGTTTGTACTGTATTTTTTCAATTTTCTTAAAAACTATTATCAATACAGACACCGCTATAATTTTCCTACAAAATTCAATAGTTCATCGACATGTCAGAATTATTTCAGATTTTTAGGCTTTATAAGTTCGGAGATCAGGGGGGGGGAACCAAAATTTTTCGTGCAGTCGGTCTTATAAATGAATAACTAAACATCACTTAGTAAAACGAACTACCAATACGAAATCTACGTTCAAAGCCCTTTCAAATGATACCAAACTCGGCTAGATTGGAAAACTTTTTTTTTAAAAGTTGTCAGTTTTTGGACCCTAAAAATTTGGAGAAAAATTATTTTCTGAATGTTTAGTCTCGCTTTACGTTTGGGTTAGCGTGATTGACCACTATGCCGAATTTCAAGTCGCTAGCTTCTATAGATGCTGAGAAAAGTGGCTGTGACAGACGGACGGACGGACACGAGAGTGATCTTATAAGGGTTCCGTTTTTCCTCTTTGAGGTTCGGAACCCTAAAAATACTAAAATAGATACCTATTTGTCCTTAGAGTTTTCAGGTAGGTAGTAAACTTTCCATAACGTTAAGGGCTTCACATCTTATATCGGGTGGTGTACAACATAAATCGTTTTCTTCATAACTAGTACTTGTAGACATTTGAATAAATAAATAACTATAAGTAATTAATTTTAACAGTGAAAACGAGTTGTGAAAAAAAAATCGCAATGGCGGGAAAAAATATATAAGTTTTCCTATGCGCGCGCATCTAGCAATGGCGATCGTCCATAGACTAATTAAGAATGAGGTTTCTTTTTTTTGGCTTTTCGCGGATAGCGTTTTAGCCACGTACAAAATGGGGAATTTAAAGTTTTCTTTATTACCTACAGAGAAAACAAAAGTTATATTTGAGTGAAAGTTTTATTTATTAAAAACGTACAAGTTGAAATTATCTATTTAAATACGAAGTTGCATGAAATGAGGGAGCAATAGGTACATTATTTTATTTCTATTGAACACGATCTTTTGTGTATCGAAACTTTTTAAGAACAAAGCAACTCAACCAATTAAAAAAAAACGTATAACTCATTAGTGAATAATAGTAATGAAAAAGTCACAGTTTGATTACAGGTGTCATTATGTGCCTTATTGCGGTGAAATTAGAGCCATTTTATGAGCAAGTGTGTTGAAAAAATCATTACTCTGCAAAAACTGTATTTTTAAATTTCGATTTATGAGGAATGTTATAGTAGATTACACACCGAGGACAGGAAAGTAAGAAAGGTCTCAGATCTCATGTAACATGAGATCTGAGGCTTTCGCTTATTTACTGTCCGAGGTTAGTATACTATTTTTCTCCTCGATGGCCAGGTGGAAAGTGCAACTTCGTTTAGCGCAGCGGGACGACAATTGACGCTTTCCGTCCGGAGGGGAGAAAATGTAATATAATGTATCTATGTCATATATATAATGTGTATGTAACGTGATGTTAGTATTCTATAATTTTTGGTTCATTAGGAATGAGTTTAGTTTTTTGTCTACATGTAAAATTTATTAAAATTCGATTTTGCGGCCCTGTTATATAAATAAGTTATATAAATAAATTATATAAATAAATTATATAAATAAATTATGCCACTCCATCCATCAATCTGCTCTGGGCCCGCGTGGTATAGTATGGCCCACTCCCTCTCTCCATTCGTGAGAGGAGGCCTTTGCCCTGCAGTGGGATCCCACTGGTTATAATATAACTTTTTAATAAATATGTCATAAATGATATAGTGAGATTAGTTAAAAACTTAAAACCACTACTGCCACCGAGTAGGTACTTCTTTTGCTAAAAGGAGCCTTCACATTAATATAATAGGTAATTAAAATTTGTCAGCAATCCCCAACCTTAAAAAAGTTTTATTCAAAATATTGAGAATAATAAATTTGTCTACCTGTCTTTAACAGGCGCGCAAAATAGCGGCAATCCATTAATTATGTTTCACAATGATGTTTTTTGAATGTCCTTCGTAATTGATTATGAACTACGCACAATCTGAATTAGGTCGACCTGACTGTACCCTTTTTAGAACCTTGTATTAATACTACTTATTTAGAATAGTCTGAATCCAACTGCAGAGCAAAGCATTCGTTTAATTATCATCATCATCAGCCTATCATCGTCCACTGCTGAATCCTCCCAAGGCGCGCCACAAAACTCTGTCCCCGGCCTTCCTCATGCAGTCGCTCCCCGCTACCTTTTTTAGGCCGACATCGGTTCAGCAGGCAGCAGGGCGTCCCACGCTTTTCGCACGCCTTTCAGATCGTGGTCTCCACTCTAGAATTCTGACACCCCATCGGTTGTCAGTTCTTCGGAAAATATTCTTTTAATACTATTCCTCAATTGAAATTCAAATATCATCGCCTCTAGTTAAACTACACTTTGAAAACTCTTTTGCAATAGACAAGGATATCGATTTAGGAAACAGTCGCCTTTTTACAAACTTTTTTTATGTTTTTAAATATCATCGCATTGTAAAATGCTATAGGTACAGGGTGTAATAAAACACTATAGAAATATTTAAAGTGGTTGTTTAGTTTAGATTAGATCATCAAACTGAACAACTTTCACCGTGTCCAAAAATCTGCTGTTTCATATAAAACGCTGTGCTTACTCGACTAAATATATGTGGACAGCTAATTTTTTTTTCGACTTTGACTCCATAGCGATTTTTTTTTAAGTTTTATGGTCTAAAGGGTGTTTTGTTACATCCTATAGAGATCTAAAGACGCTGCCAGTAACCCTATAACAACAAATAATTAATTCATGTTGATAAAATATCCGAATATATAAAAAAAACACATGAATAACTTTGCAGCTGAAAAACGGCGTAACATCGAAAATTATACGTCGAAACATAATTACATTAATGTGTTTACACGAGTCTCTAAAAACTTGTGTGGTAGGTACATAAGTATCTAAAAATTCGGAACAAGTAGGTATCTAGGAGACAAACACATTCTACCAAGAGACCAAGAATAAAAGCAAAACAACCTTGAAGTAGGTACTTTTCTAGTGAGTGAGCTAAAGTTAGAAAAATCACCAGTTTTCGAGAGGTCTTGTAAGTTTCCGGATATCCGAAAAACTTTACGAGTTTCTTTCCGATTCGAAGTTACGAATCCGAATCCTAAGGTTGTACTTCGTGGTCACGTCTTGATGAAGTTTCCACTCGAAATACCCACTTTTAGTAAAGTTTTGTACTCGAGAGGCTATTATTTTATTTTAAACACTGGTTATACTTGTAAAATGGGGTGTCTTCGTTAAGTAGATACGTGATATTGTTACGAAAGGCTTGATCAGTTACGAGTTGAGTTTCGTAGCTTAAACGTATTTCATTCGATATTACGCAATAATGATTTTTCTCGCACACTATTTAGACTTGGGCCACTGTTATTCTCAAGAGTATTCTAAGGGAAGACCTCAAATTTAAATGTATTTAAATAAATAACGCTCACAGGCACATACATTGTAATGATCCCAAAGTAGCACTAAAGGCTTTTATTATGGAAACCATACAACAACGGCACGAACATATAACATCCATGACCGAACCGGGATTCGAACCCAGGACCCTGGTTTGGCAGTCCGGCGTGGTAACCATTACACCAACCGGGTCGTCTAGTTTAGTTTTGAGTGAAACAAATTAATATATATTTTTTAATTTTTATGTTATTTACATAACCTCCTCCTTTTTTTGAAGGCGGTAGAAAATCAATGCACAAGTATAAAGTTCGTATAAAGTTCGTACATTAAAAAAATTTAAACCGGCTTAAAAATTAAAAAGTTGAATACAATAATTACAGCCCATTACTCTTTTACTTTCGCACCTGGCTTTACTGTGAAATTGGGTAACATTGTTACCATTTTAAACATCTCAGGAAAGAATTATATATCTAGATTAACTTTGAAAACACTATAGTATGTAGTAAATAGATATTCTTTCTTATACTTACTGTGTTATAGTTTAGAATGCAAAGGGTCCTTAACATGGTGACGGTTTTTTAAGGGGTCGATTAGACCATCATACTGAAAAACATTGGGAACAACATCGAAATCGCAAAAAAAACTACTGTTCCATACAAACTTCAATCCTATTCGACCAAAATGTATAGGGACAACAGATTTTTTTCGCGATTTTGTTGTTGGTCTCATAGAGAAAGTTGTTCTGTTTGATGGTCTGATCATCTTCATAGAAAGCCGTTAGCAGTGGACCCTGTATTTGACTATCCTCCGGAGAATAAAGTACCTACTAAGCCTATGCTTGTGCTTTTTAACACAAAAGCGATATTCTGACGTAGGGTATGCACAGCAAACTTGCAATTAGTTTAAAACAATTCTATAACTGGAACTGGTTCATATAACCGTCGCGCGTCGCAGTCTTTACGTCACAAGGATCGTCTGAGAATTTAATTGTCGAACTTCTGAGCTCCGCAGTCCTACGCTTAGAGGCATGGTTCTATACGTTAAGGTGGGAATGTGGGGAGAAATACTTGAGACAAAAGATACAATTACTAGCCTATTGTATTTTTCATGATTCCATGTTTGAGTGGGCAACCCCATTTCTTCACGGGAGTCGTACGAAGGGACTAATTAATAACGAGTTTCTTATGCAGTGTTTTTGTGTGCGAAAGGATATAACTTTTAATCATCAGTTAACATGTCATTCCATCCTGAATTTATTAATTTAAGGGATATGAATGATACAGTCTTAGTGCAGGGAGAACTACCGAAATCACGTGACCGAAATTACCCCTGTACATATTACATTACAGTACTGTACAGTACTGTACTGTACAGTAAGAGCTCGGTGGCGCGTTGCGGAGAGGTATGGACTCTCAATCATGAGGTCCGGGTTCGAATCCGCACGGACAACATGCCACGTACCAATGAGTTTTTCTAACATATGTACGTATTACCGACTGCTCTCATACGGTGAAGGAAACATCGTGAGGAAACCTGCATATGCAGAAGAAGAAATTCTGATGCATATGTGATGTCTACCAATCCGCATTGGGCACGCGTGGTGGACTAACGCCTAAACACCCTCCTAGAGGGTAGGCGTGTGCCCTGCAGTGGGACGTATATAGGCTGGTGATGATGATGATGATGATGACTGTACAGTACATTTTCAACTAACACCACAATTTTTTTACCAAAAATAATTTTTGGGCGTATTAGGATAATGGAACTAAAACAACATTCCAACAAGACGAAAACAATTTTTCCTTCCATACAAAAGTGCCGGCTGAATAAACCTTTAAAATTTTCAAAGTATTTAAGGGTATATTTTCGTTTGTGACGTCATCACTTGCTGTCAATTTTCAATAAAAAATGTTGATAATGTTTTGTAAGTTTTCCGTGACCTTTTGTTTCAGCTCCCACCATCGATAAGAAAAGTGTTAAGTATTTTTTGTGAAGAATACCTAGTTAGTAGGTAGGTTTTTTTTCACACAATAAGAAATTCATTACTTAACTAAAACATTTTAAATTAACCACAGTGGGAAGTTTCGGTTAATTTAAAGTGTAACCTACATACATACCACTTTTTTCAAACTAAATACGATCATCACTGTGGGCAAAAAAATTGTGTATAGAGATACAAAAATTATGATTTCACAATATGTAGAGTAACGGAATATGCCTACATAAGTAATTAAATTTATTAAACACTTATTTTTTTAAATATTTTTATAGTTTCAAAATTACACATGTGATATTTTTTACTAACCGACAAGGAGGAGATTCTATGATATATATACCGCCGGTATTCTAATTTTGAACATACTGAAAAAAAAAATCACCGACATTTTCGTCAATTCGGTATGTCAAGTTTTTTTTTGGGAGGACAAAATGGAAAACCATTTCGAGATAATTGTCTCAATAACAATATTTTATATGTCAGAATATTAAAAATGAAAGGATTAAACTAAATATCAACTTAAAATAACTGTTGTCATTCAGAAAAAATATGTTCAATGTGTCAGAATTTGACATTTCATGTTGCCGTTTCTGTTTCCAACATGGAGCAAGAAAGAGAAGGCAGGTAATTTTTATTTTTTAAATTAATTTTTTAAACAACAAAATTAACAACGTGGAGTTCGAATAATTTATTCGAGCCCACTTTTGCCATTTTCAGATAAACTTCATGAATTGAAAAAAAAATGTTTCTTATAATGATATCTTCTATCCGTAAAAAATATAAAATAAAGACAAAAAAATGCTTGACATACCGAATAATTGTGTGAATAATAGATAGATATATAGTAGATTACACACCGAGGGCAGGAAAGTAAGAAAGGTCTCAGATGTCATTTGATTGCTGACCGAGGTGAAGCCGAGGTCAACAAACATGTGTTCTGAGGCTTTCTTATTTACTGCCCGAGGTTAGTTTACTATTTTTCTCCTCGACGGAGGTGGAAAGCGGCAACTTCGTTTAGCGCAGCGGGAAGAAAATTTACGCTTTTCGTCCGGAGGGGAGAAAACAACATTTTCTATGTTAGAGATTTTAAAATGAAAGGATTACGGATATTTTTTAAAAAATATAAGGTTCTTTTTCGACCAGGAGTGCGATTTTTGAATCTCATTCGGTGAGCTCAGCAGTTGAAAATGTCAAAATTACTATGGAGATTTGCATCTTCCTAGTAGGAAGATGCATATCTCCATAGTAATCTCCATAGTAATTTTGACATTTTCAACTGCTGAGCTCAGCGAATGAGATTCAAAAATCGCACTCCAGGGCCCTATTCAATAAACGCGACAATTACAGGTGAAAGGCGACAGGCGAAAATTCGACAATTATTTACAGGTCAATAAAAATGTACATTGACAAAATTGTCAAGAGCATTGAGTTCTGCTTACGTAGGTCGTGGGTTCGATTCCCACGGAGGACACCTAGTGACATGTCACTTTGTGCATTTTTCCCCAGTTTGTTCATATTACAGGCTGAATCACATGATTCCATGCTTCGGATGGCACGTTACGCCGTTGATCCCGGCTACTATCTTTGGTTAGGTACATAAAAACCACGTCAGAGGCCCGTAAGGTGGTCTGAAAAAAACTCTGATACCAGGGCTTGCTGCCCAGTTGCCCACACGATAAGAAGAAGTGTTTAATAAAACAAATACTTATGTCAAGTTTTTCAGGAAAAATTTTCATTATGTCTATTCTATTTTTATTAAATGGCGTTTCCTTGTTAGATTTCGCCAGTGTCAAGTATTGAAGATATATTTATTAGATATTGTACGGTAATAGGATATGGCGATCTCAAAACCCCGTTTTTAAACAAAAACATACACTTGAAACCACCATAAAACGGCGGAGCCACTTGGGCAATCAAATCGCAAGCCGACGACACGTCTACTTGTTACCTCCTTAGCCACGCGACTCCTCTGTCACATGTCACCTGTCAGGAGAAAAATTATTGAACAGAAATATGTCAAATTGTCGCTACAATCCGACAAATTTCTTTTCTCAAACATGCTTGGAAATTTGAGCATTATGTTGACAACCTTCTTTGAAATAAATCGAAATTGCTGTACTATGCGAGCAGTGGCCGGCAATAGTTGTATGAAAATCTATATCTGTCGTAGTTTAGCGGCCAAATAAATTACATAGTAAACTTATATTATGTCGTGTAATTTCAAAATGGAACGATCTTTTACTCCGAAACATGGCAACCAAGGAGGTAACTTATCAAAGGTTTGGTTTAAATTTTGAACTGGCTTGCAAATAAAAAGCTTTATAATGAAAAAAAAACGAATGGACACTTTAACCACAGATAAGTTATAAGTTACTAGCTTTATCGCAGGAAAAATTATTGTTGTTCGTCATTGATTTTGAAAAGTTGATTAATTTTCATTTCCGCGCATTCATAATTCATAATTCATAATATTTATTGCATAATCATAATAATAACATAATAGCATTGTTTGAGAAAAGCACCATACAAGCCTTGGCCACAACTAGGCATTGATGGACTTGCGTATGTGTGCCTTGGCTTCGCCTCGGCCCACATTTAAACGTTCGTCCATCGATGCGTCTTTTGCTGGCCACTGCAGTAATGTACCTACTATAATTTTCCACCATGACATTTTGACGAAATTATCAGATTTTCCACCTGTAATTGTCACGCTTATTGTCACGTTTATTAAACCGGGCCCTGTAAACTCCTCGGTAAATTTGAAAAGTACATAAAATAACTGGCCGATAAGAAAAACAAAATTATAATGTCAGAATTTGACATTTTATGTTGTCGTTTCTGTTTCCAGCATCGAAGTAGAAAAAGAAGGAAGGTGTCTTTTTTAGATTAGCAAAGTTTTTTCTACATGAGTTCGAATGATTTTCTTGTGACCACTTTTGCATTTAGATATTACCGTTCAAATTCATTTAAAAATGTATTTGTATTGATAAACTAGCTAGCTTTTACGGTTCGCTTTCATTGCAACAAACTATCTTTCATAAAACATACTTATTTTATAACTATCTCCCATAATCTGTATATTCTTCTGTCTAGTCCCACACCAAGAAATCTCGAGAGAAATATATCTCAAGACAATAATTATATTACTACTATTTTATTGTATGGTATAGTCAGTGAATTTACGCTATGGTATGGTGCTAAGGGAGCCTCCGTACGTGAGTCCGACTCACATTTGGCCGGTTTTCTTTAAATATAGTAGTTTACTTAACAAAATTTTAAAAATATTGCTTTTATGACTATGGAGAAAAATTAGCCGTGGAATTTAAATATTCCCATTGTTTTGGCAGACGTGCCTAAACCACTGAACCGATTTTGATGGTTGAGATGTCATTCGACTGCAATTTAAGTCTGTGATTGAGTCATAATTACAAACATGACGTGGATGTACATTAAAGATATTTATAAAAATGTTAATTGGCGGTGTTTGGAATAGGTACCTACGTAATGGAATACATTGAGACCATTTTTAGAATTTTTGTCTGTTTGTTTGTGCACACGTTATTTTAAAACTACTGAACAGATTTGGATTTCACGAAAGCATAGGGCTTAGTTTGGATTGGCATCAAACTAGTACCTACCTAAGTAATAAAATCTTTTCTGTTCAATTATTCATTGAAATTGGTAGGAAGCAAGTTTTTAGTTGTTTTGATATTATTTGCAGTGATTTAATTTCAGAAGTAAATAAAAATTGCATGATTTTCTTATCAAGAATTTTATACTACGTAGGTAATTTAATCTTCTTGCTTAGAATTTATTTGAAACTGTGCGCGACTGTATTGGTAATTGTATATTGAAAAGCCGACCAAAGAGAATGGTCATAGATTTGGTATGCGCTACTTAGACGACACTGACATAATTGAAGTCATTTCAATTTGATTGAACAATATGACAAAAATTATCCTAGAATTCGTAAAAATTTTTTGGAATACAACATAATTTTAGCTTTAGAAAAATACAAATAATGAATTATTCCATTCAATTACCTTTGTGTTTCAGTCATCCACAGACGGATCGAGAAAAAAATTGTCGCAAATTATTTTTAAAACATTTGACGCGGACGTGCTCCAGTAACGGCATTTCGCCGTACAATGAAAAAAATCAGAAACAAGGATAATTTTGCAGTTGTCACAGGATGTCAAAAGCTTGAATTTGTTCGCCATTTTGTATGGTAATCACAATATTTGATTTTAAATAATATGTTTTCAAAAATATTAGTGTTTCAGACTGGTATTTCAAAAAATCGATTCATTATGTTTTTTAAATTTATATAAACTTTCTTTTTACGTAAACTGTAAATTCAACAGTGTAACGTAACCCTTCTAAAAATGTTCCTAAAGTAACCCCATTTTTAGCAATATTTCGACGAACAGTGTCCGGATTTTATGCGATTACTAAAATAAATTATATGAAACATACAAAAAAACGATTCATTACATTTTTAAGTAAAGGCAGTTCTTTCATAATAAATATAAAACACTGGATATGCAATAGCATATCACTGAAAACAATGTTCCTAAAAGTAGGGGTTTTAGAAAATATACCCTTAAGAAGTATGGTTATGGAATTTTATTCGAAAAGGTAAATTTACACCCAATATCATATCGGTCCATCACTCTCCTCTATTCTTAGAAAGGCTTTATTAGTATAAAGAATAGAAATGAGAGTAGGTAAGGGTTTAATATATGATTTAAATACCTCTATGATTCTAATGCTATCTGGAACAAAATGTAGTCTATATTATATGATTTTTGTATTATCAAGAACTAGATTACATTCAAGCATTAAGCCTAAGCAGTGTTCGTCACAAGGATTGTTGGAGAATTTAATTGACCAACTTCTGAGCTCTGTGCAGTATTATATCCAAGCAGGGTTAACTATGCTAGGGGGAGACGGTAAGAAAAAAAAATACTGCTAAACGATATTGTAATTGAGTTTGATGATATGGATGCGAAATGTTGATAAGGTATCGGCATAAGAATAATTAATACTCTGTATCTATTCAATCTACCACAAGTTAAGCTTAAGAATTTATATTGTAATAGTCATTAAGTCGTGTTATGCTGTAGAGTTTCTTGCCGCATCTTCCCACAGCGACAACACGTTCCGACGCGGTGGTAGCTTAAAAAAGAATTGACGTTTAATAAGTATGATTCAGGCTTTGATTAATTCAAGAAATTATTTTGATTTGATTTGAAGTTGATATTGTAGTAAATTAAAACTATTATTGTAGTTTGACTCTTATTTTTGTATTGAATTTCATTGATTCTATTGGTTACTTTGTAAACGAATAGACATCACAATGTACATTACATTTTAAGAAGCCTAACAAAAAGACCGTAATTATTCAAGAACACTTTATTAAAATCTGCCAAAAAAAAAAACTAGTGACGAAACATGTTAATGAAAAACCACCATTGTACAGCTCAGAATCGAACCTACGACTTCACGATTATGAGAGGCTCACATCCATCTGATCAGCATGACTTCTTAGAGTTACAGACTCATTGCCACTGTTTGGTCTCATTGATACATTCACTTACTCAAAAATATACCTTTGCTTAATTTTATTACATCTCTTTTGTTTTGGATCTATGCCAAAATAGCATAATATATTCCCTACCCTCTTACTCCGTATAGTGCTTCAGCCTATGCCTACTTATTAAGGTATGCCTAAATATTTTTTCACCATGACAATAAAATTCTGAGCTTTTATGAAAACTGAAAAGATTTTGAGAAAATCGTGATCTTACTATGAAGGTCTAAGGTGTACCTATTTTAAATTTTATTCAGTCACAATCATTTATAACAACTGCCTCAACTTAGATTAGAAATTAACTCCGGTCAAAATAGATCGCTCATTTGTTTAGGTATCTATACAAAAAAAATCACGGGTTACCAAATTAACCTGTAGTCAGGTTCACGCAAGTGGGGCTAAATGAGCATGGTGCTATCAGTAAAGTTACAAAGTTTGAATCGAGATAAAACGTTTCCTTTTCTTCTTTTTTCTGTAACTTTTAATTTACGGATAAAATTTCGTGCTAACATAATGTTCAACTTGTTAAACTTTTTAATTAGCCATCGTGCTAGTTTAGTATTATGCTTACAGTAACAAGTTTAATGTCCTAGTTTGATTCATTTATTCTGGATATTCTCTTTATAAAAAAAAAAAAATAATAAATTACAAAAAATAGCGGTCAGCACAAGCGTCGTCAATAACAATGATACACAAACAGACAAAAATCAGCAACATGCTTCGTCAATACAAAGAAATACAAGCTCAGTCAAATAATCCGCCCCTTGTCGATCCTGGCGCAAAGGAGCCCATTACGCTAGCAGCGTTGCCACGTTGAATTGATATGGCAAGCCTCTGCACCAGAAACGACCCGGAACGGGGGTCACAATTAACCAACAAGAGATACCAACAGAGAGAGATTTACAAGTTTAATTATAATTTGTTTAGTCACCGACCTAGATTTATACTAAAATTTTAAAAATAAACTGTACTATAATATGTAGAAAATGTTATCGGTTCGGTTTAAATGATTTTGGTTTTGCAATGATTTCGAAGCTGATAGCCTTCATACATTTTTAAATCAACTCAATCGCTCGTTTCAATTTTGAGGCGCATATTTGTACCCACTGTTCACACAAATGGCGACAGGCTCAATCCGTCACCCTACTCACGTTGGAGTAGAGTTTCGGTACTTGATAGATAATTGAATTAATTGACAAGTCTTAGGGAGGTAAAAAAATTTATCGCTTACTTCACAACACAACGCATGAGTAAATTATATACCACAGATAATTTTATTCTAAGGAGAGCAAAAACAGATCACGTGACGATGACGCACTCGCCCAGTTTTTCCACGCGTACCGCGTAGGTGAAATTGTCAGTGAATGGTCACACACACACCGACTCTGTGACTTGTAGTAGTGTGCCTATTAGTATATGAGATAGACGTACTTTTTGTTATCATCAGATGCAAGGCTGATTCAGTATTCATATGGTGTAGAGCATTTATGTGATGGAGATGTAGCAGGTCTGCCTGCATAACTCCAGTTTAGGATTACAGCCGTTCAATAGTTAGTAAAAAAATAACGATCAGCTGCAAAATACTGATCACAGGATATAAAAAAAAATAAAAATAATAATATAAGTAATATAATAAAATACTTAAATAAAAAAAAATATATAATATTTAATATAATATAATATTATTTTGCACTGTTGCTTTGTGAATAGTACAAAAACTGACATGATATCAGTCAGTTTATGAGAAACAGTCGTTCAAAGGTCGGACCATAACAAAAAGTAGGTACAGTCTGCAACAGAGAAACTTGACCCCTCTATCTACATCTTTATAAGCGCAACAGGGTTCGGTTTCTCTGATGCTGACCGTACATCAGACCACCATCAGTACCAGTTTCATCTATTGAAAATATCCAAGAGCGATTATAGGAAGCTTTGTCTCTGTGGGAATTTTTGTTCATGTACTTCACAGTTCTCCTGTAACCTTGTATAGAAATTCACATCCTAATTTATAGTACACATCGTGACATCATACATCTACACGTTTGTGTAACAGTGCCTATAACATTGTTCTGTTAATTAGAAGCCTGTTCTAGACAGATTTGATTGATCTATTGGGGTTTCCCTAATCGATGACAATAGTGTACTAAATGGACAAGCAAAGACGCATGGCTCTTTGACTTATGTCAATTATTCATAGTTGATTACTCAGAATGGATTGGTTTTCTACGGTACATCGTTTAGGAGATCTATACATTTTTAGAGCGAAAACTTTAGCCACGCATTCCACTCGTCAAACTGAACAACTTTCACTATACAGTGTGTAATTGAAATGAGTTGACAAATTTTCAGGGGTGGTTCGTACCATCAAACTGAATAACTTTTTCTATCGGAGCAAACCTGAAATCTCAAAAAAAATACAGCTGTTCCATACTAAACTGCAATGCCTTCCATACTCAAATGTTTGAACAGCTGATTATTTTTTTTGTAATTTCAGGTTTTCTCTCACAGTCAAAGTTTGATGGTCCGAACCACCCCTAAAAAAATTTTCGACTCATTTAAATTACACCCTGTATATGGGGTGCAAGGAAAGAGCCTCCCCGAGTAACGAAAGCCTCAGCCTCAATACGACAATTGCTGACTGGCT
This sequence comes from Agonopterix heracliana, assembly GCA_963693445.1. NCBI lineage: Eukaryota > Metazoa > Arthropoda > Insecta > Lepidoptera > Depressariidae > Agonopterix > Agonopterix heracliana. The sequence continues at coordinate 7,068,046 of OY856327.1, forward strand.
AATCTTCACGCTACAGCATGAGTGATTGTCATAGAATATGACTCATGCTAACTGGAAAGAAGACTAAGGATATGATGGGAACCAAATCCGAAATCGCGATACATAAATCTGCCGTTCATTTGGGTCGGGTCGCGGTTGACATTTTTATGAAACACTAGTGTTTTCCCGCGACTTCGTCCGCACAAATTATATACCAGATTTTAAGTCAGATCAAAGGCTATCAAACAAAAGAAGTTTCATCAAAATCGGTTGAGTAGTTTTTGCGTGATGCGCGAACAAACAAACAAACTAAAAATTTTGTCAATAGATGGCGCTGCACGTTTTTAAATCGCGTTATTTGAATTTATATGAAGAGAACCGCTACTTTTTTGTTCCTCATGATTTTACGGTTTTATAATAGTTATAAGATATTTTTTTTCGCGATTACGATGTTGGCTTCATACCTAGTGAAAGTTGTTCATTTCGATGGACGGAAGCACCCTGTTTAATATGTAACGCTTTTAAGTTTACAGCCTGTATACAGGGTGGAAATTATATTATTAGCATCCTTTTTAACGAAGAGTCTACCCATCGAACTGAACAACTTTTCGGAGCAAAAAAAATTTGTTGTTCCATACTAATAAATCTGACTTGCGTTACGGACCCAAACTACTACCAATGACTCCTCAACTCAAATGTATGCAAAGGCAGCATTTTTTTTTGCTCCGATTGGTTTGCTCTCATAGTCAAAGTTGTTCAGTTTAGTAGGTATACTATATACTCTTATTTTAAAAACGTAACGTTAATTCTGTAAACGAATTTCTTTTGTTTGACTTTAAGTAGACTACATTACGTAATTGTAGCGACATTTTATTTAAATTATTATTTAGAACTAGTGTTTTCCCGCTACTTCGTCCGCACAAATTATATACCAGATTTTAAGTCAGATCATAAGCTATCAAACAAAAAAAGTTTCATCAAAATCGGTTCTGTAGTTTTTGCGTGATGCGCGAACAAACAAACAAACTAACAATTTTGTCAATAGATGGCGCTGCACGTCATTTAAATCGCGCTATCGAGTGTTATTTGATTTTTATATGAAGTGAACCGCTACTTTTTTATTCCTCATGATTTTACGGTTTTATAATAGTTCAGATTGTATTTCCTTATGTTTTACATATTTATTTGAAATTGTTACCCTCTAGATTGGTTATGTTTACATTTTTATTGTTCTATTTTAAATTCTTGAAGATCATATTATCCTTTGACATTTTTATTTTTATGTACTTAATTTACTTACTTTTAATTATGAAATAAATGAAAATATGAAATAAATGATTCTATTTTATTCTATTCTATTCTAAAGGATGCTAATGATGCCAATTTCACCCTGTATAAAAGATGCGATCAGAAATTCAAAACTAAACTACAACCATTATCTTCTTAAATTCTAAACAACTAAATCAAGACACCTCGTTATTTTCATTCATTGTGCCGTATTCTCTCTCTTAGAGAGGAACTTTAAAATGCGTTAAGGAAACGGTGAAGGGTGCTCTGAGTTACGATCCAGATAAGCTTTGTTTATATACCTCATTTTACCACTCGTTTTTACACTTTCACTCTTATTCTTGGTACTTAGTATCTTAGTGTTTCAGTTGATTAAAGTATACAGTAGTGTGGAAATACACATAATATCTCCCTTCTATCACAAATATACCTAGGGATATGCTATGTCCATGAATTGGAGCAGATTAATTCATTCCTTTAATGAATAGCTCTTTCACCGCCTTATTTGTACCTACTTGTAATTCTTTATATTTATTCATAATTGTATGTTCTGTTTTGGTGTGCAATAAAGTATAATTGATTGATTGATTGATTGAATAGCTCTTTCACTGACATTTTATCTAAAATTTCTCATTTTATAAAATTACTTCATTTATTCATCTGAAGCTCTCTTTGGCGTAGTGGAGCTTCGATATTGGAAACGATCACAGTTAAGCAACGTCAGGTCCGGTCAGTCTTTGAATGGGTGACCATTTAGTGGTATTTCATCTCGAGCGTTTCCGTGCTTCAGAAGGCACGTTAAGCAGTTGGTCTTGGTCTAGTTCCGTCAGATGGCGTTGTAACTATTCGTTAAGCCAGGTCAGAGGCCTATTGAGGCGGCTTGAAAATTCTCTGACAGCAAGTTGACCACTAACATGCCTCCAACCAACACGCACTGGGCCCGCGTGGCGGAGTATGGCCCACTCCCTCTCACCCTTATTTGTGAGAGGAGGCCTTTGCCCTGCAGTGGGATTCTATAGGCTATAACTTACTAACTTACTTACTTCATTAATAAAAAAAAATTAAACTTATTTTGTCCCATTGTTGGGCAAAGGTCTCCCCCAAGTTTTTCCAGCCTTCTCTATCCATTCTGCTTCGTGGGTATTCAGGTCGTCGCGCCGTCTTTTCTTTATATTATTAGACAAAGAGGAGATGCCTTTGCCCAGCAGTGGGACATACTGAACAGGCAGCGTAAATTAAGATATTTCGTTTACTTTTTTATCTAACTAACTGAGACGGTAAATTGCGCATTCAAAATGTATAAGGATGGAAGAGGATTCGTAATTTTTATTTATCTACCCTTGAACACGCACGCCAAACGATTCCATTTTTTTCTGGTAAGTACTACTAAATGGAATCATTTTGAAAGTAAAGCTAAATACATAGCAGTTGTTCAATTTCAATTCTTACAGCACCGGCATAAAAAGGGGACAAATTAAGCTCAATGTGCAATCTTCTGACATATTTATAACATTTTCTTACACGCTTCCATACCGTTATTCATATACGCCCCTCTTGTCGTTTATTTACGCCCCCTCATTTATAATTTTCATGGGAGTACCGCTAAAACGCTCTCGCTTTACGTATTTTATATTATTTTGTAGATCTGGAAGCACAGTGCTCAAAAATGTAAGGTTAATTAGGTAATCATCAAAGTAAATATTTTAAATTGATGCAAAATAACATTTCGAATACTTCAGATTGCCTCGAAGGAAGGTAAAGTAATGATTTATTCCAGTGAGAAGTTTGGGCTAGAAGTGTGGAATAATGAATATATAAAGCAATGCAGCAAAAAAAATTGACAAGCAATAGAATTGAAATTATTATCATAGTCTGAAAAAAGTCTTTAAAAATGTGAAAATGGGTGTGGTTATCAGACTTTCACGTTTAAATTTTTCAACAATGAATCATGAAATTTGATATCCAGGAAGGCTAAAAGGATCAAAGTTTATTTTTATCATGAAAATTAAATGAATTTGTAGCCGCGTAGAAATGCCATAGCCAGTAACATTAAACATATTTTTACAAGCGATATATTTCATATCGGAAAGTACTTCAAAGTTTTCAGACTTCAATAAAAATTAAATGAGTAAAAGTTTAAAAAGCCAATTATAGTTCGATGCCGACATTAAGTATTTAAGAATGTTAATTTGAAATTTTCTTTAAACAAAGTTAGAATTAAAAAATCGTTGAACCATCTTAGTTTGTAATCATACTACCAGTGAGATTAAAGGTTGGTCTTAGTCATAGACTTTAGCCATGTTTCAAAATATTCTTTCACATTAACACAAGTTTAACAAAAAAGCCTCTCATTTTAAAAACGAAACACATATTTTTGGCCAAGTCGCAAAACTTGGAGCACTGTGCATTATGATCCGACAAAATTATGAGCCTTAACGCGGTTTGGTGACACCACCCTTAATCCTCTGCTTTACGATCCACTGCAACATGCCGTATTGTATTATGATGTAAAGAACCGTATACAATTTTTAGAATGATAAAAATAATAGGCAAAATGTGGCTTGTGTTTTTATCTCCCGAAAATATTTCTCTTTGATTATATAATATGGGTACCTACTTGATTTCTGAATTATTCATATACCTACCGGTTGATTTTTTTTACCGTTCCAAAACATTCAGGGGTGGTTCAGACCATAAAATTGAACAAATTTTACTACGGAAGCAAAACTGAATTCGTAAAAAAAACGGCTGTCTCATACATTTGAATCTAGTAGGCATTTCAGTTTAGTATGGAACAGCTGACTTTTCTTGTGATTTCATGTTTGGTCCCATAATAAAAGTTGTTCAGTTTGATGGTCTGAAACACCCCTCAATGTTTCGGAACGGTAATATCCCTTCGATCTAATTTAGGCTACCTATTACTACTTTAAACGTCATTTTCACCTTGACACGTTCAATGTGCTAAAGTTAAGTCTTGTTGCATGCAAGACCTCTGTGAGTTGTATTTGTAACAATGTTTCTGACCACCCAAAGTTTGGTAAGGTAGGTCGTGAGTTTATGTATGTATGTAAAATATAATAACCATGCATTGTTCTCTTTCATGCTAAATTAACTTTTATCATTTCAAGTTTCAACACAGAATGACGCGATTATAATTATAATGTGATGATAAATGACCTACAAAAACTGCAACAGCAAATGCGTCCACACTGGGAACATTAATTATTTTCGTTTGTTCTGTCTCCTTTCTTCTAAGAACTAATTTGAATTTAAGTTCACCTAAAACCATATTACAAAGCATGTAACAGACATAAAGTAAGAAAATAGGAAAAGTAAGTTTCGCTTGCCTCCAGTTAAAATAATGTGCCGCTGGTTTTACTGCCACGAAAATTGCATTTTCTCTACACTCCCACGTCCCGGTATAGTGTAAATGTAGCTTTACAAAAACGTGTTCAGTTAGTATTGTGCTATAAACCTCCGCCTTATTTTCAGAGTTCGTGTTTTTAAGTTTAAGATTGGTTTTCACCAGTAACATTCGTTTGCGAGCATTCAATGTTCGTAAACATTGTAAGCCTTGCTTGCACCAATAAAAATTTCGGTTTAAACGTACCTATTTAGTGCTCGCTCTGTCTCTCATACTGCTTATACTAATGACAGTGATAGCATCATATTTAAACAAGTTTAGGCTTTAATACTTTTTGGTGCCAGCCTAATTTTCATTTCAGACCATATTACTGAACGAATTTCACTATAGGATCAATAACAAAACACAAAAAAAGTGTTTTATTCCATGTCAATGGTAGTTGGACCTAAATGTATGGAACAACATTATTGTATTATTTTCTTTTCACGATTTAAAAGTTGGTCTCTTTGTGAAGACGGAGGCGAAGCCGAGGTCCACAAACATGTGATCTGAGGCTTTCTTATTTACTGTCCAAGGTTAGTATACTATTTTTTCCTCGACGGAGGTGGAAAGCGACAACTTCGTCTAGCGCAACGGGACGAAAATTGACGTTTTCCGTCCGGAGGGGAGAAAATTAACTAACTTGACAGTTGTTTTAAATATTAGTTTGTTCTCGATGAAGACGTTCCCATCAGCTTTTTATTAAGGAAGATATTAAATAAATTGAATCTGCCTGCTTAATACGTTTAATGTTACTAGAGGTGTCTAGCAGCTTTCCCTGGTAATCAGCTTTTTTCGGAGATTGAATTTAGGGTAATTTTACCTTATGGTTCATCGTATAGTCCGACGCGATGCCGATGCGATGTTAGTCTGACGTTAACATCACTTATAACATGTTACGATACGGTTTATGGAACATACATGATATAATTCTCCCATAATACAAGATGTTAGTTGGGTAGGTACTTGCTTTACTTCAAAGGGTGATTGTACTCATTATACTGAACAACTTTCCAAAAGAAACAAAGGGAAATTCTCAAAAAAAAACGTATCATACAAACGTTCGATAGCTTATTGCATTTAGTATGGAAAGTACGATTTTTTTTGCTAATTTCCTAAAGGTTTCGTAGGGAAAGTTGTTCAGTATTGTAGGTATAATCACCCAAAAAGATTTAACATTAAAGATAAACGCATATTACAAGGAGTCCGATGACGTGTCACATCGGGGCAGATCAGGCCGCATCGACCGGGTCTCTTGTAAAATCTTAGCAAACTTTTGCCCTAATACTTTGACATCTTCTTATCTGACAGATCGTTTGACATATCTTTCATGCAAAAAAGGTAAAAAAATCTTTCAGATAAGCTTACAAGAACTTATGAAGAAGTGGTGAAACAGGCCCTAAGACCACAGATCGTTTGAGTCCATGTTTATGATATTTTTGTAGCTTTAATTGGTTGTGTATCTAGTTTTTTTTATTAGAGAACTAAGCATACGACTATATGAATGTATCATTACAAGAAAACAATCATGAAAAGGAGCACAGCAATTCGTTTAAATACGAGAACTAACTATTATAATATATATTATGTGCTATCCAAACTTTTTTATATTTACCTAGCTTTTTGCTTGTTCAACGGCCTCCGTTCTATCTTTCCAATCATTCCTAATAATTGTCCAATAAATATTCCAACAGGTAGCTACAATTTTATTAACAGACCGTAATTTTATTTTCAGGAAATCGTCTTTGGAAATGTAAAGAAGCTGGCTGTGAAGCTGTAAAAGGTATTTAAACTTTTTTAATTACATCCTTTGCGAGATACTACAGTCTTTTGAAATCGCTGTTCCAATTCATGTTTTTGTACACCTTTGAATACAATTTTCAGAAATTGTCAGGTTTCTATCAAGACTTATAATAGGTATGTAATAATTGTATTATGAGTAGATATGCAAGTAGATTACACACCGAGGACAGGATAGTAAGAAAGGTCTCAGATCTCATGTAAACAAACAAACAAACATGAAAACATGTCATCTGAGGCTTTCTTATTTACTGTCCGAGGTTAGTATACTATTTTTCTCCTCGAAGGTGGTGGAAAGCGACAACTTCGTTTAGCGCAGCGGGACGATAATTGACGTTTTCCGTCCGGAGGGGAGAAAAATAAGATAGCTATAGGACAGCACCATAATGTAACTATAATCTGTGCGATAATTATGTAGCTCGATAGTCTGGAATCTTAGACAATATCACTAGTGACCAGCCTTGACCTCAGCATTTCCCCTCTGCCACGTTACAAGATCAATTGATCATGTGCTTCTTCATACAAGTTTATACCTTATCACTAAACGAGGCAGCCTATAGGTACTTGCGGAACAAAGACTTCAAACTATTCGCGTCCGGGGTTCTCACGACACTATTTTTAACAATCAAAATTAGAAACAATCTAAAGTAATGAATAAAATTCAAAATTGCGGATCTCGTGCTTAAAAAAACCAAGAGTAGCGGAAATTTTTTTCAGTAAAATTCCTAGGGGAGCGTGTAATTTCTATATGGTAGAATTAAACGCATAACTCGTCCATAGTTATATTGTCTAAGTCTGGAATGGAACATTTTTTATTATTTTTATTTAGAGTACTTACTTCCTAATACATTTTGTTAGTTTTAAACTATTCGTGGAGTGGAGTAGTATAAGCCCTAGATATAAAAAAATACCTTTTTAAAATAAAAATTCTGACTGGTAGAATGAAAGAAGTCAGTGGGTTGGTACCTTGATACTACAATAAATATAATTCTTAAATCCAATAAAATATTCCGATACTAAACGTAGTTTATTCAAATTGTTAATATCATTTATTCAAAAGATCAGATCAGAAACAGAATTTTATTATTTCATAAATTTGTTCACGATATAAATAATAATAATGAAATCAAATTTATTTTAAAGCCATTACTAAAATGACACTGCCTTTTCTCTGCCCAAGGACCAAACCAATAGAAGATTGTTTAGATAATTTTGTTGTTCTTACGTTTTTTTGACGATTCAAGTAACAAAAAGTCTATGAACTTTAGCAAAAATCGTAATTAAATTAATAGCAAACAAATCTATATTTTATTAAACCTTACACATCATGTTATATGGGTACGTGATAAAGCCTTAAATAAATTTCACTTTAACTAAAGATAAAATTAAAAAATTTACTTTCGTCATCATACTTTTGATGTTGACCTTACCAACATTTTATTTTTAGGCTTGTTTATTTTACGAACGAATTCTGCACTGATTGAATTTTATAGTTTTTAATAAAAATTTCAACCTTTCGTCAATTTGTCGTTACATGCAATTTCCTGAAAGTATTTAAATGTTGAAAATTTAAAATGGTGATCGAAATAATGTTTAGTTTAGACTTACGAAGTTTGGATTTTGTGTTTGAGCGTGAATTTCGGAGAAAAACAATTTCAAAAATATTAGCATACATAAATTTCGGTCAGAAACATGAAAACATGAGTTCAAAAATATACAGTACTTAAAATAATTAAAAACTCTTCTGCAAATGAGTTGCAGTTTGCAAACGTAAGCTGAAAAGAAAATTAAGGCTTAAAATAATTTTAAAATCAATAATCAGCAAAGTTATGTATATTTCTACATAACACAAAAATGAAAACACAGATTTGTTCCAGAGTGACCCAACAGTTTATTTTATACCACAAACTAACGACAAGCCCCGGCTTCGCTCGGGTGGGATCTAGTAAAATTTAACACAAAAACCATCCGGGAGAAACTATATTATAAAAGATGGTAAAAAGATAAATTTGTATATTTTTTATTTTTATCACAAAAATATAATACATTTTGAACGGTACAAAAGATCCGTGATAAATCGAGAAAACCGTGAAAACCCAAATTTTCATGCTTCTATGAAAATAAGGCACCGGACGGGAGACACGTGTAATGAAATGAATAATGGAAATAAACCCCAAGTCGGATTTGGTCCCGTTTGTTATCGAATCCCAGGAAAAATAGACGTAATTCAATCAAGTACTATCAGAATACATGAATATAAATCAATATAAATCAGACTGCGGTTAATCATTAGGTACGAAATGTTGTATTTGAAATAACATTATAAGGTAAAATTTAATTAGTTGGCGAGACTTAACAAACGCATTTCGTGTCTGTTACCTACAAATCACAATTGCGTGATAATGACCCGCCGCCTGGTCATATGATTACAAGTCAATATACGCCCGCGCCCACTGCAGCCTTACGTACGATAATAATTATTTTGTTAATCATTTATACCAATTAATAATGCAATTGTTATCATTAACAAGTGCCCAAGTGTTGGTTCAGTTTCTCCAACTAGCCTTCACAAATTTGAAAATTTGACATAAACTTGTATAATTTTACAGTCCTACACATAAATATAAAAGCGAGTTCCAATATTACTTTACAATGATGAAACACACTTTATTTTATTTTTAATTGTTAAAGTAACCAAAAAGTAATATTTTATTAATATTAAGATAGTTAAATTTATTAAGAAGAAGCAAGGTAACCTAAAAGCGCGTATTTCTTTTATACTTCTTCACCGTGATAGAGATAGTACAAACATTTTAAAAACGAGTATCGTATTTTTCACAACAAGTCCAGGGAAGAATCTCAGGGACTTAGAACTAGGCATCCCCAGCGTGCCATTGGGATAGATCTCAGATTCCGAGCTAGATTGCTTCCACAGAGATGTAGAGAAACGAGCAGAGATATTAAATTAACCTTGTCTTATTGCAAAGCCGGGATAGCCATTTCAGCGCACTTACATTTTGCTATCATTTAGGATTCTGCACCAATGGAATTATCATGAAATACTAACCAACTTGTTTTACACGTCGAAAAATTAAGTGATGGGTCTAAACCTGCCTATACTTGGTATGCTTTTAAAACATAATTTATTATTGAATTGATTCTTGATTAACACAATTTTTGAGAGTTACGCGGTTATTAATTAAGCTAAAGTTAATCATTATAACGGGTTCTTACCGCGTTTTTATTTATTTTGGAGTTCCCGATATTGGAAAAAAAAGATTGGATTTGGAGAAAAAAGTGACGATGACTTTCGAGTGAGTTCCGATAGTGGTCGGAGCAAACGAAGAAGAATGAGGGTAGACAGATTTGTCTGCTCTTAAAAATCTACCTGCAGTTCTACAGTCATCCCGTGATCATGGCAGTTGTAACACTGCCGAAATATCGGGAACTCCAAAGTAAATAAAAACGCGGTAAGAACCCGTTATAATGATTAACTTTAGCTTGATTCTTGATTAAATATTTTGACCATCAGATAAAGATGTCTGCGTAGGTGATGGGTCTCCAATTTGCATAACGGTAGCAAATAAATCTATCAAGATTTTTTTTTGTATTTATTTACCTATTAATATAGATAAGAAGTCCATAAATTGTATAAATAAGCATAACTCATTATGGAACTGAGTGCTTTTCCTTAAAAGTTTGAGTATTTGATTTGTGAAAAAAAAACGCAAGGCTCCAAGGTAAATGACTTTACGGAACCCTAGACTATGCGTGGTTCGACACGCACTTGGCCAGTGCTTTATCATCATCATTATCAGCCTGTGATGGTTGACTGCTAAACATAGGCCTCTTTCAAGGTGAGCCATAAAACTATATCTGTAGTTAAGGCCCAATGGTAGGACGAAATACCTTGGACGCGTCTTTTATTTTTCATTTTACGACTTAGTTTATACCATTTACCGAAACTAAAGTCATACCTCAGTATTTTTGGATAGTTTATCTAGTGAAATCATAAACTGAATACACGATTCACTCAATAAAAAATCGTCACAAAGATGACGTATTTTCATGCATTTTTAAACATTTTTCTCGTTTTAGAAGAATTTAAAATAGTTTCCGATTGTTGGTATTTATACTTACATATTCACCATTAGTTTATCTAGCGAAATCATAAAAAAAATCGATTAAAAGTACTTTTATGAATAGTTTTAATCGAAAATACGGCACACGGGCGCACTTTTCAGAGGGCCGGGCAATCGCGTTTCTCATAAAAAAATCTTCGTCGAAACACATGGCCCCTTAATGTGTTTATTCCCACTAGTTTTACCCGCCAAATTGTTTTCATTCCCACTAGTTCTGATGACAAATACGTTCAGTTTATTCCCACTAGTTCTGTGGACAACAATTTTCAGCCGATTATTACTGAATGTGTTTTGCGTTTGCATAATTGCTGTTTCGATTAAAGGGCAAAGAAATTATGCCACGGTTCGAATGGACAAAACGATCCCCGCTTTACCTCTGAGAAAAGTATAAAAGGAGAAAAACTATCAAGAATTTTGGAGTTTCGAATTATCAAAATCCCAGACTACATGCCCTTATTCCCATATTGACTGAAACTATCATCCTCAACCTTCAGTCAATTAAGTCATGTGGGACTAAGACATTTTAAGGGGCTACCTGCCGGTTTTGGGTAATTTTGTAACCATTTTATTCATTAACTATGGCACTTTTTGAGCTGAAATTTAAACTGAACCATCTACAGGATATGAGAAGTGATGTGGTTTTTCTAGAAATCGATTTTAATGAATAAAACCGAAGAAAAGGGACTCTAAATTCACCCCTTTTTTTTTAGTTGTAACCATTTTACTCTTACATTTTTAATCGGAACAAAATGTAAGTTTACTATATTGTTCACAATACAATTTAGAATGATGTGGTTTTTTTACTTTTTCGAAATTTATAAAAAATCATCGAATTTTTCAAAGAAAACAGCAAAATTCTGACCGGAGCCACGCGCTCTTTCTCATCGATTAGTATGGAGTGTGAGTGAGAGGAGAGTGGTCCACGGCTGATACGCCTTAAGAATTGATCAATTTGGACTAGGCGATTTGAATTTCAGTCAATATGGGAAACAGACGATTTGGGTTTTGGCTATACTATACCAAAGTTCTTAATTAATCATTCATCAATAGATACGAGTGATAGTGTAACACGGTAACTCAAATTTTATCACAACGAAGCACACACGCGTCTATAGACAATCCAAAGATCAACACATTAAGATCAAGGTGAACAAGCCCAATGATTGATGATTCCCCAGCTAAAACCCTTGGATGATATCGGTAACCCCAGCATGATTTATACAAAGGTGCAGACTGATTATCCGCTTGACTCAACCACGGATTTATCGTCCACCTGTCGGAAATTCAGACCAAATTCCTGTGAGTTATGGAAGCTGAGGAACTTTGTCTTGGTTTAGTTTGGTTTGTACCTCTCTTTTACTAAAGGTAATGAAAATGATCGCTAATAAAGACGTACGTAATGCTTTCAGAGTCCAGTGTGTCCTTTACACTTGTGATGGCTAGGAATGAAACTTCCTGACCTTCACACCGTCTGTCCAATGGTGTGAAGATCAAAAGAAACTGCCTGCGTATTGAAGCTTAATGACTCATGATATGCGTCTATTTTCAATTAGGGTTACGATACATAGTGATCGACGGGGCGGCGGTTTATTCATACAAAAAGCACGATCAGTATGGGACGCCCGCGCCACCACGTCTTGATGCCATACTTATCGTGATTTTTGTATAGACATCAATATTATGTCGTAACCCAAATAGGATAAGGACTGGAGGTTGAACGGTAATACCACGTTCATAAGTCTCATGGATGTCCCTGCGCAGTTGACTATTTATATAACTGCGCGAGTCAATCAGGAAGCCATAGGATTTAATAGGCAAAAATGTATTTCTATTGGTCGATTTATTTCGCGCTTAAGACACGGTCAGTTGGGTATCAGATCACACTGCAATCTATTTCACATTTAAGGTAACGTATACTTTTAAGCAAAAGGTAAACAGGGTCCTTAATATGCTAAAACTTTTTTAAAGGGATGCTCAGACCATCCAACTGAACAACTTTCTCTATGGCACCAACATCGAAATCGCGAAAAAAAAATCACCTGTTCCATATTAAACTGTAAACCTACTCGAGCAAAATGTATGGGACAGCAGATTTGTTTTCGCAAATTCGATATTGGTCCCATAAAGATAGTTGTTCAGTTTGATGGTCTAATGATCCCCTTAAAAAAGTGTCAGGATATTAAGATGGACCAATGGTCATCAATGGTTTCATGTACGAGTATTTATCGGGAAGTGTTTGTCCCTATCTGCGCAAAAGAAGATCGAAAATAAAATAGAATGTCATTGATAATAAATGACAAATAATTATGAACATGGTCGTATTGTTGAAGACCTAGTTTCCACTCCCAACATACTAGGAGAGTTAAATCAGGAGATCTGCTCGACTACGCTGGCTCGGACACATAGAACGGATGGGGGAAGATCGTGCGGTGAAGAGAGCGTATCTGGGGCGACCCTCTGGACGTCGCCCGGTGGGCAGGCCCAGATATCGCTGGATAGGCCAGATCACCAAGGTTCTCGAGGACCTGGAGGTGTCCAACTGGACTGAGATGGCACAGAAAAGAGATGAATTGCGTGTTTTGTTGTCTGAGGCCAAGACCCACTTCGGATCCCTGAGCCGGCATAGTAAGTACTAAGTAAGTATTGTACATGGAGATAACTATTGTACTCACTCTCATCATCCTTGATAAAGGAAAGCAGAGCCCCTGATGCATACCAAACCACACATCGAATACTTTTGACAAAATTTGCACGGGCTAGCAAATAAGGGTTTGAAAACTGTTAAAGTTCAAGCGTCATTATTAATTTGAACCGTTTATTTAGAGAACTAAAGTTTACATCTAAATTTCGGTTTTATCGACGCGCCTCGCTCAATAAGGATTAGGCCTAAGTGATTCTTCGCAGAAAACGAAATTAAACATTAACATAACGTGACTTGCGTAGACTTTTCAATGTACATACAATTCGCAACTCGGCGGTCCCAACAAAATCCTATTATGCAAATATGTCAAAGCTGGTTGTATTGATCGGGGAACGATATTGGCTTTTGATTTGCAAACAAATGCCGCCTTCTGTTTTTAAACGAGGATTGAATGAACACTGGGAATAAAGCCGATGCCACAGAGTAAGAAACATTGGTGACGCCCGTAAGATAGATTCCATTCGTGATATGCAACACGTAATTACGAAGAAAGAAAATAGATTGAAGACCATCGATTTGTATTTGTAACAGTTCTAGGCGATTTATCAGTAGGTAATGATGTTTTCTCCCCTCCGGACGGAAAGCGTCAATTGTCGTCCCGCTGCGCTAAACAAAGTTGTCGCTTTTCACCTCCGTCGAGGAGAAAAATAGTATACTAACCTCGGACGGTGACTAAGAAAGCATCAGATCACATGTTTGTTGATCTCGGCTTCGCTTCGGTCAACAATTACATGAGATCTGAGACTACCTTACTTTTCTGTCCTCGGTGTGTAATCTATTATTTTTTTTCTTGGTCATCTGTCTATCTATCTCAAACAATGCGCGGAAATTAAAATCAATCAACTTTTCAAAATCAATGACGAACAACAATAAAGTTTCCTGCGTTAAAGCTAGTAACTATTATTAATCTGTGGTTGTGGTGGATCTTATAAGTTGACAAATGCACGTCTCTGTAAAATTTTAGAGCCTTATTCTACACCAGATGTACCCAATAAATTCTTCTATCGAGTCGATGGCAATCCGATGAAAAACAAAAAAAAATTGTCTTAATTTAATTAATTGTCTGATGCTGGGAAGATAGTTTCATTTAAACTAAAACTTCTTTAGTTTGCCGAAATTTAAATTATGGTGAGAACAGAGTGTTTTTTTAGTGCTCTGTGGTAAGTTGATACGGAGGGACTCACGTCTGTTTGTACATTAAAGAAAATATTTTTGTGGAAATAAAACCAATCAATATCATCGATAGGGGTTTAAAAATAGTGAGTAAAGGGTGAGGACTTTAAATTAATTTGGTAAAAACGGTTACACGTCAAGGAAACTCCCCTGCACATTCTCTGCGATTGTGGTCCACTAATGCACAAACGAAGTATTCATCTTGGCAGACAGTTACTGACTCCAGATGAGATACAAAACCTCCCTGTGAAAAACCAACTGCGATTTCTAACTGCTGTATGGATTAATAGGGAATTGTAGAAAGGGCGTTCACAAAAGATCAGCGATGGTCGAAGTGGCACAGGCGCAAGTCTGTTAAGGCCCCATTAACTCAATTACACGTCAAGCTATAATAGGTATATAACTAGTATAAACAATACTAAGTCATCATCATCATATCGTATGACATTTTTTTTTGTCTTCCTGCTTGGATCCAGGGAGGTTTAACTAAGTATATACATTATACATTTATATCCAGGGAGGAAACGGAGGAATGCGTTTGTATGGACAAAACGGTATACAAATCTGTGGGTCCGGTGAATAACGGTCTAACTCAACTTAGATCCAAAATGAGTTTTTAATGCCATAATACTCAATTTTTTTTTCTCTACAAAATGGTGTTACTGGAATATTCATACCTTTAATAATTCCAGAGATAGACTTATTACAAAACGATTTAAGTCCATTTTTTTATCGTGCACAATGGTTGAAATAGAGTTAGATCATAAAACCAATATAAAATTAGGTGAACATGGATTTATTTCGACTTAAATCCTTCGACACAATTTATTTTGTTTTGTGAAATATGATTTATCTGATTTAAACCAAATTTCAAAAACCTTAATAGTTAATACCTACATAAAAAATCAAGTGTAGCTCATGAATATGATGCGCGTTTGATAGCGGGCTAAGTACGGAAACTGACATCATCTGAGACTGGGGAGAACGCTATACATCTCACCAAAAATGTATGTCGAATAAGTGAGTTAAACCGTCTATCACCAAATATTTTCTTTTATGTAGTGAGAATAAGAATCACTTAGTATGAATACAATCTGGCGATTTTTTTAAGGATGGAACTGTTATATTGAACTAAGTGATAATGTCAGGTCTTGTTTTAGCTAGGGATTGCCGAACCGCACTGCAAGCATAGGCTTGTACATAGTAAAGTAGTCATCGTAAAGAAAGAATCTGTTGTTTATTCTTTGAAATTAAACAATTTTTTTCCTAAAATATCTTGTATTTTATATAATAACAACACTGCAAAGCGAACCGGATATCAAACGTGTATTAAGTATGACAATACATCAGACTTGTCATAAAATTTTGGGGCACAGAATCGTGAGTTCTAACTTGATAAGTTTTTACGCATGCGTCGCTTTAGAATTTGTTTTTGTATTGTTTTTATAATGGTTTTTTGTTTAATATTTCACTTTCCAGTATTTATGATACCACGCGGCGTTACCCACGTCGCAAAATTTTCATCTAAGCTAGAGTTACCCATAAAAAAAATATACCTACATAATATGATAAAATTACTTACCTACTTAATAACGAAATGAATATTTTTTTCTGGAAAATGTCTAATTTTTGTGTCACTTATGTTTAATGCTGAATATGGTGGATATTAAAAGCTTAAACAGTGAGCTTAGAAAGTACATTTTGCAAGTGTTTGTTATATTTTTCCACAAAAATAATATTAAATATTAGATTTAAATCCATACGCACAAAATGTTACCTTTGTGAAAAAGAATTTAACTCAAAAAACACTTTGTAATTTTGTGATGAGCTTGTTTTACCTAAATAAAACTACTTTTATCAATTCGTTTTGATTCAGTTTACAAAGTAAGTTTTCCGGTGGTGTGTATTTAAGAAACTAAAGTGGAATTAAAATGAAATTAAAAAATAGCATAAACCATTTTACACCAAGGTTATGGTTAAGTGTAAAAGGCCCTTACTCAATTTAAATCATAATGTAACGTATTTTTATTAGTGTCAAAAGGTTTAATTCAACTTCTGAACGAAATATCTCCAGCACTGTAAGTATTTCATAGACTAAACCATATAATAATAAAAGACCATAAAAATATCTAGAAGACACAGTGATTTGCTTGAAAAAATATGAAACGGTTTTCGAGAAAATAATTTTTTTTACCAAAAAATTATGTTTTTAGGCTCTCCTGTAAAGTTGAATTTTTTGAGTTGGACCGTTATTCACCGGACACACAGAAATATACTAGTCTATCCCCACATAAGGCAGAATCAGGGATGTCTGGAACAATCCAATGGAAACAGACAAAATTAAAAACCCAAAAATGGGCAAAAACTTGTATAGTTACATGAAGCCGTTTCAGGACGGGCGTTTCTTTTATAGGTACTTAATGTAACATTTGAAGGTTAACTTGTTAGAAAAAGAGGTCGTAGATGCGAAAAATAATACATTCTTGTTATAAAAGTGCGCACTCATCTAAAACCTCATTGCAATAAACAATAATTTTAACACATTTTGCCTTCATCTAGTTATAATAACTTTTTAGGAGAATGCGAGCGACGTTTTATGTTACAAGTATAATGTTACTTTAGCCACTTTATAAAGTGAAGAAAAACGGTAATTCTGAAAGAAGTACACGGAGAAGAAATATCTAGTCGCTTTAGCTACAATTTTGTTATAATGTGACAAATATTTATTTTAGCAGACCTTTGTTTTCAGGATATCTCTGACTACCACTTCAGGGAATTAGTTGTGAGCATTATGCTTATCCTTATGGTAATGCGAACTGGTAGGCGTAGTATGGGATGCCCTGCTGCCCGCTGGACAGACGACCTAAAAAAAGTAGCGGGGAGCGACTGGTCTATTTATTTTAACACTTTATTGTACACACAGACATATTGATACAAACAATGTCTATATTCAGCAGTGAACGATGATGGGCGGATGATGATGATATTGACGAATCAAATCAAATCAAATATACTTTATTTTACAACAAAATATAAACAGTAAAATACAGAAAGAAAAAACATACGAATATTAATTACCTTATTAGAAAAAGTGTTGACGAGTCGTAATTTTGATGGTTTTGATTGAAATTATGTTTCCTTAATTTAGAATTTTCATTATTATTAACCAAGTTATTACAGTAAGTTTTTTTTTGTTCCGTACCAATCACCTCGGTGTCTGTCCGTCCGTCTGTCACAGGCATTTTTTTTCGTGTTGTATAAATATACATACACCTATACGGGATAAATATAAATAAGTTATAATTAAATTCTATAGGAGGTGTTTCAGACCATCAAACTAAACAACTTTTACTATGAAGCCAACATTGAGAGCGTGAAAAGAAAATCAGCTGTTCCATACATTTGGGTTGACCAGCCATAGAAGTCATAGCAACAACAAATTGCTTGACAAAATATAGCAAAAAAGAGTGCAAGAATTATTCAACTACCACAGATAGTACAGGCCAAACAATATAAAATAAAAATGTCCAAAACACAATATCAAGCAACAAAATTATTTCTTTTTATTTGCGAATTAGAAAATGAACGACGAAAAACACAATCCTCTCAATCTTATTAAAAGGTTTGTGATACTGTGATTTGTCAAATCGAATAATGTATTACAGAAAACATTTTAAATAAGTCAGTCTCGTCATTTTATGAATGAAAAGAAAAATGACAATAATACGTTGAATGCGAAAATAAAACTTATCTCGTACTCTTAGAGGGCAAAGTCCTTCATATGACATAATATAAATATGACGCCATATTGCGAGGAAGAAAAATTATTTGAGAGTTTTTTCTTGGAAATGAAGGATAGATTTGACAGCATCTCAGTGATATTCAATTGCAATATGAGTGGTTTTTTTAAACCCCCGACGCAAAAAGAGGGGTGTTATTTAAATGTTCTTTTTTATTTCATAAGATACCTACTCTATTTCACATGGAGTCACATTTAAAGGACCTACTTACTATGTACTACCCATTTTAAAACGAGAGTGAGATATTTAAAATGTAAATTTTCAGAATATCTCTGACTATCCTTGAGTGTTTCAAAAGTAAAAATATACATTTAAAACTTTTAAGGGGGTTTACAAAAATAAACAGCTGTCCCATACATTTAGCCAGAGTCTATTTGTAGTTTAGTATGGCAAATTGTTTTTTTTTTTTGCGATATCGATATTGGTCCCATAGTGAAAGTTGTTCAGTTTGATGATCTAAGCCACCCCCTTAAATGTTTATTTGTATTTTTGTAACACCTTGTATAGTCGTGAGCATTTGCTATGCAAATTTTCAGTAAATTTTTTTCTTTGAAAAAAGATGAGTTGAAATGAAATACTAATAGAGGAGTCCAAACTTCTTGTGAAATATAATGTGTACTTCCTATCTCTATCGTTATAACATGAGAAATATGAATTAAGTTTCTGTAAATAAAACTCAAAAAGCCGCTGGCATAGTTACAGTGGCCGGCAAACTTCTTGAGCACGGCCTTGGCTACGCAGAATAAAATGTGTATGTGAAACCGCTACTGCCCACCCCCCTTCACCCCCGCCCATTTTTCAAGATGTTTGCATGATGTTGGTATGATAAAACGCAATAATTTACTGGGAATCCACTTTTATGAATGACGAGTTTTTGCCTGCGAATTCATCCGCGTGGATTACCCCTTTAGGGGAAGATTTTCGAAAAAACCTTTCTTAGTGCACCCCTACATCGTCTGTAGTTCCAAATTGCATGTTTCTAACTTCAGCTGTGCTTGGTCTGTCAGTCAGTCAACCAGTAACTGTTTTATAAGTAGCTTATTATAATACAGATAGAAGAAGATAATACCATTAGTATGTGACTTTAGGGTCTCAAAGGCCTGTCATGAAAAAAGGAAATTGGTTGTGAGACCCTTCTTAACTTTAAACTTGGACTTTCTCATTTTATATCATACCTACTCTTACATGATCATTCGACCCTTCTGGCCTCAAAGGTCGTAACCGACACTTTTGGCCAAAATGAGTTAAAAATGCAGTTTTGTCAATTTTTTTCCCTCTATCGATCGGTCTATTACCCTGTAAAAAGACATATAATAAAAAAAATGTATATTGGAGCCTTCTTTCATATTTTGCTTGTTTTTAAAGCTTTATGTTTTGTAATCAAAAAACACAAAATAGTCGAAATGTGTATCTTCGTCATATCGATATTGAGGCCGAAGAGTTCTCGATTGGCGGCCGTTTACCGGAAAGTGCAGTTTGGGTAGGCCTCCCCCCGATAAGAGCAGCGAAGGACCGGCCGTTTTGCCGATCTTTAGGAGAGGCCTATTTCCAGCAGTGGACGTCTATCAGCGATGATGGGTAGGTATTATTACGAATTACAAACGGCTTTATTACAAAATTACATAATTTTCCCTAAATACTTAGTAAATGTTGATCGTACCTCAAAAATAGAATTATGGCAAGCGGTCTGCACGGGAGGTCCGTAGCTACTACGTGTGCCAAAATGAGTTAAAAATGCAGTTTTGTTAATTTTTTTTCGCTCAATCGATCGGTCTATTACCCTGTAAAAAGACCTACAATAAAAAAAAATGTATATTGGAGCCTTGTTTCATATTTTGCTTGTTTTTAAAGCTTTATGTTTTGTTATCAAAAAACACAAAATAGTCTAAATGTGTATTTTCGTCATACCGATATCGGGGCCGAAGAGTTCTGGATTGGCGTGTACCGGAAAGTGCAGCTTGGGTAGGCCTCTCCCCGATGAGGGCAGCGAAGGACCGTTCGTTTTGCCGATCTTTAGGAGAGGCCTATTTCCAGCAGTGGACGTCTATCAGCGATTACAAACGGCTTTATTACAAAATTACATAATTTTCCCTAAATACTTACGTAAATGTTGATCGTACCTCAAAAATAGAATTATGGCAAGCGGCACGGGAGGTCCGTAGCTACTACGTGTGCCGGTGCTGGCAGGGAGCCGGTCTACTTCCTTGCCATCAGATATGTTGAAGCGTATTAAGCAATCATATAATAAAATTATTTCAAATATGTCAAGAAAAAAAAAATTATGTGGTACAAAACTGTGTAAATGGTTAATTAATTTGTTAACATCTTGTGATACCTAATTGTCAGTTCTCATACTGGTAATATTTTGGGTACAAAATACGGGGTTCAAGGCGTACATAATGCAACGGCAAACATCACAGCAGCCTCAGGCTTCCGTGAAACACAGTTTACGTTTTAACGGTTAATTCTACCTCCGTGTTTTGGGCAATGATATAATTTTTACTTTTTCATCTGCACTGTTTGTGAGATTGTTTAGAAAAAACCCGACAAAATTGATTTTTTACAGGATTCGCCACCTTTTTTCGTTTTGCAACCAATGTTTACTTGTCAGAGAAAATTGTGTAGTTTCATTATCTGAATTAACCCCAAGTAATTAAAGAATACGGGTGTTTATGTTTTTTTAAATTGTGTTTGCCCAATAATGCTCTTTTCAATTTCAAAGACCTCTAGAAGCACCTTCAAAATATCCCGACAGAGATTACCTTCTTTAAGGTGATCTAGTCATAATAATACCTACATGTCGGAACTAGATAACATCTAAAGTATCAAATAAATAAAACCAGTCAAGTGCGAGTCGGTCTAACACCGAGGAATCCACCACACAACATAATATTAAATTACAAAAAAGTTTTTTTTCTCCGGGACCTTTAGCGCGAGTCCGACACACTCTTGGCCGGTTTTGATATTTTGTTGTTATACTGTAGAACTTGCTCTATAATCACACTAAAATTGAAGCTTGTATGTATTACCGTTTTTACGATAGAGCGAGAAGAAAAAACAATGATAAAAACTAGTTCCTTGTATGAGGACCCCCTCCCCTTAATTTTTAACTTTTTGATTTTTTTTATTATTTGTTATATTCTGTGAAAATTTCAACTGTCTAGCTTCAAAAGTTACAGCCCTATATAAATAGGTTGGACAGACGGACAGACAGACGGACGGACGGACAACGTAGGCTTAGAAATAGGGTCCCGTTTTCACCCTTTTGGTACGGAACCCTAAAAACTATTTGAAAATCTAGAAAACGTTAGTTTCAACGGCTACCAGCACAGTCTAACAAGCCCTATAACTCAAGACAGCTATTTCCTATCCAGGCGGAAAGGAAAATTGAGCTGCAGGCTATAAAAGCGAAGCAATGCGTAGAACCTGCGTACATTAATCATTCGGACGGCAGACGGAAATCCCAGAGAAATTCTCGTCGATATTACAGGGAATGCGAAGGGTCGAACAACAGCTTGCATCGTAATTGGTGTGATCATGTTTTATTATACGTATTGAGGGGATATTATTAAGGGGGTCTTGGAGACGGTGACGAGCTTGACAGCAACTGGTAGTACATCAACTGATTGAATAAAGCACTCATAGAATGTGAATTAGGCTGCTTTGCTGCAGCTCTCGGTGCTCTGTGCTTTCTTGACTGATTTCAGCCACGGCGACTGTTGTTGGCATTAGGGTTGAACTACACATGGCCGCACCCGATCGCATTTTTCCGTCCTTTTCCATCCTTTTCTGTCACTCAGGAACGTCATTTGCTAGAGCATATAAGATAGACGGAACGCGATCGCGTGTTTGTCTCTATAAAAAAAAATACAATAAAAGGGTGTTGGTAAAGGCACAGATTATATAATACTATACAGTACAGATGCCCAACGTCAAACAATGGAACGCGACTGCCGTAACGCGGGCAGTCTTCGGGCAAAGTAAATTGCTTGATTTTCCGAGGCTCATGAGATTTTTTTGTAGTCAGATCATGTATTTTTACACATTTACGTAAACATTTATTACAAATCGATACCATAACGCCATAATTATTGCCATTTTTTAAACAAAAATTTCATTTGTATGGGATAGGACACCATGGTAAAGGTAGTCCCGTAAGGTCTACAGACGTGAAGTCAAGGCAGACCTAAACGACGGAGATGAGAGCCTTTCTACATAGATACTAGATAGTATGTACCTCAGTAATCAAGTCCCATGATTACTGATTAAAGTCCGACTAAAATGATGATGAGGATAAGCTAAAAATCTTTATTCAAACTACTCAAATAAAGGACGAAACTCGTTAGTCTAAAATTCAGCATATAAAATTAGACAAAATCCTTAAGTTAGATTTATAGTGGAATGGATTTTCTCCCTTGTTACGTTTAGAAATGTTACATCTTTACACTTTTTCGCTTCCCTGGATATCAATGGCTCGGAAAAGGAATTTATGTTTCAGGCGTTGTTATCTTTTATGTATTACCTACTAAAGATTATTCGGAAGGTAATGATTTATGAAGCTCCGTTTTTTCTACTTCATTTTTATTAAATTGACTTCTAATACACTTATTCACATAAACCCACCTAGTACTTTTCACGTTCAGCAACTTTGCTACGACTACCAACTTTTTAACGTCGGTTGGCCATTAGTAGTAGGGGCAGGAAAGCATTGCTACCGTGTGTACACCCGCAGTACAGTCAGGACGGTAACCAGGACAGGACAGTTAATAGATTGCCGGTCTATTGCCCCCTTCACACGTGGGCAGGGCAGTAAGGGCAGGATAGTACTGCTCCTGTGTGAAAACCCGCGCCGAGGCAGAACAGTACTGCTGGGATAGTAACCAGGACAGGACAAATAGAAGGTTGGTCTATTTTTGAGGGCAGTTTTCTTCAACCACCACCTTGTTGTCTTGGCTGCCTTGTGAACGCGTGAGCGGTGCAGTACAACATGTTATTTTAT
This sequence comes from Agonopterix heracliana, assembly GCA_963693445.1. NCBI lineage: Eukaryota > Metazoa > Arthropoda > Insecta > Lepidoptera > Depressariidae > Agonopterix > Agonopterix heracliana. The sequence continues at coordinate 7,091,330 of OY856327.1, forward strand.
CATTAATTTGTTCAACCTGTTTAGTTTTTTCATTGCTAATGTCTCCCTCCAAATTGACATTGTATTACAGCATAACATAAATTGATAAGGGTTTAAAAAATGAGTTTTTAATAGAAAAGCTATGATTTATTAAAATAATTAACTCGCGTAGGACTTTTAGTATCAGTGAAAAAAAACTCGATAGAAATAACGAATATTACTGTAGAAGTCATGAGTACGACAATCAAATTATATCAGCTCGCAGGTCTAAATGGAACCGCTGACGCTGCTGTCTTTAAATTGTTTGGTCCCACACTGTCCTGTTCACACTGACCTGCCTTCGAACCTTCGGAATAAGGTATCAAATTGGGACAAATGTCTTGATGATACGACTGTCAATCAATCAATCAAAATCTTTATTTACAGTTATGTCGAGCCTTTTGCCCACAAAGGCAAAGTATAAAAAACTAGCTCGTACGTAACCCAAAAGAAGAAATTCGTTGATTCATCCTAATTATTCAAAAATACTTTTATTTACAACATTAAACAGATTACCCAACCGCTATTAACTTCATGAAGCATGGCCAAAATATTATAGTATTACTTAGGTAAGTAACTAATTTATTTTATGAGTTAAAAGCATAAGAAAGTCCTCGGAGATTCAAATGTTAATATTGAAAATTGTCTGGAATACACAAATTAGGTATCTCATATTTTAACAGAGACACGCCTAATAGCTAAAAAGTATCGACTTACGTTTGTATCTCTAGGGATTATCCTAAACCATTATTATCCTTTGATTCTCTTGCCTATTTCACTTTTATTTACTATCTATTTCATCAAAAGCTATGTGAGAAAGAATAAATAGGTAATACGATTTTGATTGCGTTGTGTGGATTGTGGACAATCTAGGTAAGTCATGGTACAGGGTGTAAACTTAAATGCATAAGCATATGCTCACCAAACAAGAACAGCAGTTTTTTTGCAATTTCACGTTTTCTACCAAAGTAAAAGTTGACGTCCCTTAAAGACGAGATATAGATTGAAAATTTCGTCGTGGCTTGCGGGGCGACGACAGCTCTGTTGGAGTAGATCATGCCCCGGATAGGCAGGTCGTGGGTTCGATACCCGCTCGCCGCCCGACTTTTTCAGTCTTTGGTTTAATTAAAGTAAAAGTTGTTCAGTTTGATTGATGGTCTGACCCACGGACCCCTGAAAAGGAGATCCGAGTGTCTGCAAAATCACCCAGATGCTCAGTGATATTAAGAGGACAGACGAGTAGGGTTTCTTCCATAGAAACGTATTCCCCTGTTTTCTCCCTGGATAATGACACTAGAGCAAACATTTTTTACCATATTATGATTTATGTTACCTCTGCTATGTCCCAAACGCGGTGTTTTGCTTTTTTACATAAATTAATTACTGTATAAACTAGGGACCTTTGAAAATTACCAATTTTACAGCCCGTTTTCAGACATCCAGCAATAAAATTTGACGAAATAAGCAAAAAAAGCAAAACATACAGACATAGCCAAAGTCTTTCACATATTATTCTTGAAAGAATTATTAAAATCGGTTTAGTTTTGGAGGAGAAAACAGGGGAATACAAAATGCTGTTTTCGTCGATTTTATGTAGATAAAATCTGTCCTAGCTGCAGTTGTCTCTTTCGCACTCTAGTCGGTGGGGTGTATACCCATACGGATCGATCGGGGCGGATCGGACAAATTTGTATACGGTTGGAAAAGTGACCTATTCTCCAAATTAGCATTTCAGCCCGCCTATCCTCTTAATTACAAGAATAATACAATAAATGATAATGATAATTATAACAGAAGACCCCTCGCAATTACTCATTCCTTATCAAATTATTATAGTTTCGCCAGCTCGCACTCACTCCTCTCTTTTCTACACCTTTTCGTGGTAGCTTTGATCAGAAATCAGAAACATTTATTCGTCATCACAGGTAAAAAGTACTATAGGCAAAATACAATAGTTGTACAGTTTTATAGGAACACTGTGATGCGCCATAAGGCCATACGAATATAAAAACATTTTTTGTTCTTATTTACTATGATGACATGATAATTATTATATTGTAGATTATTTATATGATGTCAAAATTTTAGTTACAACTTGGTTACAACCAACATAAGAAAGATAACATTGAAATATATGAATGCACATAAAAATGACTGTCACAATTTATTATTAAAATGTCAGTCAACATTTGTCTACTCACAACACAAAATAAAAAGAAATTAAAATTTAATAAGCTACAAGAAAATATGAATCCTATTCTATAAATAATTGTCATTGAAATAGTCATTTAAATTATAGTAACATTTATTGATCAGTATATTTGTAAGCACATTTATACTACTTACCTAATACCTATATTCTCTTGCTGCATGCTTACATAGTAGGCTTCTTTGAGTTATCTCATTCTCACCCCCGAGATCGCGTGTGGTACAAAACTGTACGTATAAAGCAAAAGTTTCATTCTTAACTGCGAAGTGGTAATTAGGCGAGAGAATCAACAAACGCCTCCGGGGAAACCCACACGTGCAAAGTTAGCTTAGTGTTAAGAGAAATTAGATTAAAATTTCCAACAGTTAATAACAGTAACTATTATTAAGATAAAATAATATTAAAATTTTCAATTTGTATAACTTTTATCAAGTGTTTTTAGAGGGACGATTAGATTCTTAAAGTTTTTATTAAAAGCCAGAGGCGTTGGTAATTTATTCTTTAAGGAGGGGAAAGTTAGAACTGTATAAAACAAGTTCTTCCCTTGTGATTTTGCCAGTTTAGCGGATTAAATTTAGGTATGCAAAGTTTTTACAATAGATTGGCTTTAACCAAGCTTTTACTGCCGTATGTAGGTACCTATCTTAAGGGTATATTACCGTTGGCGCTCTCCATACAAACGTAGTCTGGTGATATTTGCATTACTATCAAATTAAAGTCAATAAAAAATTTCAGAAACAATCTAAAAACTAATTTCTATGTTCTTATGAAGTCAGATTTTTTGTTAAAATGTATACTATACATTGTATAGTTTAAAAGTTACAGTGCCTCAAAGATTTCCATACAAATCTTAAATTAATCCTAGCATTGAAACTGTATACTTTAACAAAAATTAGTTTCTACTAGATTAGTTTCTAGATTGTTTCTGAAAAATTTCTTTGACTTTGTTGGATAGTATTGGACATTGAAACATTCTGAACTGTTACCATCCTGTACCTGTCTGTATATTTACTTACCTACAAGTAATTTATGGCAATAAATAGTTGATAAAATTGATTGAAAGTACTGAAAATATCACCAGACTACGTTTGTATGGAGCGCGCCAACAGTAATATTTTATACCCTCAAGAAACTACTAATGCCTAATTGGCCGATCTTGTGGGTAAAAATATCAGTCGTCTTTATTTTTCAAACGTTAATTTGAAGTAAGGAAAACAATTACTAATAATAATACAGTTCAGGAAAAATAAAATTAAAAATCTATGAATATACTATCTATATATATATTTATATCTAACATCAAACATGAGCAGAACCTTTTGTTATTTGTCATATTTCATTAATTATTTTCAAGAAATAACAGAAAATAAAATTTCAAAATGAAAACATTCTGATCTATTCTTTTACTTCAACCAGGACCAGCGTGGCGGGATATGTTCCAAACCCCCTAAACAATCATAAAGAGTTCAGGGAAGACCTTAGCCCAGCAGTGGGACCAAAAATTATTTCTTTACCTTGTGCTGTGAGACCTTGTTTCTTGCCAAATTTCATGATTCCAGGTCAACAGGAAGAACATAGGTTTTGAGCTTGCGAGTATCAAAACATGTCATAAATAGCCGTATCTTTTGATTGGATTGGCTTTGAACCACCGAGGGCCTTGATGGGTAGAGTTTCTACCTGTTTTTGGGAAAAAAAGGTCTTGATAGACAAGACACACGGACGGATGAACAGACGGGCGGGCAGACAGACGGACGGACGGATGAGATAAGGTACCAACGGAACCCTTAAAATAAAGATTTTTATTGTGTCCCTAAAATACAATGCTCCAGAATAAATAGTCAGTGTTCTTATTACTTAATTTCATAAATCCCCAGGCCAGCTAGCAATAAAAGCGATGCGGTTTTAAGTCCCAAGCAAATTACAACGAAATTCCACTTAAAATGTTATTTACTTAAAGTCGGACAAAAGGAGGAGCGTTATTAACTGTCACAGACTACGAAAAGGGTTCAACAGTTTTATTATTCATTAAATTTAATTTAACGTCCCTGCTAAATTCTTGCAGATTGAGACGATTGCCGTACTAAGAGCCACCCAAGTATCTTCACGTTTTTAGCTTGTTACGTAGTTATTGAGGTCGGTACTTTAGTTGCGTACTGTATCAGAAAGTTTGGTAGGATTCCAAATTAAAAGGATTAAGTAGAAATACTCATCAAGTCCCGCTTAAAAGATTTTTCGCTAATATTAAATTGAAGACTTGAAATAAGATTAATAAGTTTTTCTTGCGTTGATAATTAAAACTGGGAGTCGCGTGGCTGAGGGGGTGACAAGTGGACGTGTCATCGGCTTGCAATTTTGACAGCCACGTGGCTCCGCCGTTTTATGGTGGTTTCGAGTGTGTGTTTTTGTTAAAAACGGGGCTTTGAGATCGCCATATCCTATTACCGTACAATATCTAATGAGTATATCCTCAACACTTGACACTGGCGAAATCTAACATGGAAACGCCATTAATTAAGAATAGAATAGAATAATTAAAACTAAATTCTTGGATTTATGGCGTTGTAAGTTATAGCTTTGTTGTTAGTTCCGGAGAACTCCGATGCTGGTAATGATGGCATTCAACAGGAAAATATTTGTAAATATCTTGTAGCTACAATAACAATATAATATTTTTATTAATATAAAATAGTCAAGTATGATAATTTTAGAAGTTTTTATTGGAAAATCATTAAAGATAAAAATCTTTTCTCAAATCGCTCACAATCAATCTAATCACGGAAAACGTTCCTAATGGAAGGTAAAGCTAAAACGAGACGATTTATCCGTTGTTTTTGTGAAGGAAAAACTCAAAGGGAAGCCCTTGAACCTGTACTTGAGAACATTTCACAAAAATAGGATGGAAACTCAAGGTTCATTTAAGCTAACGCGGCTTGCGATCGCGATCATGGTGCGGTCACTTTCGGTTCATCGTTTTTCTTGCTAAAAATATTTTATGACGTGACTGTACTACTAACACGGTCTTTGTTTATATCACTTACCCACTTCTCGAACACGGAAATTTTCATGTTTTTTATTGATTCCATCGCAATTATAGGTATTACGTACGTGCATCTGAAATTTTTCTATCGATTCGATAGGCAGTCGATCTGAAAATCTATAGACTCATATTGACTTGATTCAGTTTATCTGTCTACACGCTTACGACTCTATTCTTGAGGAAAAGATAGTCATAAATATTCAGAATGTAACATTTTTAATACAACATTCGCGACTCAAAGTCTATTGCTATATTTAAAAAGAGAACGAAAGAGCACTATCTTTCTCTACCTTAAGTGATATATATATATATATATATATATATATATATATATATAATATTTATTCTGATATATATTGTATTTTGTAGGTTGTATATTGTATAATATATTTATTTATTGTTTGTTTGTACACAATAAGTTTGCCTTGTAATTATTAACTGTCTCTTTTGCGGGTCTGCTGGAAGAAATCTCTTCAGAGATAAGCTCGCCCTTTGTACATGTTTTCTCAACTTTGTATATTTTTATGTTTTTGTGTGCAATAAAGTGTTATAATAATATAATAATAATAATAACATTTCATACCTAGCCGCTGCGCTAAAACACTTCTTCTTATAGTGTGGACAAGCCCTGATGTCAGAGTTTATTCAAACCACCTTACGGCCTCTGACGTGGTTTTTTATGTCATGACTACTACCACCAGAGAAAGTAGCCGGGACCAACGGCTTAACGTGCCATTCGAAGCACGAAATCATCTTTCTTTTCAGACAATCAGATGGATTCAGCCTGGAATGTTCTAACCAACTGGGTAAAAATGCACAAAGTGACATATCACTAGGTGTCCCCCGTGGTAATCGAACCTACGACCTTTCGTGTCAAGAGCCCAATGCTCTTAACCATTAGACCACGGAGGCAGCTATAACACTAAAAAAGATATACATTTACTGTATAATAGATCTGGAATATGTTTTTTTCAATTTTGGAAAACATTTATTACTACATGAAAAAGAAAAACTTAATTTAATGCTCAGTTTTCAAGATTGTTTAAAAGATCGCAAACTTTAATGGTTTGGGCGTAACTTTTACTTTTATTAGGGACATAAAACGGATCGTAATAACGTTTCATTAAAGTAAAAAAATCTGTCCTCAATTAGGACCTATTCAAGGCTATCCATCACTTAGTTCTAGCTAAGCCTTTATCCGGTAATTTGTAAAGTTGTTCCATTCATTCCTTTTATCTTCTTACCATAATCTTTGTTTCGTTAGATTTTATGGACACGGTAGTTAACTGGTTCACAGCATTCAAACCCTGCACCTTGACCCCTGCATCAGACACACATGTGGATCGCCTTGTCCCGGAACGTATCATACGCTGCGATGAATATCTTAAGAGAATATTATTCCGAGAGCGAAAATGCGCGCTGCATACAAACGTACTATGGTGATATTTTCAATACTAACCAATTAAAGTCAATGAAAATTTACAGAAACAATCTAGAAACAAATCTCTATGCTTCTATTGAGTCCGATTTTCGTTAAAATATACAGTTTCAATGCTAGGATTAATTTAAGATTTTGTATGGAAATCTTATAGGCACTTTAACTTGTAAACTACACATTTTAACAAAAATCTGACTCCATACAAGCATAGAAATTTGTTTCTAGATTGTTTCTGCAAAATTTCATTTACTTTAATTCGTTAGTATTGAAAATATCACCATAGTACGTTTGAATGGAGCGCGCTCCGAATTATATACCCTTAATAGTTCAACCACTATCTTAGACGTCTGTTTTTCCTTACAACGACCAATCTGAGATCAAAGTCTATTTAACTAGATTTTACTTCGGTTCCTAGAAGTTTGATCTGTCTTATCTAGATAACAAGTATACTCTATATAATCTTTACCTATAAATATAATCTACGCTATGTAATCTACGCCATCGTTTCAATCTATCTGTAAGAGGATTTACTCGAATAGTAAAGATTGAATTAATATTGATTACTTCCGTCTAGTCATGAGATTTGCACGACAAATTATGAGACTGTTGAAATGTAAGCCGTTTTATACTTGTACCTTTGTAGTTATACCATAATTATTATCATTACAAGACTGTTATCGTCTTCTGAAAGCCACAAAACACCATTATATAAGCAGATTATGTTCGTGAGCACATGAGCATCCTACAGGATGTACCACTACTTTTCTTGGCATGAAAGTTTATAATAATAGATATAGATAATAGTGCATTATGATACAAGAGAGCAATGTTAGTCATTACAGTCGAGGCTGAAAAGCGGCACGAGCCGCAGGCGAGAGCTGTAAACGAGCCAAAATAAATATTCACATAAAGGTTTAAAATATTTCTGTAAGCACCCAGATTTTTTTCTTTCCTAATAAGCGTTCAGGTAGTAAGGCAATACTGTGGTATTGTAAAAAAAAGTTTTATAAACTGTACTTATTACGAATCACGGTGCGATAAGAACCACTTTAGGAATCAGTTTCTATTGTAGTATTTTTGTGGGCTTTGAAAGCCTTCAGTTACTTTTCAGTGTATTGTAATATTCTATCTATCTATCTATAACGTCACGCCTCTTTCCCAGTGGGGTAGGCAGAGACCAGAGCGCGCCATCTACTACGATCCTTACATACCTCTTTTGCCTCATTCACATCCATACATCCGCACCTCTCCTTTTTGTAAGACGCAACAGATTTGATTATATTTCAAAAAAGTGTATTTGTTTATTACATTTGAAATATACAAAATAGCTTTTAATTAAAGTCGGAAAGACGCTATAATCCTAAACACCTGTACTGCTGATAAATGTTTGTCAATTTACGTCAGTAATTTTACTCGAACGTGCGTCAACTGGGGGCTTACTCGGATTCCTGCGACGTGGGTGCCACTCAAGAAGTGTTGCCTGTTTAGCGTTGTGGTAGAAAGATTTAATGCTTTTTAGGACATTTAAATCCAAATTTCATATTCCGAAAAAATATGTGTGAGAACTTCAAAGTAAAAAGTTGTTTATTTGAAATTTATCGATTGTCTGTTTATTTTGCGTGTATATTTCTGATACCTACGAACTTATCATACAAAAAAGTAAAACGACTTGGTAGAGCAATGTAGAGCGTTTGACTGATGTAGGTACCTAAATCAATTCTAAAATTATCCATATACCATAGCTATACACGGACCTGAAAAAAAGACAGACGTAATGTGACACTAAAAAGATGTAAAGCATGCAAGGTCCTACATTTTCGTTTGTTCTACAAAGGACCTACACTCACACAGATGCTCCAACTCTAGGCGCAGGTCCTACAACTCACCACCATATGTACTGCGCGACAGTACGTCAGCACGCACAAAAATATAATAAATGGGTCGTGATTAGACGAGATTACGTCCGTCTTTTTTTCAGGTCCGTGTAGCTATATGCAAAAGGTGACTCTTTACCAAATGTAGTTTACTTTTGATTGAAAGGTAAATAATAATTATTTGTGTTGTGATCTGCTTAATTACGTTGTAGCTCAGTCAATATCATTAAATTTCTGTGCATACATTACTACTTTGTGCGTATTCTACGACTCTGATAAATCTAATAATAATAATAATATATTTATTTACTTTCTCAAACACAGACAAAAACAACGGCTACAATTCTTAGTTTAATTAAACATTTGACACATCCAGACTTTTGATTTTACAACATTTTTTTTTAATTAATTTTTTTACATTGGGGCTTTTAACCCTGAGGTTATGTCAGCCCCTTCGTGCCTTAACCTTGAGACTTAACACAACAGTGAAAAAAAACCTGACACATTCATCACTTTTAATGTCGCATCTCTTCTTATTCAAAAGTAACGTGAAATCTATCGCTTTTTCACATCCCATTTAGCGCTAAACGGCCAAAAAGATAGCAATGTAGAGCGTTTCACTGATGTAAATCCATTCTAAAATTATCCATAACTATGCAAAAGGTAACACATTACCAAATGTAGCACACTTTTGATTGAAAGGTAAATAATTATTATTGAGGTATATTGTGATTTTTTTTATTTGCATTGTAACACGTTGTGCGTATTTAAATTACTCTGATAAATCTCTTTTGATTTTACAACATTCACTTTTAATGTCGCATCTCTTCTTATTCAAAAGTAAAGCGAACTCTAGCGCTTTTCCACATCCCATTTAGCGCTAAACGGCCAAAAAGATGGCAACACTACTCTTAAGTCAGAGGCCGTGTTAATTCAGACAGCGATACCTCCAAACTAAATTAAGGTGGCTCGTAACGAACGCGACTAACAAAGGTACTTTAATCAAGTTAGGATCACACGGGCGGATTGTGTTCAAATCAATTTGGACAATCAATGGTTTCTGTCTCGTTTGTTTTCACTGAGTAGTGCCTTGAATACGTTATGCCGTTTCATACGGGGTGTAAATGAGGTTATTTTGTTATTGTAATTTTTATACAAGAGGTAGAAGCCGAAATATGGGGTGGTTGGGGATCTACATCCTAATGGCACCACAAGCTGCCTAGTTTATGGTGGCAGCTGAACTATCTCCGCAGCAGTGTGGTAAGCTCCGCAAGGAGCAGCCTGGCGCACGACCACCCTCCTCCTTTTTTTTTTTTCGAGATTTTGATGTTGGTGCCATAGAGAAAGTTGTTCAGTTTCATGGTCTGATCATCCCCTTAAAAAGTGTCAGCATATTAAGAAGGACCCTATACAAAAGGTCAAATTTAATTAGTTGGCGAAACTTTAGTAACGCATTTGGTATCTGTTACTGAGTAAAATTGCGTGGCAAGGATCCCTGCTACGTTAATGTGATTCTGAGGTCAATGTTCGCCCGCGGCCGCATATTGTATGCACCTTACGCACGATAATAATAATTTTGTTAACATTCTAAAAATAAGATCGGAACTCACGAATCCAATCAAGAGTTCTGGACCCACTTCTTTCAAAGAGAACTTGTAATGTGGTATTTAAATAATTTTTATTTATTATCACTTTCGCTATAATATCGCTAGGACTTAAAACAACGTAATTTTATCAGTATTTTTTATAATAAAACCGGTCAAGTGCGAGTCGGGTTACTCGCCGAGGGTTCCTTATTGTACCACCGCACAAAATATAAACATACAAAAAAGTTTTGTTTTCTCCGGGACCTTTAGCGCAAGACATTTGGCCGGCTTTTATTATTTGCCTTTATACCTTCGATCAACAATATACAACTAGATAACGGGTCGCATACAAAATCAAAGAGAAATTCTGTCCTCGTGAATATACAAAATTTTTTGTTGACGAACCAAGAAAATAGTCCGAATACATTATAATTTCGACCTCAAAGCAACCATAATTCCTAGTAATTTAAAAAAGGAACACTGCGGCATTGCGAGACGTGCTTACGTTGGCTTCGTTCGAACGCAACTAATTCAAAATAAGACCTCACTCCAATGAGTGAGGCGTTATTTGCCGCAATAGTGAGGCGTTATTTGCCGGGACATGTTTTGAGCGCTGACGCGTTATCTAGTTGGATATTGTTGATCGAAGCTTTATACTGTAGACTTTGCTCTCACATCAAGTTTGACGCTTGTATGTATTACAGATTTTACAATAGAGCGAAAAGAAAAAACGTTGATAAAAATTAGTTTCTTGTATCAGGACCCCTTACTTTGAAACGTTTTGCCATTTTTATTACTTCTTAGCAAATCCGCCGTAATATTGCACATTCTGTGTAAATTTCAACTGTCATGCTACTACCGTTCAAAAATTACAGCCCTGAATAGGTAGACAGACGGACAGACGGACGGACAACGTAGGCTTATGAATAGGGTCCGGTTTTTACGCTTTGGGTACCGAACCCTAAAAAGTCAAAAATAGAAGGTGTGTATCAGAGCAAAACACATTCTTGTTCAAAGCGTTTCAATTAACGGGTTTCACTGGATGTTTTTGAATCCTGCTGCCTGCAGCTCTAGGGGTTCTAGGGGCTTTTAGGGGCCAGTGGCTAATTGAGAAAAAAGATTTCCAGGAATCAATCCTCATCGGCATGATGCCGATTCTGTGATACGTACTTATTCTAATTGTTTGTTCTCGATCAACATGGTTTTGAGTTTCAAACTAAAAACTGTGAAACAGAATAGCTGTAACTGTAAAAACAAGAATTCGACATTCATCATCATCAGCCTATCATCGTCCACTGCTGGACATAGGCCTCTCCCAAGGCGCGCCACAAAACTCTGTCCTCGGCCTTCCTCATCCAGTCGCTCCCCGCTACTTTTTTTAGGTCGTCTGTCCAGCGGGCAGCAGGGCGTCCCACATTACGCCTACCAGTTCGCGGTCTCCACTCTAGAACTCTGACACCCCATCGGTTGTCAGTTCTTCGACAGATATGACCAGCCCATTGCCACTTCAGCTTGCTAATTTTCTGAGCTATGTCAGCCACTTTAGTTCTGTGACGAATCACTTCATTTCTGATGTGGTCCCTCAGAGAAACACCGAGCATAGCTCTCTCCATAGCTCGCTGAGCGACCTTGAATTTATGAACTAGCCCTATCGTCAGGGTCCACGTTTCCGCACCATAGGTCATCACTGGCAGAACGCACTGATTGAACACCTTCGTTTTGAGGCATTGTGGTAGGGCGAGGAGAATATATGACGTAGTTTCCCGAAAGCAGCCCATCCTAGCTGGATACGCCTAGCGGCCTCCTTGTCGAAGTTGTTTCTACCTAGTCTTATAGTCTGTCCAAGGTAGACATAGTCTTGCACAAGTTCTATCGCCGCCTGAATTCGACATTATAGATTAATAATTTTAGCATGTTACATTATTGGTGACTATAGTGAAGTTAAAATAAATCACCATATAAAAAAATTGTGGAATAAGATGAACGTAAAGGAAATCCATACTTCCTAACTTAATATTATAGATGCGAAAGTGCGTCTCTTATATTGTAAAACGCTGAACCGATTTTGATGACATTTGGTATAGTGATAGCTCGAACCCTGAAAAGGGGAATACTTTAGAAACCAATAATTAAAGCTAAATGAAAATTCTCTAACAACAAGTTAGTACTAACTTGCCTCCACTCCACTGTAATCCACATTATGTCCGAATATGCCCACTCCATCTCACGCTTATTCGTGAAAGGATGCCTCTGCCCTGTAGTGGGATTCTACAGGCCATTAATATACTAAACAGTACCTATAGTACAAACTAGTGTTTTCCCGCGACTTCGTCCGCACAAATTATATACCAGATTTTAAGTCAGATCATAAGCAATCAAACAAAAAAAGTTTCATCAAAATCGGTTCAGTAATTTTTGCGTGATGCGCGAACAAACAAACAAACTAACAATTTTGTCAATAGATGGCGCTGCACGTTTTTAAATCGCGCTATCGAATGTTATTTGAAATTATATTAAGAGAACCGCTACTTTTTTATTCCTCATGATTTTACGGTTTTATAATAGTTATTAAGATTACATTGTCAAAAACCTTTTGCCCGGCTGACAGACATTTTTTTCCGTGGCATGCATTGTCATTGTAAATAACAACAGAACCCTTTTTGTGCGTGATTCGGCACGGACGTGACCAATTTTGATTTTCCTCTAGCGGTAACTGTGTAAGCGAAAATTCGGATATGCTCACCGACTTTTTTTACCTTGTTAATTTTCTTCCGATATGAAGGAATATTTCCATTGAAAATTTGTTTCATTTTTAAGGAATTCTGAAAAAAGTTAAATGTATATTTAGGGTGGGGTGCATCGCAACGGAATATGCGTACTTTGCACACTAGAGCGGGCTGGGCCGGATTTTTAATTTGACGTTATACTGTTAGACGTTATAAAAAGTTCAGCTTCAGCTTCTAGCACACTATGACGGGCCGCATCGGGAAGGAGCGGGTCGCATTTTTGCGCGGCGGATTTCCGTTCGTGCCTTGTTCATGCGATGCAGCCCGCTCTAACGACTAGTATGCGATAGTTCATATATAAATTGTAAACAAGCGATTTGGGTGGAGTTTTGCGATGCGGAATGCCCCGATCCGACCCTCATGCGTTTACGTTAATAGAAAGGAATATAGATAGAATATCTAGAAAGAATAGTAACTAATTATGGGTCGACTGTATTTCGTCTTTTCTAGTAAATAATTTTAATACGCAAGTGTTTGATCGAATAGTTTATGCTAGTTAAATTTTAACGTTTCACGTTTTTAACGTTGCTTGAGCTTGAGTACGTACGTTGTATCTTATCGTCTCAAATTATATTAAATATTATATGAATAGGACGTAGGGGAAAGTGGGTCCTAGAAGAAAAAAAAACACGTTTTTTCTAACTGAACTTCTATAGCGTTAATTTGACGGGAGGCGAATTAAACCGCGAGCATCGCCCGAAGCTGGCTTAAACCTCTTCGTCGCTAGAGGATTAATGTAGGCACCAGTACCGAGGCATTTTAATCTAGGACATGTACATATTTAGGCAATAGCGTCCGCGACTTTACGTTCGCTTCAATGTAACTATTTAAAAAAAAAACTGGCCAAGTGCGTGTCGGGCCACGCGCAGGGTAGGGTTCCGTAGTTGCCCGTCACAATATACGAACTTTGAAGGGGGCTTTTTGTTTTATACTACGGTTTGACGGCTAATAAAGTCTAAAAAGTACATTTTTTAAGTTGGTCGACTATTACTCGTTAACTTGTAAAGCTAACTTAGCGGTGATAGTTTTCCTTTTAATTTCATTATATACACTACTGCCATGAATTTTTTCACATATCTAGAAACAACCGTTTAGCTGGCAGAGGGGGGGGACACTCGACTCTAACAAAAATTAGCACCTTAAAGCTTAATATTTCGCTAACGGATCCCTAAATCCGAAAATGGTTTTCCCACACCCACCGTATTTTTAAAAGACCTATCCTATAAAAAAAAAATATTTCAAAATTTTATTTTACCACTTTCTCGGCGTGATTAATATGTTTACCTATGCCAAATTACAGCTTTCTAGTACTAAGCGTCTCTGAGCTAAGCCGCGGACAGACGGACGGACGGACGGACGGACGGACGGACATGGCGAAAGTATAAGGGTTCCTTGTTGACTTCGGAACCCTAAAAAAATTGAATACCTATCTGTTGACCGAATGACCCGATTAATTAGGATGAAAAAAAATACATATTCCACATTAAGTTAATCCTTTTTTAAACCGATCAATTTTAGGGGCAGTATTTTTTGTCTGTGACTGTTTAGTATTAACATTTTTAGTTCTATTTACAGTGGAAAAAAGACTTGACCAACTTAACTAATTGTTAACATTCATTCTAGGTAACAAAATAAAGCTCTACTAACAGCAGAAAAAAAAAACAAAACAAAAGCATGTTTTCCTTATCACACCATCTGTACGCACATTTTAACGACTACTCCTCAACGCCCGTGCCTCCCCTAACCGGAATAGTGCTATAAGATCCGGGTTAACGAGTCATACCATTTTTGCCCGGCCTCCCCGACGTTGACTTGATTAAAACACGACGAAATTGAGATGTTCTCTGGTGCGATGATTGTAATTTTGTAGGGTCACTTTTTCCGCTACGTCGAAATGAAAATTTATGAGTCCCTAAAAACAGCTAATGTTATGCTCGTGAAATCTTGTGTGTACAAATTGAAATTTTCATTAATTCAGTATATAATTTAATTTCAAAAGTATATTACTTTTAGAAAGCAATTACGAGTAGGTAGGTACTCTTTATTAGCACTAGACTATTTTCTTGAATAGACTTGAATATTTAAACAGAAAACAACGAATGAAAATATTAGTTTTAATCACATTGAAAATGTACACTGACAATAGAAATGCTGAACCTGCTTTCATTGAAAAAACTTAAATACTTAATTAAATTTGAATTTACCTTTCAATCGAATCAAAAATCGTTTACCTACTTAATTTTGAATTTACGAAGACGTTTTAGAATTATAAATTTACAATTACAATAAAATATGAAGTTTTAGCAAAGTTGTGGCTACTAAAAACGTGATGTAGTAAAATCAAAATATTAAGTTATTATTTTAGCATAGCATAGCATATGCTCACGACTATATTCCCCGAGGGGGTAGACAGAGATATTCAGAAACCTCAGAATATCCACGTTTCACCAGTAGTACCGTAAGTCTGTCCAGTGTGACAGGGGGTGAGCCCGTTATTTTAATTATACAAATTATTATTTTAATGTTATTTCGTTTAATGTAATAATACCTAAGTCACTTATAATTATTTAATAAAAACCAGCCAAGTTTAGCCTAGGCAAAACTAGTTTGTCCTATACACGATCGGCTGTATGTTATACATTACTGCCATGCATGCACCCCGAAAGATGGGCCAAAATCACCACAGACTGGGCTCCCCAGGATGGTCACCGGCGTCGAGGTAGACCGAGAAAAAGGTGGAGAGATAACATGGATGCCTTCTTGGAGAGTTGGCCAGAAGTTGCACACAACAGAGAGGATTGGAGAGTAAAAGGGGAGGCCTTTGCCCAGCAGTGGGACATTGAAGAGGCTACGTAAAAAAAAAATATATACAAGGTGTTACAAAACTACAAATAAACATTTAAGGGGGTGGTGTAGACCATCAAACTGAACAACTTTCACTATGGGACCAATATCGAAATCGCGAAAAAAAAAATTATGTTCTATACTCTACAAATCGACTAGAGCTAAAATATGTATGGGATTTAAAATTATTTTTTACGCGATTTCGATGTTGGTCCCATAGAGAAAGTTGTTCAGTTTGACGGTCTAAACAACCCCCTTATGAGTTTCAAAAATTTATTGTTACTTATGAAACACCTTGTATATACACTACTACCATGAATTTTTTCACATTTCCAGAAACAACCGTTTAGCTAGCAGAAGGGGAGGACACTTTACTCTAACAACATTTTTCAACGCCTGTTAATTGCTAGTGAAGCGATAAAGTCACGCGATAGAAAAATGCGCGTTTTTATCGCTGCAAAAAGTCACCGTATGTACGGGGCCTATTTTGACTAGACAGATGACGGTTTGAAACTACCATGTGAAAATCTCTATTTTTTACTTTTTTTTTATTCCATTAGATTCTGGTCGACCTATAACATCTCGGTCATATTACACCCTCAGGACACTGTTGTAGGTATGTGACAGCGTAGGCATCCGTGTCCCAAAAATATAGCCGATTTCGGATATGTTAACAAGGAACGACACAATTTAAAGCCTTAAACTTTTTTACAAATTTGTTAGCTAAGCACTATTTTCTGGAACAAGTCCCGAAAAGGACGCGGACGCTTACCTCTGAGCACTTACATTTTATATTAGAAATTAGACTTTACCCACAAATTTAACAAAATCGCCTTAAACTCTGTTCTAATATGTAAAGTTTGGGGGAAGTTGAAAGTTTACGTAAACTGTGGAGCTTACAGACTAAATATTTTACCTTCTCAGTCCTTTATAATGTTAGAACCCTTTAGAATTTGCATTAATTACGCATTAGAATTTTGAATTGCATAATTAAGTTTTGGCACAAACTTGCGGTTTATTTGAATCCATTGTTGGATGCAGAAGTTGAGTCTATTTAATTTTACAACTTTGCAAAAGTTTTTGAATGAAAATAGTTATTGTTGTTACAATAGTTTGAATGGATTTTGTTTGGATTTTCGAAAATGTTTTTGTTTGATTCTCTGTATTGTTAGCATGCTTTTGCAAATGTTAGGTTTGGGGTAGTTGGTAGGTATAAAAACCCTCAAGATGACCATAGGTAATGAAAAAAAATCGGTCATGAGATGATACTGTACCCTGTTACTGTTTAATTAACTTTTAACATTATTGATTGTACAATTCAATATTAAATACCAAATGCAGATAGGTTTTGTTAAACATTTCATAATATGATGGTAAGCCAACGTTAAAGAATAATAAACATACTTAGAGATTCACTTTTTGTCTCTCTTGAGTCTGTGTATTATTCTCATTAGTCATTATAGTCCACACAACAAAATTCAAAAGAAAAAGAAAAATAGATTTCCGAGACATAAAAACGTAGCGACAAAAACGCCGCGTTTCAGCCGCCGGCCTGTGTCCACAGGTCGCGCATTTAGACAGTGGCTGCGGACGACGTTCACCACATCATTCCGGTGCCTTAATCCCACCTGCCTTAAAATTATGAGGATTATACTACCTATACTCTGACATAGTATGAGTACTTAGGTAACTATCATGATATTTATGTAAATAGTGGAAGCAAGCGGAAAAGCTTCTTAGTTTACGAATACGATATTTGAGAGAGAAAATGCTTAGAGGTTTGTGTGGATTTTGAATATTTGTTATATTTGTGTTTTGAGGTAAGCTGCGTTAAAACGATATAATCGTCGTTGCAAACAAATCTATTTACGTGCAAAATAGTACATTGCAGTTCTTTAATAATAACGAATAAGTAATAACAATATAATAACTTTTTTTTTTCTTCAATATATTGCAATCATACACAATCACAATAGGTACCTACATCACGTCACTTGAGTTTATATGAAGTGAACCGCAACTTTTTTATTCCTCACGATTTTTACGGTTTTATAATGGTTAAGATAAGATAAAAAAATGCCAACCTACCGCTTTTTTTCTTTTGACATTTTGTCTGCTGTGAATTTCTAAGTGTCAAAAGGAGGAGTCACGTTGCAGGGTTTGCCTCGAACACTTGTCTCTCGCGTGGTGTTCGCGCGGTTCGCGTCTCAGCCTGCCACGAGGCTCTAAAATCCTTCTCAGTTGTTCCTACTCAAAAACAATCCTCGAGATTGGATAGACACTCCCTCAAACTACTTGACACTGGCGAAATCTACCAAGGAAACGCCATTAAATAAAAATAGAATAGAAAAATAGAATAGCATACCATAGCATATGCTCACGACTATATTCCCCGAGGGGGTAGTCAGAGATATTCTGAAACCTCAGAACATCCACGTTTCACCAGTAGTACCGAAACTCTGAAAATAGAATAGAAGTGTCAAAAGGGATTTTTTTAAAGTATCTTCTCTTGTTTTTTATGCATTTGTGCAATTAGTAGATTCATTTTTTGTGTAAAAATGGACTACTTATTACCTAACGAAAAAGCTTTTAAGATTGTTAGTCTATGTGTAAAGTAAATAATCAAGTTTGATAAAACTACAAAAAAATTACTGAGATAATTTTGATACAACGTATGTACCTTTAATTTATTAAAACTTCTTTTTCCCCAGACCGTGTCAATTTAGTTTTTTCGGAGTATTATGTATCGTGTATAGTTTACACTGTTTTAAAAATAAGTATGCATTTTTGTCCAACTTTTTGATCATACTCTGAGTACTTTTACATAGAATGAGGAAAACTAAACTTGAGGACATCAAAAAGAGCTAGGTAGCTCTTCTTTTTTTTCCTTCTCTTTTTTGCGTTTTTTTATGTTTTTTAAGTGGGTACCAGATCCGTAAACTGAACTGACAACTATTAAATTACGGCCCAATGCCAATCCCGGCCATCGCACCCAGCCTAGCGGATACATTTTACCTTTTAGAACGGAGGAGCCTACGCTTGTCCATAGTCTAGAATTAATTAAATGTGAAACGGGCGAGGCGAGAGATTTTTTCAAAGTTTACTCGAAATTAAATATTTTTGGACCTAGCTTCGACTGGATATGCGTACTAGTTTTTCTTATGTTTTAACGACTTTTGAAATAACAATATCTATGCAGAATTTTATTGAAAACGAACCGCAATTTCAACGTGTCAAAAAAGAAATGAAAAAAAAATATAAATTACATTAATCATTTACCAAATGTTATTAAAATCGGTTCGATAATGAACGTGAAGACGCAAAAAATCGACAGACAAACAAACACACTTAAAATTTATAACAGTTTCGAGTTTTAAACAAAATAACAAAACTCTTATTAACATTTTTCAAACCAAACATTGAATACCACTTTACAAAAAAAGCTTTCACAAAAAATACCAACTACGTGTAAAATATGGCGTTAGTATAATGTAATCTCGTTTACATCGAATGCGTAGAAAGAGCTCTTTAGGGTGTTAAAAGCTCTATTTGTCACCGGAGTAAAAAACCTTGGTCGTTATACTTACACACCGTTGGGGAAATACTGACCGCAAATGTAGAGTATTATAAAAGAAAAGATAAAATTTTTGAAGCACATCGATGAAAAACTTTTAGTAAAAATTATCTCAGTGTCTTCTCTAAAAATATGTTCTATTTATAGCCCAGTCAATTTATAGACTTTTGTTAGATATAGCCTTAAACAGGTAAGGACATCCGGCACATAATACCAAAAAATGTATAACCGTACTTCTATTTTTATTATGGCACTACTCGTAGAAACTAATTGCAGGCATCAGTTTATTTTAGAATGCTTTATTCGTTTTTACCATTTTAATATTTAAAAAACTTGGTATTTCATCACCTCGCTGGGTTGCTGCTGTTTTATAATCTATTAATGATAAATTTCTAAAGAACTCGTTAAATAAAAATAAATTATTAAATCTGAGTAATTTTTATAAAGCCCCATAATTTATAACTAATTTTACTTCAGTCAAAAATTTTATCATTTATGGTATTTTGTGAAGGGAATTCGCAGGTTGTCCTTTACCTTCAGTTTTAAATGCAAAATTTAAAATTATGAGAGGTGTCTGACATGGTTTTAAATGAAATGTCTAAAAAAAATTTTCAATTCTTAAATAGTCCCGGCTCAAAACGTAAGATGATTGGGCTATAGTATTTTCACATAGTTATAGTATTTTTCTCCATGCATTAACAATTTTTTTTTTAATTTGGTCACTTGCTCAATCCAGCCAATCAGCAATAGTGCCAATCAATCAAGTTTTGAGTGTTTCCCTGCACACAATTTCACTAAATCCTCTTCACGATCGTCTCACGTGGGTCAGACTTTAGTCTTGAAGGGTAAACAAGGTTACATAGGTAAACCGAAGGGCGTTGATGTCAGAATATCGTTTGACCGTGTAAGTATAATTTTAAAAACAAATTCGACTTGCTAGAGGTAATACTGTTGAAGCTTTACTAGCTCAGATAATTTCACTGACGATTCCCATTTATTTTATCGAATTTTTACGTCTTTTAGTCTGGTTTGGTCTATGACATCTGAAAAGGACAGTTGATCGATCTTTTCAATGGTATTAGATTAACTTTGGTGAAAAGTCTCAACTCGGATAGTAAAAAAGTTTGATAGGCGCTGAGTCCGTTGCAACTGAATGTTGTTAGTTGTTGAAGTTGTTGTAGTAAAGTAAAGTTAGAAGTTTTGATTCGTTAACACGTAAGAGCATATCAGATAATGTACAAGTTGATTGGGTGAATGCCGATTTAACACTAACATTATTCATATTCAAATAACGTAAGTAAACTTTAGTAAACACAAATAACATAATTTTGTAAATTGACATCGTCATTGTCATTTGTAATACCTAATTGTACAGACATTTTGTTTCTAAAGTAAACTTAAAGTTTATAGGTGGACGGTTGAAGACCGTATATGGACAGTGGATACAATAAACGTCTCTTTATTTTCGTTTACCGAAAATATTACGAAAGTTTCTAAATTGAGATATATTCATTGAAATACAGTATGAGATCAAATAACATCGATCGAAAAACGATGAAATAGATTTTTTGGTTGCTTATTTTGCACTGTTATTTGTTAAGTAATTTAATCTGATCGCCAGCCTTAAAGCTTGTTAAATTAACTTCTCATCGTATTTCACCTAGTGTGTTGTGTATTTAATAATTTGACCCTTTCATAAAAGTAGCACGCTGTGTAAAGTTTGAGTATTGAGCGAAAACATGACCTTAAAACTGGAGTAGACACTCTAATTGAAATATTTTCTAGTTTGGTATGTAGCCCACTATTAGGAATGTGTCTATTGTGTTCTTTGATAAACTATTCCATATTTTAGGCAGAGGTACTTTTTTTACCCTATACTACATGCTTAAGCAAATCTCAATACCTACAAGGAAAAGACAATATAAGCATTGTGCAGACAACAGAAGTAAAAATAATGTGCTGAATATCCGCCAGTCCGCATTAGGCTTACGCTCATTAAACCCTAACTATGAGACCACAGTGGGGGTCGAATACAGTGCTAACGAGGACACGAAACAAATACGTATATATCGACGAGGTGGGGTTGGTTTAACCTATAATGATAGTTAGTCGTAGCGACTTGTTTATAATCTGATATTACCGCTGGCCACAGGACGGGGCGAACAGCGGCGCGAATTGCGATTTTAAAATACACTGAGCGTTGTATCCCTACTATTACGCAAGCACGCAGCGGCGCGTAGGTAGTGTATTCTAAAATCGTATTTCACGCTGCAGTTCGCCCCGTCCCGTGGCCAGGCGGTTAGATACGATATTTTCATGAATCAAGGCCCTCATCGGAAATTTTAGTCGAAACGTTTTCAATAAACTAACCTATTTATCAAATATTTTACTAGAACTTGCTGAAGCTGTCGAAATCAAACTCAAAACTTTTCTATCCATCGTAGAATTTAGGACATAAGTCCAATAAATCTCTGGGGTGATTCAGTTGTCACTGGACAGTACTCTTGGGGCTACTTGTAACATCTGTGTACGTAACTTTTCCTTACTGATTTATAATGTTTAAGTTTCGTGGACTATTTCTTATCAGATCCTCTGTATGATTCAGTGTTTTGTTAGAAGTATTCCTATTACAATTCCTGTTTTTGAACAGTAAAGTAAAAATGTCTGTCGGATGTATCATGAGAGATGGGCAAAAATCATCATGCCCTGGATCTCCGAAAACGGTCGGCGGCGTCCAGGTCGACCCAGGGAGAGGTGGCGTGATAACCTGGACAAATTTGACGACCAATGGCCAGGGGTTGCCCAAAACAGGAACCAGTGGAAGAGCAGGGGAGAGGCCTTTGTCCAGCAGTGGGATGAAACAGGATAATTAAAAAAAAAGCGAAACGTGTGTTCTATCGTGTATGTGAAGTCTACCAATCCGAATTAGGCACGCATGGTGGACCTCGAGGGTAGGCCTGTGCCCTGCAGTGGGACGTTTATAACCCTGATGATGATGATGATTACTATTTGAAGCAAGTTGACCTCTTTTTTGCCACAATCAGTCCATTGTTAAGCTCGATCTTTCTATTCATTACGTACACATAAAGAAGATACAGTCATAGTTTTGTTCTGAATCAAATTTGATGTATCCAAAATTTTACTTGTTTGATGGAACTCAAGCACGATTTCGCTTACTAAGGGTTGAACTAGACCAGGCAGCACAGCATCGCAT
The DNA here is from genome assembly GCA_963693445.1 of Agonopterix heracliana. Classification (NCBI taxonomy): domain Eukaryota; kingdom Metazoa; phylum Arthropoda; class Insecta; order Lepidoptera; family Depressariidae; genus Agonopterix; species Agonopterix heracliana. Next base: position 7,113,910 of record OY856327.1, read on the forward strand.
TTTTCCGTCGCTCCATCCTTTTCTGTCACTCAGGAACGTCATTTGCTAGAGCATATAAGATAGACGGAACGCGATCGCACGCGGCGTGCTGTTCCGTGCTGTTCCGTTCCGTCTATCTTATATGCTCTAGCAAATGACGTTCCTGAGTGACAGAAAAGGATGGAGCGACGGAAAAATGCGATGCTGTGCTACGTGGTGTAGTTCAACCCTTATGTCACTTTACCAAAAGTATGCAATAATTGATTGAAAATTCTTCTACCGTTCTGTTTTTTCAACGAATTCTATATTATTTTATTAAATTACTTGCATCCAAGAGAGAATGGTTAAGAGTTATTCCTAGGTTTTCGGAACTTCCTCACAAAGTAATTTGTGGCTGTTGCTCCTGGTTTGCAGGAGTTACGGTAGTGGGTCTCTACCACTAGTTTTGAACCTTTAACGGAATTTTAAAATGCGCATTTGCTTTCTCGAAAACTACCATGTCTTCTATAGAATTAACAACTCGAAGTCAAAGTCAAAGTCAAGTCAAAGTCATTATAATTTATTCAATATAGGAGCTTGAAGCACACTTATTAAACGTCAAATCTTTTTTAAGCTACCACCGCGTCGGAACGTGTTGTCGCTGTAGAGAAGATGCGGCCAGAAACTCTACAACATAACACGACTTAAAACTATTACAATATAAATTCTTAAGCTACGGTTATGTATACAATAATACATAGTCTATCTAATAAAATAATTGATACTATACAGTAATATAAATAAACAAGGATGAAAAGGTATTCCGATTCCTATTTCGCTTTCTGGCCAATTATGACTAGCAAATATAATTTATTTATCAGAAAGATATTGCTATCAGAAATAATCTAGTACGAAGTTTGTAAGTCGCACCAGTCTGTTCTAGAAATAAGCTAGAAGAGCGAGTTCTAGGAATAGCTTCGATATTTTAATTATAACACTTTATTGTACACAAAAGACATAATAATATACAAAGTTGAGAAAACATGTACAAAGGGCGAGCTTATCTCTGAAGAGATTTCTTCCAGCAGACCCGCAAAAGAGAAAGTTAACAATAGGTTATTATGATTACAGAAACAGAGCTTTGAAACACTTACTGTTTCAAATAAGAATTTTGTTGTAATTCAAAATGGCTTTAAAATTTCTTTGCTATTTGGAATGGAGCATAGCATATGCTCACGACTATATTCCCCGAGGGGCTAGTCAGAGATATTCTGAAACCTCGGAACATCCAAGTTTCACCAGTAGTACCGAAACTCTGTCCAGTGTCACCCCCCGGTGAGACCGTCGCCACTTATAATCGACAGTGGGTACAATACACGCCTCGAAATTGAAGCATGCAGGTTTCCTCACTATGTTTTCCTTCACCGAATAGAGTATAGGATTATATCCAAATCTAGCCTACATTACTACAAAATTCCAAAAAGAAACAACCAAACACATTCACACGATAAATAATCAAAGGAGCCAAAGAAAATATCCATGACTCACGCCCTGTGTCGAGCGAGCGACAAAGCCATTTCGCCAAATATTCCGATTGAATCCATCGATTTGCGACATGACGTAGCGAATGCATTCACGAAATCTGCATTGAAAAGCTAGCCAAGTGAGAGTCCGTTCTGCATTTAGTGTTCCGAATGGAATCAATATTTTCATGTATAACATTTTAGTTATATTCGATAACGTGCATACCTAGTTATATTCTTCTGAAAGTAAATAAAAGTTCACAGATCTCACGCTTATCACAACCATCAAAGGGCATTAAAAATGTATATTAGATCTATGACAAGAATAAAAATATATAGACAAGGAAATATTTTATTTCACGTTTGTTTTATATCATTCCGTAAATAGGTTAGGTATATTTTAACATTTTATAAATTGTACATCATCTTATAAGCTTCAACAATAAAAAATCAAAAAGCAGCACGGTTTATACAGAGTCCTTTCTTTAAGGACACTAACTTTTTAAGGGGATTATCAGACCGTCAAACTGAACAACTTTTTTATGGGACCAAAATCGAAATCGCGAAAAACAAATAAGCTGTATGTCCCACACATTTGGATAGTAGGATAGTTTGCAGTTTTGTAAGGAACCGCTGATTTTTTTTTTGCTATTTCGATGTTGGTGCCATAGAGAAAGTTGATCAGTTTGTCTGACCGTTCCCTAAAAAAATTGACATCATAATAAGAAAAACACTGTTAGTAATAACCCTTTTCTATAGGTTAAACCTATTTTAATAAAAACAACAAAAATTTAGTTAAGTTAGGTGGCAGCAAAGAGGCACCTAAAACATACATTTTTAGCGTTTTTTTTACGATTTTGTCATAGCTTTCTGCCGATTTTTTTCATATCATTGCAGTCATAAATCGACACGATACGATAGACCCAGAACTTCAAGTGCACTATGTCTAGGAAATTACTATACCAGCAGCGATCGAAAAAAACATTTTCAATGTTTAAATCTTCATACAGTCCAAAGGAACACGATCTATTCTATTCTATTTTTAAGGTTATGGCATCCATCTTGGTGTAGATGATTTTGCCAATGTCGAGTTTTTGTAGCAAAAGTGCTTGACGTTGTACGGTTATATTGATATTTTGGTGACTTCGAGGGTTGTTCTTATAAAAGAACAATATCCTGAGCCACCACTGGAATTCCGCTGTAGGCCGGGGATGGGACAACCGACAAGCGACCGCCCAATAGCAGACCCACAACGCAACTCCAAGGAACACGATCATTTTATTACGTTTATGGGATTTCAATGAAATTGGATTTCAATAAGTTAATCTTTGTGATGTCTTAGACAGATTATTTTTTTGCATTCCGTTTTCCTGATACAGGTAGGGAACCCTAAAAATGGAAATAGATCCGGGTTAAAAAGGAAAAAAAGTCAGGTATTTGCGACACAAATGCGATTAAAGGCGGAAAAACTGGAACGGAATGGAAAACAAACGCAAAGCGGTGACTATGCGGAATTCTTGGCGGAATTTTATTAATTCCTGTGTCAATTTCTGTCGGAAACTCGATGCGACGCGTCGTCGTTCCGACAGAAATTCAACGTTTAGTTAATATAAAATTCAGTTCCCGTTAAACTTTTTCATAACTTGTGTTTGTAAGTGTATCGTACTAATTTTCTTTCATACGTACATAAACTCTTGACCGTGTTCCAATTTAGGGTGGTCAGAAATCTAGCTACAACTTGAGCTATCAATTTCAGCATAGGCATAAAATAATTTAAAAAAAGAGATAATATCGAGGAATGTAGAAAGCGTGGATTTAATAATACTTTACCTTAAGATAAATACAATAATTTCTAAAAATTCTACGCTTTTTGAGAGTAGATAGATAATATAGAACCCAAGAACAAAGGCTTTCTGTACCATGTGTAAATAAAAAACACTGTGTTTTTTCCCACATTTATTTATTCGCTGTAAGACAATTTATCATCTTGTCAGTATCCAATACAAAAGTTTGAGTTACCAAGTGATTTCTTTCTGAAGTTGTTGTTATCTTCATACTGTGCGTACAAACATTTTTCCAGATTATTTACTGTAGGCTCTAACAGTCTAACAGTAACAGTAAACAAAATATTTAAAGTTCGGTGAACTTTGGAAGACTTGACTGAATAATGGATCAATCGATGGTGGAAGAGAGAAGCCTTTAGTAGTTCCTGCCTCAGTAATATATTTTATGGTATAGTTCTAATGGAAAGTTAGCTTGCTATAATTTTCTATATTTTACCTAGTTTTTTCATCCCCTCACAACCGTCAGCAAATTAAGAAAAACCCTGTACCTAAATTTATCTATACAAATCTTAGACAAGTTAACCACCGGACACGAGACTCCGTCGTTCTTGCATACAATCTATTTGCCACGAACCGGGAACTTTAACCTCGGTAAAAAAAAATCATCGTCAGTGTCACTTGAACGTCCGTCAGAAAATCATCTGTTTTGTTCTGCAAAAACTATAGTAACCGATCATCTAATGTTTCTTTTCACCCGTAAGTACAGTTTTGAATTATTTAATTGGTTTTATTTCTAAAAAATCTATAAAATTTGGTATCGAATTCGGTATGTCAAGTTTTTTTTTGTCTTCATTTTTATATTTTTTACGGACAGAAGACATAATTTTAAGATACCTATTTCATTCTTATTGCGATTCATCGAGTTTATCAATATAAATTTAATATTTAAATTATTTTGATCTGTAATCTCTAAGTGCAAAAATGGTGGAGAGAAAATAATTCGAACTCCATGGAGAAAAACTACCTACAGCTGTATTTAAAAAAATTAAAACCTGCCTCCTCTTTCTAACTCTATGCTGGAAAAAGATACGGCAACATCAAATGTCAAATTCTGACATTGTGAAAGTATTTTTTTTTTAATGGCCGGTTATTTTAAGTTGATTTTATGTTTACCAAGGAGTTCACAGGTATGCCAATGACGTCACTGCACGGACCGAAAAACGACGTTATTTTATTAAAAATATCTGTAATCCTTTCATTTTAAAATCTCTGACATAGAAAATATCGTCACCTCCAAGGTAAAAAGTCTAACGCGCCATTTCACCATTTTACAGTAGAGCGGTTTAAAGTTTTTTTTTTACGAAAAAAAATCATATCTTTCTTCCTGGTAAAGACATTCTTGAATTTCTTAGACTGTATGAAAGCCAATTATGCGAGCTATGTTATGACATCTATCGATGTCAGCTAAATAAGCTGGTTTAGAAGAAAAGTGTCGCTTGAGACATTTGTCTTCGATTCGACTAGAAAATGCGGTAAGGTAAAAAGACTAACCGTTAACATTCAGTACAAAAGCAAAGTTTTCAAACGACTTATTGAGGTTTTGATGTAAACTGAACTTGTTAGCATTCTACTAAGCGCACATATTTAGTTTCTTATCAGACTGCATACAAAACTTAATAACCAAATCTTAGATGATTAAACTGTTGCAAAATACTTAAAAGGCAGCAATTAAATGTTTAGATTATGTGAAAAACACTAAGCAGACTTTTAGCTTCAGTGACAAAGACTAACTAGACGTTTTTGTGAAGTTTAATTATACTAACAGTAAATTCTCCTTCAAGAATATTATTGGTATTCTAACTAACTAGCCAGCTTATATTAAGGGAAAAACGTTGTTAGCGTTAATGTTGTCGTACAGTATAATTATGTAAGTGTTGGAAAAAAAAATATTAGTTACCGAAATATAATTAATATAATTTTAGACTTCAGTTACAAAATATAATTGTAGATTTCAATTACTAATTACGTGTAATTGTTGTAAAGTAAATCAATTAACAATTACAAATTGTATAATTGTAATGCATGTACCTATGTATTCTTTAGTCTATACCTATCCTGTTTCTGCCTGTGGCGTTTATCGTATACGACCCCAGACAGCTGAAATAAGGACATAATATCTTGGCATAAACAATCTCTTTTAATAATTAATAGAGCCCTAATTTTATCTAAACATAGCCATAAATGTAAACGCCTGGATTTTTATCGTGGCCTTTACTATCTTAGCAATTTTTTATGATTTCATATCCCATTTAGTAACGATCTAAATATTATCAAAATCGTATTTGGAGGTAAAACAATCATGACATTAAATAAAATACCAAAAAAAAATCCTTTATTGAGTTTAACAACTTGTAAACTAACAATTGCGGCATGGAGCGGATAATCATTTTTTTACGAAATGGACATGCAACATACATACTTTACATACACTCGAAAAACATAACCCTCCTGGGGCAGTCGGGTAAACAAATCACAGCATTTTGTGACATGCTTTTATTTATGGAATAAGAAGAAACCAAATTAATACCTATCCCTATGAATTTGTTATTAGGAATTACCTTAGTTTTTAACTTACCTAATTTATTAGAAAAATATTACAAAAAAGAACAAACTAAACATAAAAATTACAAATTATAACACACACACTCCATAGCGTCGCCATAAGACACAGTTTCCAACAGGCTAGAATCCTTCTCCCTCTGGATGGTGAGGCTGATTATTGCAAGGAGCTGCCAGCTCTGCGGCCACCAGAGATCTCATTGAGACGCCCCAATAGGTCTGCAATAATCGCTTTAGCCTGTGGGCCCCAAGGACCTAGCGTCTCAAAACCCATTGGCGTGAATAATATTGTAGCTGCCGGTCAGATCGCGTTACTGTCGACACTTCAGGATTTCAGCGCCCGCAGCAGCATCAGCGCTCTCGGAAGTGGCCTAGAGGTGAGACGAGGTTAGGGAGTCCACGAAAGTGGCCTGGAGGTGAGACGAGGTTAGCGTGTCCACAAAGGTCACATCTCATACCTGGTTTCTCCACTGTCACCAAGGATTAAGCGTTAACCCGCCGGGCCTCCAGCCATCAGTGCGGATATTTGCGTGCGTGCCATTTGGTTCAGCCTTTGCCCGAATGTTCACTGAGGCAAGAGCCCGACGAATAACGTCATTCAGAGCAGTATGGCGCGGGACGCGACCGGCACTTCTCCGGCAAGAAAGTCCTTTCTGGCCTAGCCTGTCTGCAGCGGCACCACACCTGCACTGTTCGTTTGGAGGCCCAACCGGAGACCGCTAAACACAGGATGCAGTCGTCTAGTAAGGTTAAAACTATACTTACTTACTTAAAGTTAAACTTTCTTTAACTTTAACTTTATATTAGGTAACTACAGGGTGTTAACTTAAATGCGATACATACCTACCTACTTTAAGGGTTACCTCGAACCATCAAACTGAACTACTTTTACTATGGGACCAACGTTGAAATCGCTAAAAAAACGTATCTCTTAGTCACATCATACAATAAATAAATATAAAAACCTTATCTACAGGGTGAAATCGATATCATTAGCATCCTTTTTAAACGAAGAGTCTACCCATCAAACTGAACAACTTTTAAAAGCTGATTTTCTTTTGCTCCGATCGGTTTGCATATAAAAAGTTGTTCAGTTTGATGGTTAGACTCTTAGTTTAAAAGATACTAACGATATCAATTTCACCCTGTACCTATACTATAAGCAATATTTAGAAACTTGCCATACTATGCATATGGGTCATGTAGTTTGTGATATAAGTACATCGTTCTACCGACAGTAACACGAATTATCATTAAGAGATCCGAGTACGTGTAAAATGTATAAGTCACCCACGGGAAGACATGCATGTGGTTGTGTCAACCCTAGGTATATCCTAAGCTGGAACTAAATCAGGCAGGGCTGTAGCTAGTAGTAGTAAAGGGTAGGGTATTGAAAGATTAAGGTAGGGTGGAAGGAAAAGGCTACAGTAATTGGGACATCGAATTGAAAATATTTTTTGGGACCTTCAACTGAACCATGATTGGACTGCGTGCGAACCACAACTTTTAACATATTCGGTATTGCACCATTCATTTGACAGACGTACACCTGTCCGTCTCGTGAAGCGAAGCGAGGCTGCGTAGCGGAGAAACGGAGAAATATTAACCAACAGGATTGCATAATATCTCTGCTCCTGGTTTATTGGTTAATATTTCTCCGTTTCTATGCTCCGCAGCCTCGTTCCGCTTCAGTGGACAGGCACCCTTAGAGCCGTTTGCAACAGATTGCTCAAATGTTAAAGGCTGTAAATGCAAAGTGAATAAGTGAAGGTTAGCGAGATACGGAATTAAATTGCAATGTGATTAGAACTGAAATTGGATTAGGATTGAACTTCGATGTCTTAAAGCGCAATCGCCTTCCAGATCGGGCCGTAAAAAGACAAAACGTATTTTCTGTTTTGGTGTGCAATAAAATATAATTTAATTGAAATACGCAATGAGGCCCGCATGCGTCCCGCAGGCCACAAGTTTGTCATGCCTATGATAGAGGTTATTAATAAAGCCCCATGCAGGAACCTTGGTACGTACCTACGCGTTGTGTAATTGTTAAGTCGTTTCTATTACTTAGACCTACCACATACATACATACGGAATTGCGAATCAGAATTGTGATTTTGTATAGGATTTGACACCGCCGCAATTCCGAACGGAATTATGAAGCGGGAAAATTCATGCGAATCGTAACCGTAATTCGAAATTCCGTATGTGTGTGGTGGACCATAAAATTTAATTTTAGAGAAGGTAAATCACATTTATTGGTATATCTTTATATTATACTAGAGGACCTCGGCGAACCCTTAAAATCTTCCCGACACACTTGGCCGTTTTTTATAGCCTATGTTAATCACTGATAATGTAGCATTCTAATGGTGAAAGAATTATTCAGATCGGTCCAGTAGTTTCGGAGCCTATTCATTACAAACAAACAAACAAAAAATCAAATCTTTCCTCTGTATCCTAATATTAGTATAGGATACATATATAGATAATTCTAATGTCCGTGTGCATGTCACTGAACTACTCCTAAACGGGTAGACTGATTTTAATGATTTCTTTTTGTGTGTTTGAGTGGGTCTCTCTCTCGATTGTAAATTTAAAAATAAATCAGTTCTATTCTATTCTATTTAGATTGAACTCGTAGGTGACGCTGCAATCGGGCTCTATGGGGAAGCTCGTTGTATTTAGGCTAAGAATAAGAATGTATAGAAATGTAAATCAAGCTTAAAATGTGGCACCAAAAAAACTGTACCGTGTTCTAAATTTGTTCTTTAAAATCTGTACCTTGCCACCAAAACTTATGCGACATGGTCATTTATCATTAGGTGCCAAAATTATGTCGATTTTGTTTGGAGTTACTCTTCTATAGTTATTCTTATTCTTTAGTATGTAGGTACACACGTATTTATATACTTAACCGTTACTTGTCAGTATTTCCTCCCCGGCTTTCGGAACAACAAAAAACTGCTGTTGCATACATTTGAGTCGATTTGGTATTGCAGTTGCTCTGAACGGTTTGCTCTTATAGTAAAAAATGACAGTTTGATGGGTAGAGTACCTATGTTGTTTAATGGTTAATGATACTTTTCCTTAGATCCTGTATAATATAACCTACCTGGGTACAGAATATGTTTACTTTTGTATTTCCTGAAGAAAGTCAGAGCTATTCTAATAAAACCGACCAAGTGCGAGTCGCACTTCCTGCGCAGGTAGCCCTTTTATGCCTAAAGATTTTGTTTTTGCATTGAAGGCATTTCAAGAACTTTGCCGGCCATTATACCTAACCTTCCTACTTATAGGTTTTCATGCAACTGAACAGGCCCCCTTACCTCCCCACAGTCACTTGAGTAGATCCCTAGAGGACAAGCTCTCTAACAACGTCGAAAATGCATACTTATTCCATTGACGTACTATAGAGGAGAGACACCGAGACTGAATTTTTTATATCACGCATATAAGCTAATTGGTGCAATAACCTTACTTTACACACCGCGACACTGCTCCCAGTATGCGCCCCGCACTGCGGATTTGGTGTACAGATTTTGTTCGCCTTGTCTGCTCTATACAGGTTACTTTATACCTGCCTCCGTAGTTTAATGGTTAAGAGCATTGAGCTCTTTACACGGAGGTCGTGGGTTCAATTCCCACAGGGGACACCTAGTGATAGGTCACTTTGTGCGTTTTTCCCCTGTTGGTTTGGCCATTGCAGGCTGAATCACCTGATTGTCTGAAAGGAAAGATAATTCCGTGCTTCGGATGGCACGTTAAGTCTTTGGTCCCGGCTACTATCTCTGGAGGTAGGTAGTCGTCGTTACATAAAAACCACGTCAAGGGCCATAAGGCGGTCTGAAAAAACTCTGACACCAGGGCTTGCCCGCACCATAAGAAGAACACTCTATACATTCTTAATTAGTTGATAAGACTATTGAAACTTCTTAATAGTTTCTACTCTAAAGACCATTTATTGAAACGTAAATTGATAGTTATAAGTATATATAAAATGTATATGTGGATGCTTGTAAATGGCAAATGGTTTGTTATTCTAAATACACTACATTGTAAAAGAGGCTGTTAGCATCCCGACTAATATAAAATAAATTAAAATAAAATAAATATGCTGACACTTTTGTAAGGGGATGATCAGACCATCAGACTGAACAGCTTTCTCTATGGGACCACCATCGTAATCGCTTAAAAAAAGTTTTGCCATACATTTGGCTCGAGTAGGATTGTAGTTTTGTATGGAAGAGCTAATTTTTTTTTCGTGATTTCGATGTTGGTGCTATAGAGAAAGTTGTTCAATTTGATGGTCTGATCATCCCATTAAAAAATTGTCAGCATAGGGTGAGTTCAGAACATGAAACTAAACAACTTTCCCTAAGGAACATGGGTCGAAAAACGTCCCAAACCATCAAACTGAACAACTTTCACTATGGAGCCAACTCCAGGAGGCACAATCAATTCGCCACCCGTTGTTTTGCAAATCCATTTATTTTTGCCGACAAAGTACGTAGTAAACGGATTTCAACCTTATAAGTTTACAATAAAATATAGATTACCATAACAAAAACGTGATTATTCTTAGGACATGGATTACGTGTAGAATAGTAAAAAGTAGTAGTCTAGTAAAATTTCATTTACATTTCGTACGTAAGTAGATACTAGTAGATTAACTTGCTAGACCAAGGTAATATTTTTCTTCTTATTCTTATGTCTTTTACTAACCATATTCAATCATTACTTTTTGAGTGGTTTAAAATGGATAATATGCCAGAAGAATGCTAAATGTATTGTGGACTATTCACTAAACGTATTTGAATGTAATCTTATCAGTTTAAGAATAATACTAATCGTATCTAAAAATTCAACACAGGGTGGGCACGATTTACTAAGCTACATAACACTCAAGATTATTGGTATGCACAAAGTTCTAAAGCGCCAACATAAGATAAATTTAAAAAATCGCAAATGACTAACCAACCACCAACTAAAAAATATCGATAAGGTAAACTTACTAACGTAGAAAAGGTGGAAAAAAGCGTCGGTTCAGTCATTTGTCATCCAAATTTAGGGGGTTTTCACAATTCTGAAGCGCCAAAAAAGTGCTTAGATCTCTACGAAACCTAGACAGATCGACGGAGAAAAATCAGCTGATTCCAATGATATATATAACTCAATTTGGGCCAAATGGCGCGTTAGACTTTTTACCTTGGAGGTGACGATATGATTATTGAGACAATTATCTCGAAATGGTTTTCGATTCAGCCCTCCAAAAAAAAACTTGACATACCGAATTGCCAAATAATACGATATTTGAAAAATACTTATTATAGAATGCGATGTAATGAAAAGAATGACTATTGTAATATAGTCGGATTATATCGGTTAAAATTTCATTCCTTTGTCACATTTGACATCAATTAGAGATTGCCACTATCGATAGAAGGATATCGATATGAATGAATGATAAAGAGTTTTAGTTCAGTCAACGAAGCAAAAATAAATGCAGTAGATAAAATATTCCGGATTATTATTTTAAATGATAGGGGTGACTCCCAGGTATAACATACTAAAAGCACAGCATAACTTATATTAGTTCTAAGTTTCTAACAGTACGGCAACGGATGTACTTCTGCAGAGCAACGACGGGGGCCTTGCGGGGAAGCGGAGCGGCGGGGGCACATCCCAGAATAGGTTTGAACTTTGAAAATTCTGGGATTGACCGACAAGGGCAATCGCGAGACAGTTCTTTTTAATGAGGAGTTTTCTGACAGGTACTCAAACGTAATTCAATATACCGGCGATAGATGGCGTTGACCAGAGAGGGGTCCGAAGACGAAAATTTTAGGCTAAAAAGTAAACAAAAATGCATGTCACTGAGTCAGACGCATCCGTTGATGAAATATTATATGCTAATATTTTGCTGCTTACTTAAAAACACAAATTCTTAATACTTTATTTGTATTTTATTATCTGCAAGGTCGCTCGCCCCTGTCTGGTCAACGCCATCTATCGAGCCATTAGGAACTACTTTTTCTTTTTTAATGGCTTTCTGAAAATCCCTCATTAAAATAGTTTTTCAGCCTTTATGACTTTTCCATTAACCGCATCTCAATTTGTATTGCTCTTTAAAAAAACTTTATTATGTAGACCAGACTTTTTTTCTAGGACCCTATGTTTTCGAGATATTAACGAAAAACCAAAAGACCCTTTAACTCCCCTCACTCCCGAAGCTAGCGGAGGGCTGGAGACTTTTAGTATATTTTGCCTGGGGGTCACATCCACCATAAAAAACAAAAACCCGGACTACACGATTTATTGTATTTATTTACCAATTTTGAAGCTTCGTTTATTATTAGCTTATGATTTGACTTAAAATCTGGTGAATAATTTGTGCGGACGAAGTCTCGGGTAAACTCTAGTGTCTAGTATAATATAAAAACTTATCGCGAGATTAACTTAATTATTGTATTCTTGTTTATTTCCACAAGTAAATCTCGCGAAAAGCTTTTATATCATATAAATTGTGTAATTTTATAAATGTTTGGGTTAAATTTAAATTAAAGTTTATTTTCTTAATTTTAGAGCATTTAAATAAAAGCTTAGGTATTAATTTATTTTTCAGATTATTCGTTTGATATACTGTTATATTATTTTCTTCAATAAAATTCATTCACTCAATCGTTTATCGATATCGACATCTATTTACAGAACATCACTAGTATAACTTGACACCCCAAAATATTGGTTGAATCCGATTTCATACAAATGTTCAAGCGTTTCGTGTCCGGTGGTTAACTTGTCTAAGATACAAATCCATATCTACACTAATATGTATTATACAGAGGTAATGGTTTGTTTGTATGTAGGGGGTAATCTCGGGAATTACTGAACCGAATGTGACAATTCTTCCACTAATAGAAAGCTACACTTTTCTTGAGTAACATACCTAGACTATATTCTACTTTTATACGCGAAAAAAGTCTATAATTTATAAAATACTTTTGTAGCGCCAGTTTGACGCAAAACTAATTTAACTGAGTGATCATTACATAGACATATTACTCTAGCGATAGACAAGCTTTACTACCAAATGCTTAACTTTAACTGCAAATGTTCGTTCAACCAAACAAAATGTCACACAAAACAACACAAAATGACACATTGCGGTCTGTCATTGCCATAGTGACGAAGTGAACTCGGCAACATCAATCAGGTGCGGACACCTCATTCATGTGGAACATGTTGCTTCTATGCAAGGGCAAGTCTATCGCTAGAGTTTAAGTCTATGGATCATTATGATAAAGTCACCAAAATCGAATCTTCATACGATCTCACTTACTTATTCTTCTCGCTTGCCTGAACGTAAGGGTCCGAACACTAAAACAATCGAAAAAATATCACAAACTCAGATCGCGCGTTCATAATCGATCGATTACACGACTCCATTTGCCTCTTATTTGTTACTATCGGAAGGTAACCATACCCTTTTCCATGCCATTTATTAGGGCCCTATTCTGGTTCGTAACGATACATTAAACCAAAGATTAACTATCCTATTTGTTTACTGCCTTTTGCGGAGTTTGCATCAAGCTAGGTGTTAGTGTAGGGTGTTAAAAGTTAACAGCATTTGGTAGTAAGGCATGGTTTAGACTGTAACCTTGGTACAAATAAACGTGGTATAAAATGTTATACCAAGAATAAACTAAGAATAAACAAAATGTATAGAAATTTGTCTATGACAAGAACTGTTACGCCGACGTTATACTATATAGGTTTAAATTATTTCGGGTTGATTAGTAGAGGGGTAAATCAAATCACATAAAACATATTTCAAGACCAACGGATAAAACGCAAGCTTGAAGCATTTAATAATTATGTACACACACTGGAACAGGCAACGCAAATAAAATCGGTGCACCACGATCAGCATTGCAATGGGAACGAAATCTTAAAAATGAACAAGCGTAGGCGTTGATCAACCAGTACAAAATACAAAATATTTATTAAACCAACGTATGATACAGGTTTTCAGGGCTCTTTATGATAACAAACTTAGATTACCTATACATAGCACATTAAATAGATAATACATTAAACGTTTTAAGCTGTGATCCCACACTAGATTCAGGGCCTGGCCGGAGAGGATCAGCATTAGTATTAACATTTAGATACAAAATGAGCGGCAGTAATTATTTATACTTTACATCTAAGTAGTTTACATGGTTTGGGTAATATATGTTTTACATGGGTTGGTCGCAGCGGACCAGCTCAGTCAACACCTGTGCTTGAAAATGACGGCGAATTAGTTGCGACGTCGTGGCGTAACAGTTGGGATTGGGACGTATCTTTGCGGTGAAGTTGCAAAATCACCTACGCTCAAAAATAGCTTGTGTGATAGGTATGGTCGCCAGCAGGATTATTTTTAGGGGGGTACATCAAGGGCTGTAGATGGAACAGAATTTAAGTCACATTGGCGTCAGCAGGCCGCAACGTTATTGCTGCTATTTAAAAGTAAAAAAAAACAATATCTGCTTCAATTTCGGGGCTCAATCTGGTCTCTGGGTTCGTGCCCCATTGTACCGTTATTTTGTTAGTTAACGATTGACGTTATGTTTTAATATTATTGATCAACATCGATAAGTTTAATCGAGTATCGATATTATTAAAATCTAGCCTAATCACGCAAATCATTAAGGAAAACTGTTATTATTCCAACGTTAAACATATTGTTTAAGTTAAGTACCTAAATGACAAGATTTATTGTTATTAAGTATTTTAAATTTCTTCCGTATTCAAATGAAGCTTATAAGATCTAAACCGCTCCTTATTATTTTGTATATAGGATGCTGCACTATTGAATGTGATTTACGGAACCTCGTTCGTATTTTTATTGCTTGCACAATGTTGTTAAGTGTTTGTTTACACTTTGTTGTTGTTGTATAAAATCACATTATTTACACTTTTTAGGGTTCCGTATGCAAAAGGTGAAAACGGGACCCTATTACTAAGCCTTCGTTGTTCGTTGTCCGTCCGTCCTAGCTTCAGAGGGCTCTATCTTTCGAACCGAAATAGGCCTTTACCCTGTATTGGGATCCTACAGAGTAAGTTTAATGGTTTTACAAAAAATCTTATTACCAACTTGATACGGAACCCAAATGAATAATGATATTCGAACCTATAATTTGTATAGAAAAATAGGTACACACGGCGACACACCAACCTTATAGTTGAACTCTATGTTCATGGACATAGAGTTCAACTATGTGTAGGTTGATCCATCGCCGTGCCTATATGAATTTTGATTATGGTTTCGTTAAGTGCGGAAACGGGTTTATAAAAATGCTCCTATTAAAATTGATAAAAAGGAACATTCATCTTATTGATGAATGTCCCTTTTTATCAATTTTCCAATATCGTATTTAATTTACTTAAAATTTTAATAACGTTGAACAGGTCTGAAACCACATCATTGACTTTTTAATTTAATAAAAAGCTTTTAAATTCGAAATTGTTGCTTTTAAAAGGATCAGTTCTAATTTAAGATTAGCAGGTGCAACACAAGTGTGTAAAATGAAGCGAGCAATTGGTATCTTAGTTATTCTCATCCTCACCATCATATTGGGCTTTAATGGTAAATATTTAATTTGGTCGTATTACTATTTCCTACCGACTTCGAAAAAGGGCGGGAATGCGATTTTTGAATCTCATTCGGTGAGCTCAGCAGTTGTAAATGTCCAAATTACTATGGATGGCATCTTTCTACTGCTGATTTGACTCTCAAAAATCATACTTCAGGGATGCGATTTTTTAAAGTCAAATCAGCGGTAGAAAGATGCGTATCTCCATTGTAATTTTGACATTTTCAACTGCTGAGCTCACCGAATGAGATTCAAAAATCGCACTCCAGGTTCTCAATTTATCTGTATTTCTGAATCAGAAAGCGAAAACGTTTGGACAATATTTGTATGTTTAATATTGTGATAATTAATTTGTTGCCGAGATATGGATGTTTATACCTATATTTATGTATTCTATATCGTTGTATAGTCATTATAATACAAGTCCAGGCTAGATTCTGGTACTTACTTGATAATTTGTGACTGGATAATTTGTGTGACAATGTCCACAAATATATTTTATTTTATTGGCTGTAACCTGCAGAAGCTCAAGAAGTTATGATGACCACAGAGAACTATAATGTATGACTTAGGAAAATACCACTTCTTGCTCCATTATAAAAGCCGTTCAGTTTCATTTGTAAGAACGTAGGATGGTGAATAACTTTACATTGTATTTTATTTACTAAACTTTTCATTCTTATTTGAATTATATTTGAAGATATCCATAAGTCGATATTTTGCTGTGAAGTCTGGGCTTCTGGGTAAGCTCGCTACATCTTCGACCCCATCTTTGTCCTGAGCACTAGATAGAGGTCAAGAGCAAACCCATCAAAAATAAAAAAATAAAAAAAAGTAATTCAAAATTTTTATAATGATTTTTTTTGTTCAAGCGTCAATAATTGATGATAAAAGGCCTGGCCGAAACACCTCATGTGCTCGAGGTACTGAACCACTTGGAGTATATTGCATCAAAGTTGCTAAAGATGAAGAAGACATTCAATAAATCGGTGCCCACCAAGTACTAAAAAGATGGTAGTTTTCCATCACTGTTAGAAGAATTTATCTAATAAATCTATCTATCTGTACTTTTTTGTTTTTCTTTTTATTTAAAAACCTTCTTTACCCTTTTCAAAGATAAGAACTTATTTAAATTAAAAAGTTTTCGAGGTAGTTTTATCATTCAGGGTCCTTCTTAATGTGCTGACGGTATTTTAAAGGGTAGATCAGACCATCAAATTGAACAACTTTTGATATGGAGCGTACCTCAAGAAACTGATTCGGGTAGGTACAGCAGTTTTGTATGAAACAGCAGATCTTTTTTCGCGTTTCCTAGGTGCATGCTCGATAGTGAAAGTTGTTCAGTTTGATGGTCTGCGGAGGACCTTTGTATAATAAAATTGTTAACTTGCCGTGGATTCCAAAAAAAATACATAGGTGGTTCCAAACACCCATGCATTGAGACCATTCTTAGAAATTATGTCTGTTTATTTGTTTTTTGTGCACGCATCACTTAAAAACTACTGAACTAATTCAAATGGGGTTTTCACAAAAGCATTTGGATGAACATTTAGGCTTTGTCATCGCAATCGGGTTATTCAATAAAAAGATATAAGTATTTAAAGATAGTGGTCTTACCGTTTTAGTCTGTGGAGGGCTGTCCCTTACACCCTGTATGTATGGATTATAATTGAACTGATTGATTTATGTCTAAGGCCGGATTTGACCAACTTTGATCTATCCAAGAGTAATTATACAAGGAATAATACCTAAAGAAAGAGGTTTGACGGCCCGTTAGCACAGTCTGTAGTGAACCTGCTTGCTGTGCCGAGGGTCGCGGGTTCGAATCCCGTAAGGGTTAAATATTTGTATGATGAATATGAATATTTGTACCCGAGTCATGGATGTTTGTATCTATATATATGTATTCTTATCGTTGTCTAGTCATCATAATACAAGTTCAGGCTAGATTCTGGTACTTTAAATGTGAATAGATAATTTGTGTGACACTGTCAAAAAAAAAAAAAGAGGTCATTGTATCTGTACTTATTGCAATGTAAGGTTAAACATAGTTAATTTGTTAGGTTTATATACGTTAATTGTGTGTTTAAAATCAAATCACATGACAAGGACGGACTTAATCTAAGAATAAAAGTTGCTCGCGTTTGGTCGAATCCGGCCTTAGTTTGGCCCATTAGCTTAATCTGCCCCTATGTATAATCCAGCCCTGGCAATCGGGAAATTACCGAAATTTTTCACTGCTGAAAGATTTGGGGATCTTTCTACCCAATTCGTATGAAAAGAAACAAAAGAAATCGCAGGTCAATGTGACTTCACTAAAGGCGATTTGGCTCATCCCCAACGTACATTAGTGTCCAAGTAATATTTTGTTAACTTTAAAATTTTCACGAGTACCGTACGATTGTGATATATATAGCGAACGCTCGATACAGTGCCAAGTTTCGTCTGTGTCCTACATCTTTCACGGTTTTGGAGTTTGCTATTTGTATGTTAGGAAGTCTTGAACTATTGGTTCTGTGGAGAAAGGTTCCTCCATTGAAAAGTGGAAATCTTCCGCCAGGCTAGGTGTGTAGCTGATAATATCTCTGGTGCGATTTATTTCTTGTGTACGATTGTAAACATTATGAGTAGCAGTTAACCTTATGAGCTCGTTTAGTGATAAGGTAAAAAATTGTATGAAAATGCACTTAAATGATCAATAACATTGATCTTGTTAGGTTAGGTACAAAAGGGAAATGCTACCGCAAGGCTGGTCCCTAGTTATATTGTCTAAGATATTAGTTAGGTAACAATTCAATAATCTTACAAACTATGCATAGCATAGCATAGCATAGCATATGCTCACGACTATATTCCCCGAGGGGGTAATCAGAGAAATTGTGAAACCTCAGAACATCCACGTTTCACCAGTAGTACCGAAACTCTGTCCAGTGTGACGAGGGGTGAGCCCTTCGCCACTAATAATAGACAGCGGGTACATACATGCCTCGAAATTGCCTCGGTTTAATATGTTTGCGGAATCGCACACTGATGGGTTCCACGCAATGATGCGAAAGCGGTGTGCTTCTCTGCTGGCTTCAAGTGCATTTTCATACAATTTATACCTTATCAGTCCAGTGATCGGAATGTCGGGGCATTTTTAAGCATTGTCATAACATGGACATGCCTCAGGGTTCCCGGAATCACGGGATTTTTTTAATAGTCCCGGGATTATTTAAATGTAGAATGAGTCTGACCTACACTTTTTGTTATTAGCATCAAAATAATCTATGAAAAATCACGAGAATTTTTTCTAAAAAACTCCTCTTGACATTGTAAAAATAATATGAGGAAATAAACACGTTTTGCAAGACCCCATTTATTGAAAAGACCAAACGCGGTCATCATAAAAACTAAACATTCCTTCAGATTTTCTAAAGAGGTTACTACAAACATCACAGATATCTAAATAGGTAATCCCAGTAATCCCATCAAATTTTTATCCATATTTATTAAATCCCGGGAATTTCAAGGCGTATCCATACTTTTGACTATGTTTGCCCCCGTCATTCCGATCATTGTCCTATCACTCATTGTCATCACTAAACGAGCTCATAAGGTTAGCTGCTACTCATAATGTTTCGCCTTGCGCCAGAGACTCATAAGCACCCTGAACGCGTTGTTATACTGCACGTATAACAATACTGGCGACCCCCCGTTCGGTGGATATGTCGTGAAGGACATCATCATCATCATCATATTGCACGCGCAGGGCGTTGTATGTTCTCCGTATGTCACCAACCCACAGACTGCACATGTAAAACGACTGGCAGTAAGCTTAAAAAAAGGGTAACCTTTACTTGCTTTGTACAAAGTGCAAACCCGCGGGCCAGCATATTGCATCGAACATGCATTACGGGTTAATGGCTATACTGTTCCCACTGAAGCTGAGCGGAGCGGAATCATCATAAATGATTAAGACGCTGTTATCCCGTCGAGGCCGTTTTTTGAACACGAACGAAAGTGTTTTAAACTGTGTTTTAAAGTCTGAAATTAAATTATGTCTTATTTAAGGATCGGACGGATGGGCGACTGTTCTCAATTAAACGATTAGATTAAGTTTACTAGATAGAAAAACATCCCAAAGTTACCCCTTTTTGTTATGTTTTTTCAATACTATGATTAAACTGCTGATATTTAACTTTTTATTCTTGTACTTAACTAAATACATTAAATATTTCTAGTGAACTCAGAAGAATGTTTAGCTTAGAAACTCCCATGAGCAAAGATATTGACGAAAACACGTTTTTTTGCGATCCTGCTTTCAATTGGAGCGGGATGGCTAATTGTAAACTTATGCTTAAGAAAGAGACGCTTGCACTGGGATAACCTAGCCTTAATCTTTTATCATCGTCAGTAAGTGTGAGACAGCTTTTTAACAAAATAATAGGTTAGTTTATAAAGACAAAAGTGAAGTTAATACAAAAAGTTTCATTAACTCCAGAAAAGCGTTGAGAAACAAAAACTATCTCTCATTTTATCAATTAACGCGATCGTTCCCACGTTTTTAATCTTCATTCACTGCACTTTAGCTCAATAAAAAAGCTAAAACTAGATTTTACAATAACGTTAAACCTCACTTAAGAATTCCTCGGCACTTCTCTTAATTTTATTCCAAACTAGCATTTACTTTTGGCTTCGGTCGCAGATTCCAGGGCAATGAGATACTTTGTAAGTGTGGACACCAAATGAATGGTAGCTAAGTATTTTAACTTTCAATAAAAGGTGATGAGTTTTGTTTATATTTTTGTTTGGTATTTACGAGCTCATAGCTAGGCAATGATTGGAGATAGATAAAAAGTGTAAACGTCAAAGTTATAGAAAATTTTATAAGGATTCAATATGTAGTACAACAAAATTTTGTATGACGCACCGTTTTCAAGATGTAAGCAAAAAACCAAAAAACGGGACCTTCTTTGCCCTCCCCCCCCTCGAGCGCACCACGGAGGGGTAAGGACTTTTAGTATGTTTGTCTCCTAACTAGTCTAAACAAAGTTCCTAAGTCAAATTTTCTGCTTTCGACTTTTCCATCCACAATTATTCATTGCCTAAGCTATATCACTTTATTATTTGAAAATGTTTACATAGTACACCCACTATTATTAATTACTCGTATTTGATGACCACAAGCTCAAAGAGTTAAATCAGTTAAACTAGTTCAATTATCGAGACATGAGCTGTTGATACCATCTGTGTGAGTGGGCGCGGAAAGTCTTCTATACTTTCGATAAAAAATATGAATTGTATGTAGCATAGTGAAGTACCTAGATGAAAGAGCATTGCAGGACAAAGCTGACTGATGCAAAATGTCCCGACTGACTACATGACTGTAAAATGTTTGAAAACCAAGAATAACAAGAAGATATGCGCACAAACAAACTCTCAAATCTTCTTATATAAGTAAGATTTGAGCTCTCTTGGAGCTTCACTGGGATGATTAACGGTTTAAACGCCAGTTGTAAAGAGAGTTGGTGAACTACTGCAATTAATCATTCCATTTTATGGTTCAAAATTGTTTATTGTAGATAGCTGGCAAACAATCTTTTACGGCTTTTGGAGTCTTGACCACACGATTTTGTGAGAGTAACCTTGCCTGCCGTGCAGGAGGCGATGGTTCGATCCCCGTCCAGGCCGACTCGTACCAATGAGTTTTTCGGAATTTATGTACGATTTGTAATACCACTTGGCTTTTCGGTGAAGGAAAACATCGTGAGGAAACCTGCAAGCTTCAATTTCGAGGCATATATTGTACCCACTTGTCCATTATAAGTGGCGACGGGCTCGCCCCCCCGTCACACTGGACAGAGTTTCGGTACTACTGGTGAAACGTGGATGTTCTGAGGTTTCAAAATATCTCTGACTACCCCCTCGGGGAATACAGTCGTGAGCATATGCTTATTTTAGAAAAAGATTTAGTGTAGCATAATATTCTATACAAGAAGAATAGGGGTAGTGGTCTCTAAGTCCGCTGGCTCAGCTACCCTAAGGGGGCACTTTTCCCAATCCTGATGCGAAACCTCTCGTCAATGGCTGGCTTAAAGCTCACGTAAGTCAGGTTCCACTACGATATTCCAGCGCTACCTGGGGCAATGCGATATCTCTGACATTCATTTTCACGGGAGGGGAGGGGATTTTTATTGAAAAACGTTGAATAAATTATATCTGTAATCAATCACAGTTCCATACAAATATTCATATTTCGAAGACGAAAGAGGTTGAAACATTTAGAAGGTTTGGATACAGAGTGTCGGTAGCTAAGTCCCGGATTTCCAGATTGATAGGGTGCGGTGCGGGTTCAAAACCCATCATACACTTAACTTTTCAATATTTAATTTGCTTTGAAAAGAAATAAAGGAAGTAAAACTAGCTAATTACTTGCTACCTAATCTTTATACCCATGAAATTGAAGTTTCTAATTATTACCCACTAAAGGACGTTATTGTCACCTATCTCGCGAGATAATAGGATAGTGTGTAAAAGCGCCGTCGGTGTCGCCTGTAGAACTATAAAAAGCAACGTTTATGACCCTATTAGACTGGTCCAACGCGATCTGTTTTATATTTGTTTGGTCTTCAGAGATAGGGGATAATAATGCGTTGAGGAGATGTGGTTTCTTTTTATCTGATATTTAATCATCATGGGCGTCTTGGGGCATCAAAAGTTTCTTGTATAGTGTTTTCGTCGGAGAATGGCTAGCCCCCTGTCACCGTAATTTTATCGTGAAACCTCCAATATGTTAAAGCAAGATTTCTCAAAGTGGGGTACGCGTACCACTTGGGGTACGCCAGTTAATCGTAAGGGGTGCGCGACTAAATTTACGTAATGGTGGCCAACACGAATCATTGCTGAAAATGCCCACAGATCAAACTCTTCAAGCTTCGAAAAAGTTCTCTTTAATTTACCTTGCCTGCCGTGCAGGAGGCGGTGGTTCGATCCCCGTCTAAGCCGACTCGTACCAATGAGTTTTTCGGAATTTATGTACGATTTGTTACACCACTGGCATTTCGGTGAAGGAAAACATCGTGAGGAAACCTGCATGCTTCAATTTCGAGGCATGTATTGTACCCACTGTCCATTATAAGTGGCGACGGGCCCAACCCCCCGTCACACTGGATAGAGTTTCAGTACTACTGGTGAAACGTGGATGTTCTGAGGTTTGAGAATATCTCTGACTGACCCCTCGGGGAATATAGTCGTGAGCATATGATAATTTATCTTTGGGTAGCAAGACAAGAAGAATATCCGGAGCTTTCACGTAAAGCGGTGATATTCCATTTGCACTTCGTGACACACACACCTGGTCATAT
Source organism: Agonopterix heracliana (assembly GCA_963693445.1). NCBI lineage: Eukaryota > Metazoa > Arthropoda > Insecta > Lepidoptera > Depressariidae > Agonopterix > Agonopterix heracliana. Next base: position 7,136,778 of record OY856327.1, read on the forward strand.
AAAGAAAAAATATAGAAATCGACTGAACGCTGAATCTGAATTAAGATTGATACTGAGCAAAATTGCTCCGAGAATTGACTCCCTTTTGCGACAAAAACCCACCCATCATATTAATTAATACAATTACATACTCGTAAGTATCATATCTTTATTTGTTCTATCAACAGTCCTTTTTAAAGGGGTACGCCATAGTCTTGAAAGTCTAAAGCGCATCGCATACAGAAGAAGTCGAGACGACGTCGAGGCACGGACGCGCGCCTTTGCTACTTTGATATACGGTTTGTAATTGTATATCATATTAAACCGAGCGACACGCCACTCGGATTCTTGATATACAATTATCGACCGTATGTCAAGGTCGCCAAGGCGCGCGCGCCACGATTCGACGCCGCTTCGACTCCGCCTCGACTCCTTAGATGCGCTTTATGGGGGTACGTGGAGCTATAAGTTTGAGAAACCCTGTGCTAAACCTTGTTACAACTATACTACAAAAATATTACAAATCTTCTGACCACCCCGAAAGGGATTATGGTCGTGAGTTTGTGTATGTATGTATGTGTATCAAGGGCGTCATCTTCATCATGTTTCAAAACGAGTTGCTCTCGCGCAGTTATCGTACGCCCTGCTTTAAGAGACAAATAAAGACGCCGAGAGATGCTGTCTTTGTAATAAGAGACAAATAAATGTTTTTTTTTAGTTTTGCCCTATTGTGGCGCGCCACCATCAACGCACCGTTGTTCCGCTATTGCCGCCGTATCTCAGCAACACTATAGCACTATTTACGGTTTTAATTCAATTCAATTCAATTCAATTATACTTTATTGCACACCAAAACAGAACATACATTTGAATACAGATAAAGAATTACAAGTAGGTACAAATAAGGCGGTCTTATCGCTAAAAAGCGATTTCTTCCAGACAACCTTAGGGTAGAGGAAATAAAAAAACGAAAAATAGGTAGGTAGGTTAATTGATAAAGTGCAGTAGCTAAATCACGAAGCCTTAAGTAAACAATAATAATTATTAACCAAGCAACATTTCACAGCAACATCGAATATCAATTATCTAATAACCCGCCACAAACGCGTTCAAAGGTTGAAATAGCTCAGATTGTCCCCGTTTCCATAATCCAATCATGCTGCCACGAATCAAATTGTACTAAACCCTCGACCCTCATCGTGCTACGGATTTAATTGCTAATCATCCGAGAACGATGGGACATAAGATTAAATGCGCCTTTATTTCTGTCTAAATACGTGATGTATTCTATAGGGTCCTTCTTAATATGCTGACAACTTTTTAAGGGGATGATCAGACCATCAAACTGGACAACTTTCATTATGGGAACAACATCGAAATCGCGAAAAAAAACGGAGGTTCCATATTAAACTACTACGAACAAATTTAAACTACAAATCGACTCGAGCTAAATGATAGCTGAATTTGTTTGATGGTCTGATCATCCCCTTAAAAAGTGTCAGCATAATATTGAGTTGGAACCCGTATAGCTTGTAGATCAGTATCTCTATTAGATAAGAGAGCGTTGGATGCTTAGGGGAGGCGTGCATTTCCAATCATGATGGCACAAACAACATGCCATGTAGGTACTAATGATTTTTTTCTATGATGTTCGGAGTATGAAGGAAAACATGCATATTATACGTTGAGGAAGTAATTCTGATGTTGAAGTCTACAGTGTTAGCAGGGATCATAGAGGCTGATGATAAGATTGTAGTATCTTTAGTGTATCGTTCTTTTACCATTTGACGACTCAAACTCTTACTTCTAAGATACACGAAACAAACAAATAACATTGAAATTTGGCAACTTATTCAAAATACACCACAAATTTTTAATTAGTAACGAAACTTTAAGGGTGTATTCAGACTGTGAATCTGAACATCTTTCCCCAAGGAACATGGGTCGAAAAACGAGAAAAAGTTTTGGACCTCCCATACAAAACTGCGGATCGACCGATCAATTTTCAATGGGAGATAAAAAAATAAACTAGTTTTTCGACCCATGTTCCTTAGGGAAACTTGTTGAGATTCACGGTCTGAATACACCCTTCGTTTCGTTCGTTTCGTTGCTAATTAAAAATTTGTGGTGTATATCTGACTACTTCTTTGAGGAATATGGTCGTGAACATATCATGGTTATTTTATTATAATCAAATTTTAATTTGTTTCAGATCACACATCTTTCGAGATCGATAGGTAAGCTATTTCGTCAGTGTTTTCTTTTCAATTATGTTCTCAGAAAGTAAATGAGAAACTTCCTGAGACAGGACAGTAGATTGCCTCATTACGTACATAAAAATAAGCATTGACAGACATTAAATACCTACCTTCTTTCATTTATTTAGTACAGTTATTATTAATAAATCTGACATAATAGCGCTATACATATATTTTCTTTGGCTATACTTAAGCAGCGGGCCCGATTTCGGCGTACATTGCCTGATTTAGTATCTCTATATTAAAGTGCAGCGATTAAAACCACCAACGTATGCTAAATTGATCGAATTATACCTTTATCCACTACTTATACCTTTGCCAATACCATCAAAACCACGAATAATAGACCTAGTATATCGTAGACAAATCTCTTCATTAAAAAGGATTGGGGGATCTAGAGGTCCTACAAAGGATCAACCCAAATCTTTTGAACATTTTTTGCACACAAGCGTTGCTTAAAACAATTCTAGTAACTGGAAATGTTTAATGTTTGCCTGGCGATTCGTGTCTACTTTTTGAATCCCGACCAACTGATGCATCCTACTGCACACGACAAATACGAGTAGCTTTCTCGATTGTAATGTGACCAAGCAAGCGTAAGGACACGATTAAATACGATAAAACCCCTGTTCTGTAATCATTCTAGGAGTTAAGGATCAGGTAATTTTATATGTTAATGCCCTATCCTGGCACAATGTAATTTATGAGACATTGTAAGGATTGTTGGAAGGAAAGAAAATAATATACAGGGTGTTTCATAAGTAAGAATACATTTTTAAAACTCTTAAGGGGGTTGTTTAGACCGTCAAACTGAACAACTTTCTCTATGGGACCAACACCAAAATCGCGAAAAAAAAGTGATATCCCATACATTATTATTTTAGCTGTAGTCGATTTGTAGAGTATGGAACGTACATTTTTTTTTCGCGATTTTGATATTGGTCCCATAGTGAAAATTGTTCAGTTTGATGGTCTACACCACCCCCTTAAAGGTTTATTTGTATTTTTGTAACACCTTGTATATTGTATAAGTAAGAATTGAAAATTTCGAAAAAGAAATGTAGGTACAGACTTCACCTTATCCCTTACAATAGATTTTTTGAAAATTGGTACTATATCGCGTACGAAATACAGCAAGTCTGTTTATAATATAGCAAATACAAAATTCTACCCGTAATCAATAAAACATTATTTGAATGAACAGAATATCAAATATATTTTCATCACTATTTATTTATTTAAACACGGAAACTATTCAAATGAGAATAGCATACCAGACAAGTAAAAAAAAGCGAGCATTTCTGTAAAGAGATTTCTTCCAGGAGACCCTATTGACCAATACGTCTTCGATTCATTTAAGTAGTGAGTGGAACTCAAACCCACCGCTCTCTGTGGAATAAATCAGTCAAATTTTCTTAAGCTTGCAACAAACTGGGTATCTAAGTAAAATAATAAACAACAGACCACAAAATAATAATACAGTGCGTGTGTATGTTATCAGAACAATATTCGAAGCCAACTAGGTCTCGTTAGAGAACAAATTCAATTGTTCTCGACCGTACACCTTTTGAAGTTTTCCAATTATAGAAACTTGTACATGTTTCGGGACTAAGATTTAACTTGGTTCGAGATAATGCTAGACATCTGCGACCCTTACAAAGGCAAACTTTCTCATATCATATCGATATGAAGTAACTTGTACAATATCTTTGTGGACGTTTTGTAAAGAACAACTGGAGTATTAAGTTACCATAGGAACCTACTGTTTCTGAAGTGTTCAAAAATACTAGGTTAGTTTATTTTCTCCCCTCCGGACGGAAAGCGTCAATTTTCGTCCCGCTGCGCTAAATGTTGTTGCCGCTTTCCAGCTCCGTCGAGGAGAAAAATAGTAGGTGTACTAAACTCAGGCACTAAACAAAAAAGGCTCAGATCCGGAACAATTACTTATTGTGTAATCTACCTACTATAAATCTCCTTTACATTTTTATCGAACTGATGTAATTGATTAGGTATACATTTATTTATGTAAGTATCTAACTATATAGATTTATATGTTTTGTTTTTATTAGTTTTTAAGATGTTGCTGTGCCCTTACAGGGTTTATGTGTCGTGCTTTAACTGTATTCATTTGATCTCATGTAACCATAATAATGCAATAAATTATTATGAATGATGAATTAGGTAGGTATCCTTAGAATGATCTATGGTCCGAAGCTGGTGTACAAGATTATGATAAGACATCTAAAGAAAACTAAGCTTACACTTGATTAAAAACGGTATAAGGATGACAAAGTAAAAATACATGGGTTACATGGGCGCGCGAAACTTGTGTGACATGCCGAAAAATCCTTTTTTTTATTTGAAAATAACAAAATTACTACAGAGAGCGTGCATCATTCAAACACGAGTTTGAATCTTACGAATCATAATCATAATCATAATCATAATTATTTATTGCTTTCACATGTTTTACAGATGTTAGATGTACAATATCAAATATAGCACTGATCTGTTTCTCCTAACGCATCAAAAAAAGTATAACTCCAAACACACAGAACAACACAATTGATTCATTCTTTTTTTTTTCTAAATAAACGTACGTATTGTATTGAGCCAATACTAGATACAAAATTCTACTCTTTCGAAACCTAACGTCGAAATTTTGGTCTGTTCCAATATTTGCACTCTCGCCCCGATGGAAGCAAAAAAAGTACACCCGGGACAGAAAGTTTTCGCATAATTTTATTTTTCAAGTCATCACGGCACGAAGTCCAGTGGAAGTTTTTGATTTCTTTCCCCGGAAATTCCTTCAGTAGTTCTTCGAGAAGTTTTCAAAGTGGAGCGCAATAAACAAAGCCCGTCGGGGTTGTTCAATAAATGAAAATATTCTTATTTATGAGCTCTTGTTTTGTCTTGAGTTATTGGGATTAAATTACATTAATTTGGTCCTTGATAAATTGTTACGAAGTATTCAATGTTTAAAGTAAAATAAGGATGTTAATTGAGGGGTATAGAAGCAAAGGCGCCTCAGTCCACTTATTAACTTGTTTGTGTTAAGTATAGCAAAACTAAAAGTCGGAAAGGGAGTTGTGCCTTTTTCCTATTTCTCAAAATGAGGCGCCTTTGCTTCTATACCCCTCAATTGCAATAAGAAAAAACTGAGATTAGGTCATCAAAACCAGAACTCTTTAAATCATTTGGTAAAGGCTGTTCAAGTGTGAAGTACCCAGTTAAAGGGTAGGTAGTTTTATTGTAACAAAAATATCTACATATCTTTTTATGGACAACAGGAATGCTGCCTAATAGCATAGCATAGCAAATGCTCACTGCTATACAGGGCGTAAGGAAAAGTATTCTCTACCCATCAAACTGAACAACTTTTACTGTGGGAGCAAACCTGTCAGAGCAAAAAATTAAACAAATTCCTATTCAACTAAAATGTATGAGACAGCTGATTTTTTTTTTGTTCTGACAGGTTTGCTACATAAAAGTTGTCCAGTTTGATGAGTAGAGTATGTGGTTTAAAGGTTAATGATACTTTTCCTAACACGCTGTATAGTTGTTCATATTGAACTTTCACCCCATTGAGTTTTCGGGAGCAATTCCCTAACACCCTGTATTCCCCAAGGGGGTACTCAGAGATATTCGGAAAACTCAGAACATTCACTTGAAATTGTATTTAATAATAAAATAAAATAAATAGGTGTAACTTATTACACGAAACCTCACACCACCTCGACTCACCTCGTAACATCAAATACATTCGGTCGTTTACTGCGAAAATTGACTTTAGGTGTTACGTTGAGTGTTTCTAGTATTATTTATCAGTAAGCCCATCCATTAGATGGAATTATTCCTCTATGGATTTAAACGTAGCATTACGAAATATTAAATCCACAAACTTATAAAGGGTGTAACAAAACACCCTAGTACTACTTAAGGGGGTGCTTCAGACTATTAAGCTGAACAACTTTCACTATGGAGCCAACATCAAAATCGGGAAAAAACTCAGCTCTGTTACATACATTTTAGTCAAGTCTGTATTGCAGTTTTCTATGGAACAGCAGATTTTTTTTCGCTATTTCGAAGCTGGCTCCTTAGTAAAAGTTGTTCAGTTGTTCAGTGTGATAGATAGATAGATAGGTATAGTACATAACATTACTGCAGTGGCCAGCAAAAGAGGCATTGATGGACGAACGTGTAAATGTGGGCCGAGGCGAAGCCGAGGCACACATACCTAAGTCCATCAATGCCTATTTGTGGTCAAGGCTTGTATGTGCTTTTCTCAAACAATGCGCGGAAATTAAAATCAATCAACTTTTCAAAATCAATGACGAATAGCAATAATTTTTCCTGCGATAAAGCTAGTCACATATTATTAATCTATGGTTAAAGTGTCCATTCGTTTTTTGATTAACTACAAAGCTTTCTATTTGCAAGCTAGTTCGAAATTTAAATAAAACCTTTGATTAGTTTCCTCCTCGATTGATTGGTTGCCATATTTCGGAGTAAAAGATAGTTCCATTTTTAAATTACACGACAGATATGAGTTAACTATGTAATTTATTTGGCCGCTAAACCACGACAGATATGGAAAATTAATTTAATTCATCAGAACAATAAATGATAAACAGTGACAGACAAAGGTAGTAGGTAACACTATGGAGCTAAGATGGGCTTTGATGGGCTGAAGCACCCCCTTAAGTATTACTACGATGTTTCGTTACACCCTGTATACGGATCGTATCGAAGCTACCATTTACGAGTAACTGTAGGACTTAGATGAGCAAAGCCCATAAGTGGGGTTGATTGGGATTGGTATTGCCACAGATTATAAATACTATATAATACAGATGCCCAACTTCAAACAATAGAACGCGACTGCCGTAACACGGGCAGTCTTCGAGCAAAGTAAATTGCTTGATTTTCCGAGGCTCATGAGATTTTTTTGTAGTCAGATCATGTATTTTTAGTAACAAATTACACTTTTACGTAAACATTAATTACAAATCGATACCATAACTTATACATACATACATATCTGTATACTTAGATAGCTTAGCGTGGTCATTGGTATGCTTAGGCTTAGGATAAATTCCACCTAAATAGCATAAATCTATTATAATAAGTTCCCAATTTGTATTTTCTTGTGTTTTAAGTTTTTATTATGAATAAAAAGATTTATTATTATTATTATGTATCTCAGCTGGTATTTCACGGGCCGTAGCCCGGACCTTTGGAAGGCTTGCGTGGGGACACAGGTCCAACACTTAGAGGCCCCTTCGAGACACTTTTATCTAAATGCAATGGGATGCACCAATCGTGAATCTATCCCTGAACGCATTATGCAAATACACTCATAGACAGACCACGCTTGGCGCAAAGACTATTGTGAGAGAGGATATTATTATTATAACGCCATATATTGCCATTTTTGTAACTCAAATTTCATTTGTATGGGATAGGACACCATGGTATTGCGAACAGCCGCACAGTATACGCAATACTCAAACTCATTTATACAGGGTCCTTCTTAATATGCTGACACTTTTTTAGGCGCGATCAGACCGTCAAACTGAACAACTTTCTCTATGGAACTAACATGGAAAGCGCAAAATTAAATCTACTGTTCCACACAAAACTGCAAACTTACTCAAGCAAAATGACAAGGACAGCTGTTTTTTTTTCGATATTTCGATGTTGGTGCTATAGAGAAAGTTGTTCGGTTTGATGGTCTGATCGTACCCTTAAAAAAGTGTAAGCATATTAAGAAGGACCCTATACAGGGTGTTACAAAAGTAAAATTAAACATTTAAATCTTTTAAGGGCGTTGCTTAGACCATCAAACTGAATAACTTTCACTATGGGACTTTATGATGATTATAATGATTTTTTTTTTGCGATTTCGATGTTGGTCCCATAGTAAAAGTTGTTTAGTTTGATGGTCTCAACCACCCCCTTAAATGTTTATTTTTAGTTTTGTAACACCTTGTATATCATAATGGTTTCACAATTTTTAATATCAAGTCCATTCTGTTTCGTTGCAAAGGCTAAATAACAGAATACAATATTCTGCTCTTTACAAACAACAAAATTGCAGACTTTTTTCTTACACAATACCCCGGACCAATTGTATTCCAAAACGATTCCAATATTGGTTCCGTGATTTTAATGTTCCCCATTCATAAGGATTCGTATCAAATAGGGGCTTATTTCTTTTGTACCGTAATTTCATAGCAACGGAACTGCCGTACATCGTACATATCGGACTTATCTTTAATTTACAGTCGTACAAAATATTCGGAATGATACGTAACCCTGCAGCTGAAGTTCTGGTAAAGCTTTATATTGTTATAAGTAATTAAAATTATGCTTCCTGTTCAACAGACAGTGTCAAATCGATGACCTGTTGTTTTTATTTTTTTCAATTTTACGCATCCCAATTTGTATGTGAATAATTGTAATAATATACTAGCGGCTATACAATATCACTATGAGAATGACGTAATCACGTGCCCGCTATGTGCGAGGATCTTCTCCTAGAAGATTGCTATGTTATAGCCACATGAGAGCCCATCAACGCCAACAACGGAGTTGAAGCAGTCGCCGTGGCCGATATCGGCCAGGAGCAATACATACATACATTAGAATAAGTGACTAAAAAAACACCACAATATTCAGGCTCAGTTTCATAAATTCATAATATTCGGCATTTACAATACTAGTTTTAATTCTATATTCGGTTTAATATTATTAGTATCATTTATGCGTCCAACTGCAGCCGGTTTCAAGGAGTTTGTAAATGGGCGTGAGTCCACCACGCGTAGACGTAGACGAATAAAAAATCCTTCATCATTAGGGGAAATTTAGAACATAGAGAACCATATGCTACTATGCTACTAATTATAAAACTGTAACTAAAGTGTGTCTGTACATTGAAGATATTTACAAAAAAAAGATTACGATATGGTTTTTAGGTTTCCTTGACTCGAAATCAACCTTTTTTAGAAATTTTGTCCGTCTGTTTGTTTGTTTGTTTGTTTGTTTGTTTGCGCATCACGCAAAAACTATTGAACCGATTTTGATGAATTTTTTTTTGTTTGATAGCTTATGATCTGACTTAAAATCTGGTATATAATTTGTGCGGACGAAGTCGCGGGTAAACATTAGTATGTAATAAAATTGCATTGCAACAAACCTTGCAAACACAAAAAAAATGTTTTTGTAATGTATCACCACATGTAAATTCTGCTGCACGGAATGCTATACCTCTGTGTTATGCCAAATAAGTCAACCGTGATTCCTTTGTTTTATCCAACGTGTGTAATTTAAATTTACCCGAGTTCCCTCGGATGATTGTTCCCAGTTCCGTAATTTTTATTTATATTTTTTGTACTTTTGTCGCTCATTATCATTGAATGAGTGAGCATTTTCTGTGATAAAATAAAAAAGGTGTTAAGTAGCGGGAATAATTTGGCGCAAAATGTAATCACTTGTTGCTATATTTGATTGATTATAAACTGTGGCAATTATATTTGTATCTGATAAAATCTTTTTTTTTTTCGGTATTATTTATTTATAATTTATTATATTTCAAAGCAAATTAACATAACGTCCTATAGAAAATAACAAATTTTAAATGTTATTAAATCTATTATATGAGTTTAGATTTTAGATTAGTTTAGATTTCATTTATAAATTCAAATTTTTTATTTGTAAACATTGATGGAAAAGTAGATTTAAAACAAAAAAGTAATCTAGATTTCTGAATAATATCTCTATTATTATTCTGAAACCTCAGAACATCCACTTTTCATTAGAAGCGCCGATACTTGGTCCAGTCTGACGCGGAGTGAGCCTGTCGCCACTTGTAAATCTTGTAGTGAACAGTAGGGTGGGTATAGTATGTCGAGTTTTCTGTGCTTACAAAATCGATACAAAATATTACCTACACATTACTTTCTTAGTATTATTATTAGGTACCTACTTGAAATAATTGTGATTTATTTTATTTGGCATACAAGTAAATAATACATGGACATTATTCTAAACTGATTTTTATTGGCGCTGCGTCTCTCTTGGCAGACTCTTAGTTTAAAGGATGATGCTAATGATATCAATTTCACCCTGTAGTTTGAGCAATGTCACCTGCTACGACCCTTCTTTAACTTCCGAAAACATAGACGAAATTTTTTTCGCTTACGCTAGTAGACCGAATATCAGTGTAACCGGGTATGAGATTGCGAATTATATGAAGTGACATCTCGGAGTAAAGTGATTGTCCCCTACAATTTATATGAAGTGACATTTTGGAGTCAGATGGCCGAAGTACAAAAAAGTGGATACGTCGATAAGGACAGCAATAAGTAGCGGTCTCCTTTTTTAACTAGAGCGAATTTGGTATGTGCATCTCTTACTGAGTGATATGACAAGATACGTGCTTCCTTCTAGTGCCTTCTCTTTCTACGCTTCCTCCACATTCATTAGACACTTCATGAATTTTTGTGTAAATCTGACCTGACCCTTTTTGTAATCATAATAATCATTATAGCATTAGCAATATAGGGTGTAATGTGATTTTCACAAAACAATGCCTATCCAGACCGACGCAGAACCAAGCGACAATCCTTTGTGAAGATTACGCATTTTCAACTCGTGGTCTCCCAATAACACCCCTAGATGCGGATATGGATACTAAAATAATCCTATGATATCCGACCCGGATGTTATTCGGATGTGGGGTCCGGTAACAACCGTAGTCGGGCTATCCGATTGAATGTAATCTCCAGGGAGCTTGTTAACCGTTCAAATAAAACTCGAGCGTAGACCGTATTGCTAGGGTGGTGGAGGGAAATCGGTTAAAATTGCCGAATCGGAAATAATGAAGAAACACGTACGTACATATCTACCTATACCTACTTGAAATGATGGAAACTTTTCTAGAACTACCAAAGAACTACCTTTATGTATATTGGTGATTAGGTACATAGAAAACTACTTAAGGCTGCACCGAGCCTATTGTGCTGCCCCCAATCGTATTTTTTTTATTTCTTAACAATTAAACAATATTTCCAAAAAACAAGAATGTCACATTGTAGTCCTGAATTTGTTTTTATAATGTTTGTAGTTATTATCGTTAAAACCGCCAAAAGTGGCCACTTTTGGCGGTTTTAAAGATAATAGTTACAAGCATAAAACATAATAATCCGTTGTTTCGATAAATTGAAAGTCAATCAGGACTACAATGTGATATTCTTGTTTTTTGGAAATATTGTTTAATTGTTAACGAATAAAAAAAATACGATTGGGGGCAGCACAATAGGCTCGGTAGGCACTTAACCGATTGGGATGATTTTTTGACGAACTGAATTTATAATATTTCTGCGCCTATAATACACTTGCATTTATACGCAATCTTGCCTGCAGAGCAGTCGTTTTAATCAAGTTAAAATATAGGTGACAATAAAATTGTGTGATCTATTAACATGAACAGACTTTAAAAAATCTGAACAAGTGAGATCCCGCCAGAGATAATTATTTTATTCATATATTTAATCTTTGAAATCGGTGCTAAGGCGATATTGATAAATTGCAACCTACAACGGATAAAAACTCAAAAACAGAAGACTTAAATGTTCTGCCGAAACTAGGATACAAGTCGAATTTCGGTTTCGTTTTCGCATTCGGCAGTAAAATCTTCGGTCAGATACTAACCAGACTCGCTCCGTGATTTATCGCGGACGCTTCAATGCATCCCGTCATGCGTCGGTTTTTTATTCCGCGGTACAGCTGCATTGAACGCTTGAAGGGTTAATGTAGTTCTTCGTATAGAGAGCTTCATGATGCTTTCGATGTTGTTGGAAAATTGTTGCTGGGATTCGAATTTATGAAGTCTTGTGCTTAGAGCAGATTGATAATTAGTCTTGTGTCAAAATGGTAGCATAAAAGTACTATAATATATATATATTTGGAATTTGCTCTTTACTTGCTTTCATTTGATACCCATATTGTATTTTTTTACGAAAAAAAAATGATTCTCCCCCCTCTCTTTTTTAATTTGCAGACGCCATATTGAAATAATGTACCCTATGACACTCTCACGATTTTTACGAATCTAACGACACCTCATACGTTAAAATCCATCAAGCCGTTTAGGCTGTAGGGCGTGCCAAAGAAATAGACATACAAACATACATACATGGTATACATACATACATACATACATACATACGCTCGAAAAACATAACCCTCCTTCTGTCGCAGTCGGGTAAAAAAGTAATTGATTGAGTCTAGGTAGGTGTGAAAAGATGTTAATGACATTTTAGCATGTTTTTATGCAGCCGTCGTAGTATAGCTATATCTCGCTTTTTATCTCGTTCGTTCGCGCAAATAGAAAGAGAGTGAAGGCGCGACAGCGCTGTATCACGCTGCCATACTAGCCTACAGGCAGTTCTATTGTTCTGGCTAGGACATCTAACCACACCTTGGACACTGTCAGCTGATAGCTGTAATTTCATACAAATGGGAAAATTTTAAAAGAAGAGCATTTACTGAAGGAACCACGATTTAACCAGAGGGGGTTAGGTAAAAATTCGGTGGGAGGCGGGGAGTGTATTTGGTACTAGATACTCTTTCTTATACCACATGATTAAATATCCGTGCAGATTGGACGCTTTATACAAGCGGGACGCCACGCCGGAGACTGCCGCTAGACTCGTAATTACGCCTTTTTGATCCAAAAGGAATGGATTACATCTTTTTTCGCGAGTCTAGCGCCGTTCTTGACTTCTAGTCGTATCTATTCATATGCTTATACTATACGTCAAATAATTGAAGACGTCAACTTCCTTAGTTATAAAAAAACTCGAGAAATTTGACGATATTTAACAATTACAAGTTTATAATAACATTATCAAATCAAAGTTATTTCAATCGGAGATAAAGCTAATAAGTAGTGATTTGTTTGCCTCTAAACAGCAAAGCCGTATAAAATGTTTACATTGTTTTTAAGCTAAAATAAAAAATGTTCATGGTTTAAAATTGAGATTAACAAAAAGACGTTCCGTGTTCATCCAGACGGAGACGCGGTTAGGGTTAAAAAGAAAAGTATTTAACGGTAGATGTTGCTTTTCTTTCTCTTTATTTTACAATATAATACTTTTACTCTATTTTTTTAGTGTAAATACCTAATTATTTGTTTCCATTTTGGAAATATACTTTTCCCATCAACAAGTAAACTTAGATACCTACTTACAACATTTTAAAATGTTTCTTTACAAATTAAGCACAATTATAGGGTCCCTTCTTAATTATGCTGACTGTGTTTAAGGGGAAGATCAGACCATGAAACTGAACAGTTTTCTCTATGAGACCAACGTCGAAATCCCGAAAAGAAAATCAGTCGTTATTCGACCAAAATGTATGGGACAGTTGATTTTGTTCAGTTTTTCAGTTTTATCGTCTAATCAAACATCTCTCTCATTGAACAGTTAAAAAATTAAGTTGGACCCTGTATACTTGCTTAAGGGGCTACCTCCGGCAGGTAGGGTTGGGTAACTTTGTAACCATTTTATTCATTAACTATGGCACTTTTTAAGCTGAAAAATAAACTGAACCATCTACAGGATATGAGAAGTGATGTGGTTTATCTAGAAATCGATTTTAATGAATAAAACCGAAGAAAAGGGACTCTAAAGTCATCCCTTTTTTTCCAGTTGTAACCATTTTACTTTTACATTTTGAATCGGAAGAAAAAGAAAATTTACAATATTGTTCACAATACAATTAAGAATGATGTGGTTTTCTTACTTTTTAGAAATTAATAAAAAATCATCTAATTTTTCAAAGAAAACAGCTAAATTCTGACTGGTGCCACGCGCTCGTTTGCATCGATTAGTATGTAGAGTTGTGGTCCAGGGCAGATACGCCTTAAGGCCCTTTTTGGATGAAGAGAAACTATCTAATAAAGCATGGTTCATATTTAGTAAAGTTGGATTTCAGGATTTACATAGTGGCTTTACACTTCTCCTAAACGACACTCTACAGGGTGTAACAAAACACCCTAGTAATAAGGGGGTGCTTCAGCCCATGAAACTAACTATCCCATAACTTTTGGCCGATTAACAACTGTTTTGCGGGGGGGAGGGGTTTCTAATAAGAAACATAATTTTTATCAACATTAAAAGCGAAGCGAACTCTCGTGGCTTCTCTCTCGAAACTAATTGCGCAAACACTTGGCCAGTTCTAATGTTGAAACACGAAATTGAAAAATGAAACGAAATCGCTTCATCAAAACTTAGATTAAAATCCGCGCGTCTTTTAGATGGCAAAAGTTTTGTGTGGAAGCAAATCGAGCATCAATTTCAGAGTGAGACAAACTTATGGATTCCGACGCGACCTATTTAGGACGGATTCTGTCGCCAAAAAAGTTTCGATATTTACGTCCGTAGTAAAGTACTAATACGTTGTAAACAACATACGATTTCAGCATGACGTCACGATGCTTGGTACCATGTAAACATAGACTTAAACTCTAGCGATAGACTTGCCCTTCCATTGAAGCAACATGTTCCACTTGAATGAGGTGTACGCACCTGATTGATGTTCCCGAGTTCACTTCGTCACTATGGCAATGACAGACCGCAATGTGTCATTTTGTGTTGTTTTGTGTGACATGTTGTTTGTTTGAACGAGCTTGTCTATCGCTAGAGTAATATGTCTATGCATGTAAAAAGCTTACAGGGTGTAAGTGGCAGCCTGGCAAATACTGAAACGGTGAATTAAGGGGATATAATTCGGAGCGCGCTCCATACAAACGTACTATGGTGATATTTTCAATACTTACCAATTAAAGTCAATGAAATTTAGCAGAAACAATCTAGAAACAAAATGTCTATGCTTGTATGGAGTCCGATTTTCGTTAAAATGTATAGTTTTAAAGTCACAGTGCCTCAAAGATTTCCATACAAATCTTAAATTAATCCTAGCATTGAAACTGTATATTTTAACGAAAATCGGACTCTATACAAGCATAGAGACTTGTTTCTAGATTGTTTCTGCTTTATTTCATTGACTTTAATTGGTTAGTATTGAAAATATCACCATAGTATAAGTTTGTATGCAGCGCTCATTATTCGCTCTCGGAATAAACTTCTGTTAAGACCATCAAACTGAATAACTCTCACCATGGAGCCTGGGGTGCGATTTTTGAATGTCATCGGCGAGCTTGAACGGTTTTTAAATCTCATACAAAAGCGTTCTCATGCATCTTTCTACTGATTATTTGACTTTAAAAAATCGCACTACTGAATTATGATTTTCGGAAGTCAAATCAGCAGTAGAAAAATGCATATCTCCATAGAAATTTAGACATTTTCAACTGCTGAGCTCACTGAATGAGATTCAAAAATCGCACTCCAGGTCTGAATCTGCCGCCTCTGTATTTGCAAGTAGAAAGCGTAAGCGAAAAAAATTTCGTCTATGTACAGTCAGCAGCAAAAAGATGTATGCACTTTTACTACGTCGTAGTATAAAGATGTATACACTTACTGTACCTATACTACAGTGTAAACTCATGGTACAATAATAGATGCTGTTCTCAGATATTGACAGGTGGCAGATGCATAGGTTAGATATTGTCAATACGCTTTGTTTCAATAGCATACACGGCTTGTGGTTGATATCTACTACTATTATCAGTCTATAGCAGGGGTGGCCAAGTGATAGCCCGCGAAGAGTAGATCAAATTAAAACAAATAATTATTTTTTAATACATACAGGGTCCTTCTTCATATGCTGACACGTTTTAAAGGGGAAGATCAGACCGTCAATCTGAACAACATCTCTATGGGACCAACATCGACCTTGTATACAAGGTGTTTCAAAAATACAAATAAGCATTTAACGGGGTGGTTTAGACCATCAAACTGAACAACTTTCTCTATGGGACCAATATCGAAATAGCGAAAAAAAATATTGATGTTCCATACTCTACAAATCGACTAGAGCTAAAATATGTATGGGATATCAATTTTTTTTTTTCGCGATTTCGATGTTGGTCCCATAGAGAAAGTTGTTCAGTTTGACGGTCTAAACAACCCCCTTAAGATTTTTAAATATTTCTGAGGTCAATGTCCGCCCGCGTCCGCATACTGTACGCACTGCGCGTACTTTACCACGATTGTAATAATTTTGTTAATCATCAATACCAATTTTAAACATTGATAATGCAATCTGTTATCATTAAAAAGTGCCCTGGTTCAGTTTCGCCAACTAATTAAAAATTACCTCATATCTTTGGTGCTATAGAATAAGTTGTTCAGTTTCAGTCTGATCATTCCCTTGAAAAAGTGTCAGCATATTAACAAGAATCCTGCATATATTATCGTCCTAAAATATCAACAAAAATACACTTCCCTACGAAACACATCCAAAGACATTTACGTCTGTCTAATACAATATTGGGGAAGGCAGTAGGCACGCCAGTTCCACCTGCGGAAAAGATATTAAAATTCCTATCACTTGTAAACTGCCCCGAGAGTCACAAACAGTCTGTGCGAGTTCTTCCAGAAAGGATTTTTCGGCACGTTTAACCCTTATTAGTCTCTCGGGTCAAATCTTATTTTTGTTCACGGTAAGAACATCTGAGCATCTTGTAAATTGATGTCAACTCGAGGGTTGCACACGGTCATGAAACTCATGAATGTACTGGGCAAAATTGCTACTACAAAAATTCATACCAATCCTTCCGTACCTACAGAATAATATCAAAAACATCTGTAAGCATTTTGATATATTGTAGTTCATTAATTTAATTATTTAAAATTAATAATTAAACCTATAGGAATTGAACCATAAGAATTGAACTTTTGATAGTTTCACTTATAAATATGCAGGGTTTTTCTGCTAATACTTTTTAAGGGGATGATCAGACCATGAAACTGAACATCTTTCTCTACGGGACCAACATCGAAATCGCGAAAAACAATCAGCTGTTCCATACATTGGCTCGAGTAGGTTTGCAGTTTTGTATGGAACTGCTGATTTTTTTTACTTCTTTAGTATGCAGCGCGGTCGAGCGCGATGCAAGGACTAAGCCTCTTAAACTATCAAATTATCATATCTATCACTTGACAATGTTAGTTAAACTATCATTAATAAATCTTTACATAGTGACCAGTACCTATAATTTCAATTATCATTTTTATCACTATCGTTCATTAAAGTTAATCCTCCATTAAATCTTTTACAGGATAACTTTAATAAGAGTTTTTGCAACTGAGTGTAAAAGACTGTGTGACTTAAGCTCATACACTATAAATCAATTAACACAAAAACACTTAATAACAATTCTGAAAGTATAACAGTTTAAGAAAGAAGTAATAAATAGGATGCGAAAAGAATGATTAATATCACGCGAAAGTACTGTGAGGCGTTGTTATCAGAAGACGTAAGGATAAAGAAATACTTGGTTATTTACTGCAGTTACTGCTACATAGAGACTGGAAGGGTTTCATCATTGGCCTTATTTCATCTAAGCGGATGTTTCAAGGACTATAGGCCCTAAAGATAGGACTAGTTCATCAATTCATCGACATCGCACTTGCTATATTTCATTTAAAGATTTTCAATAGACTTGTTTACTAAAAAGGAATGTCCTGTTGACTTTTGTGAGGTGAAATTCTTAAGAAGCTTTGAATAGGACTTTTAGCAAAGGAATCTCAATGACCTGAAAAGCTTAAGGTACTTAAGATTCAAGCTAGAGAACAGAATAACAAAGAAAGTTTAATAAATATCTAGGTATTTTTGAATTGTTTTCTATCGTAATTTTATTTACAATTTAAATGTTTGTTTTACATCTGTTTGTGATTTACTTTAGCCTTGGCCAATTGATCATAAATACTGCCAGTATTTAGCGTTATTCTTTAAGTGAAATCCCTCAAATCGAGTAGAGTTGGTTTAAAGAATATTCTGGTAGTCTGGTGTTCTGGTTCCGCCAACCAATAAAGTTATGAAAGTATGGCTTCCTCTCATCTCTTTTCGTAGTAAATCTGTGCCCTGCAATGGGAAGTATATATAAGTAATACTTTATAACAAAAACCAAACAGCATGTTTCTGTTTTAGCACCACCAGGGTAAATGCATTGATTATAAATTTTTGTTGTTGTCTAACTAACATCTAACATAGGATTTTATGAAAACTCTATAAATATGACTCTATGATGTTATGAAGATTTTTTATGTTGGCTTTGGACTGAATTGTCTAAAATAAATTATTTTAAATTTTTAAACTTACAACAACAGATTAAGTTCGTTATACTTCCTCGACGTTATTGCGCGCAGTGAAATTGTCCAACTTTCATCCTGAAATGTTGTTAGTAGATAGTACTTAGATAGTAACCTACGGGCGGGAGACAGACATATCTAGAAACCTATGCAGACAAAGCGGGTAAACATGAGTTAAACTAGCTCAGATAAATGAACAGGAATGGATTGGAAATAATCTCTCATTTCCAAGCAAAAAAGTCTGTCAATTTTGCGGGGGTGAGGGGGGGAGGTTTATACTTAGATCAAAATAAAATTAATGGATAGGCCTAAAGCGCGGTAAGTTGAAGCAAACTACTGGTGCACTTGGTACATACAAACTAGCGCCATTATCTGTCAAATCTAGGGCACTTGCATACAAATTTGAAGTAAACCTTTCATTTGTTTTGCCTCATTTTTCTGGTTTGAAATGTTCGCGTAAGGCCTATCCATTCATTTTATTTTGATCGAAGGGTTTATATACAACTTGGCGACTGGCGCGGGACGCGCGTCAACTATTTTTATATAACGGGCATGCTCACTGAGCGCATGCCTTTGGCAGAGGGGTACGCGCGCGCGTTATATCGCATCCATTCCTGTTAATTTATCTGAGTAAACTAGTCTTATCTCGAAAACAAAAAAGAAAAAGTCAAAAGAAATATTCAAGTCCTTCTAGATTTTAAGACTCTGCAACCACTCCCCCTGTTTTAGGCGATTTTATTTATAATGTAAAAAGGGCTCGTGCACACGATTTATCCGAGTAACAAGAAAAATAAAGAAACATTTTCGTTTTGAAACAACAAACTCGGATCGTTTTTTATCGGCTTATTTGTTTTAAACGGGTTATAACGTGAAAATAGCGCTGTTTTGCCAGTTTGAATTAAGATGGATCTTTACAAGGGCAAGATTTTTATTTCAGTTAGGAAAGTGGCGTCACTCCTGATGCATTTTTTGTTAAATTTAACAGTACTACTGTCAACAATTAAAAGGCTTCCGCACATTGCAGCGATATTATCGAGCGATTTTATCGAGCGATATTATCGACAGCGATATCGCGACACCTTACACACTGCAGCGATTCCGCGATTCGCGTCACGCATGCGCCCTTGACTGAATGTAGTAGAAAGAGATTGCGTCAGGTTGCGATAATATCGCGGCAGTGTGTGGGATCGAGCGCTTCCCCATACAAAATGTACTGAGAACAATTATCGCAAAATCGCAGCGATATTATCGCTCGATAATATCGCGGCAGTGTGTAGGATCGCGCGCGTCCCCATACAAAATGTACTGAGAACAATTATCGCAAAATCGCAGCGATAATATCGCTGCAATGAGCGGAGGCCTAACATCATTAATTGAAAAACTGTTTCTTCTAGCACATAGCATAAATCATCTGCAATAGATAAAGTGTACCTAACTGATTTATTTATAGATGAAAAGCGGCCTATAATGCTGATTAATAGTACCGCGTTCCAACCATAGAGGTATTATAACAGGAATAGAGGAACAGACAGCTGAGAGAGCGAGATGTACCTAGCGGCACCACTGTATAATAGAAAGAAATACGTGACGCGAGGCAATAGAACTGTTTTCTAATCTCTTATCAATTTTTACAATTCGGTTTCCGTTAATAATTGCGAATCTAAAAATCTAAAGTGAAATCGTAGAAAATTTTGTGAAATATACTGACACTCCTTCATTCATTTATCCACGATTTCACGTTAGACTCAGAATTATAGACAGTATTAGAATTTTTTCCTGAATTGTCTCCTGGAAACTTCCAAAAACGGTTTCAATTGACAACTCATGTCACTGCCTCTATTCCTGTAAGGTATAATAACTTTATGGTACCAACCTGTGACAAAAGTGACAATGAAGCTCTAAACCCAAAGATAAAACAGGTATTTATGCTACTATTTATGTATAGAAGTTAATGATATAACAATTAATTTTAATCCATCAATACCTATAACTTTATTTTATTTTACATAAATATCTTACCTAAATAAGACCTTTATAGTTTGATTACTCTTCAAGTACTACCTTGTTTGTAGCAGTCTTTATTTTTCTATGACTTTTGAAGTAACTAGCATAATCTAAAACACTTTACTTTAAAAATGCAGTTTTATATTTTTCAGCAGAAAGTTACCTAATTCAACCGCCTTTTCCTCTTCCATTCAGTCAAAAGCTGTTATTGCTTTTACACAACCTAAAATACATATAAGTCCAGAGATTATTGCATAAAAATTTTCCTAAAAGCATTTTCCGCGTAAACAAAACAGGGTGAAATGGCCCATAATGTACTTAGTGCCCACTCCGTTCCATTAAGACCTCCGAACGTAAAACAACTTCTTCACTTCCCCGCGTTTGTCGCGTAATTGACTTTCGAAATTCCCCTTAGAATTGATGGATTGTTTCCTACAAGTTTGCCTCTGGTTAATTGTTAATTATGGTAATTTGTTCTAACGAGGTGGGGTCTGGCTACCTGATTGTAATACAAATTTTCTTGTGGTTTCTTCTGTTTGTTTACAAAACACTTTTGGTTTGTGTAGTCTCTTCGCTGTTTTACACTATAACTGTTAATCGTTTAAAACGTTTTTTTTTTCTCAAAAAGATTACTAAACGCCCGTGGTGGTCCAGTGGCGAGTAACCTTGCCTGCCGTGCAGGAGGCGATGCGATGGGTCGATCCCCGTACAGGCCGACTCGTACCAATGAGTTTTTCGGAATTTATGTACGATTTGTAACACCACTGGCTTTTCGGTGTAGGAAAACACCGTGAGGAAACCTGCATGCTTCAATTTTGAGCCATGTATAGCCACTGTCCATTGTAAGTGGCGACGGGCTCACCCCCAGTCACACTGGACAGAGTTTCGGTACTAATAGTGAGACGTGGATATTCTGAGGTTTCAGAGAATATCTCTGACTACCCCTTCGGGGAATATAGTCGTGAGCTTAGCATAGTTAGTTGTTGACATTCCAATATTTTATTTTGGTTTACAATGTAAGCCCCTAATATTGTACGTCCGTGCTGCGGACCAAACTGTTGATTCTGTCTTAATGTAACATCTTTTGTACACAGTTTGAACAATAAATATTCTTATTCTTATTCTTATTCTTATGCTTATGATATAAGTAGTAGACTTGTACCCGTGTGGATCCTTCGAATTGATTTCTCATCTTGGATGTCATATGAGGCGACTTAAGGTTACCTTTAAACTCGTACCTCGTAACTAAAGGTTACCTCTTAAGCTCACGTCTCAAGCTCTAAGGTCAGAGTCCTTTTTCATTTATTAGAATTAATAAAGACTGCTAGGAAATTCGCTGACAGCAAGTTGACCCCTGACTTGCATCCCAATCAATCCCAACCAATCCCAATGTTGGATTTTTCTACTCCCTTTCATCTTTAGGTATTCATAAGAGAAGGGCGTTGCCTTGCAGTTGAACCTTACAGGTTATAACTAGTGATCGGTAACTGTTGTGCGATTCGCGACACTTTCAGGGTTGGTAATAAGTGGGTTTTTAGTAACCTTGAGTTTTGATCATTAGAGTAATGATCAACAAGTCAACAAGTCATGTTCTAACCGGTATGCCATTTCAATTATATTTTGAAGTCACCAATATGATAAAATAATGAAGTCAAGAGCATGTCAAGCTCGACATCTTGGACTTCGTACTACTCTTATGCCGTTCGTATAAAAAACAATATCGCACTTCAAATAACAAGCTTGACGTGCTCTTAACTGAACATGGATGTATGGGCTATTTCCCTTCGCCTTTCGAAAAGGGAAAACATTTGAGCCGTATTAGCGAAACACGAAAGAAAACGATATGCATAACATTGTAATGATATCTGTTACAGTTGTTACCCCAAGAGTTTGCCGTTTGTACAATAGTCAGGCGATCAAAGGGCCTACCATGAGTTTTCCCTGTGCTTTAGTACTATCTACTGTCTACTGTCGTTTAGTTACGTCGCCAATTCGTATGACAGAAATTAGTTCTCAACGTAATCACTAGGAGCGCTGTACGAAATTCAATACAAAATGCAACTAGCTGCATGTAACTAGAGTAGTAAAATACGGTGAAAACTCATGGTAGACCTATAGTACTACATATCTACTGTAGTAAACTACATTGTTTGTATTGAATTTCGTACAGCGCTCCTAGTGGTTACGTTGGGAACTAATTCTGTCATACAAAATTGGCGCCGCAACTACAGTAGTACATACAACGTCCAGTGAGAACTCATGGTATGCCTACAGTTAGTTATAACTTATTTAATGATGGAGAAACGTGTCAAGTGGTAGAAATGTGTCTAACATTTTACTCACTAAAACACAGCAAAAAAAACATTATTTTTGAGACGCCTAGTACGACATAATGGGAAGAGGTAGAGTTAAATCTAAGTTCATAACTACAGCTGATCTTTTAAAGCAAAGAAAAGCTTCACAATTCTTTCATGAAACGCATTTTACAAGTAAACAAAAACCGTCATAACTACTCTAAGTAAACAACGAGTTTAAAAAAGTCAAAGACAACAATTCCTAGAAGAATAAAATACGTGAGGAGTTATTTCTTAGACCTTAGCTTCTTGTAGCGGAACTACGGAACGTGAGAACGGAATTGCATTACAAGAGTCAGACGTCTAATCTAGGCTTTATTTCCTCACTACGTCACGAGTAGTCACGACTTTCAGAGCGACACGTTCTAGTATATAGGGTGTTTCATAAGTAACAATAAATATTTAAAACTCTTAAGGGGGTTGTTTAGACCGTCAAACTGAACAACTTTCTCTTTGGGACCAACATCGAAATCGCGAAAAAAAAAAAGTTGATATCCCATACATATTTTAGCTCTAGTCGATTTGTAGAGTATGGAACATCAATTTATTTTTTTCGTGATTTCGATATTGGTCCCATAGTGAAAGTTGTTCAGTTTGATGGTCTACACCACCCCCTTAAAGGTTTATTTGTATGTTTGTAACACCTTGTATATCTACTCTACATTCTACATTATAAATGTAGTTTAAATAAGTTTTTGCACCAATGATTTTGATTGAGTTCTGCGTAGGTTTCATTTATTTGCAAGTGCACGATCTCGATGATCCTTCATAAATGTAGGCGTTGAGTACATTCGCCATTCATACTCAACCAGAGTTACGGTCAAATCAAAGGGGTCAGTATTGCAGGATACAATTATACTTTTTTAATTTTGAACACTGTATTGAAAGTTCATCAACAAGCAAGCAAAAATCATGATTATTATGACAATTATTATCACTAGTGACCAGATGTCACATTTAAAACGTAATGAATTGAGAAAGTTGTTCAGTTTGATGGTCTGATCATCCCCTTGAAAAAGTGTCAGCATTATTAAGAAGGACCCTGTATAATCTTGGTCTGCTATCGCCCTGTCGCAATAACTCGGTTGGTGTCATAGTATTACTACGCCTATGCCAGACTGTCAAACCCCAGGGCCCTGTCTAATAAACGCGACAAGTGACAATTAGTAATGACAATTCAGAGTACATTGCTGGTTACTAATAACGCTAAACTTGCAGTGCTTCATGTGTACTAGCATTGTCAATAATGTACTCTGAATTGTCATAGTCAAATTGTCACTTGCCGCAGGCCCTACGCTTGTTCATGGATGTTACTTTGCATCGTAGCAGTATCCTTTTCATAATAAATTCTAGAAGCATACGTTAGGGTACTAAAAAATGTATGTGCCTGGGTTACTATTATAATAACCCGCAACAAAGATCAAAAGAAGATTGCACAGATACAATAAGTGTCCTGTCAGAGAACAAGAATTTCTCTGTAAGGTTTTATGAGACAGTGGACTTACATTACTCTCTTTATACTGTAACTAGAGCTACAATAATCCATTCCGCGTTAGAAAACAAGACAGTCCCAAACAAGAACCTTTATGACTTTGTCTTAAGTAAGAAAATGCTTCGATTTAAGAGACTTCTTTTTTGGAATGGGAGTCTAAAGTCGACAATACGTTAGTGTCGTCTCGGGCGATAGGCGAAAAGGGAACACAATATGGGGACACCGGTGAGACGCTCTGTAGAACCTATTCTAGTGTAGCAACGATAAATTTAAATCGAGAATAAATTTTCCTCAATTTTTGAACTTTACGAGGAAGCTAACGTCGAAATTGACTCGTTTTATTTTTCTTTGAATTTCTCGAAGAATTTGTTGACAATTTGTCCTTTTGGAAGAGAAAATGTACGCTATTTATCTGTACAATGTAGTACATTTGATCTGTTCTCGGTACGTATCTAAAGTAGGAATACTTGAGGTTTACGCTCGGTTGCAGAAACGCTCATTAGAGTTAATCCTCCATTACTTATTAATATCTCATGCTGGCTCTCTTGCTTTTCGGTGAAGGAAATGATCGTGAGGAAACCTGAAAAAGGACCTGAGGAAAGCTTCGATTTCGAGGCATGTATTGTACCCACTGCCCATTATAAGTGGCGACGGGCTCACCCCCCGTCACACTGGACCGAGTTTCGGTACTACTAGTGAAACGTGGATGTTCTGAGGTTTCAGAATATCTCTGACTACCCCCTCGGGGAATATAGTCTTGAGCATATGCCATACTATGCTAAAACTCATGCTGTCACTTTTTGAAGTTGACTTAGAAAAAGCTAGCAAGAGATTTAATGGAGGAAAACTCTAATGAGCGTCTCTGCAACTTAGCGTAGGTATATGTCTGGCTTTTCGGTGAAGGAAAACATCGTGAGGAAACCTGCATGCTTCAATTTCGAGGCGTGTATTGTACCCACTGTCCATTATAAGTGGCAACGGGCTCACCCCCCGTCACACTGGACAGAGTTTCGGTACTACTAGTGAAACGTGGATGTTCTGAGGTTTCAGAATATCTCTGACTACCCCCTCGGGGAATATAGTCTTGAGCATTGTTAGAGTGTAAACTCTTTCTGTATCATTTATGGTTTTGCCTATGACAACAACGTAAAGAAAAACGTAAGCTTTTGTTTTTAAAGCGATTATGTAACTCCGTCTGTGAATACACATCATCCCTGGTTTTAAATACGTTTTTCAATTAATCCTAATATGGTAGCAGAGCGTGGTTCAGAAATAGATAGTTCTGATACCGAGTCTGAACAAGCGGAATCCGATTCAGAAAATTCTTCGGACCCAACGTATGTTCCAAATGTATCGTCGTTTGATTCTGAGGACTCAAGAGGACCTAGTGAGTTTGAGGATGCTTCCTTGGCATGTCTTAAGTCATTTCTTGCTGGAGCAAGCTGTGGAGATGATGAACCGAAGACGGTGCAAGAAGCCATGAACGGGCCCGAATCCGAACAGTGGAAAGCTACTATGTTAGACGAGTACCAGTCGTTCCTTGATAATAAATGTTTTACACTTACAGATTTACCAAAAGGCAAGAAGGCAGTGAAGTGTAAATGGATCTTTAAAAAGAAAAAGGGGCTGGATGGACAGGTTTTGCAATTTAAAGCTCGTCTAGTAGCGAAAGGATTTACACAAAAGTATGGTGTAGACTACGACGAAACTTTTTCGCCCGTAGTACGTTATGCAACTATCAGAATGTTGTTGGCTATAGCGGCTGAATACAACATGGATATAGATTTGATGGACGTGAAAACTGCATTTCTAAACGGAGATTTGAAGGAAACAGTTTACATGGAGATTCCTGAAGGATTTGGTGAAGACAAAAAACAAGCTAATAAAGTCTACAAATTACACAAAGCCGTATATGGATTGAAACAAGCTAGTAAATCGTGGAACGAGAAAATCAATGATGTTCTTGTTGAACGACTCAAGTTCAAAAGGATGACTTGTGAACCATGTGTGTATCTGAGAAAGCAGGGAAAAGCGCTAGTGATTATAGCGTTGTATGTTGATGATGTTGTTCTGTTCAGCAACTGTAAAATTGCGAAGGCAAAAGTGAAGGAACAAATCATGGCGCAGTTTGTTATGAAGGATCTTGGTCCAGCTGAGCGAGTCTTGGGAATGAGAATTTGTCGCAAGGATGACCAGATTAAACTTGATCAAGCAAGTTACATCAATACAGTGCTGGAGAAGTTTAATATGTCGAACTGTAAGCATGCAAAGACACCTATGGAAGTCGGATTGAAGTTGATAAAAGCTGATGTTAAGAGTGAAAATCTGGACTACAGAAACCTTATTGGCTGTCTGATGTATGTAGCAGTTTGTTCTAGACCGGACATATCACACGCAGTAGGAGTGTTGAGTCAATTCAATGATTGTTATAATGAAACGCATTGGAAGGCTGCGAAGAGAGTTTTGCGTTATCTGAAAGGGACGATTAATTACTGTATATCTTTCAGAAAGAGTGGTTTAGAAGTGACTGGATATGTCGATGCAGATTGGGGTGGTAACGAACTCGATCGGAAATCCTATACTGGATATGTTTTTAAAATAGGAAGCACGATAACATCGTGGGAATGTCGAAAACAGAGGACGATCGCGCTTTCAAGTACGGAAGCAGAATACATGGCAATTTCGGACGCCTGTAAGGAGGCGTTGTTTATTAGATCGTTTCTTAATGAATCTTTGGGCGGCGAAATGAAGGTTACACTATTTAACGATAACCAGTCTGCGCAAAGACTGTGTGAAAATGCAATGTATCACGCGAGGTCAAAACATATTGACATTCGTCACCACTTCATCAGAGATGTTATTAATCGGAATGTGGTTGTTGTTAAGTACCTGCCAACAGATGAAATGCTGGCAGATATTCTGACTAAGCCTCTATGTAGGGTCAAGCATGTTAAATATGCATTAGAGTTTTTCTTTTGATACATGGGTATGTTGTAAACAGTTGTGTTTGAAATGATATGATATCAAGAGTTTAAGGGCTGGTGTTAGAGTGTAAACTCTTTCTGTATCATTTATGGTTTTGCCTATGACAACAACGTAAAGAAAAACGTAAGCTTTTGTTTTTAGAGCGATTATGTAACTCCGTCTGTGAATACACATCATCCCTGGTTTTAAATACGTTTTTCAATTAATCCTAATAAGCATATGCCATACTATGCTAAAACTCATGCTGTCACTTTTTGAAGTTGACTTAGAAAAAGCTATAGCAAGAGATTTAATGGAGGATTAACTCTAATGAGCGTCTCGCAACTGAGCGTATGTCAACGTAAAGGCAATATTGTCTAGCAATTGTTTAAAAATTTTCTCGTTTGAAATGTTCGGCTCTTCATTCTATTTTGATCTAAGCTTCAAGCTAATATTTTAGTCATCGGCTGCACCAGTGACTTTTAAATTATTACTTCTCTCACTACACTCAATAAAAAAGAAAAATTTCGCTCCCCAGAACAATGACTGCTATAAGTTTATTTAAAACCATTCTTTCCACCAAACCATTTATGCATGGGAAACTACTCTTTGTTACCTACACAAAAAGGCGCAAAGAGTTTTCTACAGCTAACTCTATTTCCGAGGTCATTATTCTTTTTCACTGCTCTGTAGGCAGTACGGAAGTACTGCTCTGCTATGGAAGTTAGTAACCGTAACCGAAAGTATCGGATATTAAAAACCTAGCGAAAAACGTAGCTCCACAGTCAAAGGAGTTAGATGACAACAGGATTTTTTAAATGGTGAAATATATTTTTAATATTCGAATACTGAATCGAAAATTATTCATTATTTTGATAATATGTCAGCTCAAGAAAACGCACATGGCATGTTGTCCGTACGAATTCGAAGCCAGACCTCATTGAACCTCTCCGCAACGCAACTCTCTCATTAATATCCATATCCGAAACTTGTTACCTCTACCATCTCTATTGTGAAGAAAAAAGGACTTACAAAAGGTGGAGGTTGACGGATTGCCCTTGAATGTTCGTGAAATGTTTGCAACTATGCTATATTTGATATGTGGCGACGTGGTAGTAACGTTTTTGTTTAACATCGTGTGCGGGATGAATAGACAATGTGAACAATGTTGAAGTTGCCACAGGTGGCCCTTTAAAACTGCAGCTTCTTTTGTAAGAGAAGGATGGGAAATTTTATTTTTATTATTTTTACCTAATACCTACTGATTGATCTCAAGAAAAACATTGTGAGGAAACCTGCATATGCGGAAGAAGAAATTCTTTTGTGTATGAGTTGGTAAGTACTATCAGAAACTGTAACGAAAATTTGAATTCGCATATCTTCTGATTACGGAAGCTGATGACCATGAAGCAAAACGTTCCATTTAAATTGGAAAATTTTACGCCAACTCGAGAAAGGTGCAAATGTATAAGTATGTATGGCTCTCCACCTGGGTGAAGCATGGATACTTACACATCCTCATGCTCCAACCGATGACGTCCGGGCCCGTGCTCCACCTAGGCTCTCCACCTTGGTGAAGCATGGGATACTTACAGGTGGGTCCGGGCCCGTGCTCCACCTAGGCTCTCCACCTGGGTGAAGCATGGGATACTGCAGGTGGGTCCGGGCCCGTGCTCCACCTAGGCTCTCCACCTGGGTGAAGCATGGGATACTGCAGGTGGGTCCGGGCCCGTGCTCCACCTAGGCTCTCCACCTGGGTGAAGCATGGGATACTGCAGGTGAGTCCGGGCCCGTGCTCCACCTAGGCTCTCCACCTGGGTGAAGCATGGGATACTGCAGGTGGGTCCGGGCCCGTGCTCCACCTAGGCTCTCCACCTGGGTGAAGCATGGGATACTGCAGGTGAGTCCGGGCCCGTGCTCCACCTAGGCTCTCCACCTGGGTGAAGCATGGGATACTGCAGCTGCAGGTGGGTCCGGGTCCGTGCTCCACCTAGGCTCTCCACCTGGGTGAAGCAAGGGATACTGCAGGTGAGTCCGGGCCCGTGCTCCACCTAGGCTCTCCACCTGGGTGAAGCATGGGATACTGCAGGTGGGTCCGGGTCCGTGCTCCACCTAGGCTCTCCACCTGGGTGAAGCATGGGATACTGCAGGTGGGTCCGGGTCCGTGCTCCACCTAGGCTCTCCACCTGGGTGAAGCAAGGGATACTGCAGGTGGGTCCGGGCCCGTGCTCCACCTAGGCTCTCCACCTGGGTGAAGCATGGGATACTGCAGGTGGGTCCGGGCCCGTGCTCCACCTAGGCTCTCCACCTGGGTGAAGCATGGGATACTGCAGGTGGGTCCAAGTCCGTGCTCCACCTAGGCTCTTCACCAGGGTGAAGCATTGGATACTTACAGGTCCTCATGCTCCAACCGACAATAAATTGTACTACTTAGGCGTTAGTAGGTACTCTTAGACTGCGATTGTACTTACGTCAATTTATATTTTTACTATGCTGAAATCACAGCTCAGAAAATTTAAATTTTTCGCTATCTATAATTGCTTTTGTCCAATCACGTAGCGTCAAAGGCACGATCTCTTTGCCAGCTACCTTATGAGAATCCAAGGATTTGGTAGAATTTTTACGAAGCGTATCTTTGGCAATATCAATTTTCAAGAGTATTCGATGAAAAAAAATGTTTTGCTGCATTGTAAAAAATCTATAAATGTTTAATGGGATCTTTATCACTTATCAAAATTAGTGAATACAGTTAGTATACGGACAATAAAAGTGTAAATAATAGAATGGACGACAATGGAAGATCTTAATAATAAGGGAAAACAAAAAACATAAAATTTGCCGTAAAATATAATTTATCATTATCATAGACAGGTGACAAGGTTTAAATTGTGTGTATTCAGGAATTTTATACTAATATAATAAAACATATTATACCTATCTACAGGCTGGATTAAATAAGATATACATAGTATATAAACTCACGACCATAATTATTTAAGGATTCTTAAAAACATAAATATTTACGTAGGTATATATCGTTAGGAGAGTTCTTAACAATACGTGTCAAAACATATCAGATTATTTTTGTATCCCACATTTCCCCTTGCCTCTCAAAAGTTAAAAGTAATTCATAATAAACGCTTCTTCATCCCAACCAGTAAATTCTGCTTACCTTCCCGTGGCTTCGCAAAGTTACAAACACAAATTTGTCGGTACCCGCCGGTCTGTGCCGGTCCCTTCCTAATGTAACTTAGTTTGCTATAATGTTACTTTTTGTAACTTATTTTGAACATCGTCTTTTGTCAGTTGATCAAAATTGTGCTGAAAGTAGAACTGTTTCTAATTCGCACATGATATTTTTGAAAGCCACACGATCAAATTAGCTGTATAGAATCAAAATTACTATGGAGATTATGCATCAAAATGGTGATTTTGAAAGTGTGAGATTCAAAACTCCTGACTCGTGTGGTGTGGTGGAGTATGGCCTGTAGGGATGCCAATATCGAGAAAACGAGAAAAATCGATTGTCGCATACCTAGGATCATTTCAACGTGGTGATGATGATGATTTGATTTTTTCATGGACCTATCAACATGATTTTTTTTAAATCGTTCTAGAGTTTTTTCTCATTATGTTGCTTCGCCGTGCGTGGCATGCAACAGATCTACCTCACCCATATTTATGATGAAGTCTGAGACTTGCAGTGAGACGTTGAGCTGATTATGATAATGATGATGAAAGGTGGACTTTAGATTTACTGTAAACAGTATACGTGAATTTCTCGGTCTACCTGTGAGACATTGAAGAACTACGTAAAAAAAAATAAAAAAAATAAAAATAAGATTTTTTTTTTTATTAGGTATTCAAAATAGTTACGCTCTGGATCAGAGAAAATGGTCGTCGTCGTCCTAGGAAGAAGTGTCGAGATGATCTGGATGTTTTCGATGACAAATGGCCAAAGCTTTCACAGATGGTCGGAAGATTAAAGAGGAGTTCTTTGACCAGAAGCGGGTTGATACAGGCAACGTCGATTGTGTCGATTTAAGTCTATTATAGTACCCTTTGGTTATGTCTTATATACTCGTCCCCATCAGAGTCGAACGTATTAAATTACAATAAATAAAGTCAATTCTAAGCAGATTTTGTTTCTCGTTAGTTGATCTTCCCATCAGCTTTGATGATATTTGAGAATTCATTATTTTGTGTCATTTGATTCAAATCTTCAGACCGAATTAAGCTCTCTTCCGAATCTTTGAACATTTTCGACGATACTTGTCCATTAAAAATATTAAATAATAAAGATTAGAATATTGTCTTTGAATGCTTCTTTTCTTAGAAAAAGCATATGTCTAGAATGAGCCTCACAAATATCCCGTATAAAACAAAAGGGGCCAAGTTTGTAACCAGTACTGGTTCCGATTTTTTTCGACGCTTTCGTATCTTCGACTGTCAATCTTGACGTATAACTTTATCAAAGCTCCTTTTATTATAAATATATTAAATTGAAATCAATAATTTAGTAATATTATTATACTCTTCGTCACGATCATATTCCCCTAGTTTCCCTACGGGATCGAATCAGAACTGAAGGGATCCGCAGGAGGGTAGGAGCTTAAGAATTCTCGAGTGGCGATCACGTGCAGCATGGAAAAGGAAGGCCCTGCAAGGTGGATCGACGATCTGGTGAAGGAAGCGGGAGCCCGTTGGATGAAGGCAGCACAATACCGGTCATTGTGGTGATCCTTGGGAGGATCAGTGGACTTCTATCGGCTGAGATGATGATGATAATAAATCCCCGAATCGATAGTCAGAGAATACCGAGATTTGAGATATTCTAAAATTATCATGTTCAGAATATCCACATTTCACAAACCGTGCGTAAAACTATGTCCTATGCGACAAGGTTACGAGCCCTTTGCCTATTTTAATGAAAAGAAACCATCATTAAAAATCTAAAAGAAGTCCGCCACTGCAAACCACGCATAATTGACATGACAGTATCTTATTCCTTGTCCCACAGTCAGGTAAAAATAAAATGAATAGTATCCAACTGAGATGCGGTGGAAGTTACGCAAGAAAGCTTTTATTCGGACAACTGAGCTCGCAAGTTTGCCACTCGGCCGGCAATCAGGGACTCGAGTTCGAATCTGGGTTCTTTCGAATGAAAAACGTTTATAACATCCTTTGGTGATACACTGGCATAAAGACAGGCGAGCTTAAAATGTTCGTAAAAAATGCAACCTAAGGCGCAACGCAACATAAAGAATTATGATCGGATTCTTGTTCCCTTTTAATCTGTCTTGGTGTTCGGTCACTTTTTACATGAATGTTTTTTTTTCTTCTCCTTCTTCTGATTTCCTTTCGCGTAGGTACTCTTCTACTTTGATTTCAAAAGCCCTGCCCTGAACCAAGAGATGTTTCACATCCACTCAAGTAATCAGGGATCTAGTAAACCTTGTTATATGAATTAGTTATAATCCCGGATCACATTTATATATTTTGACTTTGACTTTGTCGCCGTTGTCTTAGCACAGTAGTATACAAAATTACTTATATCTAGAAATAGAAATAGTTTATTTGCCAAAATACTTTGTTAAAAGGGTGTTACAAAATTGTTCAGTAGCTGTATTTAACCTGCTTGCAGGCTTGCAAATTTAGTTTGTCGATAAAAATCTTACCAAGTCTAACGCGCGTCTTACTAGTCTTACCGTATCTCTTGTCTGATGAACATCGTGACAGTGTGTTTATACCTAACAAAGTCACAAGTCCTGGTCGAAGAAGTTGTGTCGCTACGTTTCGGAAAACTTTTCCATCGTTTTGTTTTATTTCATTTTGTCAGCAACAATTTTATTGATGTTGAAATTTAGTAAACAGTGCGCTCTCGGTAGTAGCTCCCAATTATGTTTATCTAAATCTTAGAACACTGTTGAGCAAATCCTTCGAACCAAATCTTCTTAGATTACAGTTTGAAAAAAAGAAGAGGCCATGTAAGAAAGTGACCATACCTTGGCGCTTAGCTGCCCTTTCATACAAATGGAAAAAAGAAAAGTGTGTGCACCAGTTCACAACTTCGAATGTACCGCAACGCGTCACGCCACGCGGGCTTGCTTGAGTGAGTCCACCGACAGCAGCCGCTTGTATGAAGCGTTCGATCTGTAGGGATATTTTTAATCGTTTGATAGTTCTACCGCAACGCACTGCTTCTGTTCTGTACCACATTAAACGTGCCCTCATCGTCCTATTGATAAAATAGGTACTAGCATAGCATAGCATATGCTCACGACTATATTCCCCGAAGGGGTGGTCAGAGATATTCTGAAACCTCAGAAAATCCACGTTTCACCACTAGTACCGAAACTCTGTCCAGTGTGACGGGGGGTGAGCCCGTCGCCACTTATAATGGACAGTGGGTACAATACACGCCTCGAAATTGAAGCATGCAGGTTTCCTCACGATGTTTTCCTTCACCGAAAAGCCAGTGGTGTAACAAATCGTACATAAATTCCGAAAAACTCATCGGTACGAGTCGGCTTGGACGGGGATCGAACCATCGCCTCCTGCACGGCAGGCAAGGTTACTCGCCACTGGACCACCACTGCTTACTGATAAAATAGGTACTGTAACCTGTTAATGCTGTAATCTGTCAAAGTCTTAATCTTTCTATACTGTAACCAATCACATTCAACGTGGCCATTAACTATAGTTAGTTAACTAGAGTTATATAACATCCAGACATACTTAAACGCAGGTAAGTGCTTGTTGATGTGTCTGGTTCCAATAAAATCAGGACGTCATAATGTATTAGATTTAGCAAAATAGATTTTCCCAGACCTGTGCTATAACATTTTTAATGTTACGTGAAACTTTTATGAGAGCAAAGGGAATTTCAGATAAGCGTTTTTTGCTTAGGGCTCTTGATACGGCCATTAAATGGTTTTATTTTGAACTTGTCCGTGTATTTTTATCAACGGGCTGGACATGTTTCTCGAATACGCACTGAACGTTGGGCATCAATTTACACGCAATGGGTGCCTGTTGATTGCAGTCAAGGTTGAAGTTCGAGGAAGACCCGATCTTGTCATAGCATTATTTCACTACCATAATAGTGGTTTTTGCAAGTGACTGTACTTACCAAAAATGAAAGACGCTTTACTTCAAAAAGTCATACCTACTCTGGTCTTGTGGGTGTTGATGAAGTTCTAGTATCCATTTTACTTCTATAATAGAAACGAAATATCTTCTGAAAGGTTGAGTGTGATGACTTGGGATCGGCCGTGAGTTACTTGCCTTACCTACTAATTGAAACCTTTAATATATATTATATAAGGTCTAACAAAATTAGCTGAAACTATTTTAAGGAGAGTATCAGACCATCAAACTGAACAACTTTCTCTATGGGACCAATATCGAAATCGCGAAAAAAAATCAGCTGTTCCATACAAACTTACTCGACCTAAATGTATGGGATGGCAGATTTTTTTTTCGCGATTTCGATATTGGTCCCATAGAGAAAGTTGTTCAGTTTGATGGTCTGATCATCCCCTTAAAATAGTTTCACCTAATTTTGTTAGACCTTATATTGCTACGTTCTTAATAAACATTGATAATGAAATTCTGGCCTCGTGACGTGAAGTAAAGTCAATATTCCTGAGACTTGGGTACTTGTTATAATAAACCTTTATATTTCAGTACCTAATATTACATTTTTCTTTATTAGTTTTTGGCCTGAATCCCATTATCTACATTAAGGGTTTAACTACACATGGCCGCACGCGATCGCATTTTTCCGTCGCTCCATCCTTTTCTGTCACTCAGGAACGTCATTTGCTAGAGCATATAAGATAGACGGAACGCGATCGCACGCGGCGTGCTGTTTCGTGCTGTTCCGTTCCGTCTAGTTCTACCCTAATGCGACATAGATATTCATGAACAAGAGACATTTATCTAAACATCCTATAATATTTTTTTATCTGTAGGTCGTGGGTATAGATCATAAAGGTATTATACCTTACAGGAATAGAGCAACAAACATGAGTTGTCAAATGAAACCTTTTTTGTATGTTTTTTGGAGACTATTCGCAGGCAAAAATTCGAATATTGTCTATAATTCTGAGTCTAACATGAAGTTGTGGATAAATTAATAAAGTAGTGTCAGTATATTTCATAAAATTATCTACGATTTCACTTTAGATTCGAAATTATTCACGGAAACCGAATTGTAAAAATTAATTGGAGACTAAAAAAACGGTCCTATTGCCTAGCGTCACGTATCTCTTTCTATTATACAGTGGTGCCGCTAGGTACATCTCGCTCTCTCAGCTGTATGTTTCTCTATTCCTGGTATAATACCTCTATGGTATAGATTCCATACGAAGTTGCCTCATAACCTTTTTCTAAAAGTATATTGGAAGGAACAATGCGGTGCCCGCATCGCTTTGATGTTCCCGATTTCTCTTCGTCACTATGGCGAAGACAGACCGCAATGTGTCATTTTGTGTTGATTTGTGTGACATGTTGTTTGTTTGAACGTTTTGTGTGACATGTTGTTTGTTTGAACCAGCTTGTCTATCGCTAGAGTATATTACGTCAGTGTCTAGCACAAATGAAGGAAAAGATTGATGTGGTGACATATCAATAACTTTAGGAGATACTAGCGGAAAAGAGACTGGATTGGCGAATTCTCAACAGACAAGAGCGAAGCCCTTAACTTATTAAGTGCTGTGGTACAGATCTGCAATTCTAGGCACATTTGCTTAAATTACATTGTTCTACTCGCAGAGCAGTCTCTGACACTTTTTTCGAGAATTTTGTACGACCCCCTAACCTAACCTAACCCCGGGTGGGTTCATAGTATTCTACGTCAATGGCCTCCACCCTATATTTTGCCATCCTAATTGACTAATCGCCGCATACGAGGAGTTTAATAAGACGATGATGATGATAGACCAACACATTGTCTAATTCGCTACAATAATGTTATTCATTCGAAATCATAGCATATGCTCACGACTATATTCCCCGAGAGGGTAGTCAGAGATATTCTGAAAACTCAGAACATCCACGTTTCACCCACTAGTACCGAAACTCTGTCCAGTGTGATGGGGGGATGTTATTCATTCGAAATCAAAACAAGTACCTATATTCTCTCTTTACAAATGTTACTAGATAAATAAAACAAAAAGGGATTATTGTCCGAAAATTGCAATAAATAATTCTCAATGAAACCACCCACGTCCACTTGGACCAAGACAAATATATTTTTACTGTCCTGTTTAGGACTTTTGCGGCAATATATTATTTTTCCGCTCGCCTCTTTGTAATTGCGAAAATCGTGCGTTATGTCCCCCACGCGCTTTTTGTTTGCTCCAATTTTAATTCAGTTTTTCTTTTTTTGTGAAGACCTTTGTTATTTAATTTGGTGTGGGTACCTGCCTATTGAATTGTTTTATTTAAACATACCTAAACTCACAAGTATAACCCTTTTCGGGATGGTTAGAAACGTTAATAACTACAACTAGCAAGACTTTAGTTTTGTTAATTTAAAAGCCTCCTAGATAGTAGGCCTGTGCATACTCATACACACGTAGACGTGGGACGTAGATAGGCTGATGTATGAAAGTTTAAAAATTATGCATGAGCATTGACTATCACTCTAGCGATAGACAGGCCCTTTCATAGAAGCAACATGTTCCACCTTGAATGGGGGGTACCACACCCGCACCGCATTGATGTTCCCGAGTTCACTTCGTCACTATGGCAATGACAGACCTGTGTCATTTTGTGTTGTTTTGTGTGGCATGTTGTTTGTTTGAACTAGCTTGTTTATCGCTAGAGTATAATTATGTCGTCAGTGTGTATGAGCGTATAAATTAGCGATGCGGAAAAGACGATAACTGACTGAACTTTACACTGTTCTGTCACACCAGTGTGAAGGCCAGGAAATTATGCTCCTAACCATCACACTAGTGTTAAGGATACAAAGTCGCATTCTTAACAATCACACCAACGTGTGCGTAAGGCTTAGAATAGTGTAGCGTGTCAGGTATGTTATATACAGGGTGAAATTGATATCATCAGCATCCTTTTTAACCCCCGACGCAAAAAGAGGTGTGTTATAATAAGTTTGACGCCTATGTCGGTCTGTCTGTCGGTCTGTCTGTCTGTGGCATCGTAGCTCCCAAACGGGTGGACCGATTTCGATGCGGTTTTTTCAAGTAGAAAGCTAATTTTTGCGAGAGTGTTCTTAGCTTTGTTTCATAAAAATCGGTTGAGCAGTTTTGAAGTAACTTTAAAAATTGCGACAAAAGAGGAGGGGTGTTATAAGTTTCTGTCCGTTCGTGGCATCGTAGCTCCCAAACGGATGGACCGATTTCAATGCGGTTTTTTCAAGTAGAAAGCTAATTTTTGCGAGAGTGTTCTTAGCTTTGTATTATGAAAATCGGTTTAGCAGTTTTGAAGTAACTTTAAAAATTGCGACAAAAGAAAAGAGGGGTGTTAAAAGTTTTTATTAAACTAAGAGTCTACCCATCAAACTGTTACTAAGGGAGCAAACCGATCTGAGCAAAAAAAATCTGCTGTTGCAGACATTTGAGTCGAGTAGGCATTGCAGTTTAGGGAACAGCAGATTTTTTTACTCCGATCGGTTTGCTCCCTTAGTGACAGTTTGATGGGTAGACTCTTAGGATGCTAATAATATCAATTTCTTCCTGTAGACAAGACAGACGATACCATTCACGAACAAGCTGTTGGCTCGTATCGACCTGGAGTCAATCGCAAATAAAAGAAAATCGATTTGTTTTCGCCTTTGTTTTTGTTCAACTAATCTATAGATATACTAGGGGTGCGTGTAATGTCTCTATTAAGTATATCTATGCCAGTAGGTACATAAACATAACTAAATATTAAATCTATTTTCTGATAGGTTCTGAAGATAAAGAGATAAAGATAAAGATAAATATTCTTTATTTGCACACCAAAAATACAAAATAAAAAACAACAACAATATACACGAACAAGAAGGGTACAAAAGGCGGCCTGGAAGCCATAACGAAATCACTTTCTAGAACTATGGTTTCAGTAATACTAGGTATGTCAAATCCAATATCGGAGACATAGATGAAAGAAAATAATAAAAGATTTAGATTTTCTTGTTGAAAGAAAGTGAGAAATGTATAAAAGATGTCATTGTCACGATGTATAAATTAGGATTGGAAATGTCTTCTATTTTTCTACAAATGAATATTATTATTTTTCTATGTGGATTCGAATGAGCATGAATACAATTTATAGCTCAATTGTCTGTTTCATTCACTGGATATTTGCGTGGCGTTGGAACGCATCATTAGTGTCTAACTGTCTAGGTATTTTAGATAAATTTAAGTTGGCAAAATATCAATGTTTCGAGGCAAACCGCAAAGTTAATTTTATATTTTTGGTGATAAATTATCAAAGGTGCGTGAACTCGTGATAAATATCACTCAAGCTGACTTTAGACTTGCAATTTATCGACTTTTTCTCAAAGCTATAATTGCTAGTTAGCCAAATCGCAAGTGTAAAGGCAGATCGCACAATCGCAAAACTGGTCCGAGCCATAAAGGAGCGCAATGCTCCTCCACTCCCTCAGAATTGTTGCTACCTTTGCTATTTGGCCATGATAGTAAGCCTGCAATTAATTGCAGATTTAAAGGGCAATTTAATGACATAAAGCCTTGCGTATACAATTATATAAATGAATGATGCGATCACATAATAATTATGTAATCACAGGCCCCTAACCTAGTATACAGGGTCCTTCCAAATATGCTGACACTTTTTTAAAGGGATGATCAGACTATCAAACTGAACAACTTTCTCTTAGGGAGCATCAACATCAAAATCGCGAACAAAAATGATCTGTCCCATAACATTTGGCACGAGTAGGTTTGCAGTTTTGTATGAAAGAGGTGATTCCTCCAGGATTGAGGTCATGGAATACTAAAAATACATATTAAATTGAAGTTATTTTTATAACTTCACATAAAATCACATCGTCTAGCTAGACTATTTTAATCCCAAGAAATCTCTATTCAAAATCATACGTTTCCGTCGATTTCATAAAACGAGAAAGCCTCAGCTGTCCCCAAAGGTTTCATAAAAATAAAGGCGCAGAAAACAAGGCAATATCTCTTGCGAATTTCGACGAGTGAGAAAAATTGTACCGAAAATGCGATATTTATTTCGTCCTTTCATAAGTTTTGTTTCGTCAAGCGTTGAGTGTATACAAAGCAACATTTGAAATTAGTATCTGTCGACATTCACAATGGTAGCATTGTACTCTTACAAAGGAAGATATTCTGTCCCACTATAACGATATTCCTACGGTTTTCGTTGACGACAGACGTTTATTCATCCGAGGGGGAAAGATTTTCGGAGGCGGTAACATATAATAGTTGGTGGTCGAAGACGTTAGTAATTTATTCTGGAGATATGTATGTTGTCGTTATGGCGGTCTAGTAACTACTATGCTACTTCGGTTTAGAGGGTGCGGCATGCATTCGGATATATTGTTGTACCAAAATTAATAAAAAAAACGAGTGTTCGACTACACGACTGAAGTAAAACTACTACTATTTGTATCATACAAAATTTGTCCCTTACGGGATTCGAACCCGCGATCCTCCGTACAGCAGGCAGGTTCACTACAGACTGTTGTGCTATCAGGCCGTCGAAGAATGGTTTATTGACATGATTGGCAACATCTTAAGTGGTCTATAGCATACTCGTTATTTAGGCACTTAAGGCTAGGTTATCCCAGTGCAAGCGTCTCTTTCTTGCAAGCATAAGTTTACAATTAGCCATCCCGCTCCAATTGAAAGCAGGATCGCAAAAAACGTGTTTTTCGTCAATATCTTTGCTCATGGGAGTTTCTAAGCTAAAAATTCTTCTGAGTTCACTAGAAATATTTAATGTATTTAGTACAAGAATAAAAAGTTAAATATCAGCAGTTTAATCATACTATTGAAAAAATATAACAAAAAGGGGTAACTTTGGGATGTTTTTCTATCTAGTAAACTAAATCTAATCGTGTAATTGAGAACAGTCGCCCATCCGCCCGATCCTTAAATAAGACATAATTTAATTTCATGTTATTACATTTATTTTAATTTAATTTCAGACTTTAAAACACAGTTTAAAACACTTTCAAAAAACGGCCTCGACGGGATAACAGCGTCATTGTTTTGCATTTTTCTTCTTAACGGAACAATCTTGAGCCACGAGATTTGTAATTTTCGAATGAAACAGAAACACCTCTCATCACCAGTCATCTTTCGTCACTTGCCGCTCTAAAAAAGATATCGAATTTTCAGTGAGTTCTTAAAACAAAAATATATCATACAATTCTCACAATAATTCCGGGCTCCGTGTCGGTAGATCAATTGTACACAATACCCGGTACAAATGAGCCAACACCAGGAAAGTTGCTATGTTTTGATACGTGTTAACTGCTGTTGTTCTCAACATATGCTATTTAGGGTGAAACTTCGTACATTTGTTGTTATTCTTTTGTTAACCTTCGATGTTTTTATAATGGATTCCCTTTGGACCATATAAGAAGTTTATACGTGACTATTAGACTGTTGTACTTACGTGTTCTCTTCTTTGGTACAGAAACTTGAGACTGAACTCGGATAGATGGTCCAAATATTCAATTTTAGGGCACTTGGATTGGAATCGTTACATCATCTGCCTTTCTGCCGCTAGCCAAAATTGAAAAGTGAAAAGTTTTATTGAATAAATATTTCTGGAATACGGATAGTTAATATGCAAGTTATGCATGTATACTTATGAAATTTTTTAACATGGCATAAAATTACATGGAAAGGTAATAAAGAAATAGTAAAGATTAAACCAAAATCTCAGCAACCATTCTCAAGATTTAAGCAAAAAGAAAGACAGATATACGAAACTACAGCACTAGAAAGCTGTACACAACTGACGAGCAGTTGTTTAAGAGGATAGGCGGCCCTCGAAAATTTTTTTTTTAAGAGAGGTCACTTTTCCGACTGTGTACGCGTATTTGACCGATCATTCCGTCCGACATTTGTACACAATGTACGGAACGGAAAAAAATCGGACCACACCCCGCCGACTAGAGTGCCAAAGAGACAACTGCAGTTCGGACTGATTTTATCTACATAAAATGGACGAATTCTGCATTTCGTATTCCCTGTTTCCTCCTCCAAAACTAAACCGATTTTAATAATTCTTTCAAGAATAATATGAGTAAGACTTTGGCAATGTCTGTATGTTTTGATTTTATTTATACTTAAGTATTCATGAAATTTGTTTGCTGGATATCTGAAAAATGGGCGTTAATATTTCGCATTTTCCATGGTCCCTAAGTTCTTACAGAAACTAATTTATGCAAAAACCAAAAAATAGGGACATAGTGGAGGTAACATAGATTAATTGCAATTTTTTTTGCTGTGGTGTCATTATCCAGGGAAGAAACATTTGAATGGACAAAACGGTACTAGTCTATACTAGTATTCATGTGTTTTCATAGCCTCTTAACTCGTTTAATTTGTTTGCTGGAAATCTGAAAAATGGGCGTTAATATTTCGCATTTTCCATAGTGCCTAAGTTCTTACAGTAACTAATTTATACAAAAACCAAAACATAGGGACATAGTGGAGGTAACATAGATTATATTGCAATTTTTTTTGCTGTGGTGTCATTATCCAGGGAAGAAACAGGGGAATACATTTGAATGGACAAAACGGTACTAGTCTATACTAGTATTCATGTGTTTTCATAGCCTCTTAACTCGTT
The DNA here is from genome assembly GCA_963693445.1 of Agonopterix heracliana. Taxonomy (NCBI): domain Eukaryota; kingdom Metazoa; phylum Arthropoda; class Insecta; order Lepidoptera; family Depressariidae; genus Agonopterix; species Agonopterix heracliana. The sequence goes on from OY856327.1 coordinate 7,178,923, forward strand.
TAAGTTTAGCTCTCCCTGCATACACTCTTCTTTATGTCACGTCTGAGAGACAAACATCGTGAAGTGTTTCTAGCTCGAAAATAATTCCAAGGATAGGATAGGTGGATGTTAGCTGTAGCAAAATTTATGCCCACATCGAAAGAGAATCCAGCCGTGGTGGAATATTGAACATCCATCATGGAACCCCATGACAGCTCTGCAATCACTTCCTACTAGTAACATCAATCGGAAATATGATATTTGGTGTTTGAAGGGGTATCGCCAATTATCTTATACGTTTCCATGAGCTTGTCAACAATAATATGTGATCTTCAGCCTCCTAGATCACAAACGCCACTGAGCATATAAACTAAAAAGTATTTTGACTTAAACATGTTCAAATATGAAGCTGTCACTGTCATGTATATGAGCAGTGTAAGAAACAGAGCGTTCACTATCTCAGAGGAAGGATATCTTTTTTATAAAGCATAGAGTCCAAATCAATTTACGATAATATGTAGTTTCTCTATGTAAGTCTCTTAATAAATATGTAAGTCTCTTTTGTCTTATGACGTACCTTTAATAGTAGAAGGAGATAGAACTATAGTATTTGTTTATGCGGCTGTCCACTTTTTTGACACTTTTTGACATGCTAGTAGTGTGTGTAAAGTTTTGTAAAGTAGTTAGTAACATTTTGTTCCTATTGTCTTACACAAACGTCAAAAAAAGTGGACAGCCTTGCAATAGGTATGGCTCCCTCCCTCTATGCCTTTAGGTATAATCTCTTTGTTCACTATATACTAACGCAACGTCCCTGTACTAACGTAACCAAATTAATTAGGTACTTTTTGCTGAATGTCAACAGTACTGTGTTAAAAATGCTTGTCAAAGAATATGCGTTTTTTTGTAGGTATCTACAAAAACTTTTTAAAAAAGCACTAAAATTTCTTCTTTGTAACGCATTTTTATAAACGCTGGTTTTTTAGTTTCCGACTAAAAGATCTCTGAAGGATCAGTCAGAGGTTATGCATATTTTATGTATTTCCGAAAACCCAGAAACATTTTTAGTTTTTATTTTTAGATAGACTCGCCTGTGGACTCGCTCTACAATCCACGCTATAATCCTAGTTGGATTTTAATTAGAATAATGTAAGGGTTTTTTAAAGCTTGATTTGAACTACGTCAAAATCTTTTAGATAAGTGGTCTGAGCAAAATCCATACATTTTTGACTCTACTTGAACTCAGCTCAAGTTCTAATCAAAATCTCGACCTAAAACCTAAGACTTTTTCTTCTTATTGTGTGGGCAGCAAAGCCTGTTGTCAAATTTTGCAAACTGCCTTGCTGCATCTGACGTGGTTTTTTAATGTAACGACTACTACCACTTGACCAAAGAGAGTAGCCGGGCCCAACGGCTTAAAATGTCTTTTCGGATGGCACCCAAAGCACGGAATCGTCTTTCTTTTCAGACAATCAGGTGATTCAGCCTGCAATATTACCAACTGGAGAAGAAACGCACAAAATAACATTTTACTAGGTGCCTGCCGTGGGAATAGAATCCACGACCTCTGTGTCAAGAGCACGGAGGCAGTTGGCAAACATAAGTGCTAATTTAACTTTGATCGAAGAAGTTTTATAGGTTTTATTTACACGCGGTAAAAAGTGCAAAGTCGCGGTAGAGAGTAAATTTATCATAAAACATTCCTAAGATCTTCCAAAAGACTATCATCCTGACTAAACAAAATCGAACTCGCATAATGTGAAACGTACGTCACACAAAGGCGCTACAAAGGAGGGAAATATTTAAGCCCTCCACAATATATCACATTCCAAAGTTTGCTTTGAAGTGGAATCCTCTCTTTCGGAAAGTTTACTTTGCATTTACTCGCTTTGCGACTGCCTCCGCCGAAGCGAATTGGAGACAAATGAATTTTATTCTTAGCAATTGAATTATGAATTTGATAATGTTTCTTTGAATTTCAGTACGTTTTATAGAATACAATGAGGAGTTAAATTCCTTTCAATATCTATTGATTTGGTTTTTACTGAGAATATTAGAGGGTAGAGAATATTAGAACTTTACTAATATTTATATAATTATTATTAGGGTGTCCATACAAGGAAACTCTAAAATGACTATCCACAGCCTGGGTTCCGCCCACAGCTGGGTCATGTAGTAGTTAGAACTTTTGGCATACCCTGAACTCTTCATACAAACTGGCTCGCGTTGACAAGAAAAAGCTAGCAGACGATTGCTGAGTGCGAATGAGAGAGGAAAATACACTACAGCTTGCTGTCGTGTACCTCTCGTACCACCGAGCGGGGGTGAGGTCAAATTTGGTGGGGGCAGGGAGTGTCCTTGCTGGGCTATGTTACCTCGAAAGTAAACAGTTGGATTGTATTATTCGTCGAACACTACATCAACTAGCTGTCAGCTAATCGATGGTACGCTACATCGAATGTCATGAAATCGATGGGTTACAGTGTAGTAGGTATGTAGATGGATACACACGTACTCCTGTGGTGTATGTCTCCTTTGCTGAATTATGTCATTCTCCTCTACTTTATCCTAAACAGCGGAATGTAAAACTATGCTTCTGATGGAATTTTAATTCCACATGATTAAAGCTGCTTACACAAAGAATGACAAATAAGCAACCACGATGTGAATATAAGTGTTGCGAGAGGCCATCTGAGTGAACTCCCATGTTTAAATTAAGTATCATTTTCGAAAAGGACAAGTGCGTAGCTTCCTTATTTTTAGTATGAAATAATGTGGATGAAGCGTTGAAAAAGTGTTGAATGTATCACAAAAATACATTACAATGGTATTATGGTGTAAACTAATAAAAACATAACGGAATACGCTACCTACATTCCCAGATTATTGAGACACTGCACTTTAAGATAAGAAGCAATCCAGGCAATACTGCCTGAGTATGCATACTAAAGTGCATGAAATCTTAGGCTGCCTATCCACAAGATAAGTACGAGATAAAATCTTATTAACATAAGAATACAATTGGTAGATGTGCAGAGTGGTTTTTTCCTCGCTCACCAACTCACTACGTCTGTTTGATTAGAAACCGTAGCATCTTTCTCGTGATACGGTTAGTCACACCTTTTATCTCGTTTGTTCTCGCGCAAATAGAAAGAGAGCTAAGGGCTACAATCATAGTGCTACATCACTCTGCCATACTACGGGCGCTGGTTGATATAAAGGTTGTACCTATACTTAGATTAGTTACATACTTTAGGAGGTGCTTCAGGCTATCAAACTGAACAACTTTTACTAAAAGACTAATTTGAAAAGGCAAATAAAGTCCTCAACCCAAAAATGTACGGAACAGGAAATTTTTTTTCAGGATCATTTCAATGTTGGTCCAGTTACAGTAGTGCCAGGTTTATAAGTCTTACCGATATACCTGCGCAATTGACAAATTTTAACAGCGCGCGAAATTATATTGACCAATCAGGATGTGACACCTTAAATACCTTGCCGCTATTGGCTTATTGTTTTCGCACCCTTTTCGCTGCTATCCGACTGCACCTTTTGATTGCTAAATGGCTTCGGGTTTTGTCGGGGATACGGTCCTGCTCTGCGTAAACGAAGATTGACGGGCGGTATTATTTTCCTGCCGTAGAAAGAGAAGGAACTAGAAGCAAGCACGTGTCTTGTCATATCACTCAGTAAGAGATGCACATAGCAAATTCGCTCTAGTTAAAAAAGGAGATCGCTACTTATTGCTGTCCTTATCGACGTAGCCACTTTTTTGTTCTACGACGGCTGTCTGACTCCGGAGTCATCATACAAATTGTACAGGATTTTATGACTATCGCTGTCTCATACGCGGTTACACTGATGTTCCGTCTATCAGCGTAAGCGAAAAATACTTCGCCTATGTTTCCTGCACTCGTAGCATGTTACACGTTATACGGTTTTATCGAGCCTTTTATCTCGTTCGTTCACGTGCAAATAGAAAGAGAGCGAAGGTGTGATAGCGCTTTATCACGGTGTCAGGCTACCTATGCATGTCGTACTGTAAGGTGCTGTAAGTTCCTATGTACCGCATTTAAGAACGTACACCCTAGGTACAAGGCATAAGTCAACAATGCCCTAATATTCCTTGCCTTGCTCAGTGTGCAAATTGGATTGGTAGACTTTGAGCAATCAAGGCTTGCACTGAAGCAAAGCAAACGCCCTGGGTATATTTTTCACTGATTGGAGTGGTGCATTGTAAGACGATACATACAGGGTGACATTTATATCATTAGCATCCTTTTTAAACTAAGAGTTTACCCATCAAACTGAACAACTATTACTATGGGAGCAAAAAAAAATCTGCTGTTCCGTTCTAAACTGCAGTATCTACTCGACTCAAATGTATGCAAAAGCTGTTTATTTTTGCCTCGGTGGGTGGGTTTGTTCCCGTAGTAAGAGTTGTTCAGTTTGATGGTATGGTAAATATATGAAATGAAATGAAATGGGTAGACTTTTAGTTTAAAAGGATGCTAATGATATCAATTTCACCGTCTATATTATGTAGTTTTTCAAACCCTTATATTGCCATCTAGATCCATGAAACCCTTAACTAAATATAATAAAAATTCCTTTATGTGTGAAACATTACATGGTTTTTGCACATCTTGTTAACAAGTAAGACACACAAGAGAATGACGTGTAAAGGCACCTTTACAAAATGTCATACTGACCACTTTGGTTGTGAATACATGAAGCCACGGTACTGTAATAACAATAGCTTCAAATGCTTTCCATTCTTGTGCTGAATTTTAAAATAAAAATACAGACTATAATGTAATAATATAAAATATTCTTATTAGGGACATAAATTATTATTTAATCGTCGGTTTCGGATTCCACAAAACATTACACAATTTTCATCAAATATTTTCGTCGTCGTCAGATTAAGTTTTTTATGTGTTATGTGATATTTTCGGGGGAAAACATACTGATATACATCTCGTTTATCTCTTCATCATATTTCTTATAAGTTACTTCATACAATGTTGGCCCATTTTGGGTACATTTTTGTTAACCCTTCTTAGACACCAGAAGTTATTACTGTAATTGTTTTATCAACTCTTATCGATCTCAGCTCTGTTGTACCGGGTAAGATAGATTGTACCGGGTGTAATAAAATACCAAAGTAATAGTTTAATGTTGTGGTTTAGATTATACTATCAAACTGAACAACTTTCACTGAAGCCAACATCGAAATACAACTTCTGCTGTTGTACACTACACAATGGCGTTGAGTCGGTAAGTGTACTACAGATTTCTATCTACAATTATTAGATTTTATTTAGATATATTGATCTGCATAGATTTGAATGAAACAACCGTTTTTTTTTTGTTAGATACCTATGTTGGCTCCATGGTGAAATTTTCATGTCTAAAACACCCCATTACTTAAATAATACTAGGGTCTTTTGTTACACCCTATATTACTGTTGTTCTTCTATGAAAATATTCCGTACATTGCATATATCTGTCATAATCATGTTTGCTGCTCAGACTGGGAAGAGGGTAATAGGTACCAAAAAAGTTCTTTATGGGATTTATTTTATTTACAGTTATTTTATTTCATTTTATTATTTTGATGGATATGTCAGGCTTTATATTTATTTCGTTTTAAAACCAACTGCTCCAAACAATAAAATCAAACGGTCTATCAACACAGACCTAGAGGAAAGCTAGATGCGTTTCGAAATAACAATTTTATAGCCACGCAGTAACTTATAAATTATGTCACTACACTAAAATCTATACGAGTGCATTTCTCTTTATGAGCAGTAAAGTTTAGATCTTGAACAGCGATCAAATTAAGTTGTAGCAGTGTCGTGAAATAATTCTTTGTTTCAGTGCTTCCCAATTTTTATTATCTATGTTTTATGATGTCAAAATATTTATGAAACTTATTTTTAGTGTCCTCAATACAGTTAAGTTCAAAAGCGAGCATTTTTATGACTGAAGTTGAAAGTATTTTCAAAATACGCTTTTCTGCCATAATTTGAAAAGAAGATAAAAAGTCAAATGAAATAATCTCGTCAAAGAAACTATTCTGCTTTAACAATAAAAATGTTATCTCTTGAATTAAATTAAAGATTGAAAAAGTCGGGCGGCGAGCGGGATTCGAACCCACGACCTGCCTATCCGGGGCATGCTCTACTCCAGCAGAGCTGTGTTCGCCCCGCAAGCCACGACGAAATTGAAGCAAGCTCTCTTGAATTAAGCTTGTCCTTTGAAAAAATATCTAGTATGTTGTAATTTTGGCATTGTCATAATGCAATGCCAATAACATTGAAAAACTAAATAAAATTTTCACGCATTGTTTTTGCCATCAGTGTTGCAAGTAAATACGATTTTGATTTTCCCACATTGTTGGGAGTTTCGTTACCCTCTTCGTTATTTCATAGGTACAGGGTTAAGTTTTAATCAGTCCGGATAACTTCACCATTCATTCCCCTAACCAAACTGTACAGCTTTCACTATAGAGCCAACATAGAAATCGCGAAAACCAAATCAGCTGTTTCATACAAAACTGCAGTACCGACCCGACTCAAATGTATGGGACAGCTGATTCCTTTCTTCGCGACTTCGAAGCCGGCACCATAGTAAATAAAATAAATAAATAAATAATAAAAATCTTTATTTGCATAGTGAAAGTGAAGAGAATAAATGGTGACGTTATCCGATCTGGGCTGATTAAATATCAACCCTGTATAATACGATATATTTAGGGCCTGTTTCACAACTTCCGAATAAGTTCTTATTACTTGTTGCTTATCCGACAGCTCATTTGACATATTCTTCATAAAAAATATGTCAAATGAGCTGTCCGATAAGCTAACAAGAACTTATTCGGAAGTGTTGAAACAGGCCCTTAAAGTTTAATTATAAATCTGATCAGAAAACACAGACTATATATTCAAGTTTAGAATTCAGGTAATAAATTAATTAAATTCAGTAATTAATTCTGGGGAAATTATTTCTAACCACTGGCAACAGTGGCCGTTTGTACTGACGTTCTATATCTAGTATGTTGTAATTTTGGCATTGGCACACAGTGGAATCGGTTGTTTTGACGCCAGAACAGGGTGCTTCAGGCCATCAAACTGAACATCTTTTACTATGGGTAACTTTGAAATCCAAGAAAAATAAAACTGCTGTTTCCTACATTTTTTTCGAGAAGCTGTTGAAATTTTCGACTTTGGCTCCGTAGTGAAAGTTGTTCAGTTTGATGGTCTCAAGCGTTTCGGTTTCAAAACGACCCCGATTCCGTAGTATAGAAGGTACAGTTATCTTTAAGTTTAACTTCAACCATGAACCTATGAACAAAGTCGGACCGAGTCTCGCTTAAAAAAGACTGTGTCACTCAAAGTCGGCCACCTCGCTGTACGTACAGGCCGGCACGCACACATTCACACATTAGTCAGCCATTAAGCTTGCATACGTCAAAACAGTCGTACATTACGCGGCGAAAAATTATAAATTTTACAGCATGTCTTGCGTGGTGAAATGTTGTAAAAACCATAGTGACCGAAAGAAAAAAAATCCAGGAATCACATTTCATAGGTAAACGAATAATTCATTACTTATTTCCTAATTTTATACATTAAAATAAATCTTCATTCATTAGAACAAAATAATTCATCACAGTTCAGTGTTGTCAATATTCTCGTGTACAAATTATCCAAAATATGAAAAAATAAAAATTATTATTTAATTAAATTTAGTTAGGGTATTTATTTAATCCGTGTCCGTAGTCCGTGTGGTGTCGGCTAAGAGTAGCACCATCCCATTTCCTCCCGTGGGTGTCGTAAAAGGCGACTAAGGGATCTACCGGAAGATGGGCAGCAGTATCCTCTGAGTACACACATTCAATCCAACTGCGATCGCCAACCCGCCTGCCAAGCGTGGCGATTATGGCAAATCCCCCCATTTTTGGGGAGGTCTATGTCCAGCAGTGGACGTTTATCGGCTGATATGATGATGATGATGATTTATTTAATAGTTACTACTAGGTATTTCTTCGGTATTATTTAATATTCTTTTTACTCGATTTTCTAAAGAAAATGAAGTATGGAGAGAAATGACTGGATTCAAATAATTAGAAGTTGTAACGGTGTAAACGATTCTTAATTATCACAGCAGAGTAGGAACAGTATAATTTTCAACAATTAAAAAAAATTTAAATTTGCTTATTTATTAATATTTTTATGGTATAAATTTGGCTAACTTGGCAACCCTCAATTCAGTCACACATGAATAGCCGCCGCCATTATGGTGCCTCACTATTGCTTTAGCGGGAGTTCCGTCCGACTTTGTTCATAGGTTCATGACTTCAACAAGTAATATTCTTTACAAATCGTTTTCAGGTTATGGCTTTGTTTATTTGCAAGTTTTATATACATACACTCACGCCTGTGTCCCATTGGGGTAGGCAGAGACAATTGATCGCCATCGGCTACGATCCTAACATACCTCTTTTGCCTCTTCCACAGTCATAAGTCGTTTCATACACGCTCGTCGGTTTCGGGTACATTTGATCTGGCCCTTCTTAAGTATGCTGCCAATTTGGTCTGCATACGTACGTCTAGGGCGACCCCTTTTGACTTTTCCATTGACACAAGCCTTTTCAATCCTTGTCACTCTATCCTCTTTCAGTCCACATTTTTCTCTAATAACACTGTTTCGTATTCTATCATTCAAAGTCAAACCACACATACTGCGCAAAGAACGCATTTCGACAACATTTATCCTTGATTCATTCCTCTTCTGCCATACCCAACATTCGCTGCCAAGTTTTGAACTAGAAAATCGAACACATCGTAGAAAGGTGGAACTGCCTCAGGCAAAAAGTCATCAAACAAATCGATTCAGTACTTAAAAAAGGTCAGACCGAAATCGAAAACTGAATTACTAAACTATCACCGAATGAAAGCACCTGTGACGTCAAACTGTCGGCCCATTTTAGTCCTTCCAGACTTCACTGATAATTAATAACTGAATGACATTTGATTAATTAATCCTTTCATACAGTATTCAAGATAGGTACATCCTACCTTAATATTGTTGCTATTATCAAGATAGACCGACTCAGTTAAAATTTGTATCCTTATAATTATATTTTATCCATTTGCGTTTTATATTAAAAAAATTATCATCATCATCATCTGCGTATTACACGTCCCACTGCAGGACACAGGCCTCAGGGAGGTTATGGGCGTTAGACCTTACATTACACACACATACGGAATTGCCATTCGGATTTCCGAATGAAAACAGGTTTTCGTATGGAGGTTTCCCCTCCAGATTTGCAAACCTATACGAAAAACCTGTTTTCATTCGGAATTCCATATGTATGTAGTATGCTCACGACTATATTCCCCGAGGGGGTAGTCAGAGATATTCTGAAATCTCAGAACATCCACTTTTCACCAGTAGTACCGAAACTCAGACCAGCGTGACGGGGGATGAACCCGTCGCCACTTATAATGGACGGTGGGTACAATACAATACATGTCTCGAAATTGAGGGAAGCATGCAGGTTTCCTCACGATGTGGTTACTCGCCACTGGACCAGCACGGCATCACGGTACCTATGTATGTGACAGGCCTTAAACTTCTATTAACACATTATAATTTCTTCTTCAGCGTATGCAGGTTTCCTCACGATGTTTTCCTTCACCGTTTGAGAGCAGTCGGTATTACGTACATATTTAGAAAAACTTATTGGTGCATGGATCGTCCGTGCGGATTCGAACCCAGACCTCAAGATCGAGTTTCTGTACCTCTCCGCAACGCGCCACCGACGCTTCCTTTTCATAACACATAGGTAGGTATTAAAATGTAGTACATAATAATATTTCGATTATTAAAATATACTGTACTGGACCGGACTGTACCAAAATAAACATATATTCATAAATAAGTGTTTAGGCTTAAACATGTGTCAATAATGATACTGTCACTATCATTAGTATGAGCAATGTAAGAGACAGAGCGATTTTTTTAATACGTTTTAGCCTAAACAATTGGTGCTAGCCAGAAGTCTCCTTTTCATAACGTAAAAACTTAAAAATAAACTACTACTACTACTACTACTATTCAATGAGTAATCAGGAGGCCTACCATGAGTTTTCACTGTTCTTTACTACTGTAGTTACGTTGCCAATTCGTATGGCAGAAATTAGTTCTCAACGTAACCACTTGGAGCGCTGTACGAAATTCAATACAAAAGATGTGACGTAACTACAGTAGTGAAGTAAGGTGAAAACTCATGGTAGGCCTACAGGTCGGTTAATTCCTTTTCCCTGAACGTCCATTGCCCAAATTCCTTGTACGACCACTTCCTTGAACGGACATTTCCTTTTACGCGCATTTCCTCAAATGTCCATTTCCTTGTACGAACGTTTTAAATGGAAGGATTGTTTTCAGGGTGGGTAGATCAAAAGTACCCAAGTAACACGAAATTATAAAAGCTTTATAGCCAATCCGTTTGTAACTGAAGGTTCTACAGATAATTTATAATGGCTGCGAGCTGCGAGGCCTAAGGCCGAGGTCTGCGCAGACGCCTGCGCCAAATCGTTACCGCTCGAAAGGTTCCTCCCTAGGCTCCTTTCCTCAAAATTATCTTGAAATCGTTGAAGTTGAAATTAATCAGATCAAGTAATTAGATAGCTTAAGATCCATGTCAAAAGCGCTTTTCGTAGTAACATTAGGGTTTACATTCTAATTGTATTTACTTTGTAAGAGTGCCTAATCTGACGGTTGTCTGACTAAATCTAGGCTGGCGAATTGGCGATACACGAAATTACTTACAATTTGTTGGTGTAAAATGAAACCTTGAAGCAATTTGGATTAGCTCGGGTGGCATGTTGTCTTTGAAATAACCAATTTTATCTAATAATTGATCTGAGTTTAGAGATTTTAGTTTTCTAACAATTCGATAAAATGATCTAATTGCAATATAAAGCCGGCCAGCCGGAATGGAACCCAAATTCGTTCTAAATATCTTTTTACATTTTGAAATTATATTTCTTAGCATGCATCAGCATAATAATTATGCTAACGAAGATATTCTCCGAAGATAGTCCAAGATATTCTTATCCCGCTCTCTCTTATCCTCATTAGAGAGATAAGGTCTAACCCATGTCACAGACTTAATACCTGCGTATTAAACTAAGCTATACGTTAAATTAAACTATACAATACAGGGTGAAATTGATATCATTAGCATCTTTTTAAACTAAGAGTCGACCCATCAAACTGAACAACTTAAATTTTTTTTTTTTGACATAGTCACAAATTATCTAGTCACATTTAAAGTTCCACAATCTAGCCTGGACTTGTATTATGATAACTAGACAACGATATAGAATACATATATAGATACAAACACCCATGACTCGGGTACATATATTCATTTACTATGGGAGCAAACCGATCGGAGCAAGAAAAAATCTGCAACTGCAATGCCTAGGTACTCGACTCAAATGTATGCAACAGCAAGTCGTTTAGTTTGATGGGTAGACTCTTAGTTTAAAAGGATGCTAATGATATCAATTTCACCCTGTATATCCATACTGATAATAACGAAATTAAATTATTTTATAATCTCTTTTAGATAATATCTAGTTCACTAAGAATTGGGTTTTCAATTGTATCGGCCCAAATTGAAGACCAATTATTATTCAAGTGTCCGGCCCGATATTTGTCCTTTGGATGCTGTTTCAACATCAAATGTTTGTTTTGTCAATACTAGGTAACTAGGCTACCTCTGAGTTAAATGAAAACTTACACACATTGTCTTTTGACTGCCTTAGTTATCTAGCTGTTATTCTAATAAAGATTGTGGTGATGGTACCAATTTCATTTGGTATTTAGTTTTGTTTGTTATGTCCATGTCACTTTGAAAGACCGAAGTATGGTAAATCAAATCAAATCAAATATACTTTATTTTACACCAAAATACAAACAGTAAAATACAGAAAGATAAAGGTACAGAAGGTAAATCCTAACTTTTTATGGTAAAAGGCTTATTACACCTTCCTAAATTTAGATTCTAATTAACAGAGCTATAGGTTAAAAATTCACCCCCCTAGAGGGTAGGCCTGTGCCCTGCAGTGGGACGTACATTATAGGCTGATGATGATAGGTTAAAAAAGGACGTACTTACAACAGGTACAGAACATCTTCGTTTTTCACATGTATTTGACGATTAATCATGATTTATTAGAATTTTTTCATAATTATGTTGTTTTGTGTAAAAAGAATCGAAGAATCTAAAATTCTCAGCAACGTGGACACAACGATAGAGAAGCAGGTCAAAACTAAAGCCTTTCACGTCATCGCCATAGCCTGGTTAAACCCCATTTTATATACAACTTAATTTATGAAGGTGCAACGAAGCAATGAGACGTCATAAATTTCTAGCGCCGAGAAGCGGTGCATGTTGCAAACTTTTATTACTACTAAACTTGCTAGAGATATCCTTATGTGAAAAATGAATTTGCTTGGTAACATTGTTGCTGTAACAATGGCTATTGTGTTTTGTCTTCAGAATCTTTTCTTTTCACTCTTTTTGTTAGCGGTTTGAGTTTTTTTGTTACCACCATAATTTTTAACTGGTCCTTTTGAGCTATGATTAGTTCTAATTTTTTTTCCAATTTAAGCATGTCTCAGACATTCTGCGATGGTTATTTGAATCAGTTCTAGTTATACTTAAGGGTGCTTCAAAATCGTGAAAAAAATCAGCACTTTCATACAAAACTGCAGTACATACAGACTCGACTCAAATGTATGAGACAGCAGATTTTTTTTTTCGCTATTTCAATGTTGGTCCATAGTGAAAGTTGTTCAGTTTGATGGTCTGACTGATTTTTTAATTAATAAAATGACACAGGATAGAAAATCGTATTAATTAAAACTAAAAATCCTAAAACTAACAAGAATGCAGACAAAAGAAAGTATATAATAGACTTATTTTAAACTAATTGCAAGTTTGCTGTGCAAGTTGTAAACTTTATCGGAATACAAAAACATATTAAGACAACTTTTTTCTTCGAGGGGAAAGAATGGTGTCTTCTAATTTACTTACACCATTTATTAATAAAAGGAGAAGAAAATCAGTAACCTGTACATGGTGGTCCCTTGCCGCCCTGTTAAGAGGATAGACGAGTCCAGTTTTCTCCATATAAACGTATTCCCCTGTTTTCTCCCTGGATAATAACACTAGAGCAAATATTTTTTTACCATACAATCTATGTCACCTCTGCCATTTCCATATGTTTTGCTTTTTTGCATTAATTAATTACTGTATGAACTAGGGACCTTCGAAAATGACCAATTTTACCGCCCATTTTCAGACATCCAGCAAACAAATTTGACGAATATAAACAAAAAAAGCAAAACGTACAAACATGGCTAAAGTCTTTCTCATATTATTCTTCAAAGAATTAATAAAATCGGTTTAGTTTTGGAGGAGAAAACAGGGGAATACGAAATGCTGTTTTCGTCAATTTTATTTAGATAAAATCGGTTCGAGCTACAGTTGTCTCTTTCGCACTCTAGTCGGTAGGGTGTATGGGTGGGGCGGATCGGACAAATATGTAGACAGTCGGAAAAGTGACCTATTCTCCAAATTAGCATTTCAGACCGTCTATCCTCTTAAGTTTACACCCTGTATACGGACCATTGTTTTATTATTTTATCTAATACTAGCACATTAAACTACATTGCAAGTTTGCAAGCATCTTGGTACTGTAAATATTTCCAATCTTGAACATTAAATCACCCGTAAAATACAGGTGAGTAAACTTTATTGTACTCCTAGACAATCTAAAAAGACATTCTAGATGATTCTTTTACAATCTTGCTAGACTTTTATTTGCCGTTCAGGAAGTAAAGACCTGTAGACATTGTTACTTAACACCACTTAGAGATTTAATCTTTACACTTCACTCTAGGAAAGATAATTGTAATGTAAGTGACCTAACACTAGAAACTTTAACAGGTTTTTGTGACTTAAAGGTGTATTACCGTTGGCGCGCTCCATACAAACGTACTATGGTGATATTTTCAATACTAACCAAATAAAGTTAATGAAATTTTGCAGAAAAAATCTAGAAACAAATCTCTTGTATGGAGTCCGATTTTCGTTAAAAAAAATTTAAATTTTAAAGTTAAAGTGTCTCAAACATTTCCATATAAATCTTAAATTAATCCTAAAATGAAAACTGTATATTTTAACGAAAATCTGATTTCATACGAGCATAGAGATTTGTATCTAGATTGTTTCTGAAAAATTTCATTGACTTTAATTGGTTAATTTTGGTGAATAAACTTCTCTTTATAACTTCTCATAGCAGTTAATAGCTGATTTCGATTATCATGACCGTTTTATGTATTCTTAAATCAAAATTATTTGCCATTCTTTCTATAACAAATACTAGATGACCACGGTGAACATCGTACCGCCTTAGTATCTTCATTTTTGTTCATCACGGATAATGTAGCATTCTAATGGTGAAATAATTATTGAGATCAGTCCAGTAGTTTCGGAGCCTATTCAATACAAACAAACAAACAAAAAGTCAAATCTTTCCTCGTTATAATATTATTAGCACAGAGTACGTGACTACGACATACTATCGCATATCGGAAAGATTAGTATATTAGTATAGAAAAAAGTCAGAGAGCAGTTAAATTTTTTAGTCCATAGTCCCCTGACAAAAAAACATAAAAACTTTCTTTTATTTTAATATATGAATAGAAAAATCATCAAGAGTGTTAACATAAACAGTGCATAAACATACTTAAAATATTATCTTTATTTGCACCCCTAAAACATACAACAACTAATGCAGAATAAAAAAGCGCAATAGCAGTCTAAACCAAACTTCATTTTATGCAGGGTGAATTTGATATCATTAGCATCCTTTTAAACTAAGAGTTTACCCATCAAACTAAACCAATAAGGGAGCAAACCGATAGGAGCAAAAAAAATCTGCTGTTGCATACATTTGAGTCGAGTAGGCACTGCAGTGTAGTATGGAGGAGCAGATTTTTATTTTGATCCGATCGGTTTGATCCCATCGTAAAAGTTCAGTTTGAAATGTAGACTCTTAGTTTAAAAGGATGCTAATGATATCAATTTCACCCTGTATACGCCTTTAGAAATTATATAGATATAGTTAAATATTTCAACGTCCACGCAGGAAGACAAATAATGCCAAACGATATGATGATGATGATATCTAAAGCGTCATGGGATGGGCATTATAATCTCATCATAACCAAATGACAGGTGGCTATCCTATCGCCAAATAATCCTATAACACCCCTTTGGCTCTGACTAGATATGTAAATGAAGCATATGCAATACCATAGGGTTGACAGTCAAGGCGAATACCTTTTAGTAAAACTAGATCATTATGGCTTACTGTTTTTGTTCCCAAATGGCTGAAAATTCATGTTATAAAAATATATCTTTATTGATTTGACTTTGATTGGTTGACTCTTATAACAATGTTTGGAAAATAAATTAAATAATTACTTATTTAGTATAACTTAGTACCTTACAAACGAAGAGAATTTTTCATTACTAATTGATATTTGGTCATCTTAACGATGTGCATATATCAAACTTTTCAGCAGCAATCACCTTCAAACCTTCACCTTCACCTCACCTTCAGGATATCGTTGCTGCTGCCCTGGACATTATTGAGTAACGATGCAGTTTTCGTACGAAGGATGCCGTGAAACTCTTACGTTTGGGCTTGGACCCGACGCACTACAGAAGCGTGGCAGGCGCACCAGAGCCCTGAAGGCATGATGGCTTGGTGTACTGGATCCACAGAGCATTGTACGATTTTTGAATTAAACTACACAAGCTGCCAGAGGAGGAAGTGCAGTATGATTTAAGTAATGTTACCTACCTTAACTTCACCAGAACATCTGAAAAACCTGCCCGCCAGCATAGCTCTTATCGAATAAAGTTCTGCTCACTCTCGATATCTGCATCGTATTTAATATCGTTGGTAACAAAGAACTAACTAACTGTTAAACCACAAGTTAAACTAAGATATATTTATCTTCAAACTAAAAACCATTACAAAGTTAACAAGAAAAGTAGAACTTTTAAGCCTAAGAACTGTCTACAAAGCCGTGTACAATGGAGCTAAACTGCATTAAAAATAATAACAAATTCAAAGCTCAGTAGGAATTATACCTTAAGCTGAAGCTGCGGAGGTCTTATAACAGTCTTATAATAATGTTTTAAAACTTCATTAATAACTCCTTCAATCCAGACTACTTCCCGCTTTTCAACTCATACATGAAACTCTACTAAATTAAGTAATTTTCAATAACCAACCAAGTTTATGTCGTCTAGAACAATATCTTAATAGTTGGATAGTTTGACAGCTATAAAGAGAGTCTCATGAGCGTTTACGATGGTGTTACAACCCTAGTACATCGTGCAGTTTACGACAAGGGCTAACGTTATTATGTCATGATGCATTTTGACATGTTTACGTTCAAATTTAGGGTTGAACCCGGGTAATATGTATGGTAATCTATGAGGGTATAAAGCTTAGTTTCCATTGTTTATAAGGGAAGTTAAGAAGGTAAATATAGTCAAAGTATCCTGTTAAGCTTAGATAAAGGTTTCTTATGATATCGAAGAAATAATAAGATGAAAACTATAGGGAAAAGAAATAAGAGACAATGGAAAAAAGAGTGAATAAAAATAAATACGGAAAAAATATATCTACCCCAAAACTTTATGAATCTAACTAGAGCATAAAAATATGATTTGGAAGGACGGCATTATCTATTATGGATAATTCATTCAGATATGATTTCAATAAAAGATTGTATTCGAAAAATTCAAGGGAAAGTAATGAGATTTTTGGCCTCAATATTAATGAAGTATATTCAACAAATGTCTCTAGAGAGAGTAAAATTTTATTTAAAAAGAAATATTTTTGTCAAACAATTCAACTGACAATGATACAAAACGTAATACGTTGTCGTTTATCGTTGAAAATGTGGGTGCAACATTCTGACTTACATTTAAAATCCGGCTCAATGTGATAATTTACACAATAATTTAACATAAAACAAAATGTTCACACATTAACTGAACAATGAGTACGGTGAAACTCATTCAATTACAGGTATCGTTTACCTCAATGTACCTACATTCAGTGGGCTGCAAATAGGGTGACCTGATAAAAAAGGGTTTTTACTTAACGAGCTTTATTTCAAATACACGGTTATATGCTCGAAGTTTCCTTGCGAGATCGAATCAGAAATGAAGATCTCTTCATTCGCAGAAGAACTATGGTAGCTGAAATTGCCTTAAGAATTGTCAAGTTTAAGTGGCAGTGGGCTGGGATTATTGATGGCAACGAAGAGTTCTCTAGAGCTATATTTTGCTGTTTTATATTTGCTACAGATTCAGCACCGAGCACCGATTTGATTCCGACTTTCATTCAATTGCAGGCCTATCAATAAATCAATCAATTATACTTTATTTTACACCAAAAAAACATAATATACAGAGAGAAAACAAACAGGAAATACAGAAGGCCTATGTATTTCTCACAAAACTAAATGTCAACACGAGTAGTAGACGTCATAATTTAATGCTTGTGAATGCTCCATCATTGGTGGTGTGGGTGTCGTAATCTTTAGGTTTGCTGGACTTAATTGTCATGGTATATCGGCTGTGTGGGGGACTTTTGGGTTTCTACATCATCACCATCAGCCTATATACGTCCCACTGCAGGGAACAGGCTTACCCCCCTCAAGGAGAATGTCCGATCATTAGTTCACCATACGTGCCCAATGCGGATTGGTGAACTACACATACGCATCGGAATTTCTTCTTCAACGTTTGCAAGTTTCCTCACTATGTTTTCCTTCTCTGTTTGAGAGAAATTGGTATACGTACATAAGTTAGAAGAACTCATTGGTACATGGCATGCCGTCGTTGCGGATTCGAACCAGGACCCTTATGATTAAGTGTCCATACCTCTCTGCAACTTCTGGTTTCGAATTTTTGGGTTTGCTGAATTGCTGAACTTAATTGACAAGGTCTGTTAATCTTGGATGTCTGGGTGTTAGTGTGGTGGAAATAAGGAAAAAAATCTGCAAATGACCGACAAGATCAACAATAATTAACAGTACAATAATAACGTGGAGTCACATTGCAGAGTTTGCCCCGAATACTTGTCTTTCGCGTCGCGTTTCGCGTTTCAGCCTGCCACGAGGCTCCACAAACCTTCTCAGTTGTGTTTTTACTCAAAAACTATCCTCGTGATTGGATAGATACTCCCTCAAACCACTTGACACTGGCGAAATGCGGTCCTAACGCACAAGCAAGAAGTCCATTAATTTATTTAAATAAACGATTAAGAACGATTCGGCCAACAGATAACCCTAGCAGTAACGACCTGTGCAGGTGTAAATGCACTGACAACCTTACTACCTATTTCCAAGTTTTCAGTCACAAACAAGAACTTCCCCAACAAAACTCTTATACCTCAGTCATAAGTTAGAAAATTATTTGTTTTGCGAGACTTCGTGGAAGTGCAGTTTCCCGGCTTTTAGTACACGAACGGATGGCGTAAAGCCAATTCCGATTCAAAGCCCGTATGGGGCTCATTAGTGACCAAACGTTATTGTGTGTACAAAGCCTAACAACGGCCTATTTCACCAGTGTAACAGTCTTTATCAAATGCATCCTTTTGTCGACAAAACGATGCCAGTTGAGATCTATCAATCGGATTTTAATGCGGTTTTCACTATTATAAGCAGAATTACCTTCAAAACGGAATTAGAATCTTTTCTCCCCTCCGGACGGAAATCATCAATTTTCGTCCCGCTGCGCTAAACGAAGTTGCCGCTTTCCACCTCCGTCGAAGAGAAAAATAGTATACTAACCTTGGGCAGAAAATAAGAAAGCCACAGATCACATGTTTGTTGATGACATCTGAGACCTTTCTTACTTTCCTGCCCTCGGTGTGTAATCTACTATATTAACATTCCTATGCAGTTTTGTATTTCTTTATTGTTGTAATCCTGTTCTTTGGTCAGGCTTGGAAAAATAATAAATCTTTTATAAATATTGACGTCTCAGTTGGTGTAATGGTTACCATGCCGGACTGCCAAACCGGAGGACCAAAATTCCATCAGTTCAAACCTGCTATCTCATACTAAAATTATATTATTACTAGTGTTTTCCCGCGACTTCGTCCGCACAAATTATATACCAGATTTTAAGTCAGATCATAAGCTATCAAACAAAAAAAGTTTCATCAAAATCGGTTCAGTAGTTTTTGCGTGATGCGTGAACAAACAAACAAACAAACAAATAAATAAACAAACAAACAAACACACAAACAAACAGACAGACAAAATTTCTAAAAAAGGTTGATTTCTAGTCAGGGATACCTAAAAACCATATCGTAATCTTTTTTTTGTAAATAACTTCAATGTACAGACACACTTCAGTTACAGTTTTATAATAGTTTAGATTAGATTATTGTTGTTGGTTGTGCTATTGCAAGCAAGCAAATTGTGTGGAACAGTTGATTTGTTTTTTCGAGTTCTCATAGTTGGTCTTATAGTAAACGTTGTTTATATTGATCGGTACTGTTACCCCTTTACTACCCCTACTAGTAATACCGTACCACTACCTCAGAGTACTATAAATACTACCGTAATCAATACTGAGATATTCAAGAAAGGCCTGGTATACATCTTATTGGTAATTTTGTATAGGTAGTAGCCAGTCCTGGGAGATCACATCAGAAATGAAGTGATATGTCAGAGAACTAAAGTGGTTGACATAGCTCAGAAAATTAGCAAGCTGAAGTGGCAATGGGCTGGTCTTCTCTGCCGAAGAACTGATAACCGATGGGGTGTCAGAGTTCTAGAGTGGCACGAACCACGAACTAGCAGTGGGACGCCCAGCAGGGCGGGCAGCAGCCCGCTGGACAGACGACCTAAAAAAGGTAGCGGGACGTGACTGGATAAGGAAGGCTGAGGACAAGATCTTGTGGCGCGCCTTGGGAGATGCCTATATGTTCAGCGATGGACGATGATGATTGGGTCAGTCCACTGCGAGTGTCAAATTCGAAACGGCGGAATCTCCAAACGCATCAAAGAGCAAAGTTCATTAAATTTCGATGTTGTTGAAAAATAATCTAAATCTTGCTGTGAAATAAGCCTTAGTGACATGCGGGTTTAACACAATTATGCTGAAACAATCAAGCAGCACAAGATTAACACGAGGTGACAATAGACAAATTTACATGTGTATTAGTATTGTAACGTGAATTGAATTGATATTGAGTAGGAACGATAATCTAATCTGATATAAGATCTGACAACACAATTCGGTATGTCAAGTTTTTTTTTGGAGGGTTGAATTGAAAACCATTTCGAGATAATTGTCTGAATAATCATATTTTCTATGTCAGAGATTTTAAAATGAAAGGATTACAGATATTTTTAATAAAATAACGTCGTTTTTCGGTCCGTGCAGTGACGTCACTGGCATACCTCTGAACTCCTTGGTAAACATAAAATCAACTTAAAATAACCGGCCATTAAGAAAAAAAAATACTTTCACAATGTCAGAATTTGACATTTGATGTTGCCGTATCTTTTTCCAGCATAGAGTTAGAAAGAGGAGGCACGTTTTAATTTTTTTAAATACAGCTGTATGTAGTTTTTCTCCATGGAGTTCGAATTATTTTCTCTCCACCATTTTTGCACTTAGAGATTACAGATCAAAATAATTTAAAAATTAAATTTATATTGATAAACTCGATGAATCGCAATAAGAATGAAATAGGTATCTTAAAATTATGTCTTCTGTCCGTAAAAAATATAAAAATGAAAACAAAAAAAAACTTGACATACCGAATTTGTCTTTAGACTAAAGTGCTGCACACATAAACACGACGTGACGTCGAATCGTCATGATGCTTAGACTATTATTTTATTTTTATATTATGGACAAGTTACGCGTGTAATTGTACTAACAAATTTTTCTGCCACTTTTTGCAGGGGGCAACGTAGCATGAAATCCGCAATTTTTGACTTTATTACATTACTTTAGATTCTAAAATGCGTAAGATTTCTTGATCTTGTACGTTGGCAGAGGGGAAATGCTAACGCAAGGCGGGTCCCTATATAAGTCGTCAGATAAGTCATTATGACACTATGTGATCACAACGCGACGTCACGTTGCGGAAAACACCAACGCGTCGTAAGAATCTGTAGTGTCATGCAGTTGAAAATGTACGACGAAAAAGTTTAGAGTTTCATATTAACCGTGTTTCTTAATGGGTTTCAACCGACACTTACTTGGTTATTTTTTCCTACTGAATTGCGACAGTAAGTAAGCATCACGTTTTTGTTTTGTTTTCACTAACTCGTCGCGTCGTGGTGACGTGTGTGGGTTGGGCCCTGTATGGATGGGATAAAAGGGTAAAGACAAAATTATGTTGACATATCGAGATAAGTTGATTTACGAGAAAGTTGGTTTTTTTTTTCTTCTATATTTGCATTTTAAACAAGGTACATTGTTTTAACAACGCAAACCAGAAAACCGTTTAAATCAGAACAATCGCAGGTATAGTTAGAAATAATTTCTCTAAGCTCAATAATTGTTTCTCAGCTTCCTATTAATTATATTTTATACTTTTAACGATTAAATAAAATATGCTCTGGGCTATATTCTCCGCGGGGAGATATTTTAAATACAGGGTCTAACTTAATCTGATGAAATGAATTTTAAAAGGATGATCAGACCATCAAACTGAACAATATTTTCCATGGAACCAACATCGAAATCGCGAAAAAATATGCTGCCCGATAGTTGAGTACCTAGGTTTGCAGTTTTGTATGGAACAGCAGATTTGTTTTTGTTATTTCGATGTTTGTGTCCTACAACCCTTTACTACCCTTTGTTTGTTACACATTAAGGGGACCCCCTTTAATAAGAAATATTTTTTTTCAACGTTTTTTCTTCTCGCTCTATCATTTAAACGGTCAGACATACAAACGTCAGACTTGGCGTGATTATAGAGCAGTATAACAACAAATAATAAAACCGGCCAAGGGTGAGTCGGTCTCACGCTAAAGGTCCAGGAGAAAAGAAAACTTTTTTGTAAGTTAATGTTATGTCTTGCAGTGGTGTGTTACGGAACCCTAGGTGCGACTCGCACTTGACCGGTTTTTATTTGAAGCTACCACCGCGTTGGAACCATAGAGGTAGGAATAGAGGAACATACAGCTGAGAGAGCGAGATGTACCTAGCGGCACCACTGTATAATAGAAAGAGATACGTGACGCTAGGCAATAGGACCGTTTTTTTAGTCTCTAATTAATTTTTACAATTCGGTTTCCGTGAATAATTGCGAATCTAAAGTGAAATCGTAGATAATTTTATGAAATATACTGACACTACTTCATTAATTTATCCACAACTTCACGTTAGACTCAGAATTATAGACAATATTCGAATTTTTGCCTGCGAATAGTCTCCAAAAAACATCCAAAAAAGGTTTCATTTGACAACTCATGTTTGTTGCTCTATTCCTGTAAGGTATAATAACTTTATGGTTGGAACGTATCTTGAACGTATTGTCAGAAACTCTGAATTTTCAAAAAGAAGAAAATGTTAACCCAAATTAATGTTTTCAACAAGAATTCATTACCTTTTAGAACAACTTTGATAGATGTGTTTTCACCTTTTCAGATCTTATCTAAAAAAGTGTTGATGTTCCTTAGATTATGTGTTGCTTTTCCCCTGTCGAACAACTTGAAAAGGGTCTCCCTTATTACCTTATTTACTGAAGAGCATGTCACATAAAGTCCAAGTAAATGGTATCTATTTATATCGTAGCGTCTTTGTGTTTAGTATATCTGGAAATAGAACAGTAATGTCAACGATTTTTTTTTGGTCTTCCCAGTATTTTTCATTGATATGATAACAAATCAAAGGCTATTGCCCCCTCCGGACGGAAAGCGTCAATTGTCGTCCCGCTGCGCTAAACGAAGTTGCCGCTTTCCACCTCTGTCGAGGAGAAAAATAGTATACTAACCTCAGACAGTAAATAAGAAAGCCTCAGATCACCTGTTTGTTGACCGAGGCAATTACATGAGATCTGAGACCTTTCTTACTTTCCTGTCCTGTGTGTAATCTCAAGACAATGATTAGACAATGACTAAATTTTATATGTATCTACCTTATATACCTTTATCTATACATATAATAAAGGCGTGGATAATTAATTCATTCAAAAATTCACTCTGTAAGTTTATAGCAAATTTTATTACACACAAATGTTTGTTTGAGGTAATGTTACAAAACAATAGTAAAATTATTAGTGGCCGCAACAAAAAATTTTACGCCATTCGTCCATACAAAGTTACACAAACCCCTTTACTTAGTAAAAAATCTTAGAAAGTAGTTGGTAATAGTCATTAGAGTTATTTGTAGCCACTCTGAATAGGAATGCTCTCTTTAGTTTATGTACACACGACGACACATCATGTTACGCACCCTATATACCCATAACTACACTACGTATAAAACACAAAATAGTGCGGTAGAGAGCCTGCATAGACGCGGCTGCCGGCGCGAGCGCAGCGTGCCGTGAGACGAAACAACAACAACATACCGCATCCTCTCGCACGATTCGTAGCGTTCATCTTTTAATAGTTCAAAGTCCAAGCAGGGTAACCTGACCTATCGCCGTGTGTACTATAGTACATAATACGATTTTTTTTCTGTTTATTGTAGGTATAAGAAATTTGTAATATAGTCAAGAAAGCACCTACTATAAAAACTGCTGATCAGATGAAAAATTAATCCATCAAAATATCTATTTTCCCTGACTTCGGTTATAAGGTGTGAAAGCGAAGGTTTCTTATAAAAAATAAAAATATGTATTTTTATTCATGACACGTTACCGGCATTCCCGTCTTTGCGAGAAATCGAACTCGGTCTACGTGTCCAGAAAATGTAATATTATGATAACAACATTTTTTTGAATTTGTAATCGATACTTCACCGAGGTTGATGGAAAAACGTCGATACAACAACATTTTGTTTTGAGTCGTTTAAATTAAGTCTTGTTTTAACATGTAATAGTGATGAAGGCTGATAAACACTCCTGAACCATGATTTTATTGAAGTAAGGCATATCACTTTAACTGTCACAATGATATTAAACGTTGCCATCACGACATGTCCAAAAATATTATTATATTTTGAAGGTAATACGACGTCACGTAATGAATTTTAGGTATGCGAAATATTTTAGGTAAGCGAAATTTCATATATATATAAGCGCAGGAGGGCCTTCATCGCAAACAGATCACTGCTTAATAGTAAAACTACCGAGATTACACAGAACTAGCGATCCGTCGAGTTATGCGGTGGTTCAGCCATCGCTATTCAAATCTTCAACTGAAGTCCTCTTGACATGGCTGTCAACCACCTTTATCGACACCCGACGTTCCACTAGACCGACACCAGGCGGCGCTGTAGCAAGGCACCGTCATTAGTGTGCGATCTTGTTCTGTTTTAACTTGAGAGATGGCGCCAGGTGCCGTAGAGGGATGGCACCAGGCGCCGTCACGGCCAGACTGACTGTCGACCGTCCTCGGGCGTATCTTACTGCGGCCCTGCAAGAAACAAGCAAACATCAACCATACGGCAGATCTGAATTCCCGCTCGTCCAGCCTGACAACAATCACGCATCATCGTCAGACTGCATCTCGACATGTTCTTCACCGTTGGGCCGGGTGCGTCCCTTCTACCAACCAAAAAGGTGTGGCACGGACGGCAGCCCCCCCGTCCAATCTCACAACAACCTGGACAGACGAGTGCGTCCCTCCAACCAACCCCCACACACAAGGGGTATGGCTCGGACGACACTACGACCGCCAGAGTTGCTTTCACCGCCCCGCTACTCCATCAATTATCTTATCACATAGCATCTTTGACTAGGTACTTATATGAGGACTAGTAACGCGTGTAATTCTTCTTACAAACATTTCTGCCACTTTTTGCGGGGGGCGAGGTAATATGCAATCCGCAACTTTGGATTTTATTCCCCATAATTTTAGATTCTAATTTTGAATGTCAAAAATCATGAAAAGCAGTCTCGTGTGAACCCCAAACGTTCTAGATTCGAAGTTATTTATTTCGCAATTATAGGCTGTCTCGTTTAGTGATAAGGTATAAAATTGAATGTAAACTGCACATGATCAATTGATCTTATACCGTGGCAGAGGCGAAATGCTACCGCAAGGTGAGTCCTTCATATAAGTAGTCAACGCATAGCATAGAATTCCGTTTCCAAAAACACGGGCCATTAAGGTGACCCGTGTTAACTGTAACATCTTCTGGCGCCGTCATGGCACATCCAGAAAAAGGCGGGCTCACCGCGGATCATGCTTTCGAGGTACCTCTAGACATTCATTGTTCACATTGATTAACCTCCTTCACTTGACAAGAACTCTTCTACTGCTTTTTCGGTCTGATCGGATGGTAGTCATGCGTCCTGGCTTGCCGCAAACATAACAGGTTGACACAAAGCAAGTTACAACGTTTGTCTCTTTTATTTATGCTCTTTTGTGCGCGCTGATCTCGACGAATCTTCTCGCTTAAACAGACAAATTAAGGTATACATTATATCTTTATTTTTAGACATTCCCACATAGATTACCAAGGTAGTGCAAACCTAAGCACCAGAATTTAGGCCGAACCTGCATTGTGGTGATTAGACAACAACATAAAATACATCTTTATGGACACAAACAACCATATCGGAAATCACAAGACCTACGACGCTGCGCTGCGCCACTGATAAAGTACAAACATCGGCCAACATGAGAGCTAGACTTACTGTATGCTAACCACATCTTTGAAGTCTGTAGTTATCCTATCCTTCAACCATGGAGCCACTACAGCTAGACTATAACGTCAAGAAATAATTGCCGAAAGACTCAAGAAAACAGCCATTGACTTTAAAAGGGTCTCACAGCAAACTGAACAGTATATCAAATACGCCGTATCAAAGAAAAACTAGTAGTACACTAGTACTATAGGTACATCATACCTATAGCAAGAGTTTCAGGATAAACATACCAAGTTTATGATAAAGACAGTTCAAGGTCAACCCACAAAGAAATACCCTCGGAAACGGACGAAGCAATTAGTTATCAATTATTTCAACGTCGAGACACTATAAGCACTAACATGCACTTTCGCACAGAACCAGAAGAAGAAGTTTCACATTATAACTTTTTAGGAGGTATACTAATATGGATTGTTATTGCAACTGTACTCTTCTATAATCCATGACTGCAAGAAATAATTTCGGCGATTTAGGTATGTTCAATAGTAAACCAACATGTGCATGATTTGATGCTCTGAGAAAAGCCGCATGATAATGGCTATTTGGACTCTGTTTTGGGTTATGGCATTGTGACCTCGGCAATTTTTGTACGGACAAACCACTTTTCCTAATCCATAAACTGCATCGGGCTATATTCGGCATTGGCTGTAGTGGCGACGGGCTCACCCCCCGTCACACTGGACAGAGTTTCGGTACTACTGGTGAAACGTGGATGTTCTGAGGTTTCAGAATATCTCTGACTACCCCCTCGGGGAATATAGTCGTGAGCATATGCTTATGCTAGAACGTAGTAATTTTATTCTCTTTGACTGACATTGGCTCCCAAAAGAAAAAGCTCCCATAGGTATTTATGTCTACACATTGACCACGAAGTTAGAAAAGGAAACCTGAGATACCACCACCATCATAATATTGACCAAACTAAGTATAGCACACCATCTTACAACAAAACCACGAGTTCGGAAACAGATTATCCAACAGTTACCTACTACCGTAACAGATAGGTACCGCACTCATCCCAGTTTCGCGCGCTTTTCGAATTTCAAACTTTGGTCTTCAGAAACGAGAACTAAAATGCAACATATATCAATACGCGACACCCTGTACCTCATGGTTATGAGATACAAGGCGCCGTAGGTAAGAATTTATCGCCGCTGACAAACGCGAGTGACGAAGAACTGGTTCGGCGTCAAAATCTACTAGATAACCATGAACATAGTAGAGAATTGTGTTTCATTCATACAGTAAACCGGCACTCAGTTAAAAAGAGATGTAAGTCCTTACTTTGTCTTCCTCCGCTAAAAAAAGGCCTTCTAAACGAGTTCGTTGTAATAGTTCATATTTCACAACAAAGATATTTCGATCTTACAATGCTTCGATCCAGTGCCATTTAGCATCAAACACCTACAGCACGAATTTATTTGCTCAATTCAATTCAATATTTGTTATTTATTTGCGATATGAATCAACAATCGACCGAACGTCATCGTGACAACGACAATCAAGACATTATTAGTTTGTGAATCAAGAACAACAATAAAAGACAACATAAAAAAACAACATTTGGAGTCGTCGTCCAAAGAGGTGGCACGCCCGCTCGACCATGTAGTTGCGTTAACACTTGACATCCACAAAACACAATCCTGACTTTTATCTACGAAAACCACTCTGTGACGAAAACCATTGAGTAATTATGTATAGAGCAGGCAACGCGAACAAAATCTGTGCACCATGATCAGCAGTGTGGGGCGCGTGCTGGGAGCGTCACGCTGCGACGAGCGCCTGGCACAGGCTAAGTGGGTTAGAGCTCGTGCACCCTAACGCGTGTTATAAAACATTACTTCTCGGTAGCTTCTCTAGTTAACATAGTACCTCAATGACGAAAACCATCACATAATAACCACCGTTACATTATTTCTTGATCAAAAGTTAGACAGAAAGAAACTTACGGCAATAATCCCTTTCGGTGTGGCCAGAAACATTGCATAAAAAATTACAAGTCCATAAACCGAAATTATAAATTAGTAACAAATGTGTGCATACTCGCAAGATCCCAGGGCTCGGCGATCAATTTCAACAATGTGCAAATACAACCACCATTTACATTACAACCCAAATTCAACACACAATAAGGACCTTGTTTCACTTCTAAATCGGAATCGGAAGTCGAGGACAAGTTTTAAACGCCGTAATCTTGTTGGAAGGATGATGTATGAAGGAGTTTCGGAGTTTGGCCTGACCTGACTGAACATGAAGCGATTTACGAGCCGACAAAGAGAGCTC
The DNA here is from genome assembly GCA_963693445.1 of Agonopterix heracliana. Lineage (NCBI taxonomy): Eukaryota > Metazoa > Arthropoda > Insecta > Lepidoptera > Depressariidae > Agonopterix > Agonopterix heracliana. Next base: position 7,207,161 of record OY856327.1, read on the forward strand.
TTAATCGCCTATTAAGTTCCACATCGCATCAGCAACAGGCAGATTGAGACACCTAAATTCTTCAGCAGCATCTAGGTACAGAGTTACCTTGTACACAGAAGCAAATACGAATAAGTTTTTATTGTATCAACAACAGAAACATGCCTTTGAAATAGAGTGTATACAGGCATGACGGCATGACAAAAGCATGGAAACCATAAAAGCCATATTTTATAAAAAATTTGGCTTAGATACTACAGCGATGTTTGTGACTATACACTGAATGCATTCAACGAACTATCGTATGATCACAACTATGTTCCCTGAGGGAGTAGTCTGAGATATTCTAAACCCTCAGAACATCCACGTTTTACTAGAAGAACTATTGTGCTTTCTGGAATATAAGTTTACAACTCAACAGCCCATTCTAAATAGATGAAACCAGGTAGTGAGGGCACACCAAGCACAACACAGCAATATCCGACAAAATTCTCACCAATAATCCGTGACCAAAGTCTATTTCGAACCACAAACGTTAATTATACCATACCAACACGGAGATAACTTGCCCACTATCTCATCCTGGACACTGTAGTTGTCTTCCATTTGTCTTCCACGAAGAAGTGCAGGGAGTGTCCGTACTGTATGAACTGTATTATATATCGACTTTACTGTAAATCATTCGTCAACTGGTGGGGTTGAAAATTACTGCTCGTCGTTCCGCCACTAGCCATATGAGTAGGCAGGTCATACGTTAGATCATGTTCCATGTATTTAGAATGCAGATTGATGCAGATGCAGATTCAGCCGCTGTTTCTTTCGCATCGATTTGGAACCTCGTGATAAAACTATCATCAGGTCTTGACTCTTGAAACAAAAGCTAGGTTTTAGCTGTCAAATAACCATCAACATTTTTCTATAGACGATTTTATTTCTCTTGGGCGCAAGTTTGTTTACACTTCTGATATAAGCGCAGGAGGGCCTTCATCGCAAACAGATCACTGCTTAATAGTAAAACTACCGAGATTACACAGAACTAGCGATCCGTCGAGTTATGCGGTGGTTCAGCCATCGCTATTCAAATCTTCAACTGAAGTCCTCTTGACATGGCTGTCAACCACCTTTATCGACACCCGACGTTCCACTAGACCGACACCAGGCGGCGCTGTAGCAAGGCACCGTCATTAGTGTGCGATCTTGTTCTGTTTTAACTTGAGAGATGGCGCCAGGTGCCGTAGAGGGATGGCACCAGGCGCCGTCATATATATATATATGAAATTTCATATATATATATATATAAATATTCATATATATCATAGATAGTAGGTGTTTCTATGCTGTGTAGCGCAAGAAAGCGCGATGGAGCACGGGGGGTCCTGTGACCTTGAACTTTTTCTCTGGACCTCGACACAATTTTTCAAATGTTTCAGGACCCTACTTAAAATTACTTGCCGACCCCTGGTCTAGACCAAAAAACTAAAAAAAACATTGGGTATGGAGACAAAGTTGAAAAAAAAATCAGCAGTCCCATAAGTCGAGTAGATTTGTAGTTTTTACTCTTATAGTATTTATTTAACACTTTATTGCACACATAATATTACAGAAAAAAAAACAGTATAAAGTGTACATGTACAAAGGGCGAGCTTATTAGCTTAGCTTATTAAAGAGATTTCTTCCAGCAAACCCGCAACAGAGACAGTTTCTAAAGTGTGAGGCAGACAGTATTCTTATTATGGGATAAGAAGATGGTATTCTTATTATTTTATAGAATCTTAAACTAAGCTTTATTTTTAAAATATTATTACAATATTTTATCACAAAAAAACCGACCAAGTTCGAGTCGTACTCGAGAACCGAGGATTCTGTACCACCCACAATATACCTATTCTTTATGAACTGCTCATGCACTCTTAAGGCGTATCAGCCGTGGACCACTCTCCTCTCACTCACACTCCATACTAATCGATGAGAAAGAGCGCGTGGCTCCGGTCAGAATTTTGCTGTTTTCTTTGAAAAATTCGATGATTTTTTATTAATTTCGAAAAAGTAAAAAAACCACATCATTCTAAATTGTATTGTGAACAATATAGTAAATTTTCATTTTGTTTCGATTAAAAATGTAGGAGTAAAATGGTTACAACTGGAAAAAAAGGGGTGACTTTAGAGTCCCTTTTCTTCGGTTTTATTCATTAAAATCGATTTCTCGAAAAACCACATCACTTCTCATATCCTGTAGATGGTTCAGTTTAAATTTCAGCTCAAAAAGTGCCATAGTTAATGAATTAAATGGTTACAAAATTACCCAAAACCGGCAGGTAGCCCCTTAAATAATTTTTATGTTCTCATCCAGTCAGTGTCGTAAAAAAAATGATGCAATTAGTGTTCTGTTCCATTACATTTAGATTTCCTGTTTTTCACTGGTAAGATTTTACCCAGTGAAAAATATTTTTATCAGGAAAGATATTGAGCGCGCAAACGCTATGAATTATTCAATCGTGAGACCGGGTCTATTTTTGTAAGGATTCGTTTATTGTTTCAAATAAGCCGACTTTAAAGGTCTACCCACGTCAATGAAAGATATCTTTAGCATTTAATCCAAAAAGTTGACCTTTACCTCTCTTTTTAGGAATAAAGACTTTTGAATTCAAATTTTGTCCTGTAAAAATTCTGTTGGAGGAAATAACTTAAGAAACAAGTCCTTGTTCTACTTGTTAACTTTGCTACAGCAAAGTACACAAAAGTGTGTTAATACATAAAATCCGTGTCAACTCCAAAAGTAAATTATGACGAAAGTAACTTTCACAAAATTATTGTCTAATGTTAAATTAATTCTAGTAAAATTATTCTTAGTTAAGGTAAAGTCAATTCAACATTATATTATAACATCGTAAGATATCTGCTAAATAGCGGTCAGCACATGCGTCGTCAATAACAATGATACACAAACAGACAAAAATCAGCAACTAAGTTAGTTTAATTTCATTCTGAATTTCATAAAAGTTTCATATTCCTATAGAAAATTCGCAAAAAAATTATGTACTTTCCATACTAAATGCCATCGGGTGATCGAACATTTATGTAAGAAAAGTCGAACGTTTTTTTCCGAATTTTCTATAGGTTAAACAGGGAAAGTTTTACAGTATCATGGATACAATCACCCCTTAAAGTAATGCAACTGTTTACCCTAAAACCATGTACCTATTTGTTATTATTATGACACTTACTTTATTTTTTCAAATGTTAAGAGCCTACCGAGCCTATTGTGCTGCCCTCAATCGTATTTTTTGTATTTGTAAACAATTAAACAACATTTCCAAAAAACAAGAATTTCACATTGTAGTCCTGATTGACTTTCAATTTATCGAAACATTGGGGATTATTGTGTTTTATCCTTGTAGCTATTATCTTTAAAACCGCCAAAAGTGGCCACTTTTGGCGGTTTTAACGATAATATCTACAAACATTATAAACACAAATCCGCAGTGACCCGATAAATTGTAAATCACCAATGACTACAATGTGACATTCTTGTTTTTTGGAAATATTGTTTAATTGTTATGAAATAAAAAAAATACGATTTAGGGCAAACTAGCGATGTATGAAATGCTTAAAAATTTCTAGTTACACAGTATAAAAAATAATTAACTGTTTTTTATGTTCCTTTATCATCACAGCCTATTAACGTCCCACTGCCGAGCACAGGCCTACTCTCATGGAGGGTGTCTCACCTATTCTAATGAACGTAATACTTAATACACCGTGGAATTGGTGTTGTTTTGAAGACGGAACAGGGTGCTTCAGACCATCAAACTGAACAACTTTACTATGGGACCAACATTGAAATCGCGAGAACAAAAATCTGCTGCTTGATTCATTTTTGTCGAGAAGCTATTGGTTCCGTAGTGAAAGTTGTTCAGTTTGATGGTGTAAAGCACCCTGTTCCAGCTTCAAAACGACCTCGAATCCACAGTGTATAAAATATGCTAATGATAATAAGATATACTATAGAAATGCGGATGCGGATTTTATATTGTATGCTGCAATTGACGAAGCTTGTAGCGGATATAGATATGTGATTAAGGTTTGACGAAGCCTGCGTTGCGGATTCGATTTTATTTGTATTTCTGATATTTAAAATTTTAATAAAATCTGTTGATCTAATCTATAGAAATTTAATACAGGTCCCATGGTTATACGGGTCCTATTCGACTCAAAAAACGGATTAATTTTACTAATCAAAGCTCATTAAAAAGTTCTTTAATGAAATTCTATTGCAGTACATTTTTAAAGATTCCCAATAGAATATAAATATTTTTCGTTTTTAAATGTTAGTCCATGGTACCTACTAAAATGTTTTAAATGTAAGAAAAATACCTAACGGCTTTCCCAACATTGCAACGTGACACCCTATTTATCCTGGTTCAAATATACCCTACTGAGAATTAACCTTTGCTTTTCCTTGTTCCAGATAATGTTAATGGCGAGACGATGACGTTACTAAATGAGGGAAGGTAACAACCGTGTCCAAAAATGGATATAGATCATGTAGTATTGGATAAGGAAACAATCAACCGATTCGAACAGTATACATTGGCAAAGCCTTCGCTAAATGGAGGCATCCCTTTGGACAGATGCCAAGATGCCGACTCAATGGTATCTAATAGCAGAAAGAGGGCACAAACTTCCCGTCAGAAAGTTGTTTGCTGCTTTTGTTTTAAAACAACCAAGTACAGAAGAAAACAATTTATTATCGGCTCTCTTACAAACGTCGTGATATTCAGTATTTTATTGGCGTATACATTCTTGGGTTCTTTCATATTCTTAGCTATTGAGGGTGGTAGTGAATTGCCGGTTAGACCTCGAATACTACCGGATAGACAGAAAATTACACATAAAGAACATAATAGTACTAGCAAAAAGGAGGATGAGGAAAATGATTATGGAAACCTCACATTGTCAGCAAACTATTTTTGGGATGCAAGGAGCAGGGCGGTGGAAAATATTTGGGAGATTACCGTGTCGCTGAATATTTTGTATAGAGAGAATTGGACGCGGTTAGCTGCGCAGGAGATTTTGAAATTTCAAAATGAGCTGGTGCAAAGGGTGACAACGGAAATGGCGTCTCATTACGGGGTCAGTTACAAGGAGATGGCGCTTGGAGAATTTGGCGGAAGCGAGTTAACCAACCATTATGAAGAGCACGAATGGAATTTGGCGCTTGCATTTTTCTATTCTCTTACTGTTTTGACTACTATAGGTGAGTTTGTTACCAACTTGTTTTTTTACGTTTTTTATGGGGGTGACATTATTTTTACAGTTCAAATGCTTTACACAGGGTGTATAATTAAATACGTTACATATCTAACGTGTTGCTTCAAACCATCAAACTGATCAACTTTCACTATAGAGAAAACATCGAAATCGAGAAAAAACTGCTGTTCCATATTATGTCGGAATTCCGAATAGGGGTTGACGTTTTCTATGGAATAGATAACTTTTCAGTGTTGGTACCATAGTAAAAGTTGATCACTTTGATGGTCTCGAAGCACCCTTTTTAAGTATGTAACGCATTTAAGTTTATACCTTATATAATAAACAAGTTTACATTGGTTATTATAATTACGTACAATTAACTCACCCAATAGAAAACTTTACCCACTTCAATTAAAATTTTAGCCCCATAGATATAAGTATTTTAAGAAATTCCTTATTTTTACCTCGCAAAAGAAGACTCGTGTTCAAATTACAGGTTTGTAGGTGTAGGTTTCTTTTAAACTGTTTCATCTAAGGGTGCTAGACACTTGACACCCTTATATGCTAAAAGTAAAAAGTTTTTTTCAAAACCGAGGTGGTAAGGGTACACGGTTGGATGAAAACAAATCAATTATATAGGCAATGACAGTCCAGTAAACATATCTCAAAATAAACTGGCTCATTAAGCAGATTCACTGAATAGTTAATTAGTTATAATTCGTTGCAGATATATTCCTACTTACGTAGATGTAGGTACACTTTAAGTATATTTTAGTATAACTTATTACTGTATACAGGGTCCTTCTTAATATGCTGACACTTTTTGAAGGGGATCAGACCGTCAAACTGAACAACTGTTTCATACATTTGGTTCAAGTAGGTTTGCAATTTTGTATGGAACAGGTGATTTTTATTTCACGATTTTGATGTTGGTGTCATAGAGAAAGTTGTTCAGTTTAACGATCTGATCATCCCCTTAAAAAGTGTCAGCATATTAAAAAGGACCCTTTATTTCTATGTGCACACACGCTGTTCTTTAGAAACTAAACGTCTAACGTATAATTAATTTGATTGGCTCCTATTTCCCCGACTTCCGCATAAGACCAAAGGGAGAAGGGAGTGGCTGAAATTCAGCGCTTCGCTGGTTATTCCCCGCGCCAGTAAAAGCTGAGCCTTTACCTTTTGTCACAATTTTTGTTTATTAACTGTATGAAAATTGAGACCATAAAGGTTTTTTGCGATTTCTATGTAGGTAATGTATATCATGTTACTTTGAATAATAGTTTGTAGATATGTATAACGAATACAACTTTTAATGATTATTATTGCTACAAAAAGGTATAGCGTAGAGTCAAAGTAACCCAGAACCTCTAAGTATTCAAGCACAAATAATTTGAGAAACGTAGAAAAACCCTTTGTGTCCGAGATAAAAAGAACGCCACTTATTTCTCCAACACGATCATTAAAATAAACTAAAGTAAATATTTTTTTTGTCGCAGGTTACGGCAACATAGCTCCAAGAACAATTCTCGGCAAAGGAGTCACAATTCTCTATGCTTTATTTGGAATACCACTGACGCTTGTTTATCTCTCAAGCGTGGGTTCTTTACTATCAAAGATGGCACGAAGCGTCTTTAGCAGAGCTCTGTGTTGCTGCCTCTGTTCCAACTGCGGCTACTGCTGCTATGACGAAAGAAGAATGGCTGAAAAAGAAAGAAGAATGAAGCTAAAAAGACAACAAGAAGAAATTATAAACAGCCAAAATACTAGTAAAACTCCCACAGAAGAATGTTACGTTCTTAAACCAGACAGTCAAAAAGACTTATCCATATCAGAAAGACCAACAACCAGCACTGCCAAAGATGATGTGATAAGTTGGCCTGATACAGATTCTAAATTATCTATGCATGGGCTTAGTATTCTTGCCCCTGTATTCCTTTGTCTCGCCGCTATTTTTATTTACATAAGTATAGGTGCAGTTGTACTTTTCAATTTAGATAATATGAGTATCGTAGACGGATTTTATTTTTGTTTCATGGCTCTTAGTACCATTGGTTTTGGCAGTATAATTCCTGGTATGAGTTATACTACAATTCATGGTGTAAGGTATTATACAATAAATTCTACCACATTATGGTTCTGCTCTGCTTATACTTTGACAGGCTTAGCATTGACCGCCATGTGCTTTGGTGTAATACATGATGAGATAATTTATAGAATTAAACATCAGCAAAAAGAATGGTCACAGAAGAGTAATACAGTTAACGATGAAGTCAATATTCATGATCCTTTTTACATGAATTCCTGACAAATGTTTAATAAGGGGAAATCTGAAAACCTGTATAGTATAATGGAAGATAATACAGCGGTAGAACGTAATAGAATCGAAATTGACAATAGGGAGGTAGTACTTAGTGTAGATGATATTGCGGGCATGGATGGAACTGGTGAATTCCCTCCACCACCTCCGGAAGAAGAAATTATTGCCATAATAACTAAGAAGGAGCCAAAAGGGGGTTTTGGTAATATGGTCGCATACAATGCGTTACCAGAAATGCTGGAACATGTTAATACATAATCAGATCTATAAATCTTTTAACATTTTGTATTGGTTTCACTTTTATTTTATCGGCTGTGAAATGTAAATAATTACAAACATTTATCGGTAGATATTTTATAAGAAACTAAAAAAGGATATCATTGTCTTGTCAAATTTACTTTTCCACAGTATGTTAATGCACTGTATATTTGTAAATATATGTAAATATTTATCATAAGTTTAGTAATGAAACTGAATGATGTCTAACATCTTTTATCTAAACTAAATCTATTTGTGAACTGTTAATATCAATATAACTGTAACGATTTTCATGTGAATAGTTTCTTTGTAAAAATTATTATCAGTTTAATAAAAAATATTTAAATAATGGTGTTGTTTTTGTTCATCCAATTAAAAATTACGAGACCGAAAAGTTTATTAACAGCGTAACATCGACCTGTATGTCTCGGTAACTTCATTAGTAGGAGACTTTGTTGTAAATTCGTTCCTGCGTATATGTAATTAATTATATTTAATGCTAGATGGTAAACAAAAGCAGTAGGTAATTTAATTATGTATACAGAGAGTTAACTTAAATGCATTATATATTTGACTATGAGAGCAACATTAAAATCGTAAAAATAAAATCAGCTGTTCCATAAAATAACTCTATGCTAACTAGACCCAAATGTATGGAACAACTTACATTTTTCGCGATTTAAATTTTGGTTCCATAGTAAAAGTTGTTCAGTTTGATAGTCTAAAGCACCCCCTAAAGTATGAAATGCATTTAAGTTAATACTTACCTACCCTGTATGGAAAAAATTTACGAGTTATCGTTAGTACTCTCTCTTTCTCGAGTTACATCTCTTGAGAAAATATATATATTCTGTCAATTCTTCAAAATAACTTTATCACACTGCATAGTTTCAGCGATAGATGAATTATTGTTAGGGTGTCCATACAAGGAAACTCTAAATTGACTGGACTAAAAAGCAAAGGTGATAGGATAGGCTAGTCAAAACGAGTCACAAGAACCGAAGTCGTGTACATTAATGTTAAATTTCCCCAATATTCAAATAATGTAATACTATTATTAGTTTTCTTAGAATATAACAAGTCACAGATGTAAAGAAAAATAAACAACCCAGACAAAAAGCAATCTTATAAAGAAAAGGGTTTGAAAGGAGGTGAGGAAGACAAATAGTCATATACATTGAAATGAAACTCTCGCATCGATTTTATGCGCAATCATTCTCTCTATTCCTTTTCTATTATAATTCCTGCCTTATAAATAATGCTAAAGGTCAAGTCAAGTACTATTATATTCGCAATGTTTATTTTCATCGAATTCGATGTAAAAATATGACTTTCAGTAAATGATCTAATATTTTTTTTTATTTATTGAAGAAACAAACAGTCACTTAAAAATCATGAATTTTGGTTTTAAGATATACTGGTAACAGACCTTGAGTTCCCTATATTAAATTCAGTTAAGTAATTATTATACATTTTTAGTTTGTTCGTTTAGTTACTACAATGGAAATGAGGAATCCTCCGAGAGCCAATCAAAAAGAAAACAAGAAAAAGTTTCAGATGTCTCGACAGATAGCGTAATTATGCCAGATGTCAGTGCAACCAGATTATTAATAAAAACAATTTTTAAATGAAGGACAAACTAGCATGACTTTTAACTTTTATTTTTAGCCTAAACTTTATCATTCGGAGCAATGTCACGTCGCCATCCATCGAGGAATGCTGAACCACACCTAAACTAGCTATCAGAAAAGTCCCCTTACACTCAGAGTTCCAAAAGATACGACCACAAAAATAACAAACATCAAAAATAGGTAGTACTTAGCTAGCTTAGTTACTTATTTCACTTGAGAACATAAAGTACCTACACAATAGATAAGCACATAATTGTTACTCATTAGTTATGGCTTCTAAAGATCTTAAAGATTTTAAAGATCTAATATTACAATATAATAGTGCCTTTGTACTGAATACGACAATATCTTTATGACGTAAATATCAATAGTAGGTATATCGATTTATGTACCTAATGTCTACAATGCAGTGGGCGGGGCACATTGCTCGCAGAACCGATAGCCGATGGGGCCGAAAAGTTCTCGAGTGGCGACCGCGTGCCGGAATGAGCAGGGAGGGTAGGCCCTACAAGGTGGACCGACGACGCGGTGAAGGCGGCGGGAACCCGTTGGATGAGGGTAGCGCAGGACCGGTCGTTGTGGCGATCCTTGGGGGAGGCCTATGTCCAGTAGTGGACGTCCATGGGCTGAAATGATGATGATGATGATGATGATAATGATGACGAAATCCAATACAAAAAGTAAGTAAATACAAAAGTAGTCCATCTACTATGAGACGTCTGAATTTGAATGGAGGTAAACATTGTAAATTGTAAGTTTTCGATTGAAAATAGTATGGAAAACTTAAAACGGTATAGGTAGGGGAAAGTGGTACAAAATGATCATGAATGATGAAAATTAGATTTAAAAAAAATACCTAGACTAAGAATTTTGTGAAATTGGTAATTTTTCTTGTAGGTTACGGCCTCCATTTCAAACTCCATTAATATTTATTATTGCTAACGTTACATCAAGCAAGACGATTTTCGTTTCGTTGTAATAAAATATTCTGTGACGATCTTAACGCCATTACCCTTTATCAGAATGCTAAACTAAAGCGGCAGGAAACACGATTTTCACTAAAATTATGAGTTTTACCATTAGGGATCATTTTATACCACTTTCCCCTACTTAATTATTATGTAGTTTGAAAAAAAAAGTATTTTATCAAATGTATGAAAAAAAACATGAAAAAAAAACATGGCACCTTTGTTTTTTTTCTAAATGTTTTTTTTTTCAGGATATTTTCTTGCTAATAATCTTGTTTTTCAAACAATCAAAACTGCCAAAACAGCAGGATCTTGATATAATTATTATAATGGTCGATCAAACCTAGCAACGAAAAAGGGAATTTCCTCTTGCGTCACTCTGCTTTTTTGGGAAATCCCCGTGCGTAAACGTAAACTATAGTTCTATTTATCCAGAAAAATAAATTAGTTTTAAAAATTTAGTTTCATATTAAAATATTAACTCTAACACAATCATATTAAATCGTTAACTGCCTTGAAAATTCACATTCTGTACTTATGAAAAAAAAAACACGTTCCCGAAAAAAAACTGTTTTTTTTATGTTTTTTTTTCAAGATAGAAAAAATACAGTTTTTTTGCAACACTACGTATGCCTTATGCAACAAAACGCAACAGGTTTAAAATATTGAACATCTCAATCAAGATTTTTTAGTTTCTCATTTTTCGGAGTACCAGAAAAAGAATGTGCCGTGGTGGTCCAGTGGCGAGTAACCTTGCCTGCCGTGCAGGAGGCGATGGTTCGATCAATGAGTTTTTCGGAATTTATGTACGATTTGTAACACCACTGGCTTTTCGGTGAAGGAAAACATCGTGAGGAAACCTACATGCTTCAATTTCGAGGCATGTTTGTACCCACTGTCTATTACAAGTGGCGACGGGCTCACCCCCCGTCACACTCAGTGCCGGATTAACCATAGAGACAAAGTAGGCTGCAGCCTATGGGCCCACAGCTGCCAAGGGGCCCCGCGGCTCGGGAGAAAAATTAGTGAAAACTCAAAGATTTAGGCCCACCCCAGACTTAAAAAGAATTACGAAAAATAAGAGACAACTGTATTTTAGTTGCTTCTCTCGTTCCAGGATTAAGATTGCATTACGCAACGTCTTTCTAATATGGTATTAAAACCTCGAGCTTGCTTCGCTTGCTCAAAGGTTCAGATCACATTGCGCAACGATTTTATAATATTGCAGTTAAAAATCTTGAGCTCGCTTCGCTGGCTCTTGGTTTTAGATGGTGATGCAATGATCTCATCAGTAGATCCCGCGGCTCGGGAGAAAAATAAGCGAAAACTCAAATATTTAGGCCCACCCCAGACAAAGGAAATATGAAAGTAAGAGACAACTGTATTTCAGTTAATTACAGTAAAATCTCGTGCTCGCTTCGCTCGTTCCAGAATTTTTATCGCATTACGAAACGTGACTTTATAATATTCTAGTAAAACCTCGAGCATAGATTAATATTGACCTCGAGCTCGCTTTGCTCGCTCTTGGTTTGAGACGGTTGTTGCAATGATGAAAAATTCGAGATCGCTTTGCTCAGTCCAGGATTTAGATCGCATTGCGCAACGACTTTATAATATTAAAAGCTCGAGCTCACTTCAATCGCTCCACATTTTGTTGTTTGGCTGGTGGTTATTTTACTGCGACCATAGGAAAAAATCGTTGCTTCGCCCATGGAGATAGGGGCCCCGGGCCTTGCATTGCCTAGGGGCCTCGGCATGGCTTAATCCGGCCCTGGTCACACTGGACAGCGTTTCGGTACTACTGGTGAAACGTGGATATTGTGAGGTTTCAGAATATCTCTGACTACCCCCTCGGGGAATATAGTCGTGAGCATATGCTTATGGAGAAGAAGAATGTTGTTGGCCAGTCGTGGTGGTGGATAAGAAGAAAAATGTTTATTATGTAAGTATGACTATAGTATCGGAAACTGCTACGAGGTAGGTAGCTTCAATGATAAGATAGAAAGAAATGCTACTAGTAAGGGAAATCCTTGGGCATAAAACAGGATAAAATGAAAATAAAAATGCGAATGTAAGCAATAATATAAAAAGTATTCATGTCGAATTCTATCGCATTATGGATGCGAGAATTAGAAAATTACTTTTGTGTCCAATCTGTCCTTTCAAAATCAAATCAGTTTATTGCCAAAGAAGATACCTAAGTAATTTCTACTTACTATTTTGTACTAGGATCACTGACATTAAGGCGTATCTGCCTTGGACCACGACTCTCCATACTAATCGATGCGAACGAGCGCGTGGCTCCGGTCAGAATTTAGCTGTTTACTTTGAAAAAGTAGATGATTTTTTATTAATTTCTAAAAAGTAAGAAAACCACATCATTCTAAATTGTATTGTGAACAATATTGTGAATTTTCATTATCTTCCGATTCAAAATGTAAGAGTAAAATGGTTACAACTGGAAAAAAGAGGTGACTTTAGCGTCGCTTTTCTTCGGTGTTATTCATTAAAATCAATTTCTAGAAAAACCACATCACTTCTCATATCCTGTAGATGGTTCAGTTTATTTCTCAGCTCAAAAAGTGCCATAGTTAATGAATAAAATGATTACAAAGTTACCCAAAACCGGAAGGTAGCCCCTTAAAAGGTTATAGTTGATTGCAGCGCCCCCAAATCAGGTTTTTTATATTTCTGGTCAGGCTTCACAAACGTGGTCGGGATTGATTTTCACATAATGTTGATGTGGTACATGCGGCGTACTGTCAATCTCGTATCGGGCTTTATAATGACGAGCGTACAGGAGTGCGATTTTTGAACATCACACGTTCAAATCATTAGTAGAAAGATGAATAATCTTCATAGTAATTTTGACATTTTCTACTGCTAATTTCATCGTGTGATGTTCAAAAATCGCACTCCAGGCCCGAGTCTATGCCCGCGTCCCCTACAAAACCAGAAGTCATTTAGTAATCAAAGAGTGCAAACTCGGATAGCAGCGAAAAGGGCGCGAAAACAAATTAGCCAATAGCGTAATCGGATTGAAGGTGGCACATCCTGATTGGTCAATATAATTTCGCGCGCTATTAAGTCAACTGCGCAGGTACATCGGTAAGCCTTATAAACCTGGTACTACTGTAAGTGCCGCCACGACGCTGCGTGCTGAATTATCGTTTTTTCTATACGTGTTAAGACGACGTGCGGCGCCGCTCTTTAGGTATTTGAGGGGGTGAAGCAGAGGAAGTGACGGGAGAGTAGTCCCGCCCATCGGCGGGTGGCACCCCGCGTCAACTTTTTTTATGGAAAGAGTTTTACGGCTCTGGGTTCATATTCTGTTGCCAACCGTATTGACCACCGATTCCGGGATTTTTCCGGAAATTTAAATAAATCATTTTTTTTACTAACTATGTGAAATTTAATATCATACTATACTCCATTACAAATAGGGGCGAAAAGAAGGAAAAAAAGGTTCTTTATAGTACACACTTTAAAGAAATATGAAAAATTGTATCAAACAACAATGTTGCAAAGCGATTGGCGATGTTGAAAGACCTAAAGAAGCAGTGGTGCACACATGTGGTTCGTCTTCCTTTCAATGAAGCTTTTTTAAAGATAGTTATGAAAAATATCCGCCAGGTGGAGCTAGTAGTAGCCATATGGATACTTAATATTATAAAAATTCTAAAAAATGAACTAAGATTAGTAGAACTTCTTTCAAATCGTTATTGAGCATCGTTGTATTTATTTATGAATAGATTTGTCTCTAATCTAAATCTGAAAATCTAGAAAAAATGTGTTTGCAAGTTATTGAGGTAGGTACTAGAGTAGGCGCAGAGACTTGCCTGGCAGACAGCTGCCTCGGCGATTTGTTTGGGTACCATATGAAGGCTAAAGATTTCTCACAAAAGAAAAAAAATGTTTTCATAAAAATTTAAAGAAATATTTATTCATCATAATTATCTAAGTATCAAATGGAATATTACACTCTCCTTACCTTTTTTCGGCAAACTGATTTATTAAATCATTTATAGCTGATGAAGAAATTTGGGAAGTATTTATTAATTTTTGCTTACGCACGTCGGGGGCCCCGTATAATGCAGTCATATTGCCAGCTCTTCTCTACGGGTCCGAGGCATGGTGTCCATACAGAAAGCATATTCGTACTCTGGACAAATATCACATGAAATGCCTTCGTGATATACTAAACATCCGATGGTCAGACAGAGTACGCAATACTGAGGTTCTACGGCGCTGCGACATTGGAGGAATTGAGGCCTACCTGATGAGACGCCAATTACGATGGCTGGGTCATGTGTCTCGAATGCCGAACGAGAGGATGGCTAAGCGTGCGCTATACTCGGAGCTTCAAGATGGGAAGCGCAAGCAGGGTGGCCAACTTCTCCGCTTCAAAGATGTACAGAAAAGGCACATGAAGAACTGCAGCATCGGAGATTTAGATTGGGAACGACGTGCTGGAAACAGAGACGAGTGGAGGCAGCTAGTGCAGAATAGCGTGTTTGACTTCGAGGAGCGCAGACGTGATGAGCTGGACAGGAAGCGTGATGAGCTAAAGGCCCGCCCACCTGTGGCCTACCATTACAACTATGTGGATGGAGTGCTGACGTGTGCCCTCTGCAGCCGAACATTTAAGGCAAAAGTTGGTTACGCCAGCCACATGAGAGCACATGTGCGGCGTGAGAGAGTACAGCAGTCGCCATAACCGAAATCGGTTGGACTACTATATACTGTGGCAACTACTAAACAAAAATAAAAAACCGGCCAAGAGCATGTCAGAATCGCCCAAGGTAGGGTTCCGTAATAAATATGAAAATTTTTCTTAACATAGCTTAAATAACTTAAAAAATCCTCAAGAAGCAAACAATAGTGCGATTTAATTTTGTTCAGCGCCATCTATTGATAGACGCCGACACAGCGGTCGACGGTCGATAGGTATTTTATTTGATTTCTCCGAAACTAGTTGGGCTAAAGCTTCCGTTATAATTTTCTTTGAAAGTACTTACAGAGAGCTAGCTATATTGTGTCACATTTTCAGTTTTTTTACTCTTGTATTTTAGAAGTTAGAGGGGGGTACGCCCTTATTTTTGACTTTGAGCGCAAATATCTCGAGACACAAGCATTGCAATGATTTAGTTTCTATAGGAGTTTTCTTCCATTGGACAAAACCTATCCAACGACACCACACTCGATTTATTAAAAAAATAATTTTTTTAACGACCTTTTCGTTGTATCCCGTGGTCTAATGGTTAGAGCATTGGGCTCTTGACACGGAGGTCGTGGGTTCGATTCCCACGGGGGGCACCTAGTGAAATCTCACTTTGTGCGTTTTTCCCCAGTTGGTTAGGACATTGCAGGCTCCCTGTCACCTGATTGTCTGAAATGAAAGATGATTCCGTGCTTCGGATGGCACGTTAAGCTGTTGGCCCCGGCTACTATCACTGGTGGTAGTAGTCGTTACATAAAAACCACGTCAGAGGCCGTAAGGCGGTTTGAATAAACTCTGACACCAGGGCTTTGCAGCCCACTCGATAAGAAGAAGAAGTTGTATCCCATACAACGAAAAGGTGGTTGGAAAAAAATTCTTTTCAAAAAAAATTACTTGCTTCATGATTATGACTACCTCATTTCTGTTTGGGTTAGGTACTGTTATCTGTATTCATACCAAATTTCGATTCAATAGGTGCAAAATGAGCGTGTTATTGAGGTAGGGCAACAGACAGACAGACAGAATAGACGAAAGTATAAGGGTTCCTTGTTGGACTACGGAACCCTAAAAACGAACAAGGAGTTACATTTTTGTGTGGTTCCAGCCTATAATGGACCACCCGAATTCTTCCCGTGGGTGTAGTACGAGGCAACTAAGGGATTAAAGGTTTCTCATACAGTGTTTATAGGTGAAGGGTTAGCCACCTCTCACCACTTGACACGTCATTCCATCCTGAAACTTAAATTGCTAAAATGTGAGCATTACTACGAGTATAACTACACTCTTAAACAGAAAGTACGTAGGAGTAGCAATATTTCTGACCACCCATAAAGGGATTACGGTCGTGAGTTTATGTATGTTTATGATTCTGTATGT
Source organism: Agonopterix heracliana (assembly GCA_963693445.1). NCBI lineage: Eukaryota > Metazoa > Arthropoda > Insecta > Lepidoptera > Depressariidae > Agonopterix > Agonopterix heracliana. The sequence goes on from OY856327.1 coordinate 7,223,667, forward strand.
AATTTATCAACTGTCACTCGTGACTTAGACGTCATCACGCTGCTGGCGGCCAAGATAGGTAAAATTCGCAGTCGCGTGGCTAAGGGGTTAACAAGTAGACGTTTCGTCGGCTTGCGATTTGATTGGCCACGTGGCTCCGCCGTTTTATGGCGATTTCGAGTGTGTGTTTTTGTCTAAAAACGGGGCTTTGAGATCGCCATATCCTATTACCGTACAATATCTAATTAATATATCTTCAATACTTGACACTGGCGAAATCTAACAAGAATAGAATAGGTAAAATTCACAGAGTAACTTGACATTTTCTACGCAATGTGACATTATTGGTGTTAATAGGTACCTACTGAAAAAGAAAAAAATAATCCGTACTTGGGAGTCTATGGTATCATTATTTTTGAAATAAAAAAAAAGCAAGAGATAGCCTGTAGAATCCCACTGCAGGGCAAAGGCCGTCTCTCACGAATAGGTGTGAGAGGGAGTGGGCCATACTCTACCACACGGGATACTACAAACTGCTCAGCAGTTTGGCGATATTATAATTTGTTAATTTAGATGTAAGAATCTGAAATAAAAAAAAAATGTGCGTGTTAGTGGAGGCAAGTTAGTGATCAGCTGGCTGTCAGAGAATTTTCAAGCCACCTAAATAGGCCTCTGACCTGGCTCAACGAATAGTTACAACGACATCTGACGGAACTATCCGAGACCAACTGCTAAACGTGCCTTCCAAAGCACGGAAACGCTCCAGATGAAATTATGACGAATTATGACGTCATAAATTTTTGTTCTGAAACCTATCGTGTGGGGTATTAAATAAAAGGGCTTCATGAGTCGGTCTTAAAAATATACTATACCATTACCTTTCAGCCATAATGTTTTAAAAAATCCAAAAAATATTTTCAAAACATACCAAGCGTGGGCTCTTCCAGGTAGGAAACGACTGAGTAAATTTTTGGAAAGCATACGCCAAATGTGTCGTAATATAGTCATTCGTCATATCTAACGTCAATAATGCAAATTCAAAAATATTTATTGATGAATGCGGATTGGTAGACTTCATTATAACGCATCCGAATTTTTTCTTCAGCGTAAGTAGGTTTCCTCACGATGTTTGCTTCATCGCTTGCTCTTCATCCTTGTCACTTGTTGGGGACAAAAAAAATATCCTTGATGGTATTCCATCTACTGACACCTGCACAATATTGGAGACGCTTACTTGAGTTTATTTTAAGTTGTATTATTGTGTCTTGTGTTTTTACTGTTTTACAAATAAATAAATAAAATATTTATTTTTACTGCTCTTGGAGAACGCATTATTGTCAGCACTTATTTTGATTAGAAATTGTTATATTATGATGAGATACACGAGAATTACCTACTCTGAATTAGCGTTACAATAAAAAGTTGATTTTGTTTTTCACGGTGTTAAGTATACAGGGTCCTTCTTAATATGCTGACACTTTTTTAAGGGGATGTTCAGACCATCAAACTGAACAACTTTCTCTATGGGACCAACATCGAAATCGCGAAAAAAAAATCAGCTGTCCCATACATTTTTCTCGAGTAGGTTTGCAGTTTTGTATGGAAGAGCAGATTTTTTTTTCGCGATTTCGATGTTGGTCCCATAGAGAAAGTTGTTCAGTTTGACGGTCTGATCATCCTCTTAAAAAAGTGTCAGCATATTAAGTTGGACCCTATATGTATTGAGGAATGCAGGATTGAAGTCTTCCAACTTTTTTAGTATTTTTTATGGAGTAACGAAGCAATGGTATCTTGTCTTGGATAAATACCCTGCAACCATGACTAAGGTGTAGTTATTCCATTAACATTCAAGGGGGCTACTCGTTTCTAAGGGCAGGTTTAGACGCGAACACCTTCCGGTAGTACCTACTTGAAGACTATTCCGGCGATGAAGGCTGACCACGGTTGGTAAGCGACGGTCTTTGGTGAATTTCGATAAATTGAAGGCCAATCAGTAGGCCTCGCATGCCACCCCCGAGAAAATGATAAAAATAGAGATGTGCCTACATCCTTATTATATTTACGTATGCCAGAAAGAGCGCGCATGACGTTTTTCTCGTTAAAATGCTTTGTAATGATAAAAATCTATGCTAGCCATGCATGAATGCTTTCTTGTTTTTTGGAAATGTTTTTTAACTGTTTAGAAATAGAAAAATACGATTGGGGGCAGCACAATAAGCTTGATCCCCTTTAAAAAAATCCTTGTCATTTCATTAGAAGGATAAAAATACTTAATAAAGATCTTACGTACGTCTACATTACTATTATATGTACATACAATGTGGCAAGGAAAAACATTGTTGAATTTGAATTTAAGGTGGTGTTGCAATCTTTTGTTAGATTAATTATAGTGTTTCGTGTTTTTATCGATTCCGTAACTTTAGGGAGATTTTTTTAAATGCATTAGTAAGATTTAGGTAGTTACAAACAATGTGAAGGACGTATAAATACTTGGATTGATGTTATTCATCTTTGAATAAAGTGTATTTGATTGATTGATTGATTACAGATGTCGTTCAAGGCTTTAGAAAACTTGTTTAATTCGCCCTCAAAATCGATTTTCAGTCCGGTTTAATCATACGGAATTACGGACCTAGTGAGCACAAAACTGATTTTTTCTTTCGTTTCCATCAACACCGAACGAGTGAAATGTTAAAATTAACATGCACTTGTTTTTAATTTAGACGACATTCTTTTTAATTTAAGATAATGTTCCTATAATTATTTGGAATTTATATAACATTCTTCTATCGAACACTGCCAATCGGTATTTTGATTTTTTATAAAACGATCACGGTCTGAAAAGGTTTCGTAGCCCTGCTGCTGTCATCTTCTTATTTTCGTCTTTATTTGACATATAGTTTTACAGTTTAATAATGTGCGATTAATGGAGAACAATACCTATTACAGTTAAAGTGAGAAATAAAGATAGGCGCTTCCGTTTGATTTGGATTAATCCTCGTGTAAAACTCATCTAATTGGAATGTTTGAACCACCCTTGCATTTCAAGAGTTAGCTAGGTTAGGTTAAGAACAAAGAAAAATATAACTAAAGACCAGGCTTTAAGGGCTAGTTCCATTGCCTTTCCGAAAGGATAAATTCTTAACAAAAAAAATTAAAAATTGTTTACCACTTTATTGTATTTCAAACCATCGTCAAAAATCAATATTTAGTGTGAAAAGTGTTCATCTTTTTTTATTGTAAATATTAATGTGAGATTAAGTATATCAATTTAATCACGTAAGTAATTGTTTAGATTGATTTTTGACACATGATTTTTCATTTTGGGTAAGAGGATTGGCGGATACCGTTTTGGCCATACAAACGTATTCCCCTGTTGAGTTTAAAAAATCCAAAATCTAGCTCAAAATAAGCTAAGGTGGCAACTCTAAACGTCAGCATTTAGCGAACGTGACACAATATGTCTAGCTCATGCAACCCTAGACGGGGGCCGCTGTACATCGACGTTTTTGTGGGCAGAACTAGTAACAACCACTTACTAGACGAGTCAATGTACTACAAAGTCAAAAAATAAAAAATTGGCTAGCGTCCGTCTCCGACCGTGGCTAAAAGCCGTCTGAGCGCGCCCCGCTAAGACCCGCTCCGAGAATATTTGGTACGCCATTCGTATTTTTGAGGATAAATAAATAATGGAATTACTTTTTATAACTTTTGTTGATGAATTCACTAGAAGAATCAATGGTAAATATGTGAGTATAAATTAAAAAGAATGAAACCTACTTTAAGTTCTTCTAAAGCGAAAAAAATCGTTTAAAATGGTAAAAAATACGACATCTTTGAGACGATTTTCTATCAAGTGAAGTAATTCCAATCGTGTATTTAATTGATGATTTCACTAGATAAACTATCCAAGAATACTGAGGTATGACTTATAATTCGGTAATTTGTATAAATCTAGTCGAAACATGAAAAATAAAAGATGCCTCCAACGTATTTCCTTCTACTATGTCACCTTAATCAATAAACGCAAAACTAGAAAGTCGTTTGTTCGAATTATTATGGTTTCAACATACGTAATTTTTTACAAAATATTAAATAATTCGTTTGCAAAATTTAAAATTTACTGAACTCGATCTCCATCCACCGCATGGGCACACTCTACTTACTACCAAAACAAGATTCTTAAAATGTATCCATGGACACGTTAGCGCTTTGCGCTTTCATACATTACTGAAATGATAACAAATCATTTTTGCCTCAAAACTTAAAATGCAAATAACTTTAAATTTCAAGTATAACGTATAGATAAATTATAAATTATGAAATTATTGTTTCAATCTAATTATTTTGTTATAAATCAGTTGGGGTTATAAGGTTTTGCGCTTATTCATTAACACGTTGTATATGGCCAATGATGATGATGAGATGTCATAAAAGACACTGGCACATGATCGCCTTCCGTTTGCCCCTCCAAATAGACCAGCATAGGTAGCATGCTGCAGTGATACAGCGCTATCACACCTTCGCTCTCTTTCTATTTGCGTGCGAACGAACGAGATAAAAGACGTGATACAGCCGTATCACGTTTTGCATGCTACCAGTGCAGATAATATTTTATTTTTGTGCATTCAAGGTCAACGCTCATAAAACGTTGTAATACATCTTGCTAAGTTGTAAACAATTTTGTCAGAAAGAGTAAATTGCGTCGACGATGCCGCGCACACAAGCGTCTTTCGAGCGTCGTCATCGAGCCAGCGTCTGCGCAGCGGCGACGCGACGTTGACGCAACGACGACGCCGCGCACACTAGCGTCTTTCAAACGACGACGATCGAAAGACGCTAGTGTGGGGGGGGGGGGCCTTTATTCTGACAGGTAACGAAATTGAAATGGACTGCAAATAACGAAATTGAAAGCCACTGCCAAAGTTTACCAATAAAGTAAGTATGATGTACCGTAGTCATTTACCATTCTGAACAATAACTATAAACAAAGCTCAGTGGCCGGTCAGACCTCTGTAACGGTTGAATAATGAAAATCAAATAGCCTTCGTTAAACTCAAAGTTTCTGTATAAATCGCTTTTACCGTTATACAACGACTGCTATTATTTCTGTCGACAACAGTTTATGGGATCGAAACGACCAAGACGAGCCGTAAAACTCAATAAAGGCGGATAAATTTTTCATAAAGTAGCTTTTTTCTTCGTAATAAAAAAGTACGAGGCATTAAATTTGAATGGCAATCAGTGTGACTAAAATGTGAAACTTGTAATGTTTTTATATGATTATTATACGGTACATACAATATTATTTGCACACGTAACACTTTACTGTTACTACGCATCCACACAAATATTGATAAACCGTAATTGAATTTTCTTTACTTAGATTTTGATGACGTTTAAGAAAAGAATCAGGGAATTTTTTTTAATGCCCAAATACGACTGATAAATATAGATAATTAGCAATCGCTTTATGCATAGCATGAATTTACGACTATATTCCGCGAGGGGGGCGAATTACGAGTACATTATGATTAGAATTAAATCAAAATCTAATCTAGTAGGTAATAATACTAAAACAATATAGTTCTGCATAGACAGTAAAAGTTATAGATTTTTCAATCTTTAATTTGATTTGAAATAGCACAACATGGCTATGACGGTTACCTATCGTATTTTCGAAAAAGAGTTTTCCGAATTTTAGTTCTCCGAAATCGTTACACTTTTTATTGTTTCCCTTTTTTTTGTTTCCCCGAAATATTATTCGCCATATTTTGAGGAGCCAGATTTTTTATTGTCCTTTTTTTCTTTTAACCAATGAATCAAAATTCTGTAACACAGTTTTCCGAAGTAATGTAAGTCAACTAATTTACTTTTTCGAATATTTGTTTTTCCGTACAGTCACTTTTCCGCAGAAATATTTAACCTAACCTTTCCTAGAATTTAAAAAAAACCAGATTGTTTTTCTCAGGCAGGGGGCGTCCACCCCACTGCACCTTCAACATACATATAAGCAAACAAGCAAGCATGCAGCAAGCAAGCTAGCATGCAGCAAGCAAGCAAGCAAGAATGCAGCGAGCAAGCAAACATGCAGCAAGCAAGCAAGCATGCAGCAAGCATTTTGATGCTCCGCTCGCTTCGCTCGCTCCGCTAAGTGTCTTACATGTTCTAACCTAACCTAACCTACAATTTTAAAACCACCAGTTTGTTTTTCTCAGTCAGGGGGCTTCCGCCCCCCGAACCCCCCTCGCGGGGGGCGCGGCCCCCCTGCACCCCCCAACATGCATACAGGCAAGCAAGCAACATGCAAGCAAACATGCAGCAAGCAAGCAAGCATGCAGCAAGCAAGTAAGCATGCAGCAAGCATTTTGATGCTCTGCTCGCTTCGCCCGCTAAGTATTTTACATGTTCTAACCTAACCTAAACTACAATTTTAAAACCACCAGTTTGTATTTCTCAGGCAGGGGGTTTCCGCCCCCCACACCCCCCAACATGCATACAAGCTAGCAAGCAACAAGCAAGCAAGCATGCAGCAAGCAAGCAAGCAAGCAAGCAGCATGCTTGCAAGCATGTTGGTGCTATAATCCTGGTATCATGTATCTACTAGGTAATTATTACAGAAAACTTTACTGTGTTGTGTCCTAGTCATACTATGGAAGAAGTTGCTTCTACATTTTAAAACTTCGAACCCAGAAGACCGTTGTCAAAAGAAAAAAAATGATTATAAAATTCTGATTTAAAATTTTCTGGAAAATGATACTTCTGTCAAGTCTTTATAAGGAGTAACAAATGTATGTGTAACAAAATATCTGTCACTAGAAACTTCTATAAACCGTTTTCGAACAACTGAAATTCGGTCAGTGAAATTTCGAAAGTAAACTTACTTAGCGTTCAATTTTATTCTTAATTTTACTGTGGTTTTCATCGGTGATGAAAATGAAACTGATTGTACATACACATATTGTTCGCCTGTTTTACATCCCTTTTACAGTATCAAAGGTAAGCATTAACAGTATAGGTCAAAAGGTGGCTATATCAACCTACATATATCAAGCCCTAACTATCACCCCGAAGCCCAGTTTTGACAGTGATAAGTCAAAGAGATGGACGTGACAAAAGCCCACTATATTTTTCCAGCCACCACCACAATACCTACCTGAATACGAGGCTATCTAGATTGTCTAGACGATTTATTTGTGCTCTCAGGGTCATGTCAGTTTCTCTCTAGAGTGATAAAATATTTAAAACATTGTTCTATTTGTGCTTTATTTTATGCCTTTCATTGTTTCGAATAAAGGTGGTTTGTTCTGTGTGATTAATATCTAATTTATGACCAAAAAACTCTACGAAAAAGGCGATGGGAGAAACTTGCTCATTTATTAATAAACTTCATCAAGTATGGCTATAATGTTATAAAGATAAAATAAATATGATTATAAAATAATGTTTGATTTTCGACCCAAACCAGATGATGCTAATATGTCCCAGTCTTATAGCTGGACTCATAACTTTGTGAAGGTAGCAGGGAGCCGATGGAAGCAATACGTACTAAGTTACGTCTTAGTTTAGACACTTAGTAATAAGAGGAAAAACACACAATTTAACACAATCTATAACCCTCAGATATTGAATGAACTTCCCGACCGAGTCTTGTATGATCTCTGTCAAATAAAGAAACATAAAAAAATTAAGTCAATAGTTAAAAAATACTACCTAGCAAATGTCAATGTATCGAGTTAAAGTGAGCTCGCCACACCTCATATAAACCCGCTACCCCGGCCGAATAAAGTGGTAAAGTGCGATTACCACTATTTTATTTTTATTTCATTTTTAGCTTCCTTACATCCTACTACATCACTCAGATTTATTTTATTAAATTCTGTAATGTATATGCAAAGTTATTTTAAAAAATGTATTTTTGTACGTAAAAGATTTGTAAGATGATTCCGAAGAAGATGGCTGCTACGATAGGTTACGCCAAGCTAACAGAATCGATGTTTACGTACGAAGCTATTACCACTTTGTTCGCCGGAAATGTTTGATTTCGCTAGAAGCAAACTTTATTGAGCCTTTCTTAGTCATTATTTTATTAAATAGCTATTATGCAATGTTTTATTACTTAAAAGATTTAAATTTCAAGAAACGTATTTTATCTTAATTTGTGTAGATAAAGTGTTATTGTAAAGTCAAATATAATAGGTAGCGCAATTTGATTTTGGTCACTGAATTGCAAGCGACATGGAATCTTCTCTATTTGTAAGTAATCAATTCAGCCAAACAAAGGAAAGGGAAACTGACCCAAGTTCGAAGGCGAAGACTGGTTTCATGATAACGATAGATCATTGACAGAAGCGATCTCAAAACAACGAGCCCTATTGGGACGCCTGCGTCGTCGACGCAGATACTCCCAAGAGGAACATGTAGTTAGAGATAAAGAAAAGCAATGCCTCGCACGCAGCGGACTCTTACACGAAAAGTTAAGGATCTGGAAGTAAGGAGGTGGAAAGCCAAGGCAGATTACATTTTTTCACAGTCGAACCGATTTGGTTTACTTTACGTTGACGAAGGAAATCTAATCGGTTGCATTTAAATCTCTGGACGATACGCACTGACTAACTTCAAAAGAAGACATGGCGAATCATTTTTTCAATATAGGGCTTCAACCGGATACTTATTGTTGATCGACTAGCAGAACTATACCAACTACAACACGTCAGAGACCTGAAGTTAAAGATTTCTGAAGTATCTGACTTCTGCGAGCCAATGAAAAATTTTGATGGAATTCAATAAAGTATTGAGTACCTACTAAGCCACTCACGCCAATGCTTGGAGAGATTGCCACGGCACAAAAACGGCAACCAAACAACAAAATAGTCGGTATTGACGACATATCGAGAGAGTTCTTGAAGTATGGAGGAAAGAGGCTGCATAACACCCCGTGGACATTGTTTTGTGGAATGTAGAACTAGGATGATGTACCTACCAGGCGATTTTAATATCTCTCGCTTCCGCTACTTGTATATGAACACGGGAGACCGTCCCAACCGCAATTCCTACAGGGCATCTGGCTGGATTGCATTCCTGGCAAATTCGTCACTAAAGTTCCTCTGAATCAACTTATATCCGCTTTCGAAGCCAGAAAGCCAATTTGTCTTCAGGCCTGAAAGAGGAATTTGTGCAGCAATCTTCAGTCTGTGACAAATCAACTACAGTGAAGAGTAAGAAGCTTCATCTCTGAATGTAGAAAAGGCTTTCGAATGTATTCCTCGCGATGCCCTATGGTTGCTCCTAGAAAAGTTTATAAGGCTAATGCTCCTTCTGCACGGCAAATACGGCTTGTGTCTGCTTGCCTGTCACTATCACAAAACATGACAGGCAAGCAGACACAGTTTAGTTTTGGTTTGTCACCTGTGGAGCTAAGTAAGGATAAATGTTTTGGCCACCACTCTGTTCGCCCTGTACTTTTCCGTGGTAGTTCGAGTAACCATATAGCACACTTTAACATGCGCTTCAGGACTGATGGAAGGCTGTTCAACTCGACCAGCATCATGGCCCAGATCAAAATCTTTCATGACATTATCACAGAGACAACGTATACGTAGCTTTACTTTGTTTTGTTGCGGCTTCTCCGGGTAGTCCTCATGACGCATGCTGTAGGTACGGACTGAATGTGACAAGAAAACCGAGATAATTTTCTTTGACAACTGCAGACTAAATATGCGGTCAGATGTTGAAAAGTTTAAACAAATTTTATAGGAACTACCCTAACGGAACAGATAAAGGGATCTAGATGTTGAGAGCAACGATATAATTGGCGCTACTTCCGTAGTCTTCGGGAAGCTGCAGCTGAAGCTTTTCCGATCACACGACATCCAAAAGCCAACTCAGATCCTGCCCGACCTTTAGTACTTAGCCGAAAAGTGGCGTTTAAGTATATCGCGGCCACATTTACTGGGACAATGACATCGACGTTGGATACAATAAAAACTGCAAAGATTAGCTACGTCAACCACATCTAGGAACACCAACGAAGCCTATCATACCACCAGGAGTCGCTCGAGCTGTATCGGCGTCGAAATCAGTCATTAAATCCGAGTAATTAGCCAAATATCTTAATTATAAATGTTATTTAACATGTTGATTGATGGTACTGGTGATTGTTTTTGCTAAAATTTACAGTTTTTCTGTGAAATATTTATTTATTTACGAGTTTTCTGACAAAAAGCATATAAATTACATAAATTTTACCTGTTTTGCTATATCCGCATACAAAAAATTACTTATTACCTTAAATACGTATAATCTAGGTACTTAAACGTTTGAAAAAATAAAATAACCAAATAAGGTGGTAAAAACGAATTGCAACAGCTACATCTCACAGGAAGTGTTGATAAAAACGTACGTAAACTCACATTGCTTTACAAAAATTCTATGAATTTCCGACGAATAAAGTCGTAATAGTTGTTTACACTTAAGAGAAGCATATAAATTTAAAAAGAATAAAAATGTAATAGGTTTTTTAAATATATTTCTTGTTTCGAGGAAATTAAGTAAATACAAATTATACCAGTTATTAATAAATTTTTTGCCGCTTTTTTTGATACCTAGATCTCTGAAATCGGGCTAGCAGATTCGACATAAATGCGATTTGAACGTTTTTAATTTTTTCTGTAAAATGTGAATTTTGATAATACCACTTTATTCGGCTGGGGTAGCGTACGTGGTTTTCGTAGGGTGGCTATGTATGTTAAAATGTATTATTTTTGTTTTTGTTAAATAATTAAAAAAAACAAAAAAAACAATAATGTGTCTATTAGTGCGTTCACACACGATGACGCACTGACGGAGCGGCAGATGTCAGTCCATAGAACCACACCCGGTGCGTCAATGCGTCACCGTGTGTGCTTCTACGTGCGGTTTCATCTCCTTGCTTCACAAATGACGGACTGACTTCTGCCGCTGCGTCAATGCGTCATCGTGTGTGAACTTTTAAATATTTAGTTCCAAAGTTACCGTGGTTCAAAGATTTCCAAACATAGCACGGAAAGGTATTGGTTTCTAAATTGCGTTAACAACTTTTATTGGTTCATATTGAAAATAGAACGACACTTCATTTGTATGTAGCCCGATTGGACGCCCTGAGGAGTATAAAATTATTCTATTGTTAGACAAATTTTGTAAAATATTTTTTCAAAAATTTTTTTCTCTTAGATTTGGTTCAACCCTCATGATGCGAACGTTCTTAAATATTTTGCCTTCGGTCCTAAGATAAATAACGGTTTACCTTCAAACGTAAAGCGCGAAAATCGTAATAAGGAAACCTTTTCAGAAATAGATAATAAAACGTTATGTATGAAAAGCACATCTCATTCTTATTCATGAAGATCCCACTATCTGGTATATAACATATTTAGACCGTCGATTGAAAATTATGGGGGTCTTCGGTCTAAAAATACGGCGAGTGAGTTTCGCCAAAGATGAGGTGGCTCATACATTAAACAAGAGAATGAAACGTAATGACCTGATAACAACCTACTTATCATTCTGCTTTGCTATTAGAGTTATGATTGGAAGCGAGTGGGGAGAAAAGGATACATTAATAAAATACTCGTAAATTTTAAATCAATATTTTATCTTATGGCGTTGGGCAAGACACGTAGCCAGTAAAACATATCGATGGTCTAGAAGACAAAGGTGCTAAATGCAACATTTTGATATTTTACATTTTAATGCCAAATGTATTAAATGAGCATGCTCTACCGTTTGCACTTACCCAAATTATATAATTCCGTCTCTTTCAGTCTAATCAGTTTGTGTACATTTATAGCAAGTGACATGAAGTTGAAGCTAAGAAAATTAATAACTGTTATTTTCTACATTTCTACCTTAAGGTGCCAAGACAAACCCAAATAGGGTTTTTTGTACCATCAAATTTAATGTATTACAATCCAATGTAAACTGAAATGTTAATAAATAAAAAAAATACCAATATAAACAACCCAGATTTAGAACAATAATCTTAATAATAATAATAAATAATAATAAAAGATACCGACTAAAACTACTATAATATGACCGAAGGCAAAATGTTTCTATACCGAAGCTCACTACGCCAACGAGCACTTCTACTAGAGCCTTTTACGTCGAACATAGTTTGGGCACTAAATATGTCATCATCATCAGCCTGTGTACTTCCCACAGGGCATATGGCTACTCTCAAGAAGTGTGTATGGGTGTTAGTCCACCACATGTGCCCATTGCGGAATGGAAAACTTCACATTACGCCTCAGAATTTCTTCTTCAGCATAATATGCAGGTTTTGGTGTTGCATCATATGCAGCATCGGAAGTCGTCGGAAGTAGAAATGGTACTTGGCATGTCGTCTATGCGGATTCGAACCCGGACCCTCACGATTGAGTGTTCATTCTCCACAACGAGCCACCGACGCTCCCAGTGCAATGTATGTAAAGTGTGTTTTGTGTAATCCGAAGTTTCCTATTTTTTTTAAACACCCACCCTCATCTAAGGTCATGGACCTTGAAACAATGATCGTATCCATACGATAAAAAGAAATCTCGCGATGTTCAACTCAGTTTTCCCGTCTTGAAATACACTAACAAAGTTAATAATAGGTCATTCTTTTACGGTCGAATGGCCAGCGGTGGTGCTAGGAGACTGGTTGAACAGAGATTTTGGACTTTACCATTGTATTTAGTAAAGGCGAGATTTGAATGAGTGATTAGATAGAGATGTCTTGCTCTGTGGTTATCGATCAAGTTAGCTTGCTATTTTATAAATATTAAAACTTCTGGAAGTAATTTAAAACGTTTTGAGAGTATTCACACAATTAACAAAAAAAAATACTTATAACTAAGCATAAGCATAAGCATAAGCATATGCTCACGACTATATTCCCCGAGGGGGTAGTCAGAGATATTCTGAAACCTCAGAACATCCACGTTTCACCAGTAGTACCGAAACTCTGTCCAGTGTGACGGGGGGTGAGCCCGTCGCCACTTATAATGGACAGTGGGTACAATACACGCCTCGAAATTGAAGAATGCAGGTTTCCTCACGATGTTTTCCTTCACCGAAAAGCCAGTGGTGTAACAAATAACTAAAACTTAAACAAATCTTATCAAACAATCCATCTTTTTAAGTTTTATTTATTTATTTTTCTCCCCTACGGACGGAAAGCGTCAAGTTTCGTCCCGCTGCACTAAACGAAGTTGCCGCTTTCCACCTCTGTCGAGGAGAAAAATAGTATACTAACCTCGGACAGTAAATAAGAAAGCCTCAGATCACCATGATATCTGAGACCTTTCTTACTTTCTTGTCCTCGGTGTGTAATCTACTATTTTTTGTGCAAATAATAATATTAATCTCATCTTACCAACCGCCTTAACACTTAATTTTCTAAATTAATATATTTACACAAAAAATAATTTCAAGCGATGTTATTGAAAATACCAATTACTTAGCTAATTAGATCATACAAAAACGTGTCGTCACAAGTTCACAAGATGCAGTGATTGATTATTACTTTAATTTATTAGTATAATGCATTTTTGGTGAGAGTTCAAACAAAGATGCGCAAAAAATTCCGTTACTCCCTGACTGACAGACAACGCACAGCCTAAACCGCTGAAGATAGAAACGTGAAAAATTTGGAATGCATATTCTAAGGAGGCTAGTTATTTTAACTATTTTGAATTATATGCTTGCAAATACTGACAGTTGTTTATTGATTTAAAACAAACAAGCAGTAATAAAAATATGCATAACCCTTAACCTAAAGAACAAGAAAAAAAGAGAAACAAAACTTATACTATACCTAAGTACTATTTTTAAATTAAAACGGACATTCTACTAAAATGTTTTTTGGTGCGCGCTCTTTTTAAATACCCAATGATTTTGCATGAATAAATTCCCCGAGAGGGTAGTCAAAGACATACTTACTGAAAACTCAGAACATCCACGTGTCACTAGTTCGTTTCGTTTAAATTTATTTAAATATGAAAAAAAAAAGACATAAAACTGCAACTTGCTTTCGAGAAATCAACAATTATTTCCATGGTAGGGTCCCCGATCTTACATATATTTTTCCACTCTACTTGCATGCCTTGGGGAAAATAAGGGCAAATATGGGATAGAGCGATAGTAGCCACCAAAATCATCTGAGTAGAAAAGTGGGGTTACAATATTAATGCAGGCAGTGAGAAATATGTGGAAGAATCTTTACTGAAATAACGTAATAACGTATCTTGTTTATGTTTGTATCTACTAATCTGTTCTATAGTTTTCAACCCCCGACGCAAAAAGAGGGGTGTTATAAGTTTGACGCTTGTGTCGATCTTTTCTATTTAACACTTTACACGGAAATACAGATGAATACAGCATAATAGACAAGTACAAAGGGCGAGCTTATCTCTGATTTCTTCCAGCAGACCAGATTTCTGAAATCTGTCTTTTTGTCTGTCTGTCTTTGGAATCGTAGCTCCCAAACCGATGGAGCAATTTCGATGCAATTTTTTTAATAGAAAGCTAATTTTTGTTTCATGAAAATCGGTTCAGTAGTTTTCATGTTACTTTAAAAATTATGAAACAACATTAAAATTACAAATTAAAAAAAAACCCCCAAAGCCAAAAACAAACATTTAAAATGTATAAAATAATTCTTTCACATACCTATTATTTTTGATGCAAGCAAATGTATGTTTTACTTCTTAACCCTCTTTAAGATATTTTAGGGCAATTAAATGTAGGGGACCGCAAGTGTTTGTAAAAAAATCAATAGAACAAATAGAATATAAGAAAACATACATTTGCTTACATCAAAAAAATCAAATAGGTGATCGAATTATTTTTTACTTATTAAATGTTTGTTTTTCGCGTTGGGGGTTTTTCCCAATTGCACGTAACGCATGTCAGAGGCATGCATGCCATTATTTGATGCACCTCTCAAACAAAAAGGTGAAATTGTTTCTGGTAGCGAGATTATAATTCTAATTAATTATCGTATTTTTATACCTGGTGATTTCTGATAACCGCAAAATTTTCATGGTGGTGGTCATATTATCTGCTGTCTCATACATTTGAATCGAGAACGCCGTGGTATGGAACAACTGATTTTTTTTGCGATTTCAAGTTTGCTCTCAGAGTAAAAGTTTGACGGTCTGAACCACCCTTGTAAATTTCAAAAAGGTAAAAAAATCACCCAGTATAATACCTACCTACCTCGCTTAACGCGTTAAAGACAAACGTAAAATTTAAATACCTACCGTTAAATTATGCAGAAATTAGTATTATGAAAAAATAATAAAAAAAACATTGGTTTAATGCAACCAATGTTTTTTGGAGTTTGGGTGGAAAAATGCAAACATATTTATATCGGTTCAACGCAAACTTACGTTTAAAAAAGTTAACTTTTTATGCCGACGGGTTTTTGATTTCTTAAATTTACTTTTTGCTTTACACTTTTTAGTTTTTTCAACTTTAAATCGTTATAGATCCTGAACGGTCATTCGAAATGAAAAATTGTAAAAGAACCTAAAGATGATTTTCAAATACCTATTCAATGATTCCCCACTCGACAAAGTTCGTCAACTTGAATATTTTTTTGTTTTTCACAATGAGGCGTCTGGTAGCCGCCATATTGAATTTTGATTACTGTCATGTCTTTAGTGACACTCGCAAGATTGAGACAAATCGATTGACGTAAGAAGAATCATCAAAAACGGCCCACGAGTTTGGTCTCTAGTGTGCTACAAAGGTACAAACGTACATACTTACATACATTCATACATACATACTTACATAGGATGTTAAACACATTACCCTTCCTTTCCGTCGCGCATTGGGTAAATAGTGCCGTTATCGATTCAAATTCAAACGGTTTTAAAACCACTTTGCCATACTTTACAAGAACAGAAAAATGCAAAAAAAGTATTCCATTTCCCTGTCTTTCCTTAAAAAATAAAAGTTACTTACATTAGTAATAGTAATTATATCTAAAGGACAAAAAGTAATATCCGTCCAGAGCTAAATGAGAATGATCTTTTCATCTGTTGTCAAAGATTATTGGGAATCAAAAGGATTTCCTCCTCATTATAGACAGATGATTCGTATTTATTGTGACTGAGCTATTTTTGGTCGACTGATGAAGGACACTCTACTTTTGTACGTAAAGTGATAAATAGAATAGGGATCTGGTAATAATTGCAATGAAATGAAGACATTTTGTTTCACTCCATTCGCTCGAAAATGGGCGACCAATTATAATGTAAATCTAACCTAAAGCCAGTCATTATAGCCCTACGGCTAGGTATATTAAACTGTAGTATCTGGGCTAGATACTTTTTCTGTGCCTATAGCTCTTAGATATTTAGAACTATACAAGGTCCTTCTTAATATGCTGACACTTTTTAACGGGATGTTCAGACCATCAAACTGAACAACTTTCTCTATGGGACCAACATCGAAATCGCGAAAAAAAAATCAGCCGCCCCATACATTTGGCTCGAGTAGGTTTGCAGTTTTGTATGGAAGAGCTGATTTTTTTTTTCGCGATTTCGATAGTAGTCCCATAGAGAAAGTTGTTCAGTTTGACGGTCTGATCATCCTCTTAAAAAAGTATTATACTACCAATTACCTAGTCTATGCCTTAAATCTAATCTGATCTAAGCAAAGACATTACTTATAGCTAATGGCATAGGTGGGTTATATAGGCATTCAATTTTGGTTCTATAGTGAAAGATGTTTAGTTTGATGGTGTGGCCTTTGATATTTAACTCATTTAAGTTTACCCTTGCTTGCCTTATACACCACTAGTTTTTAATTAGTAACGAAACTTTAAGGGTGTATTCAGACCGTGAATCTGAACAACTTTCCCTAAGGAACAAGGGTCGAGAAATGAAAAAAAATTTTGGACCTCCCATAGAAAATCGACCGGCCATTCCGCACTTTTGTATGTGAGGTCCAAAAAAATTTATCATTTTTCGACCCATATTCCTCAGGGAAAGTTGTTCAGATTCACGGTCTGAATACACCCTTAAAGTTTCGTAACTAATCAAAAACTACTGGTGTATACAGGGTGAAATTGATAGCATTAGCATCCTTTTAAACTAAGAGTCTAACCATCAAACTGAACAACTATTACTATGAGAGCAAACCATTCGGAGAAAAAATCAAATCTGCTGTCCCATACTAAACTGCACCCGCCGCCGCTGCCTACATGAATCAAATGTATGAGACAGCTGTTTTTTTTTTTTGCTCCGATTGGTTTGCTCCCATAGTAAAAGTTGTTCAGTTTGATGGGTAGACTCTTAGTTTAAAAGGATGCTAATGATATCAATTTCACCCTGTAGATGATGATAATTATGATGATGAAACAAAACAAACAAACAATGTCCCATAATCCTCTGCCTGTTACAACGACAATCATCAAAGATTAGAGTAAATATCAACCAGAATCCGCGGCCTCACCATTTGCGGTTCAAGGCCGTAAGTAAATTAGTTTTTCCGCGACATTGTCTGTGGTTTCCATCGCGGCAAAAGGAACTAAGTTCGACTGTTGGAGGAAACACAGAGTTTATTTTACTCTTTGAGTAAACATGGGGTTAGGGCCAGCAGTTACTATAGGGGTGATTATACATATGATATTGAACAACTTTCCCTAAGAACTCAGTAGATAATTCACAAAAAAAAATTTGGACCTTCCATACTAAATGCAATCAGTTGATCAAACGTTTGTATGAAAAATATTTTTTTTTCCGAATTTCCCTTATTGGGGAAGTTCTTCAGTATTTTGTGTATCGTATTTATAACAAAATCTACTGCTGGACATTTATGGGTTATGAAGAGAGTACTAGGAATAAACCGCATTCAATCATGGGTAAGACCGACTGCTCTCAAACGGTAAAGGGAAACATCGTAAGGAAAACTGCATTCGCTGCAAAAGAAATTCCTATGCATATGTGAAGGAACGTATACAGGGTGAAATTGATATCATTAGCATCCTTTTCAACTAAGAGTCTACCCATCAAACTGAACAACTTTGACTATGGGAGCAAACCAATCGGAGCAAAAAAAATCTGCTGTCCCGTACATTTGAGTGGTGTAGGCAGCGGCGCGGCGGGTGCAGTTTAGTATGGGAGATCAGATTTTTTTTTTGGTCCGATTGGTTTTGTCCCATACTAAAAGTTGTTCAGTTTGACGGGTAGACTCTTAGTTTAAAAGTATGCTAATGACATCAATTTCACCCTGTATAGGCTGATAACGATGAATTGAAGACAAGACTAATTTTGATGCCATTCTGTACATGGATATTGTAGCGCTGCTGTTGCTCTAAATTCAGCTAATGTGCTGGCTTGTTATTATAGTCCCACTACTGTTGGCTCCTTCAATAATTTCCGTTACCCCTGCACCGGCATTATGCAGGAAAGCATAATCTCCACTCCAGCACATAAGCATTGCCTTGATTAAACTACCTCGAAGGATTCAGCCAACCTTAGCAACGCATCTCGGGGGAAATTACACTGAATACTTTGCCTTAGTGCGTATAGTTGTTGAGGAATTTGTTTTATGGAAAAATCGAATTATACACAGGCCGTTTTGGTAGTGAAGTTTATTGTTTAGTTTTATTTGCAGAGCATTTGCGTTGCGTGTTTGAGAACGAATTGTTTTCTCTCTATAATCATTATTTTACCTAAAACTAATCTACCCTGTGCATAAATGTATTGCATGTATTGTACCCACTGTCCATAATAAGTGGCGACGGGCTCACCCCCCGTCACACTGGACAGAGTTTCGGTACTACTGGTGAAACGTGGATGTTCTGAGGTTTCAGAAGATCTCTGACTACCCCCTCGGGGAATATAGTCGTGAGCATATGCTATGCCTGTGCATAAATGCACTAGTTGTAAACAATAACTGACTGTACTTTTTTCTAAAAATACGATTTGGTATTGGTCCACTAATATTTCTGCTTTGGTACAAATCCGAAAATGGGTCGCGATATTTTTATGCAAACTAGATACCTAACTACCTAAAAAAAGACCTGGAAAAAGTTGGTCCTCACGGGACGCCCGGCAGATGTTAAACTTCTACCTGCAAGGGTGTTTAAATAAAGTTTTCTTTCAGATGGTCTTTAAAAAAATCTTATTTCGTCACACGAAAAGGTTGCTGATCAGAATTTCAAAACCTTCCCATGAAAAGTTTCACTTCAAAAAGTGTTCTGGTATTTTGCATCGAGTACCCACCCGTATCTCAGATCCAATTGAGACGTATAATATGACGTATTATACTTCTCAATTCGATCTGGGATGGGTGGAATATACTTGCACACATCGTTAAGAAACCTATACTTCTATCTTCTTCTTCTTATCGAGTGGGCTGCAGCCCTGGTGTCAGAGTTTATTCAAACCGCCTTACGGCCTCTGACGTGGTTTTTATGTAACGACTACTACCCCCAGAGATAGTAGCCGGGACCAACAGGCTAACGTGCCATCCGAAGCACGGAATCATCTTTCTTTTTCAGACAATCAGGTGACTCAGCCTGCAATGTCCTAACCAACTGGGGAAAAACGCACAAAGTGACATTTCACTAGGTGCCCCCCGTGGGAATCGAACCCACGACCTCCGTGTCAAGAGCCACGGAGGCATTAGATACTTCTATTATATACAGAGATGTTTGAACTGTTATAAGAAAATAGCAAAAAAACGCCATTAATACTTTCATACCCCGAAACAGATTTAATTATTATTATACGTCCATAAAAATTAAAATTGCATTGTTATTTAATAAGCAGTAACAAACGTCGTCAAAGGTCTGCCTCTACCAAATCTTGAAAAAAGATTTGGTAGAGGCAGACCTTTGACGACGTTTGTTAAAAATGCCAGGTTAAAAGCAGCTGAAATCAACTGGAATGTATGACAAGATGTATGGAACTAGAGGAAGCAAGAGAGGTGTGTCAGAAACGCCCAAAATTGAGATTTATAGTCTCTGCTTACCTCTCCGGAAAAAAAAGCGTGAGTTTATGAATGTATGTTAAGAAAAAATATATTTGTGACTGACAAGACCTTTGCTTTAAAATTGATTATGTTTCATCGTTATCAGCCTGTCATAGTGCTGAACATTAGGCCTCTTCCAAAGTACGCCAAAAAACTGTATCACCTGCTCATCCAGTCACTCTCCACTGTTTCTCAGGTTATCCGTCATTGCACTGGTGGGAGGGCATCTCACACTACGCCGACTAATTCGTGGTATCAGTTTTAACTTCTTCGGTGATTATGATTCATCATCATCATCATCAGCCAGGTGAAATTGATATCATTAGCATCCTTTTAAACTAAGAGTCTATAAACCCATCAAATTAAACAACTTTTACTATGGGAGCAAACCAATCGGAGCAAAAAAAAATCGTTTGTCTCATACTAAACTGCACCCGCCGCCGCTGCCTACACGACTCAAATGTATGGGACAGCAGATTTGTTTTTTGCTCCGATTGGTTTGCTCCCATAGTAAAAGTTGTTCAGTTTGATGGGTAGACTCTTAGTTTAAAAGGATGCTATCATTAGCAAATTGATATCATTATCAATTTCACCTTGTATACGTGGGCACAGGCCTACCCTCTAGGAGGGTGTTTGGGTGTTAGTCCACCACGCGTGCCCAATGCGGATCGGTAGACTTCACATACGTATCAGAATTTCTTCTTCTGCATAATTATACAAGTTTCCTTACGATGTTTTCCTTCACCGTTTGAGAGCAGTCGGTAGGAATACGTACATAAGTTAGAAAAACTCATTGTTACGTTATTTTGATTAATAATCCTTAAATATTTTATTTAAATACAAGGTGTAACAGAACACCCTAGTAAAATTTTAAAGGAGTGGTTAAGACTATCAAACTAAACAACTTTTACAACGGATACGAAGCCATAAAAAAATCGGCGTCTCATACATTTTCTTCACCATCATTTTTGATTTTCTTGAGAGGCTCCATAATAACAGTTGTTCAATTTGATGGGCTAGACCACCCCTTTAAATATTACTAAGTTATTTGAGAACGAATTTGACCTGTAAAAATCCGCAATGACTTGGAAACGTCATAATGAAGAAACGAGGATTGGAGACCACGTTACTTTGACTGTACCAACTATACCAACGCTATACATAATTATAGACCTACATCAAACTTGAGGACTACCATAGTGGCATCCAATATCCATCTTTTATCCCTCATAGAAAAGAACCCCTTTTGGTGGGTGATTGCATGCGTCGTAAAAAACTACCAACAATGGCTGGGGTGTGCTATTTTCACAACCACATTACCGTTTTGAAGAAAATGCTTAGGACCTGCGTGGCAAATGACTAAAAATAGATTGTGACATCACTAATTCAATAGCTTTTTCATCTTAAGAGGCCTATTACAAGCTCAGTGGCGCCCTCACCACAATAATAAAGATTTCTCAATAAAGAAAGCCTAAATTAAAAAAGTGCTACTCCAATAAACTACAAAAGCCTTCAAACAATTTTTTGTAGAATAGTTTTTGTGTAGAATAGTTCTAAAAATTCCACTTTTAAGAATTTTCAAAATAAAAAAAAAACCCGACTGCGTAAAAAACTATTAACTGAAAAGATAAAAACAAGCTCCTTAAATCAGCTATAATAACTTTGTTTAAGCAAATTAATACAATTTGAATGTTATTACTTATTAGGTAGGTAGGTATCGCAAACGGGGACAAAGAAAAATGACCTATTTGTTGGTTATTGGTTTGTCCCCGCCTGCAATACCTACCTACCTAATAAGTAATAACATTCAAATTGTATTAATTTGCTTAAACAAAGTTATTATAGCTGATTTAAGGAGCTTGTTTTTATCTTTTCAGTTAATAGTTTTTTACGCAGTCGGGTTTTTTGTTTTTCTAAATAATTTAGTTTATTTCATACTTTCTAGTCTTGTGTCAAAATGGTTGCATAAAAATACTATAATATATATATATTTGGAATCTGCTCTTCACCAGCTTTCATTTGATACCCATATTGTATTTTTTTACGAAAAAAATTGGATTCTCCCCCCTCTCTTTTCTAATTCGCATACGCCATATTAAAATAATGTACCCTATGTCACTCTCACTATTTTTACGAATCTAACGACACCTCATACGTTAAAATCCATCAAGCCGTTTAGGCTGTAGCGCGTGCCAAAGAAATAGACATACAAACATACATACATACATACATACATACATACATACATACATACATACATACGCTCGAAAAACATAACCCTCCTTCTGTCGCAGTCGGGTAAAAAGCGGCCGTTTTGTTTTTCTTTTTTCAAATTTGCATGTTTAGACCTATAAAAACCTAAAAAAATCTTCTAGTTTGGAGGCTTTTGTAGTTTATTGGAGTAGCACTTTTATAATTTAGGCTTTCTTTATTGAGAAATCTTTTTTATTGTGGTGAGTGAGCTAGGCCACTTAATGCTAGCTAACATTAAGAGTAAGTTTGTACAGAAAAAATAATTGTTTTAATAATTACGAAGAATGAGAAAAACAACGGACGAAGAAAAAATGCTTAAGCACTTTAACTTTTAACATTTAAATAAAACATTTCCAAGAAGATCTGTTGACAACAGGACTTCAAAACAGTGTCTTAGTGTCTAAACACACTATACCGAAAGTACGCGACCGAAGATCCGCGGCTGAGTTTACGTTCCGACCATGTTCCGACGTATTCGGGTAATATGACACACCATAAGCGCCGAACTTACGCGGCAGAAATTCAGTTGCGTAAACTTGCGTAACTTTGTTCAGTCCCCGCCCCCGGATTTTCGTCGGCAATCGAACCGAACTTCGGTCGCGTAAACTCGCGTATAATGTGTGCACTACAGACTAAGTTGCCGCTGAACTTACGCCCGACCGAAGTTCGGCTGTACGCTATAACGCAACGTAATTTCGGCATAATGTGTCGTCGTTCATTCAAATAGCATTGCTGGCGTAATCGTGCCGAACTTCGGTCGCGTACTTTCGGCATAATGTGTTTAGACACTTATTGTTGTAAAATTCTCCTCAAACTTTTACATGTTTAGATATTGTTGTAAATGAAACGACAGTTGAACCAAGACTGATTTTATTATCTACCTACATGCAATATAATGACATAATTTTATTATTAATATTATTAATTATACCCTTATATTAATATTATTACATCATCATCATGTCTTTTTTTTTTTTTTTTTTTTTTAGTTACACCTTTTAGACATTTCTTACAACTTTTCTGTGAATAATCGATTTGAACTGGCAAATTAATTAGTACAAAATAATAGCCGTAAAGAATTTTCGCAATTAATATCATGAATTCAATAATTATTTAGTTATTTACCTTTTAAGGATGTTTTAGCATGCATAATCAATCATAATTCTTAATATATTTATTTCTATACTTATACAATTTTATTTACTTATTTATATCTCATGTCATTTTAGTTTATATAAAATAGACAGGATAATGTAATTAGAGATTGGTACATGAATCTTAATATTTCTCTTTGTTAGGTATATTCACATTGGGTGTCATATTATAACATAAAGAATATATATATTTTTTCTTTAATACATTTTGTTTTTCTTTTTATATTTAGGTACATAACTATTTTTTGCTCTTCTGAAAGATTTGTTTCAATTGTAATCGAGCTTTAACAGCCGCCGGTCTGTCTTTGTTTGCTACACTTTCGGCTGTAGGAGCGATGGGAGATTTGGATGATTCAGATTCGCTGCTGAGAGCTTCTGTGATCCTCATCTCGGAGTCGCTCTCAGGGTGGTATGTTTTATCTATATCTGTGTCCGTGTATATTGTGCTATCACTGTCACCTTCACTATCTATTGCACTCGACCAATCATCTTCTACTTGTGTTGTCGACTCTTCTGACTTTGAGTTTTTATGTGACTGGCTTACCGGTGTGATTTCTTGTATTTTCAGCAGGTGTCGTCTGTTACGCCTGTAGCACCTCCCTGATGAATCTGTTACAAAATAAGATCGTGGCTGTTCCGCCCTGGCCTGCACCTGTGCGTATTTCCTTGTGTCTCTGTCTAACATTATTACCTGTTCTCCTGGCCGCAGTTCCGGTAGAAGTCGCGCATGCTGGTCGTAGTATAATTTTGACTTCTCTTGTTTTCTTTGTATATTGTCATAATCATTACTGTTATGATAGTTCGGTCGCAGCTTATCACTGTGTACTGGTAACTTAGTATTGAGCCTTCGCCCCATTAGCAGCTGCGAGGGCGACCCAATTCCGTCTCGTGGGGTATTTCTATAGTTTAATAACCCCAAATAAAAGTCTGTACCCGATGCCTTTGATTTTGCTATTTGATTTTTGATTGTTCTAACACTTCGCTCACTTCGGCCATTCGATTGCGGATAGTTCGGTGAACTCGTGTTATGAGTAAAACCCCACTCCTTTCTGAACTCGGTAAATTCTTTTGACGCATAGGCTGGTCCATTGTCTGTTATTAATTCCTCTGGTATTCCGTGTCTTGCAAACTGATCTTTCATTGCAGCTATCACAGTTTTGCTTCCTATGTTGGTCAATGGGCACACCTCTATATAATTTGAGTAATAGTCTACTAGTATGAGAAAATATTTATTTCCGCTCTGAAATATATCGGAGCCTACTTTTGCCCAGGGCACATCAGGTATGTGGTGTGGTTGCAGCGGCTCTCGCGTGGGCCGCGCGGCTCCTTCGCGACATGTGGCACAGCGGCGCACGGCCTGCTCCACGTCATGGGACATTCTCGGCCAAAACATTACCTCCCGAGCGTGCCTTTTACATCGGTCTATGCCCATGTGCCCCTCATGTACTCGTCTTATCATTTCTGCCCGCAATTCACGCGGAATAAATACAAGATTGTCCTTAAATAAGATTCCTTCAATAAATTCGAAACTTTCCCTGTACGACCACATTCCTCGCACGCGTTCATCGACTTGGTATTTATTTTCGGGCCACCCAATCCTTGTATATTCTTTTATTAATTTACATTCTTCGTCTTTATCCGTCGCCTCTCTAATTAGTTGTTGTTTGCTCCCGCTAAACCTGACATTATTGATCATGAAGCATGACTGCTCCGCAACTTCCTCCGATACCTTGTTCTTCATCAGCTCTGGTAAGGGCGCTCTTGACAGGGTGTCGGCTACGTACATATATTTCCCCGGCTTGTACATGACTTTAATGTCATAGCCTTGTATGCGAAGCATCATTCTTTGTAGTCGCGCTGGCACCGAATCTAATGGTTTGTTGAATAATGCTTCCAGCGGTTTATGATCAGTCTCAACGGTAACCTCCCCTGCCGAAAACATACTGATGAAATCTTTCCAAGCCATAAACAACAGCCAGCAACTCCTTCTCGATCTGTGCGTATCGTGTCTGTGTGTCGGTGAGCGTCGCTGAGGCAAACTCCACCGGACGACCTGCCTGCAGTAGTACGGCGCCCAGCGCACGCGAGCTGGCGTCCACCGACAGCAGCACGGGCTCACGCGCCGAGTACAGCGCCAGCACAGGCGCGCTGCATACCAGCTCCTTTAGCCGCTGCACCGCCTTTCCATGCGCTTCTTCCCAACACCAAACGACATCTTTTTTTAAAAGTTGACGCAATGGTGATGCCACTTCCGAGTAATTCGGAATGAATTTGGACAAATAGTTTACCATGCCTAAAAATCGCTCTAAAGACGGCCGGTCGTGTGGTATCTGCATCTCTTTTATGGCTTTCAGTTTGTTATTATCGACACGCATGCCTTGAGCACTAAACGTGTGACCCAAGTAGCTCACCTGCTTCACGCAAAATTCGCATTTATCTATATTAAACCGAATTCCTACCTTTCGTGCCCGTTCGAGTAGACTCCTCAATCGCGTATCGTGCTCCTGTACGGTGGCACCCCACACGATCACGTCATCAACGAATGAGTCGACCCCCTCCAAATCTTCTAGAAGCTGTCGTATTTTTGCGTGAAATACTTCTGACGCGCAATTTATTCCGTACGGTAAACGTAGAAATTGGTACCTACCGAATGGCGTCCCGAATGTACATAAATCCGCACTGTCATCTGTAATCTGAACCATCCAAAATCCTGAACGAGCATCAAGTTTACTAAAAAATTTTGCACCTTCGAGTTTGGTCGCGATCTCGGTGATGGTGGGCAGCGGATAGTGCGCGCGCCGCACCACCTTATTCAGCGGCCGCGGGTCGAGGCACACCCGAATGCTCCCATCCTTTTTTGCCGCGACGACAATGGCGTTCACCCACGGTGTGGGGTGATTGACCTTACGTATCACTCCCATTTGCTCCATGCGATTTAATTCATCCAATAACTTTTCCCGCACTCCGATAGGTATTTTTCTGACTGGACAGACCGACGGGTGTGCTCCCTCCTCAATAACAATTCTATACTTTCCTGGTAATTTTCCTAACCCCTTAAACAAATCTTCACAATTTAAATCCTTCACATTGACTGAAAATACACGATTTACCATTCCTAATTGTTCACATGCATATTTTCCTAGTACACTCTGACAATCACTTTGTGAAATAATAAAATGTAATTTGTAAACCTTCGATTTATAAATCCATTCAATATTACATGATCCCGCAATAGGTATTAGATTTCCACAAAATGATTGTGCCTTTGTGAAGTCGGGTTTCAAATAAGTCCTGTCAAACCCTAAATTTAAAAATGTATTTAATGATAACACATTTAGGTCTGACCCTGTATCTAGTTTAAATTTTTCTGTTTTTCCATTACTATTTAATATCAAAAATTCATACCATTTATTAGAGTCCTTACTGCTAGAATTCCCGTCGATCGTTGATACGTAATATAAGTCCGTGCTCTCATCGTCACTATCACCACCGTCATCATTTATTTCGTACACATTTTTTTTACTTACTTTTACGCACATTCTTTTGTAATGCCCGATTTCACCGCACCAAAAACATTTCACTCTTTTAGCCGAACAACTATAGCCACTATTACACCGTTCATTACCGCACGCATTACAAGATCGTGCCTGCGATGACTTGGCTGAGCTGCTTCGCTGACCACCAGCGCCTGCGCCCCGACCGCGTGCCTGTCCTTGGCCCGGCGGCCGGCCCCAGCCTCTGCCCCGGCCGCCGCCGCCTGCGCCGCCTGCACGCGCCGTCCCGTACCCGCCGTACACAGCATCCACCGCCGCTGATGACGTCGCTATTTCCGCTCCTCCTCCCGTCCTGGTCCCCTCAATCTGTCGTTTCTCCTCAGTAGACATTTCACTCGCCTGGCATATTTTCACCGCCTTATCTAGAGTGAGATCGTCGGCCCTGAGAAGCCGGTCACGTATCTTGCCGTCTTTTACCCCACACACTAATCTATCACGAATGAGACCGCTCTTCGAGATCTTTAAAATCGCAGTATTGCGTAAGTAATTTCAAAGCGGTGACATACTCATCTATCGATTCGTTTAACTCCTGCTGCCTGGTAAAAAATTTGAAGCGTACCATTGTCGTATTTTGCTTTGTTCCGAAGTGCTCATTAAACTTTTTTACCAATGTTTCCAGATTTTCGCGTTTCTCATCCTCTGTATACTTAAATGTGGAGTAAACATCGTATCCATCCGCACCGATTAAATTCACGAATAAACAGGCCTGCACATCACTTGGCTCTTTGGACAAGCCAGATGCCTTCGTAAACACCTCAAACTGCCTATACCATTTACGCCACGCGTCGGCGCGGGCCGCTGGTCCACCTTCCAAACACAATTCCGATGGTGGACGCGCGTGTTCCATTGTTTTTGTACGTTAACGAGTTCTATTATTTGTAACTAAGTATGATTAGACACAATAATGTGCTGCAACACTGTTAGGTATTCTAAAATAAAATTCAATTCGCGACCGCTGTCACCATGTTGTAAATGAAACGACAGTTGAACCAAGACTGATTTTATTATCTACCTACATGCAATATAATGACATAATTTTGTACATACCCTTATATTAATATTATTACAGATATTATTTCCAAAAATTTAATAATAAATTTCCGGAATCTGCGCAATACTGATCGACATTTTTCTATTGTCTCTGAACCCCAGCTCATTTCATCCTCGAAGATCTTTCTTGAAATATAGCCTTGTATCTATAGTTTTAGGGGTGACTTTTGTTTGATAACTATAGGGTGGTTCAGTACAGAGTGACACAGTGTAGAGATGCTGACACTTAACTTCTATGTTATTAGAGTCTGTTTTCAGTATTGTGTGTGTTATCAACAATTTTATGGGACGAGTCAGCTCATAGAGCCAGTCTTACGATCTTTTATAACCTTTCTTTTATTTTATTAAAAATCCCCTGTTCTTTTGTTGCTATTGGTTCTGAACTAAGAGTATTTGTTAAAACTAAAATGAAAGGAACTTGACTTAGATTTTGAAGGCTAAACCTAGAAACGTTTGATGCTATAGAAATTTGAATCAATTTGACATATTTTCAGTTAGTTAATTAAGTAACTAAAATTGGCTAAATTTCATCATGCCAATTTGATTGACTCAAAACCAGGAAGCTGGAATAGGTATTGTCAAAACCAACTTAATGGAATATTTACTTAATTAAATCTTATAATAATTAAATTATGATATTAAATCTTATAATTAAAAATCGTTTGTTATAAATAATGAAGAATTTTTTTGCTAGCATTCATTATTCGATTTCTAACGCTCCAAAGTGTAAAGGCCTCCGCACATTGCAGCGATATTATCGAGCGATTTTATCGAGCGATATTATCGACAGCGATTTCGCGACACCTTACACACTGCAGCGATTCCGCGATTCGCGTCACGCATGCGCCCCACCACTGAATGTAGTCGAAAGAGTTGCGATAATATCGCGGCAGTGTGTGGGATCGAGCGCGTCCCCATACACAATGTACTGGAAACAATTATCGCAAAATCGCAGCGATATTAGCGATATTAATCAGTGGAACAGTCGAGAGAGGGCGTCCGAGGAGAACTTACCACGACCAAATAAATGGTCTTCTCCGAAAAGGACAAGTGCGTAGCACCCTCAACCGACGGAAGTGCATGAAGAGATGTATGAATGTGGATGAGGCGAGAGAAGTGTGTCAGAATCGTAGTGTGTGGCGAGCCGTAGTTTCTGCCTACCCCAGTGGGATAGTGGCGTGAGTATATGTATGTATTATCGCTGCAAAGAGCGGAGGCCTTTAGTACGAGTATCAAGAGAGGTTTAGTAGTTTATTGAGTGCATACCTACGAGTTTTCAAGCTTCGAAATTGTTAAATAAAACCGGTCAAGTGCGAGTCTGGCTACTCGCGTACAGAGGGTTCCGAACCACATCACCACACAACATTATTCATTTACGAAAAAAAAACTCCTTCACCTTTAGCGCGAGACCACTCACAGTTGACAAGTTGTTATTATTTGTAAGCAAACTCTACAGTATAACACTGTATAATTTGCTCTATAGTCGCACCAAATATGTCGCTTGTATTATGTTACCGTTTTTACTATAGAGTGAGAAGAAATACATTGATAAACACTAGTTTCTTGTATGAGGATCGCCTAAATTTTAAACTTTTTGAAATTTTTATTATTTTGTTAGCATATCCACCACAATAACGCACATTCTATGAAAATTTCAAGTTTAAAAGCTACAGCCATAAATAGATAGAACATATAGACAGACGGATGGACAGCAGCCCCGTACGGCTCCGTTTTCACCCTTTGGGTACGGAACCCTAAATGCAAAAGTAGCGTTGATTCACAAAACTCATTTTAAAAAAAATCTGCAAATTATTATACAAGGTGTTTCGTAAGAATAAATTTTTAAAACTCTTAAGGGGGTTGTTTAGACCGTCAAACTGAACAACTTTCTCTATACGACCAACATCGAAATCGCGAAAAAAAAAGGGATATCCTATACATACTTTAGTTCTAGTCAATTTGTAGAGTATGGAACATCAATTTTTTTTTTCGCTATTTCGATATTGGTCCTATAGTGAAAGTTGTTCAGTTTGATGGTCTACACCACCCCCTTAAAGGTTTATTTGTATTTTTGTAACACCTTGTATAGCACTAGTTTTTAATTAGTAACGAACGAAACTTTAAGGGTGTATTCAGACCGTGAATCTGAACAACTTTCCCTAAGGAACATGGGTTGAAAAACGTGATTTTTTTTGGACCTACCATAAAAAAGTGCGGATCGGCGATCGCTTTTCTGTCTGTTCTATGGGAGGGAAAGTTGTTTATATTCACAGTCTTAAAACACCCTTAAAGTTTCGTTACTAATTAAAAACTAGTATATCAGTTCCGTTAAAATTTCCACAATAGTTGGCTACTTTGTTAATGTGGAAACAAAAGTAAGGACAGCGGATGAAAGCCATTTTACTGTTCCACTAATAAGTTTAGCTCTAAAGTCTAAATAATAAACCCAACTCTCCTCATTAAACCATTTCCGACTAAAAGTTACCTCTGTAAAATAACAAACAGTAATTATATGAATGGCGAATTAATTGACCTAAGATACTCTTCCACAATAAATCTCTTCTTAGAATTAATGGGAACATCAATTTCATTGCTACCGTTTTAATAAAAGCCGTCTGCTTGCTATTTATCATGGTGCTATAACAATAAAGAATTTTCCTTATTTCTTATGTTTTCGTTTTGTTTATTATCTTCTTTACTAATAATACAAATGTCATGTCATTGTATCTGATCTGGAATTTGTGTTCTATTTTACTCTTTATTAATATTATTATATGTCTTAAGTTCCGTAATCACGGGAGATTAAGTCCCGGACCTTTGGAAGGCGTGCATGGAGCCGAAGCCAACATGTAGAGGCACGTTCAAAGGCAATTTAATCTAAATGTAAGGAATACACCATGACGGATACCATCTCCGAGCGCACAACATGATACACACGGGGATGGTCCCCGCCAGGTGCAAAGACTATTGGAGTCCGGCGCTATGGCCGTCATGAAAAAATAAGGTCTTGGGCTATGGAGGTGAAAGATGGATGGATGGATACTTTATTATTACTAACATCAAACGTTACTGTCCCAATGTTGGTGACATTCCTCCCTTCGGTTTTCTATCAAAAAATCACTATTCTGAGTGACGTCTTCTCTTCCTAATCTCATATCCCTTCTCCGGTTAAAATAAGGTATTTGTCGGGAATGTAGAAAATTTTATCGTTAAGTATTAGAATTCGTTCATTCTCAATGAATTCATTTTTGTATAGAAGGTGTTACAAAAATACAAATAAACCTTTAAGGGGGTGGTGTAGACCATCAAACTGAACAACTTTCACTATGTGACCAATATCGAAATCGAGAAAAAAAAAATGTTCCAAACTCTACAAATCGACTAGAGCTAAAATATGTATATCAAATATTTTTTTTCACGATTTCGATGTTGGTCCCATAGAGAAAGTTGTTCAGTTTGATGGTCTACACCACCCCCTTAAGAGTTTTAAATATTTATTGTTACTTATGAAACACCCTGTATATCGCGCGAAGTGCAGAATTATCCGGTTAAATATTTTATTTAATTTTCACCCGAATAGGTATTAAAAAAATTACT
This sequence comes from Agonopterix heracliana, assembly GCA_963693445.1. NCBI lineage: Eukaryota > Metazoa > Arthropoda > Insecta > Lepidoptera > Depressariidae > Agonopterix > Agonopterix heracliana. The sequence continues at coordinate 7,255,264 of OY856327.1, forward strand.
GATAGAGGTGATTCACAACAACATATTGAAATTTTGCACCGATTTAAAATATTGGGATAAAAGCCGAAGGATGATGATTATGAAACTAAAACGAAGACCTTCAATCCAATCCTAAACATAAATGTGAGGATGTGATGCAGGAGGTAAAAGTAATAGGTAGGTATAAATAAAATACGAAAAGCCAAAGAAAAACAAAAGTAAACAATAATTCTTCCGACCGAACATTTATGGGACTAATCAGCACACACATTGTGGTAAACGTTATCATAATTATTTGGTCCCTTGTGATCAGTGGAGCCCAATTATTGTCATAAACATTTTATTTTTATTATTCTTATTCTTTACGAGTAAAGTTAACAAATCAAATTATTTATGTATACAATTAAATTTGCAGGTATATATCTAAATAAAATATAAGTAACTAAATTTGTAAAGACGCCTGCATTTTATTTGTTATATCTAATTTGAAAAATATCATGTTGTATAAAAGTTTAAAAAAAAAAAAAAAAAAAAACGTACACTTTGTTATTTTCATTCTCATTGTCAGATACCTACTGGTTTATATGCATAATCAGGAATAACTTTTGCCTAAAAATCGAGGATCTTACCGGAAGTATGAGCGCGCCAAAATAGTAATAGAAAAGGGGATCGTCTCTAATGAACCATTACGCTCGGGAGATTGGGTGGCCACAGTGAAAGAAAGGGACTAATTCAATTCGGACCCTTTGTGGGGCATACGTGAAATTATTACAAAGCATTTTCTTTGGTATTGTTGCTTAATATTTGGTGCTAAATACTTTGTTGACATCAAAAAGCAATTAGTTTCATTTATGTTGAAATTTATTAAGCCTATCGTAACATTAGTTTTACAGTATTTCAGTTTACCTTGGTATTTTGTAATTATTTAATTCATTTTAATGAATTTACTGGACAGACGACTATCTCTCTCCACTCTCTGGACTATGGACTCTCGACATCCAAACTTACCCCAACGTGCCCCCTCAGCTATTCTGTGCTAAGGGTTCGACTTCAAACATAATCATGTTTCTTGATAAAGTTTAGGTAAGATTAGCTTAGGTTTCTTTTCTTTTATTATTTTATACACAATTGTTTTCTTCTTTAATATTCAATTCAATGCACTTAATTCACTTGATCAATTGACATTTGAGTCTTATTAGAAACGAGACCAAGTGTCACTTTTATAAATCCCAATAAAGCTTTTAAATATTGTGAATTTCTCTGAAAGCAAAATTTCTGTGTGCAAATAAAATACGAGTTTAAGCGTATAGAACTCAGTATCAAGTGACTTGTTTGTATATTTGCGTGTATTTTCAATTCTTCGCGTATCGCTGATTTGGAATTGAAATGTCTTGATTTATTCCGTTTACATTTCCTCCTTTCCATTATGTTTGAGAACGTTGCTCATTATTATGGCTCTTGATAACTTACCTGAGATTGAAGAAAAAGAAATGGGAAAACCGACGATACTGATTTTCAGGGTTCAATTCAATTCAATTCAAAACCAAAACAGAACATACATTTGAATACAGATAAAGAAGTCCGTCAGTCAGTTTCTTAGACAAACAAGGAACCCTTATACTTTTGTCCATTCTGCCTGTCTGTCTGTCGGTCTGTATGCCGGCCTCAATAAATCGCTCATCTTTGCATCTATTGAATCGAAATTTGACATGAAGCAAATAACAGTAACCCAAAAACAGAATAACTATGTTTTAGGAGTCACGTTGCAGGTATTGACCCGAGTACACGTCTCGCGTGGTTTTCGCGCGTCGCGTTTTTGCCTGCCACGAGGCTCCGCAATCCTCAATCTCTTCTTGTTCTTGAACAAAAACAATCCCTGAGATTGGGATAGATACTCCCATAAACTACACTTGACACTGGCGGAAATGCGGTGCTACGCACAAGCAAAAAGCCATTAATTTATAAAGAAAAAAAAAAAGAACTATGTTTTAACTATAGGTACCAGGATGCTGTAGCCCAACCAGTTTCTGAAAAAACCTGGAACATAAATCTATTTTCTGATACAAACTAGATGGCTTTGCAGGAAATTAAATCGCGCTATCATTAGGTTCAAAATTTTCTTATACTATGTAAGAAAATCTATATTACTACTATTTCGTTCTTATTCTGCTTATCCAATGGCTACGGAACCCTATCATGGGTGAGTCCGACACGCTCTTGGTCGGTTTTTTTAAAGAGGGTACCGAGACCGAGCCTCTAGTGCTGCCCTTAATCGTATTATTTTTAACCAACTTCACAAAAGGAGCAGGTAATAAATGTGTCTGTGTTACGACATGACTTCGTCATTTTTTGACCGATATAGAATATTTTTTGTCATTCTGAAGAACTGGAAAAACTAGGGTTGCCACCTTATTTACTTCTCAAACTGATTTTACAAATGATGGAAAAAAAATACCATAAATCATAATGGTAAAGGTTCTTGCACCAAATTTGGCTAGGCAACCCGGCGGCGGCGTTACCCCCTGCGTAAACTCGTTCTCTAAACAAAATGAAACAGATGCACAATTTTACGGTCGGATCTTAATATATAATGTTTAATTAGGGACAAATATTTGTATAGGTAACGAATATGAATATTTGTACCCGAGTCATGGATGTTTGTATCTATATATCTGTGTGTCCGGTGAATAACGGTCCAACTCAAAAAATGCAACTTTACAGGAGAGCCTAAAAACATATTTTTTTTGTAAAAAAAATTATTTTCTCGAAAACCGTTTCATATTTTTTGAAGCAAATCACTGTGTCTTCTAGATATTTTTATGGTCTTTTATTATTATATGGTTTAGTCTATGAAATACTTACTGTGTTGGAGATATTTCGTTCAGAAGTTGAATTAAACCTTTTGACACTAATAAAAATACGTTACATTATGATTTAAATTGAGTTAGGGCCTTTTACACTTCACAATAACCTTTGTGTAAAATGGTTTATGTTATTTTTTAATTTCATTTTTATTCCATCCCTTTCTTAAATACACACCACCGGAAAACTTACTTTGTAAACTGAATCAAAACGAATTGATGAAAGTAGTTTTATTTAGGTAAAACAAGCTCATCACAAAATTACAAAGTGTTTTTTGAGTTAAATTCTTTTTCACTAAGGTAACATTTTGTGCGTATGGATTTAAATCTAATATTTAATATTATTTTTAAGGAAAAATATAACAAACACTTGCAAAATGTACTTTCTAAGCTCACTGTTTAAGCTTTTAATATCTACCATATTCAGCATTAAACTTAAATGACACAAAAATTTGACATTTTCTAGAAAAAAATATTCATTTCGTTATTAAGTAGGTAAGTAATTTTATCATGTATAGGTATATTTTTTTGATGGGTAACACTAGCTTATATGCAAAATTTGGTGACGTGGGTAATGCCGCGTGGTATCAGTAATGCTGGAAAGTGAAATATTAAACAAAAAATCATTATAACAACAATACAAAAACAAATTCTAAAGCGACGCATGCTTAAAAACTTATCAAGTTAGATCACGATTCTGTGCCTCAAAATTGTATGACCAGTCTGATGTATTGTCATTCTTAATACACGTTTGATATCCGGTTCGCTTTGCAGTGTTGTTATTATACAAAATACAAGATATTCTAGGAAAAAAAATAGTTTAATTTCAAAGAAAAAAAAACAACAGATTCTTTCTTTACCACTCTATGTACAAGCCTATGCTTGAAGTGCGGTACGGCAATCCCTAGCTAAAACAAGGCCTGACATTTTCACTTAGTTCAATCTAACAGTACCATCCTTAAAAAAAATCGCCAGATTGTATTCATACTAAGTGATTCTTATTCTCACTACATAAAAGAAAATATTTGGTGATAGACGGTTTAACTCACTTATTCAACATACATTTTTGGTGAGATGTATAGCGTTCTCCCCAGTCCCAAATGATGTCAGTTTCCGTACGTAGCCCGCTATCAAACGCGCATCATATTCATGAGCTACACTTGATTTTTTATGAAGGTATTAACTATTAAGGTTTTTGAAATTTGGTTTAACTCAGATAAATTATATTTCACAAAACAAAATAAATTGTGTCGAAGGATTTAAGTCGAAGTAAATCCATGTTCACCTAATTTTATATTTGTTTTATGATCTAACTCTATTTCAACCATTGTGCACGATAAAAAAATTGACTTAAATCGTTTTGTAATAAGTCTATCTCTGAAATTATTAAAGGTATGAATATTCCAGTAACACCATTTTGTAGAGAAAAAAAAATTGAGTATTATGGCATTCAAAACTCATTTTGGATCTAAGTTGAGTTAGACCGTTATTCACCGGACCCACAGATATGTATTCTATATCGTTGTCTAGTTATCATAATACAAGTCCAGGCTAGATTCTGGAACATTAAATGTGACTAGATAATTTGTGTGACACTGTCCAAGATATTTATTTATTATTTATTTTATTTTATTTTAATTAACAATTACAAACTGCTTTATTCTACAAATAATACCAGTATACATGAACTTAGATCGTGTTTTCTTTCAAGGCGATAAAAAACTTCTAGATCTTTTTGTAAGTAAAGTTCACCTTTACCATATTAAAGAGTTTCAGAAGGAATGACGTGTCTGTGACAATATATTAGCTTACCCTTTGAAACTGAAAAGGGATTCTTATCTCTGCGGTGATAACTGTTATTCTTCTGCAAATATGAGAGCGTCAGTAACCAAAAAACACCAAGTTATACAAATACTTGTTCAGAAAGAAAACAATGAATCAAGGCGTTAGTTATTAATCACGTCCATCTATTTAATGCTGCGTCACGCAAGGTATTATATTAGGGATGGGATGGAGCTCGTATCCGTTGCCTAAAATATTGGATATCCGGAAAAATACTAATAGTAGATTACACACTGAGGACAGGAAAGTAAGAAAGGTCTCATGTAATATTGTTGACCGAGGCGAAGAAGAAGTCAACAAACATGTGATCTGAGGTTTTCTTATTTACTGTCCGAGGTTAGTATACTATTTTTCTCCTCGACGGAGGTGGAAAGCGACAACTTCGTTTAGTGCAGCGGGACGACTATTGACGCTTACCATCCGGAGAGGAGAAAACGTAAATTATAGTGATATTAAAGGTAGTGTGAGTGAATTTTGGCAAGAATTATACAAAAGAAGATGGTCATGTCAAAATTCAAGTCTTATTTCGATAGTCTTTATTCTGGTCTTCAGAACACAAACAGCAATGTTTAAAATGTAGTCCTTTAAAGAGGATTCACTGGCAGACGTGTTCCGTGCGAGTTAGATGTCCACGTGACTCCGCCTTTTTATTTGGTGGTTCAAGAGTGTGTTTTTGGTCAAAAACAATACTTGAGCTCACACGTGTGTCTATTAACGAACAACGTCATTTTGATATTTAAACAAGACAGAAAAATTTTTCGTCCGATGGAGTCACAATTTTAAGATTAATGTAGATCCTTAAGATGTGGTTTGTAGATTTATAAAAGTGTCTTTCTACCTCTAAATTATTAAGGGAATATTATGGTCATGATTTTGACAGTATTCACAATAAGCCAAAATTATTATTTTAAAAAAACTACAATTGAAAGTTGTACGCGCCGATTACCGTGCAAAAAATGATCTTGTTTTATGACAGAAATACAAAGGTATGAACCTATTTTAACTTTAATTCACGCATTGCAGCACAGATTTTCCAAATTTGTCCGTATCAAAAAGCATAAGTAAAAAATTGTATCCATCTGATTCCGAAATGTCATCCCATGCCATCCCTAATTGTAATAGTGACTATAGGCTATAGCTATAACGTAACAAGCCAAATATATTACTCATTTTTTTAGTGCCTGCTGACATTGATAAACTTACAGTGTACACAACAATAATATGCATACCGTCAATGAATGTTTTTGAAATAATACGTCATCGTGGAGATTTATGAAAATGTTATTTTAGAAATATGTAGCTAAGTAAAATAGAATCATCATCATCAGCTTTTGTCCACACACTCCAGGGTTAAGCCTCCTCTACGTTATGACTTATGACACTCTTTCCTGTCTTGTGTCAGACTCATCCAGGTCCTTTCTGCTACCTACTCCTCGTTTGCCTGATCTCGGTTACCACTCGGTTAAGGTTTTGCTCAATCAGTCTATTTAAACAAAATAGTTTCGAATAAAATTAAACTTTTTCATCGTTTTAACTACGAATGTAACAATCTATCAATCAATATTAAACATCTATCCCATTGACCAGAAATAAGAGATCAATGATCTATCCCAACAGAAACTGGTTCCTAATTCGAATTTTTAGACACTGGAAACTCTGGAAATCTCTGTTTCAGTAATTCTTAATAGCCTTACAATTTCATTTGCTGTTTGTAATGAAGCAAAAATGATTTGTTATCATTTAAGCAAATTAATGAAAGCGCTAACGTGCTCATGGGATACATTTAAAGAATCTTCTTTTGGTAGTAAGTAGGGTTAGTGTGCCCGTGCGGAGGGATGAGATCGAGTTCAGTTTTTAAATAAAAAAAAAATAATAACAACATTTTGAAAACAAATACCTATTTTGAAACCATGATAATTCGATTCTGCTCTCGATTCTAAACAAACTACTTTCTCGTTTTGCGTTAATTCATTAACACGTTGCTTGTAACTATAGGTATAGGTAGTAAGTAAAAATATTCCACAACGTAAAACCCTATAGAGGCCAAAGGCATTCGCTGGCTTAGCTATTCGAACATACATCGATAGTTTTGTTGGCAATATGTGGATTTCCTAATAGCAAAAGGGGTTAGGTGTTACAAGCGAGTAATTTCATGTTATCGTAGCCCTCTGGGTGCAAAGCGTATTTTACAGACTTAATGGTCTGCAGAACTTGAGGTTGTTACTAAATGTTATAGTCGGTTGATTTGGTACGTGAATTTTCAATTGTTTGGTGGAATAGATTTTGAGGGTTTCCTACAGTGGATGGGCAACATGGGTTTCTGTTATGCACTTCGCTGTAATTGACTTCTGTGGAACTTGTGTACACACGGACATTGGTTTAGGTTTCGAAGAAGGTGTTTTTTGCGTCTTTAATCGAGATCTTTGATCTCAGTCGATGAACAGAAAGTTGTAAAAATCTATTTTATTGTAATCAAAACTACAAACTTGCGCTCACATGAGAGTGAGAATTCCATCACTATCATCGCCATCATATCAAAACTTATTACTTACTAGGGTGTATCAAAACACCCTAGTAATACTTAAGGGGGTGCGATTTGTATGAAACAAAGTGTGTTTCGAAAAACCCACAGAGCGACATGGCCTCAAGCCAAGCTCATCAATGAAGATTAAAAAAAAAAAAGTTTTTTCGTGATTTCGTAAAGTTGGTGACGGTTTTTCAATGGGAAAAACCAGAGTGAGCAACTTTATCTATGGCAACAATATCGAAATCGCGAAAAAAATGTACTGTCTCATACATTTGGGTTGAGTTGTTTTGCAGTTTATCATGGAATAGCTTTTTTTCGTTATTTCGTCGTTGGTCTCATAGAGAAAGTTGTTCAGTTTCATAGTCTGATCATCGCCTTAAAAACCGTTAAAGAAAGACCATTTAAGTACCTATTATGTCACACTGAAGGGATTCAGATTCAAAATCTGTATTTTGCTAGAATGTAGGTACACAACAATGTAGGTAATAAACATAAATCACACACACACAGGCACAGTGTTCCAATCAGACTTCAAGAACATAGCTCTACAACAGCATTACAACATAAATGTAGGAAGCAAGATTTAATAATTAGAGAACTAAGATCAATCTGCAAAAACTTAACTGAACAAACAATTCAATTATAAAACTTGTTTGAATACCTGTAGAGTATCGTTCGACGGTACAGTTTACATAATGTCTACAGTATTATAATCACTACCTAGTCCCTAGTTGCACTGCCGAGGAACCAACTCATTTAACTAATAGAAAATTATGATGAAGCACCTTAATTCAGAGATGAGATAGCACATCCTCATCCAAAATAACTTGAACCACTACCCCCATCCCTTTTGCTAACGGAATAGACAACTGAGGTGTATCTAAATTGTTTCTAAGGGGTCGTTTTAAACTGGTCGTCGGTTCCAAAGTTAGGCCCTCGCCTCTGCAAACTCTTGGTGCATTTAACGAGATAACTTCGTCAGTTGCGGAAGATGACGGCAAAAAGTTGACATTTAGTCTTGTGTTATATGGAAACTTGCTACTGTTGAGTGTTGGTTTAGCTCGTTATTAAGCGGCTGAGTATGTACTTAGTTTGTTTATTGCTTTCATCTTCTGTGTATTCTGTAAACTCTAGAATATTCAGGATTTAGAGTCACACAATGACATTGCTCGATTTTTGGTATATTAAAACCAAGAAGCTTATATTATACAGGTTGTAACGAAACAGCCTAGTATTAACTTAAGGGGGTAATTCAGACCATCAAACTGAACAAATTTTTCTATGGAGCCAACTACCAAATCAGGAAAAAAATTGCTGTCCCATAAATTACCGAATTGAGTCGAGTCGGTACTGCAGTTTATTATGAAACATTTAATTTTTTATCGCGATTTTAACTTTGGCTCCGTAGTTAGAGTTGTTCAGTTTGATGGTCTGAAACACCCCCTTATGACTAGGGTGTTTCGTTACACCCTTTATATAATTCGATTATTTGACTGATCTGACAATGGCAATTCGGCAGACAATTTTTTCGGAGAAACGTTCATCGATGCAGCTTAATTCGCTACGAAGTTATTTGATGCTACTACCGTTCGGGTAATGGTGACCATGGTGATGGGAACTCACAAATCGATCGTAGGGCCCGGGGTGAAAGAAATGTGTACTTTTGTCGGACAAGCTGTGTAAAATATTATGCTTGAATCTATGCAAATCCACACACTAACAAACTCAACACGAAATCTCCAAAACCCTAAATTGGCATGCAATTTTATAATGGCATCTAGGTGCTCACTAAAAAGGGTTTTTTGAAATTTTATCTCCAGACAGGTGTGAAAATCTGCATAAAAGTTTGTATAGAAATTCTATCTATCTATCTATCTATCTATCTACAACGTCACGCCTCTTTCCCAATGGGGTAGGCAGAGACCAGAGCATGCCATCTACTACGGTCAGTATACCTCTTTGGCCTCATTCACATCCATGTACAGAAATTGGCACTGCAAATATCGTGGATTCTAGCAAATAGTTATTTTAAAATTGTTTAAATCGATAATGTTGCTAATTTCTTTAGTTTTTACAATATTCTATTACAAAATAACAAATTTTTAACTAACATGTTACTTGAAATAATTCACGGCGTTCCGACTGATTATTTAGCTTTCTGGTACCTAATAGAGTATATATAGTAAATGATAACTGTGCTGAACTGTGGCAAAACATTATTTTAGGTAGGTAGGTTTCAAGACTCGCTAAATTTGGTTTCCTTGGCTTAATTAAAAACGGTTTTAATTATGAAATGAACGGTTTAAAACCAGATTAAGAGACTTCTAATAAACAGTTTATTATTTCTTAAAGGGATTATAAATAACATGCTTAATTTATTTTAAACAAAATTATTATAGTAACTAAAGCTAGATAAATATTATGCATAATCTAAAATTATACCAGCTTTAGTCAAATAAAATAACCATGTTTCTTCAGAAAAATTATCTCGACGAAAAGCTAGCCACTTGTGATCAACTAACTCTGGTAAGCCTTGATACAATTATTTAAAAAAACACACGCTTAAGGCTGCACCGAGCCTAATGTGCTGCCGCCAATCGTATTTTTTTTTTATTTCTTTTTATCGGGTCACTTCTGATTTGTTTTTATAATGCTTGTAGTTATTATCTTTAAAACCGCCAAAGGTGGCCACTTTTGGCGGTTCTAACGATAATAGCTACAAGCATAAAACAAAATATTCCGTATTGTTTCCATAAACTAAAAACCAATCAGGGCTACAATGTGACATTCTTGTTTTTTGGAAATATTATTTAATTGTTAAGTAATAAAAAAAATACGATTGGGGGCAGCACAATAGGCTCGGTAGGCTCTTAAAAGATACGATACAAAGTTTTAACAAAGCTTCAGACCTCTCTTAAAATGAATACCACGACCATATTCATCAAGTGTAAAATTATGTAAAAGTAAAGATAAAGTAAAGATGATTGGATGGGTTTTAGATTTTAATATGAAACTGTCATTAGTCAATATTCCAATACCTACAGTCATCACTATCATCATCTAAGCCGATAAACGCCCATTGCTGGACATAGCCCTCCCCAAGAATCGCCACAACGACCAGTCCTGCGCTGTCCTCATCTAACGGGTTCCCGCCTCCTTCATCAGGTCGTCGGTCCACCTTGTGAGGAGCCTAGCCTAACCACGCTGCGCTTTCCGGTATGCGGTTGCCACTCGATAACTCTTCGGCCCCATCGGCAATCTGATCTGCGAGCAATGTGTGCTACCCATCTGCATGTTTTCGGCTAGCCGCCTGGGTCTCTACCCAGATATTCGAACTTCGCAATTGCGTTGTTTTCGTTCCAATGTCAACTCTAACAATGAAGTGCAGGCCGAAACGGTCGCGATATATTGAAAATAGAAAGTCCAGGTACAGGGCCTAACTTTCCTGATTCTCATACCTACAGTATTATCAAAACTCTATAAATATGTAGTACCTACTGGTATCAAAATAATAAACAAATCGTCAGTTGTATGTTTAGGTAAATATAGGTATATCAATATAAACTTGGATACCTCTGTCAAACTGTCTGCAAAGAAAAGGGCGTTTTATTGAATAAAAGTTAGTTTTTCCTCTTATTTGAATTCCGGACGTCCAAAGTCAGTACAGATCGCAATAGGTACGTATTTTTAGGTGTCACTATGCAGGCGTGTTAGTGAGAGTGTATGGAAGCTACTTCTCCACGCGTGCCTTGTTTGGTGGGCTTCATACATCTATGCATAAGAAATTCATTTTCTGAGTATGCAAGTTTCCTCACTCTGTTTTCCATCAGTACAGTAAAAATGTTGGTGATGGACCTGATGATGCTAAAAACTAATCAGTGTTCCGGTTGCGATTGGAATGGCCTGGGCTGCAATCGTGGTAAACATTCGGTGATTGACCGTGATTGGACTACGTACGAACCACGGACCTGAAAAAAAGACGGACGTAATGTGACACTAAAAAGATGTGAAGCATGAAAGGTCCAACATTTTCGTTTGTTCTATAAGGGACCTACACTTACACAGATGCACTAGCTCTAGGCACAGGTCCTACGTCCGTGACCATTATGTACCGCGTGACAGCACGCACACAAAAGAAATGGGTGCTTCACTCGTGATTAGACGAGATTACGTCCGTCTTTTTTTCAGGTCCGTGGTAGGAACCATCACTTTTCACACATTTGGTATTGCGCTAATCGCGGTACTGCTCTTGACAGCCGTTAGAGCCGTTTTGACAGATCGCTCAGAAGTTAAGAGCTTATCAGTTACGTATAGAGCTTAGCGCGATGCGGAATTCATCACAGTTGAATAGTAATTGGATTGCAATGTGATTAGAACTGAAATTGGATAAGAATAGAACTTCGATGTTTTAACTTAGCGCAATCGGGCTCCTAGATAGTCCGCAAACCGAAAAGTTGGTTTCAGTTTTTGTGGCGAACTCATTCACGACATAGGTATACCTACTTCTTAATCCAAAAGTCGATAACTTTATGGTATCGCAGTGCAACAGTAGTTAGTGTGAGCCTCTGAGTTATGACCACTTTATGAAATAGCTTATGATCGTGAATTATTTTTAAGTGAAAATTTTACTCGGTTTTTAAAATATATTTTTAAAGAAGAGAATATTAGTGGGGTATTAAATTTAATCTCTATACACAGTCCACCTATAATTATACTGACGGTTTTTAATGTATAAGCACATGAATAGACAATAAAAGATAAATATCTATTCATATGGAATAAGTACGTACATTAAGGGTATATTACCGTTGGCGCGCTCCATACAAACGTAGTCTGGTGATATTTTAAATACCATCCAATTAAAGTCAATGAAATTTTGCAGAAACAATCTAAAAACAAATTTCTATGTTTGTATGAAGTCAGATTTTCGTTAAAATGTATAGTTTTTAAGTTACAGTTCCCAAAAGATTTCCATACAAATCTTAAATGAATCCTAATATAAAACTGTATATTTTAACGAAAATCTGACTTCATACGAACATAGAAATTAGTTTCCAGCTAGATTGTTTCTGAAAAATGTCATTGACCTTAATTGGATTGTAGTGAAAATATCACCAGACTCGTTTGTATGGAGCGCGCCAGCGGTAATATACCCTAAAAGATAATATTCCAGAAACGTAAAATGATGTTGTATTTTTTTGAAGATAGGAAAATAGGATGCTCTACAGTGTGTAATAGAAATGTGTGGTCTTAAAAGGTGGTTAAGTTAGGTTAGATTAGGTTCAGTTTGATTGCCTAATCTTAAGTGGGACAGTCAATCTGAACATGTTTACATCGACAGCAAACATGGGCGCCGGGAGTGCATGGAAGTGCACTTATTGCAACCCCTTGGAGGAAAATACTTGGAGATCAACTTCAGCTGTAGCATAGTAGATTTGATTCGAGTAGGTTTTGCGGTTTCGTATGAAACAGCTAATTTCTTCGCGATTTCAGGTTCGTCAAAGGAAGGAAGGAGGAGGAGGAAGGATGGGAAGATGTAATCACAGGGGCGGTTCTGCGGGAAAGCGGTCCGGGGTTGGACCTGCGGGAAGCTAATATCTCCGAGCCCGCTCTTATTTCTCTGTGGCAGGGGACATACTAACTCGGACATGACCACACACCACACCATACACTACAAAACACACAAAAATCTTCGCGGGTTCGGAGATATTAGCTTCCCGCAGGTCCGCCCTCGAACCGCTTTCCCGCAGAACCGCCTCTGTATGACCTCACCTCTCTGGTACATCCTGTAGACTCTACCACAGATTATTAAATAGGTGTAGAGTAGTATACCTTCCTATTTTTTGCAAAAAAAGTCCTCCGATATAAATCAAAGCCATAAAGTAAAGACAATCTAAAGAACGAAATCTCAAAGATGTCTGTTTCAGTCACGCGAATTCCGACCTCTTCGTTGATGGATGCCAACGAATTCCAAGGAAGCCAAAGCGAGAAATGCCAACACTTAAAGTACTTATCTTGAAGTCCGCCTTCCTTAAACGTCCTGTTTAAACCAAGACCCATGAATCAAGGCGTTTTGATTCTTATGTACTGTTCTAAAAAAGTTCTTTGAATGGACTTCTAACGTGGATGGAACTGTAATCCACGTTGTCTTGCTAAGAATTTTCGGTGTCCGTTAGTTTCTCATTAGCCCAGTTACTTAAAGTTAGCCTGTTATCTGATTAGTAGGATGAACTAAACTAGATTTGGGATTAAAGTTCAAGTAGGACCCTATAAGTTACTCTTCCTGCAGGTTTTCGTTACAAAAGGGAAACTTGAGCTTCAGAAACGCGACTGAACATTGTTTTACAGCAAAGGGTCTAACTTAATTGAAATATAACTTTATATTTATTTAGGGTTGTCAGCTTAATATCTACACTACATAAAATTAGTTGATCTTTTAGTTTACTATAGTATCGCATAGATACACAAATGTAATTTTTCATGGCAAGGTAATTTTCAATTATAAACTATAGGGGAGTGGACAACTTGTCAAATTAGTAACTCTTAATCGTATGTCAATAAATCATGTGCTTTGTATGAAAAAATTTACTAGATACCCACAAGTGACGACATCAACATTTCATTACTTTTTATACTTCATCCTATTCTAAAAAAAAGTATTCAAGCTAAAGAATTACAGAAAATGAGAGTTTAGCGTTATTTTCAAACAATTTTTTAACTAAGAAGATAAAACTAAAATACTCGTATATGTTATGCAGTCCGCTCACCTATTATAGCCAATATCCAATGACAATAATATTATGTAATTATGATTTATGCATAGATTCCATCTTTGCTCTTTATTTTATTACAATGCTTGCTTCCATATTGTCTCAGATCAGCTGGTACCTACTCGAGCGAAATATTTTTTCCTATTTCGGTGTTGGTCCCATTTAGATAATGTTTTTCAGTTTAATGGTCTGATAATCCTTAAAATTTGAAGAAACACCTGTATATTACATTAGCTACACAAAAGAATATTTTCAATAAAGTGTGTGGTTTTGTTCCACCCTGTATGGGTAAGGTAAAGAAATACAGATACAAACCTCCACGACTTAGCCTTTTAAGCTACAAAAATGTAATTACTGACTACAAACAAAATCAAATAATTGCTTAAAATGTACGTGTTTTAAACATTAAACAGCAATTTGTTTATGCGACGATTGGTCCATTCTAAAATATTGATCTAGTGGTCGAAATCGTTAAGCACACAAAGTCAATCGTCATACAAATTATCGAAGGATATTGTGTTGTTGATTAATACCATACCACATAAATTGTTATGTGATGAATACACCAAAATTGACTGATATACAAACATACAAACTAAACTAACAGTTCGTAATATAACTAAACAGGTACTTTCTTCAAGGTTTTTATTTTTTGTAAATAGGCAATAAGCGAACAAAAAATTTGAGTACATAATAAATGTAGGTGTAATCAGCTGATCGAAAATTTCAAAGAAAATTGTTTTCCTATTTCCCTAGTACTCCTAGGTAGAAGTTGTTCAGTATCATAAGTAGAATCACCATTTCAAGCAGGGGTGGCCAAGACGTCGACATTTATGGTAGCCCGCGAAGAGATAACGTGAAAAGAAAATAAATCAAATTTTATGATATTATTTAATATCTGGTTGAGGATACTTACGATCTTACATACTTTTTGAAAGTGACGATTTTTGGAAATTGTGACAAGTTCCCATAAAAAAGCAGCGTTTTCTATAATGGAATGACTCTTCGGACAAGCATTACAAATGCCAAACATCCACCACCAAAATCGTAGAAAGAGAAGGAACTAGAAGGAAGCACGTGTCTTGTCATATCATATCATATCAGTAAGAGATGCACATAACAAATTCGCTTTAGTTAAAAAAGGAGATCGCTACTTATTGCTGTCCTTATCGACGTAGCCACTTTTTTGTTCTACGACGGCTGTCTGACTCCGGAGTCAGACATCTATTTTCATACAAATTGTATAGGATTTTATGACTATCGCTGCTGTCTCATACGCGGTTACACTGATGTTTCGTCTATCAGCGTAAGCGAAAAATACTTCGCCTATGACCAAAATATATTTTTTTAAGAAAAAATAATAATGTTGGAAATAGTTTTTTTACGTAGACCGCCAGGTATATCTGAGTGTGAAAGTAGACCGCTTACTAGAAAAGTTGGCCACCCCTGATTTAAAGTAACCAGTGAAAACTTTGGGCACTTTTCACTGGTTGTAATTAGGTTTCTGATTCAAAATCAGAACTTTATTTGTAGGAGCATAGGTGACCAACCCGAGTAGTACGTTTGTTAGTTTATGTTATGTTAAATATTTGCCCCTTATACGTGATACGAACTCCCATCCTTCACAGGCTCACGCCAGTGAGCCATCACTGTCAAGGCTATCAGTAGGGCGGAATTTGAATAAATAGCTATAGCGATATACAAGGTCCTTCTTATTATGCTCACTCTTTGTTAAGAGGATGGTCAGACCGTCAAACTGAACAACTTTCTCTGTGGCACCAATATTGAAATCGCGAAAAAAATTGCTGCTCCATCAAAACTGCAAACCCACTCGAGTAAAAGTGTGGACAGCAGATTGTTTTTCGCGATTTCGATGTTTGTCTCATAGAGAAAGTTGTTCAGTTTGATGGTCTGGTCATCCCCTAAAAAAGTGTCAGCATATTAAGACGTAATAGTAGGTGGAAATACCTCGGAGGCATTTTTTATTTTTCATTTTACGACTAGATTTATACCATTTACTGAAACTAAAGTCATACCTCAGTATTTTTGGATAGTTCATCTAGTGCAATCATCAACTGAATACACGATTGGAATTACTTCACTCGATAGAAAATCGTCACAAAGATGACGTATTTTCATGCATTTTTAAACATTTTTCTCGGTTTAGAAGAACTTAAAATAGTTTCCGATTGTTGGTATTTATACTCACATATTCACCATTAGTTTAAATAGTGCAATCATAAATAAAATCTAGAAAAAGTGCTTTGGTTAGTTGTTTTTAATCGAAAATACGGCTCACGCACACACTTTTCGGAGCGCTCGGCAATCGCGTTTCTCATAGAAAATATTCGTCTGGACCTATGGCCCCTTAAGAAGGTGAATAGAAGAGGTGGCGGGACGATCTGGATGCTTTCGATGACGCGTGGCCAGAGCATGCCCAGGACAGAGATGGTTGGAGGATTGAAAGGGAGGCCTTTGCCCAGCAGTGGGATGAAATAGACTAGTAAAAAAAAAAAAAAAATTAAGAAGGACCCTGTATAGATATTTTCCCCAAGATTCGAATTCGCATCCCTCGCCTTATCAAACAGGCTAGCTGGGTCACTATCAACCTATCAACGCTATAAGTAGGCCGTCATTTTAATAAATAGCTATAGCAACATAGAAACCCTGTGCATATAAGAAACTAATTGTTAACCTCTTGACTGTTGTGGCACTCAATACATATTATGCTGACAAAGTTGCCTCTAAGTTTCGCAGTCTTATTAATTTCACACTCGGTAACTTGCTGGCTTGTCCCAGTTCGCTCCCGTGTTTAGGCGAGCATAAAGGAGGTCATACACTAACCTCTGACGTCATCGTCTAATTTAAGAGCTAAACTGGTAATCATAAATTGTTGAGCAATTTTGACATCACTGATAAGCTCGTTCAACAAACAACATGTCACACAAAACAACACAAAATGACACATTGCGGTCTGTCATTGCCATAGTGACGAAGTGAACTCGGGAACATCAATACGGTGCGGGTACTGTATTCAAGTAGAACATGTTGCTTCTATGAAAGGGCCGTCTATCGCTAGAGTGTAAGTCAATGTTTGACATAAATTAATAAATATCATGAAAATTGTCACACAGATTATCTAGGCCCAATGTTGGAGTGATCGTTTTGAATGTCTCACAGCCTAATTCGTACTCGAATATGTCATAGTAAATTCCATAGTTTGGCATCACTCAGTGCCGTAAATAGGGCGGTGCCAGAGGTTCCCAGGCTCAGGGCGTAGACCATGCGGAGGGACGCAGAAATGACCAAGACCAAGTTTTGCAGCCCTTTGCCCGAGCTAAGTTAGATTAGATAATTTCGAGGGCACAGTTATAAAAGCTCGCACCGGGCACATTTACGGCACTGGCATCACTTTTGTAATCTAATTAAGAAGTACGAATCTGATATTATATAAGGAGTGGTATTTTTGAATGTCACATACGTTCAACCCAGCGATAGAAAATTTCAAAAGAACTATGGAGATTATTGCATCTTTCTACTGCTGATTTGAACATGTGAAGTTGAAAAATAACACTCCGCAGATCCCATTGTGAAAGCATCTCCTAATCTCCTAAAATATGTAAACATTAAATTATGATAGCTTCGGATTGCGATGAACTAAAAATAAATCTACAAACGGCGACAGGTCAACCTACTCATAGTTGAACTCTATGTTCATGGACACAGAGTTCAACTATGAGTAGGTTGAAATATCGCCGTGTATACTTAGGTAATTCTTAAGTATGTGTGAATGCAGATATAGCCTGAACGAGCGGTAGTGTCGATATTCTAAATATGGTACAGGCTTGGTAGAGGTAATTTAGAATAACTCTGATTAATCCCTATGAGAATAAATTATGATCGATAGAATAATTTACAGATGCTTATCTTTTATATCTTTGGAGACTCGTATCATCATCATCATAAACGGCCTATACAGGGTGTAAGTGACAGCCTAGCAAATACTGAAACGGTGAACTCAGACCATCAAACTGAACAACTTTCACTAAGGAGCCTACCTCAGGAAACGCGAAAAAAATCTGCTGTCCCATACATTTGAGTCGTGTATTACTACAGTTTACTACAGCAGTTTTGTATGGGACAGTAGATTTTTTTTGCGTTTCCTGAGGTAGGCTCCATAGTGAAAGTTGTTCAGTTTGATGGTCTGAGTTCACCGTTTCAGTATTTGCTAGGCTGTCACTTACACCCTGATAACTCCCGCTGCAGGGCAAAGAAAGGCCCAGGGAGGGTGGATAAGCGTTTAGTCCACTACGCGTGCCCAATGCGGATCACAAATAATAAATGTAGCTACGCATCAGAACTTCTTTTTCAGCGTATGCAGGTTTCCTCGCGACGTTTTCCTTCACCGTTCGAGAGCAGTCGGTATTAAGGCCTCCGCTCATTGCAGCGATATTATCGCAGCGATTTTGCGATAATTGTTCTCAGTACATTTTGTATGGGGACGCGCGCGATGCTACACACTGCCGCGATATTATCGAGCGATAATATCGCTGCGATTTTGCGATAAGTGTTCTCAGTACATTTTGTATGGGGACGCGCTCGATCCCACACACTGCCGCGATATTATCGCAACCTGACGCAATCTCTTTCTATTACATTCAGTGAAGGGCGCATGCGTGACGCCAATCGCGGAATCGCTGCAGTGTGTAAGGTGTCGCGATATCGCTGTCGATAATATCGCTGCAATGTGCGGAAGCCTTTACGTACATTCAACTAGAAAAAACTCATTGGTACATGGATCTTCGTATGGTTTTTTTAAATAATGAAACCTAAGATAAAATTTTTCCCTGCTAAGTCTAACAGGTCCTTAAGGAATAAGTGGAGAATGGAAATTAAATGGAGGCCACGCCGCATAGTAATGCCGTGGCGGTTTGGTATAATGTTTTTAAGACGCAATACCGTCGAAAAATCACTTCAGAAGAAGACCTTAAACGTAAAACAAGAAGAGAAGAACTGAGAATGAATTTAATGCTGCAGACCGTATTAAAGAAATGGGCATAGAAACATACATACACTCGAAAAACAGGGCAGTCATAATGTAATAAAAACTATCGGTATTATTAGAGGCATCGCATTGGATAGGTTGACCAGTTATTTGACGGAGCCGAGACACTGCAGCATGAGTAAAATAATAACTATCAGTTTTAAATTTTGCGTTAAACAATGATTCATTTCCTGGATTTATTAATAGACTTAATTGCATTTATCAAGTGTATTTTTATCTTAAAACGTAAAGATCAGGTCATGAAATTTAAAACGAGTCTACAATTAAAACAAGGTCATTTCAAAGTAATTAACAAACAAAATTATATTTTACTGTTCATTACGTCACAATGTCACTCAAATTATTATCACCCTCTCACCAAACAGTATTAAACGAAAGAAAACGTTCCTTGCATATTTAAAGAACTTCACAAAGCATCTTCTGTAATTAATGCTGATGTTTATTAGGAAATATAATTCCTACACTGCCTCAGCGCATTCTAGGCACGTAATACAATTATACGACAATAGACTTTAAATTACTTTGAGCTTCGTACGACGCAAGATGTGTCTTGCTGCATGAATATTAAAAATTGCCTCCACTCACAAACATTTTTCAGCTTTATCAACAAGTAACAGAGTCTAAATTTCAAAGGTCGCAGCGTAACAATGTTAAGGAGCTACGTTGAACGCATAAGCTCTCAGAAATGTGGGTTATACAAACTCTTTCGTGTGTTTAAAGTTATAGCGACGTTTTCAAGTTTGGTAGATATTTTAATGGACAAAAAAGCCTGGCAGTTGAAAGTTTCTAGTTGAATTCACATATTGGCTCTGCTCGTTTGAATCGGCTTTATTTGCTGTTTGGAAAACGGAAAAACTGACGGGATTTTGCTGCCGATTCACAATTAGCTTTATATCCAATGAATGTGAAGTTTTATCTAAAGTTAATGATTTATGGATCGATGGCTATTTGGCAAATTGCATCTTTCAGCTTGGAGAGCTCGTGTGAACAGTCAAATTTAAGATTTTAAAGTGAGTAGGCGATCAAAACTAGATGCAAACGTGATGAATTGAAAGTCGGACCACCAGCGGCTATACAATATAACTATGAGAACAACGTGCTCACGTGCCCGCTTTGTGCGAGGGTCAGGCTTAGGCGGCAACTAGTCCGCGGACCAGTGGTACGAGTTTACTACTTGAATAAAATTTATACATTTTAGGCGTCATCTCGTCCGCGGTTTATAAAAACTATTCGTTCGTAGCTACCGTTTCTAAAATGAGTTTAATTGAATTTGATATGTCCTTTGCTACAAGCCTAATTTATAGAAGAGATTTTTAGACGTATTTATTGTAATTTTTGAAATTAAAACGTTTTTTTTTTTCGTTTCGACTGGGGGATGTATGCAGCAATGTATGTATGTATGTATGTATGTTGGTAGGTAGGTAAATAGGTGTGTATGTATCTATGTAGGTTAGGTATGTATGTACGTAGGTAGAAACTAAGTGAGTTAATAAATATGTAGGTATGTACGTGTATGTTCATACATACCTACATTAAATTGAAATTGTGTTTGCGTGTTTGTCTTTGTTCCTTTGGGAAAGTTGCTTAGTATCATGAGTACAATCATCCCTTAAAGTTATGCAACTATTTACCCTTACATCCTATATACATACATACATACCTAAATTTAAACGTACATAAATCCCCACCTACCTACATACATTATACCTACATAAATTCATTCATACTTGTATGCATATCTAATCTACCTACGTAAATCCATACATATCTACCTACATACATACCTACCTACCCTACTTACTTACCTACATACATAGGTACATAAAATACAATACATACCATAATTACTTAGATTCATACATACCTACTTATATAACACAAACATACATACATACCTACCTACATGAATCATGTACATACGTACATACATACGTATACAGTCATAGGAGAGTCCTTCGGAGGGGACACAACAATGACTTTAAAAGCTTCGCTAATATGTCGAAATCACAATCTATAGGTAATACTCACCCCCAAGCACCCCCTTATTACCCCCACGCTCCCCCTAATCACCCCCTATGCACCCCTAATTACCTACTTTGGTAGACTCGAACAACTCAGTCAGACAACTTGGTCAACTCGAACACCTCGGTCAACTCTGACAACTTGGTCAACTCGAACAACTTGGTCAACTCTGACAGCATGAACAACTTATCTACTTGAACAACTTGGCCATCTCGGTCAACATAAACAACTCGGTCAACTCGGTTGACTGAGTTTTTCGAGTTAACCAAGTTTTTCGAGTTTTTTATGTGGTCCGCGTTGACCAAGTTGTTTATGCCGTCCGAGTTGACCAAGTTGTGCGAGTTGTTCGTGTTGTTTGAGTAGTTTATAACACCTATAAAATAATATCGTAAATCACAATCAATAGGTAATACTCACCCCCAAGCACCCCCTTATTACCCCCACGATCCCCCTAATCACCCCCAAGCACCCCCTAATCACTCCCTATGCACCCCTAATTACCTACCTTGGTCAACTCGAACAACTCAGTCAGACAACTTGGTCAACTCGAACAGCTCGGTCAACTCGGACAACATAAACAATTTGGTCAACTCGGACAACATAAACAATTTGGTCAACTCAGACAACTCTTCGGGGGACACAACCATGACTTTAAAGCCGTGTTCACATTAAAGCGCATGCAACGCGCATGCAATGTTCATGCCACGTTTCGACGCATTCGGTTTCTAGTAAAATGTATGAGGGACTTCACACAGATGCACACGCACATGCAATGCCACGCCACGCGTGGTTAATCTTGTATCGAATTCGTCCACACACGCGTCAACCACGTGTCATCGACGCCGACCACGAAGTCCGATTTACGATATTATTTTATAGGTGTTATAGACAACTCAAACAACATATGAACAACTCGAACAACTTGGTTAACTCGGTTCGAGTTGACCAAGTTGTTTATGTTGACCGAGATGGCCAAGTTGTTCAAGTAGGCCAAGTTGTTCATGCTGTCAGAGTTGACCAAGTTGTTCGAGTTGACCGAGTTGACCAAGTCGTGTATGTTGTCTGAGTTGACCGAGCTGTTCGAGTTGACCAAGTTGTCTGACTGAGTTCTTCGAGTTGACCAAGGTATGTAATTAGGTGTGCATAGGGGGTGATAAGGGGGTGCGTGGGGGTGATTATGGGGTACGTGGGGGTAATAAGGGGGTGAGTATTACCTATTGATCGTGATTTCGACATATTAGCAAAGCTTTTAAAGTCATTGTTGTGTCCCCTCCGAAGGACTCTCCTATGACTGGACATTCTGGGAAATGGACTTTGTGGGAATTGGACTTTGTGGGCATTGGACGTTCCGGGCATTGGACATTGTGGGAATTGGACCAACCGGGCATTGAACATTGTGGGCATAGGACCAACCGGGCATTGGACCATTTGAAACCACTAGACCAATTGGGAATTGGACCAAATGAACCTAAACGTATACGATCTACATCGTATACACACCTACCTACATACACACCAACCTACATACACACCTACCTACATACACACCTACCTACATACACACCTATACACTTACATACATACAAATATACATAACATGCCTACACACCTACATACATTCATACACACCTACATACATACATACCTACCTATATACTTACATACATACATACCTACCTATATACTTACATACATACATATCTACCTATACACGTACATACATACAACCTACCCCCTACCAACCAGGACAAATTGCAATTGCCCGTAATTGGGTTTAGTGCCCTACGGACCACAACTGCATATCCCTTAGCAAGTTGACCCCTAGCTATTCACGGACGAGTCGACCCCTAGCTATTCACGGACGTGGTAAACTCGTCCACGGACGAGTACGAGTTGCCGCCTAAGCCGAGGGTCATCTCTAAAAAATTGGCTATGTTACCCACATGAGAACTTATCAACGCCAAGAACAGAGTTGATACAGTCGCCGTGGTCGATATCGGCCAGGAGCAATACAGCCGGACCTACTCGGTAATCTTCCTAGAGTCCATTCAGCCACTAGGTATCTTATATCTGCACACTGTCCTGGGTTTGCGTTGTGATAATAATAATTGCACAATATCTTAAATAAGAATGACCTTTTACAGGACTATGCTGACTTATTTAGATAGGTAGTAATTATCGACCTAATTATACGTATCATGGTACATTTTTTAGTAACATGGATGTTCTGAGGTTTCAGAATATCTCTGACTACCCCCTCGGGGAATATAGTTATGAGCATATGCTTATACATAGGTACCTTTTTTATTTTAGTACAAAAAGCGACAAACCTTTGCTAAAAATAAACAAAAAAATCCAAAAAAAGGAATTCAAACTTTTCCTTGTCCTAATAATTAACGACCCTTTACCCTCCGAAAAAAAGAGATAAGCAAACAAAGTTTTTTTCACTGACCTGTTTAACACTCTTGGATAATAAATTTACTTTTTATCCCTTCATAACGTTTAGGGAAAGGCAATTAGCATTAAAATTATTATCCTTTATTACATAATAGGCTGAAAACACCTGATATCAATGCGTCTTAGGCCCTTTTTCACTTCTTCATGGGGTAATTCTTCTTTTTTTCATGTCAATTGTTCTACTACTGAACTATATTTCATTAGCCAGATATTTAGCGAGCCTGACAACGCTCATCATCATCATCAGCCTATCATCGTCCACTGCTGAACATAGGCCTCTCCCAAGGTGCGCCACAAAACTCTGTCATCGGCCTTCCTCATCCAGTCGCTCCCCGCTACTTTTTTTAGATCGTCTATCCAGCGGGCAGCAGGGCGTCCCACACTACGCCTTCCAGTTCGCGGTCTCCACTCTAGAACTCTGACACCCCATCGATGGTCAGTTCTTCGGCAGATATGACCAGCCCATTGCCACTTCAGCTCAACGCTCAGTGTAGCCTTATTGAGGTCCTCTTTCGTGCAGGTGTTCGAGCACTATGGACATTCCAGCAGGCGCGCCATCGACTGGACAGGATCACCGCAATCACACTGCATTAGGCCAGTGTTCCTGCACCCCCAATTGCATAAACTTTGTCTGCAACAACCAACCTGAGTGCGAAACCGATTTAAGGTCTTCCACAGTGGCCATTGCAGATTGTGCTCGGGGGGTAGATTTTCCTGTTCCTTCCACAGAGTGCATCTATATAGCGACGGATGTTCGATGACCGATGTACAGCGCTGTACATGGGGTAATTGAATGCATTTGATTATACATTTATATGTATAGGTACGTTAATTTATTCGATTACGGCTAGGAAGGTAAGATAAGCGATAGGTCCTGGATACTTTCTTTTAGATGGCGGTGGTGGATTTTTTTTAAAAGAAAAGTTAGTTCCTGGTTAGGTCAGTGTACTAGAATAATTATTTACGTAAGTTCAGGTGTGTCTAATATAGAATACACTTTAGTGTTGGGTTTCAAAAATTTGCCACTATACCTACCTGCAAGTTAAAATTATACAATAGAATATACTCCGTTGGTAATTTATCCGAAAACTTTAAATATTGTGGATTAAATGAGGTTATTTTTTGAACAAGGTTTATCTTGAGTAACCTCTACCACGAAACATTGTATAACATACAATGTAACATTGTATTGTCATTGTATTGTTGTGTTGTATTGTAACGATGATTTATCCGAACCTGATTTGCCGGGATTCAAATAATATTCAAATAATTCTATTTTTTCATAGTTATTTTTTAAGAATATATCTAATATGCGTTCGATAATCCGTATTATCACTAGATATAACAAAATACAGGGTCCTTCTTAATATGCTGACACTTTTTTAAGGGGATGTTCAGACCATCAAACTGAACAACTTTTTCTATGGGACCAACATCGAAATCGCGAAAAAAAAATCAGCTGTCCCATACATTTGGCTCGAGTAGGTTTGCAGTTTTGTATGGAGGGGCTGATTTTTTTTTCGCGATTTCGATGGTGGTTCCATAGAGAAAGTGGTTCAGGATGATGGTCTGATCATCCTCTTAAAAAAGTGTCAGCATATTAAGTTGGACCCTATATAAATATTTTGTTGTTTACATATCAGCTTCGTCAAAAGCTTTCACGAAATCCATATTTCGGGAAACCGCTATCCGAACTAGACTCATCCAGTGAAAATCATCTATCTCAGCACTCTATTTTAATGAGGGCGTCCATGCACACGTGCCCCTCGACCATAAATCATTTGGCAAGACATAGAGGTCTTGACTCGCTGGCTCTTAGCATAAACTCCGTGTTACATCATTTAATTTTAGTATGTGTATTAGTCAGTCATAAGGCTTTTCGGTGAAGGAAAACATCGTGAGGAAACCTGCATGCTTCAATTTCGAGGCATGTATCTGTCCATTATAAGTGGTGACGCGCTCCCCCCCGTCACACTGGACAGAGTTTCGGTACTACTGGTGAAACATGGATGTTTGAGGTTTCAGAATATCTCTGACTACCCCCTAGGGGAATATAGTCGGGAGCATATGCTTACACTTTATGTGTAGTCAGTAAGGAGCAAATTGGTTTTGAACTCTTCTGGTTTAGGCTTTAGGTTTAGATTTCAGGGATTATTTTTTGTTTTTGTGTTCAATTTATTCGTAATTTATCCAAACAATTTCCCCGATTGAATACAAAGAGAAAAGATACATAAAACATTTCATTTGCCGCCTCTTACTGCTCAGAAACTTTTAGATAATACCTAATAACTAAAATGCTGGACATTTTCCATTCAAAATTATGAACTGCAATGGATTGAGCGTTGAAAAGAGGTATGGACACTGAATCATGAAGGACCATTGTAGTAGGTTTGCAGTTTTGTATGGAACAGCTGTTTTATTTCTCACGATTTCGATGTTGGTGCCATAGAGAAAGTTGTTCAGTTTGACGGTCTGATCATCCCCTTAAAAAGTGTCAGCTTATTAAGAATGACTATACTATATTCAATATAGAGTCCTTTTTAATATGCTGACACTTTTTTAAGATGCGATGATCAGACCGTCAAACTGAACATTATCTATTACACCAACATCGAAATCACAAAAAAATAAAATCTGCTGTTCCATACAAAACTGCAAATCTACTCGAGCCAAATGTATGCGAAAGTTTTTTTTCGCGATTTCGATGTTGGTCCCATAGAGAAAGTTGTTTAATTTGATGGCCTGGTCATCCCCTAAAAAACTGTCAGCAACTAAAAAGGACCCTGTACACATTAAATTAATTCACTTTTTGACAGTAAATTAATCAAGGCGGTAGTTATAAAGTAATTGACATGAAATGATCTTTGCTAAAACGCAAGTATACATAGTAATAGTAAGTCAACTAACTTTAATTAAAATGCGCTCGACTTACAAAACGTTTGGTTCGTTATTTTTAAAGTCGCACTTTGGAATGTTTTAATTGGACTTCCGAAGTTAAAAGTAAGTCCTCGGTGGAGGCAATTAAGTACTTACTTTTACAAAATATTTTTCTTTACTTTGTTAGTTGCTTCAAGAAAAATGGAAGCCTATAAATGTAAAGCGATGGTAATTATTAAGGCTTCTAACCAGGCACTTCCCAGGTAGCCAATTTAGTTGATATAAAAGCTATGAGAACGTATTTATTACAACAGTGGTTGTCATATAAGGGTATATGTAAACGTCTACACAGCTTCTATACGGCCCGTTTGGGCGCACTTTATATAGCCTTCCTCTGCTGCATACAAGCTGTGAAGTAGCTATTTAAGATGCTTTTCGACTGTCAAATAATAGCTTGATAAGCAACTTTTATTCGACTCATAATTATATAGATGTTAGTTTTTGCAGCTTGAAGTAAAATAATGTGAAACAAAATGAATCAAAATTTTTATTACTTATAACTATTTACAGAATAGTAATCATTGTCAACTATAATGGCGACTATTTAATTAAACTTTGATATTTTTAAGGTGATTACACGAATAAGAAGCGTTATTTCATATGCAAATCAAATTTTACTGATAATTTATACTCATGTTTTGTGTAAATTTTTAATGCGCTGTTAATAATCTGCTATTTTTTTACGAAATGGATATAAAAAAATTAAGATTGCTAAAAGCAGTAATTGTATTATTTTTCATTAAAGGCAACAAACAAACGTTTTGTATCAGCTAAACAAAGCAATGGTTTAACAAAACATTACTTATATAGTAGTATTTACCAAGGAAAATACATTTTAATATTGTTCAATGATTTATTCTGCAAATAGAAGAGACAAACAAATATGGCGTTGCTGTTTATATGACAAAAAAGGGTATAATACTGTTTAATTGCAACAAAGAATGCTAAATTTATACTCTTAAATTGCTTTTAGCTGCGATAGTAGCATTTATGTTGCTGTTAGCAAGTAAAGTAGCTACTAAATTGACATAAGCTGTAAAATAAGCAAACAATGTACTCTTTGCTTTCATTTTGCTATCTATAGCAAAATTAAATTATTTAAAATACTGCCGAGTTCATTCTGCACTTTTCTCCGGTTCTGCACCTTTAAATCTTTTCCATCGATTGATGTCCATTTAAAAAAAAACGCACCGCGCGGGTCTCACACAAACAGCACAAAACGAAGGTCACCAAACGACTAAATGACTTGAAGCTTTAAAATATTATCTAGGTAAAGCATTTTTAGAGTGTTTTATTGCTCTAGAAAAAGCAAATTTGTTACTTATATAGCGGCCAGCAAATTAGAGATAATAGTAACAACTTTTAATCAGCACTTTATCGATTCCAGTGGCGAAAAGCTATTCAAATGTAACTTACATTGCTTTTTTATGATAATGGTATGAAGCTGAGTATCCGTGATTATTAACACTGTTATATGTACTTAAAGCAGTATTAAAGTAAATTACTCTACGTCTATACAGAAAGTAACAACTTAATGCCTGCGTAAGAAGTTCTTTTACGATTGCTTTTCAACATTGACATAAGAACGTTTACATAGCTTATTTCAAACTCTGTTAAATGACAGCAATTTAAAAATGTTGTTTAAACGTTTACACCGCTTTTTTATTAAGCTTATGATGAAAGAAAGATATTAATCATATGTTATGCCTCTATCCGATTGCGTGTTTTATAAATTACGGCTACGCAGTCTTTTAATGATTCTATGCTTTTTAAGACAAATCTTACACAGCGTTTGTGCCGCCTGGGTTATTTCACGATGCCCACGCAATTTATAAATATAATTTTATTATGTAGATTTCTACATTAAATCATCAGCAACCATCACTTGCGCAAGAAAACAGGCCTACCAACAATTAAGGTCGGTGTATGGGTGTTAAATCCACCACGTGTGCCCAATTCAGATTAGTAGATTTCACATACCTACGCATCAGAATTTCTTCTTCAGCGTATGCAGGTTTCCTTACTATGTTTTCCTTCACCGTTTGAGAGCAGTTGGTATTATGTACATAAGTTGGTGCATGGTATGTCGACCGTGCGGGTTCGAACTCGAACCCTCAACATTGAATTTCATTTTAAATTTATCTTTTTCAACTTATGCAATATGCAGATTCCTATCACAATGTTTTACGTAGGTACATAAGTTTAAACTCATTGGGTCATATATCTACATGGTCCAACTTAATATGATGACACTTTTTTAAGGCGATGATCAGACCATCAAACTGAACAACTATCTCTATGGGACCAACAACGAAATCGCGAAAAAAAATCAGCTCTCATATTATTATGGCTCGAGTAGGTTTGCAGTTTTGTATGGAGGGCTGATTTTCTTTCGCGATTTCGATGTTAGTCCCATAGAGAAAGTTGTTCAGTTTGATGGTTTTATCATCCCCTTAAACAAGTGTCAGCATATTAAGAAGTATATGCTGACATGCTGACCCTATAGTTACGGACACAAGCTGAACATAATCTAAATAGCATTGAACTCAAAACTGTATCACTAGATGACAACACAACATGTGGCAAGGGAAGCTCAAAACAGTCTAGCATGGTAGCGCTACATCGTGCTGCAGTACCTTAAGGCTGCGTTTCCACCAGAGATGTGCGAGGTGGCGAGGAAACAATCCGCTAATAGCGCGCTCGCTCGATCATGTCATTTGGAAATTGAAGCAGTCTCATTGGCCGATCGATTCCTCGCTCACCGCCTCGCTACCTCGCACATCTCTGGTGGAAAAACAACATAACACACCATATTTCCACTAAAACTGAGCGGAACGGAGATGTGAAAGATCAACCAATAAAATTTCTTGTTTCTGACAGGAACAATTCGATTGGTTGATTCACAGCTCCATTTCAGTGGAAACGCACCCTTACTTTGGCGTAAATCAGCACGTCTAGCATGATTTCTCTTCTTACGTGCGACTCGGTTTTATTCCATGCTACTTGTCGCGGCAAGCGCGGCTTTAGCTGTCCGAAAAGCGCGGGAACAGGTTATTTTCTAAGGAGAAAGGCACATCACTCGCGTGTAGAGAAATCATACTAGACATGCTGCCCCTCTAGTATGCTCTCTACTTACGCACGGTAAGCGCAACGTTAGCTCTCTTGAAAAGCGTGGGAAGAGGTCATTTTTTATGCATTAAACTCGCGTCGCGCGCTTGTAGAGAAATCATACTAGACGGATTGATCGCGACAAAGGGCACAACACAGCCTCGTCACTTGCTAGGGCTTCTGGAGTGGCTGCTCAGGAACGAAAAAGGGTAGGTGACAGTAGGTACTCTGAAAAAATTAATACCTACCTTGTTATCTAGTAAAATAATATCACATCAAAGAAACAAAGAAGATAGCCAACGAAAATTATTAATTTTTAGGACTTTTGTTATTCCTCTGTAACAATAAGCAACTTTTTGCTGGGTTTTATAAAGAACTGCGCACACCGTTTTTTTAATGCGAATGTTTCCTTCGCTTGAAAAGACAAAAAGTATTTATTTGTTTATTTATTTATTGATATAATATATCAATATCATATTATGACAATACAATGTTGTAAATTAACAAAGATGCGTAAAGATGCTTTTCATGATTGCTTCAGCATTGCAGTCTATACCTTCTTGTTGTATACGTGATTTAAAAAGACAAAAATAGGTGATATAAGAAAATCCCACCTAAATGAAGCGTATTCAAATGGCAGTAAATGTAAAAAAGTCATGCATGGTCACACATAAAATGTATATTTACAAGGTGTAAGTGACAGCCTAGCAGATACTGAAACGGTGAACTCGGACCATCAAACTGAACACCTTTCATTGTGGAGCCTACCTCCGGAAACGCTAAAAAAAAGTCAGCTGTCCCATTACATTTGAGTCGGGTAGGTTCAGCAGTTTTGTATGTGACAGCTGATTTTTTTTGCGTTTCCTGTGGTAGGCTCCATAGAGAATGTTGTTCAGTTTGATGGTCTGAGTTCACCGTTTCAGTATTTGCTAGGCTGTCACTTACATCCTGTATATACGCGTCGACATGAGAACCTCCTCCGTTTTTTCGTCGGTTAAAAATTACAGTGTCGTAATGTACTTTTTCAACGTTAGGTAATTAAACTGCATTGCCACATTTTACAAAAAAAAACAAATTATTTTTACTTGTATCAATTTTTCCAGGCACTTTCCCCGATTTTAATCCCAACATTTCACAGCCGAATTCATTGTAAGCGAGCCTTAACAGCCTGAAATTTACACCTCTTTACTAATTAAGATAATGCTCCGTAACAAAGATTCCCCTGAAACATTTCTTCTGGAATAAAAGGGTTAGAATTTGTGTGTTTTGAAATTGTTGAGAAAGGATCGACGTTATCTCTTAAGTTTACACAATGGAATTGTAAAACGTTATATTTTATTGTCTCATTTTCTTTTCGTTTTAGTATTGTAGCTTCAATTGTTGTTTGTAAAGCGCTTATTAGTTTTAGGAATTTGGTAAGAAAGCTAAATTTCAATTATTTAAACACTTTATTGTACTCTACACAGACAATGATACTATAGTACATTGATACAAGTGAGCAAAGTTGGTCATTACATCCGAGGCGGGATTGCAACACGAGCTGCAGGCGAGTGTTGTTTATTCTAGAAGAGGCTGTAATGACCAATGCTAACGCGTGTCACATGACTTTTTTCAACATACTTGCAAATTGCTTTAAAAGCAATAAAATTTCGTAAAATACAACAATTTCAGCCAAATATTTGTGGAAAACGGCCATAGAAAAAAATATAGGTACTTGAAAATGGAGCTGCACTTATTTTTTAAAAAGGCAATGACAAGCCGCCATTCAACCAACGACATTTCGTTGCAAACAAGCTGATATGAAATAAATATTTATGTATTTATAACACAAATTAATGTTAATTTGTAACTAAAATTGTTGATGAAATGAAACGTGTATTTAATATGTTTTAACTAAAACAAATTAATTAACTCAGAATTTTTTTTTTTTTCATAAAATCTCTTTGCTGAGATTTAAAAACAAACAGTTGAAAAAAAAGTAACATAACCGCACTAATATAATCATTTTTGCACGCGTGTTCTATAATCTGCATTATGTACCTAAAAGCGGTGCAATAAGAGCCACTTTACGACCAAGTATGTTGAAAAAAAATACTGACGGAAACAGACTATTTCCAGCCATCATCTGTCGATTAGATTTCATGACATTAGTGTTGCCCATGATACTATCGATTGCCTATCGTGACCTTGAAAAATTCGTAGTAACAGTATCGATACTGGTATTGTATCCTGTTTTTCAAGATCGACGTCACGGCACAGTGGTTTGAAAATCGTTAAATATTTTTTCTATACTATTTTTACATTCAAAGCGATCAGCAACTTCATTTAAAAATAAATCAAAGGTTGAATAAAACACAGAAATAAATTCGCAGACGTGAAGCGCGCGGCACCCAAAGGTGAATGAAATGAAAATTATTGTATCTTATCTTGATCGTCGTGTAAGATACTATAGCTTGCCCTTCAGTTTCATTCAGCTTTAAATTAAAAATAATATAGGTACCTACTTTAAGTGTTTTTCCTTTTCAAAAATAAAAAAATGTTTTTTCTCACGCGTAGAGCCAACTCATGCCCTCCATATTAGGCATCACATACATGCGGAATTGCGATTCGGAATTCCGAATGCAAACCGGTTTTTTGTATAGGTTTGAAATCCCGTTCGCAAATCTGGAGGTTTGCATTCGGAAATCCGAATCGCAATTCCGCATGTATGTGATGCCTATCACATAATATGGGTCCGTAACGCAAGTCCGAATTACAGTTATACAAGGGGTAACAAAACACCCTAGCAATATTAAAAGGGGTGGTTTAGACCATCAAACTGAACAACTTTCACTACGGAGACGTCAAAGAAAGTATTGTATGAAACAGCAGTTTTTTTTTCGCCGTTTCTATGTTGGCTCTAAGAATAGTGAAAGTTGTT
Organism: Agonopterix heracliana; assembly: GCA_963693445.1. Taxonomy (NCBI): domain Eukaryota; kingdom Metazoa; phylum Arthropoda; class Insecta; order Lepidoptera; family Depressariidae; genus Agonopterix; species Agonopterix heracliana. Next base: position 7,287,752 of record OY856327.1, read on the forward strand.
CAGTTTGATGGACTTAACCACCCCTTTAAATATCATTGTGTTTATAAAGGGAAGCATACCAGAGAAATAACTTATTTTTTTTTAAATTCCTGACATTAAATTCCTATATTGTGTATGGTTATTACAAATAAGTTGGCGAAACTGAACTAGGGCACTTGGTAAATATGCACTCAAAGAAAACTTTAACTAAATGTTTGTTAAATGTAACTGAACTTTTGGTTATAAATAGCCAATTGTTTAGCTGTTTTAACCAAATGTTTGATTATGTTTTACAAAACAGTTCGGTAGTCACTAAAGTTTGGTTGTATTTAACAAAACATTTTTTTTTCAGTGTGATAACAGAAATCAGAATGCAGGTACGTACGGCTGCAGTGCGCGGGGTGCGGGAAGACTTTGATTATATGACCGGGTGGCGGGTCATTATCACGCAATGGTACTTAGTAACAGATAACAAACGCGTTTGTTAAGTTTCGCCAACTAATTAAATTTAACCTTATATATGGAGCTGGATTTTCAGATCACTGTGCACAGGTCGTATGCTCTAGGGATACGGCTTAACTTTACTCTAACACGGACATTATCCGAAATAGAGCAGGACACCAATCCGATGTTTATTTTATTCATGACAGTTTGCTTACCTATCTCTTAATGACACTGTTAACCCTTCCCTATGTCATCTCTAATCCCTGTCAATTGTCATCTCTAACAATAATCATTTTATTGTTTTTAATATTTCCGGGGTGTTCAGAAACTTTGAAACATCAAAATATGTTTGAATACCGAATTGAACTAGTAACTAGGCAATTTTTTAGTACTATTTTAGTACCTACTTTACTACTACCCATTGTTGACATTTTAAAGTTTTTAGTATGTTTATTGAACTTCAAAATATTGTATTTCCGGCTTGAAAGGACCCCATTTCTTCTAGTGGGTGTTGCACGAGGCGACTAAAGGATAAAGTTTTAGGCATATACCTACAATGTTTTTGCATAGGCAAAAATATGGTCTGAAGCACCCTGCTCGATATGTAAGTAATGCATTTAATTTTACACCCTGTATTAGCACGCATTCAAATTACAAGGGTTTTAAATAAAAAATCTCATTTTTGAAAGATAAGACAAATAAAACATAATAAATATTCAAATTAAGTATGATAAAATCATCAAATCATTAAAATGCATAATCATAACACAATGCACAATAAATTATGGATTCAAAAAAACTTCACTCGTAATTAATTTGAACAATCTACAACTGGTTCTCAACGTGAAGGTTAAAGAGACCATGAGAAATTCTAGACCAAACAATAGATATTTTCACCTCACAAGCTCGGAAAGATTCTGTTTATCATTCGAAATCTGTAGGGCTATTGTGTAAGCTTCCGATTATATCGTTTACAAAATCGATAACGTTTTATGACTGTACTAAGCCAATTTTTAAATAATATTTTGTTTCTGTGATCATCGTGTTCATTATATGAGATAAATTAACTAAATATTAAGAAGCAAAATCGCCAAGAACTGCCAAAACACCGTGTCGATTTGATACCGATTGAATCGGGTATAGTTACACAATAACCCCCCTGAGTGCAAAAGTGTATTTTATCCGCTAGCGTGGAAAGAGTTTTTAAAATTCGAATATTTCTATTCAATATTTGTCTATACTGCCAGTCCAGATAAAAAGATAGTAAAACCATACGTGCGAGAAAGACAAAAAGATTATGTTGCTAACTTGACGAACTTTGCATACTTACATTCGTGCATATTATTGTCTTCTCTTTTTCGCGTATAAGTTTGTCCTTCACTATAATTTATTTGAGTGGAAAAAAAGAGATTATACCTAAATTATAATCTCTTTGAGTAACAATATCTCTTGTCTTCTCTTTTACACGTATAGATTTGTCCTTATTTGCATTTGTATATAATTATTTTCCCAGTGTGGGATAAAAATATCGTTTAAAATGCTTTTTAATAATTAATTCATCTTGTTTACCTATGAGAAGTTATTTCTTTACATTTCCTTACATTTCTTGAATTATTTGCGCAGTGTCTCAGTACACACCGGGATATTTTTTATGCTGATCAATTTTCTTTCCAATCAAACTGCTACACGCTTCTCGTGACCGCAGTGAGACCATAGATTTAAAACTTTTCGCTTACGCTCAAAAATGGCGCCAAGAAATCGAGAGCGAGATAGCCAGTTGTGAAATCTTATGTAAACAAAAAAGACAAAACACTATTTTTTGTTTCGGTCACCGTGGCCGGTTTTTTTGTTTGGCAAGCTGTCATGTTTGCCAAACAAATCGTCTTTTAGTATGCAAAAGTCCGTAGAAAGAGAAAGAGAAGGAACTAGAAGGAAGCACGTGTCTTGTCATATCACTCAGTAAGAGATGCACATAGCGAATTCGCTCTAGTTAAAAAAGGAGATCGCTACTTATTGCTGTCCTTATCGACGTAGCCACTTTTTTGTTCTACGACGGCTGTCTGACTCCGGAGTCAGACATCTATTTTCATACAAATTGTATAGGATTTTATGACTATCGCTGTCTCATACGCGGTTACACTGATGTTACGTCTATCACACTATTGCTGTTTCATGTGCGGCCACGTTATGGTGTAATCTAGTTAATATATCTATGAGTGAGACAGTGATTAATTAAATAAAAGAGTACTATATCGCCGCAATAGAATGGGACAACGTCATGAAGCGCGATGTATCTGATGATGATCTAAAGTCAGTGCTTGCATCTAACATTTTCCTCGCTGTTGTGAGGTTAAAAGTTGTGTGTTTCGCTCGGCTGCAAAATTATTCTGCGTCTCGTATCTTTGAAACCTTCGCTTGCTCAGTTTTCAATACAAGTACTCGGGCCAAAAAACAACTTTGCAGCCTAGCATAACAAATAACTATTGTTATTTGTTATTGTTTATAATGATCAACTTGCTGTCAGATAATTTTCAAGCCGCCAAATAAGCCTCTGACCTGGCTTAACGAATATTTACATCGCCATCTACCAGAAATATCCGGGACCAACAGCTCAACGTGACCTCCGTAGCACGGAGACGCTTGAGATAAAATACCACCAAACGGTCACCCATCTAAAGACTGACCGGACCTGACGTTGCCTAACTTCAAGGCGACGAAGGGATTAAAGGTTTCGTATGTAGTGTCTACGTGAGCGAATGAAAGGCTAGCCACCTCTCACCAATTCACACGTCATTCCATCGTGAAACTTAAATTCCTAAATGTATATAAGGATTGCTACAACTACATTCTTAAACAGAAAGCTGGTTGTTTTAGCAATGTTTCTAACCACCCCCAAACGGTCGTTTATGTATATATGTATGTACTACTGCACATATATTGAGACAAGTACCTACAGTATGACCAAAAAAATAATTCCGCTCGACAATCTTCGCTTTAAGCTATCTTTGTCAGGATACATTTTTCTTACGGGCGAGTCCGACATACTCTTTGCCGGGATTTTTTATCTATTCATTGTACTTATAGACACAATTGTTTTGTATTTCATGTTTAGATTTTTTTTAGGATTTTAAAATGAAATGAACGACATACACAAATTAATTAAAATGAATTGAACACAAATTAATTTAGGTACTCGTACAAATTAAAAATATAAACTAAGTATAAGTAATAACCCTCCTTCTGTCGCAGTCGGGTAAAAAGATGTTTACTTCGCATAAATGACCACGACTACATACCCATTTACATATTAGCAGAGAGCTTAGCCAGATAAATTTTAAATATCGCATACTCAAAATATTCACATTTCACTAACAGTGTCCAAACTATTATACTCAGTTGCAGAAACGCTCATTGAAGTTAATCCTCTTTTAAATTTCTTGCTAGCTTTTACTACGTCAAGACAAAAAAGTGGCAGCAAGAGATAAGGGTTGAACTACACATGGCCGCAAGCGATCGCCCTTTTCCGTCGCTCCATCCTTTTCTGTCACTCAGGAATAGAGCATATAAGATAGACGGAACGCGATCGCCTGCGGCGCGCGTGCGGCCATGTGTAGTTCAACCCTTAATGGAGGATTAACTTCAATGAGCGTTTTCTGCAACTGAGTGAATAATGTCACAATTCACACCTCGGAATTGAAACATGTAAGTTTCCTCACCATATTTCCTTCTTATAAATGCCAGGGGTGTTACAAATGGTACTTAAAATCCCTTGTTTACAATATTATGTAGTGTATTTAGTAGTGCATACTGATTTGTCGCACCTCCACTTACGTTGGCACAAAGCGGAAAAATAGTTCAAATGTTTACCAGACAATCATGTAGTTAATTCAATGATTAAACAATTGTAGACGTTCCATTTGAAATTATAAGCCGGCACTGAGAGATTTTAGAAGAAAAATATCATTAACATTGGCAATACAGGAAGGAAAATTAAATGCGTTACTATTAATCAGCTTAGGCTGAGGCAACTTTCACTATGGGACCATCAATGAAATCGCGAAAAAAACCTTCCCTCATGATAACTAAAACGGTACTTATGATATGGAAATAGTGATACACAGCTTGCCTATTTATGTCAATTAAAAATTTTCTCGAAAACGATTGAACAGATTTCGTTTAGTAGGTATTTTTTCATGCCGTCTGTGAAACCACTATATTTATTAGTCTACTGCTAGAGACTCGAGTTTGAGCTCAAATGTTAAATTTTGTAACCTTTAACAATTGCAAACCTAAGGATTGTATAGAAAGGCATTATATTGCAATGGGGCAATACGGTATCGTCTTACGTCATCTATTATCTATCTCCATTGACTTACACTCTAGCGATAGACAGGCACTTTCATAGAAGCAACATGTTCCACATGAATGCGGTGGGCGCACGCATTGATGTTCCCGAGTTCACTTCGTCACTATGGCAATGACAGACCGCAATGTGTCATTTTGTGTTGTATTGTGTGACATGTTGTTTGTTTGAACGAGCTTGTCTATCGCTAGAGTACCTATATGTCAGTGATTATCACGCTTAATGAAAGTGTTTTTTAAAGATTTTTTAACGTTTACAGAATGATTCCACAACTCCGTATGGAGTTTAGTGGAAGATCCATAGTTCCTGCGACACCAGGTTAACACAAAAGGTAACCTAAGAGCAAAATAATATGGATTCTTTCCCTGTCTACCTCATAATCGGCACTGCATTTAAGTCGACGTAAAGTCAACAAATTTATGAAATTTAATTATTGGAATATCAAAGAACTAAAATTTTATTTTTTTATTACCTGGAAGAAGATGGGACAGGTCTTTGCCCAGCAATGGGCTATAGCGACGTGACGGCTGATATTTTGTTGTTGTTTTATGTCCGTTTTGGATTTAGAATTGTACGCAAGCTACTGTAGGCACAGTTAGTGTCGTGTGTTTACAAAAGCCATCACAGAGTGTAGGCATAGATGTCAGGATCGACATGGCATTGTCTTGTTTGCATTGCACACGTCATCGTCACGGTGACCATCGTACCATGCCACACGGTTTTCTTGCACACACACATTAGATTCTGAAGTACCAGTGTAATAAGACGTAGATACGGATTCGTTTAAAACCAGTGACATTAAATACAAGTGAGTATTTTTACTGCTTAGATGTAGTTTAGTTTTTGTTTATTTTAGTCTTTATTGAAGACATTTTAGGTTAAATAATAAGTACATATATAATAAAATACAATAAGATAACATTTTTAAAATATTTTTTTTAAATAAGTACTCGTACGTTTGAAATATTTGTGAACAAAAAAATACGATATTTTTATTTTTATACGTAATATAGTTAAGGGTAGATTTTCGCCAAGCAGTTGAACAAAACAGGATAAACAAAAATGTATCCGCAGTGAAAATATTAAAAAAGATTTTTTTAAATGATTTGCCGCCTCTTTGTTTCGTTTTAGTAACTTAATTTTTTTTTTTCTTTGTCTAATTACCAGTGATCGGAATCTCGGAGCATTTTTTGAGCATACAAGTATGGATACGCCTTGAATTTCCGGAAATATCCGGATTTAATAAATTTGGATAAAAATTTCACGGGATTTACTGGGATTACCTGTTTAGATAACAAGAGACGTTTTTTTTTAAATCAAGAGTATTAGCAGCGCATACTAGAGGCCGCACCTTTGAAACACGCCGCCTGGTACTTTTGACATGTACCGCGCTTAGGTAAATATGTTGACCGTTATTAAACAATGATATTAAGTAACTAGATTAGTAGTTAGGGCACCAAAGCGTTGCCACTTCGAAGATGTCTGCAGGCTTCTTTGACTTCAGTTCAGGCGTTTATCTATGGTGAGCGGACATATCCGTGACGTATAAATTAAGCTACCAAAATGGGGAAATGCGCCGTAAAAATTTGTAAATCACAGTCGGAAAAGAATAATAAAGGAAGTGGCGTTACTTTTCACAAGTAAGTTTACTATAAACATTAAAAGTTATAAATGTTAAAAGATTATTCAAAATAACATTAAAAACTAAATACATTTTTAACGCATTGTTTTTGCCATCAGTGTTGCAAGTATATACGATTTTGATTTTCCCACACTGTAGGGAGTTTCGGTAAACTCTTCGTTATTTCATACAGGGTTAAGCTTTAATCAGTCCGGAGAACTTCACCATTCATTCCCCTATTTATGTTGGTATGTTAATTGTTTTATTTTTTTGGGGTTGTCAGATGTGTATTAATCTAATGAACCAAGTTTCAGGCGCCTGTGTTATTGGAAAAAAAATCTAGACGCTTTCGAAGTCGTAAAAACTTTAAAAATTTTAACAATACTGCGAAGTTTATGGCAATTATAAAAATAAATCTAATTGCCTTGATCGTTTAAACCTTTTTAAAAACATGCTTAGTTATTTGCCTTTCTTTCAAGGTATCATTTAAGCTAATATCTTAGCAATTCTCAGAATTAGAGGTTAAAAACCAAATTGAGGGAGATTAATTTCGATTTTTAAATGGACAAATGAAACAACATTTTTGGTTCAATAATTGATTATTCATTTTCAAAATGTGTACCTCGATTTCCTACACACTTTTTTTACTTCTGTCGTTGTTATTTTTAGTTTTTATCTCCAGCTTTTTGAAATTGAATATCTTCAATTTTGCGGATTAGCTCCTCCCGTTTTGCAATTTCTTCACCTGTGTAAAAGAGTTCCTTGGCCCGTCCCGAGATGTAAAAAACCGCGGGTGTCAAGTCCGGGGACCCATCTCTTGACCCGCACGGTCCCCGGACCTGACCCCGTGGTTTTCACATCTCGGGAATACTCGGGATGGAGTAGCCAAGGATCTCTTTTACAAAATAACAACGACCGAAGTAAAAAAGGTGTGTAGGAAATCGAGGTACACATTTTGAAAATGAATCATTAATTATTTTTACCAAAAATATTGTTTCATTTGTACATTTAAAAATCGAATTTAATCTCTTTCAATTTGGTTTTTAACCTCTAATTCTGAGAATTGCTAAGATAATTATCAGCTTAAATGATACCTTGAAAGAAAGGCCAATAGCCGAGCATGTTTTTAAAAAGGTTTGAACGATCGAGACTATTTTATTTATTTTTATAATTGCCATAAACTTCACAGTATTGTTAAAATGTTAAAATTTTTACGACTTCGAAAGCGACTAGAATTTTTTTCCAATAACACAATACATGCGCCTGAAACTTGGTTTATTAGATTAGAAATACACATCTGACAACCTCAAAAAAATAATACCATTAACATACCAACATAAACATACACTGTTGGCAATTAACTGTCAGAAATCGGGTTTTTTCAAAAATAAAATAAAAATTGCATTTAAAATTCAACAATCAGACTTCGTCTAAGCCCATGTATGGCTCAAAATGTTATAAATGGTGTCAACTATCATCCCCTTAAATATTTGCACACCGCTTCCAAACACCCTGTATTACTTAAAGTTTAATTATACCTAAATCTGGTCAGAACACACAGAGCCTATAATCAATATGCTGACACATTTTTGAGAGGATGATCAGACCATCAAATTAAACAACTTTCTCTATAGGACCAATATCGAAATCGCGAAAAAAAACAGCTGTACCATACATTTGGCTCGAGTCGGTTTGCCGTTTTTTATAGGACAGCTGTTTTTTTTTTCGATTTCGATGTTGGTCCCATAGAGAAAGTTGTTAAGTTTCATGGTCTGATCATCCCCTTAAAAAAGTGTCAGTATATTAAGTTGGACCCTGTATATTCAAGTTTAATTCAGGTAATAAATTCATTAAATTCAGTACCTAATTAATTCTGGGGAAATTATTTCTAACCACTGGCAACTGTAGCCGTATTTACTGACGTTTTTAAAATAATAACGTCTTTCTCATTTCGTCGTAATTTTTTTGACGGCAGAAGAAACGAGACAAACATAGTTTACTTTGGCCTATGTATCGATTTCCAAGCTACATCTTTGAAACTCTGAAGTGGTTTTACGCTTTTTTGAGTATTGTTTGTAAGAAGCTATCCCTCTAGTATTGTATAAAGCTCACTGTTATTAAATCACCCAGGACAAAATCTCAATAAAATCAGTCGGTTAAACCAATTTCAATGTTATTATTGGATCCCAAATTACTTTTTCAAGATTTCATTACCATATAAAATAATGTTTTGTTGCCGTTGTAGTTTGCCGTCTAATTAAAATTTTCTAAAAATGTTTAAAATGTTGGGACTTGGGAGTAAAATAAAACGATACTTAATTTCATTAAATTTTTTATATACAGGGTATTTGTAGCATCGTTGGCCAAATTGAATTGCTGGATAGAAGAGGTCTCCCCACGCCCCAAAAAAAATTATGCATCACGCAATTTTTTGGTGATGTTTTTAGTGTTTTTCTCAAAAAAGTTCGAAAGTCAGCATTTAAGCTGGAATAAAAAGAAAAGTTGTGTGTACAACACCCATTTTTTTTAATTTGAATGTTTGATGTTGTATGGTTCTATCAACATAAATTAGTTTTTAAAAAATCTGAAGATCTCGAGCGCTTTTAGATTCTTTTTAATTGTAACTCAAAGTTGTGTTGTTAATTTTATTTTTCTTCTTCCGAATAAAATTAAGGTCAATAAAAAAAGTTAGAGGTCGCATCCATGTAATTTGAATGTGTATAGAACCGTACAACATCAGACATTCAAATTAAAATTAAAAATGTGTGTTGTACACACAACTTTTCTTTTTATTCCAGCTTAAATGCTGACTTTCGAACTTTTTTGAGAAAAACAGTAAAAAAATCACCAAAAAATTGCGTGATGCATAATTTTTTTGGGGCGTGGGGAGACCTCTTCTATCCAGCAATTCAGTTTGGCCAACGATGCCACAAACTTAAATTTTAATGAAATTAAGTATCGTTTTATTTTACTCCCAAGTCCCAACATTTTAAACATTTTTAGATAATTTTAATTAGACGGCCAACTACAACGGCACCAAAACATTATTTTATATGGTAATGAAATCTCGAAAAAGTAATTTGGGATCCAATAATAACATTGAAATTGGTTAGCAGACTGATTTTATTGAGATTTTGTCCTGGGTGATTTAATAACAGTGAGCTTATACAATACTAGAGGGATAGCTTCTTGAAAACAATACTCAAAAATGCGCAACCACTTCAGAGTTTCAAAGATGTAGCTTGGAAATCGATACATAGGCCAAAGTAAACTATGGTTGTCTCGTTTCTTCTGCCGTCAAAAAAATTACGACGAAATGAGCTAGACGTTATTATTCTAAAAACGTCAGTAAATACGGCCACAGTTGCCAGTGGTTAGAAATAATTTCCCCAGAATTATTTACTGAATTTAATTATTTATTACCTGAATTCTAAACTTGAATATATATAGGCTCTGTGTGTTCTGAACAGATTTATGTATAATTAAACTTTAAGTAATATATCATATTATACAGGGTTGATGTTTAATCAGCCCAGATCGGATAACGTCACCATATTGTAATCTCTTCACTTTCACTATGCAAATAAAGATTATTATTATTTAGGTATTTATTTATTTTATTTATGGTGTCAACTTCGAAATCACGAAAAAAGAAATGAGCTCTCCAATACATTTGAGTCGAGTCGGTCGGTACTGCAGTTTTGTATGAAACAGCTGATTTTGTTTTCACGATTTCGATGTTGGCTCAATAGTGAAAGTTGTTCAGTTTGATTAGGGGAATGAATGGTAAAGTTTATCCGGACTGATTAAAAGTTAACCCTGTATGAAATAACGAAGAGGGTACCGAAACTCCCAACAGTGTGGGAAAATCAAAATCGTATTTACTTGCAACACTGATGGCAAAAACAATGCGTGAAAAATTTATTTAGTTTTTTAATGTTATTTTGACAAAATATAGTAAACTTACTTGTGAAAAGTAACACCACTTCCTTTATTATTCTTTTCCGACTGTGATTTACAAATTTTTACGGCGTATTTCCCCATTTTGGTAGCTTAATTTAAACGTCACGGATAATATGTCCGCTCACCATAGATGCCTGCAGACATCTTCGAAGTGGCACTTCTAACCTAACTACTAATCTAGTTACTTAATATCGTTGTTTAATAACGGTCAACATATTTACCTAAGCGCGGTACATGTCAAAAGTACCAGGCGGCGTGTTTCAAAGTCACGGCCTCTAGTATGCGCTGCTAAATACTCTTGATTTAAAAAAAACGTCTCTTGACATCTAAATAGGTAACCCAATAAATCCCGTGAAATTTTTATCCATATTTATTAAATCCGGATATTTCCGGGAAATTCAAGGCGTATCCAAACTTGTATGCTCAAAAAATGCCCCGACATTCCGATCACTGCTAATTACCATTCCACTTCTGGCCAAAACCTACTTTTCCACTCGTTCCCATTTTTGGGGATAAAGAAAAATATTATTTCGTTGAAGTAACGTGTAAAATAATAAATTCACGCATAGTTTTGAAGGAAAAAAATACAATACCTAAAAACTTGTCATATTTTGCTAGGTTACATCAAAATTATAAAATAAAAAGAAAGAAAAACCAATTGGAATGTTTTCTTACGCATTGATGCGCATATGAAGTAAGCCAATCCGCATTGGGCACGCGGGGTGGACTAACGCCCATACACCGTCCCTGAGGGTAGGTCCCTGTGCCCTGCATACATACATACATACATAAACTCACGCCATTGTCCCATGGGGGTAGGCAGAGTCCACGGACCGCGCCACACGTTACGACTCTGACCTTAAATAGCCTTATTCACATTCAAACATCTTTTCATGCACTTCCGTCAATTGAGGGTGCTACGCACTTGTCCTTTTCGGAAAAGATCATGGATTTGATCATGGTATGCATGAATATATCTATGTGCCCTGCAGTGGGATGACGTATATAGGCCGACGATTATGATTTTCATAAGAGCCTGTTCACACTAGCGATTTGTCCAGCGATTTTTCAGCGATTTCACGGCGAGGCGAGATCGCGGCTTACACGCGGCGAGCGCGCTGCGTGTTCAACGCGTGCTCGCCGCGTGCCCGTCGCGATTTACTCATCGCCGCGTGCCCGCGAGCACGCAGCGCGCTCGCCGCGTGTACGCCGCAATCTCGCCTCGCCGTGAAATCGCTGAAAAATCGCCGGACAAATCGCTAGTGTGAACAGGCCCTTAATGAAACAGAATCATAGGTACGTCATAAAAATTATGCACGTCGCTTGGGTCTAAACAATGGCTAAAGATTTCGCAGAACTTTTGTATAAATTGATCTAAAAATAGACTTCACTTCAAAGCTGTAACATTGAGCCGGACCACATGAATAAGTATGAACGCAGTTTGAAGCGAATAGAGCCGACTTGCTAAACATTTTGTTTACTAAGTCAACTCTTAGGAGCCAAGGTTCAGAAAATGTAAACTTAATAATGTTTACTTTACCTAAGTACGCAATCCTTGCGTCAAACTTGGCTGTTAGAGGAAACATGAGATTTTGAATAATATTTGATTCTATTTTGTATGACGAATGATGAGTATTAGAAGGCCGATGACCTAATTTTTTTGAGTGCACCTACCGAGCATAAGGTCGTAGGTTCGAAACCCGCAAGAAGCAAATGGTTTTCAAACGAATTAAAACAAAAAAAAAATCCTATTTCGCGAAACATTTACAGGGAAAAAGATCCCACTGATTTATTAGAAGCCTTAGAATCTTCCCGACATACACTTGGCTTTTTTTTTACTATATTCATCACGGAAAATGTAGCATTCTAATGGTAAAAGAAGTGTTTCGGAGCCTATTCAATACAAACAAATAAACAAAACCAACCAAGAGCCACAACCAACCAACCAACCAAGACCAATAGACCAATTTGTTTGAAAACTATTGGACTGATTTTGATGATTCTTTGAAACGAAATCTTCTCTTTTCTGGGAAGGTTTTATTACACATTTAAATTGGACAACAACAACAGGAACAACATTTTTTTAATCGGCTATGGAAAAGGGTTGTGACAGGCTTCGGAGTGGCAGCCCTATTTTTTTAGGATCCTTTCATTTCCACTGGTATATTATTTTGTACCATTGCAAACAAATACTGTAGAAAACTTGCAGTGGGGTCTTGGAATATTTTCATTTATTGTTTAACCAGTCAAGCCAAAGTGCACGCGTGTGCACGACAACAAGAGACTTCACTTTTGCTATCGCGAACGTGTGTGCCCAATAACAAAACAGAACTTCCCGAACGAGTCTTGTATGATCTCTGTCAAATAAAAAAAACATAAAAAAATTAAGTCAATATCAATAGTTAAAAAATACTACCTAACAAATGTCAATGTATCGAGTTAAGAGAATATTATTCCGAGAGCGAAAATGCGCGCTGCATACAAACGTACTATGGTGATATTTTCAATACTAACCAATTAAAGTCAATGAAATTTTGCAGAAACAATCTAGAAACAAATCTCTATGCTTCTATAGAGTCAGATTTTTGTTAAAATATACAGTTTCAATGCTAGGATTAATTTAAGATTTGTATGGAAATCTTTAAGGCACTGTAACTTGAAAAGAATGCATTTTAACGAAAATCTGACTCCATACAAGCATAGAAATTTGTTTCTAGATTGTTTCTGCAAAATTTCATTGACTTTAATTGGTTAGTATTGAAAATATCACCATAGTACGTTTGTATGGAGCGCGCTCCGAATAATATACCCTTAAAGTGACCTCGCCACACCTCATTTATACCATACGTGGTTTTCGTAGGGTGGCTATGTGTGATAAAATGTATTATTTTGTTTTAGTTAAATAAATAAATAAAAAACTCTATTCCCTATAAACTTTAAAGGTCATGTTGGAATCCCAGCCATTTACCTCTATTGCCGGAAAAATGTCCGCAAATGTGAAATGCAATGACCTTTATATGACATAAACATACAGTAGCCGTTTAACACGTTGCAGTAACACATAGTACGTTAGCGAGTATCCACTTATTTTCAACACTTAGTCCTGATTCCATTGAACGTGTTAACACATAAATGCGAAACCTAATAATTGTTTAGTTTTAAACAGCGACTTAAACAGGCTTACTGGTAGTTGTAGCAATGTTTCTGACGACCCTGAAAGGGATTACGGTAGCGTCTTTATGTATGTATGGAAAAACTGTTGGTACATGATAGATTATTTGAGCTATTAAAAGCAATTTTTTTTACTATTCATATAAATTTACGCAGCAAAGAAAGACTATAATATGTATATTATTATTGTTGAAATGTCTAAAAGCTAGGTTAGAAATTTAAAGTAATACTACATTGGGTATTAGGTATATTTTAGGTGTATTATAAGGTATATTTTTAATACCTCTTCAATGTTTATTATGTGCAGCTGTGTTTACCCGTAATTACAAACATGCATAAGGCACGTTTTAAAAAAAAGATGAGAAATTAAATTTATTATTGTTGAAATGTCTAAAAGCTAGGTTAGAAATTCAAAGTAATACTACATTGGGTATTAGGTATATTTTAGGTGTATTATCAGGTATATTTTTAATACCTACTGTACTTCAATGTTTATTATGTGCAGCTGTGTTTACCCGTAATTACAAACATGCAAAAGGCTCGTTTTAAAAAAAAGATGAGAAATTAAATTTCAATCAACTATTTAATTTTAGATCAAGGAGCAAAAGGGCTTTTCAGTGGGCTCTATAAATGGTGACTTTAATTAAATTATAGTAAGTACAACATAAAATAAGTGGACATGTGCCAACATACTATAAAGGCATCTAGTTAATTTAACAGTCGAAGTCCTTAAACTGATTTTTAAATCCTAACTCATAAGCACGATAATAGCTTGATCCTTGGGTCTTCATGTGCGGAAAAATATATAATAGCTCTTGTTTACCTTGCAGAGCTAAATGTTTCCTTCAATTTAACAATTTTATGGTTATTGTAAGATTTATGGTATTAATAATGCCTTTATGGTTGTAGTTTTATGAATAGTTAGGGAAATGTTATTATTAGGTACTAATTTTGATTTATTGTTTGGCATGGAAATATGTGTTGGCAACAAACAGATAAATAGACAAATATACAGACAGACTGAAAATTCAAAAATATCTCTATAACGTTATGCCTCTTTCCCAGTGGGGTAGGCAGAGACCAGAGCACACCATCTACTACGATCCTTACATAACTCCCTTGCCTGATTAACATTTATACATCTCTTCATACATGCCCGTCGGTTTCAAGTACTCCGCACCTCCCCTTTTTTTGTAGGACGTAACCTACTATTTGGTCAAAATACGTCCTACGAGGGCTCCCTCTGCCTTCCACTCTCTTTAGCTCCAATACATCTCTTTCGTACATCCTGGCTATCACTCATCCTCTCCACGTGACCAAACCAACGAAGCATACCCTTCTCTATTTTTGTCACAACATCTTCTTTCAATTTACATCGATCTCTAATCACATAATTTCTCACTCTGTCTCTCAGCGTAACACCACACATACTTCGCAAGGAACGCATTTCAACAGTATTAATTTTACTTTCATGCTTTTTCTACCATACCCAGCACTCATGCTATACAAAGTGTAGGCACCAACACACCATTGTGTATAGCAAGTCTCGCCGTTTTGGACACCAAATGGCTAGCCACAATGGTATGCAAAGCACCGTTCACTTTGTTTCTCGCTGTTACTCGCCTATGCACATCACCGTCACATTTCCCGTCTCTAGTAAACATACATCCTAAATAATGTCCAAGATATTTATTTATTCTTTTCTTTTTCACTGCTGCATTCATAAGAGTTACCATGTCATGTAGCTGTCCCGCTGATGATGCAAGTATCAGTTGATACTAATAATATAAGCCTAACATAGTTTTTGTTTTTTCGTTCGCTCTTATCCCATTTAATTTCCATTACACTGCACATTCATTTCTTAATTCCGCTATTTTCTAGAATCGAAAAAAGGCATTAGCTATTGAATGGTTTAAAAAATTCTGAAAAAAACCAACTCGAAACGAAATCTCAGTTTCGTGTAGGATTTTAAACTCGCTCTTTAGGATTACCTATGATGTAGAATTTCCAAGGTAGACTTTTATTTTGAAAATTAAATTATAGATAAACTCATGACAATAATTTCTCTTTCTAGATAATTTTTTTTTGACAACTAACTTCCATTATACCAATATTGTCAAATCAAATCAAATCATAATGTTTATTCAAAATAATATCACATCGTCATGTTTACTCTACCACCGCTTCAGAAGGTGTTCCGTTGTAGAGAAGGTGCGGCCAGAAACTCTACAACACACATCTTTAAAAAAATATATATAATATATACAAAGTACACTTACAAATACAATTTGAATTATATAGTGTTAAAATTGTCAAGACCAAACATTTTGGTCATTCATATTATAATCATCGAGTTTATAGAGTAGCCTTTTTTACAGAGGACTTGCTTAACACTGGACTTAAACTTTTGCGAAGTGTACATATTGTACCTATTTGTCTTTTATTGATATGCAATAAAATAGTTGTTGTAATGTTATGTCACCACCAATATTATCACTTGTTACGACGGCCACGTAAAGAAAAAATATGTGGTTTTTTATAGGCCGGAACTAAATGGCGGAAAATTGGCATTGGTAATTAGAAAAGACCGCTACGTAATAAAGGTCAAAACGGGAATTACCCTATTATTAAACTAGTTATAATATCACAAGTCAACAACAATTTTCTTTGTCTTAAACGTAATTATTTCCTCAGAAGTGTCCATCGGGTTTGATTGCTGTCAATAGTGTCAGTTCATAATGTCGCAGGTTAACAATAATGACTATGACAGAATAATTGCAGTCTTATTGTACTTACTACTAATAACTGTACTTATTGTAATTTAGCGATGCAGCAGTTTGGTCTGATAGAGATTTTTCTTTATTTTATTTTATTTTATTTGGAAGACCAACAGCTGTTGACACAATACAAGTATGGATGGCTAACAGAAAGCCAATTACAGGTATCCGCTGATAGAAACATAACTTATAAAAAACAAAGCAGATCTTAGATTAAAAATACAAATTGGGTAACAAAAAGATAGCGAACGTTACACCAATCGACCGAATAAGAGACAGTCTTCCTCGCAATAATATGGATTACAATACAAAGCAAATAATATTATAAAATATAGATTACAATACAAACATTAACACCAATAAAGCCTCATCCGACCACGCCGCGCTGGTCCAGAAGATATCAAATCGAGCTAAAATTATTCATTCAAAACTTTTTATAAACAAGTATTTGCACTGAATTGTTTCTCGCACAAATAAACGTTTTATTTTAGGTTTGGTCCTTGAGTACTTAAAATAACCAATAATAAAAAGTTGTTTACACAAGGCAATCTTTAATTTGGTTTTGTAGGTAATGTTTATAAAATGCCAAAGGAACTCTTACTAGTGAATGCATATAAATACCTAAAAATATAAGTATAATTAGGAGTCACGGTGCAGGTTTTACCGCGAGCACTTTTCTTTCGCGTGGTGTTCGCGCGGTTCATTTGTGAGCCTGCCACGAGGCTCCGCAATCCTTTGCAGCTGTGTTTTTACTCAAAACCATTCCTTGATATTGGATACCTACATAATACTCCCACGAACCACTTACACTGGCGGAATCGCAGTGCTAACGCACAAGCAAGACTCCATTTAAAAATATTAATGAAAAAAAGGTATAATTACAGCTAACAAAATTAGATTACTAGTACCATAGACTTAAACTCTAGCGATAGACTTGCCCTTCCATAGAAGCAACATGTTCCACTTGAATGAGGTGTACGCACCTGATTTATGTTATCGAGTTCACTTCGTCACTATGGCAATGACAGACCGCAATGTGTCATTTTGTGTTGATTTGTGTGACATGTTCTTTGTTTGAACGAGCTGGTCTATCGCTAGAGTAATATGTCTATGACTAGTACCAAGTTTTTAAGTCGTACCTACGCAGTCGAAAAATTTTAATAGCGCGGGAAATTATATTGACCAATCAGAATGGTGCCACTTTCAATCCTTTGCCGCTATTGGCTAATTGGTTTCGCTCCCTTTTCGCTGCTATCCGACTTTGCACCCTTTGATTATTAAATGACTTCGGGTTTTGTCGGGGACTCGGGTCTGGTTTGCGCAAACGAAGAATGACGAGCGGAGTTATTTTCCTGGTCGTACTGTACGCAGGTTTTTAGTGTTACTCATAAACGCAAGTCCAGCGTAGTACAACAGCTGCCTACCTCCCTTTAAGGTGGTTGGAGAGCTGTCAATTTCATAAAAAACGTTGTCGTATAACACTCGTAGACGGTGTTAATAAAAGTAATGTTTTATATATAAAAAAATAGCTTAGAAAATCTAGTTTGCGCATATCAAATAATATTTACAATTTGTAATATAATTACGAAGATATAAGGGTTTGAAGTTTTGTATGAATAATTTCAAAGCGTGATATCTTCGTAATAATATTATAAATTGTAAATATTATGTGATATGCGCAAACTAGATTTTCTAAGCTATTTTTCCATATATAAAACATTACTTTTATTAACACCGTCTACGAGTGTTATACGACAACATTTTGTATGGACGGAAACCACCTTAAGGGTGCAAATGTAAGGAAGGTCAACCTGTTAGCGTATTGATGTTGCAGAATCAAATAACTTCGAAACCCGTAAACAATAAGAGATAGAATGGTCGTCTGGCTGAACGCTGGACAAGCCCACAAAACAGAAGTAGGAAAGGACTGCGTAAAGCAAAATGTCTGCATACAGGGTGTACCCAAACACCCTAGTAGTGCTTAAGGGGTGCTTCAGACCATCAAACTGGACAACTTTCACTATGGAGCCAACTTCGAAATTGCGAAAAAAAAAACAGTTGTAACGCGCGTGTACGAGTGCTTTTAGTCGAGTCGGTACTGTACGCTAAAAAGCTGTTTTTTTTTAGATTTCGATGTTGGTTAGTGATAGTTGTTCAGTTTGATGGGCTGAAAAACCCTCTTGAAATTGCAAACCTAACACAGTCAGCTACCTCTCATTGTATTTGCGGTGCATGCCTTTGCTCTCGTAATGGGCTTTAGATTTTTAGATTACAGTTATCTCTCTTGTAAAGACCGCCAAGACGCAGTTTGAATCATCTTTTATAGATGGAAATGCCAGTTATTACGACGACAGTGTTGGGCCCGTAAACTTAATATACTACCGTAATAATATTAAGTTTATGATTGGACTAATGCTCATTACTACATTCAAAAGAATTTTCCTATAAAATCGAACTGCATCTTATTAACCATTCCCTTTGACGTTTTCCAGAAACCAACATGGAGGTAATACCGAAGCATCCGTTAATATCCGTGACCCAAGAGGACATGAAGAAAGCTCGCCAATTCTACGGATTGGAGGATCCAAAGATGATTAGGGAGTGTCTGGATGCCATAGACGAATGGTGTCAAAAACAAGCTCATTTGGTCGAAGCCTGCAAATATTTGGGTATGTGTTGCAATAAAAAAGTTCACATTCATGATTACGCTGTTTGCAATACGTAGAGCTATCATTTTATCGTCTTCAATAAGAAACTGGACTAGAAATGTCAATCGCAACAACTCATCTGTTGTGTTGACAATTCCTGGAACAGCTGATCTATCTAAGAAGATGATGATCTATACCTATCAACGTGGACAAACAACCGTGGACTGGTGTATCCTATGGTCCAGTGGCGAGTTATCTTGCCTGCCGCGCAGGAGGCGATGGTTCGATCCCAGTCCAGGCCGACTCGTACCAATGAGTTTTTCGGAATTTATGTACGATTTGTAACACCACTGGCTTTTAGGTGAAGGAAAACATCGTAAAGAAACCTGTATGCTTCAATTTCGAGGCATGTTCTATCTTATTTACTTTGTAGGTACCTACTACATGCTTCTTATACATGACAATTAACCTTAATTAATACAATAATTCCAGATCGTAGTATCTTAGAGCGACTCTTATTGCTGTCGAGAGGTTCAGTTGAAGGTACTAAGAAGAAAATAGACAGACTTTTCACTTCAAGAGGAATGATGCCAGAAATGGTTTTAAATAGGTCCAATAAAGAGTTCGAAAAATTCCGAGACTGCGTGTAAGTATTTAATGCACCTATATCCCAGCGATATTAATGTACCAGTACTAGATAAGGCGATCAGTAGGAACTACAATGTTACACTTGAATACCGTTCCCATACCACATTTATATTACTAGTTCACTCCAAAAAATCAGCTTTCCCATACAAAACTGCAGTACCTATTCGACCCAGCTGTATTTTTTTCGCGATTCGATGTTGGCTCCATAGTAAAAGTTGTTCAGTTTGATGATTAGAATACATGCTGAAGTTATCCGCAGTGATATAAAATGTACCCTGTATTTATACCTGACCGCCAAAAATACCGGAATCAAAAGCTATTAAATACTTTGTTTCAGAAATTATGTTCCACTTCCAAAACTTTGTCCCAGCGATCAATCCCGGGTGATGGTAACTCAGTTTGTGACTGACAAACTGGACGATTTTAGTATTATGAGTTACATGAGGTATTGTTTTATGGTAAGTGCACCTACTCAATAAATTATATCTATTAATTATTATTAAAATACAATATATACCTCTATACGCAATGCAACAATTTTTAACTGTTGACTTATTTTCCATTTAAGTGCGTTCACACACGATGACGCATTGACGCGGCGGCAGACGTCAGTCCGTCATTTGTGAAGCAAGGAGTTGTATGAAACCGCACGTAGAAGCACACACGGTGACGCATTGATGCACAGGGTGTGGTTCTATGGACTGACATTTGCCACTCCGTCAGTGCGTCATCGTCTGTGAACGCACTTAAGTAAAGCTACCTTTTGTCCGTGACCTTGTCTACGTTAACCAGACGACTTCAGAAAGTAAGGGACATTTCCGGGATATAAAGTATCCCATAAGCTTATCCAAATCCGATTAGCCGCTTATGCGTAATTGAGTGTCCTTCATCAGTTTTATCACAAACTTTTTAAACTGATAAAAATATAACGAGGATTTAGGTAAAAAACCTCCTGAAACAATGAGGTTTATTTATGAGGTTACAAGATGTGCAGCAACCAATGTTAGCACAGATTATTTAGTAGTTACTTTTAGATCGGGCGGCCTTGAAGAAGTCGTACACCCACTCATCTTATATATAATTCAGTTTTCATGCAATACAAGAAGATTAGAAGATACGAAAAAACTTGGTCAGCTGACCCCTATCCTGGTGGGTTTTATGCAGGAAGGTGACTAGTCAACCTCTCTGAGACGACACTAATTACTCATCGAGCTTATGAACAAAATTATGCTCATCCGATTGGTTTTAGTTAGTGTAGCGAAGTAAACTCAGTTGTCCGCCGGATATCCTGGCAGGTGGTGCTGGCCAACCAAAAAATAATTGTTAAAAAGACATTACCCAATCCCATTTCGCATACAAAACTGACTAATTTTTGTTTTTTTATTATTGATGGGTTTGCTCTTGACCTCTATCTGGTCCTCAGGAGAAATATGGGGTCGAAGATGTTGCAAGCTTACCCAGAAGTGCACTGGCACTCCTGCATACTGACGGAACGCAGCAAGCTGCTTGGCGCCAGACTCTGGCAGGAGGGTGGTCGCGAGCCAATTATAAAAGAAATCCCACTGCAGAAAAGGATAGGCAATATTTGGCTTACATTTCATCCATAAGCTCGATGGGTGGAAGTACTCCAAAATTTGACTGCCATATTTGGTTGGCCAGCACAACCTGCCAGGATATCCGGTGGACGACCGAGTGTACTTCTTTACACTAACTAAAACTAATCGGATAAGCATAATTTTATTCATAAGCTCAATGGGTATTTATTGTCGTCTCAGAGAGGTTACTGTCCGGCACAAAACAAACCAGGTCGGCCGACCAAGTTTCTATAATGTTGCATGAAAACTGAATTATTATAATACTTACTGTTTTCTGTTGCATAGGTAGGTAATAATAAAAAGGTTTTTATTCTTTATTTCTCGCTTAAACAAAATGGAAAAAAACAGGATTCACTGTTTACTATACTAACGCTTTAGACTGACATGATACGTCATAAATACGTCCGTTAGGGAATTTAATGTGTTTGAGTTCCATTATATAATTATAGTTGTTTATTGCTAATCATTATTATTCAGGTGGGAGAATACAGACTACACTTCGATTACAGTCCATCTGAAAGATACGTCATAGATCTCAAAAACGTTCATCTGGGCCTTCTCAGTAAAATTAATCCAGTTGTGGTAAAAAAAGCAGAAGTTTTATGTACGGTGAGTACCTAAATTTTATTTCATTTAAGATGTTCCCCATACGTAAACGCAGGGTCATAAATGTTGCTGGTTTTTAGTTGCTATCTTCTCGTTATTTGAAAGACATATAAGTTAATTAATGAAAATATAGGAATGACCTTCAACATGTCGGCTTTATTTTTTATGAAGTAATTTCTATTTCTTAAGTTTTTTTCATTCATCTACTTTAAGATGAGGTCACTTTTACTTGCGACACTCACCATTGTGTAGACAATATTAAAACCAAAAAATTATTTGAAGTAATTTTTTAAAGACCAATATTTAATAAGTTAATTTGATGATTGTAAAGTTTGGTGCGAATTCTTATGATTTACGAATTTGATTTCCTTGGATTAGAAGGCACCACAGTGACATAATGAAGGACAAGCCAGTCAAAAATAGGTATACCTACTAAAATGACGTAGAGTTGAGGTGGCTCTGAAAGGGTCAAGAACGTTCAGTCAGGGAAACCTCTTAATAAGATTGTTATGCATATTCAGAGGTCAAATAAGATTAAGAAGGATAAAAAAGTATCAAAAGACAAATGAAAAAGTATCGTAATAGAATCTCAAAAATTAATCTTAAACAATTAACTTTAATAGAGATCTATGGTCAATTAATTGAGAATAGTGAACTACACTCGTTGCAGCAATGTTCCTGACCACCCCGAAAGGGATTACGCTCATGAGTTTATTAATTTAGAAAACCATATTATGCAATTTCAGGAAGGCTTCGGCACAAAAATCAAAGGTATCCATATCCTGAACGCACCTCCATTCGTAGACAAGCTGGTGTTTCTGCTGAAGCAAGCTCTTCGAGAGAAAGTCGCTAGTAGGCTCCATGTCCATAGCAGTTACGAGGATCTACATCAGCACATACCAAAAGAAATTCTTCCTAAGGAATATGATGGAGATGGCCCATCTTGTGCCAAATTAGCAGGTATGTATTATCAAAAATGGGATCAGCCTATCTGAACCAAACCATAATAATAAAAAATAATAGAGACCTGTTTGGACCTGTTGACTTGTTTGTTGTTGTTACCTGACCTTTTGTTTTCCTTCTGGGCTTATGAAGGAAATGAATATTATTTAGGTTCTATATAGAAAGTGCAGAAGAACAGCAGGTTCATCAGGGTGTATATCTGTGTATATAGATGCTATTTGATTATTACTAATTTAAATTTATAAAAGTTTAATAATGAATCAATACATAGTGTGTATCCACAACAGCCTTCGTCAAAGGAAATAAATCACGTTGTTTTCGACCTACCGGCTCGCATCGGGCCGGCCCGGAAGGAATTTCGTAATGCGGCAAAGGATATTGAAATGTGTAAACAGGAATTAAAGTTCATATTTGCATGGATCTTATCCATATTGAAACCCGATCGTCTGCGTTCGCATTCCGTACGGCTGCCGACGGATTCCGCAACATAAATAGCCGGCTTCGTCGACATGCGATCGACTGCCTTCGCACTTTGGTAAAGCCCGACCAGGAATATAAAAAACCTCGCCATATTGTGGAAAATCATTGGAACTAATTTTTGTACTTAGATCACTGACATTAAAGGTTACAGTCGATTGCAGCACCCCTAAACCAGGTATTTTATATTTCTGGTCAGGCTTTACGGTCGGTGCCGCGGCACGCGTACGGCTCCGTTCCGACGCGGCACGATGCGAGCCGGTAGGTCTGAATCGTCTCTAAATCTAGATGAGAAGAAGGAGATGGGAATAAAAAAGTATATTGGCTTGCTGTTAATGATGAAGTTAAATGTGACGTGAAAGCAAAGGTAGTGTTACTCAAAACGAATAATCACAGAATCGAAGTTGAGTACCTACATTAATCTTTCGTTTTCCAAATTGATATCATGTTAAATTTAATTAGTTGGCGAAACTTAAGACACGGATTTGGTATCTGTTACTAACTACAATAGCGGGGTAATGTACAGTTTTAACTATTCTTATGGTAATGTAATGACCCTCTTGATGCTCGATGATCATTATGATTCTGAAGTCAATGTCCACCCGCGCCCGCATACTTTGCACTTCGCGTAACTTACGCACGATAATAATAATTTGTTAATCATCAATACCAATTATAAACATTGATAATGCAATATGTTATCATTAACAAGTGCCCTGGTCTATGGTGGTGGGTGACCTAATGATAACAGATTGCATTATCAATGTTTATAATTGGTATTGATGATTAACAAAATTATTATTTTCGTACGTATCGTCGTAGTGCGCGGCCGGCGGGCGAACATTGACCTCGAATCATATGATCGAGCGGGGGGTCATTGCCACGCAATTGTACTCAGTAACAGATACCAAATGCGTTTCTTAAGTTTCCCCAACTAATAAAATTTGACCTTTATAATATTAGGTATGGAAAAGTACAAAAACATAGCAAATTAAAAGCGTTCCGTACTATCATCAAAAATCTCCCGCTAAGAATAAAGTACTTGAAAATAACAAATCTTTTTGCGACCACCGTAAATTGTTCTGTGACTGCAATGCACCACTGATATTAATGGGCGTATAGTGAATTTGGTCACGACCAAACAGTACAAGTCTCATGAGGTTTTCCGGGTGTAGTAATAAATCGATGCAATTTACGCAATATGAGATATACCTCATGAAAGTGGCATAATAAAGGAAGCATAGCCGTTGCGAACCTATTTTCGTGACTACGAAATATAATAAACATTTCATATTTCTTGCTTAATTCTGCCTACAGATTCGCCCACGTTTAATTCGTTTCATTTAATTAATGTTCCGTAATTACATTTTGTTTTTACATTGTTACCATTTATGTCTGAACGTGGGACGTAGGTTAACTAACGCAAAGTATTCATTAACTAAGTCATCATCATCATCACGACCGTTATCGGCCACAGCGACTGTTTACTCACAGCTGAGAGCGGCGTTTGTGTGTTCTAAGATAAATGACGTACCCGATTTTTGTATTAAAATTAACGCCCACGCACGTTAGCGCCCTTAGACAATTTATTTAGGGACTTTGCGATAGCATTTCCCCTCTGCCAACGTACAAGATCAAGAAATTTTATGCATTTACATACAATTTAATACCTTATCACTAAAAGAGACAGCCTATAATTGCGGAACAATAACATCGAACTTATCACGTTTGGGGTTCACACGACACTGTTTTTCATTATTTTTAACATTCAAAATCAGAGTAATAGAATAAAGTCCAAAGTTGCGGATTTCATGCTACCTCGCCCCCCACAAAAAGTGTCAGAAAAGTTTGTTAGTAGAATTACACTTGTAACATTTCCATATATAAATAGCCTAAGTTAGCACCCCATACAGAAAGAAAACTATCCAAGAGAATACCAACCTGATAATTTTCCTTCAATACATAATACGACTCCGTGCTTCAGAAGGCACGTTAAGCAGTTGGTCTCGGATAGTTCCGTCAGATGGCGTTGTAACTATTCGTTAAGCCAGGTCAGAGGCCTATTGGCGGCTTGAAAATTCTCTGACAGCAAGTTGACCACTACCTTGCCTCCACCAACACGCACTGGGCCGGCGTGGTGGAGTATGGCCTTTGCCCTGCAGTGGGATTCTACAGGCTAAACTTACTTACTTGCTTACATAATACGACATCTCCTCCTATCGGCACTCTTTTAAAAAACCTAGAAACCCAGTAGATATACTTACTTTAACCAAAAACATTTTAATATTTTTCAGAGCAATGGAAAGACATTTTCAACACAGAAGAAGCTCAGAGAATAATAAAGGAATTAGATTATTTGGTGTCAGATGAATCTAAAAGACAATCCGCAAAATTCAATGAAGAATACCTTGGGATGCCAGGGTCGTTTAGAAAATTAGATGTAGATTAAATGTTTTAACTAGTAATTTAGTAATTGAATTAGGTTTCAGGTTTTGCATGACAAAAATGTTTCTTAGCAAACTCAATACCATCAAGGTACAATCAAAGCAACGCTATTTGCGGTCGTGGTTTTGCGTGAAATAACCATGTTTATTAATGTTAAAGATGACCATTTACTTACTAACTGTACTGGGTGTAAGGAAGAGTATCATTAACCCTTAAACCTTCAATCTGAACAACTTTTACTATAGGAGCAAACCTGTCACCGCAAAAAAAAACTGCTGTTCCATGACAACGGATCATTTTTTGTTCTGACAGGTTTGATCCCATAGTAAAAGTAGTTTAGCTTGATGGGTAGATTATGCGGTTTAAAGGTTAATAATACTTTTCCTTACACCATGTAAACTGTGTCTATAAATGTATACAGGGTAAATTTTATATCACTGCGGATAACTTCAGCATTATACAGCATATTTTACTTATTAAATTGAACAACTTTCACTATGGAGCCAACTTCGAAATCGCGAAAAAAAAACAGCTGTCACATACATTTGAGTCGAATAGGTAGGAATTTTGGCAGTTTTAAATTTCATGGAAAATACATGACAACCACGTAAGGAAGTACCGCACATATCCCCGTGGGGATGAGTAGAATTAAACTACATGGGGATGTAAGTCCTATCGACCGAGATGTTGAAATGTCGATGATATACTAATCTGTAAATGAAACTTTGGTGAAAGATCTGTGGAAGCTAGTAATTGACCTTTAGAATACTTACTATTTAAGCCCTTATTAGGTGTAAAATGACAATGGTATCGATTCGGTATTGCCACGATCGACTAAGAAAAGAGACAGAAAACCAACAACTGACTTTAGTGCTGTCAAAGTGACGCTACATGCCCAAAATAAGATGGAATCATAATGCACGCCATCTTATTTAAGTCGTTTTTGGGCGTGAAGCGTCACTTTGACAGCGCTAAAGTCAGTTGTTGGTTTTCTAACATTCGACTAAGAAAAGCTTAGTCGAATGTTAGAAAATGACAGGAATAAATTTAGTTAAGTTAAGTCGTGGCAATACCGAATCGATACCAATGACGTAATCAGGTATTGAGGCGTTAAGGATGTCAGTAGAAGAACGTCGCAGCAAGACTGTGGTTGTAAACCACATTGGTTTAGCAGTGCCTTATTCTAGGAGAATTTTTATAATAAAATAGCAAATATACATCTATGTAAAATTGTGGTTTTGATTGTAAGCTATGCTCTGTACTAAATGTCAGGTTCCAATGTGAAATTTTAAAAAGCTCATACTCAAATACATTTTTAGTAGGAAGGTACAGAAAGTAAGGAATAGGTAATAAAAAATACATTCCACAACAGTTAAATGTATCTTTTTTTTATGAGATGTTTTATTTGTGATAAGCGAAAATGTAGACGACATACACGAACGAATGTAACATTTAGCATAATAATATGCATAGATAATAATAGTACCATTATTTCTATTCATACGCATTTAGTTCGATTGCAGTATCTAACTAATAAATTATTTTTAGAGATTCTACAATAATAGTTTTAATCTTTTTTAGTTATGTGAAAGATCTTAACACGATCATACAGGGTGTAACAAAACTGTAACATTAAAAGTGTGGTTTAAACCATCAAACTGATGGTTCATCATCTGTTGGACATCAAAGGGTGGGTTTATTTTTTATTTTTATAAAATTCTCGATAAAATCGCGGCAATGTGCGGAGGCTTGTGGGTGTTTTGTTTAATACAACAAGTATCAAAATTGTTATCAAATCAGTGGTTCAAAATGGCACGATTTTTATAATCAGATGATACTAAAATAATTTTTAATGTCGACAGACATTTTTTAGGGGAAATTAATTGTAAGGGTAAAAAATCTGGCTATGGTTTGTGGGGTAATCCGAAAAATGTCCAATAACTTTTTTTGGTGGTTACTAATTAAATTATTGAAAAATATATTTTGATGTTTTATTTTTTTTTCTTCCGCTCTTTTCGCTTTTTCCGCTAATCAATCATCGTCTGCGCAGAGCAGCACAGCTAGCATAGCATGCCACCCACGACAAAGCGTTTAAACGAGAAAAACGTCATGCGCGCTCTTTCTGGCATACGTAAAATAATAAGGATGGAGGCACATCTCGATTTTTATCGTTTTCTCGGGGGTGGCATGCGAGCCCTACAGGACCGAGTCCCCGAAAAATCCCGATGTCATTTATTAATCAAAGAGTGCAAAGTCGGATAGCAGCGAAAAGGGTGCGAAAACAAATAAGCCAATAGAGTCAACGGATTGCAGATGGCGCATCCTGATTGGTCAATATAATTTCGCGCGCTACTATTAAAATTTTTCAACTGCGCAGGTACATCGGTAAGACTTATAAACCTGGTACAGTCACCATCAGATATATCATAGCAAACAAGGTGGTCAAATATTTCTAAGCAGTTCTAATTTTCAATAATTTCTTTACACATAACCAATCAAAAATATCTGAGCGCCTAGAGTATCAAATATATCTACGCAGGCATCATAAACATCTGAGCAAATTAGGAAAAAAGACTGCTCCGTTCTTATTTACATTTCAATTTTTAAATATCATTAATATTAGTAAAGAAATTATTGAATATAAGTTGTTCCGATATTTGTGACAAAATACTCGTTTAGATATAATTGGGTACATTTACTGTAAAGAATTAATTGAAAATTAGCACTGCTCAGAAATATTTGAACGCCTTATAGTCTATGATATACCTATCTGATGGCGACTGTACTACTGTAATGCAATGTATGGCAGGGGTACAAAAAAATGTTTCTTCATGGCAAAAGACATTGCCCAATCCCGTCTCGCATACAATACTTGTAAATTTGAATTTGAATTTATAAGAAATCCCACAACAGAAAAGGATAAGTTCCATTTCATTGGAAAGTATCATATTCCTCCTGTTTTACGTATAATTTTTGTTATCATACTCTTTGTATTTGTTTTTTGATTATACTCATTCGTTAGTTGCGCAACAATTTGAAACGAATACAGTTCGTCACGTGGGCAATGTCTTTTCCATTTAATAGGTGCGAAAATGACGGAAAAATTGAGGCGGGCCATACCGTATATGTACCTACACAGAATGGACGAAAGTATAAGGGTTCCTTGTTTGACTACGGACCCTAAAAATATTTGGTACCTAGTTGTAGCAAACGGATTATAGTCATGAGTTTAAGTATGTATGTATTGATAAATATGACGGCGCCTGGCGCCATCTCTCAAGTTGCTACAGAACGAGATCGCACACTGATGACGGTGCCTTGCTACAGCGCCTTCTGGTGTAGGTCTAGCGGAGCGTCGGGTGTCGGTAAGGTAGTTGACAGCCATGTTAATAGGAGTTCAGTTGAAGATTTGAATAGCAATGGCTGAACAACTGCATAAAGGCCTCCGCACATTGCAGCGATTTTATCGAGCGATAATATCGCTGCGATTTTGCGATAATTGTTTCCAGTACATTTTGTATGGGGACGCGCGCGATCCTACACACTGCCGTGATATTATCGAGCGATAATATCGCTGCCAAATTGTTCCGACGCAATCTCTTTAGAAAATCGCTCGATAATATCGCTGCAATATTCGGAGGCCTTAACTCGACGAATGGCTATTTCTGTGTAATCTCGGTAGTTTTCTATTAAGCAGTGATCTATTTACGATGACGGCCCTTAATATCGACGATCGAATTTCGTGGTAGCACTCCAGTGCTTATAAATATTATATAGAAGTTTATCTCTATGAACCTAAAATGTGAGGAACCCTGCATGCTTCAGTTTCGAGGCATGTAGGTATTGTACCCACTGTCCATTATAAGTTGCGATGGGCTCACCCCCCGTCACACTGGACAGAGTTTCGGTACTACTGGTGAAACGTGGATGTTGCTGGTTTCAGAATATCTCTGACTACCCCCTCGGGGAATATAGTCATGAGCATATGCCATGCTACCTACAATGTGCCATGCAATATATGTATAATCTAACTGTGATAAGAAAAATGTAATAATTTTATTATTTTCCTTGTTGTAAAGCTATTTTTATGTTGTCAAGATGAGTTAAATAGTCGCGAATTTATGATTTCATCATTCTAAACATAGAAATACAGTTAGCATCAAAATATAGGTGTAGCCTAGAACAATTATACAAAATTATAATATTATTGCTATAACTTGTTGAGTTTATAGTTTGTCACGATTAGTCAGTTCGCATTTAAAAGGTAACATTACGACAAATAATATTTTATAAAAATCATAATCGTCAGCCGATAGACGTCGCTGGGCATCGCTGGGCCCTCCCCTCCTCCCAATCGCGAAAACAACCACTCCTGCGCTGCCCTCATGTAATAAAACATAGCAAATGTCCTCATTTGTATTATTTTACAGTCGAGTTAGATGCTTTTTATCATCAATTATTATTTGTCTTCTTCTTATCGTGTGGGCAGCAAGCCCTGTTGTCAGTTTTTTTCAAACTCTTGACAACATAACTTTTTTTTTTCGATTTAGACCTTGGTCCCATATAGTGAAAGTTGTTCAGTATGATGGTCTGATCATCCCCTTAAAAACCGTCACCATAATTATTAAGTAGGACCCCAAGTACAAGGTGTGAGGGTAAACAATTGCATTTAGGTACCTGTCTTAATGGGTGTGTACTGTGTAGGAACTCAGGGAAAATTTAAATAATATTTTTTTTGACTTTTGTTTGAACGTTTATTTGTATGTGTGAAAAGACAAAAAATCGTGACTCGCGAGTTTATGTATTATGTTTTGAGTTTTGAGCGGAATATCCCCACACAAGCAATTTTCTTGATAAAAGGGAAATTCCATAACCAGTTTTGTATTGTAGACATAATAAGGACGCATATATTTATCCGCAGCGAACGAATCGAAGTCTTCGAAAGAATCGAATTTTAGAATTCAATATTTGAAATTCTATGACACCACGTACACTTATCCGCGTCGAATCGGACATTCATCAAATTCGTATGGTTCGCCTCCTTCGGCTCCGGTAAACCGTTTTTTTTTTCGTTTTTTTTTGTATTGATACAGGTTTATCTTTGTGTACGTACCTAAAATATGGCATGCAAGTGGCATGCAATAAATGAATGATCTAACCATGATGAGAAAAATATAATTACCTATTTTATATTCTTCTCGTAAAGCTATTTTTATGTTATCCAGATGAGTACCTACATAGTTGTAAATTTATTATTTCATCATTCTAAAGATAAAGATACAGTCAGCATCAAAATATAGGTAGGAACAAATTCAAATCAAACCGATTTTAATAAAACAGGAATTATGATTTCTTCTTAAACATTTGTTAAGTTGATTAGATATTACATAAT
Organism: Agonopterix heracliana; assembly: GCA_963693445.1. NCBI lineage: Eukaryota > Metazoa > Arthropoda > Insecta > Lepidoptera > Depressariidae > Agonopterix > Agonopterix heracliana. The sequence goes on from OY856327.1 coordinate 7,318,844, forward strand.
TGTATGACTCGTTTATTTCATCAAAATAATATAATAGAAGCGACAAAGGTAGATAGATAACATAGGTTACCTACTGTTCAGTTGGCAAATGCTGTCCAAAATTTTACTATTTTGTAATCGAGTTAAATGCATTTTTTCATCAATTGTTTGTGTAGTTTTTAATTTGTACTCATTAAAATGTTCAAATAAACTAATATTTATTATTAACACGTTACATCCATGCTGTGCGTTAAAGAATATCAAAAAATCCTTTCTTAGTACTACATCGTCCGTAGAATATAATATTCCAAATTGATTATACCTACTAGTTTTTGTCTGCCTAAAATTAGAATATCGAAAAATCCTTTCTTAGTAGGTAGGTACCCCCTAAATCGTCAGTAGAATATAATATTATAAATTGATTGTCAGCGGTTTAGCCTATGCGTTGTCTGACAGGCAGTCAGTCACGAAACTGTTTTATAATTATAAAATTATTTGTTTTGTATTTTGCGTTTTTACTATCTTTAATTTGATTTGAAAAAGAAATTTTAAAATTCATGCGTACATTTTTATGCTAACGGTACAATTTCACACGCAAAGCTTTGATTGCCCTTCGATGGGCGATTGTTTTGTTCTAATAACAATGGATTCACCTGTCAAAATGATGAACTGTTATACTCAAGTATCTACTACAATATACCTTGGTTATTGCTATTCCCGGAGTAAAGTCATCTAATAACAGCCTATATACAGGATGCGGTGGTAAGAAAATTGCATAAATTTAGAGTTCATGATTATGTTGTTCACTGTTAAGTAATATTTTGTTCTCATGAACAACTTATGATATAGTTTTTAACTTGCGTTTTAATACGTTCGCCAACGCGAAGACCATAGCATCCCAAATCGGCTACCTTTGACACTGCGGCTATGCCAGATGCCATAGCAATCACTGTGACATAGGTAGGTACTACCCTGCGCTGAGGATGCAATTTCACCGAGCTGCTTAACGGACAACTTCCATAGCAATCGTTGTATCATGGGTGACTTAGTTTTGACGATCGAGCTAATCATAATTTTATTGTTTGTAATTCAGATACCACTATTTTAAATCAAATCCACTACTCGTTTCGTCAATAAATTTAATGTATTTAGTTCGTTAACACACGATGACGCACTGACGGAGCGGCAGATGCCAGTGCATAGAACCACACCCGGTGCGTCAATGAGTCACCGTGTGTGCTTCTACGTGCGGTTTCATACAACTCCTTGCTTCACAAATGACGGACTGACGTTTGCTGCTCCGTCAGTACGTCATCGTGTGTGAACGCTCCTATTGACGAAACGAATTGTGGATCTGAGTGATATATTTTCTTTGACGAAGCCGGCGGTGGATGTGAGTGATGTATTTACCAATGACGAAGCCTGTCGTGGATACACATTTTGTATTTTTTTTTTTAAATAATTATACTATTTTATTCGGCATATAAATGTTACTACTCCCATAGATCAATTTTTGATCTAAGACTACTCCTACAATTACTATTACTTTCCCTCAAGGAAGATATAGGAAAGTAGCAAAACAAATTTGGTCCATATAATGCAATCAGCAGATTGAAAATTTTTATGAAAAGTTGAGCATTAATTTTGCGAAGGTTCTATGGGGAAAGTTGTTCAGTATCATACATAAGTATAAAGGGTGTAAAAAACCCCTGTTGGAGCCTTTACGGGGTGCTTCAGACCATCAAACTGAACAACTTTCACTATGGAGCCAACATCAATAACGCAAAAAAAATCTGCTGTTCCATACATTTGAGTCGAGTTGGCAGTTGGTACTGCAGTTTTGTATGAAACTGGTGTCTTTTTTTTTAGATTTTTATGTTGGCTCCATAGTTAAAGTTGTTCAGTTTGATGATCTAAAGCACCCCCTAAAGCAAAAAGGCTCTAACAGTATTTTTTTACACCCTTTACAATCACTAAAACTAAAACTTGTTAAGTAATTAATTCTCTACATATTTTATTTGTTCGTGCCGTTGTTGTAAGGATTCGATACACTTGAATTGAGGCGCATGCAACTTGACCTCTCCACTATCCACAAACTTCTTCATTCGGCCATCGACTGCCCTGCTCTCCTAATCGTCTCTTAATATACAGGGTGTTACACAAGTAAGAATAAATTTTTAAAACTCTTAATGGGTTTGTTTAGACCGTCAAACTGAACAACTTTCTCTATGGGACCAACATCGAAACCGCGAAAAAAATAAATTATGTTCTATACTCTACAAATCGACTCGAGCTAAAATATGTATGGGATATCCGAATTTTTTTTTCGCGGTTTCGATGTTAGTCCCATAGAGAAAGTTGTTAAGTTTGACGGTCTAAACAACCCCCTCAAGAGTTTTGAATATTTATTTTTACTTATGAAACACCCTGTATAGAGTCCGAGTCCCCAAAACATTTCCCTTGCAGATCCGTATTATTACCTCTTTCTATAACCCCCTGTCACGTATGTGTTGTAATTATAACGAAATTGTCGCAAAATCTAACGAACCAGATATATTCGATTCCAATAAGTATCGGTGCAAAAGACGCGTTATCTCCGCTCTCTGCTCTGCAGTCTAGTTAGGTACAATTAGATACAACAAAAAACGACTAGATATCATATTATTAAGTTCTCAAAATTCTTGTTTTTTCTTTTTTTTGAGTCTTTTTTATGTTTGTAATTTTTTGTCGTTCGAAGCACGGAAAATTGTTCTCTTGTTTTCTTTTTCTTTTTTAAGTATACGTATAGGTCAAGAACACGGTGCTAATTGTTTATCTTTTGCTTATTTCATGGATGTGCACATATGCTTAGGATTATGGCTTGCTTTACATTATAACCTGTCTATATTTGGTGTTTTTATAACTGTAATATGTTTTATGTGCCTAATAAATTAATAGATAGTAAAAAGCCTTTAGAGCTTGCTTGAGATCATTACAATTTTACGTTTTTTTTATTATTTTTCTATTTTTATCTTTGTGTACCTAATTTTAATAATCAACCTAATAATATTGTATAACAGACATATTATCTGACCAAAATATGCTGATCTATTTGTAAATTACCACCTACTAACCCAATATGTACCACATTTATCGCAATAAATAATTCATTTCATTTCACTATTTAAAGTAGGTAGGTAATGCAAGTGTATACTCACCCTGTATAGCCAATTACACTATAATTGCTGGTGTCTTGATAAATACGGATCATATGACCTTGATTTGCCATATTGTTTATTGGAGCTACATAGCCAGACGAGTTTCTGAAAATTCATTCGATCAAGAAAAATATTTGTGTATAGGTAAGTTGTGAGCTTTTGTAGAGCAGGGTGTGCTCAAAATAATTTGATGTAAGTTTGTGTTTTAACCCCAGAAGCAAAAAAAGGAGCTATACAGGGTCCAACTTAATATGCTGACACTTTTTTAAGGGGATGATCAGACCATCAAACTACTTTCTCTATGGACCCGACATCGAAATCGCAAAAAAAAAAATCTGCTGTTCCATACTAAACTGCAAACCAACTTGAGCTAAATGTATGGCACAGCAGATTTTTTTTTCGCGATTTCGATGTTGGTCGCATAGAGAAAGTTATTCAGTTTGATGGTCTGATCATCCCCTTAAAAAAGTGTCAGCATATTAAGAAGGACCCTATATAAATACCCCTTTTTTAATTACTAGCAAATTATTAAGGATGTATTCAGATAATGAAACTAAACAACTTTCCCTAAGAAACACCCTCCCTTAGGACCCCCTCCGCCTCCATAGAAAATCTAATGCCATGGTACTTATTATATTAATAACAGATGTAGCTTTCATTCACCCTGAGCACCGCGTTTAAAATGGCCCAAATCTTAGTTTTCGGACTCGAGATTTCCATAAAAATTTTAATATGGCGAGTAATTTTTTGAAGTATGAAATTTATCTGAAAACGCCACCCTGTGCACGGGGCTCCTATCTAAAACTTCTCAGATACTTTTTGGTAATCTCTCAGCACCCCTTATTTTCAATTATCACCCTGTAGGTATATGAAATGATTCAAACCTTTTGGGCCCCGTACCAAAAACCAGTGTAAGTATATTAATGGAATAATTGAAATTTTTACAGCTAGGGCAGGAAGGTATTTATAAATTGCCAAGATGGAGAGTTTACCAAAAGATGGTATAATACAATTTTTTCCAAACACACTTGAAGAAGTTCGGAAGATTTACGACTTACACAAACCAGGAGCAATGAATCAAGCGATTGATATATTGGATGCATGGGTGAAACAGCAGAATCATTTTTTAAAGAAGGACTTTTGTAAGTGCATACACGCAAAATGTTTTAAATCTTTTTTTACTAATGGATTAACATTCAGTGTTTACAAATTATCCCGCTTAATTATCCTGCCTATCCTAACCTACGGTGCCCAGACCTGTTCGCTCACTGAGTCTCACAAGTTTGTCAGAAGGCAATGGAGCGCATTATACCACACTTAGACAAACTTTTAGTAGTTAGTAGTGTAAAAACTACACTGCGCCACACATTATTTAATAGGTACTACCGTAACAGATACTTCACTCAACCCAATTTCTCGAATTACGAACTTTGCACTTCAGGAAAAATGTGCCTTAGGTCAATGAGCGACCATTCACCCTTCGGTGGGGATCGGCCGTCAAGCGTACCTGAGCTGTGGAGTGAGACAGGCCTGTTTGCGCTCCAAAAAACGAATAGCTTATAATATTTAGGGAAAAACCGCCAGATTAAAAGGGGATTGGGCCGGCTATGTCTATTGAATGCACCAGGAGAGGAGGTAATTGTCACGCCTTGGATCTCAGGGAACGGCCGTCGGTTTCCAGATCAACCTAGATATAGGTGGTGGGACGATCTGGATGCGTTCGATGACATAGAAGTGGCCAGAGTATGCCCAGGATGGTTGGAGAATTAAATGGGAGACCTTTGCACAGCAATGATTGGTAAGATTCACAATCTTCTTTCGCAATATCTTCAATTTTTCAGCTCGAGACTACTTGGAGAGGGCAATAATTCTATCGAAAGGCTCTGTGGAGAGAGCTAAAGTACGTCTCGACAAGTCTTGCACATTGAGAACTTTGATGCCACACTTTTTCACTGATTTCAACATCCGAGAAGACTTTCAACACAATATGTTTCATAAAACGATGTGAGTGAAATCCATGACATAATTATTAATGGTAAATTTAGTTATGTGATGAGACCACTTGGACCCATTAGGTTCCATTCACGCCAAAATGCAGCCCTTTGTATGTGTAGGATAGACGGACGGTGTTGACTTAGAAATTGTGTCCCGTTGGCACCCTTTGGGTATGCAACCCTAAAAAGGTAATTTACCGAACTATTATAGAATCATTGATTCGGAGCCGATCATCTGTGCTACTTTAGGGCGCTTATTACGCACTGCTGCGTCTGATGCAAATGCGAGAAATAGCGGATCATCATGAAATGTATTCAAAATCTATACTTCTTTTCGACGATCCTTTTTTTCGGATTAGCCTAAAACATTTTAACTGTTATTTCTTCCAGTAACCAAGTTGTATTGCCAAAACTGACGAAAGATAACTATAGAGTGTACATGATAAAAATATGTGACGTGCCAGACAGCTCAAAAAGCTTACTTGAATATTACAAGCTGTTTTTTATCGTAAGTATTTTTTTTCTCGGTCTATATCGTTAAAACAGTAATACAAGCGTCAAACGAGATGTGTTTATAGATCAAACTCTATAGTATAACAACAAATAATAAAAACTGGCCAGTCAGTCTAACGCTAAAGGTTCCGGAGAAAATATTACTTTTTTGTAAGTTAATATTTTGTATGGTGACCGGTTTTATTTTTATTCACGCAAAGGGTTGCTTGAGAAGGCTCTCCGAAGGCCGAGGAGCCACCAGAGGCAGCCCTACGCTATGTAGTAGGGTAGAGTTAGGCATAAGGGCTGAAGCCAATAATTAAGCTTATGTTTGGTCCAGGTAAACAACATTTGTTGTTGTAGATAATAACTTGACTGGCTACGATTGAATTACAGCAAAATATTCAAAATAACACATCAAAACAAAACTTGTTAAGTCGACAAAAATAGTTGTCATATATCTACTACTACAAATTTTTCTCCGTTTTTGTTTTTGTAGTGAAGTAAGTAAGCTATTTTTTTATTTCAGTATTGTGAATATTTACGAGCCCACGACTACGCTATCGGCTATATCTATGTTGTTGATTATACAGATATAAACATGCTTGATTATGTAAAAATACTAAATCTGCTTGATCTCCGCCAGCTCTTCACTTTGCTAATGGTAAGTGAACCTACATGGAACTGGTCATCCACCAGTGTTCGAAGCATGCGTGGAAATGATCCACCAATAATTTGGCCGCTTGATCACGTCATAATAAAATTGAAGCCCATTGGATTATTTCCTGGTATAGTAGTTCCTTTCGCTGTAGTATACGCGTCGCTACCTTATACCTATACATCTCTAGTGGACAGGACACCCAAGCCCTACAGCCTTAACATTTTTGCAAATAATTAGGTCATGTTAAATAGGTACAAGGAATTTCAAAAAAGAATTCCGTACAAGATGGACAATTTGAGTAAATTATATTATCTTGAACTACGGGAGAAGAATTAAGAATGAATGAATGAAGAATATTCTAAAACGAATAGTTTGAGAATATTGAAAAATTACTCTTTCCAAGATAATAATATTATTATTACATTAATTATCTTGGAAAGAGTAATTTGACTAGAAGTGACAAAAATAGATGACATAATAATTACAAGGGCCTATAACACAATATTCGTGTTTGAGAATTTCAGAGTGTGGTGTCCATGGCTGCAGGAGCATGCCTAGGCTATGACATACCTTTAATCATTTTTTTCAAGGTTTCTTGTGCAGTGTCTATGTGAGCGATACGCTAGCTCCCTCATCCTAAAACCTAAATTGCTAAATATGAGCCGTGATACAACTACATTATTGAACAGAAAGTTGCTAGTTGTAGCAATATTTCTGACAACCCCGAAAAGGATTGACGGTTGTCAGTTTATATAGGTTGAAACCACACATTTTTTTATATTTGGAACAACTGAAATGTTAAATTTTACAGGAAGGCTACGGAGTAAGAATAAAAGGAATTCACTTTTTGACAGCATCTAAACTGATTGATATCATTGTCGGCATCTTCAAGCAAGTGCTTAGTGCTAAAGTTGGTGGAAGGATCATCGTACAAAAGAATTTAGAATCCCTACATGAATACGTACCTAAAGAACTTCTTCCAAAAGATTATGGCGGAGAAGAGAAATGTCTGGACGAACTTCACGGTATTTAAAAACTTTTCCTATATTCTTTTTACTAAAAATTTTAACAAAAATTAAAACCGACTTCAAAACTAAAAAGGTAAAAATAATAATATTGCAGTCGTTGACTTTTGCATTCGAATCTATAAGAACATTAATTTGTCTTATCGGATTCGGTGTCAAGCCGGTACGATTCGCAACTGGGCTTGCAGTAATTTTTTGGCTCGGCTTGGCTTGACACCGACTCCAATAAAACTAATTAATGTTGTTATAGATTCGAATGCGAAAGTCAACGACTGCAATATTATTATTTTTACCTTTTTAGTTTTGAAGTCGGTTTTAATTTTTGTTAAAATTTTTTTATTTCAAACTTTTCAGTGTTGAAATCTAGGTGAAATACATTAGTTCGACTAAGCAGTTATAAGTACTTCAATGAGGTGTACGCTCTACACCTCACTCGATTTAAAAAAATCCAACCCATGTTTCGTACAACATTTCTGTTTTTGGGTTACTGTTATCTGTCTTTATGCCATATTTCGATTCAATAGATGCAAAAATGAGCGAGTTATTGAGGCGGGGCATACAGACAGACAGACGGAATGGACGAAAGTATAAGGGTTCCTTGTTTGACTACGGAACCCTTAATACGACGAACATTTCCGACCGCCATGAACAATTAAATCTATGTGTTTCGGTACCTCCTATATCCATGAAGTTTAAACCATAAAGTTATTATACGTTTAAACACAACAGTATGACCAAGAAGTTTTAAATATATAGGCATAATAAAGATTCTTGGTTATGACAGTAAAAAAAAACATAGTTTGACAGTCCCCATCAAAACATTGCTGGAGTGCGATTTTTGAACATCACACGTTCGAATTAGCAGTCGAAAGACGAAATATGCATAATCTCCATAGTAATTTTGACATTTTCTCCGCTGACTTGAACGTGTGATGTTTAAAAATCGCACTCCTGAAGAGAATCGACAAACAAAAATGTCATCTGTGTCACGGACCTGAAAAAAAGACGGACGTAATATCCTTTTATTTATATATAAGTGAAGCACCCATGTATTATATTGTGTTTGCGTCGTAGAAAAAGAAGGTAAGTACTAGAAAGAAGCACGTGTCGTGTCATACTCACTCAGTAAGAGATGCACTGTGCACATAGCAAATTCGCTCTAGTTAAAAAAGGAGATCGCTACTTATTGCTGTCCTTATCGACGTAACCACTTTTTTGTTTGACGACGGCTGTCTGTCTCCGGAGGCAGACATCTAGCTTCATACAAATTGTATAGGATTTTATGACTATCGCTATCTCATACGCGTTTATACTTCACATCTTTCTAGTGTAACATTACGTCCGTATTTTTTTCAAGTCCGTGATCTATTTACATTTTGTTATTTTGTAGATTTTTTCAACAAGCGAATCAATTTCGTGGGACCACCTCGGAATTATGACCTACCAAACAAAATAAGAATCATCAAAATCAATTCACAATTGGCGGTGCAATCGCGTAACAAACATACAAAAAAAAAAAAAAAACATACGGGTCGAATTGAGAACCTCCTCCTTTTGTTGAAGTCGGTTAAAAAAGTAGTCATCACCATCTCATCCGATAAATGTCCATTGCTGGACATAAACCCAACGATCGCCACATTGACCGGTCTTGCGCTGCCTTCATCCAACAGGTGCCCGCTTATAGATGCGGGCAGGAAAGTTTCCGAATTATTCCCACGGAATACTTCCGAAATATTCGGAAAAATTCCGAAACTTTCGGAATATTTCCCATAGCATATGCTCACGACTATAATCCCCGAGGGGGTAGTCAGAGATGTTTTGAAAATTCAGAATATCGACGTTTCACTAATACCTACTGAAATTTTTTACAGTGTGACGGGTAGTGAGCCTATCGCCAGCCACTTACACTTGACAGTGGATGTGCCTCGAAATCGAAGCATGCAGGTTTCTCATGACGTTTTCCTTCACCGAGGCCAGTGGTGTTACAAATCATATGTAAATTTAAAAAAACCCATTGGTAGGTACGAGTCTACCTAGACGGGGATCGAAACATCAAAAATAAATGATAGGTGATTGCTATTAACCGTTGAAGAATTCCCACGCATGGATCCTGTCTGCAGCACCAGATATTTATAATTAAGTACCTATTTGGTTTTTAATAAAAATTAATGGAGCTTTCCAAATTGCAAGGCAATGCTATGAACCGTACGAGAAGTTCCCTCGTACGGAGACGATCCTGACTTCAGCACCAGGAATCAGGCCGCTGTCACCATATCATATTATGTGTACTTATACCAAGTTGTAGCTCGGTTGCAATACCTAGAAGTGGGGTAAAATCACTTGCAAGATTTCTACCAAACAAACTAACAAGTAAATAAAAGCTTATTGTAATATCATTAATACAAAATTACGAGAAACGTTCACGATTTATTTATAAACTTTCATTTGAATGTTGAATAAACAGGCGGGTTTAATAAACTCTGACACCCTTGCCCACATGATAAAAAGAAGATTTGAATGTTTCGCTGCGGGGTGCGGTGTGAGGTGGAATTATTCCGGGGGGAGGGAAGAAAGATTCCGAGGCGGCCGCGCGCCGCGCCGTGACTGGCAGCGCCATCTGTTGGTTTGCGACTATACTTGCAACTCTCTCGAATATTGTAGTGTGACATGTGGTGCCATCTGTGTCGCAAGCTGTTACACTATTCACTAATAACCTTAAGCAGCGATTACATTACCCATAATGCATACGTTTCTTGCTTTGTTCTCTCTGTTATAAAGTGAAGCGATCAAAGCAAGCAATGTATGCCGAAATCAGCCCTGCATGTTGGGTAATGTACTCGCTGCTTTACAATTGAATGTTTCCTTTCGCGGGGTGCGGTACGAGGTAGAAACTTTCCGGGAGGGGTATAGAATCTTTCGCTGCGGGGTGCGGTGTGAGGTGGAATAATTCCGGGAGGGGTATTGAATGTTTCGCTGCAGGGTGCGGTGTGAGGTGGAATTATTCCGGGGGGAGGGAAGAAAGATTTGATTCTTTCCGCGCGTGACGCTTCGCGCGCTTTGTATTAAGTTCTTTTCTTAGCTTTGCTTTTGAGAAATATTTATTAATAGGGTGTTTTGAAACTAAGAAGATAATATTTTATTACTATTTTTATTCCATTGAATACTTCCGAGGAATCGAAATATTCAAAGAAGTATTCCGGAATAATTGCGAATAATTCCGGAGTTTTCCAACTATATGCCCGCTACATTCACCAGGTCGTCAGTCCACTCTGTGAGGGGACTACCCATGCTCCACTTTCCGGTACGCTGTCGTCACTAGAAAACTCTTCAGCACCATCGGCCATCGTCTGTTCTGCGAGCAATGTGCCCAGTTCATTGCCACTTTTTTCTTCTTCTTCTTCTTAGCCGTTTTCAACCTTAATGGTGTAGACCTCCTTCAGTCTATGCCATTCTTCTCGATCTTGTGCCCTCTCTATCCATTTCACTCCAGCTGTTCTTTGGATATCGTCATTTGCGGTCTTCTTCTTGGGCATTTTTCTCCCCAGGGTCTCCACTCCAACAGTGCCTTGCCCCACGAGCCTTCTTTTCTGGCGATATGACTAACCTATTGCCACTTGAGGTTCGCGATTCGCGATACGTTTGATGACGCCAGTGACTTTGCTCTGCTCTCTGAGCCATTCGTTTCGCTGTCGGTCTCTTAGTGTAACTCCTACCATCTTCCTCTCAATTGCTCTCTGCGCTACTCTGAGTACTACCAATACTTAGAGTAACTTGAGAGCAAAGTAACACCAACAGTGGTACTTTAGTTTAGCAGTTATTCGTGCTATGTCGGGTACCTTAGGTCTCCTGCGGATCCAGCTTCTTTTCTGATCCAATCCCGCAGGGTAACTCCGAGCATTAGCCCTCTCCGTTGCCATTAGAGTTACAGCCTTATAAGAAGGCTTTTATACAGGGTGTAAGAATGAGTATCATTAACCATTAAACCACATACTCTACCCATCAAACTGAACAACTTTTACTATGGCAAACTACTTGCAGGTTTCCTCACGATGTTTTCCTTCACCGTTTGAGAGCAGTCGGTAATACGTATCATGTATGTATAATGTTAATAATTATACGGGGTGTGTATACACCCTTTATAATTATTAACATTATACAAGAATTGCTCACTTAAAGTTAGTACTTTAAGTGAGCATAATTATAATAAAAACAGATATCTGTCTAATGATAGACATATATTATTTAATTTTTTTTAATTGTCTTTTTTTCTTTTTCCTTTGAATCCTATGGCATAATAAGTTCCAACTAAAGTTATTTAGTTTAATTATCAGTGTCGATCGTCGACACCGAGCAGAGCTCGATAGCCCACGCAACTACTATTAAATTAATTGATGTTTTTTATATTTTTGCAGAGGAATGTTTGGACGCCTTAAGTAAAGATAACTTCAAAGAATATTGGAAGGAGATATCCAAAGCTGGCACCGATGAAGCCTGCAGACAAACTGGCACGTTTAACGACCAATATATGGGCATGCCTGGAACTTTCAGAGCATTGAGTGTTGATTGAAACTGAATCTTCAGAAAGTAAATAACAATAAGGCGGTTATTCCGAATGTTTACTAAGTAGAACTAAATAATAATTAATAAGGGAGATCATTCAAGCTCCATACATTTTTGGGCCTTTTTTGAAAGTGCGCCGCCGAACAGCTAGAAATGGTACGTATTGTTAGAAATATGTATTTGGAGCAATAGTTAATATGGCACGAAAGTTGTAGGGTCATTCTAAACAAAGTTATACAGGTTTGAAGAATCGTCATTTGTCGACGTCAGGGTCGATTAAATGTATGAAATGAGAATATTTCTTAGAATACCCTATCGAGAATGAGTCTACAGCTTTCGCGCCACAATAATTTTTTTTCTCAGTTACATTCGGAATGTATGAAAATGACGATTCTTCTAACCAGTATAACTTTGTTTAGAATGACCCTACAACTTTCGTGCCATTTAACTATTGCTCCATTGTTCTAACAATACGTATAATTTTTGGTTGTTGGCCGGCACTTTCAGAAAAGGGCTAAAATGAATGTTCTTCTTTGACTGGTAAAGTTGCCCATTGTTAATCACAGATAATTAAGCCACAAAGATGCCTTATAGCTGAATACCCGAGCTTTTGTACTACCTACTACAGCATACAAATGTAAAATTAAAATTATCTAATTGGTTCGTCCAACTTCACTTTGTCGTTTAAATTGTCTGTGGTGTAGGTAAATGTAGTGTTATAAGGAGGTACTAAGTACTATTATAGTAATCTCTAAATAGTATATAATTAAAACTAAGTTGCTATCCACGTAAGCTGCGGTTACGGCGGCCAAAGCGGTCTTTCCTCATCATTTCTGTGTTCTTCGCTTACTTCTTGGAAATAAAGTAACAGATTTTCAAACGGTTTTCACTGTCATTTAGAGAATTTCTTCCGGAAGTTGTGTATAATATACCCTTACAGATTTATATATTACTAGTGTTTTCCCGCGACTTCGTCCGCACAAATTATATACCAGATTTTAAGTCAGATCATAAGCTATCAAACAAAAAAAGTTTCATCTAAATCGGTTCAGTAGTTTTTGCGTGATGCGCGAACAAACTAACAAACACACAAACACACAAACAAACAAACAAACAAACAAACACACAAACAAACAGACAAACAGACAGACAACATTTCTAAAAAAGGTTGTTCGAGTCAGGGATAGGTACTTACCTAAAACCATATCGTAATCTTTTTTTTGTAAAAATCGTCAATGTACACACACATTTCATCATACAGTTTTATAATAGTTTAGATTAGATTAGATAGACCGAAGGGCGAAGCTGGGGCGGATCGCTATCTCTAGTATAGGTATACAGGGTGTAACAAAACACTATATTTATACATCAAACTGAACAATATTCACTATAAAGTCAACTTGGAAATTGCCAACAAAAAAAATACTGCTGTTTCATACAAAACTGCAATAATCAGCGGACAGCTGATTTTTATTTCGCAATTTCTATGTTGGCTATCCATAGTGATAGTTGTGCAATTTTATGGTCTGAATCACTTTTTTAATTACTAGGGTGTTTTGTTACACCCTGTATAATAAATCATATATTTTCAGGCAACTTATGTAATGTAACTACGGTATTTTTTCCTATTGAGGCTTCATCCAGACAGCCAGACAAGCGGCAGACGTCTAAAAATGCTTGTCGAAAATACAGCAAGTTTGGACAGTTTCAAGTTATTTCAAGCATTTACTCTCTTCTGGGCACCTGATGACCCACACACACTCTGCTCTGATTCCGGTGGAATTAAAGAAATCCCGCAAAATATTGAGTGCTACTCATTGACATCAAAATACCGTACCCGGATCTAAGCAGGAAGATTCTTTTCACCTCACAAGCTCGGTAAGATTCTGTTTATCGTTCGAAATCTGAGTGCAAAAGTGTATTTTATCCGCTAGCGTGCAAAGAGTTTTTGAAATTCGAATTTGTCTATTCAATATTTTTGTATACCGCCGCCAATGCACTGAAAATGCTTAATAACTATTTCATGACACTGGCCAGCACGAAAATAAAAACTTTTTGAAATGTTCTTTTTAGCAATTCACTTTTTTTCCTCGCTGTTGTGAGGTGAAAAATTGTGTGTTTCGCTCGGCTGCAAAGTTATTCTGCGTCTCGTACCTTTGAAACCTTCGCTAAACGCTCAGGATTCTATTATTTGAACCACTCGCTTCGCTCGTGGTTCAATCCTAGACTCCTTCGCTTGCTCAGGTTTCAATAAAAGTACTCGCGCCAAAAAGCAACTTTGCAGCCTAGCATAACAAATAACTATTATCGGCCATACACGACGAGGCGATAATAATATTACGATTACGACATTTTGTGAAAAAATAGCCTTGATCTAGCTAGAAGGTACATTGTAGAAGTATAGAAGGTCTTTGAAAACAATAAGGAAACTCCAACATATCAGTTGAGTCGACTTGTAAATTATTATGAGAACTGAGATGCTATCTGTCTCCAAACTAACGATTTTACCCCACTATATGTCTCACTCATTTCATTCAGGTGTATAGTTTCAGGGACTTTAGTCAAAATTATTTTGAAAAAAGTTTATACAGGGTCCTTCTTACTATGCTGACACTTTTTTAAGGGGATGATCAGACCGTCTAACTGAATAACTTTCTCTATGGCATCAACATCGAAATCGCTGAAAAAAATCTGCTCTTCCATACAAAACTGCAAACCTACTTGAGCCAAATGTATGGGACAGCTGTTTTTTTTGGCGATTTCGACGTTGGTCCCATAGAAAATGTTGTTCAGTTTGACGGTCTGATCATCCTCTTAAAAAGTGTCAGCATATTAAGTTGGACCCTACATACCGCCATTTTTTTGGTACTTATATGCAAACGGATTTTCTCCGGGAATGAAAGCTATCTAGATAAACTTTAAACATTATCTAAAAAAAATACTTTCATGTCTTTCATCCAAATCAATAGAGCAATTTCCGAAAAGCTCACTTAAAGTAAGTATTCGATAGTATAGGATTACATTGAAAAATTCTAGACGATTTCGCTTTTTGCGTGGACACGGATGCTGCAGTGCGATTTTTGAAAATCATACGAGCGGTTCTGCAGTAGAAAATGTCAGAATTACTATGGAGATTATGCATCTTTCTACTGCCGAACCGCTCGTATGATTTTCAAAAATCGCACTGCTGGTGCGTCGTAAATTTCCAATAGTTTCCTTCTACGACCACATGATAATATTTTGATTTACCTTATGTTGTTATGTATAGATTGTACCTATTCCAATTAATAATTTACTAGTGTAATTTTGCTTGTAATCATTCACCGGTTATTGTACATTTCCATCTACTACTATAATTATTTTTAAGCTGTTTTTATACAGTTGTGGTTGTATGTTAGAAATACAGGTACAAATATCTGTGAAAATATTATATTAATACCTCTTATAATAAGATTTATCTGGACTGGGAATAAAATAATAAAGTTAGAATTTTTGACACAGGGTTTTATTTCGAAACTGAATGCATGAATTTTTTTGCTAATCTTTGTTCTTAGTGGCGACGGGCTCACCCCCCGTCACACTGGACAGCGTTTTCTGTACTACTGGTGAAACGTGGATGTTCTGAGGTTTCAGAATATCTCTGACTACCCCCTCGGGGAATATAGTCGTGAGCATATGCTTATGCTTTGTTCTTATTCTCGGAGTTTCCCAGCGAGATTGAATCAGAAATTAAGAAATTCGCAGATGAACCAGAGTAGCCGACGTAGCCCAAAGAATTAATAAACTAAAGGGGTAGGTAGTGGGCGGTGCATTGCTCGCAGAACCGATGAAGAAGAAGAAGATGGCTGAAGAGTTCTCGAGTGGCGACCACGTAGGTACCTACCGAAAAGCACAGCGTGGGGCGTGAAACTCGCATTATCTTTCGTAAGCGAAAGCACTACTAAGCAGCTCACCGTGGCGTGAGCAAGAGTGGATATGATGATGGGAGCCAAGCTATGTTATCTTAGAACAAACGAGATGGAACGCTGATAGACAGCTTCCGCCATCTACCGGTGACATTTCGAAGCACTATGTGTTGAAATCTGGGTTCGTATCTAAGCTGGAGCGATAGCGCGCGTCACCTCACCGCTGCGCTGTAGTAGTGAGAGATTTCGCCCCTATCAAACAATGTCTTGTTGGTCTAGTGGTCTAGCTAGACAACCGGCTCACGATGGTTACAATCAAAAAGTCAAAATTAATTGATCAAATTTTAAAAGAACTACAACGAAATACCAAATTTTAAAAGACCAAATGGTTATTTGATCAAAAGTACGAAAGGCCAAAAGTTGAAACATCAAAATTTAAAAGGTCAAAAATACTATTGGCCGAATCGTTCAAAGGCCAAATGGACGATAGATAAAAAGGTTGAAATATCATAAGTTGTATTTCATCAAAAACGTATGAAAAGGCAGATTTTAAAACTTTAATAAATTCAAAGAAAATGGCCCTACAGTAGTTTTAGACTCAGTCAGTTAGGTTAGCGAGGAGCGAAGCGACGAGCTTGTTAGGTTTCTTGCGACCACAGCGCACGAGCCGAACGAGCGTAGCGAGCGTAGCGAGCGTGCCGCGGCAGCGGCCGGCGAGTGCCAGAACCGGATTGCAACTGTTTACCTTGTCCACCCAAAAATATAAGTTTTCTCACCCCCTTCATTTGTATGTTTATTAATTTTAAGGTTTTTTTAACGCTGTGCATATTTTTTATGCTATTCATTCAACTAACTTATAAATAAAAATAGTAATTCAAGTTTACCGTCATTCAAACGCCTATTACTATTGAATTTTTTTCGTGTTCGGGTGGACAAGGTAAACAGTAGCAATTCGGTTCCAGTCGCTTCGCTCCTCGCTAAAACTACTGTAGGGCCATTTTCTTTGGTTTTATTAAGGTTTGAAAAAACTACCTTTTCATAATTTTTTTATGAAATAAAACTTTTGATATTTCAACCTTTTGATCTTTCGTCCATTTGGCCTTTGAACGATTCGGCCAATCGTCTTTTTGACCTTTAAAATTTTGATGTTTCAACTTTTGGCCTTTCGTACTTTTGGCATTTCGTTCGTAGTTCTTTTAAAATTTGATCAATGAATTTTTGGCTTTCTGATATGTAACCGACAAATTCATCCTTCTTCGTAACCGTACCACAGTAGCGATCGGACACGAGTTCATCCTTGTGCGAAACTGGAGCTTCGTATTGTGTAGAATATATAACGACCACTGCACTGTAAAGATCTAGATATATTTCATCAAAATCAGGCTCAATACGTTGTATTTGTATGTATTTTACAAACATTTAAATAAATAACTATTTTCTCAATTCCCAACCATTATGTTTATATTTTAAGATAATGTTGTGCGCAGTTGTTATTGAGAGGCAATTTTAGCCTTATTCTAGACATAACATTTGTATAGCATATGATTTATATTGTCTTTTGTTACTGTGCCTATTAAAATAAAATAAATAAACTTTTACTGTATTTATATGCGGTGCTGCCTACAATGTGGCATGCACTACTTTGATAAGAACTATTTGAATTTGAATCATAGGCCATTAGAAGCAATTAATTATTTTGTTATTGTTGTCGTAAAGCTATTTTTAAGTTACGAAGACGGGTACTTTGTTGCAAATTTATTATTTCTTCATTCGATGATACGGTCAGCATTAAAATAATTATTTAACCTATGCGTAAATACCTAATTATTGTATATTTCAAAATTAACTGAATAAGTGATTTTTAGTATGTTGAGATGTCTTTTGAGTCTGTTCTTTGACCGTATTTAAAAGTTTTCAAGCAATTCAGAAAAGATTATGACGTCATTAAAAAGCGAGATTATAATTTTTTTAACTACGTGCTTAACGTAAAAACAACTAAAAATGTAATATAAATTAATATAAGGCATTGCATGTCAATTCAGTATTAATGTTTTCGACGCATACCTACTATTTGTTTTACCGATTACCTAACAATTATTGATAAGAATCTATGTTATTATGACTGATGTCTCTGCATTGCATTGGGACAAACCTGATATCGGGTTTATCAATGCTTTTAGTTCTTAGATATTTGTTTATGTATTTGATAAAAAAGTGTGAAATTCAAGACTATAATAAAAGAAACATTTTAATTTTTTATCAAATTAAAATGCGTTTCCAATTAAATTCATGTATTTTTTAAATAGCGAATTTAAGAAAACGCTCACTTTTTATGCTGACGGTACAATTTCACACGCAAAGCTTTAGATTGCCCTTTGACAGGCAATTGTTTTCTTTTATTGTATAATGAAGTCGGTTAACAAAGGAATCACCTGTCAAAATGATAAACTGTTAAGCATCACTCTAAGTTTTCATCACAATTGACCTTAGTTCTTGCTGCGTATATAATGTTTACAATATCTTCATTGCTTGATAAATATTATAACACAATTATCGTCCTTTTCTGTCTATGTGTATGTAATTTTTATTTTATTTTTAGGAAATCTAATGAAACACGAATTGATTGCCTTAAGCTTTACCCGTTTAAAGTAAAATTAATGCTAAATAAAAAGTTGCCTCTTTTCTTATACCTAATTATCCCAGACCACTGATCTGTCAAACTTTGAAATCGGTTTGAATAGCAAAAAGAACATCGTTTTTTTTTCATACCTTGTAAGAGAGTATTTCATTATCTTCTTGAACTTTTAAAATTAATAGTTTACGAAAAAATCATACTTCAATTCAAATTTTAATAAAAAGACGAAAAATAGCTATACCTAAGTACAAAAATCAAAATTTCTAGTAAGTTTTTTTTTCTTTTTATTTGTCAAGTAAACCAAGGGTGAAGTCAACTGAATAATAATAGCACTTACGATGTGATACCATAATTGCTCGTCTCGTAATAAATAAAGATTACGTGACTTCGATTTTCCATCCTGTTTATCAGAATTCAGAGCTACATAACAAGGCAAGCCTGAAAGTCCAATAATCTCATAAAGCAGTAAATTTAAAAATTGTCGATAAAACATTATTTTATTTTAACTTTTTTTAGAGCGCGAATTATTGACAAAATAATTTGAAGTAAGTTTGAGTGATTGTATTTTACCTATCCACCAACAAACGGTGGCTGATAAAACTTTGGAACTTTCACACGGCGACACAATATCAAGCTACGCAAAATATAAGCAGGCCGCGCGTAGGGTGAATACGTATTATTTCGCACGGCCAGCTTATTTTGGTTTTGCGAACCTTGACGTGTCGCCGTGTGTACAAGTAAGTACCTACGTACAAGTACTTTGTTTTTTTTTTACTTCGTTTTTCCTGAACTATAATTATGTAAGTAATATCCATTCTAAGGGTATGCTATTTTTTTTAAAAAGGCTTAATGTTTTCGCTATGTTACAGAGAACGTTTTCCTTCAATCGTCAACTTATCTCGCTCAGATAAAAACAATCGTGATAGGTATATATCAGAAATTAAAAATCAGAGACAAAAAACTATGTTTAGTACCTTTTAGTACTGAATATACAATTTTTTTAATACGTTCATTGATCTGTAATAGTTAAAAAAATGCATTATTGATTGATTTTCACTAAAACCCACTTTACATTATGCACCCGAGAACATACAATTTGAAGTACATTGCTGCGTTAGCGTGTTGTGTCTTTAAGTTTATATTAAACTAACCGGTCGATGTACTTGCACTCAATCGGTTTCTTAATGTAAAGCCAGCAACTTTATGAGCATAACCACACGGCAATGACGTTTTACCCACACGGCACTTACTTCGCCAGTTGTATAAAGTCAACGAGTGATAACTCACATGTGATTTGTGCTAATACCGATATTGTTTAAAAAACAACTCTGTACCATTGTAGGTAAGGGATATTTTTGATTGAATTAATTTGGAAATTTGTATTTCATGATTTTAATAAAACAATATCGTATGGATTACTTTAAATTTAAAGCAATTTTTAATGTTTTGAAACAAAACAGAATAACACAAATTATGAAAATAATTACTGTCGTGACTTTATGTATGTATGTATGAAAATAATTAGTTTGAGTGCGTGATTACCATACGATATGGCTCATGGTACATGAAAAAAAGAAGAAAGAAGAAGTTTCTGATTACGAACAAGAGTTTTTTTTCATCTGTCAACTATTTCAAGCTTTTCACGGATTTCTGAACCCATTTGTTTGCAATTTTAAAAGCGTATAGTCACAGTTATTCTTTTTTAAGAAGCTTCTTACTATAAAGCCAAGTAGCTTTTATAAAAAGGGTCCAGTTGTCGGTTTTCAGTTAAGGTTAGATTTGGCATCTAGATCAGTCACATGATCATTATGGAATGATAAATAAGCTAGGTTTGCCGACCACTGGACCCTTTATGCGTAGACGCCCACATTTATTCATTTACCATACTACGAAACGAAGGGTATTTAGGTAGGTACATTCAAATTCAATATACATAGACTAGTGTAAGTATATTAATAGAATAATTTAAAATGTTTACAGCTACAGCTTGGTACCTATAACTTGCCAAGATGGAGTGTTTACCAAAAGATGGTATACTACAGTTCTCCCCAAATACGCTGGAAGAAGTTCGGAAGATATACGATCTACACAAACCTGGAGCAATGAATCAAGCGATAGATATATTGGATGATTGGGTCAGACAGCAGAATCATTTCATGAAGAAAGACTTTTGTAAGTATAAGCAAATTATTTTGATCCTTTTTTTAGGGTTCCGTACCCAAATAGTGCCAACGATAGCCTATTCATAAGCCCAAAATCCGTAAAAATGATTCGTTTTAGCTTATTTATAAGCGTACGCGGTCCGTCCATCCATCCATTTGTCTGTCCATCCTATAAAAGACTGTATCTTTTGATCTATATAACACCTAAATGGTATAAATTTTCAGAGAATATGCGTTATTATGGAGGATTTGCTGAACAATAATAAAAAAGAACAAAAAGTAAAAATAAAGGGTTCCCAATAAAAGAAAAGTGTTTTATCAAGGTTTTCGGTAAAAAATAAAAGCTTTAGACTTGATGTGATTATACAGTAGAACCATAGTCAAAACAGCGAGTAACAAAAACCGGAAAAGTGTGTGTTGGGCTAGCCGGTTTTTTACATAATATCTCCTTTGGTATATTTTTCATCCTACAGCTTTCCTATTATACTTGAGGCTGGTGCAATAAGAATCTAAATTGCATAAGGTGTCGGAAAATGTAAGACAAGTGTAAGTTAGCATGCCACGACAAAGACAGGCACATCTCGATTTTTCTCGTTTTGTAGGCGGTGTCATGCTAAACCCATTGGCAGCTTGACGCCAACCGTCTTTGGGAATACATTGTGTGGTTTCCCCGCCACTATACGAGTATTTGTATTTATTTATTTATCAGATAGGTACATTGATTTACACTGCTAAAAAATACATGACTTAAACAAAAAAAAAGATTTTTGAGTACCTAACCATGGGTTCAAGGTGTTACGTGGTAAGGTAAAGGAAACAGAGTTTAGAAAATCTAGATGCCGCAGAATCGAATAACGAAGATATCCACAGAAAATTTGAAAGCTTTAAATCTTTGTAATATTAATTGTTATCAAAATGTTTCTTACGCGGCATCTAAACTTTCTGAACTATTATTCCATATTACAAAATATACGCGTATTATGCGTCAAACTTTTGTATGAAATTGACAACTCTGCACCCACCTTAAGACTACATCTAAACTATTATAAAACTGTAACTGAACTGTGTCTGTACATTGAAGATATTTACAAAAAAAAGATTACGATATGGTTTTTAGGTATCCCTGACTCGAAATCAACCTTTTTTAGAAATTTTGTCTGTCTGTTTGTTTGTGTGTTTGTTTGTTTATTTGTTTGTTCGCGCATCCCGCAAAGACTACTGAACAGATTTTGATGAAACTTTCTTTGTTTGATAGCTTATGATCAGACTTAAAATCTGGTATATAATTTGTGCGGACGAAGTCGCGGGAAAACACTAGTATTACATAATATTATACAAAATGTAGGTCCAAACCGGTAATAACTTGATTCGTCAGTTGAATAAGCCCGTGATCAATTAGGTTGGTAGTTATCTACGAGCAAGCACTTTAATCACTAGAGATAAAGTTGACTTTAGAATAAACATAAAGCAAGATAAAGTCATAAATAACAACATATAAACATGGTATATATGTAAACAACAGGAAAACACACACATAAACAAAATGTCAATGACCTTGGGTTGGTAGTCTGTAGGTACGTTGGTGTTACTTTTTGAGATAAATGTAAACTTTATTGCAATATACGGGGCCTTCTTAGTAAGGTGCTGGTTTTTTCCTTAGTAACAAACACCCTAAGTAATAAGGAAAAAGCTAGTGTTGCAAGCATGAAAAAAAAAATGTACCTACCATTCAATGGCGCCCTCACATGCAATATTAAGTAAGTTAAAGTAAGTTATAGCCTGTAGAATCCCACTGCAGGGCAAAGGCCTCCTATCACGAATAAGGGTGAGAGGGAGCGGGCCGTACTCCACCACGCGGGCCCAGTGCGTGTTGGTGGAGGCAAGTTAGTGGTTACCTTGCTGTCAGAGTATTTTCAAGCCGCCAATAGGCCTCTGACCTGGCTTAACAAATAGTTACAACGCCATCTGACGGAACTATTCGCAATATTAAGATTTCTCAATAATGAAAATCCAAAATGGAAACTAATCCGACTTACCTGCTACAAAACCCTAAAATATTTTTTTTTATGTAAATTATTTTTTTCAGTAATTTTATCACCATTTTTAGGGTTCCGTACCCAAAGGGTAAAAACGGGACCCTATTACTAAGCCTACGTTGTCCGTCCGTCCGTCCGTCCGTCCTACCCATTTAGGGCTGTAACTTTTGAACCGTAATAGCTAGATAGTTGAAATTTTCACAGAATATGCGTTATTACAGCGGATTTTATTAATTTTTATTATTTGTTATTACAAATAATAAAAATTTCAAATATAAAAAATTAAGGGGGGTTCTCAACAAGAAACTGGTTTTTATCGACGTTTTTTCTTCTCGTTCTACAGTAAAAACGGTAATACATACAAGCGTCAAACTTGGTGTGATTATAGAGCAAACTCTACAGAATAACAATAAATAATAAAAACCGGCCAAGTGTGAGTCGGTCTCATGATTGAGGTCCCGGAGAAAAAAAGTATTTTTCTAAGTTAATATGTTGTGTTCTGTGGTGGTGTGGTACGGAACCCTCGATGCGCGAGTAGCCCGACTCGCACTTGACCGATTTTATTAAATTTAGATTTTATTGATTGAGAAACCTCAAATATTGTAAAGGGGCGCCACTGAACGGTAAGAAGACTCAGGGCCTGTTTCACCACTTCTGGGTAAGTTCTTGTTAGCTTATCCGACAGATAGTTTGACATATTTTGTATGAAATTATGTCAAAATATCTGTCGGATAAGCTAACAAGAACTTATTCAGAAGTAGCGAAACAGGACAATATAATTTAAAAAAATTTTGAATGCTTGATAGCAGTTGGTAGCAAAGAACCTACCTCTGATCAGAAGGTCACGGTTTCGAATGATACTTTTGCTTACAATCTGTATAGTGTACCTATACTAAGTTTAATCATTGGTCTTCGCTGTGCTCCAAAGAACTATATTATATATATACTATATTACTATATTACTAATAATGATATACTATATTATATCATTAATCTAAGTCTAAATTATAGTTATCTAGACATCATAATACAAGTAAATAATGGCTAGATTCTATTTAAAATAAGACTAGAAAATCGGTGTGGCAATGTCCAAGATATTTATTTACGTAATTTAAATACAGGGTAAATTTTATATCACTGCGGATAACTTCAGCATGTATTCTACTCATCAAATTGAACAACTTTCACTATATGGAGCCAACTTCGAAATCGCGAGAAAAAAATCTGCTGTCCCATACAAAACTGCAGTACCTATTCGACTCAAATGTATGGGACAGCTGATTTTTTTCTCGCGATTTCGAAGTTGTCTCCATAGTGAAAGTTGTTCAGTTCGATGAGTAGAATACATGCTGAAGTTATCCGCAGTGATATAAAATTTACCCTGTATTTAGGACTGCCCGATAGCTCAGTAAACCTGCCTGCTGTGCCGAGGGTCGAAGGTTCGAATCCCGTAAGGGAAAAATGCATATTTGTGTCTGAGTCATGGATGATTTTATATAGGTATAAATAATCTATTCTGTCTTTTTTATTAAAGTGTGGTATAACTGTGACCAAAAGAATAAGAACATTTTAAGGAAAAGAGTAAATGATACGTTGTGGTCTGAAAGAGTATGACAATGTAAAAACAGAAAAGGGTATACATGCTTTGGACTTTAAGCCTTAATACATATACACTTATACATTTAAATCACAACAATAATCCATTTCGGGTGGTCAGAAATATTGCTAGAATTACAAGTTGTCTTGCATGCAGTTGGCTGACATAGGCCTCCTCCAAGGATCGCCACAACGACCGTTCCTGCGCTGTTACCCTCATCCATCTGGTTCTCGCTGCCTTCACTAGGACTTCTGTCCACCTTATGCGGGGCCTACCAGCACTGCGCTTTCAAGTACGCAGTCGCTACTCGAGAACTCTTTGGCCCCATCGGCTAACGGTTCTGCGAGCAATGTGTTCCGCCTATAGCCACTTAAGCAATCCTTTGGGCTATGACAACTACTCTGGTTCTTCTGCGGATCTTTTCATTTCCGATTCGATTTCGCAGGGAAACTCCAAGCATAGCACTCTCCATTGCTCTTTGGGTGACTTTCTAAGCCTAAATAAGCATTAATAAAATGTAATCATTTTTAAATTTCAGCTCGAGACTACTTGGAGAGGGCAATCATCCTCTCAAAAGGTTCTGTGGAGAGAGCTAAAGCACGCCTCGACAAAGCATGCACCTTGAGAACTTTGATGCCACACTTTTACACTGATTTTGACGTCAGAAATGATTTTAAACACATGTTTCATACTATTTTGTGAGTAACTTAATTGTTTTATTTCAGTATACAATATTATTTTTATGAGCATTTAGTCCATAGACATACTTTAGTACATCAATATCGTTGATTTAGTCAATATGCCCATTAACATTTTTAAGCAGATTTTTTATTGTCATCCATCGGCAGTCCAGTTATTGAATCCAATGGATTCTGATCTGACCTTGTAAAATAATACCCAGATTATTCTGTGGCTATTATGTGAACCTTGGGAAAACTGCACACGTATGAGATTGGTAGTTTTTCCCTTAGAAACGATTGTTATGGAGTTGGTCATCAAATCCAGCAGTGGATATAAAATCATGTAACATTTCTCAAATTGAAATTTCGAGCTTCCGATACACAAAAAAGTTGCGGATCCGAATTTCAAAGCAGTTCAGTTTTGTTCAGTTCAGTTCATTTCTAGCTTTTTACAAACAAAATCGACTTAATTTGATAGCTTCGAAGAGATCTCAGCTGCAATGTAACACCGAGAAAAGTTTGTTTTCTCGGTGTTATATTGCAACTGAACTGAACAAAACTGAACTGCTTTGAAATTCGGATCCGCAACTTTTTTGTGTATCGGAAGTTCGAAATTTCAATTTGACAGCTGCCTTTTTTTTACTTCTATCGTGTGTCTTTACGACTGGTGTATTATTACATTAATATTTGTTTTGTCTCACTGCTGGACTGCTGCTTTAAATTGGCAGTTATGGTTGCAACATCCTGCCACTTGGGCATTGGGTTCTGCAAGAAATCGTATCATTTATATAAAACATCTTATTTCTTATTTCTTCCAGTACCCAAGCTGTAATGCCAAAACTGACTAAGGACAACTATAGAGTGTTCGTTTTAAAAATGTCTACCGTGCCAGATAGCTCAAAAGCTTTACTTGAATATTACAAACTGTTTATAATCGTAAGTTTTTATGATAATACTAACAAATTATATACCAGATTTTTTAAGTCGATGATAAAAAAAAAATCATAAAAATCGGTTCAGTAGTTTTTACGTGATGCGCGAACAAACTAACAAACAGACGGACAAAATTTACAAAAAAGTTGATTTTGTGTCAGGGATACCTACCTAAAAACCATATCGAAATCTTTTTCTTGTAAATATCTTCAATGTACACACTTCAATTACAGTTTTATAATAGTTTAGACTATAATTCTACAAGAAAAAAACAGCTTCGTACAAGCTTTCCATACCTATGTACAAGCGCAGCATCTGGTAATACGTAAACACTCATGTACGAGAATGTACGGCAATTTGATAGAAAAAGTCAGGGTTTTTTAGGGTTCCGCACCCAAAGTGTGAAAACGGGACACTATTACTAAGCCTACGTTGTCCGTCCGTCGGTCCGTCTATCTGTCTGTCCGAAATTTTTAAGGCTTTTGAACCGTAATAGCTAGAGATAGACTGATGACATTTTGAAACAATGTGCGTTATTATAGCGGATTTGCATGTAATAAAAATTGGGTCCTCATACATGAAACTAGTTTTTATCTACGTTTATTCTTCTCAGTCTATTGTAAAAATGGTAAAACACATAAGCGTCAAACTTAGTGTGATTATAGATCAAACTCTACTCTATAACAAAAAATAATAAAAACCGGCCAAGTGTGAGTCGGTCTCGCACAAAAGGTCCCAGAAAAAATCAAAACTTTTGGTATGTTTATATGTTGCTTATGTGTTGTGGTACGGAACCATTGGTGCGCGAGTAGCCGACTCACACTTGACCGGTTTTATCTGTCTGGATATCTATTCTGGGATCCCACACTGCACCTACCAGTATTATTAAACTATAATCTTTGAAATCGTATTATATGGCCAAACAATAATAATTTCTACCTATACAATAAGGGTCTTACCATTTTTAGCTTTATGGATCATGCAATTAAACATGATGTTCTTTTTCTTTACAGTTTTGTGAATATTTACGAGCCCATGATTATGCAACTGGATATATCTATGTTGTTGATTATACTAAAATAAACTTACTTGAATATGCAACCAAACTGAATCTGCTAGATCTGCGTCAGGTCGTCACGTTGATGATGGTAAGTTTACTTCCATTAGAATTGGTCCAAATGTCATAAATTATCATAAATCAGCAAAGCATAGCATATGCTCATGGCTATATTTCCAAAAAGATTAGTCAGGGATATTCTACTCTAACCTTGAATGTAGTGCATGTTGGGTCCTTGTGGTACCCAAATCGTTGGCCACATTTACTCGCTGAATGGCTATGCTGATCCGATGAGCGAGGAAAGCACCAGCCCTTGGCTAAAACGTATCAAGCGCTTGGATAAAGGCGTATCATCCCCGCACCACGACTCTCCAACTTATCGATGCGAACGAGCGCGTGGCTCCGGTCAGAATTTAGCCGTTTTCTTTGAAAAATGAGAAGATTTTTTTATTAATTTCGAAAAAGTAAGAAAATCACACCAATATAAATTGTGTTGTGAACAATATTGTAAATTTTCATTTTATTCCGATTAAAAATGTAAGAGTAAAATGGTTAGAACTGGAAAAAAGAGGTAGCTTTAGATTCCCTTTTCTTCGGTTTTATTCATTAAAATCGACCACATCACTTCTAATATCGTGTAGATCAATCAGTTTATTTTTCAGCTCAAAAAATTTCATAGTTAATGAATAAAAGGTTACAAAGTTACCCAAAAACCAGGAGGTAGCCCCTTCGCGTTAGATCCTCACGTGCCAAGAGTTTCGACACCAAATGCAGTAAAATGTTATTGGGTGCAGGCCGATATCCCTGTACTTGCGAGGCCATTAGGTTCTACTCGTGCCTTGTAGATGAGACGAGGCCGCTATGTCCATGCAAGTAGCATCAAACATTTACGCCGATCGCATATTCCATAATATTTAGAATACTCACATTTCAGTGCCTAAACTCAGTGCAGTAAAATTTGAAATGTGTTTTGAAATTTCGAAATTGATTTGGTAATCATCATCATCAGCCTATCTTTATACGTCCCACTGCAGGGCACAGTCCTACCCTTAGGAGGGTGTTTGGGCGTTAGTCCACCACGCGTGCCCAATGCGGATTGGTAGACTTCACATATGCATAAGAATTTATTCTTCTGCATATGCAGGTTTCCTCACGATGTTTTCTTCACCATTTGAGAGCAGTCGGTAATACGTACATAAGTTAGAAAAACTCATTGATACGAGGCATGTTGTCCGTGCGGATTCGAACCCGGACCTCATGCATGATTGAGAGTCCTTACCTTCCCGCAGCGCGCCACCGAGCTCTTTTGCCTCCGAGATTATTACAATTAGATTACAATAGTCTCATCAACTTTGCAACAAGAATGGTGAAATGTTTTTAAAAAAAATCTACAATGTTACAGCCATGTGTGCTATTTCGAATAAAATTAAAGATACAAAAACAACAAAACCAACAAAATTAAATCAACAATGTTTGAACCATGCCTAGCATAGCATGTGTAGCATACAGATATAAAAAGGAATATACAGATATGAAAGACTCAATTATTTTATTTTACAGGAAGGTTATGGAGTAAGAATAAAGGGAATTCACCTTCTGACGGCATCCAAACTGATTGACACAATTGTCAGTATTTTCAAGCAAGTGCTTAGTGCTAAAGTTGGTGGACGAATCATCGTACAGAAGAATTTAGAAGCCCTGCATGAATCAGTTCCTAAAGAAATTCTTCCAAAAGATTTTGGCGGTGACGAGAAATGTCTGGACGAACTTCACGGTAATGATAAACTTTTACTAGACTATTTTCATAACAAACCAGTTTTAGAACTGTTAGTATACGTATTTTTGTCATTTGTCATGAATCAATTGGTTTATGACAGTTGGACTAGGATGATTTAGACAATCATAATCAAACTCATCATGTCTTTCTTTCCACTCCTTACATTGCTGGTTGTTTAGATAAAATGGTCTGACGGGCCTCTACGTGATGGCTTCGGCCCTATGCACACCTCCCAAAGGTTCGGGACATTTATGTCCCGTGATAAGGGAAAACATAATAAAATCTTAATTGCTGTCAAAAATAATAATCAGCCTAAAAAAATTAACGGTGCCTCTTGTCCAATAATGAAAAAAACGAATTATTGTACTAAGTTAGTCTTGCACAACGCAGTAATTAAATGCATTTTGGCTATAAGGAGGCAGTTTGATCCTAAAGTGGATGAAACTCGTAGGTACCAATTATTTTTAAAACTCTTGACATTCTGATGAGTATATAAAATAAACCATCCTCCATCAGCATGAGGTTTAGATATTTTGTCCTCAGTGAATTGAGTCTCGGCTCTTTCTGGAGTTCTAGAGTTGTGTCCGCATACTGAAAAGCTCCTATGGGAAATGGTGATCCTAGAGAAAGGCTTATGTCCAGCAGTAGACGTCGGTTGGAATGATAATGATGATGAGTATGCAGGGAGGATAGGCACATATTTTGTTACTGAGCAACTTTAGTTGGAACTTTAATGCCATATGAACCAAAGTAGGTATAAAATAAGTACAAACTGAGCTTTTTATGTTCTTGCAGAGGAATGGGTGGACGCCTTGAGCAAAGATGACTTCAAAGAATATTGGAGGGAGATATGCAAAGCTGGCACCAATGAAACTTGCAGACAAACTGATACATTCAACGATCAATATCTGGGAATGCCTGGAACTTTCAGAGCTTTGAGTGTGGATTGAGAAATTTCGTCATCTTTAGAAAGCTAATAAGGCAATATATTCGAATGTTTGCTAATTAGAACTATATTTTACAAGCAAAAGACTTGCTGAAAATCTATTGAGTGGTAAAATCAAAAAAATAATAATTTTTTCACCTCACAAGCTCGGAAAGATTCGGTTTATCATTCAAAATCTGAGTGCAAAAGTTTTATCCGCTAGCGTGGAATGAGTTTTTAAAATTCGAATATTTCTATTCAATATTTGTCTATACTGCCCGTCCAGATAAAAATATAGTAAAAACTATCTATACGTGCGAGAAAGACAAAAAATGTATGTAGCTAACTTAGCGAACTTTGCATATTTTCGTGCATATTATTGTCTTCTCTTTTTCGCGTATAGGTTTGTCCTTCACTATAATTTATTTGAGTGGCAGCAAAGAGATTTTACCTAAATGTAATCTCTTTGAGTGGCAATATCTCTTGTCTTCTCTTTTTCATGTATAGGTTTGTCCTTATTTGCATTTGCATATAAAAAATTTTCAAGGGTGAGATAAAAATATCGTTTAAAATAATATATAATATGATTTTAATAATTAATTTATCTTGTTTACCTATGAAAAGTTATTCCTTTACATTTCCATACATTTCTTGAATTATTTGCGCAGTGTCTCAGTACACACCGGGACATTTTTTAACACTGATAATTTTTTTTTCAATCAAACTGCTACACGTGACTGCAGTGAGACAGTGACTTAATGCAATGCAATCAATAGAATGGGGCAACGTCATAAAGCGCGATGTTTGCTCTATACCAGTGCTTGCACCTAACATTTTCCTCGCTGTTGTGAGGCGAAAAGTTGTGTGTTTCGCTCGGCTGCAAAATTATTCTGCGTCTCGTACCTTTGAAACCTTCGCTACGCTCAGGATTCTATATTTGAATCATAGAATCCTTCGCTTGCTTAGGTTTCAATACAAGTACTCGCGCCAAAAAACAACTTTGCAGTCTAGCATAACAAATAACTATTGTTTTTCTTTGGTGCCCCGTATCAAGGATAAGGTACACACAATTTGTGAGGTAGAAAAGGACGTCTTGAAACCTAAATACAACAGTTTTGGTCTGTTATACTAAGCAAAGAATTTAAATTTTCTGCTAAGTACTCACTCTCTTAATACATTACTTAAGTACATACGGCGACACATCAAGCTACGCAAAACCAAAATAAGCTGGCCGCGCGTAGTAAAGGCTTATTCCCATTATCGCACATGCAATGCGCATCCAACGTACATGCAACGCAACGCCACGCACGGGGGTTCACACTGCCATCCAAGCGCCACGCGTGACATGCGTGTGCCTTCGAGTGATGTACCTATTTTGGTCGATTGTAAAACTACAATCGATTTATATTTTCTTTACCGTTTTTCTAAACAATGCACGCGAATTAAAGTGGATTAAAATTATGAAGATTTTGTTTCGGATTTGTTACGGGTTTCGTGGTTACGCACAAGAACTTGAATTTCTATTTATTATTAGAATGCTCGAATGATCTACATAAGTAGACATAGAGCCTTGTCACGACAATTCTCAGAGGGATAATTAGTAGAAGTAGGTACGTGTTTTATCCTATTAACTCAAAAAGAAATTAATGCCTACCTATAGCTTTGGTCTAAGTGCCAAACTTTAAAAAAAAAACAAGCTTATATTTTATTTTTATTTCTTCAGGGCTCAGTTCAGTACTACCCAAAATCCCCCCCCCCCCTTTTTAGTTTAATTTCTTTTTTATTATTAGTCAGATAATGGTCTTAATAACATTAATAACGCACATTTTGTAAAATTTCAACCATTTAGCTATTACGGTTCAAAAGATACAGTCTTTTTTAGATAGGACAAACGGACGGACGCACTACGAGTAATCGGGTCCTTTTGGCTGCTCCTCTTGGTCTATGGACACTGACTTCTACGGATATTACTACCCATAGATTTAAAACTTTTCGCTTATGCTGAAAGATGGAGCCAAGAAATCGAGAGCGAGATAGCCAGTTGTGAAACCTCATGTAAACAAAAAAGTCAAAACATTATTTTTTTGTTTCGGTCACCGTGGCCGGTTTTTGTGTTTGGCAAGCTGTCAGTCCTATAGAATCTTTGCCAAACAAATCGTCTTTTATTAGTATGCAAAAGTCAAACTATTGCTGTTCCATGTGCGGATACGACATGGCTTAATCTAGAGTGTAAATCTATGTTACTACCATAAAGTTATTATACCTTACAGGAATAGAGTCAGTGACATGAGTTGTCAAATGACACAGTTTTTGGATGTTTTTTGGAGACTATTCGCAGGCAAACATTCTAATACTGTCTACCATTCTGAGTCTAACGTAAAATCGTGGATAAATTAATGCAGTAGTGTCAGTATATTTCACAAAATTATCTACGATTTCACTTTAGATTCCCAATTATTCACGAAAACCGAATTGTAAAAATTGATTAGAGACTGAAAAACGGTTCTATTGATTCGCGTCACGTATCTCTTTCTATTATACAGTGGTGCCGCTAGGTACATCTCGCTCTCTCAGCTGTATGTTCCTCTATTCCTACCTCTATGGTTACTACCTAATATTTATCACCTAATATCCATGAGTGAAACCCTCAGAAACGTAGAAAGAGAAGGAACTAGAAGCAAGCACGTGTCTTGTCATATAACTCAGTAAAAGATGCACATAGCAAATTAGCTCTTGTTAAAAAAGGAGATCGCTACTTATTGCTGTCCTTATCGACGTAGCCACTTTTTTGTTCTACGACGGCTGTCTGACTCCGGAGTCAGACATCTATTTTCATACAAATTGTATAGGATTTTATGACTATCGCTGTCTCATACGCGGTTACACTGATGTTTCGTCTATCAGCGTAAGCGAAAAATACTTCGCCTATGCTCAGAAACGATTTAGTGTCGAATTTTCTTTGGTGTCGATTAGTTGCAAAAGAAGTTTTCACTTCAAAAAAACTGGACAACACCAAGAAGTGCGATTTTTAAACATCACACGTTGAAATCAGCAGTAGAAAATGTTACTATGGAGATTATGCGTTTTTGTACTACTGATTTGAACGTGTAATGTTAAAAAATCGCACTACTGAAACTTTAGAAAGAGAGTTGCTAGATAGAACGTGCATAAAAATAATAATAGTCACGAAAACGAGACAGACCTATACGCATAGACAAAGAATTTTTCGCTTACGCTGGTAGACCGAATATCAGTGTAACCGGGTATGAGATAGCGAATTTATATGAAGTGACAACTTGGAGTCAGGTCAAAAGTGGTTACGTCGATAAGGACAGCAATAAGGTAGCGATCTCCTTCTTTAACTAGAGCGAAATTGCTATGTGCATCTCTTACTGAGTGAATATGACAAGACACGTGCTTCCTTCTAGCGCCTTCTCTTTCTACGTCAATACGCTAATTACACAGAAAGTGCGAGAGAAAATCTTATGTTTGTGTTCCCTTTCTGCGTATGCGATATTTTTGTTTCACTTAGTTGAAATTACATACAAAATCTTGCAACTAAAACAAAGGCACTCTCATACATTTTTGTCATATCTCCATCCCTTTCCAGTATACGCGCTCAGCGAATCTATAAAATACTCAATCAACGCGCTGTTGATGGCCTAGATTAAAAACTTTTTGTTTGATGGACTATAGGTACTCCATTCATGCTCCATTCCAAATAGGAGCGAAAAGAAGGTAAAAAAAGGTTCTTTATAGTACACACTTTCAATAAAAAGCAAAATTAAAAATTTTTATAAAACCCGCGACGGTAATCGAAAAAGGATTAAATAATTTTTTTGCAAATCCCTCGACTAAAAGAAAATAGGTAAGTAGGTAACGAAAGATAATAAACCAAACCCTAGAAAATCCGTCGGGGCTGCCTCATGCCCATTTCATTTTTTATTTGATTCATGAACTAAATTTTTACAGTTTTATGACTATAAGCATATTATACTCACGACTACATTCCCCGAGGGGGAAGTCAGAGATATTCTGAAACCTCAGAACATCCACGTTTCACCAGTAGTACCGGAAATCAGTTTTATGTGTTTGTGTCTAATTGAAATTGGGAACAGATGGCAATGGCAGCCCTCGACTTTCTAGGGTTTGGTTTATTATCTTTCGTTACTTACCTATTTTCTTTTAGTCGAGGGATTTGCAAAAAAATTACACAACAACACCTCACCCTCTCACCCTAAACGCATACACGTTCTCCGTTCCGTCGCGGGTAATAAAAATATGAATATTGTATCAAACAACAAAATGGCGATGTTGAAAGACCTAAAGAAGCAGTGGTGCGCACATGGTGGTTCGTATTTGTTTCAATGAAGCTTTTATAAAGACTGTTGTGAAAAATATCTGTCAGGTGGCGCTATTAGTATTGACAATTCAAAAAAAAATCTTTAAATATCTAAAATAAATACTTAAATTATTATAGTTAACGTCTTTCAAATCGTTATGATCTTCGTCGTAGACATGAGCGCCGCGCCGGCGCGCCGCCGCCGCGATTTTTTCCGCGCCGCCACCGCCGACCAGCGCGGTCGGCGCGCCGACCTTGAGCTGAGCGAGTTAATTCTAGTGTCCGACCGAAACTAGTTTTTACAGCCGAAACCGAAACCGAAACCGAATTTCGGCTTCGGTTCTAGTTTTGGCCGAATCCGAAACCGAAACCGAAACTTCCTTATAATAATTCTTCCCTACTTTTTAGGTTTTGTTCAATGTAGCTAGTTGCCAATGTGTGTGTAATGTTCACAGAATCATGAGAAGCAGTTAATTCGATAAATTTCTTAGTACTTTTGTTGTTTTGAAATCAATTATTTCTACTCTACTACAATATGTAGGTAGGTACATGTACATGGTATGTGTGTACTCACACACATCTATCTATAGGGTGAGGTAAGGTATGTCTTAACTCGGAAGTCTAATCAGTGAAATCAGTTTAGAACATAAAATCACGTAGGTAACTAATAAAATTTTGTATGACCTGTCTTTTTGATATTTAAAAATTATGGAGGTATAGCAAGAATATTTAAGTAAACTGCTATTAATTTCTGCATATTTGTAGACTTGAACAAAAACACTGAATACAGGGTGCAAAGGGCTTTGAACTTTTTGGCATAGTGGTAACCACAATTTTGCAGGAATTCCGGAAATTTTTAAAAAATGCGGCGCACCCTGAAACCTATGTATATCGATAGAGGATCTATAGACGAACAAAAAATGTCCTATAATATATAGTCCTAAAGTGCAACGTTTTCGAGATAATACATGTTAAGGATCTTGCCTATATAAAATCCTATGGAGGTGCTACTTGGGAATATTCCTCCATTGAAAGGGAAGATCTTCCACCAGGCATAGTGTGAAGCCTGTGGGCCGGCTGTGATCCAACAGTTCTTAGTTGGACCTTGTATACAGGGTGTTTCATAAGTAACAATAAATATTTGAAACTCTTAAGGGAGTTGTTTAGACTGTCAAACTGAACAACTTTCTCTATGGGACCAACATCACAATCGCGAAAAAAAAATCATATCCCATACATATTTTAGCTCTAGTCGATTTGTAGAGTATGGAACATCAATTATTTTTTTTCGCGATTTCGATGTTGGTCCCATAGTGAAAGTTGTTCAGTTTGATGGTCTATACCACCCCCTTAAAGGTTTATTTGTATTTTTGTAACACCTTGTATACAGGGTGTTAGGAAAATTATCATTAACCTTTTAACCACATACTCTACCCATCAAACTGAACAACATTTTCTATGGGAGCAAACCGATCGGAGCAAAAAAAAATCAGCTGTCCCATACTAAACTCCAATACCTACTACTCTACTCAAATGTATGCAACAGCAGATTTTTTTTGCTCTGATTAGTTTGCTCCCATAGTAAAAGTTATTCAGTTTGATGGGTAGAGTATGTGGTTTAAAGGTCAATGATACTTTTCCTTACACCCTGTATAGGGTCCTTCTTAATATGCTGAAACTTTTATAAGGGGATGATCAGACCGCCAAACTGAACAACTTTCTCTATGGGACCAACATCGAAATCACTAAAAAAAACGCTCATTGGTACCATCTAATAATTTAAACCATACAATCTAATAACTGATATTATAATTTAAAAGTTTAGACAATTTGGTCTAAGTTTAAAAGACATTTCTAGCTAATTACTAACTATTAACTTTTTGCTGGTATTCAAAGGACAGGTTTCTTTTTTGAGTATCAGCGGACATTTGTACTGTAAACCTATTGTGTACTCTATATGTCTAAGCTTTTTATAATCCTTGTACTTTGTGAAACAATAAATTATTATTATTATTGTATCTCTTACGGTATTTCACGGGCCGTAGCCCGGACCTTTGGAGGGCTTGCATGGGGACACAGGTCCAACACGTAGAGGCCCCTTTGAGACACTTTTATCTAAATGCAATGGGATGCACCAACCGTGGTCTATCTCTGAATGCATTATGCAAATGCACCAGAAGACATACCACGTTCGGTACAGAGACTATTGTAGAAAGGACAAAAACTATTCAGGTTATGGGGGTGAACTGGGTGGACTGGGAAATCTGGGTTATTGCGGAGAGACTCGGGACGCCTGCCATAACAAATGTCTCTAATTTTGTCAAAAATGGCAGACGGTGACTTGCCAACTCATTTGATGGGCCCCCCAAAACGGCCGCTCGCAGGGAGCGACAAGGCGGCAACATCTAGTGAGCGGCTAAGGTTGTAGAGAGGTGAGTCTGCAGGCGCCGGTTCCCGGTGCTAAGCGCACCAGTCAGCAGGTCCCGGCGTTATGACATTTTACACTTCCAACCTGGAGCATAGGTTCCGCTCTTGCGACTCCACTCCTGGCCGGCCGATTAAGGCAAGACAGGAGGTGAGGGCCAAATCAATCCGGGCCCTCTGGAGAATCGGGTCCGTGGTGTCGCCAATCACCAACAGCTCGCCACAAGCTGCCCTGCGGGCTTATTATTATTATTATTTAAAAAACAATGTGGAGTTTAAACAATGACATTATTAAGAGAGCCAAAATTGTACAATGTTTTTCAAAAATAATATTATTGATAACCATCAAATCTGTTACTAAGATTTTCTTTATAAGTATTGAAGAAAAAAAATATTCTGTGTGCAATTAATTGCTCTAAATGACGGCACTGATGTTGCAACCTTGCAACCGCTGACAAACACTCGATCTCTAAATTACTATCCAAATGAGTAAATTTTATATTTTTATGAATAAATGGCGATGGTTCGATCCCCGTCCAAGCCGACTCGTACCAATGAGTTTTTCGGAATTTATGTACGATTTGTAACACCACTGGCTTTTCGGTGAAGGAAAACATCGTGAGGAAACCTGCATGCTTCAATTTCGAGGCATGTATTGTACCCACTGTCCATTAAAGTGGCGACGGGCTCACCCCCCGTCACACTGGACAGAGTTTCGGTACTTTTGGTGAAACGTGGATGTTCTGAGGTTTCAGAATAACTCTGACTACCCCCTCGGGGAATATAGTCGTGAGCATATGCTTATGCTTATGAATAAATGTCGCAAAAGTAATCAACTTCTCTTTTTACTAAACGTTTCTGTGGCCAAATATTACGCTCAAGTAATTCGATATTTCTGATTCTTGGTAAGCGATACGATATCGCCCCATACCTATCGTATTGGCGTGTATCGATACAAAATATCGAGATATCGCATTGTGTTGTATCGATATACATAAATATCGAAACGTATCGGGCATCGCTACTCTATAGCGCAGTACTGCGCTCTACCGCGCTGTAAAGACGAAAAAACTTGAAATAGGGACCGAATTGGTAA
This sequence comes from Agonopterix heracliana, assembly GCA_963693445.1. NCBI lineage: Eukaryota > Metazoa > Arthropoda > Insecta > Lepidoptera > Depressariidae > Agonopterix > Agonopterix heracliana. Next base: position 7,356,321 of record OY856327.1, read on the forward strand.
AAAACAATAAAGTTTAAGATGGCGGTCACTTTTCTGAATTTCTTACTTCGGATTCATGTTCGGAGATCGCATAATATCGATAACCCCCAGATATTGATTTTGGAAGCAATCGGTTTAAAAGCTAAAAAGTTCAAATTCGCGGTCACTCCGCTTCCCATAGGTTCCTTAGGTAGCGGAGGGGTGCGGGATAGGGTGAACATGGTTCTTAAAATAATGATTAAATGTAGTTTCAATAGCATGCAACTCAAAAACAACGGATCTAGGATAATTATTATCGCATGTTTGGCAACACCATTGCCGCAGTGACGTTCCCACAGGGGGCACCTAGTGAAATGTTACTTTGTTCGTTTTCCCCCAGTTGGTTATGACATTGCTGGCTGAATCACCTAATTGTCTAAAAAGAAAGAAGATTCCGTGCTTCCCATGGCACTTTAAGCCGTTGGTCTCGTCAACTATCTCTGGTGGTAGTAGTCTTTACATTAAAAATTCACGTCAGAGGCCGTAAAGCGGTTTGAAAAATCTGCAAGCCCGGGTGTCAGATTACAGCCCACCGATAATAAGAAGAACAGAAAATTGATAATAATAGTAATGTTTGTGTCATGAGTATAATATGTATGTAAGGTAAGCGCATTTTAGGGCGGGCCGCAACGCATTGACGGATTCTTTGTTTGACGTAATACTGCAGACGTTGTAAATAAACTTATATATTATATTATATTATAACTTATAGCAGAACTCTGCTTGGTATGGCACCCTTCGACGGGTCGCATCGCACTGACGGTAATCCGCCACGCACAAATGTGACACCTGTCGTACGACTTGTACAATTATGTAAAATTATTTCCCTTTTTGACCAATTTGTCGGATTGTAACGTATGTATTTAAGAGGACCCACGACGTTGCTCGTTGCCGTTCATGCAAGGAACGTGGGGCCCTAATTTTTTTTCTACACTTTATGACCAAGCTGTAATTTTAATAAACAAAACTCCTTATTTCACTCCCGTAGGTACTATCGCCAAAAAATGTTTCTTATCTCTGTTTTTTTGTTTGACACCATGTTGAATGGCTATAATCCAAAGACTACGGATAAGTTTAATATAATAACATAGAGTAGAGTAACAAAACCTTTATTGTATGTACTCTTTGGTGTAGTCCTACTTGTCAATTGTATATAAAATTTTCGTTTTTCGTGAGATAACATTACGTATATTTGTTTTCACATGATTTCTACTAACAATATAAGTTACCTATTTAGAAATAATAGTCAGAATAGTTTTCCTGATAAATATCAAACAAAATGCTATGGAAAATAATACACATTCAGGTAAATACCTACCTACAGTGGGTAACCATGATTTTTTGTTGAATATAATATTATTGGGTATTCTTCTGCCAGAGGCGTCCTCAAATGAGTGAGAGGAGGCTAGCCTAGTGCGATTGGAGGCAAATGAGTGGTTTACTGTCTATAGATATCTAGTCATTTTTAAGCTGCCTTCGTTCACCTATGTTGACCCATGATCTAACTTTAAGAATAGATCCTGCCTTCTATTTGCAACTATCCGGGACATGAGAAGGTTGCATGCTTAACCTTCTAGACTACGGAGGCTTCACAAATTCAATAACACCAAAACGGATGCCCATACAAAGACTTACCTAACCAACATCGTCGGTACCTACCTAATCTTAACTTTGAAGCATCTCTTTACTTCCCCTCTCCAATAAGACAGCAGAGCTGACTTCAGCTCATTGGACATTGGATTGAGTAAATTAAAACAACCCAACTTAATTCGTTAATCATTTATTTTATATTTATTACAGCATTTGTCTTCGTTCAAAATCAACACTTACGGCGTTACTAAATGCACATGAAGATTTGCAACACAATCAAAATTATTGGTGATGAGTGATGACGAAGTCTTATACCAAGATGGTTTAATCGCTGACACATTGGAACAGAATACAACCCACTTCTTAAATAAAAAGATCAATCACCAAACTATTCATGACTTCTTATTTTATTATATCAGATCTTAGACCCAAGTAGTTCACTTTCTGTTGAATATTCTTACTCCCTGAGCTTGACCCTTTGATGGTTGGCTGGTACCTACCCTTGTCTTGTCTGTTTGTGCGCGAACGTAGTACCGGACCCCTCTACTCTACTCTAGCTAGTTTAACGGAGATGTCATTCGATGTTTAATCAATCATTTTTTTTTGAGAAGCTGCATTATTTGTAGGAGGCCTTGTTAAATTGCAACTTGTACACATTGCTCCCTTGCTTTTTCCTCACTTTTAGAAATATCTTGTTCATTAATTACTTGACAGGAAGGAGATTCCATCTCTTATGCTGAAAATCTCTAAGCTGAAAATTTATCAAATATTTTAGGAGGAAACCAGAGGAAACAATATCTGAGAGAGATAAAGATGCTAAGTTACTTGTGTAGTAGGTACCTAAATTAAAACATACCCACACAGAAGCGGGCCTGTGGAAAAACTGTCCTGGGGCGGACCCGCAGGAAGCGAATTCTTCCAGACCCACATGGATATCTTTGTGGCACATACAAACTCCAATATTACCACACACGGGTCCGGAAGAATTCACTTAGTGCGGGTCTTACCCCAGACCGCTTTCCCGCAGTCCCGCCACTATGTGGCCTGGTCTTTAGGTACCCTGAGACATTATCTGAGAGACACCAGGTACACATTAATGTGAACCCACTTATTTACGTAGTACCTACGTACGAACCTAAATTAGAAATAGAAATATATTATAGACACCTTATAGGTTTATCCTCATCTTGTTCATTTTCAATGCTTTTATTCCAGACTTTTGCGTTTTAAAACCACTGATCTAGGTTTTGATGCCTGCATTCTTTGTTGGCAGTCAAAAATATGGGTACCAACATCCTTCTTTAAAATTAAATTGCTGCCTCCTACAAGTTTGAACTTCATAAAATTTTCATTATCTTTCTCCATCTGTAAAAAAAACGTTTAAATAAGTAAGGTAGGTACCTAAGTACCTAGTAAAAGAAATAAGAAACTTCTTTCCTTTGCACACTTTGTTGAAGGCTGAAGGTACATAGGTCTAGTTTACGATTTACTTACGTCGGAATGATCCTCACAACATCGCAAGACAGATTTGGGAGTAGTATATTACTTGGATTTGGGAGAAGGCAAATTTTTTCTTTTAGCTAGGTACTTTCATCCACTCTTCTCTAAATTTTGGTAACTACTTGAGGCACGGTTAAAAATAATTTGTCAGGAAACTTGCTGGAATTGGAAGGGCACTTCTCCTCACTTTTTTTATCAGATTTTGTTTGCATAAAACTGAACATTTTAGGCCGAAGGCTGAGCTACGCGTAGGAGTGGAGCTCCGAAGCGGCCCCTCCTGGAACCTGGTGGACCTTGTCTCCGGGGTCAATCGCCCAGATTTTTACTCTTTTTTAGTTTCTTTTTGGTTTCTTTTAAACATACACTAAACAGTTTTCTTGAGCTAAAAACTAAATCGGTGATCGATTGTGAGAAAAAAATGGTACATCACCACAGAAATGTCAATCACACAACATTGTCTTTGGATCACAATGAAAATGGTCCGATTCATGTTAATGGAATCATTTTTTATTATTTTTAGTATCGATTGTTGATGTTTTCACCTTTTTTGCACAAGTTCATGTCGTATTTGCACTTAAAGCCTGAACTTGTTTCATGAAAAGTCGAAGCACGCTTGAATACAAATAAAAAAATGATAAACTAACATCTACAAAAAATAATAGCGTAAATCGGACTTCGTGGCGACGTCGATGACACTTGGGTGACACATGGTTGACACGTGGTTGACGCATGGTTGACGCATGGTTGACGCGTGTGTGGACGAATTCGATACAAGGTGAACCACGCGTGGCGTAGCATGGCGTGGCATTGCATGTGCGTGTGCATCAGTGTGAAGTCTCTCATACATTTTACTAGAAACCGAATGCGTCCATACGTGGCATGTGCATTGCATTCGCGTTGCATGTACGACAATGGGAACGCGGCTTAAGAGTAATGTATAACGACGCGCGGCTAGCTTATATTGCTATATTGGTTTTGAGTAGCTTGATGTGTCGCCGTGTGTACTTTAAACGAATAAAAAAATTACATTGATTTACATAACATACAGGGTGAAAGGAAAATTATTATTAACCTTTAAACCACATACTTTATTCATCAAACTGAACAACTTTAACTATGGGAGCAAAACTGTTAAAGCATAAAAATATGCGGTTCCATACTAAACTGCAATACCTACACGATAAATGTATGAGAGAGCAGATATTTTTTATTCTGACAGGTTTGCTCCCATAGTAAAAGTTGCTCAATTTGATAGGTACTCAGGTTTATAATATTCTGTTGCTTTTCTCAATTAAGCTTTGATTGTAGTTAAATCATTTAGTTTCAAGTGATTTAAAGATACAGAACAACAGATATCTTCTATATGATCTTGCTTAAACTTACAAACATTATTTTTTTTTGTTTGGGTTCTAGGGTTTACCATGGGTTTACTATTCAAATTTTAACTGCACAATACATTGTTAAATTATTTCATTTGTTTGTACATAATCGATCACCGGTTATTATACATTTTCATCAAGGTACTTATAATTTATACTTATAGGGGGATTTGATAAATTAGTCAAATATTTGCGATAACAATTTATTTCAACCTCTTGTACCTACCTAAATCTTTATAAATAGATAAGGAATATAACATTATTGTTTAATTCTTCTTTTATTTGGAATCCGAAAGCAATTCGTCTTGTATCGTATTTTTATCATTTACATTTTACAATCTTCACCAAAAAATTATTCTTGATTCCCTGAACCTGAAATATATTATTTTACTAAAGTTAGTGCTCAATGTTAACAAAAATTAAAAACCAAGAATTTAGACTTTCTATCATCAGCATCATTACCCAGCCTTGTGCTGGACAGAGGCTAAATTAATACGTCTACTACTACTACAAATGCTGGCCACTGCCAAATGCTGGTTGGAGATCATCTCTTTATTATCTATTTTCTTGCTGGGTGTCCTACATTGCGTTACTTAAGCCGTTTATCCACCAAAACTGTGCAAATTCACCTATACAACCTCTTCCTTTCCTATCTTCTAGATCTTCTAAGTCGATTGTTTCCTTGCTTGCAGTCTTGCAACTTTTTACAGCTTTGGTAGATAGGCTTAAGTGCCTTAACCTCCGTCGTTTTTGCTGGATCTTGATGAAATAAAGTACAAAGTTAATCAACACTAAGAGTTCTAAAAGTTCCCGGCATCCCCATGTACTGTTCATTGAATTTATCCGTTTGTCTTCGTGATTCGTCAGTAGAAGCTTTTGTCATCTCTCTCCAGTGTTGTCTGAAGTCTTTTGAACTTAATTCTTCAAACAGATCATCTGGAACAGTTAATGTGAAGTATTAATTAAAATTAACCTAATCTTGTGTTGTGTACCTAACAAGTAAAACTAAAAGGTTACGTCTTCTTCTTTCTAGTTATCTTGATTATAAATAGCTCATATCAAACAATCAGTTACCAAAAACGCAAAAGGTTAAGGTTGTTAATATATGATAGTACGTTAAAGTCATTGACATCAAAATGATAAACTGATGTTATTTTTATCTGCTATTTGTTTTCTTTTCAATTGTTTATGAAGGCAAAACATTATAAATCTTAAATATTATCGAAGTACGCAATTTGTTTTTATAGACTATACCTACGTATTAAACTATAATTTACACAATTATCTGCCCATACTGGTTTAGAATTTAGTACCTGTTCTAAAACTGCAATGCCTACTCGATTCAAATGTATGAGAGCCCAGATTTTCTTTTGTTCTGACAGGTTTGCTCCCAAAAGTTGTTCAGTTTCATGGGAAGATTAAGTGGTTCAGAGGTTAATGATTCTTTACTTTACACCCTGTATAGAAAATTGTTCAGTTTTATGGTCTTATCGTCTTCTTAAAAAATTGTCGTCATAATTATTAAAAAGGACCCCATATACAGGGTGTAAGTGACAGCCTAGCAAATACTGAAACGGTGAACTCCGACCATGAAACTGAACAACTTTCACTATAGAGCCTACCTCAGGAAACGCGAAAAAAAATCACCTGTCCCATACATTTGTGTCGGGTAAGTTACAAAAGTTTTGTATGGAACAGCTGATTTTTTTTTCGCGTTTCCTAAGGTAGGCTCCATAATGAAAGTTATTCGGTTTGATGGTCTGAGTTCACTGTTTCAGTATTTGCTAGGCTGTAACATACACCCTGTATAATTAATTTGAAATACGAGTAAAACAGTGTCAACCCACCGTTAAGATCAGCCATTGATTTTTCATTGCCGCCATAATCCTTTGGAAGTACATCTTTAGGGATGTACTCGTAGAGTGATTCCACAGTTTTGTGTACTTGGATCCTTGAGGCGATTTTCGGAGAAAAGACTTGTTTGAATACCATGACTATAGTGTCTATCATTTTTGATGGCGTCAATATATGGAATCCTTTCACTCGTACTCCATAACCTTCCTGTAAATGTGATAGGCATAGGATATTAGTCATTTCTTATCTTATCTTGTTATGGGGGCTGGCAAGCAACACCAGTAGGATCTTTTGTGTTAGCCCCAATACTTTTAATTTTTTTCACCATTCAAATACATGGGCGATGAAGGAAGCAATACCATTGAGGGGAGGAAAGGAAACCAAAGATCTCCCGGTTTTGAATATTCATCTCCAGGAAGGCATATATGCGTTTAGTTATTTTTCTCCCCTCCGGACGGAAAGCGTCAATTGACATCTCGCTGCGCTAAACGAAGTCTAGGAGAAAAATAGTACCTATATTAACCTCGGACAGTAAATAAGAAAGCCTCAGATCACATGTTTGTTTACATGAGATCTGAGACCTTTCTTACTTTCCAGTCCTCGGTGTGTAATCTAATAGTTGAACAATTAATGTCACTACTTATTTTTGGTGGTTAGGGCTTGGTCAATGACCAATAGCTACCTCGACTTGATAGAATCCAAAATATTTCTGAGAAGCTGGTCACAAGTTATTTCCATTAAGTGGCGAAGTAGGTCTTTTTCTATGCACGTCACATTTTAGAGCGTTGTAATTTTCTTGTCAAGACATTTTCTGAGTACCGAGGTCATTTTCTAGGTAGGTCTCGCATGCAGTCTTGGTGTATCTTCAGCTCGGTGGTAACTAAGGGATTTTATTATTCAGGGATGCACTACGTATGAGCTACGAATAGGTTGCTTATGAGCTACCTACGTATACGCTCCGTATACGGTTCGTATACGCTGCTACGTATACGCTTCTGCTCTGTCGAAAAGGCACCACGATGATATTAAAATAGTAAACATACCGTTATTAGCGTCAAAGCTTGACGTAGTTCAACTGGGCCCATTTTTGTTACTAATTCAGTGATATTGACTTCAGTGTAATCCAAGACTATGATGTAACTGTTTGCATAGTCATATGAATTTATATATTCAGCTGCCTGAAACATAACGCCAGCGAAGACCAATTAAAATCTTTGCATAACATATAAGGTCATTGTACATATATGTACGATGCAATGCTTAGTTCGCCCACACTGCACCTTACACCTTGTTGGTAGTTTGTAGTTCTGGAGCGTCGAGAATAAAAGCAGGTTGAAGATATATTTGAGTTGTTTATTTCCTCTTCTGTTTTCTCCTCTCAGTATTTGTTTGTTTGTTTGTCTAAGGTTCAGTTGACACTCAGCTAATATTGTATTAGCCACGATATTTATTAATTACGAAAGCCCGACGCCAAGCGACAGACAAAACTAGGTCAAATAAAAATGTGCGGTGTTAGACCGTACAGTCATATTATAACGTAATTTTTTTACAAATTCAAGAGGAGGCTTTCGCCAGGCCTTCGTCGCTCAGCAAGTAAGTAAGTTACGCAAGTAGGTCATTAAAGCAGGAGAATTAATTGTTTCCTAAGCAAGTGATGTACGTAACTAGCACTGTGTGCCTTCGATCTGCAGTGGAATGGTAAAGTGTATAAAAAAAGGTTTGGGTTATGCCGAAGTGCTGCATTTCTGCCAATGTCTAATGGGTTTTTTATAGGATTTCCCCTCAAGAATTATTTTATGTACAAAAATATATGTAAACTAACGCAAAATAACGGTGCCTTGTGGCTAGCCAGAATACACACGGTCTACACAATTATTCGCGAACCCACTCGCCATGCGAATCCACCAAAGAGATTTTCAAACACAAATTCGTCAAAAGCTCGACTTGATGAAACACAGCATAGCATATGCTCGCGTCATTTTCCCCGAGGGGGTAGTCAGAGATATTTCTGAAACCTCAGAACATCCACGTTTCACCAGTAGTACCGAAACTCTGTCTAATGTGACGGGGGTGCGCCCGTCGCCACTTATAATGGACAGTGGGTACAATTTGCCTGCATGCAAATTAAAGCATGCAGGTTTCCTCACGATGTTTTCCTTCACCGAAAAGCCAGTGGTCTTACAAATCTTGCATAAATTCCGACAAACTAAAAGTCGGCTAGGACGGGGATCGAGCCATCGCCTCCTGCACGGCAGGCAAGGTTACTCGCCACTGGACCACCACGGCACACAATGAATGATGAATGAATTGATGAAACATATCCTGAGGAAAACCAGATAGCAGAACTGTTTTTTTTTTTTTTTCGAGTAGTCGAATTTTGAGATATTGGAGGGACTAGAACTTGTCTAGAACCGTCCCTGTTCTAGTTGAAAGATCAAAGGGGGCAGTGAAATGAAAAAAGCTAAGATACATTCGATGGAGATAAACTAACCATAGTATAGAGCCTGTAACAATTGAGAAGTATCGAAGAATCGAATTGCTTTCCAAAGTTTTTCAAAATGAATACTCTTTCGTGATCCTTAGTAAGATTCGGTATTAGTGCATGATACCTGAAAAACAAAACATTCATTAAAACCAGGGATTTTGTTCATCACAATGGAATAATTAGATCAAAGAAATTAGTTGATTCTCTGGAGTCGTGGTAGGAGGCAGCTAAACAGTTAAAGCAGCGTAATTGGGTACGGCGGATTTTTGAAACTACGTTTGACTTCCGTGCCTAATGCGGGATGCAACCAATAGTTACTAGCGGCAACAGCAAGCACAGAAACCCTTAAATGCAGAAAATATTCATCTCTAGGAGAGAGCTACATGGAAATAAACAAACGAACATACTCTAATAAATAAACAAAACTCATGAGGTCTTGAAGCCAAATTCCTTTTCAAGGAACTAAAAGCGAATCTCATAGAAGCCACGTGACTGAAGGGCTGGCTGCAACTTTGCGGAAAGAATTAATTTGACAATCCAAAGTGGAAAAGCTGCTTATTAGAAACCTATCCCCAAAGCAATTTTTGAGCGTAGGCAATGTTGCAACTGCACCGCAGTGACGTCTTCGCAACTGAATGTTGACTGAGCGTAATCGCCGCGTCATCGCAGCGATTTCACCGTGACACTGATCAAAAATCGCGTGTGTGATACGGGGCCCTTTGGAAACTTGCCTCGATGCAGTACACTTGAAAATATGTTATAAAATTTTTATTTGCACTTCCTTGTATTTTATATCTTTTTTACACAAGGACAAATAGTAATAAAGCTGCCGTAATAAATTAAAGCAGGCTGCCACAAAATTTTCAAAACTGGCTAAGTGCGAGGCGGGACTCCAGCAATTAGTATTAAATCCCACCTATACTATTACTAACCTATCCCTCTCTGGATACGTGTACCTATTTAGCCCGGCTTGCACCAACAAGTATTTAGGCTCAAACGTATTTAGTGATAGTTCTGTCTTTCACACTGCTCATACAAATGACAGTAACAGCATCTAATTTAAACATGTTTAGGTAAGCCTAAAACTTTTTGGCGCAAGCCAGCCTTAGGGTGCTTGCGCGTTACGGATCGCGTTGTACGTCGTGGTACGTCATTATGAATTATTTTGGGTAAAAAATCGTTACTTACAGTACACTCAGATTCTTGAAATCCTTCACGTTGAAATCTTGGAAATAGTTCTGCATTAACGATCTCAAAGTGCATACTTTGTCAATTCTTGCTTTAGCTCGCTCCACGGAACCTTTGTTGGTTATGATTGCTCGCTCTAAGTGATCTCTACCTGGAAATTAATTCACGTCATGATTATTACATTGTCTTACTTCCTCAAAATTTATTTTTGTTATTCACGAGCATTTTCCCGCGACTTCGTCCGCACCGCGGTCGTAGCGAGATAAAATATTTACACACTGTTTTTTTTGTACAAAACGATAACAGTATCGTTTTATACAGAATGTAAGGCAAATATCATTAACTTTTAAACCACTACTGTACCCCACGTAGACCCATCAAACTGAACAACTTTTACTATAGGTGCAAACATGGGAACTTGTTGTCAGCATTTGACTATCAATTTGTCTTTTGAAATCCGACTGTTGTTTAGCTGTAAGGTCTCCAAAAAAGAAATAAGTAAATAACAAAACAGACACGTATCCAGACTTTTGTTTCGGGGGGAGGGGGGGGGGGACATTAGTTTTCGGGGGGGGGGGATTTTCATAGAAAAACTCGGATTTCGGGGGGGGGGGGGGGGGGGGGGATAAATCCCACCTATCCCCCCCCCCTGGATACGTGCCTGTAACAAAATAACATGTCACTGCAAAAAAAGTCTGTTCCATCCTAAACAACAATGCCTACACGACTCAAATGTATGAAAAGGCAGTTTTTTTTTTTGTTCTGACAGGCTTGCTAACATCGTAAGGAAACACGTGCAGAAGAAGGTACATAATATGCAGAAGAAGAAATTCCGATGCGTATGTGAAGTCTACCAATCCGCATTGGGCGCGCGTGGTGGACTAACGCCCAAACACCCTCCTAGAGGCTAAGCCCTGTGCCCTGCAGTAGGACGTATACAAGGTGTTACAAAAATACAAATAAACATTTAAGGGGGTGGTTTAGACCATCAAACTCAACAACTTTCACTATGTGACCAATATAGAAATCGCATATAGCATACATATATATGCTCACGACTATATTCCTCGAGGGGGTAGTCAGAGATATTCTGAAACCTCAGAACATCCACGTTTCACCAGTAGTACCGAAACGCTGTCCAGTGTGACGGGGGGTGAGCCCGTCGCCACTTGTAATGGACAGTGGGTACAATACATGCCTCGAAATTGAAGCATGTAGGTTTCCTCACGATGTTTTCCTTCATCGAAAAGCCAGTGGTGTTACAAATCGTACATAAATTCCGAAAAACTCGGTACGAGTCGGCTTGGACGGGGATCGAACCATCGCCTCCTGCACGGCAGGCAAGGTTCACCACTGGACCACCACGGCTATAATTTTTATTTGTGATTTCGATGTTGGTCCCATAGAGAAAGTTGTTCAGTTTGACGGTCTAAACAACCCCCTTAAGAGTTTTAAAAATTTATTCCTACTTATATGATGATGACAGGTTTGCTCCTATAGTAAAAGTTGTTCAGTCTGATGGGTCTATGTGGTTTATAGCAGTTGCAAATAAATAAAAAAAAACTCTATGATACTATTCGTTACCTGGTATACCTACCTAGTGTACACGCGCTGTGCAGTGAGCACGCAACTTCATAATTAAGATTAAGTATACACGTGCCAGACTTTCGTAGCTAAGGTATAGGTAAGGTACAGAGTCGAACTTAATAATATGCTGACAGTTTTTTAAGAGGACCATGTACATGGTGTCGTAAATCCCATATAAAGGAAATTTTTGTTAAAAAAATGGCAATATATGGCGTTATGGTAACGATTCGTTATTAATGTTACGTAAAAGTGTTAATTGTTAAAGATATACATGATCTGACTACAAAAAAATCTCATGAGCCTCGGAAAATCAAGCAATTTACTTTGCCCGAAGACTGCCCGCGTTACGGCCATAGAGGTTTTATACCAGGAATAGAGGAACATACAGCTGAGAGAGCGAGATGTACCTAGCGGCACCACTGTATAATAGAAAGAGATACGTGACGCTAGGCAATAGGGCCGTTTTTTTAGTCTCCAATTAATTTTTACAATTTGGTTTCCGTGAATAATTGCGAATCTAAAGTGAAAATCGTAGATAATTTTATGAAATATACTGACACTACTTCATTAATTTATCCACAACTTCACGTTAGACTCAGAATTATAGACAATATTCGAATTTTTGCCTGCGAATAGTCTCCAAAAAACATCCAAAAAAGGTTTCATTTGACAACTCATGTTCGTTGCTCTATTCCTGGTATAATACCTCTATGGTTACGGCAGTCGTGTTCCATTGTTTGACGTTGGGCATCTGTATTGTATAGTAATATATAATCTGTGACCATGGAACAGAAAAACTTTTTCTATGGGACCAACATCGAAATCGCGAAAAAATATCTGCTGTCCCATACATTTCATATTCTGATTTTGTTGTAGTTGCATACATTTTGGCCGAGGAGGCATTGCAGTTTAGTATGGAACAACTGGTTTTTTTTAGCTCCGATCAGTTTGCTCCCACTGTTCAGTTTGATGGTCTGAAGCACCCTTTTCGATATGAAACTCATTTAATTGAACACCCTGTATAAATGTGTAGGACATTTTGCTTGAATATCCTTACAAAGGAAAAGAATGATAGAAGATGTAAACAAAAGCAAAGTTAACCATTATATTATCAGTGTATAAATGAACTAATTGCTTTTAAAATATTGTAATCTATTCATACAGCGCTTATCTCATTATTAAATTAATATGTAAAATAATAATTTTTGACATTTAATCTAACGAAAATAAAGTTGCTCGTGTTATATACACACACAGAGTGTATATTTAAATGCGTTACGTTATATTAAAGAACCGGGAGGGAGTGCGATTTTTGAAACTAATTCGATGAGCTCAGCAGTTGAGAAATTCAAAATTACTATGGAGATATCCATCTTTCTATTACTGATTTGACTTTCAAAAATCATACTTCAGGAGTGCGATTTTGATTTTTGAAAGTCAAATCAGCAGTAGAAAGATGCATATCTCCATAGTAATTTTGACATTTTCAACTGCTGATCTCAGCGAATAATCGCACTCCGGGTGGTTACAAATTGAACAACTTTCACTCTCAAAAACATTGAAATCGCAAAAAAAATCAGCTGTTCTATACAGGATGTAAGGAAAAGTATCATTACTACTACCTACATACTTTTCCTTACCCTCACCCTGTATACATTTGGCGGTTTCGATGCGACAACAATTATCAAATTAAAGATTGAAAAATTTGTCTCGGGCGGGACTTGAACCCACGCTCTTCCAAACCGGGGAAACGTGCTAACCAATTACACCACCGAGCCCACTACCGGAGAACGAAATTTTCAATCTGTTACGTCTTAAGGGGACGTTTTTCAATCTTTAATTTGATTCGAAATACATGGTTGTAACATGTTTATAATCAATAATATGACAACAATTATGTTGGTTCCATAGGGAAAGTTGTTCAGTTTGGTGGTCTGATGTCTGCAACGCATTTCATTTTATAGCCTGTGACTATTAAATAGACGTATTTTTTTACGAATAATAGATAGGCTCATTAAGAATATTGTAGATATTTGACTTTTCTTTATAGAAATTGACAAAATAAACAACCTCTGTAAATTATTTCGTAACATCTTGACTAAACAAAACGTCTCTTATATTCTTCTTATATTGAGACGATGAAATATTGACTGTTAGGCTTTTTTACTATTTAAAATACAGGGTGTAACAAAACACCCTAGTAATATTTAAAGGGCATCAAACATCTTTTATCACGGACACAACGTCGAAAAAAAATCAGCTGTCCCACACATTTGAGTCAAGTCGGTACTGCAGTTTGGTATACAGGCTGTTAGGGTAAACAGATGCATTACTTTAAGGGGTGATTGTACCCATGATACTAAACACCTTCCGCTAAGAAATCTATAGGAAAATAGCAAAAAATTGTTTGAACTTTCCATACTAAATTCTAAATTTTATTACCCAAATTCCACGTAAAAATAATAAATATGATAAGTAACTATGTATTACGGTGTACCTATAATAAGTGTACCAACTACTTTATGATGTATTTTATTTTTTTGTATTAATTACGTAATCTAAGACGAGTGTGAAGTGTGAAGTAATATTGTTACTGTATTTTCTTTTATATAAAATAAATAAATAACAAAAAAACATACAATAAATCATTTTAATTTTTTTTCATCAGCTGAGCAAAAGTTGTTTTTTTAAACAATTTCTCTTTTCTTCCTTTGTTCAGTATCGTGAGTACAATCACCCACTACCGTATCACCCTGTATAACAACTGATTTTTCAATTATTTTTTCTCGATGTTAGCTCTATAGTGAAAGTGATAGTTTAAAAAAAAATATATACCTATGTATAGGCTACTTACTGAAATCCTTTCTGTTAAAATGATTCTGTTTCTTCACCCATTCGTCCAGTATATCTATAGCTTTATTCATTTCACCAGGTTTATCCAAATTATACATTTTACGCACTGTCTCTAGAGTATCATTTCGAAAATTTAATAATTTTGTATTCTTTAATGATTCCATTTTTGGTAAAATTTTTAAGATCCTGTTAAGTTCACTAGACTCTGTGAACACTTATATTATACTAGTTGTTTGTTACGAATCTCTGTTGAGAAAAAAAACAGCTGACATGTGTGAGTATGTCTCGCGCGCTGAGGGTTCCGTATCATAAATGCAATCAGTTAACTTTTGTTTCACTGTTTTTATTATTGGATAGTTTTATCAATCATATATATGTATATGTATAGGTATATATATATATTATATATAATTATTAACGTCCATCTAAGTATCTAGTTTTATCATTTGTGCTGTACACTTTTTGTCTGCCTCACACTTTAGAAACTGTCTTTGTTGCGGGTTTGCTGGAAGAAATCTCTTTAGAGATATGCTCGCCCTTTGTACATGTATACTTTAAATTGTTTTTTCTGTTATATTATGTGTGCAATAAAGTGTTAAATAAATAAAAATAAATAAATCATTTATTTAATACTATTAACCCCAAAACATTAAAAAATTAAAATGTACAGGCCAACAGTTAGAAATATGACGGTTTTTTTTACTGTTTCTTCCAGAGGCTGTCTGAATTGGTAGAGGAATAGGTAAACACTTTCCCCAACAATTTCCATAGATAGTAGATAGATACTCGGATAATTTGTTCACCGGGTTTCCCCCATCCAAAATATAGTAAAATTATTTTGGTGATCATCACAAGGATGCCCTGGTGTTAAAAGGAATATTTCGATTTATTCAGAAGGTCGAATCCTGAAGGATAAGGTCAACGGCCCGCAGAAACTATACTATGACAGATAGTTTATGGACCTCAAACAAATGTCATAGTGGACCCTGGTCAGATTTGTTTGGCGGTGAAATAAATCCAAAATTGCGGAATCCAAGATGGCTGCCATGGAAATTTCAAACGCCAACGCAGCTTTTCAAGGTTCGAAGAACCACAACTCATTTTTTCTTAGCGGATTTTTCACCTAAGTAACTTTGGAAGCCAATCCCAGCGTAAAATGGCCTATTAAGAACCACTTATTATTTCTTAATTGATAAATTCAATAATCATTGAAGTTTTTAAAATTAGTTTCAACCTATGGAACATCCATTTTGTACCTTAAAGAGAATTTTGAAAGTTTTGCTTCGTCCAACTCAAAGCTAAAATTGTCACTTTCGACCCTTTTTTATGGATGTCGTGTTGCTGATTATTTTATGTAGGTATGGAAGAGTGTTTTCAGACGATCATGTTTCAAAAATAAAATGTAAAGAGTTCTTACTATGAAAAAAGTTATGACAGTTTTAAGCTGCTCCGGTAGAAAATTCTCAAATAATCATTTAAAAAATCATATTTTCTAAACTACAAAAAAATCGCGATACATACATGGGGTATTTTCGGGTGTGAGGAATATAAAGAAAATTTTTGGACGCCTCCGTTTGGACACCCTGTATACCTAATTCCTCAGTTTAGAACATTCACATCGTAATACAGAAAATCTAAATATTATTATGAAACTGTAAATGTTTGTTTGTTTGTAACAGCATCACGAATAAAACTGTATGAAATGCACGATGTTTCCTTAATTTTTTTTGTGAGTCATAACATAAGTTTCGTAACTTTAGTAGTTAGTATAAATAATGTAATGACGCTTTGACAGACTGGGACGGACGGACTGGACAGTTTTTATACTAGAGTCGGGCCAAGTTAATAGGTCACATTTGACATCTATTGATACTTCATCAAACGTAACCTTGTAACGGCGGGCATCGAATAATAATTATTTTTTCGAAGTTAGAACTGCTCAATGGCAACACTAAGGATGTAACCAAAAAAAAATTAAGATTTAAATGTAGTTCCAACAAACCGCGATATTCACATATAATTCGATTCACGTATGTTTGAAATCCGTATCGATTCATTCACTTTAATCGATGTTTTAAGCAGGTTACTTCACTACGAAGCTAAAACTGACAAATGTCAAATGTGACCAATTAAATTGACCCGACTTTAATAGTAGGTATAAGATTTTATATTCATGTCTGAGTCGGGGACCCTAAAACCAGAACTTTAAATCTACTATTATTCAAATATGTGTTAAAAACAGTAGGTATCTATGCAATCAAGTTTTATCAAGGTTATTACAAGGTTATTCACGCTAGTTATTTTGTTTCCGCGTTCGACGAAAATATGTATCGATGCTGGCTGAACCTATTATTCATACCTAAGTGACACTCACTCACTCACTATCTCAGTTGCGTAAATCAGGCCTTCGTCACTTGGTAGTGGGTTCCGAGTCGTAAGCACCTTATACACTTTGGCGCATTATTTAAGATTACTCAATTAAGAGAATATTATTCAGAGAGCGAAAATGTGCGCTGCATACAAACGTACTATGGTGATATTTTCAATACTAACCAATTAAAGTCAATGCAATTTTGCAGAAACAATCTAGAATCAAATTTCTATGCTTCTATAGAGTCCGATTTTTGTTAAAATATACAGTTTCAATGCTAGGATTAATTTAAAATTTGTATGGAAATCTTTGAGGCACTGTAACTTGATAACTATACATTTTAGCGAAAATCTGACTCCATACAAGCACAGAAATTTGTTTCTAGATTGTTTTTGCAAAATTTAATTGAATTTAATTGGTTAGTATTGAAAATATCACCATAGTACGTTTGTATGGAGCGCGCTCCGAATAATATACCCTTAAGAAAGTAGTTTTAAAATCAAAGAGAGATTACATCCATTTTTAAAATTTTACTTATGTAAGAAACATACATTTCATTTTGGTATGAAAACGTTATTGCTACTACCTACTCCATGTAATATAGTATGGTTTTTGTGCGCCTTTAATGGTGAACGAAGATTGTTCTTTCTTGATTTCTTTGTTTATTTAAATCCTTTTTTCTTTTTTTCTTTCTTTCTATCTGTCTTTCTTCTATTGTGTCAATTCAGTCAACACTCAAAGTTCTAAAAGACCCCGGCATCCCCATGTAATGTTCGTTGAATGTTGCCTTCTGTCTTTTTGTTTCGTCAGTGCAAGCATTGCTCATCTCTTGTCTACACTTCTTGAAGTCATCCGAAGTCAAAACGTCTACCCACATATCTGTAAAAGAAAGGAAGACATTGTTACGAACAGGAATTACTTCATCTTTTATAATCGTCATCATCATCTACCTACCTTTAATCTCCTCTAGCGGTCTTTCTTTCCCACCATATTCTATCGGCAATATATCTCTAGGTACATATTCGTATATTGATTCTATTGAGCTATGAATATAAATACGTCCACCTAATTTGGCACTTAGAACTTGTTTCATCAATGTCACTAATGTATCAATTAGTTTTGATGACGTTAACATGTGTATTCCTTTATTTCTTACCCCATAGCCTTCCTGCAATACAATTTAAATTTGATTAAACGCAATCATGTTGAAAAGAAAAAAAATAAAGAACAGAAAAAAAATGTCATGATCAACCTAGGTTTTTAGCTAGGAACTTTTTACTACCTAGATTGTTGATTTTCGTCGAATTTTATAACATAGCGTATAACGAAACGGCCAAACAGTTTATAGTTAAAGGGGGTGTTTAGACCATCAAAAATTTGAAATTTTCGCTATGGAACCAACTTAGAAATAGCGAAAAAGAAAATCCGTTTTTTTTGCGTATTTAAGGTTGTCTCCATACTGAAACATTTTGTTACATTTCAGTTAAATTTTATAGTTGCAAAGTTACAAAATGGTTCAAAGATTTCCATATAATAACTAATCCTAGCATTGAAACTATCTTTTGACGGAAATCTGACAAACCACAGGCACAGTGATTAATATTTAGATGGGGTATTAAAATTTCATTTACTTTAATTGTTATCGAAAATAGTAAGTATCTTAAAATTTTTTTGCTTCATAGCAATTTTAGTAATTGTTACACAATGGGGTGTGTCGTAAGTAAAAATGACTAAAGTAGATGCACATAATACAGATTTTTTCCAATATTTAGGCTTTCTTCTGAACTTAGGTATCAAATGTATTTTATAGAAAAATATGAAATATACTTCATAGCAAATACAGCCTAGATGTTGAAGATGCTATATTTTATATAAATTTGTATGTCTTTCAAATAACGATAGTTTCTAAAAACCAGAAAAATATGGCTCGGCCCTGCGCGTCTTGAGTTACGTACCAATATCAATGTAGTCGCTTGTCGCATGTCATTTAAGTTGACATTGGATATGAGATTAGCTATATTTCCATCCAAGATGTCTACCACAACCGTATGACTGTCAGCGTAGTCATAAGTTCTTAAGTACTCGTAAATCTGTAATTATAATTTATAAAAATACATATTTACAGGAATTATATATATACAGGGTGTAAGTGACGGCCAAGCAAATACTGAAACGGTGAAATAAGACCATCAAACTGAACAACTTTCACATGGAGCCAGCCTACAACAGGAAACGCGAAAAAAAATCTGCTCATACATTTTATAGTCGGGTAGGTACAGCAGTTTTGTATGGGACAGCTGATTTTTTTTCGCGTTTCCTGAGGTAGGCTCCATAGTGAAAGTTGTTTAGTTTGATGGTCTGAGTTCACAGTTTCGGTATTTACTAGGCTGTCACTTACACCCTGTATTAATACATATTGCATACTTAAGTTATAATCTATCTACAGGTCGATAGGGTAAACAGTTGCATACTCGGGGTGATTGTACTCATTATTCTGAACAACTTTCTCTAAGAAACTGACCGAACGTTTTGTATGAAAAGTTGACAAAAATTTTAACTATTTTTTTTAGGTTTATTTGGAAAATTGTATTGTTCAGTAACCAAATTGGTACGTTGGTTGGTTTGGTATGGGTTGTGCAGTTTTGCGAATTTGTTTTTTATTTATATCAGTTGTAAGAATAAAGTTAAAGATACACAAAAAAAAATCCCTTACCTTAAAGGAATGCAAATGTTTACCCTAACACTAAAGTAAACTACTATCCTAACAAAAAAATAAAGGTAATATTTGATACTAACCATGGAACAGAACCTATAACCATCCAGAAGCATAGCTTGATTCAATTCTTTATAATTCTTAAATTTAATAAAAAATACCCTTCCGTGATCATTTGTTAGTTTTGGCAAGATGCCGTAACTACTGCAAAAAAGAAAGAAAAACGTTCACACTTTTTAACCGACTTCAATTATAAGTCTAATTATAAGCTATAAGCAAATTTCATCAAAACCGGTCCATTAGTTTTGGGTGATGCTCAAACAAACAGAGACATAATATGTAGAGTAAAAACTACTAAACCGATTTTGATTAAACTTTCTGTTTCTAAATACCTATGGTTAGACTCACAAATTGGCATATATTTTATTTTGGTACGATGATGGAAACTACGCGGACGAAGTCGCGGGAAAAATCTAGTTTATAGCAGATAGCAGTAGCTAAAAACGAAGTAACCATCTGGGTAGACAGGTATTAGCGCCAGATACAAACCCTCCTGTTGGAAATCTTCTACAGTTCTTGAATGCAATGGGCATCAGCTGTTAGGGAACTTTAAAAGTGTTCACCAAAGTCCACCAATGGTCGCAATGGCACAGATGCATGTCTGTTAAGGTCTTCAACTCATAACAATACCTACACTGTTCTAAACGATAAATACTTACAAAGCATCTAAGATCTTAAAGTCCTTCTTGATGTCGTGGTCTTCAAAGAAATGAGGCAACAGGGTCCTCAATGTGCACATCTTGTCTAGTCTGGATTTAGCACGCTCCACTGATCCCTTAGCAGACATTATAATGGTTCTTTCTAAAAAATCTCTACCTGAAAATACACACTATAAATCTGCTGTTCCCATGGAGGACAGAAAGGAGCGGTGGTGTCGGAAAGCAATATTTCTATCGAAGTAGCCAAAATGCAGGGACCGATTCTAGGAACAGCGAAATTTACAAAACCCCTTTCAGTAAAAAGAATGGCGGTCCGCTTCGAACTGAGCATCATAGGCAAAGCCGACTGTGACGTCATGACCTAACATAATGGCGACAGCCCTAATTGCCTTGCGACACCTCCGCTCCTTTTATTTCCTCCGTGGCTGTTCCATACAAAATTGCGAACGTTTTCGACCTAAATGCATAGGCAGGTGATTTGTTTTCGAGATTTCAATGTAAATTCTATAGCAAAAAAAAAAATCTTTTTAAGGGCCCCCTTAATATATACCCAGCCTCCAGTGCTGCTGTAAATAGTATTTTTTAATTTCTAACTAAAACGGGAATATCACATTGTAGTCAATGATAGTTTTTAATATGTTTGAAGTTATTATCTTTAAAAAATACCTACGTTTGAATGCAGCACTATAATAGGCTTGGTACCACATAAGGTGTGATTATGTAGTTCACATAGCACAGGGACTTCTAGATACAAATTAAAATAAACTGGTTTTTATTGCATATATAACATGAATGTCTTAATGAAATACATATATAGTAGCTTTACATAGTCACAATCACAACCAATTTATTTTAATTGATTTATAATCGGTATGCGTACGAAATTAGACTTTAATCAGTGGTGCAACAAAAGTGATATTCTGTAAATTTATCGTCAGACACGTGTTTCTGATACTAACAATGAAATTAAGATTGTAATGTTAATACATCAAATTGCATGTCTACACTAATTAGGTACCCCTCATCATCTTTGCAAGCTTGTAATGTTGCAGTTAACATAATTTGTATGAGACCGTAAATTCAAGAAAAATTCAAACTTTCGTTACTCCGTCCAATAAATGTTATAAAATACTTAATGGGACACAAATTACTGTAAACAGGTGTAAAATGGTGACTCAACCCAAATGTATGGAACAGCAGATTTTTTAAAAATAATTTTTGATATTGGTTCCATTCAAATCGGTTCCATAGTAAAAGTTGTTCAGTTTGATGGTCAGAATAAGTATAACTATTTTTGGTTGTAATTGTTATATTGTTATTTATTACCTTTGTTTAATAAATTATTTCCACGTTAAAAAAAAAAAGTATAACCATTGGTTTTTTATTAATTTTTAAACTGTTTTACGAGTATGTAGCTAAATTTTAAAAACATATTAAAATCAGTTCAGGCAATTTCCATCACCAATCAACTTATAGGTAATACAATATTTAATTGTAATACTTACTAAAATCTTTCTTAACAAAATGATCCTGTTTTTTCACCCATTCCTCCAGCATGTCAATTGCTTCATTAATTTCTTTATATTTTTCCAAACCGTATATTTTTCGAACTGCACCCAAAGTATCTTGATTAAATTCTATTATACTGTTCTTTTGTAAACTTTCCATATTGATAAACACAGTTATCTTAGCAACAGTGTAAAGTAAACTGAATAAATCGTTTAGTTCCATGGACTGTCATACCAGGGTTAAGTATAAAAGTAGGACAACAGTGTACTTATATATAAAATCTTTTTGTAACACCTTATAAAACCAGTTCATGATAAAACTGATCGTTGACTTATTGTGGATACAAAATTATCAGATTGTAAAATCATGATGAAATTATGCATAATCTCGATAGTAATTCTGACATTTCCTAAGGAAGATTTAAAACAAATCGCACTCCAGCCTTTGTGCCATTTTAGAAATCTTGAGCAAGAAAAGCGCCGGTCCTGTGCTCCTGTGGGATATTAAGTCAAGTTTTATCATCATCATCATTTCAGCCGATGGAAGTCCACTGCTGGACATAGGCCTCCCTCAAGGATCGCCACCTCGACCGGTCCTACGCTGACCTCATCCAACGGGTTTTTCGCCGCCTTCACCAGGTCGTCGGTGCACCTTGATCCACGCTGCGCTTTCCGGTACGCGGTCGTGTGGTAAGTTTTATAATTTTGGCAGAAATTTCAACATTTCTGAATATAAAAACAGCGACAGATCACCGCCGTCGCCGTGCATTCCTTTCAATTATAATAATTATGTTATGGTTACAACACCGTCGAAACAATTTAATACCTTTACCACCGCGCTCCATACAAACGAAGTTTAATTTTATTTTGGATCTAAAAACTAATCTCTTCCTGTACCTATGGTATGTAGAACTATATACTATTACCACGGTAGTAACATATAATACCATTGCTATTACCTATTTTGTGCCTATGGTTTATCAGATTTTCGTTACAATGTTTCAGTGGCTCAATGATTTCCATACAAATCTTATATTAATTCTAGCATTGAAACTATTTTAACGGAAATCTGACAAACACAGGAGCAGACACAAATACCTAGAGCGCGTTTAACAATTTATTAAATTGGTTAGTATTGTAAATAGGATCTCCGTTAGTACGCAGCGCCCAATATTTATCGAACCCTGATTCCGTAAAATCCCAAAGAACAATGCCCGAAACCAGGCTAAAGATGCGTCGTCAATGCGTCATCATCATTTATTTAACAAAAATATTTGGTCTGAGTTATGAATCCCATTAAATGTATGTTTGGCCCTATGGGAATGCGGGTTTAAAATTAAAGTGCAATTTTTAGTAATTTTTTGTAAGGAATGAATGCTTTTGTTTCTTAATCTATCTATTTTTAACTTGGGATTTTTTTTTAAATTTCGCATCAATACTTAAATTTTCTTGTTATAAAAATGTAGGTAACATGTCCTATCTTTAGGTGACAATTTGACCAGACGCAAGTTCAGCCTAACTTTCATCGAATTTTGGGCATGATCTTTTACCTTCTTTAATTTCAGAAAAATATTTAATAAACAATGCAATGTTTACACGTGTTACTGTCTAAACTATTATAAAACTATAATTATTCGAGCATCAAGCAAAAACTACCTGACCGATTTTGATGAAACATTATATTGTGAATTAGACTGAAAAACAGATATTATATTTTATCTAACTACAATGACTAGAGCCGGCGCGGAAAAAGTCACGGGCAAAATCTAGTACTAATAATTTTTATAATATTTCTATTAACGATTGTGTAATAGCATTGTATCTAAATGCGTGCTGATTATAACTTACATGATTTCCTCGTTTCTATTAGGTTTGCGTTCATCTTACTTGTGAATATAAAATAATAGAATACGCCATTGTTACATCACATCACAGGTTGAGATAAACAAAGGAAAACATTGTGAGGAAATCTACATTATAGGTACTTAGGTAGGTACTAGAGAGAGAAAGTTTTTCTTCTTTAATAATTAAAACATTTTTTTAAAAGTGATAACTGAAGCTCTATCGCTTGCAAGAGCGTGCTTACAAAACATTAATCTCATTATTTTGAACTAGTGGACTGCGGCGAACTTTGTACAGCCTTAGAATCTTCCCGACACACACTTGACCGTTTTTTATAATCCTATGTTAATCACGCATTTCTACTGCTGAGCTCAGCGAATGAGATTGAGATTTGAGAGTGCGATTTTTGAATGTCATACGTCAATCGAACTCAGCAGTAGGAAACGTCAAAATTACTCTGGAGATATGCATCTTTCTACTGCTGATTTGACTCTCAAAAATCATGCTTCAGGAGTGCGATTTTCGAATGTCAAATTTACAGCGGAAAGATGCGTATCTCTAATTTTGACATTTTCAACTGCTGAGCTCAGCAAATGAGATTCAAAAATCGCACTCCAGGTCTTATTGTATTTACCTTTTTTCTGATCACCGATGTTATAGCCTTAAATCTAAGCATTATAGAAAATTGACAAAAAAGACATAGATAAACATTATGCGAAATTTGTTACTGGATGGCTCAACGACTTTAACTTTCGGAATGTGCTTTTGCTCGCTTTGAATGGTCTGGATGAGGATACTTTTTAACGTAGCACCTGTTATATAGTTATATCAATGTATATTATGTACCACATTGCTATTCTATTCAATAGAAGAGTAAAATGACCAACGAGATCAAGGAGGACGTACCAACCTAGACCAGATCAGGGACATCATAAAAAATGCCAGGTTAACTCTCAGTTGCAGAAACGCTCATTAGAGTTAATCCTCCATTAAATCTCTTGCTGTCACTTTTCATCTTCTTGATGTAGTAAAAGCTAGCAAGAGGTTTAATGGAGGATTAACTCTAATGAGCGTTTTTGCAGCTGAGTGTTAAAGTAGCCGAAACCGACTGGAATGTATGACAAGATGTATGGACCCAGAGGAAGCTAGAGAGGTGTGTCAGAACCGCCCAAAGTGGAGATCCATAGTCTCTACCTCTCTGGGAAAAAGGCATATGTATGTCATCATCATCAGCCTTTAAACGTCCCATTGCAGGGCACAGGCCTACCCTCTAGGAGGGTGTTTGGGCGGTAGTCCACCACGCGTGCCCATTGCGGATTGGTAGACTTCACATAGGTACGCATCAAAATTTCTTCTTCTGCATATGCAGGTTTCCTCACGAGTTTTTACTTCCCCGTTTGAGAGCAGTCGATATTACGTACATAAGTTAGAAAAACTCATTGGTACCTACATGTTGTCCGTGCGGATTCGAACCCGAGCGTGAAGAGCGTCGGCGGCGTGTTGCGGAGAGGTATGGACACCCAATTTTGAGGGTCCGGGTTCGTTTATGTATGGACCAGTAAACAATGTGTTGTATTATTTTTGAACGAGTAATTCCTTGAATTTGGCTATTGTGTTGCCGATCGAATAATTCATTGTATAGGTAAAGACAAAAAGACATTGCCCACGTGACGAACTGTAATTCGTTTCAAATCGTTGCGTAACTAACAAATGAGTATGATCAAAGAAGAAATACAAAGAGTACGATAGCTAAAATTATACAAAAAACAGGAGGAATATCATACTTCCGATGAAATGAAAATTATCCTTTTCTGCAGTGGGATTTCTAATAAAATTTTAATTCAAATTTACCAGTTTTGTATGCAAAACGGGATTGGGAAATGTCTATAATGTAACTTTCTAGGAAAAGTTAGAGTTACATAAAAAGATACTTCCCTATTTAGTTTTTTCCAGTATAGGTAAGTAATCATGAAATCATACTTTATTTACACCAAATACATTACAACACTGTTACAAAATGGAAGCATTCTAAGCCAAATCTAAGCTTAAAAATAAGTCAATATCAGTTTACTGGTTCCTGTTTATTATGAACTGCATTGATTTTTAGTCGACACTGAGAGTTCTGAAGGTGCCTGGCATCCCCATGTATAGATCGTTGAATTTGTCCGTCTGTCTACAAGATTCATCGCTGCAAGCTCTCCTCATCTCATTTAAATATTCTTGAAACTCCTTAGAATGCACCACGTTGTACAATTCATCTGTAAACATAATATTCGGGTATTATTGTTTTCTACAATCTCCACAAAAATTGGTTTGACTAGTTTCCAGTCGCCAACGAAACCATTGGCGATTGGCATGGGCCAGTGACATTAATTTGAAATATACCAAAGTCGAAAATCTACGAGTGGCGGACAGGTCTGCTATTTCGGACCCATGTCTGAGCGCGAAATTCAGCTCAGACTTCTTTTAAGCGTGATTTAGTCTACTTAGGGTCAACAATATATTATATACGGGAGTTTGAACTAAGACTTGAGGAACGTCCCTAAATCTAGGACAAAAACAATTCAAGTAACAAGCCAAATAGATAAATTTTATGAAACTTAGCAATACGTGTAGAACAACATAAAACTATTGGTGGTGGCCTGTAGAAGATGGAGAAAATGTCTTTCTTCTTATTATACCTATTTTAAATATCAATAAATATCTTGGAAAGTGTCACACAAATTATCTAGTCACATTTAAAGTTCCAGAATCTAGCCTGGACTTGTATTATGATGACTAGACAACGATATAGAATACATAATTATATAGATACAAACATCCATGACTCGGGTACAAATATTCATATTCGTCATACAAATATGTGTCCCTTACGGGATTCGAACCCGCGACCCTCGGCACAGCAGGCAGGTTCACTACAGACTGTGCTGTCGGGCCGATTTTGGACGCTTTAACATCAGAAAAGGTCTTGCATTGTGTATCTAACTTTATCTTTACTTATAAAACATTGCTTAGCCTATTTCATCCCACTGCTGGGCCAAGGCCTCTCCCCTGCGCTTCATTTTTAAGATTTGATCGTATTCTTACCATTAAGCTTGTACAATGATTTCTGTTCACCACCGTACTCTATCGGCAGTATATCTTTAGAAATATCCTTTTGAAGTGATTCCACGGTTTTGTGCAATTTGATTCTGTCACTGAGTTTTGGAGTAAAAAGTTGCTTCACCATTGTTATGAGTGCATCAATCAATTTCGAAGAAGACAAAAAATGCACAGCTTTTACTCTTGCTCCATATCCATTCTGAAAAGTAAATTGATTTATTTCACAACCTTTTCAATCATCAAAGAGGTCTGATTTCAATCCGCTCTGTGCATGAGCATATTATGCTCACGACTATATTTTCCGAGGAAGTTAAGAGATAATCTGAAATCTCAGAACGTCCATGATTCAGTAGTAGCACATAAGTTAATACCCCACAGAGAGAAAGCTTCGTCACAATCGGGCTAGTGGACAATGGAAGAGCGTATTACGTCATCATTTTGTGCGGTCCTAAAAGATTTGTCTCCGTGGGGCTTAGGTTAATGTAAAATTAATGGATATTCCCAAAGTGCGTAAGTAAAGTTGAAGCATACAAGTACTACACTAGGTCCATACAAAGTAGCACACTTGGGCCCCTAGACAAAGCATGTTTCGATAAGCGTTAACGACAATAGAAAACTTATAATTGTATGGACTTTACGTATGGTGACGAAAGCAAACGTCAAAATGTTTCGATCGCCAATGTCAAATCCATACATTCTGTCATTTTCTGCTAGCGTCAATGCCAATAGAATGTCACTTTGTCTAGGGCTCCATTTTGACGGTTACTTTCGTCACCATACGTAAAATCCATACATTTTAATGTTTTCTTTTGTCGTTAACGTTAATCCAAAGGTACTTTGTCTATAGGCCCAGGTCTGTCATCTCGGTACGTATTTGAAGTATACCTGCCATTTGTTTTGACTTATTTTTTTGGTTTGAAATGTTCGCGTAAGGCCCATCCCTTAAATTACTTTGATCTAAGCCGTGGGGCCAGGAACGCACACAATTATAACGTGATGCGCTCACCCAACGTCTCACATAGATTGTCTACTAGCTCGATTGTGTCGAAGGTTTCTCTGGGGGGTATTTACTCATGAAGTAGGTACTACCTAGTATTGAAATTCTGTCGTACTACTATTTCCGTTCTGAGATTGTAGTGATTTTCCGTTCAATCAGATTCAGCAGAATTATTATCTCTATATTTTCCAAGTCAAGCGTTCGTACCAAGAAATGGATACCAAAAGAGACTCTGAATTGAAATCAAAGTAAACTCGTTAAGAGAATATTATTCCGAGAGCGAAAATGCGCGCTGCATACAAACGTACTATGTTGATATTTTCAATACTAACCAATTAAAGTCAATGAAATTTTGCAGAAACAATGTAAAAACAAATTTCTATGCTTCTATAGAGTCAGATTTTCTTTAAAATATACAGTTTCAATCCTAGGATTAATTTAAGATTTGTATGGAAATCTTTGAGGCACTGTAACTTGAAAACTATACATTTTAACGAAAATCGGACTCCATACAAGCATAGAAATTTGGTTCTAGATTGTTTCTGCTAAATTTCATTGACTTTAATTGGTTAGTATTTAAAATATCACCATACCATAGTACGTTTGTATGGAGCGCGCTCCAAATAATATTCCCTTAACGTGTCGGGCGTAAACTGCTTTGGTAACTAATGGTCGCTGAGGTAAAATCACATCAGTTGCATAGCATATTATTCTAACTGTAGATGTTGCAGTTTATACTCGTGGGGTAGCTAGATATCTTATATATCCACTAATTAACTAAGTGCACAACATTTTATCATTACCTATTACGGATACGAGTATGTCTATAAAATAAGTTTATAATATTAATTACCAATATTAAATTTATACCCTGTCGCAACAAACTGATGTCAGCATTCTTCAAGAAATCTGCCAAATTCATATCTCTTAAATCGTAGATCACGATATAATGGTCAAAGTAGTCACGTGATCTCAAGTATTCAAGGTTCTGAAAGAATTAAACAAGTTTAGTTTTAAATAATGTGCGTGACGATGGCAAGATACTCGTACCTAACGGAATGTCGGTTATTCCTTGAAAGGGTGGCAGATCGCTGGTATGGGACGCCACATAATGTGTGGATATTGTGGCGCCCTAACATCTCCCTGCCACCTCTTGTAGAGGGCCAGATATGCAGCTCTGGGTGAGGGCTACATATTTGCGCTATTCGGGGTGGAGACCCTGGGACCTGGGGGTCCGGACGCACGACAACTCTTTAAGGAGCTGTCGTCACGTCTGATAGAGCTCTCAGGGGACAATAGGCAGGGGCGGATCCAGGATTTCATGTCGGGCCACGTATTAAGATTTAAAAAAATTAAGAGAGCTCATTTCTTTACTCGGCCTCAAAATTCAGAGGTTCGTGGGGGGGGCCTGCCCCTCATTGGTACGAGTTGGCCTGGACGAAGATCGAACCATCGCCTCCTGCACGGTAGGCACGGTTACTTGCCACTGGACCACCAAGGCTAGCTCTTCTAGTATAATTAAAACACAATTTATTATGCTTATAATAACTATTGTTTGGAATAAAAACACGCGTTTGAACTTTAAACTTACGTTTATTGAAAATATAAAAATGCAACCTGCCGTTTCGTAGAACGGATGAACAGAGAAGGACGAAAGTTGCCAGAAGGCAAAAACATGACGGCCACTTACTAGTGTTGCCACAATAATACATAAAAATACCAATTATTGTTTATATGTTCAGTTTGTTCTGAACATAATTGGGGCCACGAGAAAAATACAAAATTTTAATCCAAAGGTAAAGGACACAATTTCTTTATAGATCTACGATACACTTTGTTATTCATTTTTATATCGGCTACTCTTACTCTACCATCATTCCCAGGGAATGTTTTTACAATTCTTGCCATTGGCCATACCAAAGGAGATGTGTTTAAATTTTTAACAATGACTAAATAAATCACCATCTTTTAAATTAGGTTGCTGACATTTTCACTTGGGACGGCTCTGCAACTTCGTTAAACAGTTGTTAGAGTATACTTCCTAAACATCCTGTATGAACTTTGAACAATCCCAAAATATTACAACAATTTACTGAAACATAGTATAACGAGTCAGAGCCTTTCCAATTAAAAAGTGTCCAGTCGTTAAATATTATCAATCAATTGAACTATCTACAAGTAAAGGCCTTGAATTCACTACAGCTTAAATTTGAATTATTCTAGTATTCAACTCTTCATAGGTTGAAACAAAATTACCTATTATTTTCTTTCGATGGAGTGTAACACTTTTTTACATCTTCCTCCCACAGTCCTCCAAACTCAGGAGGGTAACTCGGAATAAACTTAAAAGCGATATAATTTTGAGAACAAAAGTTATTGATTGAGTCCTTATGATCTTTGGAGGTCTGTGGGTGTACAACTTATTTAAACTATAAGATGCACCTTTAAAGGGTTTTGCATTATCACAAAATATGTTTGTGGGATTACCACATCTAGAAATTAAACAAATATGTAACATAATAATTTATAATAATTATGACAGAAGTTATTTCAGTATAGAAACTGATTTTGGGGTAGGTACTATAGCGTACTCATTCCCTCTTTAAATAATTCAGTATGGAAACTGATTTTGGGGTAGGTACTATAGCGTACTCATTCCCTCTTTAAATAATTCAGTATGGAAACTGATTTTGGGGTAGGTACTATAGCGTACTCATTCCCTCTTTAATTGTACCAGTATGGAAACTGATTTTGGGGTAGGTACTATAGCGTACTCATTCCCTCTTTAAATAATTCAGTATGGAAACTGATTTTGGGATACTATAGCGTTCCCGTTCCTCTATAGGGGAAACTAAAGGCAAATCCACATGGTAGTGGTTATTTTTTAATTAGCACTAGACATTTACTATAATATTTTACTTTTTACTGCATAGGGTATAGCAAAATCAGTCACTATATATATCAAAGCTAGAACTATTACAATTTATATGAAATGTTGCCACCAACTACATATATCCAAATAGGTAGTTTTGTAATACAGACCCATTTGGGATTTTTATAGAAACTTCAAGCAGAATAATGAAATATATATCAGCACCCAATAGTAGGGAAATTTCTCCCGGGGCATGGAAATCATCATCTGAATGTTTTACATGTTTTTGTATATTTCAAGTCGAAATATCAAATGCTTGTTGGGGCAACATTGTTGTTGTGGAATCTACAACATGGAATATTAATGCAAATTTTACATTATTATGTTGGCATGGAAGCACACTTTAAGTTTACAAACTGGTTTATTGCCGATACTAATAATATTGTTTGGATGAATTATAGCATTCAATCCCAATTGTTTAACAAGTTTACCTGTAATAAAGAAAGCTTGACCACACATGCTTAACCAGACTTGCTTAAAACCTTTAGTTTCACAGTGGGAAGTAAAATGCAGTTTGATTAGAAATCTATGTAACCACAGGCTCCTCAGCGTTTAACTGATCGTCCTGTTCTGGGTGTAAGAGTGTGTTATGATCCTGTTGACACATCTTACATTTGAAAAGAAACTTACACTTACCACTGTGTGGCTTTAAACAAATCTCGCATAACTCATATTCCCGAACAAACAGTTGTCGGTCCTCGAGCGCTGCCGTTTTGAATTCCGGACAGCTGAAAATTGCATGGTTGGTCTTATTACAAAATTCACAGGTTTTCAAACCATTCATCACAACATTTGTGACCTTTGGTGGCAAAGATTTATAGACTTTGCTCATATTAGGTGCACCTTCATAGCAAGCGCCCTTTTGAGGTATACTGCTATCCTCTAGCGCTATAGCGCGCTTTTCCAGGAAATCTAAAAAGTCTGCCATGGTAGGCATATTTTCCGAGTCCCTACTTAATTGATAAGCCCGGTTTGTAAGTGGATCTAGTTTCCTGGTAAAAATTGATATTAATATCATGTCCCATTTATCGATGGGCTCATTAAAGTTTTGCAGGGCATGTAACTGCTGTTTAATTTGTGACACAAACGTCCTTATAGAGATAGCTGTGCCTTTTTGTAAAATAGGTAAGTCTAGCAATATACCTACATGGTTTGAAATTAAGCGGGCCTTGTTATCAAAACGCTTAGTGAGCAAATCCAGTGCCTGCCTATAGGACTCATTTACCAATGGCAGATTGACAATAACTGCCAATGCATCGTCTGCCAAATATTTACGTAAGTAAAATAACTTTTGAACATGAGATAAGACACCATTTTGGTCTATGATTGCCATGAATAAGTCATAAAAAGGCCTGAACTTAGTAAAATCTTTGCCATCAAACACGGGTATTTCTATAGTAGGTAACTTGCAACTAGACACATTATGACATTCCGATACATTTTTGTTTGACAAAGACTTTAACCCTTAAACAGGCATAGTACGATTTATCGACCACATAAAAGTAACTGACAATGTACCTACTAAAAACTTACAATAAGGTTCATTATTGAATTTAAATATGGTGGCCAAGGCCTGTTTAAGGGTTAAGGAAGCATTAATTTTACCTAGAACACTGTAGTACTTGTCTTCAACGATGCCCACTTCCTCACTATCTCGCTCATCTATGCTGAGGATGTCCAGCTGGACGGTCTCATAAGCCTTAAGCGCATTTACAAGCGCCTCCTTTCGCGCCTCGAGTATATCAACACTAGCGGCCGCAAAACTTACTGGATCTCGTACGAAATTGTCGATCCTCGTGATGGTGGCTTTATGCTGCCCACGTTTAAGCCTCAGCTTCCGCATTTCCTCATCAGCAATCGGTTTCGACATGATCAAAACTGTTTGTTTACAATTCTGCGATAAGACACTGACGTTTGACGTAACACTGACAAGTGACAGATGACAGTCGCTTGAACCATAGACTAGGCTCAATCGAGGTTGGAACTTGCGTAGGTAACCAAACCAATGCTGCCAACTTGATAATACGACGCTAACTTCACTCGATGACACGATGCAATCGGTTTGAATCGAATGTGATGAAAATGTAGGTGGGTCGAAAACTTTTGGTAGGTTAACCAAATCGATGATTTTTCTTTCTTCTGTTTCGACCTTATGGCAGAACGAAACTGGAAGATGTCCTCTTTCGTTCCTATATCAGAACGAAGCTGCGGGCCGGGGCACCTGTTATAGCACGGATACCCAGCCTAGGCAGTGAACACTGTAACTGACCGGCGCGGCGGCACGGCGCACGAACTATAGCGAACGCGAAACTTGCACGCACGCACTGATTCTAATACTTTTCCTTATCGAAGGACCACAAAACACTATGTTTGGAATAAAAACACGCGTTTGAACTTTAAACTTACGTTTATTGAAAATATAAAAATGCAACCTGCCGTTTCGTAGAACGGATGAACAGAGAAGGACGAAAGTTGCCAGAAGGCAAAAACATGACGGCCACTTACTAGTGTTGCCACAATAATACATAAAAATACCAATTATTGTTTATATGTTCAGTTTGTTCTGAACAACTATTAATTTGCGCTTATATTTAAGTAAATTCACCATTATACTCCATCTATAGACGTTCAGAAGAAAGGAAGAATTAAAGTTATTGGGTCCAATCTTCAATATGTGAACTCTTCCATGATCCTTTGTGAGTTTCGGCAAAATCACTTGAGGACTGCAAATAAAAAGAAAGTTTCGAATAGGAGTTCGATCATTTTCATTTTGTGGGTGTTATATGACATTCATAATCTTCAGCCAGAATCTCGAGTGGTGATCTACAAACAGGAAAACGTAGTATCTTTGGGCTCCACCCGATATAGACCAACGACCTGGTAAAGGCGGCGTTGGAACTCGTTGGATGAGGGCAGCGCAGGAAAGTTATTCATATTATTGGGTATGGGTATATGCCTACTTTCACTTTTCCTTTCTACTCTCACCTTTGAGTTTTCGGAAGCAGCTCCCTTACCTTACCCTCAATGAGAGGGTTAAGGGGGAAACGGCGGTCCAAAGTTTGTAGGGGAAAGAAGATTAGTTATACTATTTTATTCGAAACTTCACACGAGTACCTACTCCTATTTATAAATGAGTAACTAAACAATCAATGTTTTTCAGAATTCAACCCCTGGAAGGGGGAAATGGGGTGACAAAGTCTGAAAATCAAGATGGGTATACAAGGTGTTTCATAAGTAACAATAAATTTTTTAAACTCTTAAGAGGGTTTTTTAGACCGTCAAACTGAACAACTTTCTCTATGGGACCAACATCGAAATCGCGAAAAAAAAAAAAAGATATCCCATACATATTTTAGCTTTAGTCGATTTGTAGAGTATAGAACATCATTTTTTTTTTTGCGATTTCGTTATTGGTCCCATAGTGAAAGTTGTTCAGTTTGATGGTCTAAACCACCCCCTTAAATGTTTATTTGTATTTTTGTAACACCTTGTATAGTGACAAAAAGAAACCCATAAGCAAGTCCTAAGTCCACGCGTACGAAGTCGCGGGCAACAGCTAGTCGTACATAAATTCCGTAATAATCTGATAACTGTTCTAATGCTAAAATTTCGATTCAATAGGTGCAATAATAAGCGAGAAATTAAGGCGGGGCATACAGAAAGACAGAATGGACGAAAGTATAAGGGTTCCTTGTTTGACTACGGAAGTAGTATCGAACTGTGAGTATTTAATTTTAATTTTTGGCTCGATTTCGAAATGTATTTATATTACGATGCCTAAGATAAAAAAAAAAATATATATCCCTGAAACACTCCATAATTTGGTCGTTATTTTTGTATACTTAAATGGTAAAAACTAACTTTTCACTGTGGTTGTAATCAAAATCACATTCTTCAAAGAAATGTGGTATTAGGGTCTTCAAGGTACATAGGTTATCTAAACGATTCTTCGCAACTTCGATTGATCCTTTCGCAGTAATTATACAACGTTCTAAGTATTCTCGACCTGTAAAAGATAGAAATGTGCTATTAATAATTTAAATAACAATAGAAACAATGAGTTATAAATTATCATTAGACCCACATTTTTTAGAGAAAATAGATGACGGATGCAATTTGTCAATGATTGCGTGTAAAGGTATTATAAGAGCTGTTTTTTGAGCTCGTTGATTAATTGTCACTTATCGCATCAAATAATAGTAAGATTATAGGTATAAATAGGGATTGATCTGTGAAAAAACTGCATAAATGTATTGACACGCCGTTTACAGTGTTAAGAGTCAGACTACCTACTCTATGGAGAGAGAATAGAATAGCATAGTAATATAATAATATGACAACTTCTCGAAGCGAAAGAGCTTTAGATTTTTCTATTCAAACATCAGACTTAATCGGATGTTTAAACCATAGCGGCTATGGTTTAAAAATCTTATTGAGGAAATTTTAAAACAAAAACAGAATTTAAAAATCATTTTGAAAAATCGTATGTTATTATCGTTATTGAGACAAAAAAGTACCTACCTATAGTATACAGAGTGTAAGGAAAAGTATTCATAACTTTTAAATCTTACACTCTACCCATCAAACTGAACAACTTTTACCAAAGGAGCAAATCGATCGGAGCAAAAAAAAAATCATCGTTTGCATACATTTTTGAGTCGAGTTTAGTATGGGACAGCAGATTTTTTTTGCTCTGATCTGTTTTCTCCCATTGTAAACGTTGTTCAGTTTGATGGGTAGAGTATGTGGTTTAAAGGTTAATGATACTTTTCCTTACACCCTGTATGGACATGACTATCCCGCGGTAAACGCTTGTGTTATTGTTTCACAAATATAATTATAGAGATCACAAACTATGCAAAAGAGTTATTAAAATCGATGTAGTTTGAGTTAATCGCGAACCTATTACCTTTTGTTTGAAGTCAATTAAAAAGTTTATTACCTTTTTCCGCAGTAATTACACATACCTAGGTAATTATTATAATTTCAATTGACCGGAGTGTCTATTGAAGGTATTGTTTCTAAAAGTCGCGCGCACTTGACCTTGGTTTGTCTACCTATCTTACACGTGTACTACAAACCTGGATCTCGTCTTCTACAGGGTGAAATTGATATCATTAGCATCCTTTTAAGCTAAGAGGCTACCCACCAAACTCATGGACCTAAAAAAAAGACGGACGTAATTTCGTCTAATCGCGAATGAAGCACCCATTTATTTTTGTGTTCGTGCTGACGCACTGTCACGCGGTTCAAAATTGTGGTGGGTTGTAGGACCTACGCCTAGAACTGGTGCATCTGTGTGAGTGTAGGTCCCTTGTAGAACAAACGAATATACGTAGGACCTTGCATGCTTCACATCTTTTTAGTGTCACATTAAGTCCGCCTTTTTTTCAAGTCCGTGATCAAACTGAACAATTTTTACTATGTTCACTACAGTAAAAGAAAGAGTTCCTATCTACTAATACATACAATACGAACTTGGCCGATTTTCTTTACACAGGAGGGACATTTTTGATTCAGCACATCAGTAGGACCAACAGAAATAGGAGTCCCTGGTGGACCTACTAGTAGGACAAAATAGTAGGACCACGAGAAAACGCCGTAATAAAGACGTACACTCTCTGTTAACCCCAAAACATGGACATTAAAACACAGGTCCTTCACTTCAAACAACGTTTTGGATTTTGGATTTGACATGATGACGTACACACATGCGCACTTGGTGCAAATTGTCCTTCGGACCACCCAACCGGCCGTCTAACCGTCCATGGCTGGAGCGTACCATGCCAGGCATGCCACTAGTGGACCGAGTACCTTACGTCGAAATTCGACAAAAACAAATGTCGATGACGTGGGTTATGGGATCACAAAATTGAAGTGGAGATATGGGCAGGACACTTAGCTAGACGGGATGACGGCCGGTGGACCAACGCAATATCAGAGTGGTGGCTAAGAGAGGGACGGAGGTCAGTAAGCAGACGACGTCTAATAACATTGTGAGAGTTACGGGTGCGCATTGGATCAGATTAGCCGCAATAAAATGAAGGCCTATGCCTAGGTTGATGTGGGCTGATTTGATTTATTGAATATGTATGTAGGTATGTTATGATGCTGTTTGGTTCCGAACATCCTTAGAATGGATAACTCCACATCCTGTGGGTGTTGAAGAAGTCAACTAAGAGATAACGGCTTTTTCTCCCCTCCGGACGGAAAGCGTCAATTCTCGACCTGCTACGCTAAACGAAGTTGCCGCGTTCCACCTCCGTCGAGAAGAAAAATAGTATACTAACCGCGGGCAGTAAATAAGAAAGCCTCAGATAACATTTGTTTGTGACACACATTACATGACATCTGAGACCTTTCTTACTCTCCTGCCCTCGGTGTGTAATCTACTATTATGCAGCAATCAGTGTGTGAAAAGCTAGTCAAGTATTATCGTTTCAAGCTATATTCCATGCTAAAACTTTTATATTTTAAATACAAAGTCACTCTTATAACATTGTTGCAAAGTGCCTCCGTGGTCTAACGGTAAAGAGCACTGGGCTCTCGTTGGTTCGATTCCCACGGGAGGCTCTTAGTGAAATATTACTTTGTGCGTTCCCCAGTTGGTTCACATTGCAGGCCAAATCACCTGATTGTCTGAAAAGAAATATGATTCCGTGCTTCGGATGACACGTTAAGCCGTTGGTCCCGTCTACTGTCTCCGGTGTTAGGAGTCGTCACATTTAAAACCACGTCAGATACCGTAAGGTGGTTTGAAAAATCTGACACCAAGGCTTGCTGCCCACACGTTAAAAAGAATAAGATTGTTGATAGTTATAGCATAGTTTCTGACTACCGCAGATTTGAATATGTATCTGATACAGATCAGCAGACGATTTTTAAGAGGATGATCAGACCATCAAACTGAACATCTTACTCTATGGGAACAACAAAAAAATAAGTTCATCAAAGTCGCGAAAAAAATAAGTTGTTTGGAATTTGCAATCCAACTCGAAACAAATGTATGAAACAGCTGATTTGTTTTTGCGTTTTTGAATAAAGACTCTATGTCCACTATATAGGGCAAATACCTACAGCACATAATAGGTAATAGTATATACTACAGACAACATGCCACGTACCAATGAGTTTTTCTAACCCAAACACCCTCCTAGAAGCTAGGCCTGTGCCCTGCAGTGGGACGTATATAGGCTGATGATGATGATATCCTACAGTCAAGAACGGTGTATGTGCGTTGGTTCACTACGACACCCTTCGATCAACAATATACAACTAGATAACGGGTCGCATACAAAATCGAAGAGAAATTCTGTCCTCGTGAATATACAACATTTTTTGTTAACGAACCGAGAAAACAGTCCGAATACATTATAATTTCGACCTCAAAGCAACCATAATTCCTAGTAATTTAAAAAAGGAACACTGCGGCATTGCGAGACGTGCTTACGTTGGCTTTGTTCGAACACAACTAATTCAAAATAAGACCTCACTCCAATAGTGAGGCGTTATTTGCCGAGACATGTTTTGAGCGCTGACGCGTTATCTAGTTGGATATTGTTGATCGAAGACGACACCTGCCCAATGCGGAATTTCTTCCTTTGCATATTCCTCACGATGTTTCCTTCACCGTTTAATTTAGAGTAGTCGGTATGTAGATGTACTTACATACCTAAGTTAAAAAAAGTCATTGGCACATGGCTTGTCGTTTGTGCGGATTCGAACCCGGCTCCTCATGATTGAGTGTACATACCTCTCCGCAACGTGTCACCGACGATTCAAAGTGAGTTTATGCATTTTGCTGTTATTTAAAAATGAATCGATAACTAGGTAATCGATAACTAGGTGCTTAATTCGGTTCACACTAGCGCAGTTGGGAAACCACCACCACCAGTGGGAAAGTCCAGTGGGTGGACGGGTCGTGACCCCATTTTTACCAGACTGCGAGGTGTCTTTCGATT
Source organism: Agonopterix heracliana (assembly GCA_963693445.1). NCBI lineage: Eukaryota > Metazoa > Arthropoda > Insecta > Lepidoptera > Depressariidae > Agonopterix > Agonopterix heracliana. The sequence continues at coordinate 7,394,920 of OY856327.1, forward strand.
CGTAAAAATTGTGAGAGTGACATTGGGTATATTATTTCAAGATGGCGTCTGCGAATTAAAAAAGAGTAATAAAGGGGAATAAACTATTTTTATCAAAATAATACAGATATGGATATCCAATGAAAGCTAGCATATAGCAGATTCCAAATATTCGTAGATTACACACCGAAGGCAGGAAAGTAAGAAAGGTCTCAGATCTCATGTAATTGAAACATGTGATCTGAGGCTTTCTTATGTACTGCCAGAAGTGCCCGAGGTTATTATACTATTTTTCTCCTCGACGAAGGTGGAAAACGGCAACTTCGTTTATCGCAGCGGGACGAAAGTTGACGTTTTCCGTCCGGAGGGGAGAAATAAATATTATATTACTTTTAGAAACATGTGATCTGAGGCTTTCTATTATTTACTGCCCGAGGTTAGTATACTATTTTTATCCTCGACGAAGGTGGAAAGCGGCAACTTCGTTTATCGCAGCGGGACGAAAATTGACGTTTTCCGTCCGGAGCGGAGAAATAAATATTATATTACTTTTACGCTACCATTTTAACACAAGAGTAATTACTCTGGACCACCTTAAACGGCTCACCTTTTGTATGAAACTGAAAATTTAACTTACTGAAATCCTTTTTAACAAAATGATTCTGTTGCTTCACCCAATCTTCAAAAACATCGATTGCTGTATTCAAATCTTCAACTTTGCTGAAACCAAACGATTTTCTGACTTCAACCAGCGTGTCAGTATTAAATTCCAAATAAACATCTCCTGGTAAATGCTCCATTTGTAATTGACTTCGACGTTTGAGACTCTACTAAGGAATGTAAGATTATACATAATGAATGAGGTATTTATATAGCTAGACATGCGTTATATTATTGATATCCCTATAATTAATTTTTATTACTACAATTTTCCCAAACAATTAAAGTTTTTCATTGTAAATATTTTCTTACATATACAAGGTGTTACAAAAATACAAATAAACCTTTAAGGGGGTGGTGTAGACCATCAAACTGAACAACTTTCACTATGGGAACAATATCGAAATCGCGAAAAAAAAGAAATATGTTCTATACTCTACAAATCGACTAGAGCTAAAACATGTAGGTATGGGATATAAAATTATTTTTTTCGCGATTTCGATGTTGGTCCCATAGAGAAAGTTGTTCAGTTTGACGGTCTAAACAACCCCCTTAAGAGTTTTAAAAATTTATTGTTACTTATGAAACACCCTGTATAGTTAGTTTTAATTGTAGTTAGTTTATTGTTTAATTAATGTAATAATAGTACTGAATAACGTTCCCCAGGATACCTTTAGGAAATTCCAAAAAAATAATTTTGACTTTTCATAGTAACGTTCAAAACTGTTTTTGCTAATTTCTTATAGCTTTTTTTAGGGAAAGTTGTTAAGTATCATACCTACAATCACCCCTTAAAATAATGCAACTGATTTCATTAACACCCTGTATACAGGGTGCTAATATTATAATATTAGCAACATATTTTAATTAAAAAAAAAATAGCAGACTATACTATAATTTTATTTGTTGTAAATCAAATTCTGGTAGATTTGACTAAAATTTACAAACAACAACAAACGGTCTGCTAATTTAAAATAGATCTCACATACTGGTACTATATTGTAAAGTAAAAATAATCTTGAAACCGATATGCATACCTTTCTCCATGTGCTAACTAATATTCTTATGCCATGTCTCATTTTCGTAATGAAAATATTGTTCTTACTACTATAATATTCTACTCTACTGTTTCATAAATGATGGGGTTTTAATAAAATATAGGCATTTTAAAATAAAACAGTAGCACTGTAAAACATCTTTTAATCATCTTCCATGTGGTTCCCAACTTACAAACTACAGAAAATTATGAATAAAATAAGTTAATTAATATTAATGCATTAGTAAACTTTCCGAAATCAATTACCGACTGTGTTTTCTATATAATTAGTCAAAAACCAAATGTGGTAGGACATTTTAGACACCGTATTGCATAAATATAAAATATTAATCTAATCACAAAAATGTCTTCTCTTCTGTCGAATGTCATGTCATTGAGTTTGTCTTGCCATCGTTGTGAAGAGACTTGCCAGTCAGCATTAGAGGCTTATTTATTGCCCAGCACAGCTAGCATGCCAGCCACGACAAAGCGTTTAAACGAGAAAAACGTCGTGCGCGCTCTTTCTGGCATACGTAAAATAATAAGGATGGAGGCACATCTCGATTTTTATCGATTTCTCGGGGGTGGCATGCGAGCCCTACAGGATAAAACGGACTTATCTGGAGATCAGTACGTTAATCTGACGGGCTCAATTCTTGCAAAATTGTATTAATCGACACTAAGAGCTCTAAAAGTGCCCGGCATCCCCAAGTACTCCTCGTTGAAGACCCCTGACTGTCTAAGAGACTCATCAGTGCGTGCTTTGGACATTTCACTCCAATGCTCCTTGAAGTCTTCGGAGCTGAACATCTCGACCCAGTCAGCTGAAAAAAAAACGAGTTCTTTATTAATATTCTATACTAGTTAACGTGGTCACTTACTGAGGCCCAAAAGTCTAAGCTCAAGGTTTGTCAGGGAGCAATGGAGCGCAGCATTCTGGGTGTTAAACGAACCGAGCGGGTCAGAAACTCCACGTTGCGCTCCAAAACTCAAATAGCCGACGTGAAAAGCGCCAAACTTAAATAGGATGAGTTCCGGTCATGTCTGTCGGATGCATCCTGAGAGATGGGCAAAAATCATCATGCCATGGATCCCTGAAAACGGTCGGCGGCATCCAGGTCGACCCAAGAAGAGGTGGCATGATGACTTGGACAAATTTGACGACCAATGGCTGCTCAAAACAGGAACGAGTGGAAGAGCTGGGGAGAGGCCTTTGCTCAGCAGTGGGATGACACAGGCTAATAAAAAACTAAAAAAAAATAGTAACTGCAAAAAAAGCTCCTAGATCTTGTGTTAAGTGAGTGTATTGATTTACATAGATTCTCAAGCAAAGGCACAGTTTGTCCAGACTTGGCTCACATTTGTGCCACATCATGCGCCTGGTCGCGGAATATCTAAAAGTACTTGTTGCGTAGAGGTATGGACACACAATCTTGAGGATCTGGGTTCGAATCTGCACGGACGATATGCCATATACCAATGAGTTTTTCTGTCTTACGTACGTAAGTGCGTTCACACACGATGACACATTGACGGAGCGGCAGACGTCAGTCCATAGAACCACACACGGTGCGTCAATGCGTCACCGTGTGTGCTTCTACGTGCGGTTTCATACAACTCCTTGCTTCACAAATGACGGACTGACGTCTGCCGCTCCGTCAATGCGTCATCGTGTGTGAACTCACTAATACCGACTGCCCTTAAGCGCGACGGCAAAAGATTGATCGAATACCTATTCTTCAAATGCAGACCGTTTAATGTTATTTTAATTACCATAAATCTTCTCCAGAGGTATCTCTTCACCTCCATATTCGACCGGAATAATTTCTTTGGGTACAAACTCGTAAATGGATTCCACATCTTTGTGCACATGAATTCTTTCTCGGAGTTTCGGATTCAGCATTGGTTTTAAAATAGTTATTACTCGATCAATAAGTTTCGATGACGTCAGTAAATGGATGCTTTTTACTCTTGTTCCGTATCCTGTCTAGAAAAAAAATAAGGCAATCAATACGACTAGATACAATTTAAGTGGTTTTTAGGGTGTTTAACGGCACGCCGTCCGCCCATCAATTTTTTTTTGGTAAATATAGGCTCCTTCTAAATACGCTGACACTATTTTGAGAGGATGATCAGACCTCACACTGACAATCTTTCTCTATGGGACCAACATAGAAATCGCGAAAAAAAAAATCTGCAGTACCTACCATACATTTGGTTCATGTAAGTTGGCAGTTTTGTCTGGAAAAGCAGATTTTTTTGCTATTTCTATGCTGGTGCCATAGAAAAAGTTGTTCAGTTTGATGGTATGATTATCGCCTTAAAAAAGTGTCAGCATATTAAGAAGGACCCTGTATATAATTAAGTAGTTGAACTGAGCCCTCCATGCGCAGTCCGACTCGCACTTGACAGGTTTTTTTTCGTTCCTTTAGTGTCTTTGGTTGCTTCATTTCAGCGGTTGCCCTGGATTTTTCAGGATCTATTTGTGCGCGTCAGAAGTTCGCTGGTTTAATCACAACGCACATAAGTATTTAAATATTTATTAATCTTCAAAATGGACTGTATTTCACTTAATCTCCTTCTCAATCTTCAAAACCTAATGGCCTTGCAGGGTATATTAAATTCTTAATAAATATAACAGAACTTTGATCTGCATTTCATTTATGACATTTTTTAATGTGACAAAAAAACCCGGAAGCGGAACTCATGTTCGATTTAGGTATCGAACACTATTGGTGATACCTTTAGGCGTAATGATATGACCCAGGTATTAGGTACATTTTTCTTGTTTGATGATGCACCAGGAATGTTGTTTAATATTGCGTGAAATTGTTCATCAGTTAGTTGAAAAGACATCTTTTCTTCTTCAGCCATTTCTATCAATTTTAACGTTGGGCGCCACTAAGTAGGGTGGCTGAGTGAAAGAGGATGATGGTTTAACTATTTATTGATGAGCATGCAATATTGGTACATCATACACATACAAACATTCCTAGCTATGCATCAGAGTGGACAGGGTCGCTATCTCACTCTTCTGCTTAGAATACTTAGGTTTTGGAACGGACTGCGTGGCTATCTCGATCCTCGACCTGGCAAGCACCTGCGGACTGCAGTGGCTATCTCTCAGGCGAAGCCGCCTAGCTAAGTGACATTCGCTGGCCGCGTCGGGTCTTATATAATTACGATCCTCGAAGCTCGGGCCGCGTGCAAAACGATGGAGAGGGCGCGTGACAAGGGCAGCTAGATGTGTGCGAGCGAGAAAGCATTCGGGTCCGGGCGCCTCTCGCTACAATACTGAATATAAATCTAGCTAGACAAACTAAGCGCGTACATAGAAAAAAACAAATGGGATAGAAGAAAACGGATTTTTTTTTTCTTATATCCTTCATCTGAAGCGTCATAAACACCCTTAGTTACATAAGGTCTAAAAAAATATCTGAAACTATTTTAAGGGGGGATCATCAAACTGAAAAACTTTTTCTATTAGACCAGTTGTTCAGTTTGATGGTCTGATCATCCCGTTAAAATAGTTTCGCCTAATTTTGTTAGACCTTATATACTATAATTGTAATGCTTGTATCTTGACGAGATTTTCGCAAAATGATCATGTTCAAAATATAAAAAACTGAACTAAAAAGCAAAGAAAAAATGTATTTACCAAAAGAATAGTTACTAGTCGATGTATGTCTCCGACATCGATGTTTGTTAAGAAACTTGTCAAATTAGCTTCTCTTATATCGAAGACCATGACTAAATTGTTAACATAGTCTCGTGACCTCACGTATTCCGCTACCTGAATAAACAAACAATTAATTATTCATACGTGTAAAACATAGATTTTACCTAAAAACAAGAATTTTCAGTGTTTCGTACCAAAATTGGCAAAACGGAACACTTATGGAATCAGCTCGGTGTCTGTGAGTCCGTCTGTCACAGGCATTTTTCTTAGAGACCGTAAGACATAGGAAGCTGAAACTTGGCCCAGATATAGCAATGATGGTCCTATACATATGATATTAGTTGAAGTTATAAATGGGCAATTTCGGTAAGTAGAAAAGGGCAAATGAATATTGGGATATTTTAATTAAAGCTTTGTTCAATTTTTTTCAACTTACTCAGAAAAACTGCTGTCCCTATAACGTTGCGTTCCCAATGTTGTCAAGTCATACGAGTACTTAATGAAATAGAAGTGGGGACAGCAGTTTCCCTCTGGCTATAACCAGCATTCGAGGCTACCATCACATTCGTGAACGGAGGCTGAGGTCCTGATGTTGACTATCATGAAAAGCATAGAAATACTTACAACTACACTAAATCTGTATATGTTTAGCAAGCTGGACGAAGTGAAGCTATCACATCTATTTCTGGCCCAGTAGACTCTCCCATGATCATTTGTTAGCTTTGGTAGCAGCAGTTGAATTCTACAAGTAATACAAAAAATATTGTAAGTATGCATGCATGCATATGCTCACGACTATATTCCCCGAGGGGGTAGTCAGAGATATTCTGAAACCTCAGAACATCCACTTTTCACCAGGAGTACCGAAACTCTGTCCAGTGTGACGGGGGGTGAGCCCGTCGCCACTTATAATTGACAGTTGGTACAATACATGCCTCGAAACTGAAGCAAGCAGGTTTCCTCACGATGTTTTCCTTCACCGAATAGCCAGTGGTGTTACAAATCGTACATAAATTCCGAAAAACTCATTGGTACGAGTCGGCCTGGATGGGGATCGAACCATCGCCTCCTGCATGGCAGGCAAGGTTACTCGCCACTGGACCACCACGGCTTACTATATACTGTAAGTGGCGGTACATTGTAAGTAATTATTCAGTAAAAGAGATTACACCCAAGAGATTGAGAGTGACGCGTTTTTAGTTACCGCATAAGGGTTGAACAACACCTTTTCTGTCCGCAACCGTTCCGTCTATCTTATATGCTCCAGCAAATGACGTTCCTGAGTGACAGAAAAGGATGGAGCGACGGAAAAATGCGATGCTGTGCTACGTGGTGTAGTTCAACCCTAAGATTCTCCATATTGACCTCTTCTCTGATCGCAGCGATTTAGGCCATATACGGGTAAATTTTATATCACTGCGGATAACTTCAGCATGTATTCTACTCATCAAACTGTACAACTTTCACTATGGAACCAACTTCGGAATCGACTTCGACTTTTTTTTTTGCTCTGATCGTTTTGCTCCCATAGTAAAAGTGTTCAGTTTGATGGGTAGAGTCTGTGGTTTAAAGGTTATTGATACTTTTCCTTACACCTTGGGTTAAATCTAATTAGCTGGCAAAATTTTACTAAGGCATTTGGTATCTGATACAAAGTACAATTGCGTGATAATGACCCGCCGCCCGGTCAATGTCCACCCGCGCCCTGCGCACTGCAGCAAGTAAGATAATAATAATGTTGTTAATCATCAATACCAATTTTAAAGATTGAGAATGCAATCTGTTATCAATATTATCATTACCAAGTGACCTGGTTCTGTTTCTCCATCTAATTTGAAATAACCTTATATTTTAAAGTAAATTAATAAATATTAAAACCGGCCAAGTGTGTGTCGCGATGAGGAAATATTGTATGGTGGTACAGAACCCTTCGTACTCGACTTCGACTCACGCTGGGCCGGTTTTTATAAACCACTAGTGTTTACCCGCGACTTCGTCCGTACAAATTATATACCAGATTTTAAGTCAAATCATAAGCTATCAAACAAAGTGATGCGCGAACAAACAAACAAACAGACAAACAGACATACAAAATTTCTAAATAAAAAAGGTTGATTTCGAGTCAGTGATACCTAAAAACCATATTATCATACTTAATCTTTTTTTTGTAAATACCTTCAATGTACAGACGCACTTCAGTTACAGTTTTATTATAGTTTAGATTACGCATTACGCAAAGAAAGTAATTATTATTGGGTGAAATTTAATGAAAGTTGTTTAGTCATCATGTATAATTATACTTACACTTTAGGAAAATCAAAATCAGTCTCAAAATCATAATCTTCAAAATAGTCTGGCATCAATGTTCTCATCGTGCATGTTTTATCCAGTCTGGATTTGGCCTTTTCTGTCGACCCCTTGCAAGCTATTATACCACGTTCTAAGTATTCTCTGCCTGTTTGGGATTTTTTTTTACATTACACAAGGTGTAACAAAAATACAAATAAACATTAAATAGAGGGTAGTCCATCCAACTGAACAACATTCACCAACATCGAAAAATCACGAAAAAAAATCTGCTGTTCCATTCAGTCATAGCTGGAGTCTACTAGTCGATACGACAGTTTTGTATGAAACACCCAATTTTTTTTGCTATTTCGATGTCGGCTCCATAGTGAAAGTTATTTAGTTTGATGGTCTAAAACACCCCTTCAAATATAACACAAGGTGTTACAAAAATTCATATAAATGAGTATTTATGTTTATTTTTTTATCTTTCAATAAAATACATGTCTCTCAAAGCGGCGATTCATAACCCGCCAAATTACATTACCTCTAGCACGTTTACAGCCATATTAAGGGGCTACCTTCCGGTTTTGGGTAACTTTGTAACCATTTTATTCATTAACTATGGCACTTTTTGAGCTGAAAAATAAACTGAACCGTCTACAGGATATGAGAAGTGATGTGGTTTTACTAGAAATCGATTTTAATTAATAACACCGAAGACAATTGGCGGTGCAATCGCGTAACAAACATACAAAAAAAAAAAAAAAAAAGAAACATACGGGTCGAATTGAGAACCTTCTCCTTTTGTTGAAGTCGGTGAAAAAGGGACTCTAAATAAATAAATAAAAATAAATAACGCTCACAGGCACATACATTGCAATGATCCCAAACTAAGCACTAAAGGCTTTTATTATAGAAACTATACAACAACGGCACGAACATATAAAATCCATGACCGAACCGGGATTCGAACCCAGGACCCTGGGTTGGCAGTCCGGCGTGGTAACCATTACACCAACCGGGTCGTCAAAATACTTACAATACGTCACAATATTTTTCTAAAGTCACCACTTTTTTCAGTTGTAACCATTTTACTCTTACATTTTGAATCGGAAGAAAATGAAAATTTACATTATTGTTCACAATACAATTTAGAATGATATGGTTTTCTTACTTTTTAGAAATTAATAAAAAATCATCTAATTTTTCAAAGAAAACAGCTTAATTCTGACCGGAGCCACGCGCTTGTTTGCATCGATTAGTATGGAGAGTCGTGGGCCAGGGCAGATACGCCTTAAAGAACGCGAAATATTATTCAATTCGTCGGACATTCGATCAGCCGTGTTACATTCTGGCTAAATGCTAACCCGCCGTAATGCAAAACGGATTTGTTTTCTTAAAACGTACTATTATGTAATGCGGAAAATTCTGCAACGTAACTACTGGGGTCATGACTCCGAGGCTTTGTCGACTGTAGATACCTAACTACATACCTACACTAGAAATCGATGTAAATAAAGTTATTATAGAACCAGTTAGTGCGGGGTAAATTAAACAGTCTGTACTTGTTAACTACAAAGCGTAGGTATATGTAATCACGTTACAGCTGTACCTATAGCTGTAACAGGTATAATAATCGGTTATCAAAGTTACGTAATAGTAGATGACTGCGTGAACTAATGATGCGCGAACAAACAAACAAACACACTATTTTGTCAATAGATGGCGCTGCACGTCATTTAAATCGCGCTATCGAGTGTCATTTGATTTTATATGAAGTGAACCACCATAACCACTAGGAGCGCTGTACGAAATTCAATACAAAAGTGGTGACGTAACTACAGTAGTAAAGTAAGGTGAAATCTTATGGCAGATCGTCCCCCTCTATTTAGGTCGACCTGGATGCCAATGACCTTTTTCTGGGATCTAGAGCGTGGCATCTGAGATGGTGATGTTGACATTTTTTTAATCAATTATTATCTTATGTTGTAAAAATTCATGTAATTTATGGCTATACTTAAATCATCATCAGCCTATATACGTCCCACTACAGGGCACAGGCCTACCCTCTAGGAGGGTACCGTGTTTGGGCATTAGTCCACCACGCGTGCCTAATGCGGATTGGTGGACCACACATTACGCATCAGAATTTCTTCTTCTGCTTGTGCAGGTTGTTTTCCTTCACCGTTTGAGAGCAGTCGGTATTACGTACATAAGTTAGAAAAACTCATTGGTACGTGGCATGTTGTCCGTGCGGATTCGAACCCGGACCTCATGATTTGAGAGTCCATACCTCTCCGCTACGCGCCACCGAGCTATCTTACCTAAATAATTGAATTGAATTACTAACAAAGGTACAAATTGAGACACCTTTCAAAAATTTTTTGAAATTACTTACTTATTTACTTCTCTTTAAGGTATTCTCACACTTTAATTGGTGTCGATAATATTTTTGAAATAACGTGTCACTTAAATTAGTATTCTGTCACAAAACACACACATTTTACACAAACTATAAAATAGCAAAATGTTTACTCACTGTAATCCTTTTTGACAAAATGATCCTGTTTCCTCACCCAATCGTCAAATATGTCAATAGCTATATCGATATCTTCAGATTTGTTGAAACCATACATTTTTCTTATTTCATCTAATGTTGTTGAATTAAAATTTAACAGATCATCTTCAGGTAAACGATCCATTGTTCTTAACAATGTAACGACCACACGCATAGAAAGTGTGCACAGAAATGTTAAATTTATTATCTAAGTCATGTTTATATTGCAAGTTAAACCGGTTAGGATTTACGTCAATAATGAGTACCTATAAGCTACATGCTTCCTTACATTAGTTTACAAGTCACTTAATATTTAGTATGGAGTGGTAGTCAGTAATTAGGTATGGGATTTTTAAATAATTCACATAATTATTTAGTGAGAAAAAATTAAAAAAATCTCGCTTTGCAACATAGAAATCACAATTTGAACTTGCAGAATTATACCAATCAATATACAAAGTGAAATAGGAAAAGTAACATATAAAATATGTAAACCTTTAAACCACATACTCTACCCATCAAACTGAACAACTTTTAATAAGGGAGCAAATCTGTCAGAACGAAAATAAATTAAATAATATTCTTTTTTGTCGTTCTGAAAGTCGTTCGGTCCAGTAGTTTCGGAGCCTATTCATTACAAACAAACAAACAAAAAATCAAATCTTTCCTCTTTATGATATTAGTATAGATTATAATATTATATTATATGGGTCCTTCTTAAATGCTGACACTTTTTTAAGGGGATGATCAGACCAACCATCATACTGAACAACTTTCTCTATGGCACAAACATCGATATCACGAAAAAAAACAGCCCATCCATACAAAACTGCAAACGTAGGTACTCGAGCCAAATGTATGGGACAGCTGATTTTTTTTGCTATTTCCATTTTGGTCGCATAGAGAAAATTGTGCAGTTTGATGGTCTGATCATCCCCTTAAAAAAGTGTCAGTATATTAAGTTGGACCTTGTATACCAACTCTGGTAAAATAGAGTGGAACAATTTTGCAATAGGTATTACTTGTTTATAACTTAACTACTATGACTATATCTGGAGCACGGCGGCGTAATCGGTCCTAATTGGTGTTTTCAAATAGATTCTAAATGATACCTACGTTGGTATTCAGAATACCTACGAATAAAAAGATAAAAAGTCTTGAAACACTATTTCCTGATATTCTTTTTACTTAAGGAATAAATTTTTAATTTAAGTATTAAGTAATAGAATAAAATGGTAATAAAAACACTAAGAAACTAGAACAATTAATGTTTTGTTTAGTTTATGAGATTATTTTACAAGTACCATAATAATAATTAAAGCTGCGTTCACACCTAGGCGTCCGCGATGCGGGACGCGGGACGCGAAGCAGGAACGTCAATGACGCGAAACTAGGCCTCAAACTCCGTGCCTAAGACGCGAACCGTGAACATCAATTGTTGATGAATTGTCATTGAAGCAACACTTTCTTTAACTGTTGTTGTAGTTATGTAATTTTATATTTAACATCGGAGTCTATAGTAATGTAATTTTATATTTAACATCGGAGTCTAAATAAATTTTATATCTAGAATAATTTTGTACTGTTTAGTAGTAGTTGATAGTTTTTTACTACCTTTAGCGCTTTTACAGACGAGACACTTTGCGGTCGCAGAGGGTCCTCTGTAAGAGCCCTAAGCTGCAAATGTCGTATCTAAAGAGATGAAAGTAAATTAAAGATACACTAATCTCATTTGTCCCAACACTGAAGTTTTTAATTAAGTTTTCAATCAACACTAAGAGTTCTAAAACTGCCCTGCATCCCCATGTACTCCTCGTTGAAAGCCCCCGCTTGTCTGCGTGACTCGTCAGTGCGAGCTCTGCACATTTCCCTCCAATGCTCTTTGAAATCTTCCGAACTCAACTCTTTGACCCATTCAGCTGAAAACATACAAAATAATATCATCACCATCATCACATCAGTCGGTAGAATTCCACTGCTGGACAGGCTTCCATCAAGGATCGCCACAACGACCGGTCCTGCCTGCGCTGTCCTCATCCAACGGGTTCCCACCGCCTTCACTAGGTCATCGGTCCACCTTGTGGGGGGCCACCCACGCTGCCCTTTCCGGTACGCGGTCGCCACTTGAGAACTCTTCGGCCCAAACAGCCATCAGTTCTCCGAGCAATGTGCCCCGCCCATTGCCACTTTAGTTAAGCAATTCTTTGTGATAAATTTTAAATCATATCAAGGCAGAGAAAAGGCACTCGTTGGTTAAGTGGAGCTTCGGTATATGAATCGATCACCGTGGATAAGCACGTCAGTTCCGGTCTGTTTGGATAGTTACCTATCTGTTTTAGTGATATTCTGATCATCTCCGTTCTTCTAAATATACATTTAAGGTCAACCGGGGCTAATGCGTCACAATACTTTGAGTGTCATATTTATCGGATTATAACAAACATATTACACGCCCTCATAAGCTATAACTTATGATACATGTTAGGAAATTTAATCAAATTTTATATTTTAATACAATTTCATTGCATTTTAAATAACTTCTACGTGTAAATGACGTTTCTACAGAAGCTGGTATTTTTAGACGCAATAACCCCAAGTGGGCGAATGCGTCTTTCACTAGTATTAGAGATAATTTATGGGAGCACTAGTAACGTAGCTTATTATATACCTTGTAACCTGAATACTGCGTTAAGTTAAGGATAATTAGTTGAGCAAAAATATTCGGGGCTATGGCGTCTAATTGTCCTTGTTTCTTGTAGACGCATTCACCCCATCCAAGATTCCAGGGGTGCCCAAAATTTTTTCTAATAGGGTTCGGGTATTTATTTATTTAAATTTGAAATCATACCACAACTTAAAATTATGTAACATTTAGTAGAATAAGAGTCTAGCGGTATTTTGACCTTACAATTTATTAAAAGTCTTATGATGATTACAAAACTATACAGGGTCCTTCTTATTATGCTGACACTATTTAAAGGGATGATCAGACCATCAATCTGAACAACTTTCTCTATGGGACCAACATCAAAATCGCGAAAAAAAAATCTGCCGTCCCATAAATTTGGCTTGAGTACGTTTGCAGTTTTGTATGGAAGAGCAGATTTTTTTATCGCGATTTCGAAGTTGGCTCTATAGTGAAAGCTGTTCAGTTTGTTGAGTAGAATACATACTGAAATTATCCGCAGTGATATAAAATTTACCCGGTATACCGGAAGATTTTTTTTACCGTTCCGAAATTTTCAGGGGTGGTTCAGACCATCAAATTGAACATCTTTTATTATGGGACAAAACCAGAAAACGCAAAAAAAACAGATGTTCCATACTAAACTGCAATGCCTAAGACTCAAATGCATGAGACAGCCGATTTTTTTTTACGAATTCAGGTTTTCTTCCGTAGTTAAAGTTGTTCAGTTTGATGGTCTGAACCACACCTGAAAGTTTCGAGACGGTAAAAAAAACAACCGTAAATAAAAAGTTAAGAACCTCTGACAATGGGGCTATTGCGTTACAATAGACGCAATCACCCCGCCAGGACGGACGCAATAGCCCCATAAGAAAAACATAACTAACAAATTTTTAATTGCATAATGTCTCCGAATCTTAAGCTATTTACGTAACATAATCAAAACAATATGTAAAGCAATAAAACAATAACAGGACTAACAGTTAAGAAACATAGAAACTGAGATTTAAAACGATTCACAGCCACGTGTTGACAACCAGGAAGTGTCCAAACGAAATGACAGATTAAAAATGGCGGATCATTTAAAAAAATGTGCTCGGTCATGACATCTATTGGTGACTTTTTGAAGTTTTAATGCCAAAGATAGAACACAGATGGCACTAGTGGTTCTAAAATACGCGATTCGTACGATAAATGGATTAGAAGCCTTAGCCCCGTAGACGACATAGCCCCGGTTGACTAGCAGTTAATTCCGGATAGTTTCGTCAGACGGAGTAACTAAGAACTAGGTATTCGTTCAGTCAGTCAGGGGCATATTGAGGCGACCTGAAAGTTATCTGACAGCCATGTTGGCTACTAGCTTGCTTCCACCTATCTACACTGTGTCCTGGTGGTAGGAGTAAGGCCCATTCTATCTCACTATAATTTGTGGTATAGTCTTTGCTCTGCAGCAGTATTCTACAGTTTATAAGTATAACTTAAATATATTTGTATAATCTTTACTAACATTATACCTAAATGCAAAACGTTGTCTGTCGTCTGTACGATTATCACCTTTTCACAGATGAACTGCTAATTCGTCCTTGATAAAAGGACATAGCTTGCATCTTGAAGAAAACATAGTTTAAAAATATATATTAAGGATTATGATTACCATGTATTTCCTCCAAAGACTTCTCTTCGCCGCCACCATATTCTACTGGAATAACGTCTCGAGGTACCAACTCGTAAAGTGATTCAATATCTGTATGCACATGAACTCTTTGTCTGAGCTTCGGACTCAACATAGACTTTACCATAGTTAGAAAGCCATCGATTAGTTTCGATGATGTCACTATGTGAACGCTTTTTACTCTTGCTCCATGTCCGTTCTAAAAAAATACAACTGATTAATGTGCTACCATAATGGAAAATATCTTCTATTCACGCGTGACGCGTCTTCTCTGCATACAAAAATACCTCTTCCCGCGATTATCAGAAAGCGAAAGCCGCGCTTGCCGCGACAAGTAGTATGAATAAAAGTAGAAAAATTATTCTAGGCTGGGGGCTAGCCCCTAGGGGCTAGAATAACAGTGAGTGAATCAACTGCTTATCATCCCGCACAAGAAGTGTAAAAAAACAGCTATTCCATACTAAACTGCAAAGCCTACTAGACTCAAATGTATAGGACGCAAGTGGGACTGAGAATTTATGACTACGGCGAAAACCCCACATTCTTCCTTAGACCAACATCCCATATTATAATATATTAGTGTTTTCCCGCGACTTCGTCCGCACAAATTATATACCAGATTTTAAGTCAGATCATAAGCTATCAAACAAAAAAGTTTCATCAAAATAGGTTCAGTAGTTTTTGCGTGATGCGCGAACAAACAAACAAACTAACAATTTTGTCAATAGATGGTGCTGCACGTCATTTAAATCGCGCTATCGAGTGTTATTTGAGTTTATATGAAGTGAACCGCTACTTTTTTGTTCCGCATGATTTTACGGTTTTATAATAGTTAAGATTCCATGAAATAGAAAGAAACTAAGTGCAAGCCGTTGTAAAGCGCACGGCTGATTAGTATGACACCTAATAGTTTGCAACTTAATTATTGTATCAACATAAAGTAAATAAAAAATAGTAGTCACCAAAATTATAGTTAGTATTCCACGTAAGTCATTTAACCGTAAGTTCGATATAAAACTTGCGATATTCATTTCTCTTGCATCGTATACTATAATATGCTTCTTAGAATAGTCTCTTGACCGAAGGTATTCACTCATCTGAAAGTATAAAACATGATCGGAATTAAGTACAGCCTCTACCTGAAAGCATTCACTGAAAAAAAATGTATAACCGAATAAAAACATGTTTGTAAAACATTTATTTTAATAGTTCGTAAGTCACTGCCTCTGCTCATGGTCGCTCAGCGAGCTATGGAGAGAGCTATGCTCGGTGTTTCTCTGAGGGATCACATCAGAAATGAAGTGATTCGTCACAGAACTAAAGTGGCTGACATAGCTCAGAAAATTAGCAGGCTGAAGTGGCAATGGGCTGGTCATATCTGCCGAAGAACTGACAACCGATGGTGTGTCAGAGTTCTAGAGTGGAGACCGCGAACTGGTAGGCGTAGTGTGGGACGCCCTGCTGCCCGCTGGACAGACGACCTAAAAAAAGTAGCGGGGAGCGACTGGATGAGGAAGGCCAGGGACAGAGTTTTGTGGCGCGCCTTGGGAGAGGCCTATGTTCAGCAGTGGACGACGATGATGATGATGATGAAGTCACTACCTCTGTTGCGTGCAAAACTGCAATCCTACTCGACCAAATAGTATGGGAACACACTGAGAAAAAACAGCTACGTATACGTAGCCCGTCAGCCCGTCGCAGCTTACGTACCACGTAGCTTACGACGCGATACTGATTACGAGTGTTGCATCAGTATTCATTACACTGTATGTGCCTGTGAGCGTTAAAAAATGTTTCTCCGTGCACTACTAGTCCAATCATTTTAGAGTTTCCTTGTATGGACACCATAACAATTCATCTATCGCTGAAACTTTGCAGTGTGATAAAGTAAAGTATACAGATTACGGTTGACAAATAATCTAGGACCGGAAAAAAAACAACCTAGATTATTTGTAATCCGTGATCTGTGTATACTTTACTTTACCACACTGCAAAGTTTCAGCGATAGATGAATTAGGGTCAAACCGTAAAATGATTGGACTATACTGGAAAATGATAAAAATGTGATGCTTACTACGACACCCCTTCTTACAACATTGTGTATGATTGACGAAGTAATGCTGTCCTTATCACATCTCGTCCAAAAGATTCTTGAGTTATCTTTCGTTTGTTTTGGCAACACCAAAATAATTCTGAAAGAAAACAGAATGTCGGTCAGTTTAAAACATTATTACTAATCAACCCACAAACAAAATTATGGATTTTGTCCTATATCAAAGAACAAACATTTTTTAACATTTTAATTTTTAAACTTTTCAGTGCCATAACTTTTTGTCTCTATTTTTTTAATTGAAAATTGTTTTATTTTCTCAATTGGCACAACAGTTTTTCTTAAAATCTAAGTAGCTACGTGTAGGAGCACACCTGCGGAACGTTCCGCGCCGAACGTTCGGTTGAATACGCGCGCTACGCTTTTCCCTATACCGGCGACACACCAGTTCACGCGTCATGACACGCCATTACGCGCCATTATTCAACCAACGTTCAGCGCGGAACGTTCCGCAGGTGTGTCCCTACACTAAATTAATCAGGATAACTTACAAAGCTGAGACAAAAAAGGCTGAGGCACAGCACTGCTATCACGGGAGTGAATCCGCGCAGCTCTGATTTTCAGCCCCACCCTACTTAGTCCAATCATTTTAGGGTTTGACCCTAACATTAATTCATCTATCGCTGAAACTTTGCAGTGTGATAAAGTAAAGTATACTGATTACGGATTACAAATCATCTAGGTTGTTTTTTACCGGTCCTAGATTTTTTGTCAACCTTAATCTGTATACTTTACTTAATCACCCTGCAAAGTTTCAATGATAGATGAATTATTGTTAGGGTGTCCATACAAGGAAACTCTAAAATGATTGGACTAACTCCCTAAGTATGTAGTACTAGATAGTCTTTCTTATAATGTGCCCTAAGGTCTTGAGTGGGAGATGAGGAATTTTTGAAATGCCTCTTCCATGCACAGACAGAGATGCTATTATTGAACTCGTATTCAACTCATTCTTCTTATTATTGGTGTCAGAGTTTTTTCAGACCGCCTTACTGCCTCTGACGTGGTGTTTATGTAACTACTGCTACCATCAGAGATAGTTGCTGGGTTTAACGGCTTAATGTGCCATCTTAAGCACGGCACCATCGTTCTTTTCAGACAATAAGGTGATTCAGCCTGCAATCTCCTACTATACGTTCTCGAACGGGATGAAATAGTGACTGAAATTATGATAGGAGACTGATGAGAAAGTGGAACAGGTAAAAGAATTTGTATATATGGTATGTATGTTTACCAGAGATGGTACGTGTGATGGAGACATAGAGAGGAGAGTGAAAGCGGGAAATAGGATTAATGGAGCGATGCACACATTCATGAAAAGTCATAATGTGTCCAAAAAGGCACGTTTGGCAGTTCACGACGGTGTGCTGGCAGTTGGCACTAACTTTGACGTATGGCAGCGAATGTTGGGTATGGCAGAAGAGGAATGAATCAAGGATAAATGCCATTGAAATGCGTTTTTTGCGCAGTATGTATGGTTTGCCTTTGAATGATAGAATACGAAACAGTGTAATTACAGAAAAATGTGGACTGAAAGAGGATAATAGTGACAAGGATTGAAAAGGGAATGCTGAGATGGTTTGGTCATGTGGAAAGGATGAGTGATAGTAGACTGACGTATGAAATATATAAAGCAAGTGTGAATGAAAAAGTCGAAAGGGGTCGCCCTAGAAGTACGTATGCAGACCAAATTGGCAGCATACTTAAGAAGGGCCATATCAAATGTACCCGAAACAGACGAGCGTGTATGAAACGACTTATGACTGTGGAAGAGGCAAAAGAGGTATGTCAGGATCGTTGCCGATGGCGATCAATTGTCTCTGCCTACCCCAATGGGACACAGGCGTGAGTATATGTATGTATGTATGGCACCTAAAATTTATAATAAAATCCCTAAAAATATAAGAGAATGTATTGACATTTCAGTATTTAAGCGGAATTTAAAAGACTACTTAATTAATATGACATTTTATTCAGTTAGTGACTTTTTAAACCACAATGACATAATTTAGATTGTAGCAAAGGCGATTGTAGTTGACAGTATAATTGATTTATTTATTTGTTTGTAAAATAATTATTGTTGACATTTGGTATTATTATTGATTTTGTTATTAATATGGTTATTGTTTGCATATTGATTTTATGTAGCTTAATGTTTTGTGTGTGTAATTTACTATATTATTTTGTATGCCATCAGGCGGATCACAGTGAGACCTATATATTTGTAAACTTATTATTACTTTAACCTGTGTATCACAAATAAATAAATTATGAATTATGAATTATGAATTATGAATTATGAATTATCTCCTAACCAACTGGGCAAAAAACGCACAAAGTTACGTCATATTATCACTTGGTGCTCCACTTACAACATGTAATAGATCTCGTTGAACATACTTACAATTTGGGAATATTAAAGTCTTTTTCACAATCATAATCTTCGAAGAACTCTGGCATAATTGTTCTGATAGTGCAGATCTTATCCAGACGCATCTTTGCAATTTCCAGTGATCCTTTAGCCATTATTAAACCACGTTCTAAGTAGCCTCTGCCTGAAACATGAGTAACAAATTAATTTAAAAAAGCCGTGGCCGATGGCCAGTGGCGCGTAACCTTGCCTGCCGCCCAAGAGACGATTGTTCGATCCCCGTCAAGCCTCCGTTTTTTGGAATTTATGTACAATTTGTAACACCACGGTTTTTCGGTGATGGAAAACAGCGAGAGGAAACATGCACGCTTAAATTTCGGGGCATTTATTATACCCACTATCTATTATGAGTAGCACTGACACGGACAGAGTTTCGGTACCTACTAGCGAAACGTGGATGTTCTGATGTTTCAGAATAATCTGTCTACCTCCTCTGCGAAAATATTTGTGAGCATTATGCTAATCCTCGTGCTAAAATTCCTATGTGCATTATATACAGGGTGTAACAAAACACCGTAGTAATACTTAAAGGGGTGCTTCAGCCCATCAAACGAAACAACTTTCACTACGGAGACCAGAATAACCCTAGATTGGATGGATCGATTACTAACCCTTTTTGTCTCATTCACTGCCTACGAAGGTGCTAATATACCTCATAATATACTAAGATCAAAATTAAACTTTTTTTTTTAATAATCATAAAATGTAATATTGTACTTACTGAAATCCTTTTTGACAAAATGATCCTGCTTCTTCACCCAATCATCAAGTAAATAAATTGTTTTATTAAGATCTTCAGGGTTGTCGAAACCGGCATCTTTTCGTACCTCCTCTAATACGTTAGGGTTGAAGTGTAACAGTTTATCTTTTGGTATACGCTCCATCGTTTTTTACAAAGTGTCGACTATTCCCACCTAAATTGGATAAAACAATATAAAACTTAGTTCACAGTCATGCTTATAAGTACAACAAGTAGGAAAAAATTTGGCAATGAGCAAGTCTAGAAATATAGTACAGTCTATTCCAACAACATTGGCATAGGACGTAAATACAACTACAAACCTTCTATCAGTCAAAAACTAGATGTGCAAAATCCTGTAAAATATTATCCTTTGATATTTTTAAATAACAATTGCTCACTCAAAGAATAAGATTAGATTATACATCGAAGTACCACCCAAACAACGACTGGGTTACTTGTCCTCACCTGTTTAAGCCAATCCTGTTGAAATTGACACTAATCACTATAGTCTTGTTGACCTTCAAGATGGAAAATAACTTTTTAGAATGGTGGAAGCTGGTAAATCGAATTAATATACTTATAAATGTAGTAGGGAAGGTTTTTGTTTCGGAACCGGCTATAACTGCTCCGATTTGTTTTTTTTAATGTCCCTAATTTAAATCATTCCAACCTTTATAGCAGGGGTCGGCAACCTTTTAGCAGGTAAGGGCCACATCGTGGCAAAATCAACCTTGTTTCATAATTTTGTAATAGTGGCACGTAGCGTCGATTTATGTCGCCCCAGGACAACGTCTGAATTTGTCACCTACTGAATATGCACATGAAAAAAATACGGAGCGAGTGAAGCGAGCTCGAAATTTTGTAGCACAGTATTCCAATATTTCGGATTATAGTCAGAAATTCAGAACTCTTTTGGTTCATTCAAACCAAAACAGAAATTTAGAGCGAGCTAAGCGAGTTCAACCTTATCACCGCAATGCAAATTGGTTGGAATCAGAGCTCTTTTAGCACAAAATGTATTTGCACCTAAGTAAAAAGTAACGAAGACCGAGGCCCAACCCATTCTTAGAGTAGAGTTTAAGGGGCTACCTGCCGGTTTTGGGTAATTTTGTAACCATTTTATTCATTAACTATGGCACTTTTTGAGCTGAAATTTAAACTGAACCATCTACAGGATATGAGAAGTGATATGGTTTTTCTAGAAATCGATTTTAATGAATAAAACCGAAGAAAAGGGACTCTAAATTCACCCCTTTTTTTCCAGTTGTAACCATTTTACTCTTACATTTTTAATCGGAACAAAATGAAAATTTACTATATTGTTCACAATACAATTTAGAATGATGTGGTTTTTTTACTTTTTCGAAATTAATAAAAAATCATCGATTTTTTCAAAGAAAACAGCTAAATTCTGACCGGAGCCACGCGCTCTTTCTCATCGGTTAGTATGGAGAGTGAGTGAGAGGAGAGTGGTCCACGACGGATATGCCTTAATATAGCGTTAAATTGTGTACAAAACATAAAAGCAGCAGGAGATGAGAATCTTTATATAGGGTGAAATCGATATCATTAGCATCCTTTTAAACTGAGAGTCTACTATAAAGTTTATAGTATAAAAATTGACGCTTTGAAACTATAGTAGATTTAACACGGAGGGCAGGAAAATAACAAAGGTCTCAAATGTCGGCTTCGCCTCGGTCAACAATAACATGTGATTATGCGATCATGTGATCTGAGGCTTGCTTATTTACTGCCCGAGGTTAGTATACTATTTTTCTACTCGACGGAGGTAGAAGGCGGCAACTTCATTTAGTGCAGCGTGCAGCGGATTCATTTCTGGATCGTGTTAAAAAATAATTGAATTTAATTGCTTAATATTCAAAATAGAATCAAACGTTTGTATGGAGCGCACTCACCAACAAATATTACCTGAAGGTAAAACGCCACAAAAGGTTTATTCGTCCCAGTCTCAAATAAATGCCGCAATGTAAAGAGCATGTCCTGTTTTTACCAGAATTCGCAAGTTGTAGAGCATTTAAAAAAAAAAATTGGGTTTCTAATTTTTACATGACTAAAGCGTCAAGGTTGTAGGATTTTAAATTACGGACATTTAAAACTAAAATCATTAAAATCGGAGTACCTAAGTTAAACAGGTTCCGAAACAATAGACATTTTTAATCTGCCGCTCTTCCACAAGAGCCCTTGTTAACGAGCCGGTTTTCCGCCGGGGCTACACACGGTTTTAAACCATGCCTACGTCCGGTCAGTTATGTATGGGACACTATGAAGGTTTGTTAACGTTGCCGGCCCTAGCGACGGTCCGGGCCCGGCGCGCGCCGTGTCTTCGTCCGGCGCGCAGTCGTGTATGGCAATCTATGAGAGCTTGTTGTGCGCACGAGCGCGGTCCCACCTACCTACGCGTTTCTGCTTAGCATTAAGCATGAACGTGAAGTATTTAATGTACGTGCGGACAAAACCATGACAATCGACCGAATGAGGCCGCACTTCAGCCGGCTAGCCACCGGGTACAAACCGTGCTCGTGAACAAGGTTTTCCAGCTTCAGCCCGGCGCCCGACCGGATAGAAAACGTCTCGTTAACTAGGCCTAATACTTATGAAACAGTTTTGTTACTGACTGACAGATAACGCACAGCCTAAACCAATAAGATAAAGATTCTACGGACGATGAAGGGGTGAAAAAGGAAAAAGAATAAATTGTTTTTTTTAATCTAACTTCACACTGACTAAGTCGCGGCGAGCAAAAGCTAGTTAATTCAATATTAAGTAAATGAAAGATTACTTATAATCACCCAGTCGTTATCATAAGTCTGTTACCTTCGTCAGCGCATTAGCTTAGATATTCAGAGGGGGAATGCTGCCAGTGTTCTAGCGACCGTCCCACAGGGAGAGGTTTTGGAAGAGTTTTATAGATTGTAGAATTAGATTATATTATTAGATTGTAAATTTCTATAAAATTGACGAAGCTTGTTGCGAAACGAGTTCGAGTTGTATATGTTGTCCAAGTTGTTGACCTGAGTTGTTCGAGTTGTTTATGTTGTCCAAGTTGTTGACCTGAGGTGTTACTGTTGTCTGAGTTGATTATGATGTCCGAGTTGACAAGTTGTACATGTTGTTAGAGTCGGCCAAGTTCACCAAGTTCGAGTTGCACACGTTGTTTGAGTTGTTCATGTTGTTCGAGTTGTTTATGTAATTATTATTGTCTAGAATCGCGAGTAGGAAGAAACACGTTTGTGTCAAATTGAAGACTGCGTGGAATAGAGAATGTGTTTATGGCAGTTGTGCGCGGAATCCATATTGTGTAGAATCTCGAATAGGCGGAAAAGCGTTTGTCCAGAACTCAGATCAATCCGTTGATTTTTAGATACTTTGGTTCTCAGAATACTAATATACCGGGGGAAATTGATATCATTAGCATCCTTTTAAAATAAGAGTAAACCCATCAAATTATACTATGGGAGCAAACCAATCGGAGCAACAACAAAATCAGCTGTCCCAATACTAAACTGCACCCGCCGCCGCTGCCTACATGACTCAAATGATGGGACAGCAGATTTTTTTTTCGGGCTGATTGGTTTGCTCCCATCCATAGTAAAAGTTGTTCAGTTTTATGGATAGACTAAGTTTAAAAGGATGCTAATGATATCAATTTCACCCTGTAGTTTTTACTCAAGCAAAAATATTTTTTTTTTCATTTATTAACAGAATAAAAATCACTAGAACAAGTTCTAACTATTTTTGTTTATTTTATAATTTAGTCTTAAATAAATGATTATTTTATAATTATCGAAATAATAATTTACAATTAAAATAAAACACTTCACATGAATTTTGGTAGCGTTAAAAAGAATTCCAGAACAAAAATAAACGGTAAATTTATATCGTATACTGGGTGTTAGTAAAAATAAGCATTTAACACTTTTAAGGGGGTTGCTTAAACCATCAAACTGAACAACTTTCACTATGGGACCACCATAGAAATCGCGAAAAAAAAAACAGCTGTCTCATACATTTACCACGAGCATATTTGTAGTTTAGTATGGTAAATCCCATTTTTTCCGCGATTCCCATTCCCATTCTATTCCATTCCAATTTTTTTTCCAATTTTTTTTTCGATGTTGGTCCATAGTAAAAGTTGTCCAGTTAGATGGTCTAAACCACCCCCCTAAATGTTTATTTGTATTTTTGTAACACCTTGCATAAGGAGATAGAAATAGGTACACTGAAGTTCCGAAGAAAACCCAACATTGAAGTTTTTAATCAACACTTAGAGATCTAAAACTGCCCGGCATCCCCATGTACTCCTCGTTGAAAGCCCCCGCTTGTCTGCGTGACTCGTCAGTGCGAGCTCTGCACATTTCCCTCCAATACTCTTTGAAATCTTCGGAACTCAACTCTTTGACCCATTCAGCTGGAAACATACAAATAATAATATCATCACCATCATCACATCAGTCGGTAGAATTCCACTGCTGGACAGGCTTCCCTCAAGGATCGCCACTGTTCATTCCGGTCTGTTTGGGTAGTTGCCTATCTGTTTAAGTGATATTCAGATCATCTCCGTTCTTCTAAATATACATTTAGCAGTTAATGCCGGATAGTTTCGTCAGACGGTACTCCGTCTAAGAACTAGGTATTCGTTCAGTCAGTCAGGGGCATATTGAGGCGACCTGAAAATTATCTGACAGCCATGTTGACTAGGAGTATGGCCCATTCTATCTCACTATAATTTGTGGTATAGTCTTTGCTCTGCAGCAGTATTCTACAGGTTATAAGTATAACTTAAATATATTTGTATAATCTTTACTAAAATTATACCTAAATGCTAAATGTTGTCTGTCGTCTGTACGATTATCACCTTTTCACAGATGAACAGCTAATTCGTCCTTGATAAAAGGCCAGAACATAGCTTCCATCATGAAAAAAACATAGTTTAAAAATATATATTAAGGATTTATGATTACCATTTATTTCCTCAATAGACTTCTCTTCGCCGCCACCATATTCTACTGGAATAACTTCTCTAGGTACCAACTCGTAAAGTGATTCAATATCTGAATGCACATGAACTCTTTGTCTGAGCTTCGGACTCAACATAGACTTTACCATAGTTAGAAAGCCATCGATTAGTTTCGATGATGTTACTATGTGAATGCTTTTTACACTTGTTCCATGTCCTTTCTAAAAAAATACAACTGATTAATATGCTACCATAATAGAAAAGATATTTTTGGTTTTTATGCCTATCTTCGCCTCTTCTATTCGCGTGTGACGCGTCTTCTCTGCATACAAAAATACTTCTTCCAGCTATTATCAGAGAGCGAAAGCCGCGCTTGCCGTGACAAGTAGTATGGAAAAAAGTAAAGAAATTATTCTAGGCTGGGAGCTAGGGGCTAGAATAGAAGTGAGTGCTTCAACTGCTTATCATACCGCACAAGTCGTAATGAGACTTTATATGTAAATTGATTTGAACACGGCATTCCTTCCTGAAACTAAAGTTGCTAAATGTGAACATTGCTAAACTCTTAAC
This sequence comes from Agonopterix heracliana, assembly GCA_963693445.1. Classification (NCBI taxonomy): domain Eukaryota; kingdom Metazoa; phylum Arthropoda; class Insecta; order Lepidoptera; family Depressariidae; genus Agonopterix; species Agonopterix heracliana. The sequence goes on from OY856327.1 coordinate 7,420,309, forward strand.
CTTTCGTCTGTGGAGATTCCAGACACAAAAGATTTGTTATTGTCTTAGTCACGGATCCGTGACTCCCACAGACAAAGGGTTAAACAGAAAGTTGGTAGTTGTAGCTATGTTTCTGACCCCTCCAAAGTTACGGTCGTGAGTTTATTTATGTCTGTAGCTGGCTTTACCAGAAAACTGCCATAAATAGGTAGACTTAACTCTACCGGAATTCGATTTGTCGACTTATAACAAACTTTCTTAATTATTATTATTTGTAGGCTCGCTGAGCCTGTGTCACGTAGACCATCGCTGGTCCTTTGTGAACGCCCTTTCTAAAGTTCCTTACCAATACCCACTACGGCCAGAAATCGCAGTAGATTCCTGATAAGGACAGTTTGTATCTCATCTAGCGTCAAAACCTGCCTACCTAGATGAGTACTGCGTTTGTACATCATGGGGGGAGGTGCAGAGTTTCCATCTCCTCCTTGCAGAATCTGCAGCCGGTCGTATCACTTGAATTCAGTGTGTGCATGTGCTTGTACTCAACTTTCTAGTAAGGTCTGCTAAATGAAATAGTTGTCACCATATTCAAGCCAGTTACCTAGTCTCGTATACTTGATTTTAGCTAAGTTGATAGCAAAGAGATGAGAGAAATAATAAGCTGTTGAAGATTAGTTTTACTGAAGATGTAGATTGGCCAACCATTCTCTTATAATGTTTTGCGGACAGTTGAAAATGTTCTCTCTAATTATTAATCGATAATTGTATATTCTATTTCACGTGATCAAACGAGGTCACCTTACCGCGTGCGCAATCAATGTACAGTGGTTGGACCGATGTAGGTATGTCAAGTTTGTTGTTGGAGGGCTGAATCGAAATCCATTTCGAGATAGTTGTTTTTACCCGACAGAAGGATTGTGTTTTCCGAGCGTATGTGTACCGGTTGATTTTTTTTACCGTTCCGAAACTTTCAGGGGTAGTTCAGACCATCAAACTGAACCACTTTTACTATGGCAGAAAACCTGAAATCGCAAAAAAACAGCTGTTCCATAGTTCCAGTCGGGTAAAAACAATTAAGTCAGCTTTGTTAATCTAGGTTGATGCAAGTGGGACTGAGAATTTATAACTAAGGTGAGAACCCCATATTCTTCCTTAGACCAACATCCCATATACTGTATTCCATTTAATAGAAAGAAACTAAGTGCGTTCACACACGAAGACGCGCTGACGGAGCGGCAGATGTCAGTCCATAGAACCACACCCGGTGCGTCAATGCGTCACCGTGTGTGCTTCTACGTGCGGTTTCATACAACTCCTTGCTTCACAAATGACGGACTGACATCTGCCGATGCGTCAATGCGTCATCGTGTGTGAACGCACTAAGTTTAAGCCGTTGTACAGCGCACGGCAGATTTGTATGACACCTATTATTTTGCAATTTAATAATTGTATCAACATAAAGTAAATAACAAAATAGTAGTCACCAGAACTATAGTTATTGCTCCACGTAAGTCATTTAACCGTAAGTTCGATATAAAACTTGCGATATTCATTTTTCTTACATCGTATACTATAATATGCTTCTTAGAATAGTCTCTTGACCGAAGGTATTCACGCATCTGAAAGTATAAAACATGATCGGAATTAAGAGGATATAATTCGGAGCGCGCTCCATACAAACGTACTATGGTGATATTTTCAGAACTAACCAATTAAAGTCAATGAAATTTTGCAGAAACAATTTAGAAACAAATTTCTATGCTTGTATGGAGTCAGATTTTCGTTAAAATGTATAGTTTTAAAGTTGCAGTGCCGCAAAGATTTCCATACAAAACTTAAATTAATCCTAGCATTGAAACTGTATATTTTAAAGAAAATCTGACTCCATAGAAGCATAGAGATTTGTTTCCAAATTGTTTCTGCAAAATTTCATGAACTAATTGGTTAGTATTGAAAATAACACCATAGTACGTTTGTATGCAGCGCGCATTTTCGCTCTCGGAAAAAAATTCTCTTATGTCTGACATAGAAAATATTGTTAGTGAGACAATTATCTCGAAATGGTTTTAGATTTAGCCCTCCTAAAAAAAACTTGACTTAGGTACCGAATTGCGGATGGATTTAGTTGATAAAATAATATAATGCTACTATTATCCATAGTCTATTCAGGTAGAAGCTGTACTAGCTTTCATATAACACTGCAATCCTACTCGATATTTAGGCATCTTTTTTTTCGCAATTTCTTTGTTTTTTTCCATAGAGGATGTTGTTCAGATTGATCGTCTGATCATCCCCTTAAAAAACTGTCAGCATATTAAGCTGGACCCTGCATACAGACAGGGTGTAACAAATCACCACAGTAATATTTAAAGTTGTGGTTTCGACCACGGACCTGAAAACGAGATTACGTCCGTCTTTTTTTCAAGTCCGTGGTTTCGACCATCAAACTGAACTACCTTACCAAGCACGGCATCGCATTTTTCCGTCGCTCCATCCTTTTCTGTCACTCTGGAACGTCATTTTGCTAGAGCATATAAGATAGACGGAACGGAACAGAACGGAACAGCACGCCGCGTGCGATCGCGTTCTGAGCGACGGAAAAATGCGATGCTGTGCTACTCAAACGTAGTTCATCATACCAGCGATAGATGGCGTTTACCAGAGAGGGGTCCGAAGACAAAAATTTTAGTCTAAAAAGTAAACAAAAATGCGTGTCACTGAGTCAGACGCATCCGTTGACGAAACATTATGCTCATATTTTGTTGCTTACTTAAAAACACAAATTCTTACTATTTTATTTGTATTTTATTATCTGCAAGGTCGCCCGCCCCTGTCTCGTCAACGCCATCTATCGAGCCATTAGGAACTACTTTTCTTTTTAATGGCTTTCTGAAAATTCCTCATTAGGATTTATAACAAAACAACTTTTATAAAGCTTTCTAAAATAAATTGTGTCACAAATACACTATACTACAGATATTTCTCCGTGCACCACTGGAAAATGATAAAAATGTGATACTTACTACGACACCCCATCTTATAAAATTGTGTATGATTGACGAAGTGACGCTGTCCTTATCACATCTCGTCCAAAAGATTCTTGCGTTATCTTTCGTTTGTTTTGGCAAAACCAAACTAATTCTGAAAGAAAACAGAATGTCGGTCAGTTTTAAACGTTTTTACTAAACAACGTGGTACTAAAAAAATATGGATTTTGTCCGAAAACAAAGAACAAACATTTTTTAATCTTTTTTTTTTTAAACTTTTCAGTGCCATCACTTTTTCTCTGTATTTTATTTAATTTTAATTTTAAATAGTTTAATTATTGTCTCAATTGTCAATGCAAATTTTGTTACAATCTAAGTAGCTAAATGTACGGACACATCCAACGTTCCGCGCCGAACGTTCAGTTGAATACGCGCGCAACGCATTTCCCTATACCGGCGACACATCAGTTCATTACGTGCCATTTTTCCTAGTAGACGTGTATTCAACCGAACGTTCGGCGCGGAACGTTCTGCAGGTGTGTCCCTACACTAAACGAATAAGGATAAGCTACAAAACTGAGACAAAAGGTTCAGGCTCAGCTGTGCTATCACGCATGGGTTTAGTACATCACACCGAAAGTTAAATAGTCGAACACCAATTATATTGGTCAAGTGGAAGTGGAACAAACGAAAATGTTGGACCTTGCATGCTTCAATTTTTTTAGTGTCACATTACGTCCGTCCTTTTTTCAGGTCCGTGCAATTTATAATATAATTACGAAGATATAAGGCTTTTAAATTTTGTATGAATAACTTCAAAGCTCGATATCTTCGAAATTATTTTATAAATTGTAAATATTATTTGATACGTGCCACCACCTTAAGTAGGTATTACTAGTGTGTTTTGTTACATTCTGTATAAATCTCGTTGAACACACTTACAATTTGGGAATATTAAAATCTTTTTCAAAATCATAATCTTCGAAATACTCTGGCATCATTGTTCTGATAGTACAGATCTTATCCAAACGTGTCTTTGCAATTTCCAGTGATCCTTTAGCATTTATTAAACCACGTTCTAAGTAGCCTCTGCCTGAAACATGAGTAACAAATTAATTAAAAAAAGCCGTGATGGCCAGTGGCGAGAAACCTTGCCTGCCGTCCAAGAGGCGATGATAGCCCATACGGAAGAGAGCTTGCACCACAATCATGAGGCGGCGGTTCGATTCCTGGACTGTACCACTAAGTTCTTCGGAATTTATGTACGGTTGTATTTATCATTTACTAGCTCGGCGGTGAAGTAAAACATCTTGAGGAAACCTGCATTCCTGAGAATGAAAAGAAAATACCCCAAGTTCGGAGGTAAGCGTAAAATATGGGTGAGTTTGGGGCGAACACAAAGAACCAGCGATGGTCTAAGTGTTACATAACGACCCTTGCTTGCAATAGCCCAACCACAAATAATAATAAATAAGAGGCGATGGTTCGATCCCCGTCAAGCCTCAGTTTTTTGGAATTTATGTACAATTTGTAACAACTGAAAGAAAACAGCGTGAGGAAATCTGCATGCTTCAATTTAGTGGCAGCGGGCTCATTCCCCGTCACACTGGACAGAGTTTCGATACTAGCGAAACGTGGATGTTCTGATGTTTCAGAATATCTCTGTTTACCCCCTTGGTGAAAATAGTTGTGAGCATATGCTAATCCTCTTGCTAAAAGTCCTACGTGTATATACAGGGTGTAACAAAACACCCTAAGTAATACTTAAGGGGATGCTTCAGCCCATCAAACTGAACAAGTTTCAATATGGAGCCAACTTCGAAAAATAAATCAGCAGTTTACAGCTCACTGGACAGAGTTTTGGAACTTGGTTGCTCTGAGTTTTCAGAATAAGCAAGCAATAATGTTGTAACAAAATATTGTGTTCGTCGTCGTCGATAGAACTTCACAGTCACGAAGTCACAGATCTTCAGATGATGCTTGCAGTATTGCAAAATACTTCACAGTCACAAAGTCACAGATCTTCAGATGATGCTTGCAGTATTGCAAAAGACTTCACAGTCACAAAGTCACAGATCTTCAGATGATGCTTGCAGTATTGCAAAAGACTTCACAGTCACAAAGTCACAGATCTTCAGATGATTCTTGCAGTATTGGGTGTCGCAAAGAGGGTCCCACACTTAGAAAAATTTTAAGCTAATTTTATATGGAGCTGGGACTCGAAACTCTGGGAGCATACAATCGAAATTGTATGATCCATCGACTTCGTCGAATTTTGTAAACTTGTAAAATTTTCAAAAATGTTTTTTTTTTTTTTTGCATGCGGAAGGGTGGGTTTATGCCTACCCCAAGGGTTCGAAAAATAAGCTATTTCTTCGCTAGTATTCATCGTTATCTAGATATTTTATAAATTATGATTTTTATAATTTGTAAATTTCAAGGTCATGCATTGACCTTGTACCAGAACCGAAACAGGACGTCCCACTTCATTACTCGGTTAGGTTAGCAAGGAGCGAAGCGACGAGCATGTTAGGTATCTTGTGAACCACAGCCAGAACCGAATCGCTAATATTTACCCAGTCTACCCAAAAACTTTCCTTTTAATTAAACCCTCCATTTCATGTTCAAGGTCACAGCTTGAAGGACACCAGAGGTCACGCGTGGTGACAAATGTAACCTTTAGACAAAAGCAACCATTTCATGTTCAAGGAAAATGTCAATGACTTTGAAGGTCACCAGAGGTCACCCGTGGTGACAAATGAAACCTGTAAACAAAGCAACCATTTCATGTTCAAGGTCAAGATCAATGACCTTGAAGGTCACCAGAGATCACGCGGGGTGACAATTGAAACCCTGTAAAAAAGCAACCATGAAATGGTTTATTTTGTTGAAAATTTTCTGAGTTCTAATTTTGTGTGGGACCCTCTTTGCGACACCCCGACCCAGTATTGCAAGAGTCATCTCTGAGGATTGGTCTAAGGGTTGAACTACATCAGGAAACACGGCATCGCATTTTTCCGTCGTTCCATCCTTTTCTGTCACTCAGGAACGTCATTTTCTGGAGCATGTAAGATAGACGGAACGGAACAGCACGCCGCGTGCGATATGCTCTAACAAATGACGTTCCTGAGTGACAGAAAAGGATGGAGCGACGGAAAAATGCGATGCTGTGTTACGTGGTTTAGTTCAACCCTTAGGATGAACATGGTCTAAGACTAACACCCGTATTCTTAGTTGTTTTCTTGACATTTCCTCACTCGAGTGGAGGATGTTTTTGACGTAACTTGTATGACAAAAATGTCAAAAACGTCCTCGACTCGAGTGAGGGAGCCTCAAGAAAACAACTAAGAATACGGGTGTAAGATCATGGTGAATTGTTATACAAAATAGGCCTGCTGTAAAATGTTATAGTAAAAGAGTAATAGAGGTGGTGAACGATTACGCCTATCTTGTCGCTGAAGAAAGAATGTCATCGTTTCTTATCTTCAGCGAATAAGTCTGTGCGTTGTCTGTCAGTCTCGGAACTGTTTTATAAGTATAGATGAGTAGTTACCATTTTTGTCTCATTCACTGCCAACGAAGGCTTTAAAATACCTCATAATCCACTTAGCACTATCAACATTTAATCTTAAAACTAAATATTGTACTTACTGAAATCCTTTTTGACAAAATGATCCTGCTTCTTCACCCAATCATCAAGTAAATCAATTGTTTTATTAAGATCTTCAGGGTTGTCGAAACCGGCATCTTTTCGTACCTCCACTAATACGTTAGGGTTGAAGTGTAACAGTTTATCTTTTGGTATACGCTCCATCGTTTTTTACAAAGTGTCGACTATACCCACCTAAATTGGATAAAAGAATATAAAACTTATTTCAAAGTCATGCTTATAACTAGTTCAACAAGTAGGAATAAATTTGGCAATGTGCAAGTCTAGAAACGTACAGTCTATTCCAACAATATTGGCATAGGACGTAAATACAACTACAAACCTTCTATCAATCAAAAACTACGTGCAAAATCCTGGAAAATATTATCCTTTGATATTTAAATAACAATTACTCACTCAAAGAATTATATTAGATTTTACATCGAAGTACCATCCAAACAACGACCCCCTTGTCCTCACCTCGCCTTTAATTTTTGCCCTTCTGAATAAAAAATCGAAATTCATAATATTCTGGAGTCACCGACAGTCACCGTTGCCGATTTTAGTGACCGTTGACAAAGGCGAGCTTTTGAATCAGAAATTGTGTTTTCGTATATAAGATTGTTTACTCTCTTTATAATACGTTTTTTGGTGTAAAATAAAGTAAAAGTAATTTATTGCTTGATTGATATCGTAAAATTTCTGAGTTTTGATTGTGAGTGCTATTTTTTACTCAGTCGCTAAACGGGTGAACGGATTTTGATGAAATTTGGCACGGAGATATAATAATTACGTTCTGGATTAACACATTATGATACTTTTTAAGATCGGCTAGTTTAACATAAAAAAAATGAATTTTCGGCTTCACATGCGACCGTGGCTCCATCTATTTAGGTATATTTATATAATCTTAAGCCGTGGATTGTCATATATATTCAGAAGATAATCATTGTCAATAGTTTACCTATTACCCTGCGGCATATATTGTTTTCTATTTAAGCCAATCCTGTTGAGATAGACACTAAGCACCACACACTTGTTGACCTTTTAGATGTACCTAAAATAACTTTTTAGAATGAAGCAGGTACTAATAAATGTAGTACAGTGAAGGTATTTGTTTCGGAACCGAAAAATCGGAGCATACGATTTTTTTTTGTGTGTAAAAATATCCCGAATATAATATAGGGTCCAACTTAATATGCTGACACTTTTTTAAGAGGATGATCAGACCATCAAACTGAACAACTTTCTCTATGGGACCATTATTGAAAGCGCGAAAAAAAATCTGCTATTCCATACAAAACTGCAAACCTACTCGAGCCAAATGTAAGGGACGGCTGATTTTTTTTTTCATGATTACAATGTTGGTCCTATAGAGAAAGTTGTTCAGTTTGATGGTCTGATCATCCCCTTAAAAAGTGTCAGCATATTAAGTAGGACCCTGTATAAAACATTGGTCATGGTAGGTGGTGGTTTGGCGTTGTCATTGGTATGCTTAGGCTTAGGATAAATATTATTCCACCTAAGTAGCATAAATCTATTATAATAAGTTCCCAATTTGTATTTTCTTGTGTTTTAAGTTTTTATTATGAATAAAAGATTATATTATTATATTACATTATTATTCCAACCTTTACAGTTTAAAAATTGACGCTTTGAAATTATAGTAGTTTACACTTTAAAAATTGACGCTTTGAGATTACACACCGAGGGCAGGAAAATAAGAAAGGTCTCAAATCTCGGCTTCGCCTCGGTCAACAATTACATGTGATCATGCGATCTGGCTTTCTTATTTACTGCCCGAGGTTAGTATACGGTACTATTTTTCTCTTCGACGGAGGTGGAAAGCGGCAACTTCATTTAGTGCAGCGGGACGAAAATTGACGCTTTCCGTCCGGAGGGGAGAAAAGTATATAAAGCCTGATCAGAAATATAAAAAACCTGGTTTGGGGGCGCTGCAATCGACTATATAACCTTTGATGTCAGTGTTCCAAGTACAAATATTAGTTCCAATGATTTTCCGCAACATGGCGAGGTTTTTTATTTTTCTGGTCGGTCTTTACAACGGAAATCTGACAAACCAAAGACAAGGATTTTAGTTTCTGGATCGTGTTAAAAAAATCATTGAATTTAATTGCTTAATATACAAAATAGAATCAAACGTTTGAATGGAGCGCACTCACCAACAAATCGTCGGTGTTTTGTAGAAAGGGCGAAAGCGCCATATCAATATTTTTACAGGAGAGCAGTTTTTAAGTTTCAATGTGGCACAATCGCCCTTTTATAGAAACAAATGGTTGATATTCGCCGTTACACTTATTGAATTTCACCGTTCCCGTGGTCTTTTATAGGTACGTCGTTTATACAAATCTGTAGAAAAACGGGCCACTGTTCGAACTGACCAAAAAAACGTTTTTGCGAAAAATGGTTTATTCGCCCTTTCTACAAACCACCGACGAAATATTATCTGAAGGTAAAACGCCACAAAAGGTTTATTTCATCAGCCAGTCTCAAATAAATGCTGCAATATAAAGAGCATGTCCTGTTTTTACATGAATTCGCAAGTTGTAGAGCATTTAATAAAAAAAAAAACTTTTTTTGGGTTTCAACTTTTTACATGAAAATAAAAATTAAAATTTTAAACTTTTACTTGGGTTGTTTAGACCATCAAACTGAACAAATTTCACTATGGGACCAACATCGAAAAAGTGGAAAAAAAAAACTGTCCCATATTGTAGTTTAGTATGGGAGATCTGATTTTTTTTTTCGCGTTTCCGTTATTGGTCCTATAGTGAAAGTTGTTCAGGTCGATGGTCTAACAACCCAAGTAAAAGTTTAAAATTTTAATTTTTACTTTTGTAACACCTTGTTAAGGGTCCTTCTTAATCTTAATACGCTGACGGTTTTTTCAGGGGATGATAAGACCATGAAACGGAACCACTTTCTCTAAGAGGCCAACATTGAAATCGCGAAATAACTACCAACGTACGCGACCACATTTTGTGATTTTGCTATTCTAAAGAGATGCTTCGACGCACAGTGAAGAATGGAGAACATAACAGATAATAGAATAGAGATTTTGAAAATGAGTCATGGAATTTCTCGGCTGTGGTTGAGTCGAGGCAGACTTCTTGCTTACCAAGAAATATTCGGCAAACGCATCATTGTAGAAAACTAGAAGCAGAGGTCTTTATTGATGCTGATGATGTTGATAAAATAGACACACGACATACTTCATATTTGATGAGACATGGACTAAAGTCTCTGGTCTTGTTTGATTATGAGTAAAGATCCACCGACAGGCAACGTCAAAGAAAATAAACCACTCAGATCCACAAATCGTTTCACTCTGGCCGGATACACCAGGACTGAAGCATGCAAAAGAACTTGTGACCGGCTTGTTAAACAGACATAACTCGGATGCCATCAAGTCAAACCGCAGCGGCTTAAGGCGTAATAGTAGGTGGAAATACCTCGAAGGCATCTTTTATTTTTCATTTTACGACTAGATTTATACAATTTACCGAAACTAAAGTCATACCTCAGTATTTTTGGATAGTTTATCTAGTGAAACCTTAAACTGAATACACGATTGGAATTACTTCACTCGATAGAAAATCGTCACAAAGATGAAGTATTTTCAAGCATTTTTAAAAAAAAATCTCATTTTAGAAGAACTTAAAATAGTATCCGATTTTTGCACCATTAGTTTACTTAGTTTCCTTACAAAAGTACTTTGGTTAGTTCTTTTTAATCGAAATTACGGCTCACGCACACACTTTTCGGAGCGCTGGGCAATCGCGTTTCTCATAGAAAATATTCGTCGGGACCTATGGCCCCTATGGGTCCTGCAAGTTAAACAAACATCTACTTACACAGAATGAGGCTTGATGATTCACCCACTTGCAGATTCTGCTGGCCATACACCTCTTCTGAGAATGCTAAGTGCTCATTCACAGCAGAACTCGCCATCTGGGAGGGTACGTGGTAACACCTACTGACATTAGGGACCTCCCCTCCAAAAGCATAACACGGTTCATAAAGTCCATGAAGTCCAAGAAGGAAAATGTGTCTTGGGCGTTATTCAATAAAAATAAAACCGGTCAAATGCGAAATACCATACCACCACACAACATCATTATTAACCTACAAAAAAGTTTTGTTTTCTCCGAGACCTTTAGCATGTGACCGACTCACACTTGGCCGGATTTTCTTATTTGTTCTTAGAGTTTTATCTATAATCTGTACTAAAATATTTTAGTTTGGTTGATGGCCGCGCCAAAAACAACGGCGAAAAATAAGGCGCCAACCTTCCATATAAAACCCGCATTGTCTTTTCAATCTGTCCTTGTTACCTTGTTTTTTCGTTTCAAAAATTAAATTAGTATCCTATACATCGTCGGATATACAAGGTGTTTCATAAGTAACAATAAATTTAAAACTGAACAACTTTCTCGATGTTGGTCATCGAATCGCGAAAAAAATAATTTCATATCCCATACATATTTTAGCTCTAGTCGATTTGTAGAGCATAGAACATAATTTTTTTTTTCCCCGATTTCGATATTGGTCCCATAGTGAAAGTTGTTCAGTTTGATGGTCTACGCCACCCCCTTAAAGGTTTATTTGTAGTTTTGTAACACCTTGTATAGTAATATCGTAATAAGTATTAACAATCGAAAGATTGCTAAAAAATAATGCATCGCATTTGGTTGTTTGGCCCGGATTTTACATATTATGCAGTTTTTTTTTTTTTTTTTTTATTCTGATGACTAAGATGAACCAAAATGTGTTTAGTTCAGTGTAGCATATTTAGTGTTCTTTTGCACGATTTTCTTTCAATGTCGGAGGCGGCGAAGACGTCTACCGCCCGCCGGCACGGCCGGACTCTTGTGCCGGTCAACGACCCCCGACCCCCGATCGTCGTCGCGTCGGTCGTCTTTACCACGATTTCTTCCTCAGTCAAGCTCGACATTCGTTCGTTCGGAATCGGAACGCACTATACTCCATTCAGGAATTAGAGCGACAAAATGTAAACAACGGTGATACCAGTGTGGAAAATACCATCTCGAGATGGAAGAAAACTTATCTCCGGAATGAATAACAGTAAATTATTTACTCTACCTGCCAAGGATTACGACAAATGATATGTTAATTGTGTATGGAATATAATTTAAAAATACGCAAGCTATAATTTATTTTAGATAAAAAGAAAGCGTGACTGTAAATATTTTATTTCGTGGTCTGGCAACAATCAGATATTTGAGACCTTTGGTTCGTTTTAACAAAGTTCTTTAAGAGAAATATTTTTTATTTTGTAAACGCATCTCTTGATTGTTTAATACCTTCGTCTGAGTCCGTACGCTATGTGCGGATGCTACGTATAGCACAAAAAGCCCACACAGACAGAGAAGCGGGCTACATAACATAATTTAAAAATTTCATTCAAATTGTCACGATTGTTTTTATTATTTATAGATAGATGATAATTTTTTAATGCCAACGCAATTTATTAAATGCCGTGCCGACATAATTGTTTTCTTAAAAAATGTACCAAAGGTTTCTGACCACGTAATGTCACTTTGACAGTGACGTTTCTTTGTTTACATTTTGTCGCTCTAATTCCTGAACGGAGTATACTTAACTGACATCCCTTGCACATTCACGCACAGAGAGTCAATGTGTGCGTGACATTCACTCACAGAGAGTCAATGTATGAGTGTCAGTCGCGCTTGGAGCAAGCGTTCTTATTCTTAGATAGTGAACTTTCTGTTGTACTCTTTGATATTCCGTGCCTGTGCTATAACTGTTCAAAAGTTATACTCAAAATAGGAAGGACAGTTTTTTTCTTACAAGAATAGGCTAATAAAATTGATGCTCCTTAGAAGCTGTTACTCTGTACGATACTTTGTGGCACGGCGGCGTAATCGGTCCTAATAGGTATTTCCAGATAATAAGTCCTAATAGGTAGATTTTTGGATACTTTGGTCTTTGATAAAGTTATATGTCAAGATTGACAGTCGAAGATACGAAAGCGTCGAAAAAAATTGGAACCAGTACTGGTTCCTAAACCCTATACATATACACGCACACATACATAATTTGTATGGCGCCTCACGCACACCAACCTATGAAACTTGGCCCCATTTCTTTTATACGGGATATTCGTGAGGCTCATTCTAGACATATACTTTTTCTAAGACTTTGGTAATAAAAAATTACATGAAACTTGATATCGTTTTTACTTATCTCAGTAAGTTTGTCATATATTAACAGAATAAAACAGGAATAAAAACACTAGACCAAGTTTTAACTATTTTTGTTTATTTTATTTATTTATTTTATTTATTGATATAATATGACAATACAATGTTGTAGATTAACAAATAATCGACGCACTATATACCATAACTGGTTTATGATTTTGTCTTAAATAAATGATTATTTCAAAAATGTTATTATTTAAGCGCAACTCATCCAGTCGCAAAAAGGGAAGATCGCTTTTCTTGTACTCATTAATGAGAGAAAATATGAGACAAATAGAATCAAATGGTTATCAGTAACGATTGATTGTCACGGTTGGATGAGTTGCGCTTAAGGCGTATCTGCCCTGGACCACGACTCTCCATACTAATCGATGCGAACGAGCGCGTGGCTCCGGTCAGAATTAAGCTGTTTTCTTTGAATAATTAGATGATTTTTTATTAATTTCAAGTTACCCAAAACCGGCAGGTACCCATTAAATGATTATTTTATAATAATTATAATAATAATTTACAATAAAAATAAAACACTTAACATGAATTAGCGTCGCGTTAAAAAGAATTTGAGAAAAAAAAAACTGTAAATATCGTATACTGGGTGTTAGTAAAATTAAGCATTAAAACCTTTTTAAGGGGGTTGTTGAGACCATCAAATTGAACAACTTTCACTATGAGACCAACGAAATCGCGAAAATAAAACGCTGTCCCATACATTTAGTTCGAGCAGATTTGTAGTTTAGTATGGTTCACATTGACTTACAATCTAGCGATAGACAGGCCCTTTCATAGAAGCAGCATATTCCACTTGAATGCGGTGGGCGCACCGCATTGATTTTCTTATGTCACTATGGCAATGACAGACCGCAATGTGTCATTTTATGTGACATGTTATTTGTTTGAACGAGCTTGTCTATTGCTAGAGTATTATGTCAGTGATGGTACATCACATTTTTTCCGCGATTCCAATGTTGGTCCCATAGTAAAAGTTGTCCAGTTTGATGGTCTAACTAAATGTTTATTTGTATTTTCTTAACACCTTGTAAAAAGAGATAGAAATGAATTAAAGATTTATTAATCTTATTAGTCCCAACATTGAAGTTTTTAATCAACACTAAGAGCTCTAAAACTGCCCTGCATCCCCATGTACTCCTCGTTGAAAGCCCCCGCTTGTCTGCGTGACTCGTCAGTGCGAGCTCTGCACATTACCCTCCAATCCTCTTTGAAGTCTTCGGAACTCAATTCTTTAACCCATTCAGCTGGAAACAAAAAATCATTTCATCATATCACCCGGTGAACGTCAACTGCTTAATATAGGCCTCCCCCATAAGATCGCCACAACGACTGGTCCTATGCTGCCCTCATCCAATGGGTTCCCACCGCCTTCACCAGGTTGTCGGTCCACCTTGTGGGACCACCCACGCTGCGCTTTCCGGTACGCGGTGGCCACTCGAGAACTCTTCAGCCCCATTAGCCATCAGTTCTGCGAGTTTTGTGCTTTGCCTATTGCCACTTTACTTTAGGAATACATCGAAAGAACGATTAAAAAACTAGTTTCTCCCTTATTTTTACTTTTTGTATTTGTTTTTATTTGTTATCAAATTTATTTATTTTATTTTATTGTTTTACCATATTCTGCAAAATGTCGACAGGCAAATTATTAAGATTCAGAAGACACCGCCCTCTGACGCTAGAAGTGCTAGGACTGACGGACGGAAAACGTACGCTCAGGAAAATAGGGGTCTCAGTTTCACCCTTCTTCGGGTACGGAACCCTTAAAAATGTAATTATTAATATTATGATTGCATCCGGAGAGGTGGACCAAGATTGCCAGAGAATGGGTTCCACAAGATGGTTGCCGACGTCGAAGAAGACCTTGATGAAGGAGCGATGATTTTGTATACATTCCTGCAACGGTTGGCCCGAGATGTTGTTGATATGGAGGATTAGTGAAGAGAGGAGGCCTTTGCCCAGCAGTGGGACACAATATAGGCTAAACAAAACAAAAAATATGATTACCATGTATTTCCTCTAAAGACTTCTCTTCGCCGCCACCATATTCTACTGGAATAACTTCTCTAGGTACCAACTCGTAAAGTGATTCAATATCTCTATGCACATGAACTCTTTGTCTAAGCTTCGGGCTCATCATAGACTTGACCATAGTTACAACGCCATCGATTAGTTTAGATGATGTCAGTACGTGAAGGCTTCTTAATCTTACTCCATGCCCTTTCTGAAAAAATACTATAGATTAATGTGCTATCATTATATAGACAAGATCTTGATCTTTGTCTTGGGATGACAGTGATCCCGCCAGTCATTTTGTGATCTTGGCAGTTTTAACACTGCCGAAAAATCAGGAACTCCAAAAACAATAAAAATCGCGGTAATAACCCGTTTAAATGATTAACTGTAGTGTGTGTACAAAAATATCTTTCCAATTACGATTTTCATGCTTATCGCTACTCTAGTATGATTTTTCTATTCACGTGTGACGCGTATTTACTACATACAAAAATACCTCTTCCCGTGCTTTTCGGAGACATTAAAGCCGCGCTTGCCGCAACAAGTAGTCTGGAAAAAAGCCGAGTCGCGCACAAGTAGAGATAAATCATACTACGCTGGGGGCTAGGGGCCAGAATGGAAGTGAATCAACTGCTTACCGTACCCATAGCAAGTCGCACCGATACTTTACATGTAAATTGGTGATAGATGGCTTTGGCTAGCCTTTTGCGTGCAATATTTTTTGACAGAAAGATCAAGGTCAACACACTCCAACACAACTCACACACTTCAATCGAAGTCTTAGTGAGGTTGCAGTAAGATTAGTAGATGAATTTGAAAAATGGCAAATAACGTTTCGTGATATAAAAATGTTTTATCGTTGTTTGGTAAATAAGATTGTTTTGGCATAACTGAATAACTGATGTTGACATTTTGTTTTAATTAGAAACATAATAGGTATAATTCAATGCATTTGCAAAATGACTACTTTCGATAAGTAAATATGTGTATGTGTATGTGTACCTTTGTTAAATCACTAGTTTGTGAAATGAAACGTTGTTAAACGTTACTTGATAAGTTAAGTTAAGTGATATTTGCTATAAGTATGTAAAACATTATAGAACTCACCTACGTATGTAGTTTGCAACATAATTCGGTAAGTCAAGTTTTTTTTTGGGAGGGCTGAATCGAAAACAATTTCAAGATAATTGTCTCAATAACAATATTTAATATATCAGAGATATTAAAATGAATGGATTACAGATATATTTATTTAAATAACGCCGTTTTTTGGGGTTGTGTAATATAAATACAACTTTCATAACGTTCAAATGATCTAATGAACCTAAGACATACTAACTACGAGCATAATATTGAAAAAAAAACATACATTCCGACGAGTAAGGTCGTGGTCACAGAACAATATAGGTATAGACATGGTAACGTCACCATAGTACCTGTAAACTTCTTGGCAAACTACAAATCAATCAGACCATTAAGAAAAAAAAATCAATTACAGCTTGGCCAAAAAGTGTAGAAATTAAATGAGGGCGCTGCCTCCACACAAGAACGTCAAAATCACGCATAACCTGGCAACACCGCCATACTCAAATTTTAGTTCCACCTGTTACCACGTTCATGACTTTATGGCCAAGCTATATGTTAGAATTTGAAATTGTGTAGGTATGGTGCTGTTCCTTAGACCAGTTGAGTTAGAAAAAGAAGGCAGGGGTTTTTTTTTTTAATTTAAGCAATGGCTTTTCTCCATAGAGTTCGAATGATTTTTTTCGCGACTACATTTGCCATTTTCAAATTACAGTTAAAATTCATTCATATTGATATAAACTCGACGAATTGCTAAAAAAATAAAATTAGTTTTATGAAATGAATTCTTCGATCCGTAAAGAACATAAAATATTGACCAAACAAAAATTTATATACTTACCGAAGTATTGTGTAAACATAAAGTAAATAAAAAATAGTAGTCACCAAAAAAATAGTTAGTGCTCCACGTAAGTCATTTAATCGTAAGTTCGATACAAAATTTGCGACATTCATTTCTCTTATATCGTATACTAGAATATACTTCTTAGAATAGTCTCTTGACCGTAGATATTCAGTTATCTGAAAGTATAAAAATGTTCGAAATAAGTACAGCTCCTACATGAGTCTAGAATTTGTATTTAATACAATTATGTTAATTGTAAATTAATGTAACACATTCACTGAAAAAATATAATTATAACCGAATAAAATAATGGTTTGTTAAATAAATTTAACAAAATTTTTGACGCGAAGTCGCGAACGTAAACGCGGGCGCATGGAAAAACATATTTAGGTAGTTTTGTTTAGTAGACTTTACTTGATTTTTGTTTGTTATTATTTATGTAGATTTTAGTTAAATCTGCCAGAATTAAGATTTATAACAAAACAATAAATAGTTTTCACATAATATACTCGTACTTACCTACTTATACTACTAAATATTTTTCTCCGTGCACCACTGGAAAGTGATAAAAATTTGATGCTTACTACTATACCCAATCTGTAAGCATTGAGTATGATAGATGAAGTGATGCTATCTATATCACATCTCAACCAAAAGATTCTTTCGTTATCTTTTGTTTGTTTGGGCATCACCGAATGAATTCTGAAAGGAAACAGGATGTCGGTCAGTTTTAAATATTTCAGTGCCATCACTTTTTCTACCTCTTTTTCTTTTTAATTAAAAATCAATTTACTTTTTCAACTGGCAATAGAAATTTTCTTACAATTGATGTAGGATAACCTACACAACAGACGCGTTCGGCTTGCGATTTAATTGGCCACATGGCTCCGACGTTTTATGGTGGTTTCGAGTGTGTAGTTTTGTTTAATAATAAAAACGGGGCTTTGAGATCGCCATATCCTATTACCGTTCAATATCGAATAATATATCTTCAACACTTGACACTGGCGAAATCTAACAAGGAAACGCCATTAAATAAAAATAGAATAGAAATAGAGACAAAAGGTAAAGGCTCAAGTGCAGCGCTGATTTTCAGCCTCTGTCTCCTCCCTAAGGTCTTGGATGGTAGAAGAGGAGATGAGGGTAGATAAATTATACACAATCCTTATTCAACTCATCGAAACGTGTTTAGCGATCTCGTTGAACATAATACTTACATTTTGGCAAAATTAAAATCTTTTTCAAAATCATAATCCTCGAAAAACTCTGGCATAATTCTTCTGAAAGTGCAAATCTTATCCAAACGTGTTTTTGCAATTTCCAGTGATCCTTTAGCCATTATTAAACCACGTTCTAAATAGCCTCTGCCTAAAAAAATTTTTAATTACTAGCTGTGCCCATAACTAAGCCCACGCAGATGGATGACTGACTTTTTATTGTGGTCAATATAGAGAGTTCCTAATCTTATTACCATAGGTATAAGTAAATTTTAATGTTTGTGGCATGTTACGTTTATCTGGAACCTGTCGTGTGTGGTATCAAATGAAAGGGCTTCGTGAGTTGGTTCCAAAAATATACTACAACATAACCTTTCAGCCACTTGTTTTCAAAAAATCCTAATAGTACTTACAAAATCTGTTTGCTCGTTCCTTAGCTAGAAATAACATCTCTTATAACAATCCTTTGTTACGCATGTGTAGAACATACGAGTATAACAACCACTGTAAAGATTTCGATATATTTCATCAAAATCGCAGAGTAGCCTGCTTGTCGGTTGTACCAACTTCGGTGAGCGTGCACAAGAGCTGCATGAGCCTTCCCCTTTCTACTATCGGACTTCCAGACACACCGCGGGATACCACCACTTCTTGGTTGATATCCCACGTATCCGCACTAAGCGCCTTTCTGTTTTTTTTGTATAATGCGCACAGCCAAGGAGTGGAATGCTCTGCCTGCGTCAGATGTTAGATGCATAGCATAAACATCATAAGCATAAGCATATGCTCACGACTATATTCCCCGAGGGGGTAGTCAGAGATGTTCTGAAACCTCAGAACATCCACGTTTCACCAGTAGTACCGAAACTCTGTCCAGTGTGACGGGGGGTGAGCCCGTCGAAATTGAAACATGCAGGTTTCCTCACTATGTTTTTCCTTCACCGTAAAGCCAGTGGTGTTAAAAATCGTACATAAATTCCGAAAAACTCATCGGTACTAGTCGGCCTGGACGGGGATCGAACCATCGCCTCCTGCACGGCAGGCAAGGTTACTCGCCACTGGACCACCACGGCCCTGAGATGTTAGATGTATTTTACAAATATTTAAATGCCTAACTATTTTCTCAATTCCCAACCAAAATGTTTACATTTTTAGATATTGTTGTGCGCAGTTATTATTGAGAGTCTATGCAATTTTAGCCCTATTCTAGATACAATATTTGTATAACATTATTGTTTTATGTTACTGTGCCTATTAAAATAAAATAAATTTAATCGAATTTATTATTTTTATATGTATGCCATGTTAGCTTAATCAAATTAAAGATTGAAAAAGTCGGGCGGCGAGCGGGATTCGAACCCACGACCTGCCTGAAAATAAGTTTAAAAAACAAAACATATTATATGTGGGCTCATCCGGGTAGGAAACGGCACGGTAAATTTTTGTAAAAATATGTCAAATAACTCTTAACATCCTCATATCAAAAAGGCAAAAACAATTTTAACCTTGTAGTAAGAGTATTTATCTTCAGTCGATTTTTTTTACGCGTGATAGACTTTTATTAATTAATTGAAATAAACATTATATTTTAAATTACTCACATATTCAATTAGTTCAGAAGATTAGTCTATGCATTGTCTGTCAGTTAAACACGGACGGAACTAAACAAATCAAATTATAGATTGAAAAATTTGTCTCGGGCGGGATTGAACCCCCACTCTTCTAATCCGGGAGAGTGCGCGTTATCCCATTTCGCTACCGAGTTCACTAACCAGAGAACGAAATTTTCAATCTGTCGGACGGACGGAACTGTTTTATAAGTACCTATAGATGATTAAGCCCTTTTGTCTCATTCACTTTCACTACCTACGAAGGTGTTAAAATACCTCATACCTAATCTACTAAGATTTAATCTTGAAACTAAATATTGTACTTACTGAAATCCTTTTTGACAAAATGATCTTGTTTCTTGACCCAATCATCAAGTAAATCAATTGTTTTATTAAGATCTTCAGTGTTGTCGAAACCGGCATCTTTTCGTACCTCCACTAATGCTTCGGGGTTAAAGTGTAACAGTTTATCTTTTGGTATACGCTCCATATTTTTACAAAATGTCGACTGTACCCACCGAAATTGGACAAAAAAATAAAAAACTTATTTTAAAGTCATGCTTATAACTAGTTGAACAGGAAGTATAAAATCTGGAAATGAGCAAGTCTAGAAACATAGTCCAGTCTAGTCCAATAGTATTAGCATAAAACGTAAACACAACTACAAACATTCGATCAATCAAAAATGTCATGTGCAAACTCCTGTAAAATGTAAATGTAAGCCATCAGCCGTAATTGGGTATCTTCAGTAAATGTCAGGTATCAATTATTTACCCTATATCCTTAGATCAAAATATAATTATTGGATAGGCCTTACACGAACATTTCAAACCCGAAAAATGAGGCAAAACAAATGAAAGGTTTACTTCAAATTTGTATGCAAGTGCCCTAGATTTGACAGGTAATGGCGCTAGTTTGTATGGACCAAGTGCACCATAGTGTGCTCCAACTTACCGTGCTTTAGGCCTATCCATTAATTTTATTTTGATCTAAGCCTATATCCCTGCGCCATATTTTGTTTTCTTTATAAGCCATCGTGTCAGAAACACTACACTACGCTCCAAAACACGAATAGCCGATGTTGGGGAAAAAACCGCCAGATTAAAGTGGGATTGGGCCGGCCATGTCTGTCAAAAGCACCACGAAAGGTGGGCAAGAATTGTCACGCCCTGGATCCCAGAAAACGGCGGGGTCCAGGTCATCCTAGGAAGAGGTGGCGGGACGATATGGATGCTTTCGATTACGCGTGGCAAGAACATGCCCAAGACAGGGATGGTTGGAGGATTCGAGGGAAGGCCTTTGCCCAGCGATGGGATGAATCGGGCTAGTAAAATAATAATTTAAGCCAATCCTGCGGAGACATACACTAAGCACTGCAGTCTTGTTGATCTTTTAGAATATGTAAAATAACTTTTAAGATTGCTGCATTAATCGTAAATAATAATCTATCCTTATAAAACAGTTCCGTGACTGAATGACTGACAGATAACGCATTGCCTACACCGATGAAGATAGAAACAAAGACTACAGTTTAATATACTGAAAGATAGAAACATGAAATTTGGAATATATTTTCTACGGAGAATGGCTCTAAAGTAGATTTTTCCAGTTCCTCACTTATTTGTTGGAATCTATACAGGGTCCAACTTAATACGCTGACAGTTTTTTAAGAGTATGATCAGAGTTCAGACTATCCAACTGAACAACTTTCTCTAAGGCACCAATATCGAAATCGCAAAAAAAAAAATCTACTATCCCATACATTTGTCTCGAGTAAGTATTAAGTCCAATCATTTTAGAGTTTCCTTGTTGACACCCTAACAGTAATTCATCTATCGCTGAAACTTTGCAGTGTGATAAGGTAAAGTATACAGATTATGGTTGACAAATAACCTAGGACCGGAAAAATTAAAACCTATAGTCAACCGTAATCTGTATACTTTACTTTATCACACTGCAAAATTTCAGCGATACCAGGGTGGTTAAATAGGGATGACGAATGATCCTGGAAATTCATATCAAATATCGAATTCCAAATTTTTATATTGATTTTATAATTCCGGTTGCGTTTTTACATATTCTTTCGTCCGATTACTATAATAAATGAAATTATGTTTCAAGAGTGTAATACCATCAATACACGTTACCGTTTGTGGACCTAAAAGGAATTGAATCCTTCAGTAACAAAATGTCAAAATGTTTTTTTTTTATTAGCATGTTTCATCCCACTGCTGGGCAATGGCCTCTCCCCTGCTGTTCCACTCGTTCCTGTTTTGGGCAACCTCTGTCCATAGT
Source organism: Agonopterix heracliana (assembly GCA_963693445.1). Classification (NCBI taxonomy): domain Eukaryota; kingdom Metazoa; phylum Arthropoda; class Insecta; order Lepidoptera; family Depressariidae; genus Agonopterix; species Agonopterix heracliana. The sequence continues at coordinate 7,442,261 of OY856327.1, forward strand.
CGTCAAATTTGTCCAGGTCATCACGCCAACTCTTCCTGGGTCGACCTGGACGCCGCCGACCGTTTTCGGGGATCCGGGGCATGATGATTTTTGCCCATCTCTCAGGATGCATCCGACAGACATGACCGTCAGTTTGGCGCTTTTCTCTCCGTCGTCGGCTATTTGAGTTTTGTAGCGCAACGTGGAGTTTCTGACCCGCTCGGTTCGTTTAACACCCAGAATTCTGCGCTCCATTGCTCTCTGACAAACCTTTAGCTTGGACTTTGGGCCTCAGTAAGGTAAGGTACCACGTTTGAGCTCCGTAAGGGTTGAACTCTTTGACTAATAATATGAGGAATGGTAACGCGTGTTTATTTCTACTAACAAACATTTCTGCCACTTTTTGAGGGACGAGGTGACATGCAACCACCACTTTGGATTTTAGTCCCCATAACTTTAGATTCTAATTTTGAATGTTGAAAATCATGAAAAGTAGTCTCGTGTGAACCCCAAACGTTCTAAGTTCGAAATTATAGTTTCGCAATTATAGGCTGTCTCGTTTAGCGATAAGGTATACAATTTAATGTAAATGATCATGATCAATTGATCTTATACCGTGGCAGAGGGGAAATGCACGCGGTCGTGCTATTGCGCGCTATTTGCGCTATATTTTATAAACAATTATAAAACTGTACCTAACTGAAGTGTGTCTGTACATTGACGATATTTACAAAAAAAGATTACGATATGGTTTTTAGGTATCCCTGACTCGAAATCAACCTTTTTTAGAAATTTTGTCGGTCTGTTTGTTTGTTTGTTTGTTCGCGCATCACGCAAAAACTACTGACCTGATTTTGATGAAACTTTTTTTGTTTGATAGCTCTTATGATCTGACTTAAAATCTGGTATATAATTTATGCGGACGTAGTCGCGGGTAAACACTAGTGGAATATAAAACAAAAGGCGATTGAAATACGTTATTATCGTCGTCTATCTCATTACGTCTATATCTCGTTTCATGCAAAACAGATGTTTGTATGACACTTCTTTACAATTTTTATTAAAATACGAGGTTATGACGTCACTTCTTTTATATCTGCCTCCAGCGTTAACCGTAAGTTTAAACACTTATATTTCGGTTATTTTTAAAGATATAAAAAAATGAATTTCACTTTAGTGTTTGAGACATCATACATTTTTAAATAAGAAAGAAATAAAAAAGATTTGTGGTCATCCCTTATTCGTGAGAGGAGCCTTTGCCCTGCAGTGGGATTCTACAGGCTATAACTTACTTTTTTTATCATCCCTATTACAAGACCCTAAAGTCCTCCTAGCCGTGTTCGGCAATGGTGACTTCGACTGCAAAATTGTATTATTGGTTATTTTAAAAGATTAAATAAATAAGACAAGACCTAATTATGGGAATTACAACTTTTTTCTCAATTATTTGTTAGGAAATCCAAAATAATAACACATATTCTTTGGTTTCTAAGTTTTTAATCAACACTAAGAGATCTGAAACTGCCCTGCATCCCCATGTACTCCTCGTTGAAAGCCCCCGCTTGTCTGCGTGACTCGTCAGTGCGAGCTCTGCACATTTCCCTCCAATCCTCTTTGAAATCTTCGGAACTCAATTCTTTGACCCATTCAGCTGGAAACATAAATAAAACTGGTCAAGTGCAAGTTGTGCTACTCGCGCGCTGAGGGTTCCACACCACACCACCACATAACATATTAACTTCGAAAAAAGTTTTGTTTTCTCCGTGACCTTTAGCGTGAGGTCGACTCACACTTGGCCGGTTTTTATTATTTGTGGTTATACTGTAGAGTTCGTTCTACAATCATATAAATTTTGACGTTTGTATGTACTACCGTTTTTACGATAGAGCGAGAAGAAAAAAAAATAAACAATGTTTATTGAGCAGAAAAAACTACAGAAAGTGATTTGAAGCCCTGAACCCCAAGATAAAGTATATGTATTTTAAAAATACTGTTATACCCTGAGTTTTGGGGTTCAGTCTCTTCCTCTGGCACAAAAGTTGGGCTTAGATTAAATTCCGCATTTAAACAAAGAAAAATAAAAATAAAGAGAGAGCCAAATCGCAATTACCACAGAATTAAGAATGCACAGACAGATGGACGGACAACTTAGGCTTAGGTCTCGTTTTTACCCTTTGTGAATGGAATCCAAAAAATATATTATGAAGGGAGGTAAGAGGTGCTCGTTGGCGAAGTGGAGCTTTGGTATTGGAATCGATCACCGAAAATAAGCAATGACAGTTCCGGTAAATAAATAAATAGCGCCGACTCCTTGCCCGCCACGCCACTTAGGCCCGATTCGACCAAACGCGAGTAAATTTTATTCTTAGATTAAGTCGCCGGTTACTCTAGAGTAAACTGATTTTGCGTTTAACCAACCCTAATCTATGAATACAAATCTATGAGACTAAGGAAATGTCAATGTCACGTAACTAAAAAAAATTTAATAAAAAGAAACCTAGCAAATTAAAACTATCTATCTATCTATCTATCTATAACGTCACGCCTCTTTCCCATTGGGGTAGGCAGAGACCAGAGCGCGCCATCTACTACGATCCTTACATACATCTTTTGCCTCATTCACATCCATACATCTCTTCATACATGCCCGTCGGTTTCGAGTACTCCGCACCTCCCCTTTTTGTAGTACGCAACTGATTTGATCAGAATACGTCCTACGAGGGCGCCCTCTGCCGACACATCCACTCATTTTAGCTCCATATATCTCTTTCGTACATCTGCTATCACTCATCCTCTCCACATGACCAAACCAACGAAGCATACCCTTCTCTATTCTTGTCACAACATCTTCTTTCAATTTACATCGATCTCTAATCACACAATTTCTCACTCTATCTCTCAGCGTAACTCCACAGATGCTTCGCAAGGAACGCATTTCAACAGCATTAATTTTACTTTCATGCTTCTTCTGCCATACCCAACACTCACTGCCATACATAAGTGTAGGCACCAACACACCATTGTGTATAGCAAGTCGCGCCCTTTTGGACACCAATTGGCTAGCCACAATGGTATGCAAAGCACCGTTCACTTTATTTCCCGCTGTTACTCGCCTATGCACATCACCCTCAGATTTCCCGTCTCTAGTAAACATACATCCTAAATACACAAACTCATTAACTTGTTGCACTTTTTCATTCTCAATCTTTATACAACAATCAGTCACACATTCATCCCTCTCCATTACCATTACCTTCGTTTTATTCACATTTACTTTCATACCTTTCTTTTTCAATGCTTCATTCATTAGAGTTACCATGTCCTGTAACTCTCCCGCCGACGATGCAAATTAAAACTGTATAGATACATTGCAAAAAGTACGGATACAACGACCTCTTTCTTTAGGTGGATTATACATTCGTTCTTTTAGTGTGAATGAAGTTATTTTGGAACAAACGCTAAGAGTAAAATTGTTCCTTTTTTAGTTACTCTTCTACAAATCAAAGTTTTGTCGAATCCGGCCTTAGTGAAGAACTTATTGCACTCTTCTTTTCTTTTCATCTATGATGATTACCATGTATTTCCTCTAAAGACTTCTCTTCGCCGCCACCATAATCTACTGGAATAACTTCTCTGGGTACAAACTCGTAAAGTGATTCAATATCTCTATGCACATGAACTCTTTGTCGGAGCTTCGGGCTCAACATAGACTTTACCATAGTTAAAAAACCGTCGATAAGTTTCGATGACGTCAGGAGGTGAAGGCCTTGTAATCTTGTTCCATGTCCTTTCTAAAAACATAAAATAGATTATGTTCATAATTTTTAGCTAAAGTCGAAAAAGTCGACTGCAGGAATGGGCAATAGTGTTCCAAATTATACACCGTGGAATCAAGGAATCGGAGTCATTTTGAAGCCGGAACAGTATCAATTCTACGATTAATTTAAGATTTTTACGGAAATCTTTAAGCCACTGTAACGTTACTATAAATTTTATAGAAAATCTGACAACATAAAAGCGTAGAGATTTTTCGTTACTGAAAAATTTCATTGACTTTAATGGGTTATTGAAAATATAACCAGACTTCGTTCGTATGGAGCGCGCTCCAAATAATATCATCTTAAATATTACATAGGTACATCTTGTATAAACAAGGTGTAATAAAATACTCTACCCTCCTTTCAAGCAGCCTTTCTCGCATTTGGTATGTATCAACAAAAAGTTAAATAAAAAAAAGATAGTAGTTACCAAAAATATAGTAAATGTTCCACGTATGTCATTAAAATGTAATTTCGATAAAAAATTTGCAACATTCATTTCTCTTATATCGTTCACTAGGATATACTTCTTAGAATAGTCTCGTGACCTACCATATTCAGCCATCTGAAAGTATAAAATAAAACAGGGTGTAAATTAAAATGCTTTACACTCTTAAAGGGGTTGTACATCAAACTGAACAACTTTTACTATGGAACAAACTTAGAAAATGTCAATAGCTACTTGCCCAAAATCTTAGACCATATAACTAGCGACCAGCCTCGCGTTAGCATTTCTCCTTTGGCACGTTACAATATCAAATCAAATCAAATCATGTGTATTTACAAACAATTTTATAACTTACTAGTGTTTACCCGCGACTTCGTCCGCACAAATTATATACCAGATTTTAAGTCAGAGCATAAGCTATAAAACCAAAAAAGTTTCATCAAAATCGGTTCAGTAGTTTTTGCGTGATGCGCGAACAAACAAACAAACAAACACACAAACAAACAGACAAACAGAGAGACAAAATTTCTAAAAAAGGTTGATTTCGAGTCAGGGATACCTAAAAACCATATCGTAATCTTTTTTTTGTAAATATTTTCAATGTACAGACACACTTCAGTATCAGTTTTATAATAGTTTAGATTAGATCACTAAACGAAACAGCCTTTAATTGCGGAACAATAACTTCAATTTGGGGTTCACACGAGACTATTTTTAACAATTACAATTAGAATTTAAAGTACTGAATCAAAATTCAAGGTTGCGATTTCATGGTACCTTGTACTTAACGCGTAACTCGTCCATAAGTTGTATTGTCTAAGCCCAAAATGTATGAAACAGTTGATTTTTTACTCGCGATTTGAAAGTTGGTCCCATTGTAAAAGTTGTTCAGTTTGATGAGGATGTAATGCATTTAATTTTACAACCTGTATAATTATTATTATCAAATTAAAAGTACAAAAACATTTTTTTCTCATCTCTTTCGTTTTGGGCAAAACGGCAAACGGTAAACTTTTTGGTAAGTAAATATTCCCGGGGCTACAGTACTATTACAGGAAAATGAGAAAAATGTGGTGCTTACTACGACACACATTCTGCAAAAATTGTGTATGATAGACGAAGTAGTACTGTCCTTATCACATCTCATCCAAACAATTCTTTGGAAATCTTTTGTTTGTTTAGGCAACATCACTTGGGTCCTGAAAGAAAACGGAATGCTGGTCAGTATTATTGCCGCTACTCTACCTATATTTTTTTATGTAGCCTGTTTTGTATCCCACTGCTGGGCAAAGGCCTTCCATCTTCAGATATTCAAGTCATCGCTTCATCTTCTCCTGGGCCTTCCAAGACGTTCGGCAACCATCTTGTGGAACCCATTCTGTGGCCATTTTGGTCCACCTATCCGGATGCATTCGACAGACTGAACAACTTACTGTACAACTTCCACTACGGGATCAATTTTGAAATCATCATCAGCCTATATACGTCCCATTGCAGGGCACAGACCATGTTTGGGCGTTAGTCCACCACGCGTGCCCAATGCGGATTGGTAGACTTCACGTACGCATCGGAATTTCTTCTTCAGCGTATGCAGGTTTCCTCACGATGTTTTCCTTCACTGTTTGAGAGCAGTCGGTAATACGTACATAAGTTAGAAAAACTCATTGGTAAGTGGCATGTTGTCCGTGCGGATTTGAACCCGGGACCTTATGATTGAGAGTCCATACCTCTCCGCAACGCGCCACCGAGCTCTCCGAATTTTGAAATCTCGGTTTCAAAGCTGGTCCCATACTAAAAGTTGTTCAGTTTTATGGTCATGTTAAGGGTGTAAACGGAAATAGGTACGTTCCAAAACTGAACTACATTCACTATGAGACGAATTTTGAAATAGCAGAAAAAAAATCAGCAATTCCATAGAAAATGTCAATAGTCGACGAAAATGCATGAAATAGCTGATTCTTTTTTGCGATTTCAAAATTGGTCCCATAGGAAAAGTTGTTCAGTTTGATGGTCTGTAGGAATTGATCTGAGTTCTTGCCAAACGATTTTCCGCCTATAAGAATTACCCTTAAGTATTACCAAAATACTATTCGTTAAGCCTAGTCAGAGGCCTATTGGCGGCTTGAAAATTCTCTGACAGCAAGGTGACCACTAACTTGCCTCCACCAACACGCACTGGGCCCGCGTGGTGGAGTATGGCCCACTCCCTCTCACCCTTATTCGTGAGAGGAGGCCTTTACCCTGCAGTGGGATTCTACAGGCTATAACTTACTTACTTTTATTACCAAAATAGAAATAGGTCGTTTTACTTACAAATTAGAAATAATAAACTCCTTTTCAAAATCATAATCTTCGAAGAACTCTGGCATCATTGTCCTGATTGTACACATCTTATCCATACGTATCTTTGCAATTTCCAGTGATCCTTTGGTCGTTATTAAACCACGTTCTAAGTAGCCTCTGCCTATAATAGAAGAAACACAATCATTAAGCTGTACCCGCCTGTGTCTTTGTACGCGCAGATCACTAAATTATAAAAAGATTAGAATTAACCACAGATTACTATAGTTACTTTCGTAATAGATAGGTACATCACTTCCTTAGGCTGGATTCAACCAAACTTAGATTTATAGAAGAGTAACTATACAAGGAACAATTTTAGTCTTAGCGTTTATTCCGAAATTAACTTCACTTGTCTTCTATCACACTAAACCCATACTAAAAGAACGAATGTATAATCCACCTAAAGAAAAAGGTCGTTGTATCCGTACTTATTGCAATTTGTATCTATGTATACAGTTTTAATTTGTTAGGTTTCTTTTTATTAAACTTTTTTTAGTTTCGAGACATTGACATTTCCTTAGTCTCGGTATAAGTTTAACACCAGGAGTCACGTTGCAGGGTTTGCCCTGAACACTTGTCTCTCGCGTGGTGTTCGCGCGGTTCGCGTTTCAGCCTGCCACGAGGCTCCAAAATCCTTCTCAGTTGTTCTTGCTCAAAAACAATCCTCGAGATTGGATAGATATTCCCTCAAACTACTTGACATTGGCAGAAATGAGGTGCTAACGCACAAGCAAGAAGTCCATTAATTATAAACAAAAAAAAAGTTTAACACCGTCAAAATTGGCCGTGCAAAATTTATTCATAGATTAGGGTTGGTAAAACGCAAAATCAGTTTACTATAAAGTAACCGGCGACTTAATCTAAGAATAAAATTTACTCGCGTTTGGTCGTATCGGGCCTTAGAAAACTATATTTCACGCGGAAAGGCGGTAATTCTTTCAAGAATAATATGAGACAGTCTTTGGCTATGTCTATACGTTTTCTTTTTGTTGTTTATTTTATTCATGCCAGGTCTATTGTGTCTCATTGCCCATGAAGTTCTTAAATACCCCATTTCTAAATCCTAAAAACTAAATATTGTACTTACTGAAATCCTTTTTCACAAAATGATCCTGCTTCTTCACCCAATCATCAAGTAAATCAATTGTTTTATTGAGATCTTCAGGGTTGTCGAAACCGGCGTCTTTTCGTACCTCCGCTAATGCGTTTGGGTTATAGTGTAACAGTTTATCTTTTGGTAAACTGTCCATTGTTTGTCACAGTAACGACTATACCCGCCGGAACTGGAAATATGAATGTTAAACTTATTATTTTCAAAGTTATGCGTATAACAAGTTTATCAGGTAGGAATAAAGATCATGGTCCAGTCTAGTCCAATAGCTTTAAGACGTGAACAAAACAATAAAAGTTATCACTTTTATAATCAACAAATCTGGATGCGCAATCTCTTATATTTTTTCTCTTATTTTCTTATTAGGTTTCTCTTATCATTTTTCTTTTCGAATTAACATAATATTATGATCTAATAACGATTTAAAGTTGAAAAAACTAAAAAAGTAAAAAGTGTGCGTTAAAAGTGAACTTTAAATAAAAACTGAAAAGAGAAAAAAACAAGTCCAGTATGTAGTCTAGAATTCTGTTAAGTAATATCCTAGAACGATTTGTAATATCACATAGTTATGCTGTGATAATATTGAAGCAACTTTAACAGTCGGGACCATGAAGGTGTTATACAAGGAATAGAGGAACTGACAGCTGAGAGAGCGAGATGTACCTATACTCCGTTCAGGAATTAGAGCGACAAAATGTAAACAAAGAAACGTCACTGTCAAAGTGACATTACGTGGTCAGAAACCTTTGGTACATTTTTTAAGAATAAAATTATGTCGGCACGGCATTTAATAAATGGCGTTGACATTAAGCATTTACTGTCTATCCATAAATAATAAAAACAATCGTGACAATTTTAATGAAATTTTTAAATTATGTTATGTAGCCCGCTACTCTGTCTGTGTGGGCTTTTTGTGCTATGCGTTTAGTCCACGCAAAGCGTACGGAGTCAGACGACGGTATTTAACAATCAACAGACGCGTTTACGTTATTGTATGCAATAAAAAATCTTTTTCTTTAAGCACTTTGTTAAAACGAACCAAAGGTCTAAAATATCTGATTGTTGCCAGACCACGAAATAAAATATATACAGTCACGCTTTCTTTTAATCTAAAATAAATTATAGCTTGCGTATTTTTGAATTATTTTCCATCCGAAAATAAGATATGATTTGTCGTAATCCTTTGCGAGTAAAATAGATAATTTAGTGCTATTCATTCCGGAGATAAGTTTTCTACAGTCTCGAGATGATATTTTCTACACTGGTATCACCGTTGTTTACATTTTGTCGCTCTAATTCCTGAATGGAGTATAGCGGCACCAAGAGATACATGACGCGAGGCAATAGAACCGTTTTCTAATCCGTTTACAAATTTTTACAATTCTGTTTCCGTGAATAATTGCGAATCTAAAGTGAAATCGTAGATAATTTTGTGAAATATACTGACACTACTTCATTAATTTATCCACGATTTCACGTTAGACTCAGAATTATAGACAGTATTCGAATTTTTGCCTGCGAATAGTCTCCTGATAACATCCAAAAACGGTTTCATTTGACAACTCATGTCAGTTGCTATATTCCTGTACCTAAGGTATAATACCTTTATGGTCGGGACCCATAAGGCCCATCACATACATACGGAATTGCAATTCGGAATTCCGAATGCAAACCGGTTTTCGTATAGGCTTGAAATCCCGTTCGCAAATGTGGAGGGGGAACCTCCATACGAAAAACCTGTTTTCATTCGGAATTCCGAATCGCAATTCCGCATGTATGTGATGGGCCTTAAGAATTCTAGACTTGATCAAATTCTCCCAATATTTTCTTTTTTAGGGTTCCGTATACTTTTATACTAAGTATACATTCTATACAGGGTGAAATTGATAAAGAGTGTACCCATCAAACTGAACAATTTTTACCATGGGAGCAAATAAAAACTGATGTTCCATACTAAACTGCAGTGCCTGCTCGACTCAAATGTATGCAAGCTGATTTATTTTTGGCTCCAATCGGTTTGCTCCCTTAGTAAAAGTTGTTCAGTTTGATGGGTGGACTCTTAGCTTAAATGAATGCTAATGATGTAAATTTTACCCTATAAAAAAAACAGGCTGTAACAAAACACCCTAGTAATACTTAAGGGGGTGCTTCAGACTATCAAACTGAACAACTTTTTGAGCTAACTTCGAAATCGCAAAAAAAAAAAACAGCTCTTTCATACAAAACTGCATTACTGACTCGACTCAAATGTATGGGACAGCAGATTTTTTTTCGCGACTTGTATGTTGGCTCCATAGTGAAAGTTGTTCAGTATGATGGTCTGAAACACGCCCTTAAGTATTACACCCTTGTAATATTATAATGTCGATGTTGCTGGCAAAAATAGAATGTTTTCCATTTATGCCAATCCTTTCGAAATATACTATAAGATGTGTACGATTATAATATTATAAAAGGAAGATAACAAAACAGTCATAAAAAGCAGTCTCGTTGACCTTCTAGAATAGTTTAGAATTCGTCGTTTTATCGAAATATTATATAAATTAAGTCATCTGGAGGTCGTAGTCCTTGTAGAGCGCCCGAGCGCACTGCATGCAAACGAAATTAAATCCAAATTTCAATACTAACCAATTAATTAAACTCAATTAAATTTTTCTAATACGATCTAGATTTCCGTTAAATTATAGGTACAATTTAAGAACTTTCACACACGATGACGCATTGGCGGAGCGGCAGACGTCAGTCCGTCATTTGTTAAGCAAGGAGTTGTATGAAACCGCACGTAGAAGCACACACGGTGCGTCAATCCGCCATCGGACTGACGTCTGCCGCTCCACCAATGCGTCATCGTTTGTGATCCCACTAAATGCTAGGATTAATTTAAGATTCGTCTCTTAGGACATTTTTGAGACCCTAACTTTTAAACTGTACATTATTTTTCGAAACTCTGCCAAACCACAGTGAAGCAGATCAAATTCTACTTACTTACTATGCCGGCTCAGGGACCCGAAGTGGGTCTTGGCCTCCGACAACAAAACACGCCATTCATCTCTTTTCTGTGCCATCTCAGTCCAGTTGGGCACCTCCAGCTCCTCGAGATCCTTGGTGATCTGGTCTATCCAGCGATATCTCGGCCTTCCCACCGGGCGACGCCCAGAGGGTCGCCCCAGATACGCTCTCTTCACCGCACGATCTTCCCCCATCCGTTCTATGTGTCCGAGCCAGCGTAGTCGAGCAGATTTTATCTCTCCTAGTATATTGGGAGTGGAAACTAGGTCTTCTATTTCCTTATTTTTCCTTATGCGCCAACTTCCATCTTCTTTCTTAGTCGGTCCTAAGATCAAATTCTAGATCGTATTAAAAAAATGGTATTGAAAATATAATCTAACTTCGTTTGCATGGAGCTCGCTACAAGGACTATCCTCTTAACACTATTAGAACCCGCAATGTTAAAAAACCGGCCAAGTGCGAGTCGGTGCTCGGGCAATTAGTCTTCCACTCTGTAATCTGACACTGTATGTGATCGATCACAAATGCCAACTGAAGATGATTTTACACTATTAGCCATAGACATATTACTCTAGCGATAGACGAGCTCGTTCAAACAAACAACATGTCACACAAAACAACACAAAATGACACATCTCTCATTGCCATAGTGACGAAGTGAACTCGGGAACATCAATCATCATCATCATCAGGTGCGGATACCTCATTCAAGTGGAACATGTTGCTTCTATGAAAGGGCAAGTCTATCGCTAGAGTTTAAGTCTATGCTGTTAGCGTATAATTTTCTTTGCACTGGTGGTAGTTTTTTGGGTAAAGAAATAAAACTATGAACATTAGTGCCACCTTATTAATTTTCCCGCCATCTAACCTTAGATCAAAGTATCTAACTCCACATTAATTCATTTCATAAACACATTCCTAACGTTCATGATTTTTTGACACTTTATACAGAGCTAAGAAAAAATAAAATAAATATATTACAAATGGTGGCCTTATCACTGAAAGTGATTTCTTCCAGACAAGCAGAAAAATATGTATACTAGAGGCTATATTTTTAACCGACTTCAACAAAAGGAGGAGGTTCTCAATTCGACACGATTTTTTTTTTTGAATTTATAATAGAGGTAGGGGACAGCAGTTTTTACTGAGTTAATAGAAAATGTTATTGAGCAGTTTTCAGGTTTTGTTTATCCTTTCTACCTCCCAAAATTGCACGATATAAAGATTAAGCTTTTTTGACTTCATTTATGATATTGGACCATTAACTGCTATTTCTGTTCCAAACTTTCAGTTTCCTATGCCTTACAGTCTCTGAAAAAAATGCCTGTGATAGACGGCCGGAAAGACGAACGAACGGACAGACCCCGTGCTGATTCCATAAGTGTTCCGTTTTGCCAGTTTTGATACGGAAAATTGACAATGCCTAGTAGTACTTAAGTAGTAATATTTCTTGCAAGTAAAATTGCTCAAACGTTATATTGTGGGAAAAGTGCTAGAAGTGGTCACTTTGGGTGGCTTTAAAGATAGTTGCTACAAACAATATAAAACAAATTTGTAATGACCCAAAAAATTAAAAATGACTATACAATGTAATATTCTAGTTTTTTTTTAATATTTAAAAAATATCATTGATGATGTCTGAGGCGGAGGCTTAGAGTATAACATGTGATAAGTAAGTTTAACTATTCATCATAATTTTCAGTCCGTTTCAACATCACTGCAGGGTTTAATAATGATTTACTAAAATTCAGGGTATTTAAGGGTTAATTTATATTTTTGGGGTGATTGGGGATCTACCTCGTAGCGGTCCACCCCGGGCAACGGCATCACAAGCTACCAAGTTTGTGGTGGCGGCTGAACGATCCCCTACAGCGGTGTGGTAGGCTCCGCAAGGAGCCGCTTGACTCGCGACCACCCTCCTGCCGGAGTTTGGCGCCAAGCAGCTTATTGCGTTCCGTCGGTGTGCAGGAGTGCCAGTGCCCTTCTGGGGAAGCTCGCTACATCTTCGACCCCATCTTTGTCCTGAGGACTAGATAGAGGTCAGGAGCAAACCCAACATTAATAATAAAAAAATCCTGATGGGCAAAGTTGCAGACATAAGTTTACTTCTACGAGTATAACATAATATTTCTAAACTTTTAATTTACTTTCCACGGATCAAAACTAACTTCAGTTAATAAAATAAAGTACCTATTACGTAACTTGTAATTGCTATTGTTCTGACACGTACCTACAGATAATTTTATTAATGATTTTACTATAAGAAAAGTTCACACTGCAAACAGATTAATTTATAGCGTTTTATCACGAGAAATTATTTTCTATAATAATACCTAATTGAAGCATTGTTTCTTCATGGAAAAAGACGATGAAAATTATACTGGATACAATAAAATTGTATCAAATCCTAGGTAAGGTCCACATGTAAAGTTTTATATTAACGATGTAGTTACTATCCCGTATATCTGCAACAAGCTTCGTCTATTTCTATACCCACAACCTATAAACCTCCTCCAAAGCCGATTTAATACAATAAAAACCGAAGCAAGTGAAGCGAGCTCGAGATTTTACTACAATATTATTATCAGAGGCAGTCGCCGCAGCCGAAATCGGCTAGGAGTAGCATCATCATCATCATCATCATCATCATCATCATCGTCATGGCAAACCTGCAATCTCATCAAAATTTAATGCGTCTGGTTGTTGCGATACAGCCATAACCAGGAGCGAGCGTAGCGAGCTCAAGATCTTACTGCATTACCATGAGAGATCAGTGATCTCAGATACAATCTAAAACCAGGAGCGAGTGAAGCGAGCCCGAGAATTTCCTGCAATATTATTAAGCTTTAGTGCAAATGAATTAATTCGTAAATTCATTCACGACAAATAATTTTTTTTTTTTTTTTTACTTACGTCAAGATTAATTTTTTGTCTTTATTTTTATTTTTACGGATAGAAGATATTATTAGAAACATTTTATTATCTAAAATACAAATCAAATCGAATCCGCAACGCAGGCTTCGTCAAACCTATATATATATTATATATATCCAATTAAATTATATTTTCTTGTTTTGTCCCTCCGACACTTTTTTCCAAAAGGTTACCACTTTTATTCACGGGCGATTGTTGCAACATTATCTTGTGTAGTCTGAACAAAATGTGACAGCGTTTCAAAAAACCTGCCAAGTGCGAGTCAGACTCACGCAAGGCGGGTTCGGTACCTCCGTCTGTGTTACATCCTTAGGGCGCTAGACTAGGTATTTTTTCCGACTGCATATTAATTAGATTGTTTTATGTCAGCATCTGGTTTTAAGCTTTAAGTTTCAGGTTTTATATTTAAATTGCTGACATGCACCTTTTACACACACATAACAATAAATAAATAAATAACATAATTATTTAATAAACAGTTTTTTTAATCTTTATTAATAAAGCTTGGCCTAAAGCCATGTCGCTCTGTTAGTTTCTCCAGTATAGATTTACAGACCGTGTTCAGCATAAAAACTAGTAACTATAGACATACTCGTAAGGATAAAAATTTCTAGAAAATAATTATAGCTTTAATTAAAGTAATTAAAATTAAATGGCTAAGGTAAATCTACACAGTTTTTATACCTTAGTTGTTAGTTTAATTAAAAAAGATTGATTTCCATCAGTTATCAGTTCACTATAGCCAAAGATAGTTGTTGTCTTTATTATTTTTCTCAAATTCTTTTTTGTAATGGAAGAGATACTCCCGAACCCTATTTTGGAGTTCAATCCAAATCAATTGGCGGAGGTTCGAAAAGAATTTAATTACGACGATGTAAATAAGTTAATTCAGGATATTGATATTTTAGAAAAATGGATCAGAAAGCAAAATCACTTTCTAGTTAGAGATTTCGGTAAGTTATTGTTTTTATCTGTTTAACTAGCTTTAAATAAAGGGCCACTGTAATGAAATAACGAATAACTTTTTTCAAATCACTTGTTTAATGTTTGATGTTGTAGTACTATGCATTTTGGGATAATTCTTACAATATATGGGTAAATGTCTCTGACTATCCCCTCGGGGAATATAGTCCTGAGCATATGCTTATGCTTATGCTATATATGGGTAATAAAAAACAATTTATAATATAAAAGAAATGAAAACAACAAGAGTATAGAAATAAGAACCAACTTAAGATAAAAAAGGTCGTCAGGTGCATCTCGGCGAGACATGGTCCCATTGGGATAATTTAATATTGCTTCACGTACTAAACATGATACCTTTTTATGAATGTTAAAATTAACATACAATAAATACAAACATTTTTTTTTTCAAGTTTATTAACTCTTGGATGCGTCAATGAACTTGCTAGATTGTTTTTTTCATTTTATACCTAAATTCGAAAGTTGGTTTTTCTTAGTCTTTCACCCAAAATTACCACCAAAAACAATGTCGCCTTCTGAAAACTTGTTAAATAACATTTTCAGACAGAGACTACTTAGAACGCTGCATTATTTCGAACAAGGGTTCCGTAGAACGGATGAAAAAACGCCTCGATAAATTATTTACTCTACGGAACTTGATGCCAGAGTTTACGAGAAACTTCGACATAAGGAATGAGTTCGTTCCTATGTTCAAATGCATGTAAGTTAAACACATGATACAGTAGTGTACACACGGCGACACATCATGTTACGCACCCTATATACCCATAACTACACTACATACAAAACACAAAATAGTGCGGTAGAGAGCCTGCATAGACGCGGCTGCCGGCGCGGGCGCAGCGTACCGTGAGACGAAACAACAACAACATACCGCACCCATTCTCGCACGATTCGCAGCGTTCAACTTCTAATAGTTCAAAGTCCAATCAGGGTAACCTGACTTGTCGCCGTGTGTACATCAACCAATATGAAATACTCGTAGATAGAGCGTCGGTGGCGCGTTGCGGAGAGCTATGGAAACTCAATATTGAGGACCAGGTTCGAATCCCCACGGATGGCATGCCATGTACCAATGACTTTTTCTAACGTAAGTACGTAATATGGACTGCTCTCAAACGGTGAAAGAAAACATCGTGAGGAAACCTGCAAAAGAACGCTAAAGAAGAAATTCAGATGTGTACCTACGTGAAGTCTACAAATCCACATTGGGCACGCGTGGTGGACTAACGCCGCGATGTAATTAATTCTTCGTCTTATAGCAATACAATAATTTATAAGAGCAATTAAATGAATGTTGATTTCCAACTTTTCAGGCATCTATGTGTTCTTCCGAAACCAACGAAAGATAACTATCGTGTAGCCATATGTACGTTTCACAGTGATAACATAGATGGCGTGGAACTAATAGACTACTATCGGTATTCTGTTGTGGTAAGAAAACTATTTAGGCTTAATTCACACCGAAATGGCAGAGAGCAGCCGACAATTAGAAAAGTCGAATGTAGATTCTGCTCGCAGAAACGCGCGCGAACCCTCAACCGACACTATGTATTTTTGCAATGTTGATAGAATTAAAAATGATACGGAACTGAAACTGCTTGCCACCTTGCTTTCAGCCACTGCCACCATGGTGTGAATTAAACCATTATTATTAGTATCATCATCATTATTCAGTATAGACTTTTCTAAAATCTCACAAAACGCGAATGCTTCATCTCACTCTAAAGAAGGTCAAAGACTCACCAAAGGGGAATGTTTCATCTCACACCAAAGAAGGTCAAAGGCACACTAAACGGAAATGCTTCATCTCCCACTAAAGAAGGTCAAAAACTCGCCAAACGGAAATGCTTTATCTCACCGTAACGAAAGACAAAGTCTCACCAAACGGGAATGTTTCATATCAAGAAGGTCAAAAACTCGCCAAACGGAAATACTTTATCAACCTTTATCTTTAATTTTTTTTACTTATCTCACCGTAACAAAAGCCAAAGTCTCACCAGACAGGAATGCTTTATCCAACGATATCAATGTACTAAAGTACTAGATACGGTGATCAGTAGGAACTGCATGTTACTCTTAAATGGGGTGTATGCACCTGATTTATGTTAGTCTCCTTTGCACTAATGAGAATGGCAGACCATCTGTTTGACAATCTGTCATTTTTTACAATAATTTATAACAATTTATTTAAATATTTTTAATAAATAAAAACC
Organism: Agonopterix heracliana; assembly: GCA_963693445.1. Taxonomy (NCBI): domain Eukaryota; kingdom Metazoa; phylum Arthropoda; class Insecta; order Lepidoptera; family Depressariidae; genus Agonopterix; species Agonopterix heracliana. Next base: position 7,459,103 of record OY856327.1, read on the forward strand.
ACCTGTAATCTTTTGTAAGGTAAACTACTATTCTAATATAAGGTCAGTATGTAAAATTATAAGGAAATGTAATTATTAATTTAAATTTGCGAAAATAGGAAAGTCTATTAATTTCCTCAAGATTGGGTAAGTCCATTACATTTTGTCTCATTTCGGCACCCAAAAAGTGATATATAAGAAAAAGAGACAAGGTATAATGATCATAGATGAATCAAGAGACTTAAATCAGAGGGCACAAAATAGGCACAATTTATTGAACTTATCGCGGTTGCCGGACGAACATTGAAAATCACGCTAAGATCGTTGATACTTGAGATTATATTTTTATACCACTTGTTTACGGGATAGAAATTATGAGAAAACATCTATTTTTTACCTTGAGATGAACAAGATGAACAAATCAGCTGTTCCATACAAGCAAGCCTACTCGAGCCAAATGTATGGGACAGCCGATTTTTTTTCGCGATTTCGATGTTGGTGCCATAGAGAAAGTAGTTCAGTTTGACGGTCTGATCATCCGCTTAAAAAAGTGTCAGCATATTAAGAAGGTATACAGGGTGTAAAATTAAATGCGACACTTAGTTAAAGGGGTGCTTCAGTCAGACCATCAAACTGAACAACTACTACTACTACTCTACTAAGGGACCACAATATCGAAAAGCGAAAAAAAAATCTGCTGTCCCATACAAAACTGCAAACATAACTTGACTCCACAGACCAGCTGTGCTTGACTCAAATGTATACACCAGTTTAAGTATGTGTCGCATTTAATTTTACACCCTGTATAAGGCTTTGCTTGGGAAACATTTTAATGTTTGTTTCATAGCAATCTGTTCACAGTTCACACAATCAAAAGTTATGGCGACAAATCAAGTTACGCAAAACCAAAATAAGCTGGCCGCGCGTAGGTAGAGTATTGTATAACGTCGCGCGGCCAGCTTAATATTGGTTTTGCGTAGCTTGATGTGTCGCCGTACGTAAATACGTACAGTATTTCAGTGTTCTGCGCGTAGGTAGTCGAGGGCACCACTAGTATTTAAACAACATTGCACATATTCATACACACATTCTTGTTTTCTCAGATAATAGGTATAATACCTAACATAAATATGAACTGTCGCATCTGTGTTGGTCGGTCATGGTCTTTGACCAAATTATAGTAGTTTCTGTTTATATAAACTAGATGGCACTAATGTTCCCGAAGAGTTTTGGAACATGTTGTTTGTATGAACGAGCAAGTCTATCGCTAGAGTATAGGTCTATGGCTTTATCTGACATTAAATAAGACCACAGACTAACCAAACAGGAATGTTTCATCTTACACTAAAGAAGGTCAAATACACCAAACATTAATCCTTTATATCACACTTAAAGGTCAATTACTCACAAAACGGGAAACTTCACTTCACTAAAGAAGGTCAAAGGCTAAAAGATGTGCACCTGATATGTAAACAACAATTGATAGCATTTTCTTACTCGTGTCAGCAATTAAACAAGAATAAATAAATAATTTTTTTTTAATTATCACTGAGTAATTATTACATAAGGAGAAAACTGATTTGAATGGAATAACTTAACTAGATGCGATGAGAACAAGTTAATTGATGGGTTATGAAGGAATAATTATGTACAGTCACATCCATTGATATGTATTCTACATGTAGAGCGAATACTTTGTAAAATTTTTACTAAAATCGTTACTGATAAAGTTTAATACAAGTACAAACATTTTAGTAACAACAATTTAGAAAAATAATTGACCGGAAATAATCAGTTTACAATTTTTACAAGGAAAAAAAACCTAATAATTACTTTCATACAGCACTTTCACACAGCACAGGACTCGTATAAACAAGTCATGCTAATCGCTGGTACGGTTTTCTCAAGCAAAACCATGACCGACTGCGCGAAAGACTGGCGATGAAAACTAGCACCGTATAAACGACTGGCTGCCATGGTTTTTTTCATGCCAGCGCTGGCGGAAAATTGGCAACGCAAAATTGTCATCGTCTAAACCTGCCTTTACATTTGTAATTAGTAATATGAGATGAGGTAATAGAGTAAGAAGTAATATAATGTTAAGTTTGTTTTTATATTTTCCAGTTCGTAGAATATATGCTCCGCCATGATTACAACTCTGGCTTCGAATACATACTGGACACCAGGAACATGTCTTTGGGAATGATTTCTAAAATAAACCCTATAACAGTTCACAATGCCACTGGTACTTACTTATCGTATCAGCTATGCCACTGGTACTTACTTATCTTATCTTCTTGTGGGGGCTGGTAAGCCAGCAACACTTCGAACCAATGGGATATTTTGTGTTAGCCGCATTACTTTTTGCTTTCCTACAAATACATGGTCAATGAAGGAGGCAATACCATTGAGGAGAAGAAATCTAAAACCTCCCGGTTTTAGATATCCATCTATTTACCGAGGAACTTACTTACCAAGTAATCCATTTTATTTCGCTTAAAAGCAAATGTTTCATTTCGTCCAAGTTTCAATTCCTCCAGGTATCTCTTCTTCATTCATCGAGTTAATGGCATGGTCATTGAGTTTGACTTGACTTAGCCATAGTGGTAAAAATATTTACCAACCAGAATATAAGAGTTTTCTCTCAGATGTTTGGTGTTTCCCGCAGAAGAACTAGAGTAGCTGATTTATTATTTTATTATTATTATTGTATCTCTTCGGTATTTCACGGGCCGTAGCCCGGACCTTTGGAAGGCTTGCATGGGGACACAGGTCCAACACGTAGAGGCCCCTTTGAGACACTTTTATCTAAATGCAATGGGATGCACCAACCGTGGTCTATCTCTGAATGCATTATGCAAATGCACCAGAAGACAAACCACGTTCGGTGCAGAGACTATTGTAGAAAGGACAAAAACTATTCGGGTTATGGGGGTGAACTGGGTGGACTGGGAAATCTGGGTTATTGCGGAGAGACTCGGGACGCCTGCCGTAACAAATGTCTCTAATTTTGTCAAAAATGGCAGACGGTGACTTGCCAACTCATTTGATGGGCCCCCCAAAACGGCCGCTCGCAGGGAGCGACAAGGCGGCAACATCTAGTGAGCGGCTAAGGTTGTAGAGAGGTGAGTCTGCGGGCGCCGGTTCCCGGTGCTAAGCGCACCAGTCAGCAGGTCCCGGCGTTATGACATTTTACACTTCCAACCTGGAGCATAGGTTCCGCTCTTGCGACTCCACTCCTGGCCGGCCGATTAAGGCAAGACAGGAGGTGAGGGCCAAATCAATCCGGGCCCTCTGGAGAATCGGGTCCGTGGTGTCGCCAATCACCAACAGCTTATTATTATAGCCCAAAAAATTGCTAAACTAAAGTGGCAATGGGCGCACATTGCTCGCAGAAATGATGTTTGTATTTGTTTTTATTGTATTTGTTTGTGTTTTTTGTGTGTTGTTATTTTACTACCCGAGTCATGGATGTTTGTATTCTAGGCATTCATTTAATTTCCAATTGATTTTTGTGAATTAAAAGTAAAGTTGTTTTACAGATTGTAGATAGATTGATAGTTATACGGCTTCTGACTGAGTTTGTATTTATTTCAGTCCCAAAAATTCGGTACAAACCTATGACAACAAAACATTCCTTAAAAATTTTTTTTCGGTTTTTATCGGATTCAAAGTATAAAAAAAATTATAATCAAACCTTTTCCAGGAAGCTTATGGGTTTAGATTGAGATGTATGCACTTCATAAGTGGAACCAAATTCTTCGATACTGTCCTATCTATCTTGAAACAAGGAATGTCACCGAAGCTAAGGGAGATAATAAAAATACACAGTTCTCGAGATACGATCTCCGAGTATATTCCTAGAGAGATGTTGCCAGAAGATTTTGGTGGAAACGAGAAGACAGTTAAAGAACTTACGGGTAAGCATTTTGATTTTTTCTTTTAGTCCAGTCATTTTAGAGTTTCCTTGTATGGACACCCTAACAATAATTCATCTATCGCTGAAACTTTGCAATGTGATAAAGTAAAGTATACAGATTACGGTTGACAAATAATCTAGGACCGGAAACAATTTAACCTAGATTATTTGTCAACCGTAATCTGTATACTTTACTTTATCACACTGCAAAGTTTCAGTGATAGATGAATTATTGTTAGGGTCAAATCCTAAAATGTTTGGACTATTTATCGGACTTTAGGGCTAAACACATGCCATGACAACTTTTTGCATCGATGCAGCAGTGCTGTCTATAAACACGCTTCTGCGTCGCTACAGGGGACCGATTGCGCTAAATAAATGTCCACTAAATCGTCACCGAACCGCTACCGAATCACAATCGCGCTAATCATTTGACAGCAGTTAGAATAGCAGTCGGGGAGTCAATCGTTACTGAATCGTTACCGCAGTCAATCACATAGTAATTGAGGCAAGTTTAGGGAAATACCAAAATCAGCATAGCTGAATACTTAGTAACTAACTTTCTACATGATTACAATCAAAATTGAATAAGGATTGAACTTCAAAGTTTTTGCGCGATCGGTCGCCACATGCGCGTTCTTAGCATTTGCAACGCGCGATTCTCTCAAAACAATCAGAGTGGCATCTCAAATACTGAAGCGATGCTGCAGTGCTACTACGTCGATACAGGTAATTATTATAGTTTCGACGCGGCCCGACAGCACAGTCTGTAGTGAACCTGCATGCTGTGCCGGGGGTCGCGGGTTCGAATCCCGTAAGGGACAAATATTTGTATGACGAATATGAATATTTGTACCCGAGTCATGGATGTTTGTATGTATATAAATGTATTCTATATCGTTGTCTAGTTATCATAATACAAGTCCAGGCTAGATTCTGGAACTTTAAATGTGACAAGATAATTTGTGTGACACTGTCCAAGATAAGATATTAAAAAAAACGTGCCATAAAACTGAACTACTATAAAAGCGAAACTAACTAAACTACTATAGTATAAAACAACAAAATAACACAACTGGAAGTGATGATTCTGACGTCAAAATTCCGTTTCGCTTCGCTAATCTTACATTCCAGTAGGTACATAATTATGTAGTAATGTTTAAGGTTGGAGTAGGCAAGAACAGTAGAAAACAACAAATATCAACAAGTACCACAAAAAGACATAAATTGAATCAGTAAACTACAAAGATTCTATTCGTATTTCATTTAAGTAGGTAGTGTTCCTTCATCGGACTAATGATACCAGAGGTTGAGAACCTAATCTTCATACCTAATCTAAATCTAATAAACTATTATAAAACTGTAACAGAAGTGTGTCTGTACCTACATTGAAGATACTTACATAAAAAGATTATGATATGGTTTTTAGGTGTCCCCGACAAAAAAAAAGCATGCATGCATGCTTCAATTTCGAGGCATGTATTGTGCCCACTGTCCATTGTAAGTGGCGACGGGCTCACCCCCCGTCACACTGGACAGAGTTTCGGTACTACTGGTGAAACGTGGATGTTCTGTGATTTCAGAATATCTCTGACTACCCCCTTGGGGAATATAGTCGTGAGCATATGCTATGCCGACTAAAAAAAAAAAAAAAAAAAAAAAACTTTATTTGCATCTTAAAGTACAAGTTGAGAAACAGTGCCTAGCTCCCAAACTAGGATTCCCAGTCCTATGGGTAGCAATTAGCTTAAATTCCTAAATAAAAGCCAAAAGATTATTAGTTTCATTTCGGGACTGATCGAGTAGCACTCTCTCGCTTCCCCGCTCAGGTTGTCTCACTCCCACGCACGCGCGCCTCGCTCGCACACGATTGGTGCAAGCGGAACTCGCGGCTCGCGGAACGCACGGGGAGTTGAGACACCCTAGCGGGGCAGATAAGAAGCGACAGAATCGAACGAAAGCACGAACAATTCGCATTCCGAAACAAGACTCCTAAGAGAAAACAACAAGAGCTCCGATCACTCCCGAACAAGAAAAAACGGCATTTAAATAGAAACAGAAGAGTTTTTATTTCTCCTACACTCCAGCACCCGGTACATCAAGGGACGAATACTATTTCGAACCGCCGTCCCGTACACATACTGACACTACTTCATTAATTTATCCACGATTTTACGTTAGACTCAGAATTATAGACAGTATTAGAATTTTTGCCTGCGAATAGTCTCCAAAAAACATCCAAAAACTGTTTCATTTGACAACTCATGTCACTGCCTCTATTCCTGTAAGGTATAATAAATAACTTTATGGATAATACATTAATTTCACGAAGATACGGTAGGTGCGTGATCCTGATGGAAACTTTTATCAACTTTTATCAAATCAAACTTTTAAAAAAATTGGTCTGTCTGTTTGTTTGTTTGTTTGTCCGAGCATCAGGCAAAAACTACTGAACCGATTTTGATGAAACTTTTTATTGTTTGATAGCTTATAATATGACTTAAAATCTGGTACCTATATAATTTGTGCGGACGAAGTCGCGGGTTAACACTAAACTTTAATTAAATTATAAAACTTCGTACTTCGTACGCGCAGACCACTGACTTTAAATACCGACTCATAGCTTTTCATTGAATGAACCGATCGCGATGGAATAAAGCCTAAATGTTAATTCATACTAAGTTACATGCTTTTGTAAGAATCACATCCAAATCGGTTCAGTAGTTTTCAATTGATGCGTGCACAAACAGAGAAATAAAAAAGTGTTAATCTTCAAATTAAATTATTATACAAAAACAACCCCGTTGAACCATCTTGCCCCATTTAACCTTAAACATAAATAAGTTCGTAATTATTATTTTTGATGTAATTTTTCACACGCTCTGTCATTTTTATTTTTACCTTAATCAAACCATTGTTCTCATCTCTTGTAGTTACAAATTTAATTTATTCTTATTTTGGTGGGTACTATAGCTGCATCGGATGTGTGGTTCAAAATATTCTAAGTTTTGGAACCCATAGTACTAGTTTCTACTAAAGTGCTTACAGTTTAGCCTGCGGTAGCCAACTCGGCAACCGGGGCGACGGCGTATCGGCAGCGAAGGCACACTTCCTTATTGATTCTTTTCAGAATGAAATACCTATTGCTGTGGTCACAATTCGGTAGGTGACAAGTTTTTTTTTGGAGGTCTAAATCGAAAACCATTTCGAGATAATTGTCTCAATAATCATATTTTCTATGTCAGAGATTTTAAAATGAAAGGATTTAATGTCACTATTTTTGCTTGATAAGAGTCGTTTTGACGCGCAGCGGTTGGTAATGCGGCTTAGGTACTTGGCGCTTTGACGTTATATTGCATATTATCGAGCGATAATATCGCTGCAATTTTGCGATAATTGTTCTCAGTACATTTTGTATGGGGACGCGCTCGATCCCACACACTGCCGCGATATTATCGCAACTCTTTCGACTACATTCAGTGGTGGGGCGCATGCGTGACGCGAATCGCGGAATCGCTGCAGTGTGTAAGGTGTCGCGATATCGCTGTCGATAATATCGATCGATAAAATCGCTCGATAAAATCGCTCGATAATATCGCTGCAATGTCCTTCAAGCACCCGAATCGACGCACAAGAACACAGACAAGCGTGTACAGTACGACCAGGAAAATAAGTCCGATCGTCAATCTTCGTTAGCACAGAGCAGGCCCGAGTCCCCGACAAAACCCGAAGTCATTTAGTAGGTAATCAAAGAGTGCAAAGTCGGATAGCAGCGAAAAGGACGCGAAAACATATTAGCCTTATTCCTGATTGGTCAATATAATATCGCGCGCTAATAAAATTTGTCAACTGCCCAGGTACATCGGTAAGCCTTACTCGGATAAACCTGGTATAATCTGTCTATAAAGTCGTGGCATGAATATTTGAGGAACTAATCATTTTAGTATGGTGGTGTTGCCAGATTATTCTTGACTTTGGCGTTCTTGCGTGGAGACAGCGCCCTCATTTTTTGCCAAGACTTTATAGACAGACTGTACTACTGTAAACGGCCCGCTAAGTGCATACATCAGTACTGTTGCACTCCGAAGTACCTTTGCGGGCCGTGGTGCTCGACTGTGTGCATGCATCGATTCGGGCGCTTCTATGAAGTTTCTTTACTGACTATGTCTTTTCTGTGGTAGCGGTACCTATGTCCCATTTAATTTTGCAAATAGTCAATCTTTCGCATATCCATCTGCGGTGAGTTACGCCATGTTTTCAACCCGACCTAAAAGCGATGCGTGGGAAATGGTGTTGGTATTTTAGTCTCAAGGTACTTATTTTTAAAACAGCTATAAAAACTCTATGTACCTACGCTTATGTATAAATTCAAGTCATGTTACGAGTACAATAACAATTTTATTAAAATATTTTTGATTGTTCATGAATATAACTAAGGAACTAATTAAATCTAAACAAAATAATAACGTAGATAAAAAACACTTAGACGATTTATACAGGGTGTTTCATAAGTAAGAATAAATTTTTAAAACTCTTAAGGGGGTTGTTTAGACCCTCAAACTGAACAACTTTCTCTATGGGAAAAAAAAATCTGACATCCCATACTTACATATTTTAGCTCTAGTCGATTTGTAGAGTATAGTAATTACACGCGTAACTTGTCCATTTATAATATAGTCTAAGAAAAAACATTATGAAGGTTTTTTCTGCAAATGCGTCATTGTATTTTGACATATTTATCTCTATGCTTTTGTGTTGTCAGATTTTCGTTAAATATCGTATATAGTATAGAAAGATTTCCATACAAATCTTAAAGTATTGAAAATATAACCAGAGTTCGATTGTATGTAGCGCGTTCGGAATAAACTTCTTTAGTTATTAGAGTATCAAACTGAACAACTTTTAACCAACTTTGAAATCACAAAAAAGACAACAGCTGTTTTATACACTGTGGTCGAGTAGCTATTAACATTTTCTTTAGACCAAGATTTTTTTTTTATCAGAACAGCTGATTATTTTTTGACACTGGGCAGAGGTGTAGTCTACTTTTACTGGCACGTAGTACTGAGTCTGAGTATACATTTAATTTTGCTATCCTTTTATAGTCCAATCATTTTAGGGTTTGACCCTAACAATAATTCATCTATCGCTGAAACTTTGCAGTGTGATAAAGTAAAGTATACAGATTACGGTTGACAAATAATCTAGGACCGGAAAAAATAAAACCTAGATTATTTGTCAACCGTAATCTGTATACTATAGGTACTTTATCACACTGCAAAGTTTCAGCGATAGACGAATTATTGTTAGGGTTTCCATACAAGGAAACTCTAAAATGATTGGACTATTTAGCCCTTTTGTATGAAGTAAAACGTAGTGATTCCATTCTCTTTGGTATGAAGTATCTAGTATGTGCCACTGCCCTTGGTTTTTTTCGACTTTTATAAACAGTGTTTTTTTGTTTACAGAACAAAACTACAAAGAATTGTGTTCAGACGAACACGTTGAAACGATGAAGTTCGTGGGAGGCGTAGCGACAGATGAATCTTGTCGTCTCTCTTGCGCTTTCAATGAAGAATATTCCGGAATGCCTGGCTCATTCAAAACTTTGTGCGTTGATTAGTCATTATTGATGTTTTAACCCTGTATCAGGTCCCATTAGAACAGGCATTATGCAATTTTTTTAGATATTGTGTTGTCCTTACCTGAACAATGTATACCTAATAACAGATTCTTTAAAAATAAAAAAAATATTTAAAAACACCAATAAGATCCAGAAAGCATTGACAATTTCTACATGGACAAGGTTAAATTAAGGCTTCTTGTAGCTCATATAAGTAGTCAAAGACCCGATCACATTATCTCTGAACCTCGCTGGAATGCGATGCTACTTCCTTCGCGTCAGTACGGTTAGCATCTTCAGTGCTTATTACTGCTGATACGAGTCTCAATAACTTGATACACATGGCTTTACAACGTACCAGCATGGGTAGCATGCCACCGTGATGCAGCGCTTTCACACCTTCGCTCTCTTTCTATTTGCACGCGAACGAACGAGATAAAAGACGTATGATACAGCCGTATCACGTAGCAATTGCGCTAAATAAATCGCAACTGAACCATGATTGGAACAGGTGCGAACCACAACTATTAACAGATTCTGTATAGCGCTATTCATTGACAGCCATTAGAGCCATTTTGACATAATGCTTAGACGTTAAAGGCTGTCAGTCACATAGTAAATTAGTCAAGTTTAGCGCGATACGGAATTAAAGACAGTTGAATAGTACAGTTGGATTGCAATGTGATTAGAACTGAAATTGGATTAGGATTGAATTTTATTGTTATAAATTTGCGCAATAAACCTGCAGATCGCCAATATTGCTCATTTTCAAACTCTCCAGTGGAGAGTAAAGGTGGTGGTAAATCGATAAAACGACAAAAAATAGTGTCCTTTTTGAAGCAATGTTGTTTATAATTATTCGGCACTGCATCGTAAGGGTGATCTTTACTGCAAAATCTACACCTACCTACACAGAACAACTAAAAAATACGTATATTTTTGAGGTTTTTCGTGTTTTTTTTTTTTTAACACTTTTTTGATATTAATTACTTGTGTACACAAGGAAATATACATGAAAACAGCATAATAGACAATTACAAAGGCCGAGCTTATCTCTAAACAGATTTCTTCCAGCAAACCCGTGATATTCGTTGTTGATATTTGTGGCAAAATTTCTGATCACCCCAAAAATGGGATCAAGATCGTAATTAAATTATAAAAAACATCTTACATTTAACTGTAATTTATAATTTAATTATATTATGTAATTTTATGTTTTTGTAAATGTATTCCTGTAAGTTAGGTATTTGTCTTACTATAGAGTGGGAAATATCGAGGGTTACTTTAATTTATAATAAATTTTAAAATATCCGTCCTTTTTTTTTTATATTTCATCCACCAGTAGTAAAATTGTATGCATACACAATTTTACTACTCAAACAATAAAAATTTCTATCTTTGTTGCCAAAATGTGGAATATTTTTAAAGAAACATAAACACGACTAAAAAGTTTTTTTTTTTTTTAATTTAAATAATGTCACATAGATTAGATAGCTCTCGTCATATTTTTTACTCTTCCAGTACCACCGTGCTGGAAGGTGTTCCGTTGTAGAGAAGATGCGGCCAGAAACTAAAACATTTTAAACAAAACAAAATATACAAAGTACAATTAATTACAAAAATACAAAATACTGAATAATAGTGTAACATTGTCTAGACCAGACATTCTTGCTTAACATGGAACTCAAACTTGTTGTCTGGCAAGATTAGAATATCATCTTGTATCTTATTAAAATAGAGTATCCATCTAGAAATATGGATGCCGAACCGGTTCCTTAAGAGGATAGGCGGGCTAAAATGCTAATTTGGAGAATAGGTCACTTTTCCGACTGTATACGTATTTATCAGATCCGCCCCACCCGTACACCCCACCGACTAGAGTGCGAAAGAGCTGCTACTCGGGCCGATTTTATATACAAAAAATCGACGAAATCAGCATTTCGTATTCCCCTGTTTTTCCTCCAAAACTAAACCTATTTTAATAATCCTTTCAAAAATAATATGAGAAAAACTTTGGCTATGTCCGTACGTTTTGCTTTTTTGTTTATATTCATCAAATTTGTTTACTGGATGTCTGAAAACGGGCGGTAAAATGGGTAATTTTCGAAGGTCCCTAGTTCTTACAGTAATTAATAAATGCAAAAAAGCAAAGCAACATAGAGACATGGCAGAGGTGACATAGATTGTATGGTAAAAAATATTTGCTCTTGTCCAGGGAGAAAACAGGGGAATACGTTTGTATGGAGAAAACTGTACTCGTCTATCCTCTTAAAAGTGCAAAGCGCTACGTTTTGGTATGGTTTTGAGTTGAGGGATTTCATTCAATTAGCCGCCAGCATAGCTAATTATGTATGCAAATCATGGCATAATACATATTTTTGGATTAAACGGATTTAGTAATCGCTCTGTCTCTTACACTGTTCATACTGATAACAGTGATAGCATGATATTTAGTCGAGAAGTGCGACAAGGTGGCTTAGGGAGAGGATGGAACTTGTTTTTAGTTTGATCGACTTTTAAATACGTACTAAGTTGCCTTGGAGGACTACATTATTATACAGGGTGTCTCAAAACTCAAAGTCAAGCCGAAAACAGGAAATAGGTGAGTTTTTATAATTGTTCAGGGAAAAATACAGTAAAAATTCCAAGTTTTCGAGATTTTGACAGTTTTTTTAACAATGGAAAAATCTACACCCTACGCTCTACTTTAAGATGTAGTTACTACTTTGTACAGTTTTTCATGAAAATACTTGTTACGTTATCATTAATAATTTTTTTAGTTGACCCAATTCAAAGATAAGGATTAGTGCCATAATTTGTAATGAAAACACCATCTTCCGTCAGACTTCTGCAGTTAAATTGTTTTATTTTGGCAACTTTAAGACACCCTGTATAAAAAATATATGGCGCTATCCTGGCAAGTTATTCATATACAATTTGAAATGACAGACCTTGACAGAATAAAATTTATAGGCAAAACCGCTACTTTGGTAGGGTATGCGTCCCCTCACCCCCGTCTATTATTCGAGTTGTTTCCCAGGAAGAGCTTTTGATCCATGAAATAACATATAAAAGGAGATCTCCCATTGGCACTCTAACACAAGCTTTTGAACATGTGCATTCTTTTAATTCTCACCTAAGACGGTGCTCAAACTTGGTCTTTGACAAACAACCAAAAGTCAGGCCTCAAGGTTTGTCAAAGGGCTATAGAGCGCAGCATCCCTGGCTTGAAACTGATCGACCGGGTCAGAAATGAGATCATTCGCTCCAGAACCCAAGTGACAGACGTCGCCACCACCGCTGCTAATCTAAAGTGGTATTGGGATGTACATGTCTGCTGCATGCCTGATGACCTATGGGCCAAAGCTACTACCAACTGGTCCCTTGTAAAACAAAATCGGCGTCGAGGCAGACCAACGTAGAAGAATGATCAGACCGTCAAACGGAACCACTTTCTCTATGGAACATAGATAAGGTTGTTCAATTTGAACATCCCCTTAAAAAAGTGTCAGCATAATTAAGAAGGACCCTATACTATAGAGTAACATGCTATCTAGTATCTGTTTAAAGTAAGAATATACATGGAGTCACCAGTTCTGCCACAAGCAGTTGTCTTTCGCGTGGTGTTCCCGCAGTTTTGCCACAACGCTCCGCAATCTCTTCTCATCCGTGTTGTTTGCTCAAAAACAAACCTTGAGATTAGGATAGATACTTGACACTGGCGGAAATGCAATGCTGACGCACAAGCAAGTGTCCATTAATTTAAAAATATTTAAAAATTAATATGCATGGCCTTGCAATTTATTTGACTAACTCTTAAGTTCACTCTACCAGTGTGCATTAAAAATACTGAGCCAAATGAGTATGTAAGGTTGTAAGGAGAACAATATTATTCTTTTGCCAGTTAAACAACTTACATAAGATTTAAGAGGACATTTCAAAATACATTAAAAACATCAAATTCATTGATAAGCCGGATCGGAGCTATGCTACTAAGGTACACACGGCGACACATCAAGCTACGCAAAACCAAAATAAGCCGGCCGCGCGTAGGTAGAGTAATGTATAACGTCGCACGGCCAGGTTATGTTTGTTTTGCGTAGGTTGATGTGTCGCCGTGTGTACAAATAACTGCTGAGGTTGTATGGACAAAATCGCTTTGTAGCGCTCAGAATTTCTTTACGGTACCTTTATTTTGCTAAGCATGTAATACGTTTCGATTGATTGATTGATTGAAAAATTAGTTTAAAGGTTAAGTACTTTTTCATGATCTTTTAGAGTCGAATATCTCAGCTCCGATCGAGCTAGGTTCATTACAAAATATGTTAGTTATCTACTATAAAAATAGTACCTACTGTAATTTACAGTACTTAGGTGGTCGCGACTGTTAAAAGAATACCTTCATTCCTTTCAAATAATCGTATCAGTCCATTTTATACCAAAAACTCGAATAGTAAATAATTTTCGCGCTCAGATCATTCTCAAAAAATTAAAATTAGCCAGTTTTTTGTCAAGGACATTCTTATTCAAAACTGTCAGTTTTCTAGGACAAAAAAGGACACTGTGAATTCGCCTTCATTGGTCTTTTGCGTGCCAATTCTTTTTTTATTTTCATACGCGTCACTTACATTTTCGCTATTGAAAATGATGAGTTGATGACATAATGTAATACTTAGTGCTGTTCAAATGCTGTATCTTTACCTGATTGTCTACCATTAAAATGCGATTTCGAAACTACTTAAATTTTATGACGATACATTTTTTTTAGACTTCCAAAACGTACTAAATTAAGACTTGACAAATACTTGATAAAGACTTTGCAAAAAAAGAAACGGAAGGCACGAGGCACTTCAATTTATTATTTTCTATAGAAGTATATTTGGAGTTCAAAACGCGGCACCAAACCGGCTGTAACAGACGTGTGCGTTCACAAATAATTACGTTGTTAGAATTTAAAAGTGTGCGCCGTAAGGTACGTACTTTTTCACTTTCATTTTACTCTATGTTCGTTTACGTTATGTAGTTAATGTATTATTTATAAGCCTGAAAGCGCTGTATCTACAGGATGGGCCAGAACAGAAGGTGATTAATTTGTTTTAAGATTGCAGACTTGGGGACCTACCAGAACCATCATTGGTTGGTTTGATTCCCACCTGATTACAAAAAAATATTTTCGGTTTATTTTTATCTTGAGAAACCTATTTTATTTTTATTTTTGAACTTTCAAAGTTCAACATTAATTAATTTACCTGAATGCCAATAATGTTTTCTTTTTGTGCCGAGTGTTTAATTTATTAATAAAGTTCTCTCAACAAAAAAACCAAACCGATTTATTGATTTTAAGTGCACACATTTTTTTTTATTGTTCTGTCTTGAGACAGAAAAAAAAGAGATAGATTGATCTAATAAAACGTGTATTATTTATTTATTTTTTATTAAACCAAAAAATGTAGAGAAATAATTTATTTAATTTGTTAACATTAACATTTTCTTATCATTTCAATATTTGGATCTGATAGTATCCGATTTTTTTCTGTGCTGCTTTTACGTCATGCTAGTAAATATACATACATACATACATAAACTCACGACCATAATCCCTTTTGGGGTGGTCAGACACATTGCTACAACTATCAACTTTCTGTTTAAAAATGTAGTTTTATTTTATTTTATATTATTCGGGATGCTAACAGCTGCTTTTACAAAATAATGTACTTAAAATAACAGACCATCAGCCATTTAAAGGCATGGTTATAGCAAAGCTCATGTGGTGGATCGTTAGTATCTACTCACGGTTAAGTTTATAGTTCAATAATAAGTCCCATGAATAGGTATAACACTTGATAGTTTATTTATGTCCACAAAGCACAGGCACAGCAAGAAGTTCGATGATGCCCCCTCATATTAAGCTATTTAAGTTTCAGGATGGAATGACGTGTCAAGTGGTCAGAGGGCCACCTCTCACCACTTCAACCACTAAAATATTTAGCTGTATAAGAAACCTTTAATCCCTTAGTCGCCTCGTACGACAAGAATTGGGGCGGTTCAAAAAAAATTGTTATTAAAAAAAACGGATTACATTATGACATGACATAACATTTTTATAGTAGATTACACACAGAGGGCAGGAAAGTAAGAAAGGTCTCAGATGTCATGTAATTGTTGACCGAGGTCGACACACATGTGATCTGAGGCTTTCTTATTTACTGCCCGAGGTTAGTATACCATTTTTTCCTCGACGGAGGTGGAAAGCGGCCACTTCGTTTAGCGCAGCGGGACGACAATTCACGCTTTCCGTTCGGAGGAGAGAAAAACATGTTATTATGTTATTTTTGCTAATACTTGTTGGAAAAAATGTCAATGGCAACAATTGAAATACGATAGGGATGGGTAGTGTAAAAACGTTTTCGCTTTTTGTAAGAAAACTGCTAGGTTCACAGTACTTCACAGTCATCTTAAGCATAATGATCATTTCAGATGTCATGTTACAAAGAAGGATGTCATCCCATGTTCTCGTACACAGAAGAAGAGAAACGACAGATTATAAGAGAGCTAGGACTAAGTGAGACATCTATACAGGAAGACATTGACGCTATCGTAGAATGGTTTGAGAAGCAGCCGCATTTAATTGATGCTGGAGTACCAGGTGAATTAAAAAAAAAATATGTTTATAATGTACGCACACACGTACACAAACTCGCAAATAATAAGCAGATGGCTTATTAAATTTATTGATTACTATAAAAATAATTTAATGACACGTTAAGATACATAGGTAGTAAGTTTACCCGCAACTTTGTCCGCACAAATTATATACCAGATTACAAGTCAAATCATAAGCTATCAAACAAAAAAGTTTCATCAAAATCGGTTTAGTAGTTTTTGAGTGATGCTGTTACAACCAGACAAAATTCTAAAAAAGGTTGATTTGGAGTCAAGTACAACCTAAAAACCATATTGTTATATATTTTTCTAGTAAATATCTTCTATGTACAGACAGACACATCGGTAACAGTTTTCTAATATGTAGTGTAGATTTGTATTATATCTATCATATACAACGAGTTAACGAAATAACCGACAGTGAGAAAATAAGTAGTTTAATCAGAACCAAAAGTAGAATCGATTTCACAACTTTTTATTTTGGGTATTTTTTTCAAATTCTTAATTTTAATTTTAACCCCTTCTAAATGTTTCTGTACGCGTACGGCTCATGATAATGTATATACCTAATTACGTCATGTTTAACGGTAATGGGTAGGCGGGTCGCGGTGGTAGTAAATAAGAATATCTCAAACAAACCTCATAGGATATTTGTTTTGATAAGTTTCAACGGAAAACGATAAATAAAATTATTTTGTAATTCGCAAAAAAACTAATTGTAGGTTACATCCTGTTTTATATTTATTTTATACTTATTCTAAATTTACAACTTTTATTGTTGTTACGGTTGTTAATTATGTGTTTACAGGTTGAGTTTAATAGATTTTTTCTCATAGTTACTGGTTTTATTTTATGAGTGATAAACTGAATTCTTTTACAGACTACTACTATTACTTAAAAAATACATAACATTTTATTTATGACCTTATTCAAACGTGGTGCACTAATTTAAGCTAATTACGATATTTTTAAAAGTTTTTAGGTTTGTTTTATATACAGACATAAATGAATTTTAGGATTTTAGTTAATCAGTTTACTCTTTTTGAATATATTTGGATCAGGAAAATACATGACCCTATTGTGAAAATATTAATAGAGACGATTTTTGCTAAAAATGAACCTTGTTACACGAAAACATATAGCAGACTTTACTAAAAAAAAATAGCAGACGTTACTAGAAAATTTGTTTAAAACCTAATTCTGATCGATTAACTAAAATCTACTTTTAAAAAATGTTGTTTAGTAAGGTCTGCATAATATAAATAGAACAGTTGTGACATGCATGGTGAAATTGATATCATTAATAGCATCCTTTCAAACAGCCTACCCATCACACTGAACAACTTTTACTTTAGGAGCCAAGCAATCGGAGCAAAAAAAAAATCAGATGTTGCATACATTTGAGTCGAGTAGGCACTGCAGTTTAGTATGGAACAGCAGATTTTTTTTGCCCTGTTTTGTTTGCTACCATAGTAAAATTTGTTCAATTTGATACGATAGTTTAAAAGGATGCAAATTATATCAATTGCATGTTTGAAAAGATAGAAAGTTGTAGCAAGTTTCTAACCATCCCAAAAGAAATAACAGAAGTGAGTATTGTTTGACTTACGTGAAATCATTTTTGTTTTCAGATAGAGATTTCATCGAAAGAGGGCTTGTGAATGCGAAGGGTTCTAGAGAAAAAACAAAACACAGAATTGATTGTTTCTACAAATATAGAGCTATGGCTCCAGAAATAATTCAGAACAGAGACAGACATATAGATTCTAACTATGAAATGTGGAGTTTTTAGTAAGTTTTTTATACAACGTTTAAAAAGCATGTAAGCATTTGCTCACGACTTTATTCCCCGTGGGGATAGTCAGAAATATTCTGAAACCTCAGAACATCCACGTTTTACTAGTAGTACCGAAACTCTGTCCAGTGTGACGGGGGGGTGAACCCGTCGCCACTTGTTATGGACAGTGGGTACAATACATGCCTCGAAATTGAAGCATGCTGGTTTCCTCCGATGTTTTCCTTCACCGAAAAGCCAGTGGTGTTACAAATCGTACATAAATTCCGAAAAACGCATTGGTACGAGTCAGCCTGGACGGGGATCGAACCATCGCCACCTGCACGGCAGGCAAGGTTACTCGCCACTGGACCACCTTTTCACGGCACATGGCAATGTGTAAAAAAAGAACCTAAAAAAAGATCATAATAAAAAACTTTCACTGTGGAGACAATTTGCAAAACATACAAAAAAACATACGGGTCGAATTGAGAACCTCCTCCGTTTGCTTTGTTGAAGTCGGTTAAAAAAGAGCGGTGAACAGTTTCAGTTGCGAAATATTTTAGTCGTTTTACAGTTAGTACAATATGTATGATTTCTCAATCAAGAAAAACTAAATAAAAAAATGTTCCTCATCATACTTTTATAGGATTTTGATACATTATGTTTTAAATACAAAGACAAAAAATAAATGTCATTTTTACATTTATTTCGATATTCTTAAAAGTGGAATGTGCTCTTTTCATTTTAAGTTGTCATTATTGAGAAATCTTTAATATTGTGGGCGTCACTGAACGGTAAAAGGACTCTTAAATTCTAAAATATCATTATCGAGGAAAAGAAAAAATTACTAAAATGTAATAAATTTTTTTCTGCATTTTTTTTTTTGCTCTCTTGTAATTTACTTAATGTAATTAACTAAAGCATTTCTTTTTTAAACGGTCAGTAGGGAGTCACTTGCAAAAACTTGTATGCTTTACTCGTTACAAGACCTTTCACGTGATCCACTGCAGCTGCGTAACAGATTGTTTACATTTTTTTACAGCCTTATATATTTTTTTCTATTACAGTCGTCATGCAGTCATACCGAAACTGTATGAACTGAAAAGAATAACCGTAATTGACTTTACTGATCCTGATCCTAGTAATTTTTCTATGGATGTCATACTAAGGAACTGTATGATGGTGTGTATTTTAAAATTTGTTAGATTGTTTATTTGTTGCTTGTTTGTTAACGTTTGTTTGTTTTTGATGTGAAACATCTACGGTGTGCCTTTGCAGTAAAACTGACTCGTATTGGGAGGGCTATCCCAACAGTGGGATGATTAGTGTTGCAAAAAAACGGTATTTTTTTATCTTGAGTTTTTTTATTTAAAAAAACCGTGAAATAAAACAGTTTTATTTTCTGGAACATTTTTTTTTTTTTCATAAGTATAGAATGTGAATTTTCAAGGCAGTTAACGATTTAATATGTTTGTTTTAGAGTTAAATTTTAATACAAAACGTAATTTTTAAAACTAATATATTTTTCAGGATAAATAGAACTAAAGTTTACGTTTACGCACGCGGATTTCCCAAAAAAGCACGCACGAGTTACGCAAAGATTTTTCGTTGCTAGGTTTGATCGACCATTATAATTATAAATATCAAGATTCTGCTGTTTTGGCAGTTTTGATTGTTTGAAAAACATGATTATTAACAAGAAAATACCCTGAAAAATACCATAATTAAAAAAAAAATTCATTTTATTTTTCATAAATTTGGAAAAAGATTTTTTTTTTATTTACAACCCTAGTGATGATCATCATCATCATCTCAGCCGAGGGACGTCTACTGATGGACATATGCCTCCCCCAAGTATCTCGAGAATCCCACTCGAGAACTCTTCAGCCCCATCGACCATCGGTTCTGCGAGCAAAATGCCGCCCATTATTGCCACTTTAGTCTAGCTATTCTATAAATTCAAAACAGTGGGATATCAATGGCTAATTTTTCTTCTTGTGGTGCCATCTCCTAACGGAGGTTGGCTATCATTTGGGCTATTCGGACCCTGGAGACTGCAGCCCTGAACAGTGAGGTACCGAACCATTCAAGTAGTTTTTTAAGCCAGGACGTCATTCGTCTTCTTGTTTGTTTTATTGGCTAATTAATAATGATAAAATAACTTTTTTTTTAGCTTGGTGATTTAAGACAAAGGTACGAATACTCAATCGGTGACATTTGGGTTGTAGATTTACAAAACACAGGCTTGGGTCACTTGTTGAGAGTAAATCCATTGTTTCTGCATCGGGCCGTACAAATTTTACAGGTAAGATTCATAATTTACAGTCCGACAAACATCTTGAAAAGTGAGTGGGGGTGAGGGGGAGAAGTAGCGCTTTTGACCACACATTTTATTCTGCGCGGACAGGGTCTTGTTCAAGATGTTTGCCGGCTATTATACTAAAAGTGCGTTCACACACGTTGACGCATTGACGGAGCGGCAGACGTCAGTCCGTCATTTGTCAAGCAAGGAGTTGTATGAAACCGCACGTAGAAGCACGCACGGTGACGGATTGACATATCTGGTGCTTCTTTGGACTGACGTCTGACGCTCCGTCAATGCGTCGTCGTGTGTGAACACACAAAGAAGAAAAATGTCTACTAGTAGGTACGTATGACAACTATTTTTATTATACAAGGTGTTACAAAAATACAAATAAATATTTAGGGGGTGGTTTAGACCATCAAACTGAACAACTTTCTTTATGGGACCATAATCGGAATCGCGAAAAAAATTGATGTTCCATACTCTACAAATCGACTAGAGCTAAAATATGTATAGGATATCAGTTTTTTTTTCGCGATTTCGATGTTGGTTGTTCAGTTTGACGGTCTGAACAACCCCATAAGAGTTTAAAATATTTATTTTTACTTATGAAACATCTTGTATTAACAGACTTCACAAAAATGTGTTGTTATAAGTAGATTTTAGTTAAATCTATCAGAATGAGATGTATAACTAAAAATTTTCTAGTAGTCTGGGCCTCTATCCAGACATTCAAACTTCGCAATTGCGTGAACGTTTTCGTTCCAATGCCGACTCTATTACAATGAAGGTCGGACCGAGACGGTCGCGATATGTCGAAAATCCAAAGTTCGGGTAGTTTAAAAAATATCCTGCGGGTCCTTCTTAATATAGGTACTGCTGGTTTCTTTAAGGGGATGATCAGACCATCTAACTGTAAAACTTCTACTACGGGACCAACATTGAAAAAAAAAAAAAAAAAAAACTCGTCATAAACAAAAATGCAAACCTACTCAAATAAATATGAACTATATTACGAACGACTATATTCCCCGAGGGGGTAGTCAGAGATATTCTGAAACCTCAGAACATCCACGTTTCACCAGTAGTACCGAAACTCTGTCCAGTGTGACAGGGGGTGAGCCCGTCGCCACTTATAATGGACAGTGGGTACAATACATGCCTCGAAATTGAAGCATGCAGGTTTCCTCACGATGTTTTTCCTTCACCGAAAAGCCAGTGGTGTAACAAATCGTACATAAATTCCGAAAAACTCATTTGTACGAGTCGGCTTGGACGGGGATCGAACCATCGCCTCCTGCACGGCAGGCAAGGTTACTCGCCACTGGACCACCACGGCTTTTTGAACTAGTACCCAAATAAATATGGGATGGAGATGGCAGATTTTTTTTTGCGTTTTCAATGTTGATCCCATAGAGAAAATTGATCAGTTTGATGGTCTGATCATCCCCTTAAAAGCATATTAGGAAGTTCCCTGAACCTGATAAACATTTTTCTCAGTATGAGAATAATCTTGCGACATAATTTACGTGCGTACTAAGATCCTTTAATAGTGTATGTATTTACAGGAAGGCATGAGTTTGAGAGTGTGCGCAATACATGTATTAAGGGCACATCAATTTGCCCAACAACTAGTCAACTTCTTTAAACGATTTTTGAAACCTAAAATTATGGAACGAGTTATGTTTCACGAATCAGTTGAAGATGTATACAAGTATCTACCTAAGAAATACTTACCTAAAGATCTTGGAGGTGATCTGCCGTGTATGGAAACTTTTAAAGGTAAGTGGTCTCGGTTTAAAATCACACTGATTATCCTCTTTTTGGTGTTGTAAAAGGCGTCTAAGAGATATGGTTTATTTTGAAGTGTATTTGTGGCTAAAAGTCTAGAACTAGCTAAAAGCACATCCTACCTATCACCACTTCAAAAGTCCTTTCCCTTAATGACCTGCAACATCTCGATTATTCTAATGGTTATTTGAATAGGAGTCATGTTGCAAGTTCTGACACGAGCACTTGTCTCGCGTGGTGCTCGCGCGGTTTGCTCTTTTGCTTGCCACGAGGGTCCACAATCCGCAATCTCCTTGATCAAAAACAATCCCTGAGATCGGAATAGATACTCCCACAAACTAATTGAACAAAAGTTCCATTAATTGTCAAGTAGCGTTTTCATGTCTTGCTTTACATTATTTATCTACCTTGGGAACCTTGGGTTCATTATCATCATCATCTCAGGGTCCACCACCTTCACTACGTCACCAGTCCAACATGTGGGGCGGCCAATTACCATCGGGTACGCGTTCGCCACTCGAGAAAACTTTGGCCCTATCGGCCATCTATTCT
The DNA here is from genome assembly GCA_963693445.1 of Agonopterix heracliana. Lineage (NCBI taxonomy): Eukaryota > Metazoa > Arthropoda > Insecta > Lepidoptera > Depressariidae > Agonopterix > Agonopterix heracliana. The sequence goes on from OY856327.1 coordinate 7,481,712, forward strand.
GCGAGCAATCTGCTATTCTGATTCTGTGAATCTATTTATTTCTAATTCGATCTCGCAGGGCAACTCTAAGCGTAGCCCTCTTTCTTGCCATTTGGGTGACTTTTAGTCTTTTATAAGGCCTTTAATGATCCACCAAATTTTCAGTTCCCTATTGCCATCACTGTTCAAATACTTTGGTCTTAAGACCCTGAAGTATTTGAGACAAGAAGATTTTGCTTAGCTTCCCGAACGCTGCCCACTTCGGTAATACACTTGTAGCAAACTTTCTGACTGCTACGGAAGGGATTATGGCCTTGTTTTTGTCTATGTATGTAGCTACGTAAGGAAAAACTATGAAAATAGAGAGTTCACGTCCTTGATTTTAATTACTTACCTACGCAATAGGATGACTCTGTTTAGGTATCCACGTTACGCAACCGTTCCGATTCTTACTTTCATTTACACATCATGATTCATTGAGCGTGCACTGATTGTATGATTACAGAAGACCGGTTAATCAAGCTGTTTTCATATTTATGTCGTGGGCATAAGAGTTATGTTGCTTAGATCGTAAATTTATTGATTGTCGGGCATAAAATATAGCAAGCACAGAACGATCAGTTCTTACAATAGTTTATTCATGGTGTGGCAGTTTTATGTTTTTTCTATTTGAACATGAATAAAACATACCCACATAATTTACGTTACTCGTATTTTGTTAATTTAATCACACATTATTGAATGTTAATGTTAGCGATGTGCATGGGTTGGATAAGTATTCTTTGCAAAAAAGGCATATCAAATTTAAATTGTGTGTAATTTGTTAGCTAGGAGGACGGCCACGGACTGAAGTCAGTAGGCAAACCACCCTCATCCTTTACTTCATGAATCTTATGAGATAGGGATGCGCTACGATCAAACCAGGGGTCGCATGCAGTAACTCTTACCGGTAGAAACACGGTATGGAACACATGAGTAAATACCTCACAGAAACAAAGCTTCGAACAATCGCACTAGTGAACAATCTATAGAAGACGGGATCACAACTCCTTACCGAAAGACATTTTGTCGAAACACATTTGTTCGACGCCACATAATCCAAGTGCCATTTAAGCGGTAGCCCATTTGTTGCATAGGCCTTTATTTGTTCGAAAAGCTATTTCATCGATGGGCTAGTTCCTTGAAAGCCGAGTGATCGAAGTTCCATTTAAGCGATGGGCCACTTTGCGCGAGCGCCTCAGGTGATACTTGAAAATGTGTGCGCTGTGAGACAAGCCCACAAAGAAGCTTTAGCAGCAGAGAACAAAGTCAAATTCAACATAATTCGTTTAATATAGGAGATTGAAGCACACTTATTAAAGTCAAATCTTTCTTTGAAGCTACTGCGGCGTCGGGACGCGTTATCGAGAAGAATCGGCCAGAAACTCTAATTTCGCGCTCGACCAATGTCTCCCATTAATTGCCCACTAGCGCGATGATTCTAAGCTTTGTCTTCTTATTCTTCTTCGGGTTCCTCTCCATTACTGGAGGTTGGCAGTCAGCTCTGCATATCCCTGTCTTTCTCTCGCCAAACAAAACAGCTCTTCGACGCTGGCGGGCGATGTCTGTCCACTCTTTCAGGTTCGAAAGTCATGACATTCGTGGCCAACCGACGCTTCTTTTGCCCTCTACTTTGCCCATCATTATAGTCTGGACCAGTTGGTATTGCTCATTCCTCAAGATGTGATCAAGGTAGGCTTTCCTTCTTATAATGGTTTGCAATAGCTCCCGAGACTTCCTGACACGTCGTAGAATTTCCATATTGGTGACTCGTTGAACCCAGCTAATTCGCAGCATTCTTCGGTAAAACCACATTTCTACAGCCTCTAGTTTCTGGCGAAGCTATGTCTATGTGGGTTATTTACTTAAGTGGTGAAGACATCGGGCGACGATAGGTACTTGATGAGATTTGTCGCCAACGGCAAAGTTATCACAATTTGCGTAAATATCTAAAGGACGTTACTGCACCTTCTATACCTTGTGTTCTTGTAATCTTTATGATACAAACCTGTCAATATTGCATTGTTGCATCGTGCAACCTAGCAAGTTAACTGAAGCTTGTCTTTGCACACTGTTAATTCTACCTCAGAATAACAATATATTTGCCCAAGTCAGCATTATGCTAAACATATCGTCTGGTTCTGAGCTCAAGTAGCTTATGTTTTGACTAAGCAATCTGTATTTAAATCTAATTTAAGTATGCTTATCTATAATTGTATGGTATTGAAGTAATTCCTTGGTAATTTACTGACAGTTTAGTAACAAATCCGCTTAAAAAAAAACAAGTCACATTATTTGGTGATTGACATGATTTGAATAATTTATGTCAATCACCAAATAATGTGACTTGAAAAAATTAAACAACCGCGACTTTTTAGTGTAAAACAATGGAATAAGCAAAAATAAAATCACGATTTACATTTTAATAATGATGTCAATCGTCTGGAATCTCTAAGACTATACAATTAAAAATACTGGGCGTACGTAACATACGTAACACGTAATACATTTTAAATTCGTTGTTTGATTGCACATATTATAACATTAGGTAGATGTTATAATTAATTTGAGGAGAGATGTTGATAATCGGATTAGACTCCTGTTTTTATTTATGCTATTCGGAGCCAAATACCACACGCATTTTACGCAAATAATTAACAAATTAATTGATTATCTCTTCTTCCAGAAACATACGTAGAATTCCTAAGAAAAGATGAAACAAGAGAAGAATTAAGGAGATGCAGTAAACAAATATCGGATGAGAGCAAAAGGCCAGGTGTGAACATCCACGAACTTGCTGGAACATTTAAAAAATTAGAGTTTGACTAGTTTTATTTTGAGCCTTAAACTCGTATTTTTAGTTGCTTCCTATAAATTTCCTCGACTCGGTATACATCTATTCAGACAAATTGTATGTCAAAAATTTTAAAAACGTTCATGACTCGGGAAATTTCTCCGTAAAGTCGAGGAATGAAACGTCATACTCGAGATAGCTTCGGTCCTACCTCGGAATGAGTATCTAAACTTCGATGAAGCATAGTTTTGCGTTAAATAAATCTATTCTATATTAAAAAAAAATGGCTGCCATCTTGGGTATGTGATGATTTTGCCAATGTATAGTTTTTGTAGCAAGAGTGCTTGACGTTGTACGGTAATTTATGTATTTTGGTGACTTCAAGGATTGTTTTTCGAAAAGAACACTATCTTGAGCCACCACTGGAGCTTCGTTGTAGGCCGGGGAGGGGGCTACCAACAATCGACTCGCGATGCGACTACCCTATACTAGACCTACAATGCGACTCATCGAACTTCGAAAATTTTATAGAATATTATTTATGTCCTGAAAATGAAATATCCTTAAAAACTACTTCGAATTCCACCATTCAATTCCTCGGCTCTATCCGAAAACAACTTGAGATTACGACTGAGAAAGCGAATACAGATTTTAAGGATGAGTCGAGAAATTATCTGACTGACGTTCGATCTAGAAAGCAAAATAGTTCGAGGAAGCAAATGAGAATACGGATGTTGGGTTCATTCTATGGTGATGGCTTTAGGATGTAAAATATTGACTCATTTTCCGTAAGTTGTTTCAATTTTATTTGTTTATCTTTCTTTCTTTAAACCTTGTATGTATATACTTACAACCAAGATCAAAAGACAAGAAAATTTAAGAATAATGATCATTGTACTATACAAAATAAATAAATAAGTAGAAAAATAAATATCTTGGACATTTGTCACACTGATGTCGGGAGAAATGCCGGTAGACCACATCTAAACGAACATGTCTGCGTTTGCCATCAACAGCGGGCAATGGGAGGATCTCGCTGGAAATCGTGATTCGTGGAGGAAGCTTGTAACGGAGGGAATAATTATTAAAACAAATGCAACTTAAAAATCAGATCAGGTTAAGATAATATGTGTTCCGCTTTATCATGGGATCTTAGACCATTTTAAGCACATTGTTACGTATTTTACTTTACAATAAAGAATTTATTTCTTTGAATTTTGTAATAAATTATTATTGTACCAAGTACCTGTCGTTGGTTTGACCTTTCTGCTGCCTTTCTGTCATATCAGAGTACCTTTTTGTCAATGTCTCCGGAAACAATAAACAAATTCATTCGATTACCTATTCTTTTTTATTTTCGAGTCCATTTCTATTTAGTCACAATTTCTAATTCATATCGTACCTATGGATTGGGTAAGTTTTAATACTCTCGTCTTTTCTACGGAGGAGTAGCAGAAACTATGGATTTCTAGAATTACACACATTGTAACTGTTTACCTCATTTTTTGTTTGCGTGATTAAAGAGCACGAACGAAGCATACAAACGGAGTTTCATACTATTTTCGATATTAACCAATCAAAGTAAAAAGATATCTACGTTGATAATGATTTGTCAGATTTTCGTTTGAATATTGAGTTTAGCTAGAAATTATTTAAGATTATGTATGGAAATCGCTGAGATACGGTAACATAGAAATTAACGGAAAGACAAAGTAACGATACTGATATTGGTTTCTAGATTGTGGTAACAAAATTGTTTTTACTTTAATTAGGTAAGTACTAAATTACCAAACTAGGACATAACTTAGTTTTGTATGGAGCGCTTTATCGGCAATACCCTCTTAAAACTTCGTCCAACTACCAACAGAATTTTCCCCTTTCATTTACTGCATAGCAATTCAGCCTAGAAAAAATAATGCAAACTTAAGATCAGTAGTAGGCAATCTTTTTCATAATTATTAGTATATGTATACAATGCTACAATTTCGAGTAAAGTTCTCCGATTTTGTATTTTAAATCTCGTAGATCTCACCATTGATTGGTCTATTCACTCACCTACTTCGAGATTTAATTTCGACACACAAAATGCGCACCTAACTACAGTATTATGACATTAGAGCATTAAACTCACTTCAAAAAGTCATTTAAGTATCTTGAACTTTGAACTTGAAAAAAAAACTATTACCTTAATTTCCTTTGACGTCAGATTTTAAAGACACAAAGTTAAGTAGCTCGCCATAATTATAATGTTCAAGCACTTAATAAAGTTAACACAAGATAATTAATGTCTTTTTTTAGAATGAACGGATGTAGGTACTATAAAATAACTCGCTTAAGAACATCGAGATTCTCACATGTTCTCCTGTAGTCTACATAATAAAAGGGTTGAAGTTATCACAATTTTTTTTTTGTAGAGTATGCTAGAGTAAGTTTGTTGTTTTAAGTAGATTCTATTGACATCAGTCGACCAGAATTAGATTTATAACAACATCTTGTAAAGTCTACAAAATGAAAGAGTTGTAATAGATATTTTTTCCGTGCTCTATATCGGAATAAATTTCAACAAACCAACAATTATTGTCTGCAATAGTGATTGATAGTATGCTCTGACAACAATATACCTAGATCTCCTGTCTTAAACTAAATATCTTCAAATCGAACACGACCATAACATGATACATGTACAACCAGTACATATGTTAACAATAGAAGGTATTAGCGGGGCAGGTAATACATAACACAATAGAGAGTTTCGTAGAACAGGTGTTCTTGGTAGAATAACATAATGGTTGGTAGAGGATATACCTCGATACCTAGTATAATAAGTAGGTATATAGGTAGGGATTCGCATTGGTTCAGATAAACATAGGATTGTAACAAATGGGATCATAACAACGAGAACTATGCACTATGCCAGTTGTGGATGGATGTATTAATATTCAAAGTCTACCCTCTAGATAGCTATAGCCTGTAGAATCCCACTGCTGTAGGGCTCGCATGCCACCCCCGAGAAAACGATAAAAATCGAGATGTGCCTACATCCTTATTATTTTACGTATGGGAGAAAGAGCGCGCAAGACGATTTTCTCGTTTAAACGCTTTGTCTTGGGTGGCATGCTAGCTGTGCAGGGCAACATTAATGTTTGAGACAAAACTGAAGATTCTGGCAAAGCCAGAGTGAAATCTATATTAAAATTTAGTATCTAGAGGGTCCCGCGTGGTGGAGTATGGCCCACTTCATCGCACCCTTATTCGTGAGAGGAGACCATACACAATAACACACACACACTTAAGTGTATTATTTTTATTGCATAAAAGTCGTATTCAGTTAGCATAAGGTACCTATCCTAAGTATGTTAGATGTTCAAATTGATTATCACCTAAATAAAACTTGTTTCTTATTCAGAAAACAGTCAGGTAGCATGTATAAAGACTTTGTCCTGCATTCAGATATTATCTTTTAATGGCGCGTATTTTCCATTTACCTACAGCCTTTCCGCACTAGCGATTTCTTGGCGATTTTCCAGACTAGACCAGATTATCGCTACAGCTTTGGAATCGCGGTGAGCTCGCATCAGGCATGCGGCCGCCATTTGGAGCGCCCAAGAAATCGCCTACCTGTGTGATAGGTCTGATGCTTTATCATACATTCTAAGTAAACATTAGATGTCATTGAGGAAGACGGTTTATATCGAAGAGCGGTGAAAGTAATTTTAACTAAAATAACAAAGCAATGTTTATTTACATCTCAAGTATTTAAATTGTGAGGTGAAATTCTCTTTAACAATGTCATAATCTAGTTAGACCAATTTAATTGTTTTCACAATCTAGTTGCCTACGTCTGAACTAAGGTAATGGAAACTGTAAATACTTCAATTTATAAGACTAGGCCGTAGAATGCAATCCGGCCATGTGCTAGGCTAAAAAACGGCCAAGTGTGTGTCGGCAAGATTCTAATGCGGTACGAAGTTCGCCGCGGTCATCTATTATACATAACTGTACTTAGATTTGACGAAAAGCGAATTTGACGAAACAAGGACTTGACGAATGTAGTATTTGACGAAACAAGAATTTGACGAATGTCGTGGCTACCGTCAGTCTTGCGCACCGAGGGTTCCGTACCACCATAATAGGGTCCTTCCTAATATGCTGACACTTTTTAAAGGGGATGATCAGACCGTCAATGTGAACAACTTTCTTTATGACACACATCTGTCCCACACAAAACTGCAAACCTACTCGAGCCAAATGTATGGGACAGCTGATATTTTTTTCGTAATTTCGATGTTGGTGCCATAGAGAAAGTTGTTCAATTTGACGGTCTTATGATCCCCTTAAAAAAGTGTCAGCATATTAAGAAGGACCCTGCATTTTGTTACAACTTCATGGAAGACTGCTGGTAGTTGTAGCAATGTTTTTGACCACCCTGAAAGGAATTATGGTCGTGAGTTTATGTAGTAAAGTACCTATGTGTGTATGCAATCACCTTTAAACATTATAATATAGGTATTATGATTTATCATGTATCTTCTATCTCCAAATGTAGGTACATTGTACTAAACTGGAATGTGAAACATTTTAGTAAGTATGTATTAAGTATCGAACCCAGGTCAGTCGCAGTAATGACAACATGGTCAGGTGGGGATTCACGGATGCCCAAAATGTAAGCTCCACAAACGATGGCCCATCTCACATCGTGCCCTGCGTGCCCTAACACCCGCACGCAGGAGGAGCTCATGACCACTGTTGCCAACTCAGTATCAGGTTTTCGGGCTAAATAGAGCTTTAAAAAGGGCTAGATTTGCCCAATAAATTAAAAAAAGGGCTAGATTACTTTATTTATAAAAATTTATGAAAAAGTGTGTCTTGTTAACTATTGTTTACTTATTAAATAGATTTACTCAAACGCACAATCAAAAATTTTACAAACTTAATTAAAACAAACACTTAAATGTCTAAAGCAGCGATTACATTACCAGACATTTAGGGCAGATTTCGGTATACATTGCTTGCTTTGAACGCTACACTTTGAAATAGAGAGAACAAATCAGGCAATGTATGCCGAAATCGTGCCAAACACAAGATTTCACTCCCACTTTCTGCTGACGTAGTTGCTTATCGTTGAAGTTGAGCCTTATCTGTTTCATCAGGGGCAGCTTTGCTCAATATAAATTGTGTGCCAGTATAGTTTCCTTACACGATTTTGGGGCTAGAAATAGGGCTAGGGGCTAAATAATTATTTTAAGGGCTGAAGAAGCATAAAAAGGGCTAGATCTAGCCCCGAAAGGGCTAAGTTGGCAACGCTGCTCATGACCGCTAGCGACGTTGCAATATCGGTTGCCCACTTCTGGCAAGGTACTAGCGACTTTGTTCAAAATTTGAAGTCGACGCGATAAGAAGAAGATCGAAGGTTATAATTTTATAGAGGTAAGTATATCGTTACAGCATTTTAGTCACATGATAATTATTTTCACAACTATATGAGATTAAAAAATAATCACCTTGTTAGCTCACTTTTATTAAGGTCTAACAAAACTAGAACTACATAATTGCAAACCTTCTCGACCCGAATGCATGGGAAGCTGATTAATATTTTCGGGATTTCGACATATTGGTCACATAGAGAAAGTTGTTCAGTTTGATGGTCTGATCCCATCCCAAAACAAAAAATCTGCTGTTCCCATAACGGTATTATACCAGGAATAGAGGAACTGACAGCTATGAGAGCGAGATGTACCTAGCGGCACCACTGTATAATAGAAAGAGATACGTGACGCGAGGCAATAGAACCGTTTTCTCTTACAAATTTTTACAATTCGGTTTCCGTGAATAATTGCGAATCTAAAGTGAAATCGTAGATAATTTTGTGAAATATACTGACACTACTTCATTAGTTTATAGACAATATTCGAATTTTTGCCTGCGAATATTCTCCTGAAAACATCCAAAAACGGTTTCATTTGACAACTCATGTCAGTTGCTCTATTCCTGTAAGGTATAACCTTTATGGCTGTTCCATACTAAACTGCAATGCCTACTCGACTCAAATGTCAGAAGATTTTTTTTGCTCCGATCGGTTTACTTCTATAGTGTGTTAGGGTAAACAGTTGCATTACTATAAGGGGTGATTAAACCCATGACACAGAACAACTTTCCCTAAGAAACATATAGGAAATTTACAAAAAACATTTCGGACTTTGCATACTAAATGCAATCAGCTAATCGAATGTGTTGTATGAAAAGTCGAAAAAAAATATTTTTTTTTCTTCAAAAACGAATTTCCAATAGGTTTCTCTAGAAAAGTTGTTCAGTGTCTGGGTACAATCACCCTTTAAAGTAATGCAACTGTTTACCCTAACACCCTGTATAGTAAAAGTTGTTCAGTTTGATGGGCAGACTCTTTTAAAAGATGCTAATGATATCAATTTCACCCTGTAGAATCCCTGTCTAAAATATAAATACCGCAGAAAACTCTCTATACAGGGTGAAATTGATATCATTAGCATCCTTTTAAACTAAGAGTCTACCCATCAAACTGAACAACTTTTACTATGGGAGCAAACAAATCGGAGCAAAAAAAAAATCTGCTGTCCCATACTAAACTGCACCCGCCGCCACTGCCTACACGACTCAAATGTGTTGGACAGATGATTTTTTTTAAAAGGATGCTAATGATATCAATTTCACCCTGATACAAAAGCATTGTAAGGTTTAAAAAAACTATAAGCGACATCATAAGTAATTTTAATCAAAGTCAAGCTTTCTGAAAGAACCTGAAACGCCAAATATCTCATCAGCTTTAGTTGGATTTTTTCGTTTCTTTTCATCAGTGAAAACGTTGTCTTGCTCGATGAAATAATCTCTCCACGGAGACGTCTGGAATGTTTTTGTCCATTCATCTGGAAAAGTATGAAATTAATTTTGTTAAATGGTGTATTAGAAGATTTCTTTGCAATTAAAAGGTTGGAATACTAGTTTAACTTTAATGTTGTAGTGTTTTAGGTTCGAAAACATTTAGGTGTAGTCATTATGTAGGTAAGGGGGTGCTTCAACAACATGTAATGACAGTGACATGTAACGGGTGCTTCAGAACACCAAACTAAACAACTTTTACTATGGATCGAGCAAACATCGGAATCACGATAAAAATTGCAAACATACAAAACTGCTTGCAGTCGCCTACTCGAGTCTCGACTCAAAAATGTTTGTAAACTGCAGTGCGATTTTTGAAAATCATACGAGCGGTTCGGCAGTAGAAAGATGCATTAATCTCCATGGTAATTCTGACATTTTCTACTGCCGAATCGCTCGTATGATTTTCAAAAATCGCACTGCTGGTTGTATGTGTGGTATGTATCAAATAGCCTAGTAATATTTAGGGGTGGTTTTAAAACTGAAAAACTTTCACTATGAAGCAATACAATATTAAAATAAAAAAATCTGCTGTTTCATACAAAACTGCAATAGTACTCTACTCAAGACACCAGATTTTATTGTATATATCTATAGTGTAAGTTGTTCAGTTTGATTGTCTAAGGGTGTGTTTCCACTGAAACGAAGCGGAACGGAGATTCGTAAAACCAATAAATGACTTGATTCTGACAAGCGAGGAAAATAGAGCAATTCAATTAGATGATTTAACACAGCTTCGCTCCATTTCAGTGGAAAAGCACCGTAACCACCCTTAAATGTTGCAAGGTTTTTCCTTGGAGACCAAAAATTTTTATATTTAGTAGGCATAGGGATAATAAAGTCTTCTTTTCAAACAGTTTTCCCTAACAACGAAGCAAGAAACATTTTCCTCACCTGAAATTTCCTGGCAACTTAATATTTCATCGCCACCGTATTCCTTAGGGAATATTGTTCTGGGCACTATTTCGAACAGATCTTCAAAGTTATCGTACGTATACAGCCTTTCCACCATCTTTGCTTTCATAGATTTCTTGAAGAGCGTCACTATGGCCGTTGCGAAAGAAGGCAGGTTTACTAAATGCATGCCTACTACTTTCGGACCGAAACAGTACTGAAAAATGAAATGGAAAATCGTCATCATCATTTCGGCTGATAGACGTCCACTGCTGGACATAGGCCTCTCCCAAGGATCACCACAACGACCGGTCCTGCGCTGCCCTCATTCAACGGGTTCGTGCCGCTTTCACCAGGTCGTTGGTTCAACTTGTGCCTACCCACGATGCGCTTTTTGGTACGCGGTCACTCACGGGCACGTTTATCTGCACGATGGAACTCCACAGATGCGCTTAGGTAGCGCACATAATCTGTGGTAAATTTCAAACTGAGATGGCGCGTGTTCAGCTTGGTAAAATAGAGTTTGGAATAAGAGCCCTTTTAGCTACTCAATAAAATTATTTAAATATTAAATAACGCTCACAGGCACATACATTGTAATGATCCCAAGCAAGCACTAATGGTATTTTATAATGGAAACAATAAAACAACGGCACGAACATTTAACATCCATGGCCGAACCAGGATTCGAACCCAGGACCCTGGTTTGGCAGTCCGGCGTGGTAACCATTACACCAACCGGGTCGTCATTCTCTAATTTCTTTCTCTAATGGTAGAGAAAATTAAAAAACTAGTATTCCTATTAAATTTGTCTGTCTGTCTAACTGTCTATCTGTCACCACGTCAAACTCTTTTTGCCAGGCTGTATTCGGGTGGTTGCGGGCAAAATTGGCTTTAGTAATCTCGTGGTCATGGAAGTTTTGACACTGCGAAATATTGGAACTCGGATTAAAAATAATCTTCTGAATTAACAATACTTTCGCATGATTTCATTGAAAGTTTTGATAATAAAGAAAATCGTATACCTACTGTGTAAGTAAGAGCGATTATAGTCCATACGGAAGAGAGCTAGCGACTCAATCATGAGGCGGCGGTTCGATTCCTGGCCTGTACCACTAAGTTCTACGGAATTGATGTTCGGTTGTATTTATCACCATCACTAACTCGGCGGTGAAGGAAAACATCGTGAGGAAACCTGTATACCGGAGAATGAAAAGAAAATGCCATAAGTTCGGAGGTATGCATAAAATTTGGGTGAGTTTGGGGCCAACACAAAAGACCACCGATGGTCGCAGTGTTACATAACGACCCTTGCTTGCAATAGCCCAACCAACAATAATAATACTACTGTGCAAGATTTTTTTTTTATTTTAACAGCAGTTGAATACTGCAATACTTACATTTAAGTAAAACATAACTTTAATAATCAGTGTAGGTGTGAACTGTATCATTTGCTGTATAGTGGAATGTTTGAAGTCGAAGATCCAGTGGTCTCCACCCATATCATCGTTCCAGAGTCTATATTCACCAACCATGAATGCCACTTTTATCATGTCGGTTATTAAAACGTCGTTGTTTGGATATGATCTGAAAATTGAGGAAGACATGAGTTAATAATCTATAGAGCTTTTTAAAAAAGATGATTTACTCAGAAATTTAATTAAGAGGAAATTTTAATCCGCAACGTATATAGGCTTCGTCAAACTAATAGCGCTGTTTTTGGTCCAATCATTTTAGGGTTTGACCGTAACAATAATTCATCTATCGCTGAAACTTTGCAGTGTGATAAAGTAAAGTAAACAGATTACGGATTACAAATAATCTAGGTTGTTTTTTTTTCGGTCCTAGATTATTTGTCAACCGTAATCTGTATACTTTACTTTATCACACTGCAAAGTTTCAGCGATATATGAATTATTATTGTTAGGGTGTCCATACAAAGAAACTGATGATTGGACTATTTGTAAGTTTTCGATTATATCGATACAAGTTCGATTATGTATTTTATGACTGTACACACAGCGATAGATCAACATACCCATAGTTGTACTCTGTATCCATGAACATAGAATTCAACTATGGTAAGTTAATCAGTGACCTGTCGCCATGTGTACTCCCCAATCATCAAAATAATATCGATTCTCTGAAAATTTCATCAAATCATCGCCAAGAAGTAGTTACATAATACCTAGGACCCCAGAATCACATTGTATTCAAATTTTAACCATTTGAAACATATTATAATCGTCAATAAATATTATTATGTAATCAGCATAAATGATAAGCGTGCAAGCTTTGTCAAAACACAACTAATCAAACAAAATCAATCAAATTGACGAACCGGTTGGTGTAATGGTTGCCACGCCGGACTGCCAAACAAGGGTCCTGGGTTCGAATCCCGGTGCGGTCACGGATGTTGCATGTTGCCGTTGTTGTATAGTTCCCCATAACAAAAAGCCTATAAGGCTTACTTAGGATCATTACAATGTATGTGCCTGCGAGCGTTCGAAAAAAAAAAGAAAAAAAAAGCCCCAGCTAAGGCTCAGGTAAAACTAGGTGCGGTTCAGCATCGACTATCGAAATCATTATATCGAATAGGGTCAATATAACATTGACATGCACTTTTCTTATGGTGAGATCGTGGTCAAACGCCTGCCTATATACCTGAGTAAAAACATTTCGAATCAAACACAAAATATTTTTCCGCGAATATCGGACGATCCAACTAAAGTATTGACCAGATGCATAAAATTCATACTTTTTTTTTTTCAAACGCTGACGAGGAAAAAATCAGAATACCAACATTTTTTTTTAGATTAATTTACAAATCGGACACCACACGGACTGGTTTTTTTGTTGATAGAGTACCTACTGCTAGTAAGTAAACAATCAAGATCTTACAAAATTTCGAATATAAAAAATGAAAGTTCCTCAAGATAAACAAAAAATCTTTTTTGAAATCGGGTGGCACCCGATTTTTTCTGGTGGGTCTTGGTAGGTGCCCAAGACAGAAATCTAAAAAAAAAATATCCATCTAACATAAGTATCCTTAAACTAAATATGTTAAACCATCAGATTCTAGTACATACGGTTCTCATTTAGTTACACTGCATTTCTCCAAGGATATCTGTAGTGAATTAGGAGGGATGCACTAGCCGTAACAGAATTCCATATTAGAAGCTCTGAGGTAGAGCATGATACGCGATCTGCGGTTGTCGATATCTGAACATTACATTACTTGATATGCCACTTCGAGTTTCGAATTAGTGTTTGGTTCTATTACAGATACAGTGCTGTATCCAATCAACCCTTTATACTTATCAATTCTTCAGTAGTGACTGAAGAAGGTTATTGTAAACACTTTAATACGTTATACTTTATCGTCGGTGACTAGTGAACGCCTAGTTTATCTTATTTTTTACCAAAATTATTTTATATTTTTAGATTTTTAGATAATATCATAGATTTTCATTGCTATAACTGAACTGACTGTACTAACTGCACTAACGCTTAACCTACCTAGAACAAGACCTACTCAGAAAATTTCTTGACAACAAAAACAAAACGTTCTAAAATGACGTGCATAGAAAAAGACCTAGTTCGCCATAATGTAATTTTCGTCATTTTATACTAAGAGACTTTTTTATACCTTGTCATTATTCATTTTAGACATAAGTCTCCTAAACCGGTATCGCTTTATTTGAACGCACCCAAATTCAGTAAAATGTTGTTTTATACCTAGTTTTAGACATTTTCATCGCCAACGTTATGGGGAGCTTCAGACCATCAAACTGAACAACTATAGCAATGGAACCATTTTGAAATTACGTATTCTTATGGGTCCTTAGTCAAACAAGGACCTCTTATATTTTTTAATAAATTGTGCTTCAATAGTCAATAGCTAGGTACTCACTCAGCTATTGAACTTTTATAAGGTACCAATACAGCAGTTTTTTTTTGCGATTTTCATATTGGCTCATAGTGGAAAGTTGTTCAGTTTGATGGCGGATTAAAGGAATAAAATAAAAATTCAGACGTGTTGGTGTCTTGTCCATATCAAAGTCAAACGGTCAGGCACATTGTAGAGGAGTGTCCTAATAGAAGTTTCAAGGGGGGTTTGGTGGACATTTGGAAACTAACGCCGGAAGCCAAGATTTGGCTCCAAAGTTTAGATACAGATTTGTAATTTGATTTTGTGTACTTTTTGTATTGAGATTTTTGATTGGAGGAAATAAAAGCCATACGCAAATAATAATAATAAAGTCTAGCTTTAAAATTATGTAAAATTGAAGATTTATGGAACCTGTAATTTTCGTCTGTTGGGCAAACTGGTTAATTGTAAACCAGTTAGACTACGCAAAGGTCAAGAAAATCAACAAGCAGTGACGAAAGCAAGCCCCGGGTTGGCTGATGCGGGTTCCAGTCCCGTTATGTAAATAATTTTAAATTTTTTATTTGATTTATTACCGCAAAACGTAGATATTAACTACGTCATGTATAAACCGCATTATATTATACCAATATTTGGAAATTATGTATCTATTTTTTTGTAAATGGTATTATTAAAGCCTACATAATTATGCAGATTATTTTTATTGTGTTTTGTAAAATATAATGAAGCAAGGCCGACGCGACGACACGACAGGCTGGGTATGACATTTAACAGGTGTTTTATTGATCCGAAGTATGCGGAAAACGAAACTCATTCACAGATTTAGAATATTTAGATGTAATAGATGACGCAAACTGTTCGTCAAATCGTTGTCTTTTTTATTGTTTGTTACAAAAAAATTGGGTAGGCTGTAACAGTAGCAGGGATATTATTTCCAATGTAATAAGCGATTTTGTCATAACATATTTCGTTACCTACGTTAGGGACCGACTATTACGAGTATAATTTTTTTTTTTTTTTTTTTATTATTAATGGACTTCTTGCTTGTGCGTGAGCACCGCATTTCCGCCAATGTCAAGTGTTTTGAGGGAGTATCTATCCAATCTCGAGGATTGTTTTTGAGTAAGAACAACTGAGAAGGATTGTGGAGCCTCGTGGCAGGCAGAAACGCGAACCGCGCAAACACCACGCGAGAGACAAGTGTTCGGGGCAAACCCTGCAACGTGACTCATATTTTACATTGTAACACTGACCGAAATGAAAGACATTTCAAGTCAAAAATTATAAAGACAGGAACAAGATAATTCTACACAATTAAAAGTAATCTTTGTGTTATTATGAACTAAACTAAATATATAATAAACAAAATAATAATAATGTGTAAAAAGCAAAACGAAACGGGTCTATCTTATTGGTCGGTGAACTGTTATTGTAACTAGGTACCCGATTAAATCAGCATCAAATCAATATGGTGTTTTGGCAGTTCTTAGCAATTCAGCTTCTTAAAAAGACTTGTTCATTTCAGACCATGGACATGATTATCACAGAAACAAAATATTACCTACTTGAAATAATACGTCCTTGTGAAAAAAACACACACAATTCGGTAAGTATTGTATGTTTTTTTTGGCTCCTTGAAGATATCATTTTAAGAAACTTTTTTTTTTTTTTTGCAATACATCAAGATTATGCAAAAGTGGTCGCCACAAAATCATTTAAACTCCATGGAGAAAAAACTTTTCTTAATTAAAAAAAATCACAGCCTTCTCTTTCTAACTCAACTGGAAACAGAAACGGCAACATCAAATGTCAAATTCTGACAATATATTGAATTTTTTGATCCTTAATTATGGTCAACTATTTTAAGTTGATTTTTAGTTTACCAAGGAGTTGGCAGGTCCAACGAGTGACGTCACTCGTTGGACCGATAACGACTATATTTTATTAAAAATAACTGTTATCCTTTCATTTTAAAATGTCTGACATAGAAAATATTGTTAGTGAGACAATAATCTCGAAATGGTTTTCGATTTAGCCCGCCCGAATTGCAGTTACAGAGAGAAAACCAGCGGCCGAAGTATGACAGAGAGATATAGAGCTTCGCTCTCTTTCTATTTGCGCGAAAACGAACGAGATAAAAGGCGTGATGTAGCCTTATCACGCGCATCATTCTACGGCCTCAAAGGCTGTATTACACCCTAGTAATATTTAAAGGGATGTTTGACTCTAAACCATCCCTTTCTATAACAGTCGGGTATTTTGTTACACCTTGTAGGTACAGTTGTTTAATTCTGTTTTAAAATATTCAGGGTTTCAGGCTCAACATGTCCTTTAGCCCACAAAAATGCTGTCCAAGATACCACATTCCACGGGAAGAAATGGGATGGCCTTTTTCAAGACTGAAACCGAACAGCAATTCCAAAATCAGTAGAATAATTGAACAGTTCCAAGTACAAGTTTCGATTACATTGAACAAACGTTTGAGGTCAGACGAAACGAACACAATAAATCGACGATGAATAAATAAAGGCTTTACCTGAAAATGGTTACTCTCTTATTGTCCGGAGTTTTCTTCGGCAGAACCACCCAATAGCATTGCTTTAAACATTTATCCAGTTGCGGTACCAAAGGGTCCCTGTTGCATACTATCTCTGACATCTTACGTTTCACTGTATAGTAGTTATCTATTTTCTCTTTTACCCTTTCGATGCTAAAACCTTGAGTTATCAGACGCCGTATTATTACTTCGTCATCTGGAATTGGAGATAGATAATGGGAATGTTTATTTTATAGGCTATGGTTTCTTGTTTTTGGCTAAATGCCAATATAGTTGGCAAGTTGTAATAACGTCACAGTTGGCAAACAGGGAAGTTGGGCGATATTGCAAGATTATGAACTGAAATCCACTTAAATCTACCTCAAGGTGGAATACAATTAACTTGGAAATAATTAAAGCATATATTTGTCAAGGACCAATTAATATTGTTGTTTGTAATATCCTGTAGTTTGAATGCACGTTAAAAGCATATTTGAATCAAATCCGTCAAAACATAATATTGAACTTTATACGGTTTGTAAATGGTGTGTATGTAGCACTGCTTTATAAAAAAATAATCACTTGAAATACGACTACATTATTTAATTTGGCTTTTAACCATACGCCGTAAAACAACCTAAACACATAAACAACAAATAATAACAAATAAAACGTTTAACACTTGCAAACTAAAAGTTAATTAAACAATACTAAAGGTAACTACACCATTAAACCATAACCCATAAACATTTTAACCTCTCCCGAAGTATAGGAGGCTAAGCGCTTTCACACACGATGACGCATAGACGTCATTTGTGAAGCAAGGAGTCGTCAATCCGTCACCGTGTGTGCTTCTACATGCGGTTTCATCGTGTGATTCCCACTAAAGGGTGAAAAACTAGTCTACAAGGGTACACGAGGAGGTTCATTCTGCAGTTTGATTTCCTTCGACATTTCGTAAGAAGAATAATCTAGAATTGCACATCATTGTTGCCATAGTGAGTTGCAGAGTGAGCGTAATAGTATATTACACACCGAGGGCAGGAAAGTAAGAAAGGTTCTTATTTACTGCCCAAGGTGTGTCTACTATTTTCTCCTCGACGGAAGCGGAAAACAGCAACTTCGTTTAGCGCAGCTGGACGAAAGTTGACGCTTTCCGCCCGGAGGGGAGAAAAACTTATTTCCTATATTGCAAGATCTGAAGACATGTAGTAGTAGGTATTAAAAAGGATTGCACTATTGA